>JAHSUH010000005.1:1794933-3263224 GCA_025388415.1 Cynanchum wilfordii
CCTTTTTAGTTTCATAGAGAGAAGCACAAGCAAATTAAAATTTTCCCTTATAAAATCAATTCAAATTGTATATATCTCTGCATAAGTGATATTAATTTACTATGTTTTGGGAAATGGATATATTAATTTACTATGTTATGGTTTATAATGTTTACTTTAGATGTACCCTTGGGCTTTCTAAATCTTTTGACATGAAGCAATTTCATGTGCTGCTACTTTTAGCTGATAAATTCTAATTAAAGTTGATATTGATTTTGTAGGATTGTGAATGTTGCCCGTACCACAATAAAACGATTGCTATATGCCTCTTGTTCATCATGTCCATCTCATTGGCTGTCAATATGCCGCAATTTGGTACCTTCATTTTTCTTTGGTCTCAATCAATGACTATGCAGCAGCATAATTTATGTTTCAAAAATTTTAAGTTTATAAATTATACTCCTTATATTAGCTTAAGCTTTTATATGAGGTGGTTATTTAATATAGTATCAGAGTAGGAGAGTAGGAGGTCTCAAGAGAGTTTATGTTCAGCCCATATGTGAGGGGTGTAGTGTATAAAGTTGTCCCATTTTATTAGTTTAAACTTTCAGATGAGGTGAAAATGCCTATAGCAGAAGGTCTTGTATTCAAGCCATAGCTCTGCCCCTGTGTGTCAGTATTTGTCCACGTGTTGGACTTGTTATTAAAAATTTGTGTTTAATGCTCACGTGAAGGGGTGTAAGTGTATAAATAATATCCCTCCCTATGAGCCTAACTTTTAGAGCAGGTAGAAAATTTAATAAAGAAATATGCATAGGCTGCATTTCAACTAACAAGTTTAACTACTAACTAAAATTTGAACTTTTGCTCCAACAAAAAAGTAGCTTCCGTTAGAGGAACATATTGATAAGAAATTTTGTTTACCCTTGTTCATTTATAGCTTGTAAGCCATATTTCATGTTAAAATGATCCTTTGACTAGGCTAGTACTTCTGGTTTTGCTAGTCATGTGTAACTGAAACTTGGAAAAACTTCACAGGAGGATCAATACTATCATTCTTTATCTCCTTTTCCTATATGCACTTTCTATTATTGATTAATTTCTTTTGGAAATAACTGTTTAAGGGATTTTCTTTTCTCTTGAAAATGAAATATTTGTCTAGATTCTTTCTTCATCGTGGAGGGATGCTGGTGGTAACAACTTGCAAAGTGACTCATCCAGCAATCCAAGTGGGGAGGCTGGATTCAGTTTTGGGGATGAGGAAAATATGGTTTCTGCCTCCCATAATGCACAAACGCAAGTTTCTCCACTTGATTACTTGGATGTGAACTCCACAATTGATAAGCACATCAGATATCGGACACGAGTTTTTGCTGCTGAGTATGTGATTATTTTTCTATTATTATTATTATTATTAAGGAGGCTGTGTATTTGATATTAATCAGTAATTACAATTTTGTACTTATAGGTGGAAATAAGATTTAAAAGAATGAGATGAATAATTATCATAAAGGAGCAATTGTGAAATATTTTCAGGCATTTTAAACTGTATGTGAGGATATAACTGGTACTGGAGGTAGTGATGTCATTATAATTGAATAGAATACTTTCAAATTTCAAATGTGATTTCTGAATTATTCTCATGTTTTGTCCACATTTTTGACTGACTAATGAAAGACCTATTATTATGAAAATAGGATAATATTACTTTCACGGTGCACTAGTTAATGTCTTGTGCAATCCATAAGCATTAAATTGTTGTCCCATAGAAAACCATATTTACATGGGATGGTGCTCTAGCTTCTCTCATGTCATGTTATTGGCTGATAAAGTGTGAGGCTCTGAACAACATACATAAGAGCAATATGAGCATTGGTATATTCTAACATGTAGCACTGGTTTGCTTCTTCTGAATTGAGGTTCTTTGTTTACGCAATATAATTTGTTATGTACTTTCACCAGGTGCTTGAGTCATCTTCCTGAAGCTGTTGGAAATAATCCTGCTCATTTTGACCTATCAATAGCTAGAGAAAAACCTGCTAATGCTGCTTCTGGAAACTGGCTAGTCCTTCATTTACAAGATCTGATTTCAGTTGCTTATCAGGTGCCGAATGTGCTGACAGTGATATAGCTAGCAAGTTCTTCTCCTAATAGTATGTGCTACAAGAATTCTGAAATTTTACTTGAACACCTTCCCCTCTTTTTGAACTTCTTCTTGCAGATAAGTACAATACAGTTCGAGAACATGCGCGCTATTGGTATTGCCCTTTTAAGTACCATTATAGACAAGGTATTATTTGATCAATCTTTTGATTTTAATTTAATTTTCCATCAGAGTATTTAACTTTGGGTAATAATATCCTACTTAAGTTTATCACCAAGAATCTTGTTTCATAGGTTTGTCTAAGTCTTGTTAGCCTTATTGAATTTATGTGTAGCAATTTGGTGTTAAAGACATTCCATATTCAAGACTAGGGTTGATCTTGAGAAATTAGCTTCTTTTTTATCTGCAAATGTGTCCTCTATGAAAGGGAAACATTCTGATGCTCTATTACTTGATTTCCAGTTTGAAATGATAGCTGATCCAGAACTACCTGGACACCTGCTTCTCGAACAATATCAGGTTTTTTATATTACTTGCCTCAACCTTATTCTGTTACCATTTCACTCCTTACTGCCATGGAATTATTTGAGTTTCTTCAAAATTGCCTAAATGCAATATATTTTAAACTGATGTTGGTCAGGCCCAACTACTATCAGCAGTTCGAACCGCACTGGATCCATTGTCTGGCCCTATTCTTCTTGAAGCGGGATTGCAGCTGGCAAAAAAGGTCCGCAGCTATACTTGTATTTTTCTCAGAGAATTTCTTTTCAGCATTTGAACAAATTGATTAACTATGATAGTTCTAGATATTGACAAGTGGAGTCATTAGCAATGATCAAGCTGCAGTGAGACGAATATTCTCAATGATTTCACGTCCACTAAATGAGTTTAATGACCTATATTATCCATCTTTTGCAGAATGGGCATCATGCAAGGTTATTTTCTATTTGATTTTCGTGTATTTCTTTTGTGCTTTTGTAGAATTGATGGAGGCGATAAATTTATTGAGGTCTCATTCATGAGTTTATTCTTTTTTTTCCTTTTTCCAGATCAAAATAAGACTTTTGGCTGCTCATGCTTCCCTCAAATGTTATGCATATGAATTCTTGAGGGGAGAAGAGGACAGGGTCCCTGTTGAATGTCAAGCTCTATTACCATTGTTTTCAAAAAATTCTGATATTCTGGGGACATACTGGCTGTCTGTTTTGAGGGATTACTGCTACATTTGCTTCCATCTATTTCCTAAGAAAAATGTGTGCTCTCTAACTCTTTTTTCACATTACTAGAGATGCAAGTATGAGAATGTAAATTTGGTATGATTTGATGTTTAATCTTCTTTCTCATTTTTTTTTTTTTTTCCTTTTTGGTTTCTGCTGGCTATAGTTGAAACCACTTCTTGAAGGAATCCAATCCTCATTAGTCTCGTCAAAGCTACAGTCTTGTTTGGAAGAAGCTTGGCCAGTTATCCTGCAAGCAACAGTGCTCGATGCTGCTCCTGAAAAATATGATACAAATGGGTCTTCGGAAACTGAGAATAGTCCATTTATATCGAAGTATCGAATGGTGGGGTTGGGATTAGAAGAGTATCGCTTTTTGTGGGGATTTTCTCTACTTGTTCTATTTCAGGGTCAAGCTGCAGCTGCTGATGAAGTTATAATACCAGTGTGTTCATCCAAGTCCATATTCACTGGCAACTTGACCATTGAAGATACAAATTCTTTATCATCGAAGTTTCCCGAAATAATTTTGCCAGTAATTAGATTTATGTGCATGGAAAGGTTTTTTAGTACTGGATATCTTACAGTGGAGATATGTAGAGAATTCCTAGAGGTAAGAATTTGAGTCTTGCCAACTTTAGTTATTGGGAAAGGTTATATCTCTATTATCTTATAGTTTGATCTGCTGATAAATTGCGCCTGTGATTTCACTCATTTTCATTTTAGATCCTTTTACTTCTCATGATGTTCGATCTTGCTGGATTTTTTATTTGTATGGTCATAGAATGCATTAATTTCCTGGATTCCTTTGTCCAAGAAAAACTGAAAAAAAAAAAGAAAAAAGAAAAAGAAAACATAAAAGGGAAAGGGAAAAAAGACTAAATAAGAAACTGGTATTTTTTTGTCATATCACATGAAAAGATGGTTTAGAGCGATTGCATCTTTTGCTGATTATTTCTCTTAAATGGATGCAGGTCTTATTTCACTCCACTTTTAGGGATAACGCGTGGGACAGTCTGGCAGTCTCGGTTTTGTTAAAGGTGATTTTTTTAGTGTTTCTTTCCTAACTTCTCAATTCGTAAAAATACTAATCTGGTTATATTCTGATGAGCATGACCAGCATGCAAACTGAAACTGCTGCAGAAGAATAAATGTTCAGGGTTTCTGTTTATTCTGGGGCTAGATACCATGAAAACTTCTAATAATTGCTTCTACATAACTGAGGCAACAAGTATTTCCTTGAAAAACAACATGACAAGCAAGTAATTTTAAAAGGAATGAATGGTTCATGGGTCTTTTTTCAGCTCTAAGATCTTCCGTACAAAATCTGAATAGCTTCTTAGAAACTGCAATTGCTTTGGCAGAATACTTTCCTGCCATGGTTATTTCAAAATACTCATACAAAAGAAACAACTGATTTCCAATTGTATAGTTATTTTTCGGTGTTCTTATCACTTTAATATTCATTGTCTAAAATTTAGTCGCTAAAAGTTCTTTCTTTCATTATTCTTAAATTACATAATCTTATTTAATCTTGCTACTCTAAGTGGCCTTCTATCCTTGAATATGCCACAACCATGAGGTTATATTCTAAGTTTTTCCGTATTTCTGTGGGTGCCTTTGACAGATTTTGCAGGACTGCCCCCAGGATTTCCTAGATACAGAAAGTTTCACCTATTTGTCATCAGAACTTTGTTTAGCATTTCTATTTAAAATCTTTTTAAGGTATATTTCTCTTCATTAAGATGAGATATATTTTATTCAAATATGGTGTCTTAATACATTTGGAAAGTCATATGACTAGTTGGTTTTTGTTGTTTATTCAGTTCTGATGCAAATTCTCCATGTGAACCAAAGAGGGAAAATATGATTCCTGTCCTCCTTGCTTCAGCAGCAACACTTCTGAGACGAACTGCACATAAGGTAAGTAAAGTACTAGTTGAGATGGCTGTATTTATCCTTCCGCTAAAAAGCAGGTCATTTGTTGTCCTTGCTTACTTTGGGATTCTTCCATTAATAGGCTTATTTGCACTGCAGATGCAGTTAAAGTTTTTGTTGCCATGTATTTTAATTGGTTGCAAGTCCATTCAAGGCTCATCAACTGAATTATGCCTTTTAAGAGCTAATGACGTCTTCCAGTCTGTCATTTCTGTGATAAAGAGGTGCATTGATGGTAAGCCCAATGTTGATATTGATAGTAATCAATTTGCTTATTCTACATGTGCCTATTCTTCATCTAAAGAATTGCATGCATATTTTTTATGTTTCATCTAGATCTAGCAGGGCATTTATTTTCTTTGAGATGAACTTTAAAGAGTATTATTTCATACTTGATGCTTAGATTTTATTACTAGTATTATTCTTTTCTAGTTTTCTTTTGCGAGATGGTGGAGTTTGGTTTCGTTAGGTTATTCCTTTAACCCACTTTTTAAGACTGCCTATGAATTCTTCTTGTGTATACTTGAGGCGTGTTAGATGATTGAGAATTGGGAATATACCCTGCTTACTTGACAAGGTTCTGTGATATGGGAATGTCCGACTACCGTTACTTGGTGCCCACATGTTTACTTGGCAAGGATTTATAGGGGATATAACTTAGTTCAAATGACTGTACTTTTAGATAGGGGATTTACTTTGAGCCCCTGCGGACCCAAAAAAAAAGGGTTTATCAGCCCTAGTGATGCTGGTGTATGCACAAGGAGTAACTAATGCTTTTTTATGGAAGTATTGGAGTACTGATCATTTGGCTTTAGCTTCTCCCATCTCTTCCCTGGGTAAGGGAGGGTCTTGGATAGTACAGTCCCAAAGGTTTTCAAGGGTCAATTTACCATTTTTATAACTAATGTTAAGTTATCTCTGATTCTCTTTTCTTGTTTATATCTTTTTCCTGTCAAACATGTCCTTTGCTTCATGACAAAACTGCTTTAATACTTAGTTCTTGTCCTTATGTACCATAGGGGGAAAATGATTTAGTGACTCAATATAATCTGTAAATGCTCCCAATAATAAAACAAGTAATTTTTACAAGAAGAGTATCCTTGATCGTGACATTTGTGACCCACCCTTATGTGGAGTTTATACACCTGTTGATTCTTCTCTTTCAGATACATCTGAAATTGATAGTGATGGCATTTCCCAGTGGAGAACAATAAACCAAGCTTGTCTAAGTGCATCTCTTAGTTTGAATAATGACTGCATAAAAAGGATTCATCAGTTGGAGGATAAGAGGTTCAACTATCGTAAATTGCTGCAGATGAAACTTTTATTTTCTCTTGAACATGTTGCCGCATTTGCTAAATTGGCTTTTGAGATTGAACAACTTGTAAAGGAACAAGAGTATAATCCCATTTTGTCAGCTGAATTACGTCACAGCAATCAGTGTTTCCAAGCCACTCTTCAAGATTCAGACATCCAGGCAAGTGAATCACAATTGAAATACATTTGTACCATCACCATCATAGTTTGTTATTTACCATCTTGAGATATTGCTCACAGGTTCAACTAATTGGGTTGCAAGTACTAAGAAGCATGCTACAGAAAGGAAGTGGTGAAAAATCTAATTCTTTTGAGATATTCTTTGTTGGTGAGCTTGTTGGAGACATTCTCACTCTGGTCCAGAAAAACTTCGAGGTTATTCCTTTACTTTTATATATTTATTTTTTATATTTGAGTATTTCCCAGTCCCCATTTCAAAGATTTTGTTTTCTAATTATCCCAAGTTTTCCCTTGGCAACAGAAAGGTGGTATGAACAGGGAATCAGTGGCAATAGTTGGGGAGTGTTTAAAACTTCTGACGCTTCTGCAAGCAGTATCAAAATCTAGTGCAAGTCAGAAATGTCTTTTAAACCTTCTTTTAGAAGCCATTGTAATGGTCTTTTTGGTTACCAAGAATCATCTTTCTCAGGTAACCCATAGAATGAATTGAAATTTATGACCAGCATCTTCTTCAGGAAAACATTATTTTGACCCCAGTGGTCACTTGCAGGAAATTAATGAATTGAGAAATGCAGCTATAAAATTAGTTACTCAGCTTGCCCAGAGTCCATTGTCAGCGATTCATTTCAAGGATGTTCTGTTGGCAATGCCTATTATGCAGCGGCAGCAATTGCAGGTACTTTTCCTTACATTTACATGGTTAGAGGAGCTTTTCAATCCAGTTTGTATGTTCATGTGATGTGGACTTAGATTTCTTCACCATGTGATTGATATAAGATTATCCCTTGTCAAACTGCACTTCTTGTAAAATTTCCATTTTATCTTTTACCAATTACATAACAATAATAATACCATGGTCTGAACTATACATGATTTAGATTTTTCAACTTCTGTTTCAGACTTCACCTTTTACCACATGAACTAACTTAAATTCTTCGTCTTCCCTGGGCCTCTTTGTTTTTCTTTTCTTGGGTTGTTGTTGGGAGGGGGATTTACCACTATGATCATATGGAACATGGTAAGGGTGACTTACAATTGTTTGCATATTTATCTTTAGTTACCAGGATGTGGTGAATGGCCTGAGTTTATTCATTTTAATAAAAGTTTGTTATATCTATTATGAATAATTTCTCTCAGGATATTATCCGTGCTTCTGTAAATCAAGAACCAAGTTCAACACAATCTATGGCACCAACCTGGGCAATTAAGTTACCCACACAGAGAGAAGAAAGTGTGGAAAACAGTTCATTTCCTTCAGCTGGAGGGGGAGAGCATGATAACGAGAGTTCAGAAGAGGAGGACGATGACTGGGATACATTCCAATCTTTTCCTCTCCCAGTAAATGAAGACGCTTCACCTTCTTGCGTAACTGAAATGCCTAACTTAACCGATGAACAGTCTGTTTCAGATTATATAGCTAAGAACTCTGACATCGAGGGGCAGTCTAGTTCACAATCTTCGGGTGAGGTGAACAAAATTACTGTTTCTGGAGACGAGAATGCAGAAATGGATGTTATGCTTGTTTCTGAAGCAAATTTAAATAAGACTGAAGTACATCATTCTGAGAATGGCTGCTGCAGTACTGATCATCAAGATAATCTCCAAGAGGAGAGCAACATTGTGATGCCCGCTAGTAGAGAGATCGAAACTCTTAAACATGATTATGAATATCACTACTCCAATCCTGCTCAAAGAGATGGTCCTGGACTAGATAGCAACAAAGTGACATCTGCTGTGGCAGATATTCAAACTTCTATTGAAGATGTTGAAGTAGCAGCAGAAGACCATGAATCTTCTGAAAGCATCAGCACTGATCAACAAGATGATCTCCAGGAAAAGAGCAACCAAGCATTGTCTGCTGAAACATTGACTGTATCTCCTACTGAACATGCAGAGAAAGATCATGGATCATGTGAGGGACAGCAAATCAAAATGGAATTGAACTCAGAGAATGAGCAGTGTTTGGAAGATGTTCAACTCATTGAACAAAGTGATTCATGCCATGGGATCCATCCCCAAAGTGAACAGGAATCATCTGATCTTGAATCTGCTCATCCTCCTGAGCACCCTGATGATGATCAACTGGTGACTCAGAGTAACATTCATGATCATGCCTCATCTGGTTCCATGCATGATGAACCAGTGCAGAGGACTAATCAGGTAAAGGAATAATTTTTTAAACTCTCAACTTTTCGCAGATTCTGATCAACAACATGGAGAAGCAGGAAAACAGTATACAGCTTATTATTCACTTTGATAATGATGTACAAAGATCACAAGACGAGTGATGAAGATAAATGTTCAGGCATTTGTGTACTATCAGAGAAAGGTGTATATCTGTTCAAGAACTGTGTCTATGTTTAGCTAAGACTTCCAATGGGACATCAGAGTTCTTCTGTGTACTGAACTTGCGAGGTTGCAAATCCTGTTGGGTCTGCTTCACTTTTGGAACCTACTACTGCTTCATCGAGCATCTGCATTTCTTTAGGTTTATATATATATACATATATATTTCCCCCTCAAACTCTTAGCATTATTCTTTTTCTTGTTCAAACTCTGGTAGTACTGGTAAGTTAATTTGTGAAAGCAGAACCAAAGCTTATTATTCTGAAATTTTGAGGAACTGGTGTGAAACATTTTTAAAGATTGTTTGTATTGTTGGAGGAAATTTTATTCTGTGGATAAGGTATACCAAATATGAGACCTACAATACTTAACCGTGTGCAAAATGTTAAATAATGTATTGGCTTCATTTGTTCTGAATATGTGAAACTAGAGACTAAAGAGTATAGATACAGATCGATAAAAGTTTATACATATCATATACTAGGTTATAATACAGCCTTCAACTATTACAAGATAAACCTCTTAACTCAAGAAGTTAGGAGGAGGTTCATATACTACCACTTTGTTCTCATATCATCTTGACTTGCTATACATAGAAAAACTTGTTAGTCAATCAAATGTTATATGGTAAAAATTTCAACAAAGTATTTTAATTTGTGACTCTAAATATTTCAAGAGATCACCATTCCTACTTAATGGTGATACTAATGAAGGACCGAGGTCGAGGTTATTGAACCATTGTTCCTCAGAGTCCTTCAAAACTAAATTTCACTTCTTATATCTTGCTCAAATGAGTATTCCACAAAAAAGATTTGTGGTTTTTGCCAAAAGACCATTCACCTACAAAGAACAAAAACTCAAGCAAAAAATAAAAATGTCATCTATTTGAAAAAAAAAATAAAAATAAAAATTAATAATGGACATGCAAAATAACATGAAGAATAAGAGAATTCTTGCCTGATCAGTGTGGAGGTTGGAACTATGCTCTTCTCCTTCATTTAATTGATCAGAGAAGAGATTGCAGCTATGATTTCTGTCCGGGTCGTCTTCTTCATCCATGTTCATAGAGCAGAAACAAGGATTAGTGAGATTTCCGGACAGAACATCAAGAAAAGCCCTTTAAAATATTTCTACTTGAGAAATTTGAGTTTGGGAAAAATGGCTTGGAATTGCCAGCCTTTTATAGGAAATGTTTAGGAAGACAAGACTATATAAAGTCATACAATTCACGAGTCTACCATATACTTTACAAAAAAAAAAATATATATATATCTATTTGGCTTGATTAATTTGAAATTGAACTTTAGTTAATTTGGAGCCATGTCCATTCCATTTGGACCATAGGCGTTGGTAGTTTGAATTCTAATTTATTTATTTATTTTTCATGGTGGTAGCTAAATTTTTTTTTTTGACTTAATATCCTTATTTATTAATTTAAGAAAGATTCGTGATAAAGAGACTTTTAAAACTACAATATATATATATATATATATATAATTTAAATTATGATATTAAATTATTTTGGACGGGTGAGTCGAAATCAGACACTTAAAAAAAAAAAAAAAAAAAATCTAGTAAAGTTGTGGGAAAGGCAGGACCAGAGTGGGCCTTTGACTTCATTGTCCCGTCTATTCTAATTCTGAAACTCCAAACGTTAAAGTTCCTACAGTTTCACGTGAACGCCACGTGAAGATTGGGGCCTGCTACGTTCTTTTCGTTAGTCCAAAAACATTTTGTCTTAATGCATTGACATTTTTTTTTAAAAAAAAATTGATTTTAAAATTATGCATGTATTTCTAAAAACATTTAAGGTTAAAATTTCTCTCTTAAAAAAATATATATTTAGATATAATTTTAAAATATTAAAATTTATCTAAAATATTTTGTGTTATAAAAAAAAAATAAAAATTGTACAAAATGATATGTCACTATTCCATACACATATATGTATATAATTTTCTTTGCCTCTTTTTTTTTTTTTTTTTTTTTTTTACCAGTCATTTCAAATGTCATCGACAAGGCAAGTGTTAGCATAGTGACAATACAACTTCACGCATAAATAAAAGTGCATTTAAAACATTTTGCCAAAGACCTACTTTGATCTTATCTTTAAAAAAAATCAAGTCCAGCGACGTATAATTCTTACTAGACGGAAGTTCTTTTTACTACTATTTCTCTTTAGATAAAATTAAAACTCGAGACTTTGTGTAAGGGAACTAAGTTTGGACCAAAGGGTGTTGGTCAGACCAACTATTGATTTTTTTATTTTTTTTGTTTAAATCATCTGCTTTTTTGAGTCATTACGACTCCAACTAATACAAATTTGATCCGAATTATACAAGACTCACAAAATTCCCGCATAATTCAACTCTACTAGAAAATACCTCACTCTAGTTAAGAAGATATAAAGTCGGATCAGTAAGTTTGGATCCGTTTGTGTGGATTGGGTACAAAGGGTGGGAGAAAGAGAATAAATTCTGGCCCATAATATATGTCCAAAGAAAACGAACTCCCAAGCCCATTTATGTTTGCCTCTCTTTTTTGTTTTATAATTTTTTGCCTCGCTCCAAAGAGTGGAAAAAAAAAAATTCAACAGTTCAGGTTTGCTGCTCAGAGGAGGAGAAATCCAAGTAGGAACTGCTCTGAAGGAAGGTCGACGATGGAGGACAAGCCCTACGAGAAGAGGTTGCTTATACTTTACGCCTCACAAACTGGAAATGCAATGGAAGCAGCTGAAAGGTTGGGCCGGGAAGCCGATCGTCGTCACTGCCCCGTCGCAGTTATCTCCATCGACGATTTTGAACCCGTACGCACACCTCTCTCTTTATGTATATACATATGTATAGTGTATGTTCTAATTCGTGCTCTCAATTTAATTTTGTTTTGCTCGTTGAAATTACACAGAAAGAATTGCCTTATGAGAAAACAGTTATTTTTGTGGTTTCAACTACAGGCCAAGGGGACAATCCAGATGCTATGAAGGTTTTTTTTTTTTTTTTTTACTTTGTTATTTCTATTGTTTTTGTTGTTGAATTTACTTTTTTTGTATAATTACATTTGTTTAGTTCAAACGTTTGTAGGGGTTTTGGAGATTTTTGTTACAAAAAAGTTTAAGGAAGGATTGGCTTAAAGGAGTGGATTATGCTGTGTTTGGATTGGGTGATTCGAGCTACCAGAAATATAATGTAATGGTGATTTCTATAACGTAGGAAGATTAACATTATGGTACTTCTATTCTTTCTCTCTAGATATATTCTCCAAGTTATGATACTAATCATATTAATTGTACTCCTAGTGGATATTTTTTTGGTAGTCAAATGTCTCCTCCATGATCAATGGATTATTTAATCATTTATTTTCTTTCTGTTAATTTTATTCGATGGTCTTCTATTCTTAGTACTCAACATCTTGTTTACCATAAGTTCTTAGATTTACATATCACATGTATGCAACTGTAAGATACAATCTCTCTGTGCCATAGAGTTGGGACTTGTGATAATGTTGAGTAATTAGATATGATTTTGATATATCCAAAAGTGAACAATATCTTTTGGTGGGTTCTCCTTGCAGTTTGTAGCAAAGAAGCTTGACAAAAGACTTTTGGATTTAGGGGCAACGGCTATTGTTGAAAAAGGTCTGGGTGATGATCAGCACCCTGCAGGGTATGATTTTATTATGTGCTGTGGTTATCCATATTGTATACATTTAACTATTGTCCTGTCTTTGGCTCTCTTTTCTTCGGAAGTGATTTATGTGCTTATTTCTTGGGGCTATATATATATTTTAGTCCAGATGTCATTAGCTTTTATAATTGCTTCTTCTTTGATATCTTTCTTTATGTATTTGTTGCAAGTGCACTTTTAGCTTTTACTCACCTCTATTTGCTTTTATTCATATATGTGTATTGTTCGAAGAAAGGATTTGCAGTCTTTCTAGTATGAATAATAGCAATTTTCCGACTTATGCAATGACCATGGTACACTTTTAGATTTTGTTGTGGTGTAATTTTAATTTCTTCTCTCTGCTCCATCAATTTACTTAGATAAAAGAGTTAATTAAGCTACATTTTAAAACCTTGTATGCCAACTGCTTGGAATAGATACCGTTGAGTTAATTATGATTAGCAATTTAAGCTTTCATTCTTCATTTATTATTTGTTCTCCTTGTATGGAATGGTGTAAGATTAGATAAAGTGTTTCAGCTTCATTATACACCATTATAATTCAAAGTAATTCGTTTATGTTAGTATAGTATTGTAACATCCCATTTAGTTGATAACTCTGCACAAATAATCTAAACGGTCTTAGCTGTTGTTTGCTTTCCTTAGAAGAAATGGGTGAAACTGGGAGTTCTTTTGCAGGTATGAAGGTGCTTTGGATCCTTGGTCTTCCACCTTGTGGAACTCCCTATATCAAAAGAATCCCCAATTCTTTCCCAATGGTCTAGATATTTTGCCATCAGATGCCAATTTCTTAGACCAGCCAAAAGTAAAAATAATCTACCACGACAGCAGTTATGGAAATTCTGAATGTTCAACTGGTACATGTGTCTTTTTTCTTCTTCTTTTCTGTTTTAGTTAAAGAAAATATGTAATTCTACACATAATTAGTGTTCACAAAATAATAAAGAAACAGCTGCAGAAATAGAGTACAAGATATATGCCAAGATACTCATCTTTCCAGGACATCCATTCATCAAAATAGTTCAACATACCTATTTTAAGATCTTTAGTCCAGTTTGTTTTCTTGTTTATCCAGTTTCTCTGGAGATGAATTCATACTTTAATGAGACTTTTTGGTATTGCAGACTTGAAATTTCTTGAGTTGCAGATTGAGAGAGCACGCTCAATGTCCCTGGGGAGATATTCAGTAAAGAGCAAGCCTGATTGTGTCCTGAAAATGGTATACAAGGATTTTTGATTTCTGAATTAAAATCTCTTCTTTTTCAACTGTTAGACAATTAGCTTTTGATTTCTGAATTAATTTTATTGTAACTTTAAATTGATTTCTTTTTTTAAATAATAATAATAATATGAACAGATGTTCAATGAAAATTTTTAAAAAAACGTTAACAACTTGTGTCAACTCTTGATGTAGATAAAAAATTATCCATTATGTAGAGAAGGTTGCAGTAAAGATGTACGACACTTTGAATTTGAAGCTGTTTCCTCAGTAAGCCATGCTATCCTTTCTGAAATCAAGTCTGACCTATGTACTTTACTGTCCATGAATAAATTGGTTTCTTATGTCTGGCTGATTCATGGTCCCTTGTGTTAGTCTATTGAGTATGAAGTTGGCGATGTTCTTGAAGTGCTTCCTGGCCAAGATCCTACCATGGTGGATGCATTTATTGCACGTTGTGATTTGAATCCTGATTCCTCTGTCACTGTAAGTAATTGTTAATTTGTTGTATTTTATATGTTTTAATCTGGACTTCAACAATTATTTTTATAGTGGATTGTTTCGGCACTGTATATCTCCCTCAAACATTTTGGGGAAAAAATTAAGGAAAGAATTCTCTTAGAGATATTTTTTATTATGGATTTTTTTTTTTCAAAATTACTCACATCCCATGATCAGAAGGACCACCGGTGACATTAAACCTTTACTATCATCTCTTTCACATTTTACATATCATTTTACCACATCGCCAGATTCTCTTCTTGAATTTTATCTTATAAAATAGCCAGACATGTATCGAGAAATTTTATACCTTACAGGTCAGAAGATTCTGTGGATTTTACTGTGGTTTTTCTTTCTTTTCCCATTTGCTCTTTGTTTTTTCCTCCCTCTTATTCTTTTTCTTCCAATTTCTTTTTGTATATTTTCCCCCCTTTGGTTATGTGCATTTGGTACATGCCTCATCTGGATGCAGAAGGTAGTTAGATCCTCTAATGACCTTTGGATGATAATTTTGTTTCTTGCTGAAACTAGATATTTTTATATTTTCAGGTTGAGCCAAGAGATAAGAAAAAGGATTATGGTGGCATTAGTTATGAAAATGGTTGGAAGACCCCTGTAAAACTTAAAAACTTTGTGCAATATACAATGGACGTTGCATCAGCTTCTCCCAGGCACTATTTCTTTGAGGTTAGTGATGCCTTTGGCTAGTTTGAATGATAGCATTGTCCCAGCTTGATCATTATATGTATGCTTTGGGGTTGTTTTTCATCTCTGTGAAACTGAATCTCCTATTTTCCCATTTGATATGAATTTCATGAATAAAATATAGAAAAATTAAATGCAAAATGAAGTTTTTCTTTTTCATCTGTTTAAACCTCTGATACTGAATATATAAGAGGGTTTATAGTTACTGGTATCTCAAACATGAATATGCTGTAGTTGTGAGCCAATGTTTTTTGACCCCAGAGTAACTGCATATATGCCTTATTCTCTGGACTGCAGTATCACAAGAATTTTTTATATGTAATTCTTGAAATATCAAAAACTCTCCAGGTCATGAGTTTCTTTGCGACGGCTGAACATGAGAAGGAAAGGCTTCTGTATTTTTCCTCTCCTGAAGGAAGAGATGATCTATACCAATACAACCAAAAGGAGCGAAGAACTGTCCTGGAGGTACTTTCCTTCTACAATTGAATCAGCCACTTTCTTAAAATATCTGTTCTTCTGTGTAACCTTTCTGCAATTTTCAAACATAGGTGTTAAATGATTTCCCTTCTGTGCAAATGCCATTTGAATGGTTGGTACAACTTGTTCCTCCTTTGAAAACCCGGGCTTTCTCCATATCTTCTTCTAATTCAGCTCACCCAAACCAAGTTCATCTGACAGTAAGTGTGGTGTCATGGAAAACACCTTACAAGAGGACGCGAGAAGGTCTTTGTTCCACATGGTTGGCTGGACTCAATCCTCAACAGAGTATGGTTTCTTCTCATGATATTTTCAGTGCCTGATTTCTAGACAACTCTTCATGTGGATTTTATCCTTGAAATGTCTTTTTCATTTTTAATAAAATACCAAAATCTCTCCTAAACAGGGATACTCATTTCAGCATGGTTTCAGAAAGGTTCTCTTCCTCCCCCACAACCATCACTTCCTCTCATTCTTATTGGACCTGGCACTGGTTGTGCTCCTTTCCATGGATTTGTGGAGGAAAGAGCTCTTCAAAGTAGATCTGGTCCAACAGCTCCAATACTTCTCTTCTTTGGTTGCAGAAATGAGGAGAATGACTTTTTATACAAAGACTTTTGGTTGTCTCATTCACAAAATGGTGGATTACTCTCAGAAGAGAAGGGTGGAGGATTCTTTGTTGCCTTCTCAAGAGATCAGTCATCCAAGGTGTATGTGCAACATAAGATGCTTGAACAAAGAGCCAAGGTGTGGAGTTTACTTGCTCAAGGTGCTTCTGTTTATGTTGCCGGTTCTGCAAACAAAATGCCTTCTGATGTATTTGCAGCATTTGAGGAAATAATCACCACAGAAACTGGAGCTACCAAAGAAGCTGCCTTAAGGTGGCTTCGAGCTCTAGAAAAGGCTGGCAAGTACCATGTTGAAGCCTGGTCTTGACTCAGCAATAGTACGAGGAGTACACGTACTGCAGCTTCCCCTTTGGCAATTGGCATACAACAAACACCTGATGAACACAAGTTATGCGCCACTTCCTTGAATCTACTCAAAGTAGCAAAAGGAAATTTATTTATTTATTTTCATGTCCATAATTGGTAGGCTCAAGTATCTTAAATTCAAGACTCTAATGACTGGGTTCTCACAATAAAGATTAAATTTTTTTTTTTTTCGCGTTTTCTGCTGCTTGTCTGATGCATGGTTCCAGTATATTTAACTTGATTAACCTTGTGTAACTGTTCAAATACTACCTTTCTTTAACCAAATCTTGTTGTGTAAGAATTAAACTTTTGAAATACTATATTTAGCAGTGAATTGGCGTCGAGGCAAACCAAGTAAACTTGCCTTTTGGAGTAAAATGTTAAAAAAAAAAAAAAAAAGGAAAAAAGGAAAAAGAAATGGCTATTGGTTCTTAATACGACGGTCAGTATTGATGCAAGAAAGAGAAATTCTGCTCAGTTCCTCTTTACAGAGCCCAAAATGCTGTTACCGGCGACTGCTGTTCAACTCAATCTTAATTCCGCCTCCATCCTTAACCCATCCTTCAGAAATGTATTTCCTAATCGAAAACTGTTATCAGTTAATAATCGAATCCCTACAAACCACCCCAATCGTTCATCTTTAGAGCTATGTCAACTCAAATTTGGAAGAAATTTTGGAATTTCTGCTTCTTCTTCTGCAGTCGCTGAGGGCAATTTGACTGATGATTCTACCTCTTCAAACACGCCTCGGAAACAGGTACAGCAAAAAAAAAAAAAAAAAAGAGGAGGAAAAAAAGTTATTTTGTGTTCTTTATTCTAATATATATATATATATTGGATTCTTTTGCAGAAGCTTGGAGTCGTGGTGAAGCCAATGGAAAAGCCTAGACTAGTATTGAAGTTCATATGGCAGGAGAAAAATATTGGGCTTGCAATCGACCAAGTCATTCCTGGCTATGGAACAATCCCTCTGAGTCCATTTTACTTCTGGCCGCGGAAAGATGCTTGGGAAGAGTTGAAAGTGATGCTCGAGGGTAAGCCCTGGATATCCACGAAAGAGAAGATCATTCTTCTTAACCAGGCAACTGATATCATCAATTTCTGGCAGCAGAGTGGTGGAGACTTACAGTGAGGTTTATGGAGAAGTTTTTTCTTAGGTAGGTTTCCCTGTTTACCTTGATGATAGACATGCCCCCCCCAATCCCAACCCATGAGGCGATTTTTGGTTGTTTAAGGATCTTGCTAGACTTGTTTAGGGCATGCCTTTTTTATTCCATTTCCCCTTTCTAACTTGTGTGAATTAGATATTCAAGTGCTCAACTCTAGTTTAGCTTCAGAATTTAAATTGGTTTCACAATCCCTGCTTCAAAGAAATTTTCTTACAGAAAATAGCAGCTTTTGCTCCAGCATGAAAAACCCTACCTGTCTGAATTGAACTTGTGACGTTTCAAGAATTTGGTCTAAAAATGTAAACAATTGGGAAATGCTGTGTGTTATGTGAATCTGACTGTTTGTGAAGTTCTAACTGAAAGATGATGAAGTTCATCATTGTTGGATAAAATTCAGGAATATGGGATGGGAGGATGCAACCTTTTGGGGTGTCCAATAGGCCTGTGTTAGAAAAATCCCTCTGCAGATCATAACTGCATGTTCTGTCTAAATATTAAGTTTGTAGACGAATGTTACCTTCTTTTCTTGCCTATTTTGGTTGGTATATGGACAACACTTGGACAGGGAGCTATATCTGTCTTCTTCATTACCTTCTAGCATGTATCATCTTCCATGCTCGCCTATCTAAACTTTGTTTCTTTAAATATCTCATTTTAGTAGTGATACATTTATTTATGACACACTTAAAAAGTCCATGGTCATTAATCTTTCCCTTGGGGATTTTGGATTTAGTCACTTATTTAAAATGGAAGTGAATCAAACACTTTTTGGAAGGGCAAACTCTTTCACATTTCAAGAATATGTATGCTCAAGGGGAATTAGTGGTTACAAGCTCTGGTTTCCACACTGATAAACAATAAAATAAAATGAAAGAAAAGAAGCCTAGAAGCAGCTTTGTGAAATCAGGGTTATCCTTTTGGCAACTTTAGTTTCGTGTAGAAAAGAGCAAGTTTACTGTTTGTTTGGAATATTTTGTAGAACTAATGAAAGAGAAATTTGCAGTTGAACTCTGAGGAGGTCCTTCGAGGTTGAAGGGAAATTTTAAGCCTTAAGACAATAATTGGATAGGAGATAAGTTTTGCATTCTGTGTCATTAAAATTTTAACCACGTTAATGATTTTAAACATATTCAGATTTCTTGCCTCTCTTAACGAATACCCCAAAGTGGGCTATCATTTGAAGTTCGTATTTATAAACATGAATCAATAGAGGAAACTAGCCAAAATTGGAGCTGTGTGGTTATAGTTCAAACTACACACACCCAAGTCCAACCAGGACTGCTCATAACTGAATTCAAGTTCAAAAAGGGGGAATCAAACAAAGATAAGAATGCTTCCTGCATTCTTAAAATATGATCAGACTGATGATGCCAGATGAAGTGTTAAAAAGAGGAAAAAGGGGCTGAGGAAAAGTATAAGATCATGCACCACGGGAAATGTATATTTTAAATGGCTTTGATTCAAAATAGGACTTTAAATTAAACAGAAAAGGGGCAGAAATCCTATATTGGAAGAGAACATCCCAACATTTCTTTATACCAAATCCAAGATACAGACAGTTGAGCTAAGCCACTGTGAACAGTAAAATAAAATTAATCCACATGGCAAGTCAAAAGTAAGAGAATTTAAAAAAAAATAATAATAATAATAAAAAAAAAGAGAAAATGCTAAACTGGGAAAGTATCATGTTCAACCCATATTAATCGTCAAACTCATGAATATGATCTAACAGGTAGTTAGCAGCCAGCTCCTCATTCTTGTTGCATGCAAAGTACACTTCCAATACCAGAGCTCGATCAAAACCCATGGCTTCAAGCTGCCAAAACCATGTTGCAGATAAGATAAGAGCCAATACAGACAAGAACCATAGAAAATAGTTTTCTATATCTGCTATGTACAGATAAAGGCAGGCATGAAGCACACTACAAGATAAGAAAGCCATTCAATTAAATACAACATAGTGAATCAATGTAATAATTACCATATTTGCAGTCCACAAGATCATATATGTGACCTATATATATACACACACATATATACAAATGGTTACACTAAAAAATAACAGAATGCCATAAAGGGAATGTTCTTTTATAAAAAGAAATTACTCTTCCTTGTCATTGAATTAGGAATTCTGTTATTTTTTAGTGTAACCAGAATTCCTTGCTATCTAAACATAATATATATAAGGTCACAATACATATGGAAAGAGTAGAAACTATATATATATATATATATATATGCAAGAGGGAATTGATCAGAAATGAATGATGACAAAAAAAGAAATCACAGTCACACCACTCTCCCATGGATATTGGAAGGGTCAAATGGATCACAGTCACATCGGGTTTCTCTAAAATGCTTAAACCCCACACCATACACTTAATTACACCCTCCCTACACAACCAAAATGTAAGAATAAATAACATACAAGCAAATGAATGCCTCCAATTTCTGAGGATCAGCATCAATCAAGGGATCATGGAGTAGAAGTATAAAATAGTGTGTCAAAACACTGGAAGTCCATGACATGAAAAAAGATACAGTTCCAAGTCACACTAGATATTGCTACTTCAGTTTTCTATGTAAAAAAGGGAAATGAAAAATACTACATTAAACATAGCCTACGACCAGAATTATCTGTCATCCAATGAAATGAGATAATGAGCAGAAACCTTATCATATGTAATTTAAAACAAGGAGGGAAAAATATGCATACACGTTCAATTGCTTCTCGCTCCTCAGGTGTGACAGTTACAGCCTGTGGCATTGCATCAGCAAGTTGCCCCAATATGTTCCTGAAAACATATTGGGATAATTAGTAAAACCAATTGTTGCATATGTTAATTCAGATATTCAGGAGACTGAGAGGACACATGGAATAGGTGGGAAAATGGTGACACTATTAAATGAATCCCCAACAGCCAACCAGATCAAGAAAAAGATATTATTGATGAAATAATCTCACCCCTCTCCCCCTTCAACAGGTTCATTTATTAGGCGAAGGAAGTCAGCTTGATGCTCTTGGATCAGCCGCATCAAGTTTGGGTTTTGCTTTCCCAGCTCCTGTAGCATTGGCTGCAGGTGAATGAAAAATATTGTGAATCAAATAGTTAGAAGAAGAAATACCTCTGAAAGAAAATATTATTGCCCAACATGTCATACCTGTAAGATTTGAGGGTTCGCTTGCACCATTGCTCTCAAAGCTTGGAACTGGAAGGGGCAAAATATAAATTAAAATGTCCTAGTTCTCTTTCACGAGATGATACTCCAACAAAATATCTTATGTACCTGTTGACTATTGCGCAGAAAATCCAAGGAGCCAACACTTGCATTGGTGCCAACACTTGGGAGACCCTGATTAAAAATTTCACCTTTTCAGTACATTATTGTAATAAGTCATTTTAATTCCATCTCCCGAAATTACCATTCCATTAAAGAAGTCACCCACCTGTGGGAAAAGATCTAAAGGATTAGCGTTAGGTCCACCTGTTGGTACTGCTGCCTGTGGAGCCTGGTTAGGTGGGTTCACTGCTTCTCCACTTGCAGGAGCCGCAGCAACCCCACTTGCAGGAGCTTGGGTAGTAGGGGGAACTTCAGCCGCTTCAGGGATACCCTAAACCAAATTTGAAGCTTTTCAAGATTAGGGAAAAACTGAAGATAACATACAGAGCACATGCAGCTTAAGCACAAAATAAGAGTCATCAAGGAAAAGAAAATTGATAGAAAATCAGTTCAAAATTGGACAAAATAACTATCTAGTGACCACAATATATAAATTTGAAGCAAATCAGGTGAACACCAACAAGCTAAATCCCTCCACCAACCCCCTCAAAAAAGATCCATGCAAAACTGGTACCAAAGATCAATTCATACAATTTCCTCCATAGTTCCCTTAGAATATTCAACTAATGCAAAATAGTAAGTTGGAACGCACCGAATATAAGTATTCAACAGCTCTCTCTGGATTGTTGTATGCGGCACGTAAAGCACGCACCACAGTATCCCTAGTCCAACTCCCTCCACCCATATCAAGAATTTGTTGAACAGTGGACTCCAAGGTATTGCCAGCAACAAGATTTGAAGCAGCTTGACCATAGACATCTGTACCTGAACTGTGGTTGAAAAGAATATAATGGTTGAATATCAAATTTTCCAAATGCAATCACCATTTCAAGTCAAATACAACATGATTAGCAACAATAAAATAATATAGACTAACGAAACTAAAGCAGGAGCAGGAGCCGAAGCCGGAGCAGGAGCAGGAGCAAGAGCAGGAGCAGATTCAGGTGAAGTCTCTGAACTGCATATACAAACAGAAAATTATTAAAACATGAAACACAAAAAACAATCTAGTAGGTGAAGAGAAAAAGTATAAATAGAACTTTTTCTTACGGTGCCACAGCTGGAGTTTCAGGAACTGCTGTTACAGGCTGTGTTACTTGAGGGGCAGCCGTTGCAGGTTGGACCTACACAATGCATATAGAAATTATATACTCAACCATCAATAGTGTACCAATTTAGGAATGATATACACCATAGATTTTTCTAAACTGCTCACAGAAAATCCCCCCAAAGCACAAAGCCCCACCTAGCATAAAAAATATCAAGTATCTAGCATATCAAAAAATTAGAGCCTTGCTATCTTCTCCCCTTGTCCTAATAATTCATTAAAAATGGAACAAACTAGTTATAACGGTTTAGGAGTAACATAATCCATGAGAAATTCTCACTTCAAAATTTCCGGATTGAGGATTAGAAAAACAAGAAATCAGACTGAAAGTGAAGGGAGATAAACAGACCAAAATCTGAATATAACATAGTACTAAAATAGGGTGCACAAGGATCTGGTCGATAAATTTCCTACTCACCGTACTAGAAGGTGCTGCTGATGTGGTTGAGGTCCCGCTTGTTGAAATCTTATTCTGCAATCATCTCATTAATTAGGACAAAAGACAATCAATTGTGCTCAGATAAATAAATAAACATTGACATAAACTTTTTATTCCTGTTCATATTCTAATCAGAGTCAGTTTCAAATCTAGATTTACAACATCAATAAGAGAATTAAAATCCTAATGAACTAACATTTACTATTTTTTCACATGAAACTTCATATATACATGGAGTACTTGATATACAATACAAACAAACCTTGCTCAACATAACAACAATAAAACTGTTCTCCACAACTTTATTTTCCTCCAGGGTGGTGTCATCCTTCAGAACTTTGCCCTGATGAATAAGCATCTGTTGTGAAGCTGGGTATATGTCGGAACCCTGACTTGTTTCAATAGTTTTCTTCACATCAGCAACCTGAATAAGCAATTAAACACTTCAGCTCACTCTTCTTTCCATGCACATAACCCACCTCAGGGGGGGAAAAAATCAAATATTAAAAGAATTGACAAACTACATAATACAGCAATTTCTATTACATGTTATCCCTCATATTAAGACAATATCATTGATTCACATCCCCTTAAAACATACTCTCAAGAAAAGACACATAAAAGGAAAATCATAGATATTGAGAACATTTAATAAACAATATGTGTCAAATTCGTGATCCTCAAAAATCATACAACAGGACTAGCAATACTTGATTTTTACTAAACAATCAATATTCTTCTTAAAGAAGTTTTGGTCTGTAAAAAAAAAAAATTGACCCGGTTAACAAATCATATATTCTCTTTTGTAATTTTAAACCTTTCTTCAACTTAATATGACATCTTCAACAAATATTGGTTCAAAGTCTTCTTCATGTAACCCTTGGAGAGAAGACAAACTACACCAAGTGAAACTATTAGATGAAACAAAGATTAAATTAGGATAATGCTCCAGAAAAGCCTTATTTCTAAGGGCACATTCAGAAAGCAGTTCGCTCAGACAAGAGAATCTTTGAGATAAAATCTATAGAAAACACACACAAATTCCAATTCCTTCATGACAAGAAGCCATATGAAAGAGTTGGTAGTTCCATAATACTGTCGAGTACATATGAAAACAGGTTCATCAATGACATAATGAAACGAACGCAAAAAAAAAACATTTTTCAGAGGCAAAAGCAACAAAAAGACAGGCAGAAAGAACATTGTAGTGCATCAACACCATTCACAAATCTAAAAATACTAGACTAACCAATTATCCGATCCTAATCATTACTTAGAAACCAATAGCAATTAGTTATAGCAAAAAAAGATAAAAGTAAGCAAGACCAACAAGATAACTATAATTCAAAGAAGTAAAAAGAAAATGAAGTTGGAGACATACTTTTTCAAGATAAAACATAAAGTTTTATCTTTTATTGGCAAAATACCCAATTTACATCCACTAAAACCTAAAAATAAAAAAAAATAAAAAAAATTAAAAAAAAAATCGTTCTTTCTCTGATCAACATGAATAAAGTCAAAAACACCAAACCTAAAATCTGCTATAGGATTTGCTCCTTAAAAAAACCCTAAAAAAAAACCTAAAAAAAAAAAAAAAAATCAAATCACCATACACTACTCATTTATGTTATAAATAGCATATAAACAGTCCCGTAAAATCGAGTTAAATAAATTGAAGTAAAAAGTACGCACGGCATCTTCAGGTTTCACTTCGATCTGAAAGTGAGTGCCTTTCAAAGTCTTCACTGAAACCTTCATCTTACGACAACTATTGGAAGAACGGACCGGTTCGTTTCTGGATATATGGGGTATAAAAACCCTGTCGCCGCCGGTGATTGAGAAGCAAAAATTGATTGAATAATAAAATAATACTAATAAGAAAAAATACGAAAAAGGGGAAAGAGAATAAACCAAAAACTCTGAGTCACGAAAGGTATTGACTCTAATGGGCTTTTTTCCAACTTATTTATAATTGAACGGAACTTCCGATAAATTACAACAAATTTTCTCAATATTTTATACTAATTATAATTATAATTATAATGTGACTCTAATTACAAATTTTATATAATTTTTATTAAGATAAATGACAATTTTTTTAAAAAAATTAAATATTAAATAAAAAATTTATGTATCTGATAAACTTTTATTTTATTTATTATAAAATATTAAAAAAATATTTTTTAAAAAATTATAAACATTATTTTAAAGATAATAATTTAATTTAATTTTTAAATTTTTGTTAAAAAAAATATAAAAGTATGAAATCATAAAATTTGTGAGAAAATAAATTAGGAAGAAAGTTGAAATTCCTATTTAGTCAAAATCCCAGTAGCTAGCTGCTTTGAATCTTCAAAAAAAAAAAAAAAAATCAATGGGGAAGAAGGCTGTAAAGAATCAATCAGAGCTCGGAAAAAATGGAGCTGGCACCATCGTCTGGTGGTGGATACTCGAGAGAGGCACCGCCGCATCGTTTATTTGCATTTGTCTGTTTGCAATCTTGGTAAGAGTTTGTGTATCTCTGCATCCGTATTCTGGGGCTGGAACTCCACCGAAATATGGAGATTATGAAGCTCAAAGGCATTGGATGGAGATCACGATCAATCTTCCTGTTAAAGAATGGTACCGGAACGCTACTAACAATGATCTTAGTTACTGGGGCCTTGATTATCCGCCGCTCACTGCTTATCAGAGCTACATTCACGGTCTTTTCCTCCGGTTTTTTTATCCTAAGTCTGTAGCACTTCGCACTTCGAGGGGTTACGAATCTTATTTGGGGTAATGAAGTTATTGCGTTTGATAAATTTCCTGTGTGACTTGTTTCTCAATTTTTCTAGTCTTTCGTTTGTTGATTGTAATCGGGGATTTGGAATTCTTTCGTCTTTTTGGCCATTTGTGTTGAATGTCAGTGTCTTTTTGCAGGAAGTTGTTGATGAGGTGGACTGTTTTATCCTCTGATGTTGTAGTATTCTTTCCTGCTGTTCTTTATTTTGTGGTAGCCTATTATGCCGGCATGTCAATTAGGCAGAAGAATAATAGAGTATGGCATATTGCCATGATTTTGTTGAATCCATGTCTCTTGTTGATTGATCATGGTCATTTTCAGGTATGAATGAGCTAGGAATTACTTCAATTCATATTACTTAAAACCATGGTGATTCCCTGTTAATGTTGAATTTGTAATATTTTTTTGTCAGTACAATTGTATAAGCTTGGGACTTACTGTTTCAGCGGTTGCAGCCATTCTCTCGGATAGAGACTTTCTTGGTTCCATATTATTCAGTTTGGCTCTCAACCATAAACAGGTGCATTTTCATTTCAATGATTTTACGTGAATGATGCATACATAAAGCTAAGGAAGCATCTTATTTATTTGTGGGAATAAGCTTTAGTGCATGAAAGTTCTGTACTGGCTGATTTGAAAAGCAAGAATTTTTTACATATCTCTGTGCTTGATTTACCTCATTAAACAAAAGTGAAGACCCATAGTTTGGTTTCTGGCATTTCATTCATAAAATAAATGAATGAAATAAATGAGCCATTTCCTGCAAATACATCATGTAGTGTGTTATACTAAAATTGATGGGCAGAGGTGTAGATTACCCAAAATAGGAATGGCAAATTTTCTGAGTATCTTAAGCAATGTGAATCTGGTAAATGAAAAGTGCAAACAATGATTAACTTCAACCCGATTTTATGCTTCATTTGATCTGAAATCTGTTAGTTGTGAGAAATAATTTGGATTACATTCTGTAGGTGTCAAACTGAGGGCCAAAAAACACAATTCTCTGCATAAATATTGGAGACCAGAGCTACTGTATTTAAGGTTGTTTTCATGCAGCTCTGGTGATGTTGAAACATCATCTAGTCAAAAAACTCATCCAGCCTTAAGTAATAATTTTTTTATGTCATGTGGGAAGATGTGAAGTTTAAATAAACATGGCTTGGTATCATATAGAATTACATACTACCATTTACTGTGAAAGTTAAACCTATTTCTTTGTGTTTAGAAGCATAAATTTGGTTGAATAAAGAAATACTGTGTGCATCGTATGTTTGGGAAGACCTGAAATAGGTAAAGAAAGTAAGTCAGCTAGCTGAATTAAGGAAGAAAAAACAAGGCATAAAAGAATAGCGTACCTCTTTGAGAGGCGAATACGAGCTGAAAGTTCATATTGTGAGGCCATGAATTCTCTCACTTCTTTCAAGCTATTTCTTTTGGGGGGCTCATTTAAAATGGAAAACAAAGCCTCAATCTTGCTGGCAGGTAGCATTGAGGTCTTTCGTAGAACAGTTCTGAGACATGTGCTTGGTCCACAACTTCCTTCCCCAATAACGAAAGTTGGCATGAGTTCAATCAAAACTAGCTATACTTTGCCTGCCATCTTACTAAAAAAAAAAAAATCCAATGTTTTATAGGCTGTTTGCAGAATAAAGGCCTTAGCGGTGTTCCTTTTTGTTGCTATTGGGGTTACCCTTGTTGATTAAGCCCTCTTGGAGGGAACTTCCTTTGCAACTTCCATCAATTGTCAACTTCCTATTTGAGCAAAGTTGTGGCATATCTTGATGAAATATAGATCCTCACATTTCTTTCCTTCCTAACTATTCATAGAATCACAAATAAATTAAATAATCATTAAATTGTCCATACATTTTCTCCTAACAAATTTCATTTTTTACTGTGACTATTGTTACTAAAAATAAAAGAATGAAGTAATCTGATCTTGGCTGGTTTTGTATAGATGAGTGCATATTTGGCACCGGCATTTTTCAGCTATCTTTTGGGTAAATGCCTGAGGCGAAAAAATCCACTACTTGAGGTCTCAAAACTGGGTGTCGCTGTATTGGGAACATTTGCTGTTATTTGGTGGCCATATCTTTACTCAACAGAAGCATCTTTAGAGGTAAAACCGAATTTCCTTCTCTTTTACTGGTTTCTTGTTTGCAATGTATTGAGGCCAGGTGTAGTTGTAAGTTTTTTATAATGGGGATTGTTGTGCATGCTTTTTCATTTAAATTCATATGTATATAGAAAAAAAGAGTAAATATTGTTATCCACTGTAAGTACGTTTGGATTTTATAATAGTTAAAATTTATGGTTGGAAACCTCTGATGGACCAGCAATGGAGCCATCTCTGCATCATCTCTCACTAATTATTTTGTTTGGCATAATACCATATATTGCTTTGACATCTTTCTGAAATTAACCTGTGGATCATGAATGATTTTTTTCTTTTGGCCACCGTTAAGGAATTGATGAAGTTACCAGGATACCCTCATCCCTTTGTTTAGTTAGAGATCTTGCAATAACCAGATTCAAGGCCATGACCAAGGGTCTACAGTCCCTCTTTATTCATTACCTTGTATGCTCTAGAGAATGATGATGCTTATCTTTAATCATTACCTTGTCGTGTTTTGGAAGTTCATATAGAATGAGGTTGATTGGACTTTGATATGTGTAAGACTTAACTCCTTCGTAACAGTTTCATCATGTCTTCTAGTGAAATAATGTCTATTTCATAGTGTTGTGTTACCCTAAAGAGGGAAGAGAGGCAAACTTTACTGGTAGTGTTTCCTTTGAAAATACAAAGAATACTTCAGCTATTTCTTTGCCATTGGCTTAAGTCTCTTAATACTTCATATAGGTCCTATTGCGCCTGGTTCCATTTGAAAGAGGTATATATGAAGATTATGTGGCCAACTTTTGGTGTACCACTTCAATCATAGTAAAGTGGAAGAGGTTGTTCACCATGCAATCTCTGAAGCTTTTCAGCCTAGCTGCAACTGTCTCCGCATGTCTACCATCAATGTTTCAAATGGCGTGGGCACCCAGTAAACAGAGCTTCTTGTATGGGCTGTTAAATTGCTCTTTGTCATTCTACTTGTTCTCATTTCAAGGTACACAAAAGAATCCATTCTTATGCTTACATTTTCCTTGCCCTAGTTATTAACTGCTGTCGCAGAGGTGTTTAGTGACTAAGTGTTATTTTATGGTTCAATATGCAGTCCATGAAAAATCTATTCTCCTGCCACTTTTGCCTGCAAGCTTGCTGGCCTTGGAAGAGCCTTTTGTTTTCGAGTGGTTAACATACAGTGGCTTACTTTCTATGTTCCCACTTCTTACTCGCGACAAACTAGTTGTGCCATACATTGCTTTATATGGTCTATTCATCCTTCTTTTTTATGCACCTGGAGGAAGAGATCAGAAACATGAGAAAGAGGGCATTTGTTCTTATTTTGGTATTCTGAAGTCATTTCTGCTTGCCTGCTCTATACTACTGCATGTTGTCTACCTGACTATAACCCCTCCAAAAAAGTATCCTTTCCTTTTCGAAGCTATCATTATGCTCCTTTGCTTCTCCCAGTTTGTGTTAATCTTTCTTTACACTAACACAAAGCAATGGAGATTACTAAAGCTCTCCACTGTACCAGAAGATAGGAAAAAACAGCTCTGAATAGTGTATGCTGTTAAAAAAACTAATTTGGTAAGTTTGCTAGGATGTTGTTCTAGCAGTGCCTCCCAACTATGAACAGTTTTTTTTTTTTTTGAAAGGCAAAAAATTGAAGTGAGAAGAAGTGATTTATTTACTGAGGTTAATGAGGTTGACCCTCATTTATTATTTTTTATTGAAAAAGTTTTAACTTTTATATATATTTAAAATATAAAAGGAAAAAAAAATTGACCCTTTGTTAAGTTTTTTTGGGACTATTGTTTTTAAATGGCCCTCACAGCGAGTGCCGAACCTTCAACCTTTCAAATATATTTTTTCATTGTGTTAAGTCCAAGGGCTTACCCTGTGTTAAGTTAAAAACAAAGAAAGAGAATTTTTTTCAATTATTTTTATAGTTCTTCTCTCTTATAATCCACAAGCTTTTGAATAACTTTCTTACAATTATATGTATATATCTAAATTAATTTGGTTTCAATTATTTAAGATAATTTTTTTTTACTAACAATATTTTGTTATTGCTATTTTTTGAGACAATTATTAATTTTTATTTTTTTTAATACACTAATTATTTCATATTATATTTCTAGAGTTTCAATATTTTCTAATCTTCATTTCACGTCTTATGCTATGATAAAACTAAGTAGAGAAATATAGAAAAAGAAAAAGTAACAAGAAGATGTTAGGTATTTACATGTGAAATTTATCGTGATTTGACATAAGTATAAAACGGTATTAAATAGTTCATTATAAGTGTTAATAGAAAGTTCCGGTTAGCTACTCGATTTGCTTGTGATTGTGACATAAAGAGTGTCCATCGATAGTTCAAGGTTGGCTACTTGATTATGGGCTTGACAGTCATTCAAAATCAATTACTTAGTATTGTCTCATTATACCAAAAAGAATATTCAAGTTGACTATGAATATCTATATCAATTATAATATATCATTATACATTCATTATAACTTTCGATGTAAAACGGATAACGGAACGGGTAGAGAGAGAGTAATAAAGTAATGATTGACCTATGATCTCAATTGAATGAAAGTGGGAGTTTGTTTTAATTGTTAGTACTCTATTATAACAATCACATTATGCACGAGTAGTTTTTTTTTTTTTTTTTTAATATTGACATCTTTTATTATAAAAGTGCCAAATTTTTCTAAGTTGTTGGGAGTTGAGGAATTGATGCACCTCTTCCGCATTAAATCAGCACCCCATTGACGACGTCGTTTAATTGGACCAATCAGATACTTTGACGAATACCCGCCTCAGATAAGTATATTAAAAAAATATATACATAAAATCTAAACCGTCAATTGCACACAGACAAATTGATCGTGCGTTTGACGGAGTCTCCTTAATTTTTTTAGACCGGCTTGGTAAAATAAATAATTACTCATTTTAGATAATCTTTTAATTACGCCTTTTATTATATTATTATTATTATTATTATTATTATTATTATTATTATTGTATCTTTTTTAACTAACAAATTATTTTGATAACCTGGCTAATCGGGGCAAAAACCTCTCTTCTGATCCAAGTAAGATGGTGGGATGATTGGGTGATGAGTTGCGTTGTTGTGTAATGTGCAAAACAAGCTAGATAATCGAGGATTTGTCATTGGTTGTGACCCTCTGACGGTCAAGTTAGTTGTGAGGGATAAAGATACCCAAAATACTCAATCTTGAAAAGAATTACTCTGCTTGTTCTAAGTACTAGGAGAATGAAATTATCCGATAATTAATTGGTCGGGTAAGAATATATCTGCTATACTCCCGACCTACCGAATCAAGTAGGGACACTTGGAATTAATCTTCTATACAACCATAGTAGACTGGACATGGGTACTGTGTGCATGGTATTTTGTCACCGTCTTGTCAAGGACTTTAAATGCAGTATACTATCAAATACAATCTTAAAAGTGATGAGCACTTCATTCCATATGACCACTTCGGAGCTATGTCATCGAGATACACACGATCTCACTTTGAGGTCACATAATTAAGGTGGGCCAACTACTTACTTCAAGGCCATCAACGGGTTCAATTAGACAACTTCAAGTAACGCTTTTTCATGTGGCTAAAAAAATTTAATTCAAATAATAATAATTTTCTTTATAATTTAAAAAAATTATGAGTTAAAGAGTTTTATTTTTATATATATATATATAATAAATAAATATATTTTGGTAGACCTCACATCATCTTCTAGATCCTTCAACCATTCATCACACGTCCCTTTTTTGGCATTTACTTGTCCCTTTTTAAAATAACTTTTGATTGGTCATTGCCATTACTTTTCTTTTATCTTACACGTGTATACATTTATCATTTAGGTTATTAAATTTACAATCTCGTCCTCCAACTTTTTGTCATTTACTATTATTGGTAAACCATTTTATGTGGAGGACCATTCCCTTTTTGTAATCCTATATATACTCATTGATCAAAATTTATCGATAAAGACTCCAAAAATTATCTTTAAAGTGAATCAATAAAACAATAAACTATGTGAGTAAGAATAACTACGACATGTTAATCAGAGTATTACCTTATTCTTAAAGGATCACTCATTCAGTTCTTCAAAATTTTATTGTCAAACTAAACTATGTTCGAATTATAATTACAGAACCTAAATTTTATATTACTATATTATAAAATAGTCGTACTATTTGTTTTTACATCATAAATGTGAAAAAAAAAATAAGTGTAACTTTTTTTTTAGTTTTTTCTTGTTAATTTGGTAAAAATAGAAATGAATAGAAGAACACATGAAAAGGATAAAAAATAGGTATTGTATTATAAAAATAGAAAGGGACAATAGAGTGAGGCAAAAAGAGAGGATCATTGTGAATCACAAAAATGAGTGATAACGTTGGAATTAAATGCGTTGTTAAAACAGTTGTCCGTTCAATGCGATTGGAAAAATCAATGGCTAGATTCCGCTATCTTTGGACTATATATATATATGTTTATTTTAAGGATTTTGGTCCACCTCCCCTCTATAAAATTATATCAATACTTGGTATTATATATATATATATATATATATATATATATATATATATATATATTTTTTTTTTTTTTAAAAAAATATATATTAAAATAACAACTATTTTAATTTAAATTCTTGGTTGAAAATAATTATTTAATTATTAGATTATACAAGTTCATCTCCCGATCTAATGGTCTAGGAGTCTCTCCCTCAACCAAAAGGTTGAGGGTTTGAATCTCTCTTAGTCATTGGTCTAGGAGTTTAAACTTTACCCGAGGTTCCACAGCCACCCTTTCTGGGTGGATTAGTCTGGGCTGGAAGGAAAATAATAAGAAATTATCACAAATAAATTAGGACACAAATAGGGAGGAGAAGTGTGTATATTATATATATTAGTGAACTTATATATAATTAATAGGGTTGATTTTAAGCATATTTTGTCAATGTTATTAATTAAAACTTTAAGTAAAAGTCTTTCATTGTATTAATTTGTTAATTTATCTTCACGTTATTTCTTCCACAAAAACTTTTTTTATGTAAAAAAAAAAAAAAAAGCATATATACATATATATATAGAGAGAGAGAGGAGAGAGAGAGAGAGAGAGAGAAATAGGGTACTCACTTATTTGATCAATCCCTTCAATTATTTGTGAGGGAGATTCCCAAACTACGTCGTGTACTTAAGATTTATAACCCAAAGGTACTCTCACTTCCCCAAAGCTGCATCCATTGGGGAAGTGAAAATCATATCAATTTTAATGTTTAATATATTACATAAACTATATTCAAATTTATAAAAAAATATAATATATTCACGAGTTTTTGACTCTCGTTTTAAATATCATATAAGAGTAAAAGTAAAGTTTTTCTCTAAACAAGAGTTAAATTTTACGGAAGACCCTTACCAAACAAAGTGTATAACACAAAAATAATAATAATAAAAAAAATAGAGGGAGTGTGTATATATCATCAAAAAGGTTTTTTTTATTCTTTGTAATATATATGTATCTGATAGTCACTTTTGGTACAAACCATGTTGAACCCCTATTGGAGGGTTTCCATAGACAAAGTTCGAACTCAAAACCTTACCCAAGGAAAATCAAACTCTTTTCACTTGTATCAAAATGTGTTGGTATATATCCTCAAAAAGTTAAACCTACTATTTTTCAACCTAAATTCAATAGGTAAACAATGTGATTTGGAAATGAAAACCAAACATATAAGCCAGCTCTTATTACAAGAAACCAGCAACATATATAGTTTTAAATTATGCATATAATACGTATGGTTAGACTTAGTTTTCGTGCAAGAAAACACTATAATAATATATATTATATATATATATATATATATATATATATATATATATATATATGTATGTATATATATTTACAAACATTTTTCTCTCTTAACTATACAAGATTTGAACCAAGTAAAGTAAAATATGGCCCCAAAGCATAATTTTTTAATTTGTTATATTTACTATTTATTTTTGAAAAACAAAAAAAAAAAAAGAGTACTTAGGATTAATCATGACCATATCTTGTTTTAACGTTGTGGAATGGTCAAAAGTATATCAAACCAACTAAATGTAATAAATGGACATAAATATGCTTCGTTAAATGTACATGTCTGAGCAAAAGAAGCTCCTACAACTACAAGTGGCTAAAAAAGTAAACGGCTTAATTGGTATCTTTCATTTTCCAATTCTATTGGATCCATCCAATTGTTTTGTCAAAATTAAGATTGATTTGAAGTCAACAACGTGAAAATAAATATACATTTAATTTCTCCATGTCTAACTTACCACTCCTTCCTTTTATTATCATTATTATTATTATTATTTTGTTAGATCATTTAGTATCCAGAGTCATCATGACTCCGACTAATTTAGATTTGGCTTGAGTTGCGCTTGCAGAGTTCAATTCTTACTTGAGGGACGCTCACAACAAGTGTCAAACCCCCAATCTCGTGTAACATTCATAATGCATTTTCTCATTGTGTCAAGTGAAGGGTTGCCTTCCTTTTATTATTATTTATATAAAAAAAATGCAATATATATATATATATTAATTTTTTTTGTTAGACATTTGATTTTCGAAATCATCAGGAGTTCGACTAATCCACATTCGGCCAGAGTTGCGCCTGTAGAGCCCAACTCTTACTCGGGGGAAGAACTCATTTTAACTCTAACATGACGCTCATAGTGTGGAACCTTCGACCTCGTATAACATTCACAACGCGTTTTTCTCATTATATCAAATGAAGGCTTATATATATTATATTTACTTACTTGCCCCTAAACAATGTTTCATCAATTGTCACCATATTAATTCTTACACTTTCCTACCATCCAAATTAATGTAAACTTAACTCAAATCCTTATAATATACACGTATGTACGTATATAATATATATATATGTATATATAATTAATGAGAATAATAAAGTATGAACCTCAAGTAAAAGTAAATACTATGAATTTAAAGTAAAAGATATGGAGATTATATATATACGTATATGTATATCCTATTAAAGGAAATATCAATCAGAAAATACGTGTAACTGATACGATAGATGTTCCCATGCATGCATGCGGCAAGCTGTTTTAACTTTTTCCTTTTCTACAATGGGAAACAAAATAAAACATCGTTCATGTCGTCCTTTTATGAAATGAATTCTCAGATACTGAATATTCTTTTTATACTAATAAAAACAAAGAGAAATATATTATATTATATATATATATATATATATATATATATATGTGTGTGAAAAAAAGAGAGAGAAATAAAGGATCGATGTTTCTCTGTCTGGACGCATCAGTCAACATATGCCCAGCTGTTCTCTTTTATCATTATCCATCTTTTCCCATGCAAACTTTCCTTCTGGTTAAAGTTGGCATATAAGATTAGGAGTAAAAGGAATTGCCAAAACACTCGACATGTTTTTGTCCATTTATTCAATATATATATATGAACTGCTGAATTCGTCAGCCATGTTCTTCTTGAAGCACATAATTTATGATTGGTCCCTTGTGCACACACCCACACACATATATGTATACATGTATGTATATTAGAAATTAGAAAAAAAAAACTAATATTCATAAATGTATCGTTGTAAAAATTCAATAAGAATAAAAATAATTGAAATATCAAATTATAAAAAAATAATTTATTCGATATGAATTACTAATCAATGATGATTTTAGGGTTTTGGCGAGTAGGATGTGAGTCGGATTCCAGCTAAGAAGTAAGATGTTAAAAAATCTATAAAACAAGTCCCAACCCCCTTAACTTTGGGCTCTGATACCACTTGTTGGGCTACCACCTCACCTAATTCCACATTAGTATGATATTGTCCGCTTTGGGACTAAGCCCTCACGGGTTTGTTCTTGGACTTTCCCAAAAGACCTCATTACTAATGAAGTATGTGAGAATTACTTATATGTATTGGCAATCCTTTGTCTATTTTCTCCATGTGGGACTTTGGATTGAAATCCAACCCCAACAGGATCTGCTAGAACATACTAGTCACGTGTTGGAAGTGGTATCTCCAACTCTAACCATCTGTACATACTTGAAAAATCTTCTAGAGTATACTAGGAATTGAGAAGCGTATTCCCAACTTTTACTTTAACGACCAATTACTCTACCACAAATTAAGAAATTAATATTTTTAATTTCACATGAGAATGATCAAAACTAAGAGTAAATTATACACCATAAAATCAGGGAATATAAGTTAATTAAACAAATTAATAATATCAATCCAAACTTTCCACTCCTATCAGAAATATTGTCCACATATATGCATACATACACACACACAAAATATATATATATATATATATAAAAATTTGAGACCTTCAATTTTCTTACAGACTGGTGTGACTAATTTCAGATGTTTACAAATATTAATGTATTGTAAAAAAAAAAAAAAAAAAAAAAAAAAAATATATATATATATATATATATATTGAGATTCATTAGTTGGTGGAAAACAGAGGTGAACTGAGAGGAAGTCAAACGTCGAGTAAACCACACTGAACACACATCAAAGTTGGTTTCGTGTTATATATATATATATATATATGTAATATGATTGACAAATAATTAGAATTAATTAGTTCTATTTATAGTACATCATTCAAAAAGAAAAATTATAAAAAAAAAAAATGGGAATCAGGTTAGAGAAAATAATAAGTATTAGTTGAGACTTAATTATTCATGTCATTAACATAGACAAAACGCATAATCATCATCATCCAAGTCAACATTCAAGAAATTAAAGCTACTAATCCTAGAAGACCCATAAGTATTAGCTAAACTTTTTTTCAATTTCTTGCACCATTTTTAATTGTATTTAAATATTGAAAATAACACTCTTTTGTGTGTGTATGAAAATCAAACAGCGGTTTCTTGAGCATTGATAATTAGATTCAAGAAGATTTAACATTATGTTAATTAAGCTTTCTTCAATCATAATCAATGGTAGAAAAGAGTCGCTATTAAGATGCCTAAGCTAGTTGATGCTTGAAATAGGCATATTTTGACTATTTTGCATATATATATATATATATATATATATAAGAGAGAGAGAGAGAGAGAGAGAGAGATTGGTACACTATATAAAACAGATATATATATATATATATATAAAGATTTTCTCTTCTAAATATTAATGTCTCCTGCCATTGTTTACAGTGAAGAAGAAGAAATGCTGACTTGTATAAAATCTGAGCCATTCATTTTTCTCTTAATACAAAATAGATATTCATCACTACCCTAACTTACAACTACCCCAACCGTCAACGTATCTCCCTTAATATTATCTCTAACCATTTTTTTTTTTTTAATTCTAGAAGAAATAATTATTCATATTATCTTAAATATTATATGTGAGACCAATAAATGAATTTCGTATTCTTCAAACATTAAATTCCCATAATACCCTTTTTTTAAAAAAATAAAATAAAATTATATTATAGATTTTTATAAATTTAACCAAATTTTAATTGGCGAACCATAACTAATATGTCATTAATGAAAGAAAATCACCTTAAAAGTAGCCAGTTTTTTTTTTTTTTTTTTTTTTTTTACCGAAAAAGGAAAGTGGAGAACAATCCATTAACCTAGCTAGTTTATCATGGTATTTCTTTAAATAGTAATTAAATTTGAAATTAAAAATAAAATAAATAAATAAATCCGTCAAATATCTAAGTGCATATTAATTTGATTTTGATAAAGCTGGTTCATTAAAAAAAAAAAACCTACTCACAATTAATTTTCTCATAATATGAAAGGGACAAAAAACTATATAGAAATGATCCATAGACAAGCCGTGAGAGGATTACCTACGCAAAAAAAAAAAAAATAATAAATAAAAAAAAATTAATACTTCTATAATTCTATGATAACAATATATATATATATCTTTACTTTACTCGCTAGTGACCTTGTATTCTTTTCGTTTATTTTACTTAGCACACATAAAAAAATATCAATAAATTGATCCTTTAATATAATAAGTTTAAGAAAAAAATGGAAGAAATACTAGATAAACTTTGCACCCTTTTAATATTTTCTTTTACTTATCATTTATCGTAGAGTGAAAAGTACTTTCTCTGTTTTTTTACTTGTAAAAAAAAAAAAAAAAAAATATATATATATATATAGTTTAATAAAACATAACAAAAATTGAAAATATATATATATAATTTAATTGAAAAGATTAACATATCGTGTTTTCTTTTAAGTAGAAAAAGGAAGGGAGGGAGTAAATTATGGAAGTGATTAATTAATTAAGAAGATTAAACAAGTAATTAACTTTCCCTTTTAGGGATGAATCGGAAAAACTGGATTAATTAATTATAGTTTTCAACTATCATCCAATTATAGTAGTAGTAATTAGTAAGTAGATATAGAAGCTCTCCTCCTCCTCCTCCACCATCATGAAATTACGTAGCTCCATAATTCCATAATTAGAAGAATAATTAATTAAATTAATATATGGTGAAAGTTAGGACACAAAATTGAAAACAAAAAAGAAAAAGAAAAAACCTTTAATTCCAGCTAAGAGAGCGTTGTATGACGTTAAGTTCTTCATTTAATCTTCTCATCTGCCTCCATTCATTGCCCTTCTTTCCTCACTCTCTCTATACCTTTAAATTCCCCTCTACTCTTCCTCTTCTTTACTTACATATCCCCCCCCCACCCCCACAATCTTATTTTCTCTGTCTAAGAAGTGAAGAGTACATACAATATTTATACATATAGAGAGAGAAAAGAAAGAATGCCGCCGCAGCAGCAGCAAGAACATTTCCCAAATTCGTTGCGTAGCTCAGTTAGGCTCAAGTATGTTAAACTTGGGTATCAATATCTTGTGAACCATATTTTAACCTTTCTATTGGTACCAATCATGGCCGGAATTGCAATAGAAATTCTGAGAATAGGTCCGGAGGAAATCGTGAACGTTTTGAGCTCGGTCCAATTCGACGTCGTGCAAGTACTATGTACAACTTTTTTGGTCATCTTCATCGGAACGGTCTACTTCATGTCCAAACCTCGATCGGTGTACTTAGTCGATTACGCATGTTACAAGCCGCCGGTTACTTGTCGTGTTCCTTTCTCAACTTTCATGGAACATTCTAGAATGATCCTCAAAGACAGTCCAAAAAGTGTGGACTTCCAAATGCGTATTCTAGAAAGGTCCGGTTTAGGTGAAGAAACGTGTTTACCACCCGCGATTCATTACATTCCTCCTAATCCAACCATGGAAGACGCTAGAGCGGAAGCCGAGACTGTGATTTTCTCTTCTATCGAAAGTTTGATGAACAAAACTGGTCTTAAACCTAAAGACATTGATATTTTGATCGTTAACTGTAGCTTGTTTTCTCCCACGCCGTCTTTATCCGCCATGGTGATTAATAAATACAAGCTGAGGAGTAACATAAAAAGCTTCAATCTTTCCGGTATGGGATGCAGTGCTGGATTAATATCCATTGATTTAGCTAGAGACATGCTTCAAGTTTACCCTAATTCGTATGCGCTAGTGGTGAGCACCGAAATTATCACACCAAATTACTACAAAGGAAACGAACGCGCCATGCTTCTCCCAAATTGCTTGTTCAGAATGGGTGCTGCTGCAATTCTTCTTTCCAACAAGAGACGGGAGAGAAGTCGTGCAAAGTACCGATTGGTCCACGTGGTGAGAACCCACAAAGGATCCGACGACAAGGCATACAAATGCGTGTACGAGCAAGAAGATCCACAGGGAAAAGTCGGGATAAATTTGTCCAAAGATCTAATGGTCATAGCCGGAGAAGCTCTGAAATCTAACATCACGACCATTGGTCCTTTAGTACTTCCAGCATCTGAACAATTACTCTTCCTCTTCACCTTAATCGGACGGAAGATATTCAATCCGAAATGGAAACCTTATATCCCTGATTTCAAACAAGCGTTTGAACACTTCTGCATACACGCCGGCGGTAGAGCTGTCATCGATGAGTTGCAGAAAAACCTACAGCTGTCGGCTGAACATGTGGAAGCTTCTAGAATGACACTACATCGATTCGGAAACACTTCTTCGTCTTCGCTGTGGTATGAAATGGGATACATAGAAGCAAAAGGAAGGATGAAAAAAGGTGACAGAGTTTGGCAGATCGCATTCGGGAGTGGATTTAAGTGTAACAGTGCAGTTTGGAAGTGTAACCGGACGATCAAAACACCGACGGACGGACCATGGCAAGATTGCATTGATAGGTATCCAGTGTTTATTCCAGATGTTGTGAAGCTTTAATAATTTGTCATCAATCGGTGGGATATGGTGTTTAAATGCAATATCTATTTCATCTGTTTTAAAAAAAAAAAAAAAAAAAAAAAAACTCACAAACGTGAATTTCTGCAAGTCTGCAGAAATTATAAAAAAAAGCTGCATTGTATTTAGGTTATTAATTAGATAGATATCATGATATTTACTACTACTGCTGTATTATGAGAAGGTGGAAAAAAAAAAAATGTGTAATATTTAATCTTTGATTATACTGTGGTTTCATCTAAATGATAATGTATCATTACAGAGTGCTTGCTTTAAATTGCTAATAAAACCCTAAAAATTAGCAGAACATACCAAAATAAATAAAATTTTCCGTCCACTGTATATATATATATATATACTTATTATTTATATTTGTCTTTTGGTTTTTTTTTTCTCCAAAATAAATTAGTCACTATTGTTCACCGTCAAAATAAAACTGCGTGTAAATCTCTCGATTATCGGTCGGTCCTCGGTCCTCATGAAAATAATAATACATAAAAGTAATAAATATATGTCACCCAAAAAACTGCAACTGGAAGGTAGGTAGAGGATTTTCCTAAAGGGCGATTTACTCCAACATGTTGTCGTCTTAGCTGTTCTGAGCAGGCTAGTAGATTTAGAAATTTAAGAACCCCATTCAAATCTACCATGGAAAAAAAAAAACCGTACGGACTACACATTTCATAACCATACTAGACAAAATATCACTTTTTTCTTCATCATTTAGTCTATTCTTTTACCATATTTGTATTTATTTGGTTAACTTATCACCTTCATTTTTTAAATATATATATATGATAGTGAAATAAGATAATTTTTTAATTTCAAAGTGTATGTGAGTTGGTAATGAGCTCTTTTGGCTTAAATAAGATTGAGTGTTCGAACCTCAATTTATGTATGCAGCTGTTTAAAATTTGAAGTCGGAGCTTGCTCTGCAAGGGACCAACTCGGCTTGAATGAGAATTAGTATGGATTGGTTTAAAAGTATTCTCTCATAGTTTGGGATTCATCTAGAACACCTCGTGTCCTAAACAAAAGAAATAGGACAATTTTCAAATGAGATATACTATTTTATTAAGTATTGTGAAAATGTGATAATTTAATAGATTTGGTTTGCCTTATTTAAGTGTTTCACTTGATCTACAAAATGAGGGACGTGAGTTCGACACATACAAGAGACGGTTTTATAGTGCAATTTCAGTTATACGTTGTAGTGCTATGAGTTTTCTCCTACAAAATCTTTCTCAAATTAATGAATGAGGATATCGGATCACCAAAAGAAATACATACATACATTTTTGTGTTACGTTAATTTAATTTTTTTTGGTACTTGAACATATTTGCTATGATTAACATAAAGGACGGACGGACGGACGGACGGCCACCGTTCACAGCTCATTCTCTACACTAAATGCAAAAAATTAGTTATTTTTATAAGGGAGGGAGGAGACTAGAGAGAAAGAGAAAGATATAATTAGAGAGGGTGGATTTAAGATAAGGGACCACGAACAATTAAGCCGATTTCGCCAGAAACCTTCATTGCCGGTGGCTCTTTCAATGTGGGGACTGACTGAGGATTGGTATAGTCTAATTCTATCCAATATTTACTTTGAATTTTGATTAATTCAAATTTGAGCTGTGTGTATTGGGGGAAGCTTTCTCTACACCTGTCTCTCTATAGACAAACTTCGAACTCAAGACCTTACGGATAGAGAACAAAGTTCCTTCCATTTAGACCAACAAGTGTTGGTGAAATTCGAGAGCTTATTTAAGAAGAATCAAAGTGATTCTCATTGAACCCGGTAACTTGGGGGAGTTGGTGCACAAACTCCTAATGCTTCCTCCAGGGCGGATGGTCGAGGTTTCAAATACCTTTGAGTGGTTAGCGTCATGTTAAAAAAGCTTTGGGTCAGACTCTCACCATCGAGTAAGAGTTGAACTCTGCGAGCGCTCCGCAGGCCGAGTCAAGATTAGTCTCACCAAATAAGGTGGACACCGCCCCCAAGTGGGTATAAAAAAAAAAGAAAAAAACAATTCTCATTGCATCAAGGAGGAAATAATCCACGCCTTTGGATGTTATGTGGATCCACATTTCATCAACGGCCCACTAAGGAGAAATAGCGGGCCTCAAAGATATTTATGGGCCCCCTTTCAATATTTAGGCCATTTCTCATCAATAATATAGTAAATTATTTTCATAAGATAAATATATATATATATATATATTTTTTTTTTTTTAGCATCCGGTATTCGAACCCACACGGCCGACAAATCCGGATTCGGTTTGGGGTGCGCTCACAGAATCCAACTCTTACTCGAGGGTGAGGGTCTGGCCCATGACGCTAACCACCTCAAGGGGATTCGAACCCTCGATCATCTGCCCTGAGGTGAAGCATTAAGAGTCCGCTTACCAACTCCCCAAATTGCTGAGTTATTCTATCCATAAGATAAATATTCTATCCTTAAAAATGTTTAATTATTTTCTCAATTGATTTGTGCAAGTCCAAAATGAGAGAGTAATATTAAATAAATTTTTAAAAAAATTTCATATTAAATATAATTATTATATAATATAATAATATTGAAAAGATTGAGCTTATCAAAATAAATAAATAAATTAAATTAAAATATTGAAAAGATTGAGCTTTCTCTTGGTGGCTTCGCCTATCCTAATCTTTTTGGATATGCAATATATGATGTTGAAATTGACTATTGTTCAATTTATGTCCTGCTTCAAAAGTCCACGCAATTATATTATATTATATTAAATTCTTACATATTTTTCAAAAAAATTCCTCCATCTATAATTTATTTTTAAAATTTTAAAACATTTTGTTTCTATGTATCAAACTCATGATATCTAAAATAAAATAATAATAAATAAAAATTACTAATAATTGAATTACGTCTTTTTTGTAGTTACTCGATAATTTTAAATATATATATATATATATATTATTTGGAGTATAATAGGTAAAGCTGTAAACAAGTCGAGCCGAACCGAACATCGAAATTTGAGCTCGTTCGATTAAGTGTTCGAACACTGTTCGAGCTCGTTCGTTTAATAATTCGAGCCAAAACTTTTGTTCGAATTCGTTCGATTTAATTTTTTATAAAGCTCGAGTTCGCGAACTATGACACTTTTTTTTTTTTTACTTTTTTATTTAAATAATATATATATGAATTATAATAAAAAAATAATAATAATATGTTCGCGAACAGTGTTCGAGTTCGCTCAAAAATTAATCGAGCCTAAAAATTTGTTCGAGTTCAGTTCGATTAATAAACGAACGAGCTCGAACGAACTTTGTTCGCGAAGAGCTCGGTTCGCAAACAGCTCTAATAATAGGTGAGGGAAGTCCAAATAGTGCAGTATTGCATACAAAATCCAACAGCAGAGACAGAAGCTTAGAATTCGAAATTACTGCCAAGTGTTTGGCTAATTAGGCCTTCTCCTTCATTATCTAATTCCAAAACCACAAATCTTATTATTTTACCCAAATAGATTTGGAATTTTTCTCTAATTGGATAATTTGGAATTCTACGAATCTCTAATTTTTTTAAAAAAAAAAAAATTAATATATAATATATGATTCCCAATTAAATAGAAAAACAACTCCAAGACAACAGGAGAAGTCTGGAAATTGCGTAGTTATTACCACCTTTCTACATTATATTGTATATAATATTGAAGAAATACTTATATATATATATATATATATATAATATTATAATCATATACATAACATGAGGTTGTGAATTAATCCTGAAGCAGCATAAAACAAAGTTGTAATACAGTAAATGGATGAGAATATTCTGAATTTGGAATTTTTTGTCTTGATAATATATTTTTTAAAAAAAAAAAAAAAAAAAAAAACGGTCAAAAGGATAGTATCATGGGATATATATATATACATTTCATACTCTACTTAAATATATATATTATCCTTGTAAACATCGTATTATGGATAATATATATATATATATATATATATATATATATATATATATATATATATAGATAGATAGATAGATATTCAAATTGAACCCTACGGTTTGTGGGTCAATATGAACTAAAAGAAAAAGGGAAAACCAACGTTTTAAATGCAATGTATAATAGAATTAGGAGAAATTTTTGTCTTGAAAATTTTGTTTGTCATTTTCTTTGAAATTTGATTTGATATAATCATTACAAGCACTTGAATTGGTGGAATTAGATTTATTACTACAAATTAGCCAAGAAAAAAGAAAAACCCCTTTGATTTCGAAATTAAATTAAATTTATTTTATCTCGTTTATGAATATAAATATTTTAAAATTATTCGATTAATTCAACTCGAATCATTTTAAAATCAATTTTATTTGTAAATATTTAAGTCTATCATGATTCAAATAATAATTTTTTTTTTTTTTATTATAATGACCTTTCAAATTAATCTCGAGCAAAAATTATGAATATAATAATAATATATATTGTGATCTTTCTTGGCGACTCAGAAGATGGTTAGTAAGAAATCCACTGAATGACTGAGACAGCAGTTTGGAAGATATATATATATATATATATATATATATATTTACACATATCCAGTTCCGTGGGAATGCTAATTTCTTCTTAGATTTTTTAATATTTTGTTCTTGAAATCATCAATTTTTATTTTTTTTTTATTTTTTTTTGTTTTTGGAGGGAAAATCATGAATCAAGATTTCCGAGTATATATATCATGATCAATTTGGATATGTTAATTTATGATTATATATATCCAATACATACATAATCATATATTCATATCAAATTTGGAAATCAACATTACTAAAAGTGTAAATATAAAACCAAAGCAAAGAATTTTTTGGGATTTTTGTGTATATATATATATATAGCCTTCCACCCATTTTCTTTCTTTGATTCAACTACTTGATATTGTCGTTAATGTACCTTAAGAACACCTTGAGTTGACTCTATATCCAATACACACAAATACATAAAATATATATATATATATATATATATATATATATATATATGAAAGAGGTCAAATTTGGAAATCAACATTACTAGATGTGTAAAAATGTTAAACCAAAGCAAAGAATTTTTTGGGTTTTTTGTATATATATATATATATATATATATATATATATATGTATAGCCTTCCTCCCATTTTCTCTCTTTACACAATTGCTCTCAATTCTTTTTCTTCTTCAATCCATCAATTAGGAAGTTGTCATGACCAAGCTCGTCCAGCGACGGTAGTTCTAACAGAGCGCAAAATCAATTATTTGATATTATTCTCAATATACAATTACAAATTTACTATAACTTTTAATGTATGATGAGTTTCAACTTATTTATCGGATCAATGATCAATTTTTTAATAATTTTTTCAATAATTAAACTAAATAAATAAAGAAGTAAATAAATAATAATATATATATATGTATGTATGTATAGATAGAAGGTGATGATTGGCTTTGATCTTTCCGTCTTTGATGACATTTTTAATCTTTAGCTTTAAACAAGAATCTTGAATATCTCTCACTATCTTCTTCTTTTCTTTTCTTTTTTTGAACTGTAGAAACCAACTAAATTTATGCACCCACCGACTGGGCTTTATCTTTTTTTTACTGATGGGATTATGTTTCTAACTGTCATATTGGAGAGAAATATCAATTTTCTGTAAAGGCTTTTGAGTGCTTAATTAGTCTAAATAATTATTACATCCCAAATCTATTTGGGATTTCACAAAAACACATAAAAATTTCAACCTCCAAAAGAGTCAAATTAAGACTGCAGTAGAATTCCACCAATCATATTCCTATTTTTCTAGAAGTTCTTCTTCATCTAATGGTCTAGGACTCTCTCATTCAATCAAAAAGTTGAAGGTTCGAATCTCTCCTTGGAGTTTCTCCCTTACCTCTTGGCTTGTCAAGAGGTTAAGAGTTTAAACTTCACCCGGGATTCCACAGTTCGAGATATATTCGCAAGTACGGGTATACCCGCACTCTTGGGCCTCCCGGGGTGGATTAGTCTGGGCCGAAAGGGCCTGGGATACCACCTCAAACAAAAAAATAAATAAAATATTCCTATTATTCTACAACTTTTTCTATTTTTATTCTACGGAAATCAAATTGTGTTTTATTTGTGATGTTTATCAATAATTATAAGTTAAATTTAACATCAGATCAATTATTATTGAATTGCAATTACTCGTCACGATCTTTACACATTGAAGGATAAAGGGGGAACAAAAAGAAGAACTAAAATTTAATACTTTTACATTATAAGAAAGTATATTGTAATATTGTTATGTCTTTGTTTGATAAATTAAACATTAAACATGATTGTTGCCAATTAAGACAAAGTATATGTTGCTACCTATATAATGAATAAATATTATTGCTTAGTATTATCTTTTTATTAATTATTAAGTTGACATTTTAAGTAGATATACTCCTTATATATATTATTATAAAGAATGTTATGGTAACTCGAGAATTGGACCATTTGATCACCTTAGTAGTGTTCATCATTTGATAAAGAAACCTAAACTAAAGTTTATTATTCATCATTTATCTTGAATTTAAAATTACATAAATATATGTATAAATTGGATAAGAATTCATGATCAAACATATTTTTAAGGCAAATGCCATAGAGGTGTCGCAATCGAGTTTGAGGTTGCATTTTTTCAGTTGTAAATTTTTATTGACAAAGTTAGGGTACAACTTGACCTATATGGAGTTGTGGGGAAAAAGTGTAATTAACTTAAACTATGATTTCAAAATTAAAAAATAAAAAAACTTCCAATGACTATATATATATATATATATATATATATATATATATATATATATGATATTATTTGGACTTCAAAAATATATATATTTTTAATATTTTATGGACTTTTACTTTGCTCTCTACTTTTTCTTTTACTTATGTTATGATGTATTATGGATGAGTCCTAAATATGAGCGACATTTTAAGTTATATGTATATTCAAACTAATTTCATTGAATTAGCTAAATCCTTCGAATAAGGTAAGCTCTAACATTAAGTTTTGAATGGATAGACCTCACTTAAGAAAATTTTATTACCAACTCACATGCAGATTAAGATTTACGTTGCTCCCTAGCTATTTTGAATAAATTAGAAAACAAATAGTAATGATGTTTTTTTTTTTCTTAGGCACAAGGTGTCATGCAACTGTTTAAAATTTGATGTCGGAACTTTTTTTTTTTTTTTTTTTTTTTTTTTTTTTAGTACCCACTTGGGGCGCCCAGTGTCCCCACATTTTCGGTGAGACTAATTCGGACTCGGCCTGCGGAGCGCTCACAGAGTTCAACTCTTACTCGAGGGTTAGGGCTTGGCCCAAAACTTTTTAACATGACGCTAACCACCCTAGGGGATTCGAAACCTCGACCATCCGCCCTGGAGGAAGTATTAAGAGTCCGCTTACCAACTCCCTCAAGCTACCGGATTAATGTCGGAGCTTTCTTTATTAAAAGGACCAACCGGACTATAATAGAATTAGTCTATATGTGAATTCGGCTTAGAGGTGTCCTCTCATAGTTTCAGACTCATCTACAATGAGTAGGGATTAAAATTTCCAACTTCACTTAAACTAAAAAAAACTCATTAACAGCTCATTTACGCTTTAAAATTAATAATGATATATATATTTTTTTATTATTTAAAGAAAATGTAATTATTACTTTACCGACTAGGAAGGATTTAGGAATGTATGGAAGAATGGCCCACAAAATATTCGGAAATTAGCGATGAGCTACCTTTCTTCTTCTTCAATTTTTATTCTTTTAATTTATAGTTTTTTTTTTTTAAATGAGATTAGCAATAAAATTAATGGTATGATTTAAAGTTTGAAACCCCACAACCACCCAAAAACACACACACACACACGAGGAAAGTCATTTCCCCTTAGATTCACGAAATCCACGTTCCTATGCTTACAAATTTTAGGACAAACCTTTGCAGAGTCGTGTAGTGATTTTAAGATTAAAAATAATAATAATAATAATAATTTTTATCTTTTTGAGTTATAGATCATTTATTTTAAGGTATATATATGTATATATTGCAATAATATATTATAAATTTTAGAGGATCGAGGATTGGTATACGCTAACCACTCCAGGGGATTCGAAATATCGATCATCCGCCATGAAGGAAGCATTAGGAGTTTGCGCACCAACTCCCCAAACTATCGGGTTAATATGTGTTTTTTTAGTTATAAAATACAGATAAGCAAGTATAGCATTTAAAAAAAAAAAAAAAAAAAAAAAAAAAAAAAAAAGAAGATAAGCAAGTATAGCTCATTACTAAAGTCATTTATGATTGATATTATAATATAAAAAAAAAAAAAAAAATTCGCATATATAATATAAAGTTATATATTAATCGTCAACTCAAGATTTTATTATTATTTTTTCTTAAAAAATCGTAATGGTTAAATAATTGTTTATTTTGCAAAATTTATAATTGCATCATTGATTGTTTATCTTTGTTTTTTTTTTTTTTTAATAGGACAAATAAAATAATTTCAGAAAACTTTTCTTATTACAACAATTAAATTAAAATAATAATTTTGAAAGAAATGTCCAAGAAATTTTTTGCTTATCGCAGGGTGTCCTGGGTGGATCCATTCCACCAAAACTAATCATGCTCGCTGATTTGTAAGCACCTCATTGGGTGGGATAGCTGGCCGGAAGATTTAACATTTTTTCATACCCAAGCTAAGATTTGAAACCTGGATCATTGGTTAAGGGATGATCGAGGAGTCCCTACCGCTCCACCACATGCCTCTTGTTAATTTCCAAGAAATTTTAAACTAAAAAGAAAAATTATCATTTACCAAAAAAAGGAAAATTCTCATGAAAAATATTACTTAAAAAATTTTGTAGGCAATAATACAACGCGTTTTAGTTTGGGAAGATTATCTAGCTGTGTTTTTTTTTTTTTTTTTTTTTTTTTGCATTGATTTTATTTTTATATATATATATATATATATATATATATATATATATATGAATGTATATATTTCTTTTCCCTTTTCTCCCTTTGAACCATATTGTTCACCTCCTTAATGTTTCTTCTTTCATAGAAGCAATTGATTAATACTAACTAACTGTAGAGATTAGAATCATAAATTGTTTGCATCATTATTAACCCCTTCCCTTCTACTAAAGGCCAACTTAGTGTCATTATTATATATATTATATTCTCCGGGAGAGAGAAAATCGTACCTAAAACAATTAATGTTCAATAACTTTCTATGCGCGGATAGCTTCTTATTCTTCTATAAATCTAAGGTATATACTAATTGAACCTATTTAAATAATTTTGTTACCATTTTTATCAATTTAAAAGTTGTGTCTCTTGAACGAACAGATGCATAAGTTTTTCTTTGATTTAATAACATTGAATACGTTTTATAATAATATATATATATATATATATATAGTCGTTGAAGGTATTTAAATAATAGTGTCACAATTTTTATCATTTAAAGAATAAAATTTGTATCGGTGTAACAAAAAGGACAACGGAATATATGGAAAGTTGGTGGACCAAAAAATTGAAATTAAGAAAATATTGTTTTATTCCATTTTTTAATTAATAGGATTTGCAATTCAATTTCGAGCATTATAAATAGGATTCAAAGCCACCCCTTAAGTCTCACCGAAGTACAATTCACTTCTCTGCTCTCTCATTTCTGTTTTCTCTGCTTCTTTCGGTAGTGAAAAAAAGAAGAAGAAACAACTGCAAATTTTTCTTTGCAGAAATTCTCCAAGGAAAAAATAAAAAACCATGGCGATGGCGGTGTTGATGGCTGTTCTAGTGGTATCGGTAACTATGTTGTTGAAAGTTGGGTATGATTTCATAACTTGTTACTGGCTAACACCCAGACGGATCAAGAAAATCATGGAAAGGCAAGGAGTTCGTGGCCCTAAACCTCGGTTTCTTGTCGGAAACATCTTGGAAGTTGCGTCCCTTGTTTCCAAATCTACATCTCAGGACATGGAATCAATCGACCATGACATCGTCGGCCGTCTTATGCCGCATTTTGTTGCATGGTCTGAAATTTATGGTAAAAGAAATTCTGGGTTTCAATTGATTCGATTTCGTTTTGATTCATCAAATGTATGTATGATTGAATGTATGTATTCTGTTGTTACAGGGAAAAGATTCATTTGCTGGAACGGGACGGAGCCGCGGTTGTGCCTGACGGAAACAGAGTTGATTAAAGAATTACTGTCAAAATACAGTTCCCTTTCGGGAAAATCATGGCTGCAGCAACAGGGTACCAAACATTTTATCGGGAAAGGTCTTTTAATGGCAAATGGAGATAATTGGTATCACCAGAGGCACATTGTCGCACCCGCTTTCATGGGTGACAAACTCAAGGTACAATACATACATATATATATATATATATATGGTTAATTAAGAATCATGAAATGGATGATTGATTTATAAAACTTTTTTTTTTTTTTTACAGAGTTATGCAAGTTATATGGTGGAATGCACAAAGGAAATGGTGGAAAAGATTCAGAAAAAGGCGGGAGAAATGGGAAAGAATGAAATAGAGATCGGAGAATACATGACTCGCCTGACGGCTGATATAATTTCAAGAACAGAGTTCGACAGTAACTACGAGAAGGGAAAACAGATATTCCATTTGTTAACAGTTCTGCAACAACTTTGTGCTCAGGCTACCCGCCACTTTTGCTTTCCCGGTAGCCGGTCAGTGTTTTCTCTCTCTCTCTCTCTCTCTCTTTTCTTGATTAGCCATAGCCAGCCTGTGCACGTAATTTTTTTCTTGTTTTCTTTGGTTCCAAAATTCAAAGCCAATTCAACGAAAAATGACAAAAGAAGGATTTGGTGGTCGTAGTAGTATTAATTTGTCTTGGAGTTTCTGGAATTGACTAATTGCAATGACTCAATTTCCGAGAATCAAATTATTTATTATTATTATTTGCAGGTTTTTACCGAGCAAATATAACAGGGAAATAAAATCGCTGAAAATGGAAGTGGAGAGACTACTGATGGAAATAATACAGAGCAGAAAAGACTGCGTGGAAGTGGGTCGAAGCAATTCCTATGGAAATGATTTACTGGGTTTATTACTGAACGAAATGCAGAAGAAGAAATTAGGCGCCGGCGGTGGTGCTGGCGGCGGATTCAACCTGAACCTGCAATTGATAATGGACGAATGCAAGACTTTCTTCTTCGCTGGACATGAAACCACCGCTCTCTTGCTGACGTGGACTCTCATGCTACTTGCTAGCAATCCTTCTTGGCAAGAAAAAGTCCGTGCTGAGGTTAAACAAGTCTGCAATGGTGCTGATCAACCACCTTCCATTGATCAGCTCTCCAAGCTCACCCAGGTAATATATACATACATATATGCAAAACCCCCCTTAATGCAAACAAGTATAAATATTTAGAATCATTATATATAGTCGCGACTTGGAAAGTTGGAGTTAGAGAAGTTGGAGTCGTATAATATATATATATATATATATATATGACCACATTTATATAGAATTTGAAGCCTTTTAAGTTATTCTCCTTTTTGTTTTCTTTCTTTATTGAAAACAGTAGGAGGGAAATACGAGAAGAATAAAATTAGTCACGCTCACTCGTACCATTCTTTAGACGCAGACAATTTTCTTTAAATAAAAAATAATTTTTTTTACCAAAATATATATATATATATATATATATATATATATATATTATGGATTTGCTGGAGTGCACTGATTGAATTTAAAAGTATAGTTTGATTAATGATGATTGTGAATTAAGTAATTAATTAATTATGTATTGATTTTGATTTGTGATGCAGTTAAACATGGTAATAAATGAATCACTGAGACTGTATCCACCAGCTACATTATTACCAAGAATGGCGTTTGAAGATATAAAGCTCGGCGATCTTGAAATTCCGAAGGGATTATCGATATGGATACCGGTTCTCGCAATTCATCACAGTAAACAAATATGGGGTGAAGATGCTAATGAATTCCGGCCAGATCGTTTTGCTTCCAAATCATTTGCTCCTGGAAGGCATTTCTTGCCGTTCGCCGCCGGACCCAGGAACTGTGTCGGCCAATCTTTTGCTTTAATGGAAGCTAAGATAATTCTGGCTATGTTGATCTCCAAGTTTAACTTTGCTATATCGGAGAATTACCGACATGCGCCGGTCGTCGTGCTCACTATCAAACCCAAGTATGGAGTTCAAGTTCGGGTCACGCCTGTGAATCACTGAACCCGAACCCGAACCGAACCGAAACAATATTATATATATATATATGTTAACTTCTTCTTGGTTAGAAATGATTAGGCTAATCTTTGGTATATAGCCATTGGAATGGGAATTATATATATAATGATATATTTTTTTTTTTTTTTTTTTCTGTTTTAGGTCTTATTTTCCCCTATATAGTGAGATGAAAATGAAGATTTAGGAGTGTAATCACTGTGACTAAATTCTTTATGTTTTGACAAAAAATCTCCTGGGGAATAAAAATCCGACTATTATATATATATATATATATATATAATATATGATATTCTTATAAAGAGCTTCATATTGTATTAATTTTTTTTTTTTCCTTGAGTAATTTTTGAAGTCGAGACTCTTTTAATATATTTCATTATATTTGATAATTACTTAAAGAAAGGGAAAAAGAAATTATAAGAATGTTAGTTATACACTTATAGTAGTCGGCACAAAGAGTTGAGATGATGGTGTTAGGACTTAGAATTATTAGAATTTAAACAATGATTAATTAGTTGAGGTATTTTTGGATTATCCCACACACACATATATATATATATATATATATATATATGTATATATATATATATATATATATGTGTTATAGGAGAAAAGATTAAAGAAAGAGACAAAGTGATGGGTAAAAAGGTTTTCGTCTTTGATTTGATGCTCCATAACACTCACAATCATAGTTTGATTGTATAAGATATATATATATATATATATATATATATATTATACATAATTGTTTAAAATATTTATATTTTTTAGTTTTTATTTTCACCTTTTTAAAATTAAAATAAAAAAAAAAGAAAGAAAAGAAAAGTCATGATGAATTTGGTATAACAAAGTGCTCTCTTCCTATTTGAAAAATGGGCAACTTGTTATCTTCGCAAAGGAGTAGGGTCATTATCTTTCTGATTTTATAAAACCTCAGAAAATATATATATATATATGTATATATATCAAAAAAATTTTTAAGCCTAACCTCCCCCCCCCCCCACCCCTCCCTCCACCCATCACCCCCCTATCATTACCATTCACCTGTCTCCAACACCAGTAGGGATTCTGCATTACTGCTCTACCCACTATCCCCACCCCTTCTATCTTCTCTTCTGTTTCATTTCACTCTTCAAATCGCAAATTATTATATTATTTATGTTATCACTCTTTTGTGTACCTATATAAATATAATATAATTATATATATGTTCATGAAGCTGGATGGATACCTTCCCTTAATATATATATATATAGTTCAGTGGCATTCAATCATTTCATAATTTTCATTCAATGTTGCAATTCTGTCATGAACATGGCCACTTGCTCAACTCCAGCTCCAGCTCTAGCTAGCACACTTGGTATTTTGATTTGTATGTGACTCCGTTTGACTCAACCAAGATTTACTGTATCAGTTCAAGTCAAGCCAAGTTAGGCCGAGAGTCAGATAGTAAATTACTTTAAAACCTATTTTTGTCATCTCTTTTGTCTTGGAAAAGTCTCGAGACTAAGACAACTCGGCCAAATCATGTGTGACTCAATTGATACTTTAAACCTTGGATGGATCAGACATTATATGAAATATGAGTCAACATAATATTAAAGAAAAAAAAGAAAGAAAGAAAGACAATTAGACAAAACATGCAGCTGATCCCATGCATTCATCACAGTTCATAAATTAAAACCCCAACAGGTGGTGTGTGCAGACAAGCTGTCTTGAGTTCCGATCAAGAATTTTGGCGGGAATGGAGACAAGAAGCATCTTCATGAAGAGTCAGATTCCTCTCTCTACATTCAACTTATATTCTTGGTTTTTTTTTTTTTTTTTATATATATATATATATATATATATATATATATATAGAACTTCACAAACAAATAGAATTACGTGAATATTCAGATTGTTCAAAGAAAAGTAAATCAATATAAATTAAAACATATGATATTTAAATACACACACACATATATATATATATATATATATATATGTGTATATATTGATTGTCTTGTTTCAAAAATAAAAGTTTTGGAAGTTTTGTGGACATGGACTTGAGCTGCCAACTACTAGTAGTAATATTAATTTAGAGAGTCGGGGGTTTCAATATATCATAATTTTAAGAATTAAAAAATGCAGAAGATTAGGAGATCAATGTACTGCCGTCAGTGAAGATATATATATATATATAGATACAGAAATAAAATAATAAGTCAATTAGAAGCCATATAGACTTTAAAGAGATTATCCTGCCTAAGGTAATCATTTGAGATCGTATCCTCTTTTTTTATTAATTTAGTCTGCACGAGCGGCCAAAAGTTGAAAGATGAAGAGAAGAAGAACCTTCATCATCATTAACCCTAAAAAATATCAAGAAAAGTTTTAAGGGCCCCTTTTTGTAATCATGTTCTTAAGAGAGTCAAAGTATGTGATTAACCTTCATTTTTTTAATTAGATTAAAAAAAAAATCTTAAATATTAGAACAATAATTTAATGGTTGGCTTCAAAAACTGGTAATATTTGTTCTATATAATATATCATTTAGAATACAATGAAGATAATTAAGTGAGTATATTCCAACACTTATTTCTAAAAAAGTAGGTTAGACTAAAATAGTTTAGCTAATAGAAATGTAATGTATATTCAATTAGAATTGAACATATATAGTTGGAAAGCAAGAAAGTTAGATTAAAAAATCTTGAAAAATATATGCTCCCACAAAGTGTTCTCTTCACTTAACATTAATATTATATGGATTCCAATTAAGTAATAATAAAATCCCTGAACTAGAGAAAAAGCTTTTGCCAAGATATATCCACCATCATCGTCTATAGGTAACCACCATCACCATGACCGTCACCATCACCACCACCAACACTTGTTCCCAAGCATGATTTTTTAATATATCCCATATAGTACAATTAATCAAACTACTACTTTTTTTTATATATATTATATATATTTAATAACCCTAAGTTGCCTTATAAAATTCAAAATAAATAAATAAATATATAAATAGTTCACTCTCTCTATAATCCCTATTCTACTATAGAACTAAGACCACTCAACTTGAATTTTTTTTACTAACAAAACGATATTGTGGAATAAATTATACATATATGTATATATACAAACAGTTAAATTTATCTAACTTGAGCGTTCCCTAATCCACTAATACAACTAAAAAATTCCAAGTGGGTGACAATTTGGTACATAGTTTAAATGATGCCTCGTGCAACACTTTAAAGAAAATATATTGAAGAAGAGGTCCCCATGCCGCACATGCTTAATGCTTCTTTTATATAGATATATCTCTCTTGACCAATTGATTTGAGGTACAATTTTTGCACCTCAATTTTTATCCTTCTTTGGCTAATTCTTTTCTGAAATAGGTAATAGTCCCGTATTTCTGAAATGCAGCAGCACTATGAAAGAAAATAATAAGTGGTAGTAGTAGTAGTAGTAGTAGTATTGAGCTAATTAGTGTACTTTGTACAAAAAAATGGAATACATCTAGGCTTGTCCAAGTTAAGCAGAATCGGATCCAATAATCTGTTTTCCGCCCGGAATATGTATAGTTTTGACTACTTGAAATATAATCGAAAGAAAATGAATGAATGGAATGTGGAAGAAGAAAATTTGATTCTACATTTTTTGGATTCAATTGCTTTTTTGTTTCAACCAAAGCATCATCATATTCACATACAAGTCAAAAATTGAGTTGCTTTGTGGCTCAAATATGCAATTATATACCTTGGTCGGTCTAAATAAAGCACCGTGTTTTATTATGGAGGAAATAAGATCAAAACCATTAGGAGAGTACTGTCGGCTAAAGAAAGATCTGAAAGTGATTAATGCGAAGAGAATATGGATTATGGAATACCCAAAGAGTCAAAATTATGGGTAGGTATCGAAGTGTCGTTATTTTCACGGGATTAAAGGTAACAACTTTTTTCCTTGAAATCCTAGGATCTTAGGAAGTGATTGATGTCGGTGGTGCAGACTCTACTTTAGTGCGAGCTGACTTCTTGAAGCATTATAACAATAGAGCTAGCAATTTGCCTTATTTTGGACGAACACAAGATAGTAGATTTCCTTCCCTGCATCCTTCCATGCACAGTGTAAAAAACCTCTTTAACTTTCCTTTTCCATTTTTTGGGTACCCAGCACTGTCTTCAACATAATCAAACCCCCTATCCGTAACCACACTGTGCGGGACAAAGAAAATCCTTTTGTTCCCGTGCATTAATAAACCATGAACTTTTGAGACCTTGACTTTCCCGTAAAATCCTCCACAAAGCACCAGACGTTTTTTGGTTGTGGGTGCCTGAGATTTTTAACATGGCTGACACACAAATAGGCCAAAGATAAGTCCACCTCTCTAGTTTTTTAGCCTGTAGGAATTCCACTCATGATATAAGGTGTTGTTGACATTGTGGATCTTACTGCCATTCTCAACTTCAGAACCAATGCAAAGGTCAGGCAGTCTTTAAGAAAAGATGTAGCTATATCAGTTTAGACATCAATATCTCAGCAATAAATTTGTAACACATAGCTCATACTTTAACCTATCTACTATTATTAAACTCACTACTCATAGAAACCGGATGTGCTCGAGAAAAACAAACTTGCCTGAAGCAGGTACACCACTACTATGGTATATGAATTGGTTTTAGTCAATGAGAAGTTAAAACTTGTGATTCAGATTTAATGATGAAGCAACTAACACAACAGTCAGTAGGAAATGACTCCGAAAAACTAAGATGTTACAATCATACAAATCTTTCCTTAGGAGTGGATAGCAAACATGAGACATATTAAGTGGACTTTGGGATGAGAGGCAACAATGCAAACAGCATTTTATCTGTTAAGAGTGGCCAGATAGGAGAAGCACTAGTTTTTCTGGAGCATGAGAAATGACAATCTCAGTAGCAACTCCTTTTTGCCATCATGCAGTTTTTGGATATCCAGTCATAGAAATAATCAGGCAACCACATTATCCCTATAAAAAGAGGAAAAAAGAGGAACAATAGCATATTTAACAGAGTCGAATTAATGGACAACAGCACTGCTGTTCAATTACTGTACTTCTGTACAACATGGAAGAGTCAATTCATAAGATCAACCATGAAACGACCTTGTGGTTCTCAAAAGGCAAAGTCATGTCAGAAGATAGATCAGATGATAGACAATCATGGAAAAAATATTCAATCAAAATGCAAAATCTGGAAACCCATTTTCTAGATATCGACAACTTGAAAACTTTTACATATCCACTAAAAAGGACTAAACATCTCAGTAGACTAATAATACAACTACACAGCAGATAGAGTTACAAAATCATAGGGAACCAAGGAATTCAGCATGTTACATAACAAGATACCAGCTAATTTAGTCATATATAGGATTGCTCGTAAAAAATTTCTTGACCTTAACTGAGGGCTTCTACATATGAAAATCTCCAGGGAATACTTTGACAAAATGATAAAAATATCTAAAAGCTAGACATATACTTCTGGCAAAATTTGGAGTTACATTACAAAATATAGAAAATTTACAAGGAGAAATCCAAATAATAAGCCAAAGACTGTAAACACCAAGCTTGATGATATTCAATTGATTTAGGCAAATAAATTACACCATGCTCCAGAATCCAGAATTGGAACTTCAGTACTACATCTAATTGAAACTCATAAACATCAAATTACATTTCATATTTTATACCCCTCTAGAACAGCCTAAAGTAACATACAAGATTTGCCTACTTAAGAGAAACATAGCTGAGCATTGATGTCAGATCCTACAGCTCTCAAAACACAGTTCATATTCCCTGGTTAATTTCATGATTCCTGCAGAGAACCTAGGAATAAAGGAGAAAAAGAGGTCCTAAACGATGTTTTATATGCTTAACCAAAAAGAAAAAGGAGGAAAATGTGGTGTACTTGGAGAAACTAAAACAGTATTATTCCCCTAGCTAAAACAAATTTGACAATGCAAAACCTTAAATTACCTCCAGAACCATCTGCAGGGACTCTGTTAACCATCAACAGTGGTAAAGTTATGAAAGGGCCAACCTATGGTACAAAAGTCACCAATTTTTGCATCAGTAGCGGAAAGAACCACGAGCACTCATATTCTGATATGGGGCTTGTTGTGTTGGGATATTTTGGTAGGTTGATGGCGAAGGATTGAAGTTCTGATATGAAGAATTAATGCTTTGGTAGACACCATGGTCAGTGTAGCTCGGGTAGGAATCTCGTGGAGTATGGCTATTATGTCCTGCGGATGAACCAAATGGTGGAAACATACTTTGTGCACCACTCAAGTGCTCAGAAGACCGACGAATATCCATAAGATGCTCAGTACCACCACCATGACGGTCATAAAGCTTCATCCTATTTCCCGCAATCTGGAATTAGACTAGAAATTTGTCAAAACTTTCCCAGATTGAGGTTTCTAAATACATTAAATGGGGGGAAATCTCAGTCCAGATAAAATTAAAATATTCCTGCAGAGATACTATTAAATTTTAACAAGAAGATAGACACATAAACAGCTAAACAATTATTCACTCCCAAAAGATAAATAAATATCACAACGAAAATTAAAAGAGCAATTAGGAATATATATATCAAAATTTAAAGCAAAAAAGGTGCTCTGTCAAAGAGTGTTGCCAAAAGGACATCTGCTCAACCCTAATATAGAAGAAATGCAGGTGAACTAAGCAACCATCACTCACTCAGATTATATTAGAGCCAGATAACAGGAAAGCTAAGTTGAGGCTACTATAATAAACAATGACATAGCAGAGAGCAAAACATGGTATCTTGAGTCTGGCCGATACGGGTTTGCATAATTACATTCATTCAACATAAACATTGTATGTAAGCACCTAAAGATGTCACAGAATCTCTACCATTATATATCACTTAAAAGTAAATCGCACCTCCCCCACACTGCTTGCCCCAGGTCCCACAATAGAATCAGCAATGTCATTTCGGATCCTCCTATCACTGCTGATGCCCGGGTAACTGGAAAGTTTAATTAATCAAGGCCCTTAATTACTTTATAAATAAATAAATAAAAGAAAAAACTATCAATTATTAAATACAGAAAAAGAAATTACCCCATAGCAGTTGGAGGAACCGAATAACTTGGAGGCTCATGGTCAAGACCGCCACCCTAAACAAAAATTATTCTAATTCAGCAACATCCAGTTGTTGAATTCTAAATAAATAATCTCTTTTTAAAAAGAACAAAATGTGTCACATTCACAGAAGAAAAACTATTTCAGGAAATTCAATTTATGAGGCCTGAATATTCCCTCATAAAACTTCAGGTTTCCAAAGAACAGAAAAATCTTAAAGTTGCCAGTACAAAACAATATTAGATAATCAAAAACTGTGTGTGTGACATTTTCTCATGGCTCCATATTAATAAGTAATACAACTTAAAGCAAAATATAACAACACAAAGCTAGCTCAGCACAAAACTCACACCAGCTAGTAATGCAATATAGACAAATAGCTAAAATAAACAAGACGATGTTTGTTAGAAAACTGGCTAAATGTGCATAAAAAGAACTCAGGCGTTGATTTGCACCTTAAAATGTTCATATCTACCCAAGCTCCCACCTCCCATGGAACCAGAGGGTGGCTGACCCCCACCAGGTAAGTTCCCCCCAGGTACAAATCCTGAGACCGGCCTAGTAGGAGCAGATTCACCTTTAACATTAGTATCCCGGAGACATCTTGCCCTGAGTCTTGTAGCTATCTCTGCAAGGGCATCTTTAGTAACAACATGATTTCCTGATATCTGAATTGTCAGAAGGACAAAACCTAAGAAACATGGAATTTATTTTCATAGGCTAAGAGGAGAAATACGTAGATGCTCCATCTAATCAAAGAATAATAAGAATTAGCTAAAAGCTTTGGCAAAAATTAGCACCTGCACAAGCTCCTCATCATCTGATGCATATTTCGGTTTATCTTCCTTGGAAAATACACGAATGTCTGCCTGAGTTCTATTTCTCATCTCATTAATAACACTACCTCCTTGCCCAATAATGCAGCCAACCTTGCTTGATGGAACTAATAGTCGTGTTGTAATATATCCTGTCTCATTCAATTCACTAGTTTTATTTTGAAGGTGAAGAATGGCATCAATAGTTTGTGATCTGGGATTCCATAGAACCTGGAAAAACCTGCAGCTGAGTGACATACTGCAGTATAACAATGACATTAACATCTAAAGAAGAGAAGAAAATTAGCTAACCTCCATTGAGGAGACACAAATAACTCTCTCATCCAAATCAGGGGATATATTCTCAACCTGAATGCTAGCTCCTGTCTCCTGCTCTAGTTGTCTTACATTGAAACCACCTTTTCCAATGACACCACCTACCTTAGCAGCTGAGCATAGAATTTTCATCGAAAACTCACAAGGTGCTTCAGCACCACGTGTTGAAGGCAAACCATCAAAATCATTGGAAACTAATCCAGAAGGCTGGTTCCCTAATCTGTCTACCCATGGCATGCGCATACCTTGTTCATTAGGGTTACGATGGGACCAGGTGTGTACATCAGGAAGCACACTTGCCATAGGAGGACCAGGAGGATGTAAATTTTGAGTACCATGAACCAAGGAAAAATTCAAAGGAGGTTCGTCCTTGCGAGGATTCTGATGTAACAAAGTTGAAACTTCATAGAGAGCTTTCCTTGCAATTGCAGGTTTACCTGATATCTGTAGAAACCTATCAATATGAGAAACTCCATCTATGTGAAAAAGAAGGGAACGAGAAGTCTATCCATAAGATATAAAAAAAAATCATTATTAAGACAAAAAGACTTCACTTGAAATAACTAAAAGGTACATCACGTGAAGTACACTTTTGCATGAAATATGTTAGCAGCAAAGTGCTGGACAAACCCTATTCACTTCCACTTCCAATAGCCACGAGTCATTAGTTAATGCCTTATACTCTAGCCATACTCCCATAAACTTACAATGCATACTCCACAGTCAATTGAAGAAATCTAGAGAGAAATTTAATGCCCTTGCAAGGTCATTACATAAATAATTGAGCTTCTGACTTCAACACAAAACAAGCGGTTATAGACAAGGCATAAGCTGTATGAGTAACTTAACTCAAAATATGTAGAGTAACTAGCAATATGTAGATTTACACAATCCTTAATAAATATTAAGATCTAGGTTTCTCCATTCACAGATGTCGTTTGTCCTTCAGGACAACAGTCTCAAGCAATTATGAAATCCCCGAAAAAATAAAACAAGCAACAACACATTCTGAAACCCTTATCATTTTCTTAAAACACAAATTAAAAATACTATCCTCAATTAAAAGTCTAAGCATCCATTATATGAAGCTAGTAATCATACACCAAAGCAAACAGAAATTGCTTTGACATAACCCCAAGGTCAACCAAAACAACAGAAATTCCAATGCCGCAAAACAGTAGAAATGTGTAGCGATAGTACCTCATAAAATAATGTGACAAAGGACTTATATAATATAGAATGACTCTCAAGAAAGGGAAAGTTATCTAAAACAAAAAGAACATTAACTGCAGTAAATGACTGCATCCAAAGAACATGACAGGTTCAAATATAAAAAGGGAAAGCTGAATTTATCCTTTACAGCATTCTTGGTTATAAAATTTAAGTTCGGGTAAAGCCTTTTCATATAACAACCAAAACCATCAGTAACAAACTGCATCAAAAGAGAGAAAAAGTAAACCAAAGAGTCAAGGACTTACCTGAACTAATTCATCTGAACTCATAGCACATGGAGGAAGGTGGTCAGCAGGAAGAACACGAATGTTGGCACGAGTCTCACCACGCAATCTCTGAATAATATCACCTTTCTTTCCTAAAAGACATCCAACCACGTTGTTTGGAACCAGAAGACGTGCAGTGACAATAATTTCATTATTGTTATTGACTACGCCACCAAGATCTTCCTTGACAATTCTGTCATGTACTTTCAAGAGAGCATCCTGAGCCGCACAATGAGGATCCATCACAGCGTCATCTTTCATAGCATCCTGATTATTGTCATCTTTTTCTACAGTTTGTCTTCTTGCCAATTTTGCAGAAGGACTCATAACAATTATGACTCTCTCATCTGAACCAGGAACAGTGTCAGCAACAGTAATTTTAGCTTGGGTTTCCTCTCTCAATGCTTTGATTATGCCACCACCTTTCCCAATTACACTGCCAATTTTTTGAGATTGACAAAGAATCCGATAAATGGTGTCTGAAGCATGTGAATCATCAGGAGACCATTCGAAATCAGAATTCTGCCACTTCCCCCTTTTAGGACCTCCCTTTCTCTTAAATTGTGTGGCATTCAGACGCTTAGTTAAAAAATGTTTCCTATTGCCTTCCATTGTACAATTATGTTTACTATTCTTGAGATAAGATCTTATTTCCTCTTTCTGGGAGAAATTCTAACAGGAGAATGAACATTAACATAATCATGGCCTGCAGATAAAGAAGCATTTAGCAGGAAGCATGAGAAATGTATCAAAATAAACAGTCGACATTATACTGAACAGAGGAAAAATAAAAAATCCAATAGGCATCAAGTAGCATCAGCAGTGATACTACCTAAATAAAGATTGTTCACACACCATGCCAAAGTAGTAGTTGATCACACATGATATTCGAGTTAAGGAACCCAAAGACTAGGCAGTAACTACATCTAGTGAAGCTTGAAGACTTGTTAAAAATGGCTATAGAATTTTCCTTTTAAAAAAACTGCTTCCGAAAGAAAATCTTAATTGTTTTAAGATCACAAAGCCTCAAATTCAATATATCTCTGTGTACTTCAGTTAGAGACTAGAGCAAATACAGAGTAGAAAATCAAATAGCCCGATCCCCGTAGCTACTACACACATACACACGCCTAAACACGTAACATAACATCCTGCACATCAAAATTTACTGCCATGATTTTCGTAATGAAATAGCGGTAATCCTGCATATCATATCAGAATGATGCACGTAATGATAATGCCAAGTAGAAGAGCATGAAAGCCAAATTGAGCTTACTCTGGAAATTGAATAGGAATTCTGAAGTGAATTTCAATCGAACACCGCAATGCAAGTGAAGAAAAACTAGGTCAAAACAAAACAAAATAAAATAAAAAAGAAAAAGAAGAAAGTTCTAAAAACATTATTTATTAAGTTTCATGAATCAGAGAAAAGATGCACACCGGAAAGCCATCGAGAAGCCGGCTTAGGTCACCGGAAAATTGATATTCAGATTTTGAAGATATTCGGTAAGTTAGATTAGAGGGAAAGGAATATCAAATATGTGCCCGTCGAATAAGCTCTCCATGTGGAAAAAGAGAGCGAAGTCGTGGAAAGAGAGAAGCAAGCAATCAAGCTCGCTCTGCAGGGCGAAACCGCTTCGTTTAGGCCTTCGACGTTCTTTTGTACGGCCACCTCAGACTGTAGTAGGCCTTTAATACTTTAAAAGTAAATGGGCTCAATTACTTTCCCCTACCCAAAAAAGAGAAGGAAAAATTAGCTTAGATAAGTTCTTTCTCTATTACTGCGGCCCATCTGTGAAATTACTGCGGCCCATCTGTGAAATTTCGGCGGCCCATCTGGTATCCAGAGACTTCGAATAATCCGGATTGTTAGTGTCTCACCTGACGGCTAATTTTCTTTTTTTTACATTGGATCCGATGTTAAATGTAGTAAATTTTGAATATATAGAGATAAATTTGAAATTTTGGGTTGGTTTTTCCCATTTTGGAAATGCGTCCTAGCTTTAATGCAAGTAGTTTTAGGAAATTGGAAGTGTGGAAGTCAAGTAAAATCCAGATCAGATAAATTCGTAGAAAAGAAGAATTCCGTATCCAATTCTGGGGTGCAGCAGTAGCAGATATTTCCCCTGAATTCCGCTTAAAGTTGAATCCTCACGTCTCCACCAACCTTTTCTCCGCTTATTTATATTATTACAAAATTACGTTTGGACAAGTGATATAAAGGAACTTCTTTTTTTTTTTTTTTTTTTGGTAATTAAAGGAACTTCTAATTGGATAAAATACAGAAATTAAGTCTATTTTGTACTCCGTTTACCGTGTGTACATTTTTCAGATATTATCTGTACATTAAAAAAAAAAAAAAAAAACTACCCGTGCCTAAAAAGAAGAGGAAAAAAAAAAAAAAAAGCTGAATATGAGCCGTCAAAACTGGATATGGAATATTATCATACTCGGCGTGCTGAATAATCCAATCCAAGCTCCATTCTACAATCTTGGTAATCGTTATCATTATCATCAGCAGCCGATTCTACAGTCATCACGCGAGAGCGTTTGATTCCCTTTGTCTTGGTGGTGATATGATGAGTTATTGTTGTTCTCGAGAGCGGCTCAAATCCGAGAGTAAGCTCCAGCTCGATTTCTCCGTCATCGATGACTTTCTTTTCGGAAGACGATGACGACGATGATGACGACTCCTTGTTATTAAGCCTTTCGACTATTTCTAGGTTATCATTATGAGTCACGGCCGCCGTCTCCGTTTCCTCAACAGCAAGCTGGCTGACAACGTCTCGGCTTGGAGCAACGGCTTCCGACTGATGGCTCAGCGAAGAATCGTGACTGGTCGACCTACAGTAGTTAGTATCTCGATCGTCGTCACCGGAATCTACCGAAACCTGTCTAACTCTACCGGCCTTGGCCGCCGATCGCTTGAACTTCGATCGTACCCTCACGCGGTGGTGATCGTTAGAGGCCGCCGCGGCAGCGGCAGGGGCTGCCGTGTTTTCGTTTTTGATTACGTGCCGAATGTCGTATGGCTTTAACGGTGGGCCATTGTGAGTCTCCGCCGCGTCGGATGTAATCTGTGTTATCGGAGATCCTTTCAGAACCGCCTCCACCGCGTTCTGACAAAGCTGCCAGTTTCCCGACCAAAGCAATCCCACCGATCCGTATATCGGATTCACAATCCTCCCGCACGCCTCGTATAACAATGACCTAAATATCCCTACAATAATAATAAAAATAAAATCAAAACCGGATTCCATTAATTAAAAAGTTCTGCTTTATAAAAAATATAAAATCCGTGCATGCAAAGAATACCAACCAGGACGGAGGTGTTCCGGGCCGGCGTTGATGAGGTTCATGAGTCCGGCACGCCCATAAAACTTGGCAAGGAACACGGTGGCATTGGCTTGAGACTCGGGACTTTTTATCCATTGAAGACACGGTTTTATACTACAGTTTTCGCTGCAGCCTTTTCTAAGAACTCTACACCCATTGCAACTCATCCGCATTGTTACTTTTACTCAGTCTGAAGAGAAAAAGAAAAAAGAAAAACTGGAGAAGAAGTTTCTTGATTGAAGATGGGTAGGAGAAGGATTTTGGAATTGAAAATGGGGTGTGTATATATATAAAGAAAGTGTTTTGGTTATTTACCAAAAAAAAAAAAGAAAAAAAGTGTTTTGGATTTTTAGGGGGAGTGGGGTTAGGGTGGTACTTTACTAGAGGCCGCAGTGGTTTGATGGATGGATGGAATAGCTGTAGTACATTTTCAACAAAACCAGGTTTTCCACATTCATGGAATTGGGGGCTGAATCTTCACTGAACTTGTTTTAAATCAAACATTAAAAAAATGAAACTTGTGTATCCGGCTCAAGTAAGTACCAGTCGCAGGAGTGTCGCGTGTAATCCACCGCTCAATCAATTTTTTCAGCCCCGGTGTACCATTGGTGGGTACGTAATGGTAATGGATTATCCGGTGGAGATCGTAACTTTGTTTTATTGTACTTAGAAGAAGTGAATTAAAAAAATACGTATACAACAAGATGTATAATCCAATTATGAATTACAAATTAAGTTAAAAAAAAAATGATGAAAAAGACAAAAATATTTTGTTTTTACTGAGAAAAATAGTTAAATTTTGTATTGGGGTGGAAAATGAATGCTGACAGCTATAAAGCATTAGAAGAGGAAGACAGGTGGAGAACAGGAAGGGAACGTTGGAGGACGGAGCCATGCAAGAACGGACAAAATAAAATGAAGTGGCGCGTGATAAACACGTGAAGGAGTCAGTGTTCGGTCGAATCGCCACATATCGTGGAGAAATGAGGGCCCCACAAACGAAGGGGCCAAGGCGGTGGGTCACCTGAATGAGGTCGCTCCTGGTTTTCTGGAGGTCTCGTGTTCAACGAATGAAACTCGAAACTGCTTTTACTTAGCATTACTAGTACTAGAACTACTACTTTTCTTTTTTTTTTTTTTTTTTCCTTTTTTCATTTGTTTTCGAAGTTATAATGAAATGATTATTTCAAATTCGATTCAAATTGTACTTGTAAAATTTAACTTTTATTTGAAAAAAAACTTTATTTTAATTCACATATAAAGTTCATTATACTTTCAATCTCATGTAATATTCATAATACGCTTTCACATTTTATTAAACCGCTTACTTTTCCTTTTTCTTTTCTTGTGTGGAACTTAAAACAAGTGACTGGTTTCTGGTTTTTTTCCTTTTTAGTACTTTTGGGTCTGTGGGCGGACAAGTTGGCCTGTGGGCCACCAGTTTTACCGATTCCCCCGTCTCGTGCTTATCCCATAAGGGAGGACTATTAACTTATTAAGACAACTTGATTATTTTTTTTAATGCAAAATATAAGCCCCTTGATTTTTTATTTTTTTTTAATATATACTAATTAATTAATGTGAGAAATTTTTTATTCAGAAAATTTATCAAATTAAACCGTCGAACATTATATAGATTATCTCCATATATATAAATAATGAATCGGTTTTGTAGGTGATGAATTGAGGATAATAATAAAAAAGATAAGTGGTTTAAATAATTAATAAAAATTGAAAATTGATATTGCTTAATAATATATATATATATATATATATATATTTAACGGTCAATAAATTTTCATTTGTGGAATAAAAAAAAAAAAAAAAAAACAAGAAATTAGGTGTTTGTTTGGGTTAATTAAAGAGTGGAAAGATATGGGCGGCCCGCTGAGAATTTGGAAGAAAATGACTATGAACCCAACGGAATCACATGCGGACTTATACTTCTCTTTAATCGATAGGAGCATTTGACTTTTTTTCACGGTTTGACCACCACGACTATGTGTAATTTGGTCAATTCCCCTTGTTTAATTTGTCGGCAATTATTTTCTTAAAATCAAAGTATTATTAATTCATAATTTAGTCGAGAATTAACAAATTAATCTTTCTTTTTATTCGGACCAACTTACTAAATGGATTAACTAGTAAGGTAGCAGCGGACTTAAGAATTAAAAGAAAATTATGATTAGTTTAAGTTTCAAGTTCCAACCACCTTAATTATTAAACATGGAGTATTTAATTACGCTAATCAACTTGCCACTAGATTCACTGACCCCACTATTATTATTAATTATGTCTGGTATCAATTCTCTTTTCTTTTTTTTTTTTTTACTTTAAAAAATAATAAGGCTGACGTGGAAAATAATTATTCTTCCCTTTTTCTATTAATAATATGACGATTTTAAAGTTTCTTTATTGGTCTATTAGTTTTTTAAAATAAATTAAATTAAATTAAAATAAATAAATAGGGACAAATTGAATGGAGTACAACATCGGTAACCTGAAATCTAGGATTCGCATTTTTGCACCATGTTTCCTCCACCACAGGGTAAATTAAATTAATTTAATATTAGAACTCGAATATTTATTAAAATAACATATAATATAATTATAATTATAATTTACTTAATTTTGAACTTATAATATATAGGAAAAAGAATACAATGGATCTAAGCTTATGAGTCAATGACCAACAAAAATGACTATTCAAGCCTATCCAATTTGATTATTAATCAATATTCAATAACTAATGAATTTTTTTTTCTTTCTCTTTTTTTTAAGTAATGAGAAATTTTATCTCTTTTTTTTTTTTAAGATAAACGGCTGGGTCAGGTACAAGACCTGAAATGACTTCCCCAACTAAGGGAACTCAATCGCTAGAGAATGTTTCATTCCTCGCTAGGGGTTACGACTCGAGACGAGGCGAAATCTAACTAGGTCAGCCCCCCCCCCCCCACAGACACGGGAGAGAAGGCCCCAAGTCCACAGGACTAAGGATTATAGGCCGGCGACCGCCAAGAAATTTTATATGTTTTGCTTGCTTAGTCAACGACCAATTCTTGCCATAGTTTTTTTTATAAATTTTGGGTACCAATTAAAATTAATTATTATTATTATTGACATTAATTACTCATACATAAGATTGTAGATTTGGATCATTTTTTTTTTTTTTTAAATATTTGTGATCATTTAGTATAATTTTATATATAAACTTAAATGTAATAAATTCAAACTATAGAGAAAGTGGTTTTCATTGCAAGATCAATACTTGAAGGTATTGATAAATAAGAGTAATATTTTTTTTTGTTACATTGTTTGATATCAAAATTATTATTGTGATTAACTCAAAGTTGAGTTGGGTTGTATTTGTATAAAAATTTTACCTTAATTATTACATGATTTTGTAATTTCTTTTGACATTTATAATGCTTTTTTCCAATATATTTGCTTAGGTATGAAGCTTCTAGATGAGTCTCGAACTATGAGAAACACCTTTAATTCAAATTCATATCTAGATCAATCATCGTTTAAGACGGATTGGTCTCTTACGGGAGAAAGCTCCGACCTCCAATTTTAAACAGATGGATACATAAATATGGATTTGAACATCAACCTCACTTAAGTTATGAAAAGTTATTTATCAATTCACTATACGTCGAGTCTATTTCATACATAGACAAATTTGTAATTTATGTGTAATATTTACATTTTTTTTTTTTATTATTGAAGATGGTAATGGAATTAAAAAGTAAGTCCACTTGGTGGGAGTGGTTTACCGACACTAGAATAGTATTTAAAACTCCGGCTGATTTGCGAAGTTGTTTATTATTATTATAATAATAATTAGTAAGGGAATACGCACACATTTTAAACGCCAATGGGTTTGGGAATTACGCAACCAACGACTGTGTAATTTGTTTGAGCATCTAAAGTTTATTATTCTAATTATTATTATTATTTATATAAAATTTAATTTATATATATATATATATTATATGCAACTTTCAACTTGGAAAAAAAAAAAAAACCAGAAAGAAGAAGAATATGCACATATAAGTTTCTAGATAGTCGGTAGATTTATGCCAATAAAGATGTTTCTTACCACTTTACTGCATCAGATTTCACTTTCTTTGCACTTGAGATATTGGGTTGAGAATATTTGAATTTTTAAGTGGGGGCCGGGACGAGCAACATTTCAACATATATATATATATATATATATATATATATATATATATATTTTAATAAGATTTTTTTTTAGTCATCGCGGTTTCAACTAATGAATTAAATTCAATTAATTCTTTTTATAGAGTTCAACTCTTACTATGGAAAAGGGGAGGAAGAGTGTGAGTTCAACTTTTACTAGGAGAAGGTCACACTCTAACTCTTATATGACGATCACGGTAAGTGTCAAATCTTCAATTTCGTATAACATTCATGATAGTGTTTTCTATTGTGCTAAAGACTTATAACACTTCAACATATTCTTATATAAACATTAAAATGGAGAAAAAAATATTTTTATTAAATTCGTGATATGGTTGGTTGCGAGATGTTCTCCACTCTCGCATGTATTCTCAATCTCATGATTAAAGAACGAGATCAACGCCTATTTGACAAATTTTGTGATTAATGTTTGTTACTTCATACGTGATTTGATGTGGGTGAGACCATATGTTGAAAACAAAGAAAAATCCCAGCATTTTGGGAAAGTTGGTAAGCGGACTCCTAATACTTCTCCTCGGGGCGGATGATTGAGGTTTCGAATCCCTTGAGGTGGTTAGCGGCAGCTTAAAAAGCTCTGGGTCAGACCCTCACTATCGAGTAAGAGTTGGATTCTGCGAGTGCACCCCAGATCGAATTTGGATTAGTCGACCCGTGTGGGTTCGGATACCAGATGCTTAAGCAAGAAAAAAAAAAAAACAAAGAAAAAGGAAGCGGACTAAAGAAATGTGGACTTTTTGGGTAAGGAGGTTTTTTGAGTTTGGGGACAAATTTTCTCATTTTCATTTTTTCTGATTCGGCCCACAAACAACCACTTAAAAAAATGGGCTCCAGGTAAAGAATGTGCCTTTTCTCGTACTAATTATTTCTGTCCCTTTAAAAGCATACCCAGGTTACAAAAGAGTGTAACTTACTTAGCGTCATGAGTTTAAAACATAATATAGACGAAAATAATTAGTTGATGCACAAATAACTAACTCGCATTACCTCCTTGTGTACTGGTGGAGCTAGGGTGACCAAGTTGGGCTTAGTCTCAGCTAACTGTGACCCTTATACAGCGAACGAAACATTCTCTAGCGATTGAGTTCCCTTAATTGCGGAAGCTACTTCAGGTCTTGTACTTACCCAACATTTTTTTCAAAAAAAAAAAAAAAAAAACACTAACTCGCATTACCAAAAGTTGGTCGCATTTTATGGTATATTTTTTTTCCAAGCCAGTTTAAACTGTAAAAAATAGTTTAACATAGTATATTCTTAAAGATATTTTCTTCATTCTTCGATTCCATGAATGAGGACGAGAGTGTCTGAGGCGACCACTGGGCTGCAAACAGATAACAAATCCTCCATACCATACACATTCTCTGAAACAAAGGAATGGCCTTTCAGACAACATCTGCAAAAAAAAAAAAAAAAAAACCTTAAAACACAACCAAGCAATAATAAAGAAGAAGATCAGATAAGCTTGAAAGGGAGGAGGGGAGGGGACACGTGGCAAACCAATTGTGGTGGTTCATGATAAGGATTTTTGCTCTACAATATGGTACAATCATTCATCTGGACATTAAATTGGTACTGTGATTGAACCACCGAATAATCCAATGGTCATAATTTAACTAAGATTAGATTTGATTTAACTTTGTCCGTTAGATAGTACTATACTGCTCTTTTTGAAACTCATTGTTTTCGTCATTATATATATACCATCATATTGTATAGTTCTCCTCCGTCCTCCCAGAACGAACTAGCTCTATACAGTAAGAGAAGGCAAAGGCAAAGAAATGGCTTCCTCAATGATTTCCACGGCGGCCGTTGCCACCTGCAGGTCCAGCCCTGCTCAGGCTAGCATGGTTGCACCTTTCTCAGGTCTCAAGTCTGTCTCTTCTTTCCCAATCACCAAAAAGTCCGTCGACATTACTTCTCTCGCCACCAATGGCGGTAGAGCCCGATGCATGCAGGTATGGCCACCAATTAACAAGAAGAAGTACGAAACACTGTCATACCTTCCCGATCTAACCGATGCACAGCTGGCTAAAGAAGTGGATTACCTTCTCCGCCAGGGATGGGTTCCTTGCTTGGAATTCGAGTTGGAGGTACGTAATTTATACACACACATATATATATATATATATATATATATATATATTTGGTAAAAAAAGAAAAAAATTGTTTGATTTATGATGTAATTTTTGCAGCATGGATTCGTGTGGCGTGAACACCACAGAGGACCAGGATACTACGATGGAAGGTACTGGACAATGTGGAAATTACCAATGTTTGGATGCAATGATTCAGCACAGGTATTGAAGGAACTTCAAGAAGCTAAGAAAGAATACCCTAATTCTTTCATCCGTATTATTGGATTCGACAACAAGCGTCAAGTGCAATGCATCAGTTTCATTGCATCCAAGCCCCCAGGCTACTAAAAATATATGTGATATATATATATATATATATATATATATATTTCAATTTCACATAATAAACTAGCCTTGATATATATATATATAAGCATTAGTATTATATATACACATTATAAGTAATACTCCTGATCTGATCGGCTGGCTACATTTATATATATATATATATATATCAATCGGCTTAGTTTGTTGAATTTCCTTTGTATTCTTTCTTTTTTGGCATTTCGATCGGTGTTTGTTTCCGGATTTCGAAAGAAATGTATGAGACCTTATTATTACTTATTATAATAAAGAGCTCTTTGATTTTATATTATTTTGCTCTCTCTCTCTCTCTATATATATATATATATATATGTATATGTATGTATTTGTGTATCTATCTATCTCCTTGGCCAAACATTATAGCAAGACTACTACTACTGATTGAAAAAAGTTGTGCAATGATGAAAATGTACATTTTCAGCTTTCGTAAGCAAATTCTTGGTTGAATTATTATTATTACTTTTGTTTATTGGTGGGTGGTTTTAGATATTGCGAGTTGATGATGGCTACATATGTGGTGGTGTACAAATGGGGATAGATAAAAGGATAGACACTCACTTCACTCACACTACACTTTATTATTATTATTATTATTACAGTTTACCTACATTTCTAAAATATCTTCTTTTATTTGTCGACTCTATATTAAAACAAAAAAAAAAATTAAAATTAAAATATATTAAAAAATATCTATTCAATAGTGGTTTCTCAAAAAATATACTTTCATTTGTAAATATTTAACTAATTGAACAATACGTTATTGTCACGACTAAGTATTCATTCACACGTCACATCTTAATAGATAAATATGATAGATATATCAAATTTTTAATGAAATTATATACGTTTTTCTTGAATCTCTTGATTTTTTTTCCTCAAAACTTTTAATTGAAAGTTTCACAATTCATAATAATAAGTATCTCAATAAGTTTAACGTTTACATGAAATAATATATATATATATATATATATATATATATATATATATATATATATATATGCATCTCTAATGATGCATCATATATTGTTTATTATGTTGATGTTTTTGTTTGCTTAAGTTTTTCTTCAATGGATTTCAAGCCATGTTTCAAAATATAACTATAAACTCAATCAAGTTATTTGAAAGCTCATTCATTTCTTCATCAAATAAATTCTCAGCCAAACATTGTAGATGACAAATTCAGTATGGACCAATCAGATTTAGATTACAAGATGACTTGGCATAGAAATATCTTGTTTGAAAAATGAAATATATATAACCACAAGATTTTTTTTTAAAGTTATAAAAAGGGATACCATTTATGTTGTGACTTGATATCGCTCCCTTAAAAGATCTCCGATGGGTTATTAAGTAGGGCATTAAGTCTTTTATTCGATGACGTGTTTTAAACCTATAAAGTTCATCACAATATCATTAGGTTGTTTATAACATTTCATTTTTTTATTTTTTATTTTTTCCCTTTTGTCTAGGCAATATTTTAAATCTAGTTTTAATGGTCATTGTGTTTATTATTTTAAATTTATAAAATTTATAATCAATCAGTTGCTGTGGTGTAGTGGTTATCACGTTAGTCTTACACACTAAAGGTCTCCAGTTCGATCCTGGGCAGCAACATATGTATTGTTCCATTTTCATATATTTTTATTTCATATTCTCTTATCCTTAATTTACAAAAACCTATAAAAACTTTTATGGAGGACAGAAAAAACACCCATATATATATATATATATATATATATATATATATATATATGTATTATATTGAGGAAAATCTTGTTCAAAATATACTGTACTAATGTAGTAGTATTAAAGCATATTAATAATAGTCTTATTCCATACTAATGTCTCATACGAACGCTTGTCTCCTGCTGTCGTATGCTCAACTACCCAAATTCAATACTACCATTTTCATTTTTTTTTTTTTTTTTTTTTAATTTTAAAAATTTTAAGCATTTCCTCATAAATTATGATTTTTCCCATCGAATTACAAACAAACCTTATTTTTAATAAATTTTTATCAAAGAAAAAAGAAAAAAAAGAAAAAAAGAAATCTAAGTTATGAATTCAATGATGAATATAACAAAGCTCTAATTTGTCATAATCATGTTCCACATATGTCAATCATTACCATTAATAACTCAATATTATGGTGAAAACGGACCCTCTTTGATTCGCTGTTTGGCAAAGAATCCTCTTTTTTGCCCTTTACACCGTAATTGGGTTTTCAAAAGTCTACACGTAGAGATACCATTCTGCACGTCTCCGTGTTCTCAGTGTCTATTAAGTCATTTATACACAATCGATACTTCCATCTTCTAGAATACATGACGTTTTAATTCTTACCCCCAAGTTCTTGATTTTCGGTTTGTTTGAAAACTCATGGCTTTGAAAAGTGGATTGCGGTCTAATGTTTTGATTTTGAATGGTATAAAGATGACAAGAAGCTTTTCGAGAGTTGTATAAATTGTGTTTTCGTTTTTTATTTTAAATTTTTTATGGTGTTATTGTTATTGGGTCTGGATTAGATTTGGGTTTGCTTTTACAAGTTTAAATCGTAACTGTGTTCTGAAAAAAGATTTAAAATTGTGTGATAGAATTAAAGGTTAAAGCTTTTTCTCTGAGGGGTTTTAAGAGGGCTGCAATGGTGAAACGTGAGAAGTTTCCGGGTGTTAGTGATGAACTGCAGAAGATTATTGATGGAAATATGGACGAAGTAAAGGCAAGGAGGCGTGCACGCGAGGCATTTAAGGATATTCAGCTCTCAATTGATCATGTCTTGTTCAAGGTTTAATACTTTTTGCATTCTTGGAAAAGATAAGAAATTTGATGAATTTATTTTATGTCTTTAGATTCAAAAGTCGGGAGCTTTGTGTTTGTCCTGTTTGATTTGAATTAGTTTTCATGTTTTTATTTAATTTGATTCTAACGAGGCTATAAACTTGTCACTTGTCCTAGAAGTTGACTATAGTTGTTTGTTGATGAGTAGGTTGTTGTAGTTTTATTTTTTCTTGTGTCTTATGTGAATATGTGATTGACTTTTGAATCAATTAATTGATGGATGGAATTAATTTCTGTTGTTTAATATGGAAAATCCTTTTGTCCGAACTTTGTTTTTAGTAATGCTCTGCTCTAATGTCATTTTTTTCCAATTCGATTTTTGGCAATGTTTGTCAGCAAATATCTGGAAATGCAGGAATTTGGACAAATACTAAGTTATCTGTATAGTGTTTTCTTTATCTTAGAAGTGGCTATTCATTTTGATTCTTTGTACTTGATCTGTTTGTTGCTGGAAGTATCCTTTGATATTTGTTAATTTATTCAATGCAAGAAACTATTCTATTGAGTTTAAACACAATGGCTGACATTGTTAATTCGTTTCACAGATTCCATGTGAGGGGTTAAAGATGGAGGAGGTAAAAAAAAATCTTCAATTCTCTAAATTCCCTGATCGTTGGACATTCTTATCAAGTCAACCTTAACTTCTGTTCTCCTATTTTTATCTTCTAATGTCAAGATTTCTCTTGGATATCATTTTATTTATAGCATCTTACGTGTGTCTGTGATAGTAATTTGTGCATATATACCCCTGACGAGATGGTGAATTGAACTTTTCTGATACAGTCATATGAAGTGAACTCTAGAGGATTGGAAATTTTCACAAAAAGTTGGCTTCCTGAGGCCAATTCTCCAAAAGCAGTGGTTTGTTTTTGTCATGGATATGCAGACACTTGTACCTTTTTCTTTGAAGGCATGTTGCTTACCTTGTTGGTCTAAAAGTCGCAGACTTGACTTGGAACAAGTGGAACTCAAAGTTTATTGCATTATTTGCAGGCATTGCTAGAAAGTTGGCAACTGCTGGTTATGGAGTATTTGCTATGGATTATCCTGGATTCGGCCTTTCTGAAGGTCTTCATGGCTATATTCCAAACTTTGATGCACTGGTAGACGACGTGATAGAACATTACTCAAAAGTAAAAGGTATGATGATGGTTCTCATACTTGGGTTTAACCATTGGAGCACTTTTGTTGTAACTTTGTAATTTAATATTCTGTCATTTCACTATCTTCTAATAATGATAGATTGACATATAAATCAATTTTGGATGCAGAAAATCCTGATTTCAGTTCTTTGCCAAGTTTTCTGTTTGGAGAATCTATGGGTGGAGCAGTAGCACTGAAGGTGCACCTGAGACAACCCGAGGCATGGACTGGAGCTGTTCTTGTTGCACCTATGTGTAAAGTAATCTACTGAACTTGCTCACTTAAAGTGCATATCTTGTTTCTTATGTGTTTATTTAACTTGATGACAAAATTTTCATCTAGATTGCAGACGACATGGTTCCACCACGAGTAGTGACACAGTTTCTTATTGGCATGGCGAAAGTTCTGCCTAAACAGAAGTTAGTTCCACAAAAGGATTTAGCCGATATGGCATTCAGAGACAAGAGAAAAAAAAATTTGGTTAGACTCATTTCTTGCTTTATAACAATCACTTAGAAATGAAATTTCTAGTCTGAAGAAAATGTCGTATGCATGCATGATTCGTGTACTTTGTATCTCATACTCTCTCTTGACCTTACAAATTCTCCAGGCAAAGTACAATGTGATTTCTTATAAGCATAAACCACGCCTACGAACAGCTGTGGAGATGCTATACACTACCCAGGAGATCGAAAAAAATCTGGAAAAGGTATGACAACAGTTAGTTAATAGTGAAGTATTTGGGCATTAGTAAAAGGTTTTATGTTATTTTTATTACTGTTTTTTGTAGGTGTCATTGCCATTGTTGATCCTTCATGGGAAAGCTGATGTGGTTACTGATCCATCTGTAAGTAAAGTGTTGTATGAAAAAGCAAGCAGTGCAGACAAGAAACTTATTCTATACGACGATGCTTATCATTCTCTTCTTGAAGGCGAGCCTGATGAGATGATTCTCAGAGTTTTTGGTGATATAATTTCTTGGCTTGATTCTCATTGTTCGAAAGAAAATTCTTATCAGTGATTTCTGCACAAGATGGTGGAAGGTTTTGATTTTTCAAGAACATGGAAATAATGAAACAAGCAGTCACTGTGTTTTTTGACGTGCTTTGACAAAGATTATAGCACAGTCTTTGGTATATTTTTTTTTTTGCTGGGAACACAGTCTTTGGTATACAATTAGGCTTTTCTAGGCAACATTAATATATATATATATATATATATATATACATATATAAGTTGTAACCTTTATTTTCATTTTTTGTAACATTAATATTTTATTAAATTTCTATCTTTACAAACAATAAATAAGGTTTAGAGGTTTAGTTCAGATTAATGATAAATTGTATGCATTGTGGGAGAAAACGATGATATTTATCAAAGATAAGCAACTCAATGATATTATTCGTTTTAACAATTTGAGTGAATTTTACAAATTAAAAAATGGAGGGTAGTGGAGGCAATGTGATAATACTCGTCATCATCTGATTGGATTAGATAAATTGAAAATGAACCAATCATCGAGCACATACTCGGCAAATTACGAGTTACCAAAAACCGACCGGCCTGCATGTGCGCCAAGTGTACTACCACGTGTCTTTTCTTAAGAAAAAGATTGAATTTTTATTTTTAATTCTCTTCTCCCCCAAAAAGTGGAGATCCCCAACAATCTTTCCTCCACCAATCGCTTTGTCTAATTGGATTCTTCCAAGTCTTCTGTCTCCCAGTGGTGAGTTAGGTCCTTTCTGGTTTTTTTGCTTTCCTAAGTGGAAATTGCAGAGCTGTATCAATTTCGAGTAAATGACCTCACTTTCTTTCTTTAGAGTACTGGTCAAGGTGGGTTGCGTGTCTTCAAGAGACAGATTCTCACCTTCCCCGCACGGCGAAGCCACATTAATAATATCTGAAGTTTTCTCTACTTATATTTGCTGATTGATTGATTAATTTAATGAAGAAGCACTTGTCGCAATTTCTTTACATTCGAGCTCTTTTTCCCTGCCACAATTATGGGTTTCATCTCTTCTTGCTTTTGCCCACCTCAAATTCCATTAAAGGTTCGTTCTTTTCTTTCCTTTTTCTTGGTGGTTCTTGATTTTTTCTTTTTGGGGTGTTCTGCTTTTGGAATGAGTTCTTATGATGCATATATGAATGAATTTTCAATTACTCCAATGTATGAAAGCCATAGTTTTGTTGTAATCTGATAATTTGTCAATTATGAGAGTTCATGAATCAAGATTTTCTGTGGGCTTAATTTCAGAGATGGGATTTGATTTCCCTTCCCTTCTTTTCTTAGGATAGAACATGTCATTTTGCTGGAAGTTTATAGTTAAAAGAAAAATGGGCTTTCTGTTTCTTTCTTATAGGTTAACCTGTCAAGGTTGAGTCCTCCAATTTCATGTAGCACTAGCAGTAGCCTTGGAACCACCAAGATGAACAAAGGAATCTTTCCCCAACCGCAATCTGTGGGAATGGGAGCCAAGATTAATGGTGACTTAACTTTCTTCAAAAGATCATCACCATTAATAATGCATCCAAATCTTGGAAGAGCTGTTCAGTCCCGGAAAAGTCGTCCGCTACATGCTTCATGTAAAATCCTTCATTTCTGTGCAGGACAGATTTCTATTGAGCTTAATTTCATGAGCAATGATTCTTCATTTTGGGAAAGTAGTTGTTGATACTTATGGAAATATTCTGAAATCCTTTTTGGTTTTGTATAAATTTTTCTATGTGGCAGGTTTGCCAACCTCTCAAATTGCTTGCAGTGCTTTCACGCTTGGAACTGCAGCAGTTCTTCCATTTTATACTCTAATGGTTGTAGCACCTAAAGCTGAATTAGTAAGTCTCATGATAATCTTGTTTTTCCCCTTTACCATCAAACATGCTAGAAAACTGTGGCCTAATTAGTTCTGTTTCATCAAATTCAGACCAAGAAATTGATGGCCAGTAGCATACCTTACATTGTCTTGGGACTACTTTATGCATATCTTCTTTACCTCTCCTGGACACCAGACACAATCCGAATGATGTTCTCTAGTAAATACTGGCTCCCAGAGGTGAGCATACTATACATACATATACATATATATAGCTATCCTCTTACATTCTAGTTCAACACAACTATACTGATCTGATTCGATCCGATCCAATCTGATTCTCTCAGCTGCCTGCCATAGCTAAGTTGTTTTCCAATGAGATGACATTGGCTTCTGCATGGATTCACTTACTTCTCATAGACCTTTTTGCTGCAAGGTGGAGTTCCTCTCTCTGTATATATATGTATGTATGTGTATGTATAGGCACTTGGTTTTTGCTAACTCTGTTCAGTTTTGGGGACTTTATGCATCATGCAGGCAGGTTTTTTATGATGGACTGCAAGAAAATATTGAAACAAGGCATTCAGTTTCTTTGTGTTTGCTGTTCTGTCCCATTGGAGTTTTCACTCATTTCATCACCAAAGCTCTTACTGAAAAGTTCAGGCCTCATTAGTACCTTTTCATTTTATGATTCTTTCTTCTTGAATTTAATGTAAATCCCTTGTGGGATCCTTAGTTTTATCAAGAAAACAGCAAGTTAGAATGTTAAAAAACCTGTTGCGAAAGAATCATTTTCATGATTTCATACAAAGCAAATAAAAATCAAAATAAAATCCCAATTGTCTTCAGGCTTCAGCCCCCCACCCACCCCCCCTGTACAGTTGTTTCTGTTGGTCTTTCCACAAAAAAGTCAACGATTTGATTTTGACTTTTTGTGATGGAATTTCTAATAAAATTAATTAGACAGAATGTTAAAATTGTGTAAATAGTTATATGATAACGACAAAAAATAGTAATAAAAAAATATTTTAGGACCAAAAAGTATAAAAAGTATAATTCGGGAACTAAAAGTCAATTTCTCGGAACACTTCCTAACTAGACGACGTCGTTCAGTGTTGAATTGCAACTCAAATTGTAAGGGTTAAAAATCTTGAATGGGAGAAGAATTTAATAATAATTTTAAAAAATTAAATAAACCGACAGTCTCTGATCATTCCAGTAGCATAGCATAGCAGCTGAAGAGTATAATCTGCAAAAAAAAGAAAAAACACGGAATCGTCGATAAGAATAAACATTGATGGATCAACAAACGGCGTTGGAGTTAGTGAAGCGCGGCGCTATTCTTCTCCTCCTGGATGTTCCTCAATACACGCTTATTGGCATTGATACTCAGGTATGTGTATTCGTATTTTTGTTTATTTTCTGAGAGGAGTTCAAATCAATTTTGACTAATTTCTGTTTGCAGATGTTTTCTTCTGGACCTAACTTTATGGGTATCAAAATGATTCCTCCTGGTATTCATTTTGTTTATTATAGCTCATCCAATAGGTGAATTTTCATTTTATGTTATTTTCGTTCCTATATATATTTTTTTTCATTATCTCAGGACTGTAACGCCTTGTTTAATCCGGTGTACATGTTTAATTGAGGAGTTTTTGTAATTCTCTGCAGAGAAGGCAATGAATTCTCGCCAGTAATTGGATTTTTTGTTGATGCGCAGCCATCTCAGGTTTGGAGACGCTGGATTTGGAATTTATTTATTTAGTAATAATGTATTATGTGTTGTTATCTTAGCTAGTGGACTTAACCAAGCACATTTGAGATACTGAATATTTTCTGGAATCTTCTCTTCTGCTTTATCTGTTCTCATTTTGATTCTTTTATTTTGAGTTTGCATCTCTCTTGGACTTTGTTTAATCTGGTTTTTCTTTCTGTGTGAGTGCTCCTGTTATTTTTACGTCAATTAAGGAATTTGGACTAATCATTTGAGTGTTCTAATTGGTTAAATAGGTGATAGTGCGGAAGTGGGATAATGAAGAGGAACGGTTTGTCAAACTGTCAGAGGAAGAGGTCTGCTATTGAACGTTACATATTATATGCCCCTCTTGATGTGTGTATATATATGTCTCTATGGAAATATTTGAAGTAGAAAATCCAAATAATTACTTTTGAGGAAAAATTTGTTGGCCTTACATTGTTCATAAAATGTGGTATTTGATATGCTGATGTATTACAGGAAGAGAGATATACAGAGGCAGTGAAAAGAATGGAATTTGATAGACAACTGGGGCCTTACACATTAGACCGGTATGGAGATTGGATGCGCTTGTGTAACTACATCACAAAGGATACCGTTCAACGTCTTGGTAAGCATACATAATTCAGTGCTACATTTACAGCATCTCCATTTATTTACTTGTTCTAGGTTTTTCTCGGTTTAGAAATTAACAATTTAATGTTGACGGTGAATAATTTTTAATGGTTAAGATATATGGCATACCAGTGGTCCTTTTTTATATAAAAAAAAAAAACCATTCTGACGAGTCATATTGACGCTTGCTTTGTATAGCAATCATTCTAGGTTATCCATTTAGGATATTCTTGTACTTAGAGCAAGTTCTAATCTAACTTTGGGCATGTGATCTCTTTATGAAATCCTTTTATTTCTGCACTCTATTTTTATTTTTATTTTATTTTCCTTTGTTCTAAAATATGCAGAACCCATTGGAGGAGAAATCACAGTTGCTTGTGAAACTGACATGGTTGAAAACATTCCCCAGTCATCTGTGGAGAAAGCTTTAGCTGAGCAATTAAAGAACAGTAAGTTTTCAAAACCTGTGGAGAAGTCTCAAAGGAAAGGCTGTTATTACACTCCAATTCCTCGTTTCATCAAGAACAGAGGACTTAGTAAGGAGGAACTTACCAATCTGAACATTGACAAGGTACTTTGTCTCAATCGTGCTTGATAGAATGTTTTGACAGTTTAAATATTGTAATACTGTTGCTTATTTGGGAATGTACTGTTCCTATGTCTCAGACGCAGCTGCTGGAGAGGATACTGATGGAAGAATATGATGGTTCAGAGGATTTACTTTTAGCAGAGCTGCAGTTTGCCTTTATAGCATTTCTGGTATAATTCAAGTTGTTTATTCCTATAATGTCCACTCTTGATTTTGATATAGTATCATTATGCAAATTACTGTTGTGAGATAACTATTAAATCTCTTATTCATCCTGCAAACTACAGATGGGGCAGTCCCTTGAAGCATTTTTGCAGTGGAAGCTTTTGGTTAGCCTCTTATTTGGATGTACAGAAGCTGTAAGTACGTTGTACGAAATGCATATGGGCCTTGTCCTACGTACATATGTTTCCACGGAGTATACCTGAAACATTCCTCATTTTATCCTGATAAACTCTTGTTGTTGCATGTTTAGGGAACACTCCAAAAAATACTTGTTTAATTAGTAATCACCACTCTATTAATTTTTCATAGGGAAGATTGGTTTACATTTATATTTTTGTTAATTTTGTGTCCAAGAGATTGACCTTGACTACTAATTCTCATCAAATAAGTGACTTTGCAGCCTCTGCACACAAGGAGTGGGCTTTTCACAAAGGTATATTTGAATTTACCCGTCTTTCTTCAGATATTCTGTTGTCATAGTTTTGGATGTATATCTAAGCACCTGAGAGACAGCACCTATTATCACCTTGCTTAGCCTTCTCATGGAAATTGTGTCACTATACTTCAGAAATATAACTCTGTCTTTCTTGTTTTACCCTTTTATGAAACTATTTGAAAGCATTCTTCCAGTTTTGACATCTTTTAAAATTTGTGTTTTCATTCATCTGGGTGCACATGCATATATCTACATCATTCTTTCAGTTCTTTACCAAGCATATTGCTTTCATTACATACTCATAATATACGTGGTTATTCTTAGGTTACTTGCCTTTTGGGTTCCACTCTGACAGTTTTCACTTATATATATATTGCAGTTTGCTAGAGTCATATATTATCAGTTAAAATATGGATTTCAGAGGGATGATAAAGGTGCTTACCCAGAAAAGGGGGCATCTGCATTGTTGGATGAATCTTGGCTTTCTGCTGATAGTTTTCTGCATCATCTATGCAAGGTATGCTATGCATATATATGTCAGTATGAAGATCAGGTAAAAAGGGAAAAAAGAAATTCTAGGAAAGACCATTTTGGTTTGTGAACCTAATAAAAACTTCTGCACTCTGGATGTGTATCCTTCAGAATTCAGTTTTCCTTTTTCATGTTCCTTCAAAAAAAACTGCTGCATGATCCTCATGTATGTTTCATCTCAATAAAGTTGCAAGTTTTTATCAACACTATTAATCCATCTAACCATTTTGCATTTACTCACAGTTAGCCATCTCCAGATTGCTAAAACTAGCAAAAGGGCAACTTGATCAAAAGAATCTTTCTAAGCTGTAATTTCTGCCTCTTTGTTGCAGGATTTCTTTTCTTTGGTCCTTGAAGCTCCTGTGGTAGATGGAGACCTTTTGACTTGGGTATGTACTCTGAGAACTTGCTATTAATCACTGCAGCCCTCATTGTCAAATCTTTTATCTAGCATGCCCTATAACCTATGTTTACATATATATATATATATGGACATTCCTCTTGGTGTCCTTCAAGAAGGCAATAAGGATCCTCCTTGTATGGAGCTTCTGTTTGAAAAAATGGGCTGAGGTATAGAGCTTTTTAGCTAGTTCTCTTTGTCATTCCTTGTATACGGAAAGTATTTAGGCAAAACCCATTTTTTATAAGACTTGGGTACAAACTTAAACTGATCCTGTACAAGTACAATATTGGTTTCATGCTTGGCCTACAACTTAGGTACAAACTTAAACTGGGGTCTGTATAACTTTTCCTGTTTGTTAATTATGATTTATTGACTGCCACTACCAGTGTTTGTGGACTATATCCAGATATTTAAAGTTTTTGCTTATTCTGTAATCTAGCCTAACCATTGTTTTCCATCATTTTAAGACAAGAAAACTGAAGGAGATGCTTGAGGATTCCTTAGGATGGGATTTCCAGCAAAACAATGAAGAGGACGATGAGGTTTGTGCAATATTAGAACAATAATCTTACTTGTTAAAGCAGAAGGATCGAGTTTTACTTAAATTTCCTTTTTAGTTTTACTGATGTATTGCTTAACTTTGCAGTATGCTCCAGTGGTTGTGATGTCAGAATGAGCCAATTGGTGTTGATGCCCTCGTGCCCTAGCATCATCCTTGTAGATGGACTTTGTTCTTGAATCAAAGCACTGGAGATGCCTCCCGTGTATCAACCTCGATGTCTCTAATGAAACCCCTTATTTTCGTGGGTAAATTAGTAATGGAGAAAGCTAGTGCAAAGTATTAGAATCTTTTGATCTGTATCTTATTTATAATGTCTAGGTGTTTTACTTTTTGGTGTATCATTAGTTTGTATCCTGATGTTAAGGATTATATTGTTCCCTTTTACTGCAGATTACAAAAGGAGAGGTTAAAGGTACCAATGGAAACGTTTCCAGTCATAAACTGCACAAAAATCACGTTAATCAGTGAAGCATAACTAAGGATATTGCACGGAAAAACCTCTTTCCGAGGATCCAACGAGACTTTATTCTCGTGATTAAACAGAAGCTTCACTCAGAAAAGTTTCATTTGTAGATTTTCCATTCAAAATATTGTGTGCAACATTCTCGAAGTGCAGCTTGGAACCAAAGAGTTTAAGTTCACAAGGTTGATATAAGTCCATGAAGGAGGAAAGGGCGAAAAAATTGAAGCAATAATCAAAGAAGAATCTGTACAAGTTGACAATAACTTCATTCCCATTAAATGTTGTTAAAAGAACTCAAAAACTTCTAAATGATCCACTCTGCATTGCACCAAATAGTTAATTTCTGGCCAATTCCACTACGTATTTGCTGTGTCTCCATGGGTAGTGTACATTGCTTCCTCACAACTGCACTTCTCTTCATCGATGTTTCGATTTGTAGCATCAAATTCATCACAAGGAGCACAAACAGATCGAAACCTTTCCATTAAAGAATAGACCTAGATAAACTGCTGCATCAAACAAATAGGTACATTTAAGTTAGCAGACCCCACTTCATCTTAAGCAAAAACACCATCTATTTTGCTCTCGAAGATAAATTGAAGCTCTTATCAAATGGAAAAAGCTCAAGCACAATGATCTTTATGGTAAAAGAAACTCCATTGAGTTTACACTAAGACTCACCCAAAAGAACTTAAGACTATGATACTACAACAGTCAATCTCCTTTATGGAGATCTTCTGCGGCAGAAATGGGCAATGCATTAGCAGATTAAACAATAACCACATCAAAATTTCCAAAATTTCTTATTATCCTCCAGAATTCCAAATTTTGGGGGAAAACAAAGGAAGAACAAGGTAGAACTAAAGTTACCATCCAATTTTATGTGTGAACTTCCAGGAACTAGTTATGCAATTCAAGTAGGAAGTGGAGACATTTCTGGTCCATCATCAAGTACTCCATTATGCAGAGTTGATTTCTGCATAGAATCTTTTCTAACAAGGTCCAGCGAAGTTGCCTCATATATCCCTGGAAAGTTCAAGAAGCTAATCGTTAAAAAAGCCAGCAACTTAAAAAAATACAGAGCTGCTAATGTCCCCAGTGACTCAATGGTAGCATTGGTGAGAAGTGGAAACCTACTTCAAGGGCATTGCAAGCTCAAGCTATCAGTGTATCACCAAAGTATCATGAATATGAGCTGTCCTTATTTCTAAGTACCCAATCATCAACACTCAAAAGAATAAAAGATATACCCAGAAGAGGAGTTGCATTTTCTTCTAGACTTGTGACGGAAATTGGCTAGGAATCTACATTATGAGGTAAATTGATTAGCCTATTCACAAAGGGCATCAAATTTCTATAACAAAACCAACTTACTCCCACAAGTTTCTCCTTACTTCCCAAAAAAATTGTCCACAGCACAGAGCAAGAATAAATCACTCACAATACCCATGGTTTGCCTATGAGCTTCATGAAGATATGTAGATTACAGAAAACATGCAACTGATATCACCAATGAAATGATTCCTTACCAAAGCCCAAAATGACACTGCAAATCAGAAAGCCTGGTAGCGAAAAGTCCATTTTATACACCATCTCCATAAAGATGATACATCCCACAGCAACCAATAGATGCCTCGGAGAAGAGAACACCATATGCAATCTACAAAAATAAATGGTCAAATGATTCCAAAAACATACAATCAGTTTATTGCAAAATGAAGAAAATAAAAGTGTGAGAAATATATTGTTGAGTACTTCTCTTCTGCAATGCTATCAATATAGAATATCAAAATAATTCCAAAGAAGATGGTGCTCAGAAATGCCCAAGCAGAAAATGGTAATTCTACATCCGTGGATCCCTGTAATAAGCAGAAAAAAGGAATTCAATAACAATAGGGTAGACATTCCAAGGAAAGGTGCAAAAACAAATGCACGCAGCTAATTAAATCTAATTTTCTATACAAATGGTTATATGACTTTCATAAAAAGGTACAGAGGTGAACTTACTAGAATCATGTCCCACATGGCAACAGGGAAAAGAAAACAAGTTGCAGAAGCTATTGTTGTAGCATGAAGTCTTCTTTTTATTTGATTCTGAAATCATAAGAAACAGGTAATCTAAATGCCTGCCCTTCTGCAACTAAAACTCAATTTGAAGAAACAAGAAATATAGAACAACTCAATACCTTGAGTGAGACACGCCTAGCTATCACCCTTCTCAAAGCTGATAAGACTCCAGCAGCAATAGGAACTAGCATTTGCTTCATTCCCACAACTTGCACCTTACTATCCTCAGTATCAGGATCATCACTAAATGGTATCTTGTGGTTAAGATCAACTATACATACAATAATTTGCTTGATCGAAATGCAACAGAAGAGAAATAGAGATCAATTATTGTTGATCAGTTTAGCATTTACTAGTGTAGAATAGATCAATAACAGAGGATATTAAATGGAGAACGTGTGGCTGCAGCCCATCCCTGAGACAAGAAATAGAAAGATGCCAACATTGCAACAAGTCCACCAACCTTACAAGACAAGAAAACACATCACTGACAGGCCAAGAAGGAGGAGATCACCGATTTGGACTCGCTTCATAAACAAAAAAGATACAATAAATCTTCTAATTCATTGATGAGAAGTGTGAAAAGGGCCAGCCTCAATTTGGGAAAGTACGTCCATTAAGATTTAAGACAGACAACCCCTATACCATTGTTTTCAACTTGAAACATTTATTTATGTGACAGGAAAAACAGTGAAGGACTCTTGTACAATGACTTTCAAGGAAGATATCCAGCAGCAAAACTAAACACAATGAATCATAAGGGGAAATATTTCATCTGAGATCCAAATTCCAGGTGCTTCTCATGGAGCAAAAAGTAAGAGACAATTAACATTTGACCTTAATAGGACTGGGAAACTCTTCCCACAAGTTCCCAGGGTAAAAAACTTAACATCTCTTCCAACAGGTTCTAACTAAATGAAGAAAACTACCCACAGAAACTATACCTTTTTCCAGACCTGGCCCCTCCTCCCATATAGCACAGCAGATAATACTCCAAGGACTGCACCAGAATACTCAGACATTATTGCCCTGCATTCAATAGTAATCAGTGTGAATGAAATGAAATCACAAGGAAACAAGGATGACGAAACCAAAAATTAACACCTTTCTAGATACAGGCTATTACTTTTAGACACATAAAGGACAACCTAAATGAGGTTAACCAAACATATAAACAAAGGAAAGTACAAACAATTCCAAAGAAGAGGTACCTCAGATTTGGATATTACCTAAGAGGACCGCAAGTCTTAACACCCTTTCCCCACAAAATGAAGTACAGAGCTGTTATACCCCCATTTATGACAGAAGGTATAACCTGCAAAACAAGGAACATCACTTCATCTATAAAAGCCAAAATCATACCACAGATTTCAATCAATTTCTGGTTCTCATGAAATATTTGAAAAGGAAGTACTTTCTAAGTACCTGAGTATTTGACAGCGGCCTTCCTTTCCAAGGCTTTTGCATAATTAAAAACAGGATACATGCTGGAACTAGACAGCTAAAAATAAAAAGAACAACTGAAGCCCCAGTCTGAGACAAATACCGATACATAGAGTAAACAGACCATATTCTCATAAAATTGCCCAGGACATGGATTATCTGCAAGGGTCTTTGCCTGCATTTGAAACCAAAACAGTTCTCAGCAAAACCGGACATTGAAAATGCTGCTAAAGTAAAAAGGAACAACTACATTCAGATTACCACAATTTATATTATATAGAATACAACTTTCACTTTGCTTGTGCAGTTATCAAATCTACATTTTACAAACTTCAAAACGGAAAACATAAATTTCAAGTAGAAAAATACAGTAAAATGAGATTATTTTTCATTGTTCAACATTTGATCTCAAATTCAAAATAAGAGAAGAGTTAAACAAATACTAGAAAAGAATATATTTTTACCTCAAAATAGCTTGAGACGAGCCTCCTCGATCCTCCAGATTCATATTTGGGGACATCATCTGAATTCAAATGCGAGAACTTTCCAGTTCCGTTGCCCTATATTTCTCTTCCTTCTTTTTTTTTTCTCTCAATTCGAAGAACAGTTAGAAGAAAGCATCTCTCAATTTCTAATTTGCAGCAGAGTATCGAGTAATATGGTACGGTTCAGTACGAAGCTTGCGAGTGAAGAAACTCTCTCAATCTTCTTCGACGAGCTCGGTATTCGTCGTCAATGGAGAGATGTGTGTCAGTATTTGCAGTTAGTAGCAGAGGAAATGAAGGGAAAATGGGCTATTAGTAATGGGCTTCTTACCTGACATGCAGAAATATTAGTGGACTAGGCCCAATTATTGGCAGATCATCGTCCTAAATAATTAGGCCCAAATATATATGTAATTAACATTCCTAAATATGTATTTATATATGTAATTAAAATTAAATAATGTCTATTAGAGAAGTTAATGAAGTATATATTTAATATTCGGATGATAAGCACAGTAGCTCTCTCTTGCTCAACAATGGCTGCTCTGAGTAGAAGCATAATCCTAGCGGCGAACATTTCCGAAAGGAAGATCATGAAGCCCCGGGCAGCTGTTGTGAACAAGGAATTGAAGATGCGGTTTCCCTATGAACTGAAGCAGGGGCAGTCCAGAATCTTCCACAAGCTTCAATCTGGTTTGAAAATGGAGGTCATCTTTCAACCGGGCCTGAAGAGCAAAGACGAAGATGAGAGAAAGGAGAAATATGATAGCACGCCGTTAGTATTTGTTCACGGTAGCTTTCATGCTGCTTGGTGCTGGGCGGAAAATTGGCTACCGTTCTTTTCACAGCACGGATATGATTGCTATGCTCTCAGTTTATTGGGTCAGGTAATCTTAATCTCATCTTCATTATGCGAAATGTAATATAAGGTTATTCACATGATCTGGTTTTCTTTTTTTCTTTCTTTCTTTTCTTTTTGTAAGTGAGTGTACCTTTACTGTGTTTTGGAAAGGTAACTGAATCCCAATTTCGACGTTTCTATACCATGATTTCTTGGTGACTGTTAATGGCACTTACTGTTCTTATTTTCTTTGATCTGCATTTCGGAAATTAGGAGGGAGTATGATAAAATTGATAGAATAATTTGCATAGCTCAGGTGCAGACTATGGTTGAATTCTTCTTAGATAAAATTCTCCATTTTTATTGAATTCATTGCAAATTTAATCATGTAATATGGGCATTAATGATAAATCTTAAAGAAAAGACACTGTAGCCTGTATGGACTATTACTTGCTTCTCATTTGACTTTTTCAAATTTGAATTTGATTAACAAATTTGCATGTCTCATACTGATTCACTTTGTCAGGGTGAAAGTGATGCTCCCAGTGGGTCTGTTGCAGGAACACTTCAGGTATTATCACTTCTGATAGATAATGCCGTGTTGGATATAACAGAGTAGAAAAAATCAAAGAAGAATGAGATGACAATTAAAAGAAAAACTGGACGTGAAGAAACTTCAAAGCCAAAATTGTGGCTTGCATTTACATTCCATTTGCTGATTAAAATCCCGTTACTCTTTTCACTAAACTGATTAGTCAATATTTGCAGTAGACACATGCAGGTGATGTGGCTGATTTTATCCAGAATGAAGTCGAATTTCCGCCTGTTTTAGTCGGACATTCATTTGGAGGACTAATTGTTCAGTATTACATGGCTAACATGGAAACTAAAAATGTAGAGGGTAAGTAACCTTTTTGACTCTAGACATGTTTAAAATGGTGAAGAATACTACCTTAACATATTGTAATCCTCAGTCATCAGTGTCTCAAGATCCTTTGATTTGATTAAGAAGATGAATAAATGCCTTGTGTGTCAGGATGAAGTAGTTTGCACAATAACTTTGAGAAATGGTCAATTCAAATACATGTGACAACCCGTTACAAGGTTGCCACAAGAGCTTATTTTCTAGACAGGTTCTGGAGTAGTATATGTTGCATTTCTTGAAGATCAAGGATCTATTTGCATTTTATCAGTTTGATCATTTAACCCCTCTTCTTGTAAAGGACAAAACTCAAACAGTTGATAGAAGTACTTGAAGAGGATAATATTGAGTTTAACCTTCATTTTTCAATCTTCTTATGTGTTAATTTTCCTTTCCTGGGACAATTATTTCCTAAATTTATTTATCTTTATTGTGATGTGGCTGCCAGGAAATAGAAACATGCACCCGCATCTTTCTGGAGCTGTGCTTGTTTGTTCAGTACCACCTTCTGGTAATAGGTGATCCCCCTATTCTAAATAGTTTTAGATTTTAGATCTGATTGTTTGTGGACTTATATGCTTACCTTTTTCTTGGAGCAGCGGACTGGTATGGCGTTATCTCTTCTCCAAACCCATTGCTGCATTTAAGGTCTGGTCTCCTTGTAGCATATAATGCTTGCTATTAGAAATGCTTTAATTTGACTCTTTAGAAAGACCCATATGGACTGCTTCAACCTTTTCAGATTCTGATTGTGTTTGGTTAAAATCTTAATTAAGAGGATAAAATGTCTGCTTAACTTCTGTAAGTTGTAAACTTTTACAGGTAACCCGCAGCTTGGCAGCCAAAGCTTTTCAGACTTCACTGTCCCTATGTAAAGAAACATTTTTCTCTTCCTCCATGGATGATCAACTGGTTCTACGGTTCGTCAAGACTTTTATTTTATAGAAATTTCTTCTTAAACTTTTGAGTTTAAATTAACATTGTTATTTCTTGTTAATGAAGCATATTTTGTGTTCCTCCAAACCATATCAAAATCTATTTTGCTTCTTTTTGTTCGAAGTTAGCACCAGTTGCATGTCCTTTTAGATAATTGAGGTAGAATAATACCTAGTTCACTCCTGATAAAACAAAAACTTTAAACTCTTTTTAAATTGAAGAAAGCAAATTAGAAAGCATGTCTTAAAGTCATAAAACCGTTATATACTTTACTACGGTAGTTCTGCAGCCTCAAAAAAACAAAGAGACAAAGGTAATACCAGCATAATGATCAGAAATCGCAATTGATATAGATCTGTTACTGTTGGATAGGGTTTGGATAGGTTTTGAAGTGAAATTTATTTTGGTATTTGATAATGGAAGGTAGAAAAAACACAGGTGAGTTTAACATGGCTTCTCTTGGTTGATTGATTGCCTATAAATTTTATAATACCTTTGCTTGTACAGTTATAAAATAGTAAGTAGATTATTCTGTCTACTCTGACCTCCTTATTTCTTCATTCTGCATGTGGGATCTGAAACATTTTGCTCCCTCAGTTACCAGAAGCTGATGACAGAAAGTTCAAGGATGCCATTGTTTGACTTAAGGAAGCTAAATTCATCACTTCCCGTTCCTTCAGTTAAAGATTCTTCTCTTAAAATTCATGTTGTGGGTGCAGAAGATGACTTCATAGTGGTAAATTCAACCCTACAAAACTCACACTTCTTTCCCCTGAATTATGTAGAATGTTAATGATAGTTGCACATCAGATGATGCCTTATCATTGAACAGGCCAGTTAAAAGTGAAAGTACAATGATACTTTTTATATACAATTTCTTGATTCTCATGCCTCTTTTGACTTAAAAAAGATAGTATCTAAGGAAACTGAAGTGAATTTTGCAGGATATGGAGGGACTTCAGGAAACAGGTAGATTCTATGGTGTATCACCAGTCTGTCTTGAAGGGCTTGCACACGACATGATGTTGGATACTTCATGGGAAAAGGGTGCTGAATCAATCCTTTCATGGGTTAATGGTCTTAGGTAAAGACACTACTGCCTTAACATCAACATAGAGAAGAATGCCTCTGGACTCCTGAATAACTTTCTGTTGAAAGCATGATCTACTAAGGTTAGGACCGGACAAATATATATATATGTATGTATGTATGTATGGATTCTTGAACTGCTAGATTAGGTACCAAAACACTGGATGACCCTGAATTTCATCCTCACACAATGTAGTTTTGGTTGTTTCTGATGACTCTGGCTTGAACATGAACAATAATTTTATACATTTCTTGGATGGACCTAAAAACCCAAGTCAATAATATTTTCTTCTTTTTTTTTTTTTCTTTCAAAAAAAAAAAAAGGCAAAATAATAAATGAGATTAAATATTAATCATTTAATATATTTAACTTAATATTTAAAAGTGAGTTAAAAATCATATATCTAAGTAATTTGATTCAATTTGATTTAATATATATGTATAATATATTTAAAAACTAGACTTATAATTCAATTAATAAGTCAAGGTATAAATGTTAAAAAGACATAACTCAGTTGGTAGTACTCTACATGTATAAGTTGTAGAGATTATAAGTTGGAGACATAATAGTTATGATTTTTTTTTAAAAAAAATCATGGTAAATAAATAAATATATAATATATATATATATATATATGTAATTTCAAATAAAAATAAGTAATGCCCTTACTTAGAAATTAATTTAAAACAATTAAAAATTCGGTGTAAAGCATAATTTTTTATATAATATAGATGTATATATAAAAAGCAATAATTTACTTAAAAATTTTCTTAAGACACGGACAAAAAAAAAAGTAATTGATTGATAAGTTATGAATAAACTTTTAGTTAAAAAGAACCCGACCCGGAAAGTTTCCGAATCAACCCGTGCCAGACCTCAAACTTAATCTCAACCGTTCAAAGAATTAGGGCTACATCCTGTAGTGCACCTTCTACCTTTTAAAACCCTTCTTAAAGCCCCTTTCCACTCTCTTGCCTCACTAACCGGACTTAGGGTTTCTACGCGCAGACTCCACCTGAATCCTCAACCTTTGCTCCGGACAAGGTGCGCAGCTGGCCATATTTGCAAACCTTTTTTGTGTCTAAATTCATTTCTTTTTTTCACCGTTGTTGCCTCCTTTCGTTTATTTTTCTTTCTTTTTATGCGGTTTCTGCTTTTAGATCACTTAGAAAATTTCTAGAGCACTCTATAATTTGTTTAAATTGCTCCCGTGGTGATTGAAACAGAATTAGAATCAGGTAGGAAAACTATTTGGTGATTAGTTATTCTTTAGAGTGAAATTGATAATTTATTATTGTTTGAAGCCTAGAGTGTAGAAGGGAGCTGTCTTGCTTCAACTTTATTTAAGCTATTTCAATTTATTTAGATTAGATTGAACGATAATTTTTTTTTACTTTAATGATCTTGATGTTGTACTAGTTTAGGGATTTTGGGTCACTTTGTAATGAGCCTTCCATATGTGCGAGATCTTCAGCAACTTTTTCTTAAAAATGCTGCATGATATTTGTTTTTTTTTTTCTTTTAATTATTTTCTGAATAGTTTCTTTCAATTGTAACTTTATATGCATATTATCATTTACTATGGACTCTCGAAAAATGGTTATTGAATTTTATATAATTTTTATTAAATTATGAATGCTTTCAAGGTTAATATTGTTTTAGTGTTTCTGTATACATGGACTCTTTTTACTAATAATAACAAATATTTTTTTATATATATATATAAATAATATGTATGTGTTTCAATGGTCTGATACTGCTTATATTATGGATTCAAGGGCCACCTTTTTCTGTTCCTAATACACATAGTTTTCTTTTTAATTTTTTGTCGGATAAAAATATGGTATTTATGAATTTTACTTTACTAGTCAGGTTGTTCAAAATGTATAGCGCAAGGTCAAAGATTCAAAAGGACAAAGATGCCGAGCCTTCTGAGTTTGAGGAGGGTGTTGCACAGGTACATTAATATTTAATCCTTTCCATGTTTATACGGTATGTGATTCCTTGTGTGACAAGTGTATGGATTGTTACTGTTTTATATACATATATGAATGAAAAGAATGCTGATGGTAATTCGTGCAGGCATTGTTCGACTTGGAGAACACAAACCAAGAGCTCAAAAGTGATCTGAAAGACCTCTGGATCAACTCTGCTCTGTAAGAAGTGTACCTGTAAGATGCATTTTTATATGTTCTATGTTCCTGTGTTATGCTAATGTCCTCTGTTTTCCCTGTTCTGCAGCCAAATTGATGTTTCTGGGAATCGCAAAGCTGTAGTGATCCATGTTCCTTTCAGACTAAGGAAGGCTTTTCGCAAAATTCACCTTAGGCTTGTGAGGGAGTTGGAGAAGAAGTTCAGTGGCAAGGTAAAACTCATGTATCATGATATGAATTGATGTATATTCCATTGTATAGATTCAGAGTATAGATGACCTCTTTTCTCTTGAATTTAAAGAAGAGAATTGAATTTTATGAGTAGATTTGTAATTAGCATATGTATTTAGTTAAAATATTTCCCGGATAGGAATGCCCTATACTAATGCAGACATTTATTTGCACTCTCAAACTTATTGTTGTTAGGAAGTGGTTGTCATTGCCACCCGAAGGATAATGCGCCCTCCCAAGAAAGGTTCTGCAGTCCAAAGGCCACGATCCCGAACACTAACCGCTGTTCATGATGCCATTCTGGAGGATCTTGTGTACCCTGCTGAAATTGTTGGCAAACGAGTTAGATACAGAATTGATGGATCTAAAATAATGAAGGTAAAATTCACAAGGATGATACTTGAATTTCAGTCTATATATTCCAGTGTAATTACTACTCCAAGGCCCCTGTTGTGGTGGCTTTGGTAAAACCCATCTGAATGTGGCTATGTTTTTTGCAGGTTTACTTGGATCCCAAAGCCCGAAATGATACCGAGTACAAATTGGAGACTTTTTCTGGTGTCTACAGAAAGCTTTCGGGAAAGGATGTGGTTTTTGAATACCCAATTTCTGAAAATTAAGAAAAATCCTCATTTGAGTTGCAGTGTTAGTTTAAAACAATCGGTCTATGCAGTGTGCATTTAAGATTTATAGCTATGTTGCAGCTTGTTCCAAAGTTTTGGATGTTTGATTTCTGCACACTATTACTTTCTTACCAGGATTCAAAGTAGAGAATTTTTGTTCGATTTTACATCCAACTTTTTGTAGAACTTTTCTTCGTTGTTGGACCTTAAAAGATATATTACTTTCCTATTCTTACTTCATTACTATTTTTTTTTTTCTTAACCATTCGATATCTGAACTTATACGAGCCGATTAATTTAGATTTGGAATTCTCCCAAACTGTTGGTTCCTATTCTTACTTTATATATTGCTCTAGCATTAAGTTAGTTGCCATTTTGACAAGAGAAATGATCTTATGCAAGTAATATATACAAAAATACTATCTCTCAATTAATACAATGATTCCCTCCTCTATCCATCTCCCGTATGGGTCCGAATCCTTTTCTTTTTTCCAATTTGTTCCCAAAATCAAATCGGGGTTTATGTAATTTATTATTTTTGGCTGAATTAAAATCAAAATCATATATCAATTGTTTTCTTGGGCAGGCAAGCAGAATATCCTAAAAAGTTTTAAAGAGTAATATAGAAGATTTTAGATAAGTAGAGTTCTATATATATTTTTAGAATATTTTAAAAAGTTGTAGTGTACTAGTAATTAAATCTTAATCATCATTTATTCAAATTAATTTTAATCATCTATGAAAAGGTGAAAAACTATGTAAGTAGGAGTAATAGTTATTTGTAATCAGTCATACTAGAGAAAAAGAGTTAGTGAGAAAGTAAGAAAATGTGTTTTACATCTAGTGTTAATTCAAGTCTTCGACAAAATCAATATAAATCAAGATGGGTATTATTTTTTTTTTTTTTTTTTTTTTTGTATACACTTTTAGATATAATTATGCTTTAATATTTAGATTACAAATCACTAACTCTCGCATCTACTTACATATAAGAAGGATATGGACCAGCAGTAAAGAACACATATCTTTAGAAATCATTCCAACCCCCCAAATGATGCTTACATTTCTTTGGTCTCATTATAGAGAATAAAATTACTACTAATTCCTGCTCTATATATGTTCAAACAAGATGTAGTAGTCTCTAAAGTAATTTCTGTATTGGCATATGTAAATAGTACATCGCCCTCCTGAATTTCCATCTTCTGAGAACAACTCGATATTGTTCCCTTTCCATTCATCACAACAAATATGGAGGGTCCGTTTGCAAATGGGACAACCATAGATGCACCTCTAGGGAGGTCACAATGATCAACCTCAAATTCATCAAAAGGAGGTCGATACTTTTTCATATGTAAACTCACATCAGCACCTTGTAGGATTTCTGGCAACCCCTGCCACAAAAAAACCAAGGAAACAACAACCAATAGCTAAGCTAATGAGATACTATGAAATGAAGATTATAATACGTTCAGCAGACAAAATTTATACAAATAATAGATGTATTTCTCAATCAAGGACAAGTTATTTCACCATGGATAGCAGAAATTAGAAAACAATATACCAAAATAGTTTTTTTTGGCTCCTCAAAAAAAGTATTTAAGAGTTTGGGGCATCAGCTAACCTGCTTATACGTGAGCATAGAACACAGAGTTTCGACGTCCCGTTCCTTTGGAGTAAGACCAGCACGTACAACATTGTCTGAAGTTGCCATAACCTCTATGCAGTCACCTTCTAGATAAGCATGAGGTTCGTCTGCTCCTAAATACAAAGCTTCACCAGGTCTTAATCTCAAATAATTGAGAAAGAGAGCTGCCAAGATACCAATATCACCAGGATATTGCTTTTCAAGCCTCAAAACCAGCTTTTCCTTCGCTGTTAACTCGACTACCTAAATATGAGAAAATCGATCACATTCAAACACTTGTACAGTTCAATATTCAATTATATACTTATAATTATAGCAGCTTTGCGAAATAACTATTCATTCCTTCAAGAATCAGAAAGCCACAACTAAAACATAAATGCAAAAATTGCAAAGAAACTGGAATAGAAGATTAACCATACCTCCCTCTTTTTATCTAAACGATCTTTCAAACTTGATAGTGACTGTTTAGTCACAGTTTTCGGTGCCGACATGAGTAGAGTAAATAACATCTGGAGAACTTCTTTTCTTTTCTCTATGTCATCTTGGTCACTGATGGCTCGAAGTTGGTCAACCGCTGTTGTACCAACCACCACTTCTATCTCTGGGAAGTCATGGACAACTTCCTTCAGCTCCTAAAAATGGAAAATAGAATTTCAAACAAATCAAGTTCCACACAACCATGAAGTGCATAAATAGAAATACTACTTGTTTCACTTAGTTTTATGTTGCCTCACAAGGAAGAAAGCATGCCATTAAATCTCGATTTTTCTACTCAAAATTTAATTTTGAATGCTATTTTATGTTGGATGATAATCAGTAAAACAGTCAAATAAATTCTTCATTCCAGCACAATAAAACAAAAACTAAACCTAGAGGCTTTTCTGGATTTCTATCAGTTACAGGAGCTAAACAAATTTGCAGACTAAGAAAAGATCTTTAGAAAAGAAAACCAGCTACTGCATAATATACATATATGTATACACAGAAATCCAACTCTCCTCGTGTAACCAATTAATGTTGTAATTCATTCAAACCAGTATATTAGATGCGTTATTTTACCTCAAAAGTCACAAACCCACACAAGGCCTTAAATTGTGTCAGTGCCAGAGCCATCTCGGGCTTGTGATTATCATCTTTATAGGTATTTGGTTTCAACTGATGCAATTCTGCAGCCAGTTTTTTGTTCGGATGAGCCTGAATTGACAAAGCTTTTGCTACTGAAAGCGCCTGCAAACAAAGACAATCAGGAACCTCAATTAGCCAAACATCCTACCTTTTTCTATAAAGATTCAATTTTTATTCCTTACCATAGAAAATCTTGAAGAGATTTCAGTCAAAAACTATAAGTTGTCACATAATTCTAATCAGAAAATTTGCCTTGAAAACGATTGTACTCCATAAAATTAACAAGAAAGCTATCAATTACTAGCGAAAGAATAAATCTTTAATCATAGTGCAGTGTTTCTTTACCTTGAAGAGAAAAGGAAGGTTTGGACCCCACCGATTAAAAACCTTATCACCGACAACCTTTCTAGGATTTCTCTCAATCCACTCTTTCAGACTCATGAACTCACCCTTGTTGTTGTTGTCCAAAGCACTACCATTTGTCACCTCTCCTTTTCCCGCCAGTATCCCTTTATCTACAGAGGAGACTACAAAAGAAGGCCCGGAATTGTGCGTTCCCATCCAGAACTCAGCGTAAGGCATCCCCTCATCAATTTCCTTACCATTGTTCTTATTGTACAATTGAGCCACCGACGATTCCGACCCAATGCGACCCCAGTCGTAATTCTTGACAGAACACCTCAGCTTAAGTATGCCCACACCCTCACCCCCGGCGGACGAAAACCCATCAGTCGCCATTGAAGTGAAAGAAAATTCTACTTCTCTCAAAAAACCCCGGATAGAAAAAGCAATACAGTAGACGAAAAGATGAAGGAAAGGAAATTAATAAAGCGAATTTCCATGTGATTTTGAGTACTAGTGTGGTATATGAAGGACTGAGTCAGAAGGAAACAAACAGTAACGGATGACTTTAATTACTTTGGAATTATTGTAGTAGTTCCAAAGGGGGGAAGAGTGAGAGTAGAGCGAGAAAGAAAGAAAGAAGACGCCTTTCAGACCTTTTTCTTGCGGAAGAATCACGCAGAACGAGGCGTGGGTCGTGATGATTTCAATGCGGTGACCGAATCGGTGAGTTTCGTCTTCTGGTTTCAGAGAGAACAGTTATATTGTAGTTTTCTTTCGATCTCAGATAGGTCATTTTTCTTTTGGACTTACCCAATTTATATCTTGGATTCCTAATTGAATTCTAACTTATAACAAACATATTCTTAATTTATCCCAAAAAAAAAAACATATATTCTTAATTAATTATTGAATAATATATAATATATTTCGTTATACCAATTTAATATTAAAAGTTGTTCTAAAAAAAATATTATTTATAATTTTTTTTTTTATAACAAAGATAATATCAAATAGTTGTTCGTGAATAATACAAATTCACAAATCCACATTATGGAAGCCCATTTTTACAATTCGATATATCTACTAATTGACCTTGAACGCAAAATTATTGGGGAAGCGGTGTTCTCTCTCCATCTCCTCTCGTGCGAGGTGATGGAGGGATTTTCTTTGCTTCCCTTCTTCAATTTCTTTAACTGTTTTCATCTTCTGACGTTATTTCGACGACGACAGTTTCTCTATTTGTAGCTACAGTTTATCTATTTTGAAATGAGTGATTGTTCGATTGTTATGATTTTAATTCTACAAGTAAGTAAGGTTTTAGATTACTATCTTAAAAACAGGTTTTGTTATTCTTTGTAATAACTCTTTTGATGGTGAAAGCCGGATACCCGAAAAGTTGCAGATGGATGGCACCACACATAGTTGTTTGATGAATTTAGATGCTTTACCCATTAATGTTCAAGGTTTTTTCCTAATTCTTAGGCCAGTTTATTTTGACTGGATAATTATTTTTTGATCCGGTCTATTTTCTTTTTTAATATTTTGGTTATTAAACTATTTTATGTTCATCTTTATATAAGACCTAATGTATTTTAATTTTCTTGTACTCTTTATTATATAATATATCTCCATAAAAAAACTAAATTATTATTTCGGCCGAAATTGTGACATATTTAAAAATTTATATTCATATAATATAGGATTTTATAATGTAACGGAGATTTAAGCGAAATGTTCGGAAATTATTACGAGTGCTTCAGATGGTGGTTACACGTGCCCTCATATTTCAGCAGCGGTGGAAATTCGTACCGCTTTTCGAAGTCTTTGCTGAAATTTATTTTGAGAACGTCACGAATTAAATTAAGATTCAACTCTTTAAATTATTAATATTTTTATATAAAGACAAAAAAATAATAATAATAATTTTATATAAATTTTAATAATTCAATTAATTTGTAAAATAAAAAACAAAAAATTTATTTTATTTATTTGTTTTTTTGGGGGAATTTATGACGTAGAAAAGGCAGCACAAAATCCTTTGAAGACCACGGGAAGAGCTATGGGTTGGCAACTTCACAATCAAAACCAAACGTAACCGACTTAACCGCCAATAAAAAAAAAAATCTCTTTGACAGAAGAGTTTGCCTCAAGTCGCTTTCGTATTACGTGTTTTTTTTTTTTTTTTTTTTTATTTGAAAATTTTAAAAATAAAAATAATTAATTAAAAAAAAAAATTTTGGAGGGCCATATTCACGTGTGTGAAGGTGCAGCTTAGAAGGACTAAATGGAAAATTAACTACTAATTTTTACTAGTAGTTAAAAAGAATTTATTGAAAGCCCTCCTTCCTCAAAAATAAATGGCGGCGGAAGCCATCGGCAGAACCCTCCGCACCGGAGCTCTTGAAGGCGTACATGCTCCAGCTCTAACTATCAAGGACTCTATCGATACTCCTCTTGGACCATTTGTTTTCGATCATATTCTCGCTCAACATTCTTCCAATATTTTTGCCAAGAATTCGCAGTCCCAGTAATGCTCAAGAAATTTCAGCTAAAATTTCCTGCTTTATTTTCATTCCTAATTTTCTTTTCATAGTTTAAGTGGTTTCCTTTTTTGCCCTTTTGAGTATGCAGAGGCATTGTGCTGGTGAGTTTTGCTCGGAGTCCCTCGTCCTATGTTGATTTGCTGAAGAGTAAAGGAATTGACATTGCTTCGTCGAAGAAATGGTTGGGATAAATTCGATTTCTTGATTGTTTTAGGTCGTTTTTTGTTGGATGAAATTATGAATTTTGTTTTCTTTCCCCCGTTGTTTTGGTTTGATGATTTTAAAAAGGTTGAGGGCTTTGGATTGTTATACGGATCCTTTGGGTTGGAAAAATAAGCTTGTAGAGAGTGGATTCATCAGTAATGTGTCCACAAAGACTTCAGCTTTAGTCAGTACAAGAATTTGTAGAAATGTCAAGGACTTGGATAGCTTATTTTCTTCCATTATTGAACTAGGAAAAGGTATGCAGTTTATATCTCCTTCAACTGAATGAATAGCTTTTGTTAGTAACAGAGCTATGAAAGTATTGGAGAGTGGTTTTTTTTTTTTTTGTTAATATGGTCATGGATAACACTGGATTTTACCTCTATGGCTGCAGAGTTGCTTACGGATGCAAAAGGAAGGTTCTCCATTGCTATAGACTCGGTAATTCTTATCCTTACATTTTTATTCTGTCATTGTAATCTATGAACATTTTTTGAAGTCATTTGGTGTTAAGTGGCAGTAGGAAATGGACATTTTGGATTACGTACATCATGAGCACATATTGCCTCCAATAGATGAACATAACCTTGCATTTGGAATGGTTTGGAACCTTCGTTCACTAAGGAACCTTCGATGTAGAATAGTCTCATTCAATGAACAATATACTTCATTTGTCCATTTTGTATAATTTCTGCAATTGGTGGGTTCATCCACCTTTTTTCGATATTTCTCTGGAAAAGAAGCTTCCTTTGTAACTTCTGCCTCTTGTCACTTTCTATTTCTCTTCTCCCTCATTGACAGAAAATATATTAGATTACAAAAAAGGGTTACATTTCCTCCCATCTCATGATGAATAGTAAAAATTGGTGGTTAAAGTTGATTATTTTCTTCTTAATCATCTTACTAAATGCTTCATTTGTGAAGAGAGGTTAACTTTACATAGCACTGAATGGTATTTTTGAGAAATTCACGCTATAATCATATGCAAAGAAGTTAAAAAGTTTCTATTTGCAGGTTAGTGAGATCTTGAGGCATGCAACAACTTCTTCAGCTGCTGCATTTTTAACTAGCCTTCGCAGTCATGGTATGTATACATATATATGACAATTAAAATTTGTATGGTTAAAGAATTTTTGTATACCTAGAGCATTGCAGAGAATTTCGTTAAAATTATGCAAGATTCAGCTTATTCTTGCACTTCATGTGGAAAACCACCATTATATGTGTTCGACTTTTTTTTTTTTTTGGCAGACCAGGTTTCATGCTTGTTATGGCTATTACACGAAGATCTTCATGAAATCAAGACCACTGCAGCGCTTGAATATTTGTCTTCTATGGTTGCTAGCGTGGAACCAATAATCCAACCAATTAATGGGCAGAGATTTAATTCTGAAGCTCATCCTTTGATAGAACAAAACTTCGGAAGGGGAAAGTTTCATGTTCGCTTCAAAACAAGGAATGGTCGAGTTAGACTGATGGTATTGTCTCACTCTTTCCTCCAAAGCTGACAAGGAAAAATATAATCTCCTCTATTTTGATATATTATCTGATATTTTTTATTCCAATTTTTTTAGTCTGAGGAGCTCCGTGTTGAGCAAACAGGCATAAAGTTTGTGGCTGCTGCTCCTGAAGATGGCATGATTTCCCAGAGTCTTGTTCCTAAGGTATGAAATGGATAAACCATATAGAGCTCTTGAGGATGCAGGCAGGGGTTAATAATTAATGTTCTATTAAACGATTTGTCAGGTCCAATTCAATCTACAGCTATCAGAAAAGGAGCGAAATGACCGGGCAAATGTTGTTCTTCCATTTGAGCACCAGGGTATCAATAAAGCCCTTCCTTGTTCCCCACTTCCCTGCTCTCTCTCTTTTTTTCTTTTTTATCTTGATTGCAACACTTGTGTCTTTGTTTTAATTTCGTTTAGGAAACGGCAAAACCATAGAAATATACGATGGGAGGAAATCTCTGAGTGAGATCAAAACTGAGGCTTCTGACGAAAAATCACACAAGGCTGAGGATTCTGGCAAGGGAGAGATTATTTATTACCGGGATTCTGATGATGAAATGCCAGATTCTGATGAGGACCCTGATGATGATTTGGATATCTGACTTCTTTATTTCTAGAACACTAGATTTCTTCTGTTCGGAGCTATTATTCTGAAGCAAATTGGTTGGATATTGGCAAAATTGGCTGCAACAAATAATCATCATCGGTAACTCTGGGGAGCTTATGTATAACGTTTAATCCAAATTCAATCCGAAATCTTGCACCTGTAAAGTTTACCTTATTTATTTGTACAAGTAGAAATGTAAGTTGTAGTGGTACGAGAACTCAAGTGATGTTGAACAAAAAGTAGTTCTTGGAAGTTCAATTTGAGGTTTGACAATGTATTTTATATACGAAAAGAATATGGCTTATCATTTTAACGTGTCTGTATTACCCCAAGTCAAGGATTTTTAACCATGGTGAAGAAATGGGAAATTTCAACAACTGTAAGCTTAAGTTTTCACCAAAGAATCTGCTATACAATGTGACAAAAAATAAGTATGTATCCAGAACTAAAGAATGTCAGGGTGGCTGAAGCTTCTCATGCATGTACTTGAGACAACAACTGAGTAAAAATACATGCTGATCTAAGTTGTTGCCTAAAAGTACCAGCTAAAAACAATTGTGAGATTTATAAGAATGATAGGATTACAATTGAATCTGGTACTCTTTTGTTCTGCACATTCCTGAAGAAAAACAAATTGAGAAGAAAAAAAAAAGTAGAAATTAGAAGTGCAACTGAAAATGAAGAAAAATGGAGTGGGGAATTATATACCTTAAGATAGGATGACAAGTCCAAGGTACATTGCTCCACAAAGAAATGTGAAAGATATCATCCCCCTGAACGAACATAGCAATGAGTATCATTCGAAATTATGAGTTTAACACTCGTACTCGTTGAGAGAACCATGTAAGGAAAAAGTTAGATTCTACGAGTATAGTCTGGGTCGGAGCAGTAGATTCGAATATCAGATGGTGTAAAAAGAAGGCTAATGTGAAAGAACTTACCATATAACTCCCCAGGCTACACCATTGCAAGGGCAAGGGCAGAGTTCTGCAAATTTCTCTGCATCACTTGAATGGACTCTTCTCGAGATTAAATCATCATATATATCTACACAACAGTATACATCAAAATCATATAGTATGAACTTGTTGAGTTACACATTGTGAGGAGGAGAGATAGAAACAATACCGTATACTGAAAACAAACTGTTCATAACACCTGCAAGAGACCAAGACAAAACAAACATGAAAAAATGAAGAAGAAAAGATTCAGAGAAGGAGAAGAAATGCAAAGAAGGGTTCTTACCAATGAAGAGAATGACAAAACGAAGGATGCGAACTTTAGTGAATTCTTGTAGAACCCAAACCAAGGCAATGAAAATGATAAATCCTGGGAAGTTCAACTTATTCAATGTCAGTTCATTTGTTAAAAAAGAGAAAGCAAAAAGGTCTATTTTGCATGGCAAGATCTAAGCAAAGCTATGTACATGCATTTACCAATACAAAGTCCTCTCAGCGTCCACTGTTCACCAACAAAAAAGAATAAAAAAAAAAAAAAAAAAAAGTTAAGAGGCTTTTGCAGTAGAAAATCTTTAAAAATAATACTATTCCATTAGCAGAGTATATTTTCTTGATCTCACACATTTTTAGCAATAAATAGCACAATTAGCAGAGCAGCAATGAAACATCCAGCAGCAATTTTAGCAGTGAGAAGATTTGTTGAAGCAAGTACAAGAGCCATTCCCCAAAATGATGAACCAAGATCTGTAACCACAAAGATAAAGATAAACATAGACGTTATTTTGTGAACAAAAAGGTAAGAAAATTCAAATTCCATATGAAATAGACAAGTAAAGAAATCAGCTAAGCACTAAAATTGAATGTCCAGATAGAGAAGAAGAGTATTACATCCAGCAGGCAAGATCAACCAATAAATACCACCACGTGTTTGCGTTACTCCACCCTCATTTGCATGGACTTGCATGCCTTCAACCTGAACATAAGGATGCATGAGAAAATTCTATTTGCTTAGCAGATAAGGAACTATGCTAGATATTTCAAAGATAGATTTCTTACCTGACCACAAGTTAGCTTACAAGCAATCGCATGACTTGCTTCATGAAGAAATACAGTGATGAGCTTGAAAGGTGTAAGTAAAAATGTCCTCCATAACTGTTACAATATGAAGAAGGAAACTATGAGTCACATGAAGAAAAATTATGAAGAGAAATCAGACTAACTAAAAGAATAATTTTCATTTTAGCAAGCCATGAACTCTTTTGCCTGTTGAGAAAAGTCACTAATCACAAAATATTCAAGCTTCATCCGGTGTCAACTTCTTTCTAATCAATATATATTGAGAAATCTGTAGTAAGCTTAAGATTCTAAATGAGATCGAAATCATCCCGTATTTAAGTCTTAGTTCCACCTGTTTAATGGCTATTATCCACATATTAGGCATGTTGTTAAACACTGTGTGATTGGCTACCACAGGACTCTTTTCTATATAAACTTAAGACTTCTAGATGAGATGATAAAGCTTAAAAACAACCTTTCTAACCACCTCCTACATAGTCACAATTTAAACCTTGAAAAAAGTAGAAAGAATGTGACAGATTGGAAGCTCAGAGAAAGGCAGAAAGTAGTCTCTGAACCCTCACAAAACTTCTCAGCTTGCTTCAATGGCTGAGAGGTCTAATATTATGATCAACTCAGAAACTCTTTTCTTCAAAGGTCAGAGACTCATTGGTTTCATCTATTAGCAGGTATGCATTTACAACAACACAATGAGAAAGCAATTGAACCCTCCAGTTTATTCAACCTCAAGGTTAATGTGAAAATGGCAAGAATGCAAGGTAAATATGCCGCATTTATAATACTGAGCACTTGGGGGCTGCTAAACTCTGCAGCTCAAATGATTCAATATGCTTCTTCAGGAAAACCCATCAACCCAAAAACTAGGCAAAGGGGAAAATTTTTCGAAAGGTTAAAAAGAACAAATGTAGCATCCCACCAAAAGGCCTGTTTGACTATTTCTATGTCTGCAATGAAATAGAAAACTTTACATTTCCAAAAAGTTCAACTGCTTTTGCTAAATTATGCAGACAAAAGAGGAAAATTTCAATTAGTTTCTACTTTAATGCCCACCTTAAAAGATATATCCTCCCCATTACTTTAGTTCCAAAAGCACCCTGATCCTGGATCTACCATGACTAAAAAGAAAGGAAGAAAAAAGGGGGAAACTCACAATAAGAATGACGACTGTAAAAACACCAACGGTAATAAGAAAGACCACTTGATCATGGTTACAACAATTCTTGAGCTCCCAGTTGGCTGCCATCCTCAAGTTTTCTCCTTTCCGCCAGCTAAAAGAAATTTTAAAAAAAAAAAGAATCTTTTTTTTTTCTTTAGCTGAAGCAGTTCTTGAATTCCTTCAAAAACAAATTGGGAAGACTCAGTCACCTTGACAAATTTGATTCCAAGAATTTGACGAGGCCAATTTGGCAATTGCGTGCAGATGTGCAACAGAAGGATGAGTTGGTGTTGGGGGGGGGGTTGGTTACTGTAACGCGATTGGATTGGGTGTTTTGGAGTAACTTTTCTGCCTCGGCCTTCCAAACTGGCAAAATCAAACTAACCACTACAATTTGCTTTGCAGTTATGTTTTTTTTCAAAAACGGCTGGGAGGAGGTTTTGCGTGTATGGCTATGGAATCTTCATTGTCAGGTCCGCTGTTCATTTGACCTTAAAGAAAAAGTAGAATATTCCAAAAAATTACAACTTTTTTTCTTTCTTTCTCCCCTTTTTCTCCCTCTTATCAGCATTATTATTATTATTATTATTTTTTTTAAAAAAAAAAATCTTTTCATTTCTCTTTGTAATTGGGCCTGGTCTTAGCCCAAATTATAAATTACATCTGCTGAAACTGGCTTATAGCGTTTCAGAAAAGGCCATCCATAAAATGGGCCGTTTTTTAAGTCCACGTGGAGATTCAAATAGGTAATAGCTACCCAAGTACCCAATAAGAGTAAGCAAGTGGGTTGAGAATTCGAATCTCAACTCTTGTGAATGAAAAAAACTCTTTGGCCAGCCTCCTAACGCTTAGTCAACCGACAGTGGGGCGAGAGGATTATCCATTGCAGTCGGCGGTGGAAACCCCGGTGCAAAACAAAAAAAAAAAGTACCCAATAAGAGTTAAATTCCCCGAGATCAAACGTTTGATACTCGCCGTGAACGCTATGTATAAGTCGGGGTGAGACCTTCTCTCGAGTAAGATTTGAACTTTGCAAGTGCAACTCGGGCCAAATTTGGATTAGTCGGACTCATGATGACTCCGGAAATTAGATGGTTTAACTAAAATAAAAATTCTCCGAGATAAATCTAAATTAGTCGAAATAATGATTTCGAATATCAAATGGTCTAATGAACAAATAAAAGTTACCCAAATAAAGAAATGTTGAACATAAAAGTGTGGCGTGACAATTGTTCATTTCGTCTTTTAACCATAAAGTTGACAGTTTCAATCTCACTTATATGAGAATGAAGCACATTTCAAGACTTTCTATTTACCTCCAATGAAATAATACCTGTTCCAAAAGTAATTAGTCATTATTGTCAATCTAATTATAAGGGTTCCTTCATTGCAACTAAAGAGTGATTAATATCATGGGTTATTGTAGCCCTAGAATGAAAGCCATATATATATATATATATACAAATATATGTATAAGTTGGTATGACTTATCAAAAAAAAAAAATATATATATATATATATATATATGTATATGTTGGTATGGTAGATGAAAAATTGGTGAGCTAAGGGATAAAGGAAGTGTACAAAAATGGGCACCTAAGATAAGGACATAGTGACATTGAAGAGTGAGACATAGGGAAGTGATGTTTTTGAGGAAGTCCCTTTTTAGTGATTGGTCACATGGCCAGTTGGTGAAAATACAAGTTGCATTAGAAGAAAGGATCTTAGAGTACCTTATCTTCCAATTCATTCATGCACCCTTCTTTTTTAGGTCATCTTCTCCTTTCCAAGGAACCCACCCCCTCCAATGGACCCATATATTCTCCCCACCAAAATATCCTCTACAATTGCCTCTACCAATGGAAAATTTTTCGTAACATTTACAAAGAATCCTGACATTAGATAACATTTACGATATATTTTCTTATTATGTCAAGTCAAATGCTATGAATGTATTTATAATGATGGCTCATAGTCTGAAAACTAAATATGACAATTTTCCTAAATTTCTTGTATTCAAGAATCACTTAAAAATACAGATATTACAATAAAGACTCAAACTTTATAGGCATCTCATGTCGAATTTAGATTAATTAAAATATTGATATCGTATACATAATGGTCTAATATAATATATATATATATATATATATGCTTGAAATTAACTCAAGAAATATTGTACTTCAAGGTATTAATCCTCTTAGGTCTTTTAAATAAATGTTCTAAAAAAAACTTTTTGTCATCTTCAGTGATTTTCAACTCAAAAATCATTATCAAAGATAATCCGGATTTTCAATTTTAAAGCATGGCAATTGCCCATAAATATATGTACACACATACATACATATTTTTTTTTTTTTTATTATATATATATATATAAATAGATACATATAATCTTCCCACCCAAAAAAAAAAAAAAAAGATACATATAATCTTATTTTTTATTTTTTGGTTGCAGAGACAAACATGTCCTCCAGTCTTTATAAGCTTACCCATTTTGCTCGTATCTTCTCTCTCCCTCTTCCACGCGGCCGACACCAGGTTTGATCTCTCCACGTCGTATAAGAACTTTCGGTCAGTTTCTGTCCATGGAGAGGGTCCCCAGCTTCAATAATATTCTTCTTCCCTCACAAATTTTCAATGAATGAAATGTCTTCTTCCTTTTGGCTCCTTTTATGTTCAATATTTCACCTGTGTTAATTAATTTATTATAAATCCGATAGCTTCCCAATTTTCCCCATACCATTGTTCGGAAAAATGGCCGTCGAATTTTGTTCCGAGACTACTTCTTCCTCCGGCTGCTGTGTGGCGGCAATGAGTAGCAGCAGTCCTCGGATTTCATTTTCTCATGATCTTTCTCTGTCTCAGACTGCGACGGCGGGGAATGGGGTTCCGTCGCCGATTGAACAGTACATCCGTTCGAATTCATCTTCCAGTAGCGTCGATTTTGATTTCTGTGTATTTCGTGAAAGCTTCGATCAGGAATATTCTTCGTCTGCCGATGAACTTTTCTTCGACGGAAAAATTCTTCCTATAGAAATTAAGAAAAAATTGGGGACTGCCTCCAAAAAGTCATCCCCACCACCATCACCGTCACCGTTACCATTAGGTATTGATTTTCATCCTTCATCATCATCCACCACCAGCAGAAAAGGCAAGAAGAACGAAAAGGTAAGAGAACAGAATTTGAATACAAATTCAAATATTATTATTGATTCAGAAGAAAAACAGAGTTCTTCTTCAAATTCGAATAAGAACTCGTCATGGTTCAAACGGAGTTCAAGTTTAAACTGTGGAAATGGATACGCTCGAAGCTTATGTCCAATTCCGCTCTTATCGCGTAGCAATTCAACAGGTTCAACACCAAACGTCAAAAGATCGTCGCCGTCGCCTTCGCCGCCGTTGATGAAAGACAATAATGTTAATTATTGTAATTATGTGAGTAATAGTAATAATAAGCAGAAATCCCATCATCAAAAGCCACCATTGAAGAGAAGCTACACTACCAGTACTCCTCCTTATGGTAACGGAGTTAATCCAGTCCTCAACGTTCCCACTCCAACTTTCTTCGGTTTAGCCTCAATTTTCTCCACCACCAAGAACAAGAAAAAGTGATCCAAATAACGCAAATTTCTTTTGAGTTTTTTTTAAATTTTTTTTTATCCAAATTAATTATTAATCAATCCATTATTTCGTGAGGTTCTTGATTTGGGATAAACTTTTTTTTTTTTTTTTTTTAAGAGATAATATATAATATGAGTTTCTATATTTTTTTATATATAATTTTGAGGGTTTTTTTTTGGTGTATTATTATTATTTTTATATTGCAGGCACATGCATTTGTGTTGTACATACTCTGATTATGACGACGTTTAGTTGGTTTTATTTGAGAAATCATCGAATTGCCTTTTTATGCATTGGTGTTTTTATCAGCAATGCTGTTTTTTTTTAGGCACATGGTGTTCTAGATGGACTCCAAATTATGGGAGGACACTTTTAAGTCAAATTTATATCTAGATTAATCTCCGTTAGAGCCGGGTTGGCCCTTGCGGAAGTAACCCAACCTCACTTAAGTTAAGAGAACTCTTTGCCAACTCACATACGTTTTGAGGGTTTTTAATAATGTTGTTTGGTTCTTATATAATAATATTGCAAAGATTAGAAGCACTTGAAGATATAGACAAATTTGATCATTATTTTTATATATATAAATGGAGGAAATGTCAAATTTTTTTATTGGTTGTCAATATAATTTTATTATTCCTATAAATAAATGAATGAGTGTCCTTTAAAATTGTATTTCTCAATATTTGTTAATTTCCAGTGCTGGACTTCATCTGGCAGTTTATGGGCTTGGGCCTGAAGCTAGAAGAAATGGTTGGAATAGACTGGTCCCTGACTGTAGCTTCTTCTTCTTCTCAATGTAAATACTTTAACGGATTTGTTTCCATATGCAAGTTCTCGAGTTCGAATTTTGTCTATGAACAGATATGTGTAGGGGAGTTTTCTCCAATAGGGGTCCGACGCGGCTCGAATTCGGTTTAATTGGGACCCAAAGTGGCTACTAGAAACGAATAAATTACCAGAAAAAAAAATACTTTAAAGGCTAACAATGGTAGAATGAAAGCCCTTTAGCTTGACACAATGGAAAAGTGCATTGTGAACCTATAAGAGATCGGGTTTAATACTTGTTGTGAACACTTGTAAGAGTTAGAGTGATTATTTAGATATTTTTATATGATTTCTCAAATAATAATACATTTTTTAGTATTCAAATTTTACTCATATTAAAAACGATTTTATCCATATATTGTAATTTTGGAGAACTCCTATTAAATGCTCGATGTTACGAATATCTATCAAATCGTGATAGTTCATCCGAAATGAATATGTAATGAAATATAAGAGTGACTTAGGTAATCACAATTAACTCAATATCCTTTTGATATATATTGATAAGTAATTATTCATGAGTGCAATACGCTCTTGTAGATTTAGATCGTGATAGTTGAATATCATAATTAATAGCTAGCCAGATCACAAATCATCAAAGATCTTTTGTTACATTTCATAACTAAAACCACATTATATATATATATACATATATATATTTTTTTTTCCTGAGAAAGACAAATCAAATTATTAATATAAGGTTTAGCAAAAAAAAAAAATGTTCAAATGAATAATTCAATGACCAAGTCAGTCAAAGAAAAAATACTAATAAACTTAAAAGGTGGTATAGTTGCTTTATATTATATTATCTATATATAAGTAAGTACAAGTGTGCAGCTCACAACATACCATGCAAAAAACAAAGACAACCTTTTTTTTTCTTATGTGTATTCTCCTACTTATTAGTCTTTTGTTTGTACTTAGAAAACTTGTGCTTATGTCTTCACATGTCTAATTGCTGCCATTAGGATCAAACAATAAAAAGGCTTGCCTGGCACCATCTACCTCCCTACCATTATAATTTAAATAATTAATTTCTCACCTTTTTTTTTTTTTTTTGGGTGTAATTTTGATTAGAATGCTAAATCTAAAGAGTAAAAGTAAATTTTATTAAGTATATGTGGCATTAAAAAAACCAATACTTTCTTTTTTTGAAAGATACGAAGTGATACGCTTGTCTTGTGTATAACATAGTCGACGTGGAGTATGACACGTTCGGATGAGTTAGACTTAACTCACTCTCGATGGTTGCTACTAAGGATCAAAAGAGTCATGCAAATAATGTGAGTCGTTGTTACTATTAGCCTCATACTTTCAAACACTAAAACATTAAATTGACTGTACACGTGCACAATGTGAGTAGATGAACATTGTTCCACTTTTTGAGTGCATCCTTCCCATCAACTGACCTTCTCGTATATATATAGTAACACATGCTAAACACACTTGAGACATTCATAATATTCTTATTGCATACGATTGAGATAGAGAACATTTTTGAATTCCTACAATATTAAAGAATTTTTAAGAGATAATCTCTCGATTTGTTTTCTACACTCTATCAGATTCTTTCAGCATTTAGTAATTTAATCATCTGAAGGTTAATGCTAGATACACCACCTTCGACATTGACTTCTTTTATAGATTTCTTAACACCTATCTAGAACCCAATTCACATATTACGTGTCAAGCTCTAGAATCGTTGCGGACCAATTTTATACTATTTTAAATGAGTTTATAAATATTATTAATGACATTGCATTTATTAAGTAAAAAAAATTCAACTTCTGATCACTGGGCTAATCAGTAACATTCTTATGTCCCCTTATTAAAAATAAATAATAATAAAAGAAAAATGTAGTCTACGTGGCAAATTATGCCAGCGAGTACGTTGAATATTGTACCCAGGGGGTTAAATCTTTCGTGGAGATTCAAAAAATACGCTCCTAAAAGTCCAGACCTTCACATCCCGACAGCTTAAGCTAGCAGACCGACGTAGACCCAACGTTACCATTTTTTTTTTTTTCTTTCTTTACTTCTCCCTACACATATATACATATGTATATATTATATTAACCTTGACATTTTTTTTATCCTAAATTAATCAAGAAGGTTGAAACAAAAAAAATTACCCATTTATCGGACCAAATATTTTTACTCAATGTAAGGAAAGTCTTGTAGAAAAGTGGTAGTGTTGTGGGGATAACGTCTCTATCCCCACAACAATTTTGACCAAACTTACCGTATAGGCGTGGGTTGTCTCCTTGTCACATTCTCTGGTAATCCTACGCTACTCTGTTTTTTTACACCTCAGTCACAGGTAAAATTTTAGCAGAGAGAGGAGGAGCCGTTTTCACAGAGCCTTTTCACTACTTGTCTGTCAGTTGCCAAGAAATCTTTACATTTCTTGGGCCTCAAAAGTAAAAAAAAATAAAAAACTGTTCTTTACTACTACTATTCTTCTAAATTCTGCGTAAAAGAACTAATTGAACGGAAGAATTTACTGATTAATCACCGTAACATTTTTGCGTGAAATGACGTGTGGGTGGTGGGTATGGAGAAGGAGAGAAGTGCAGTAGTGGGTATAGTCGCATTTCATCATCAAGTACTGCTGGTGATTCTGTGTAATGTAGTGCTTTGAAGGGAAGCTTTGCTCTGTTGAACCTGAGACTGTTGTTTGTAGCTCTGAAAAAAATTCTGTTTTTTTGTGAGTGTTTTCTTGTGAAGGTTGCTAAAGTTATGTACTTGGGTTTAGCTACTAGCTACAGCGTTGCACGGCATTGTTTTCTTGATTCAGATTCGTCTATTTTGGGTAAATATTTGTGGGCTCTAGTTCGGATGTGATATTTTTCATCATTTTGTAAGAAAAAATGATTCTTTTAAGGGACCAAGAGAGTTTATAGGACATGATTAGGAAAAGGGTTTCTGTTTTGCTTTGTTTTGTCTTTTTTCTTTTCCAGTAGATAATGTGTTGAGAAATTTTACGGATTGAGAGTCAACAGAAATGGTTCAAGGCTAGAAAGCTGGTGTTTTGGGGCCTGTTCTAAGCTTTTATTTCTTGAAGGAATGTGAGGATTATGTTGAAATTTATCTGAAATTTTTGGTTGCTCTGAGTGGGGATTTTTACTCTCTTGGTTTGGGTTGTACTAGTTAAGAGTCATCTGTCAAAGGCATTGCCGGAGAAATGAGTGAAATTTCTGGGAAAACGGCGGCAACATCGTTAGCCGTAGTGGAGAAGAGACCTCAGAGACCCGGAGGTTGTGTCGGCATCTTCTTTCAGCTATTTGATTGGAACAGAAGGTTGGCAAAGAAGAAGCTTTTCTCAAAGAAACTTCTGTCCCCAGGTAGGTATATTATTATTATTATTTTGTCAGATTGCAGTTTTTTCCCCTAATTTATTCTTGGATTTCTGTAATGATTGACTCCATGATTTTTGAATTTGTGTTGAATTCTCTGTTAGGTCGCTTGAAAAAATGTGCAAAAAAGTTCGGGGGAGATGACAAGCTGCCAAAACACCGCTTGGTATTTCTTTGCCTTTGTCACTTGTCAGCAATCATTTTTTTTTTCTCTCTTTGTTGTTGCTTACTATTGAATTAACTTTCTGGTGTTTGAATTAGATTGCTGATGAAAACAGTGGGGGATTTCCTACCATGAAGAAGAGTGATGGAGTTTGTGGAGTTGATTCTGAACAAAAGAATGAAATGCGGACTCCTGGATTAGTTGCTAGACTCATGGGACTGGAAGCAATGCCGGCTGTACAGAGAGATAAGCTGAAGAAGACTTCATTGTCTGTGTCTGAAAACAATAGCAAGTTCGGAAAGCAAGATTTGGCTGTGGAGAAAGGAGAGTCCAAGCATGAACTCAGGCCTCAAAAGCTTCAGAAGACTGGAATTACTGAGAGAAGGCCGGTGACTAGGTTCGGAACTGAAGCATTGCAACTAAAGAATGTTTTATCAAGATCAAGAAAGCAACAACAACCAAAACTGACATCTCCTGTAAAAAGTCCTAGAAATCTTTCTGGGAAAAATGCTTCTAGGTTGATTGGGGCTGCCACTAAAATTTTGGAGCCTGGGTTGCAGAGGAGTAGGTCAAAATGTGCCCTTACTTACTCTGGTGTGGTGCATCAGCATCATCCTCCTGCATCAGAGAACTTGAAGCAATCGGAAAATTCCAACTATTTTATTTGTGGTGGTGGTGGTGCTACACAGGATGCACAGTCATCGTCTTGCAGAAACTGTGCTCATTTGTTAGTAGAAGACTTCAAAAGAAATACAGAAGAGCAGCCAGCAAATTTTTCACCTATGTCGAAAAATGCCTGCTTTTCTTCTGGTCAAGTAGGCGGTGATCCTAGAGTTACCATAGTTTGCCCCATGAGGGAAAATGGCAAAGATCAAGAGACTTCGCCGATTTATCCCTCCCTAGCCATGGATGGTGGGCAATCTTGTTTTGGACGTACAATGGAGAGTAAACCTTTGAACTCAGGAGGTCAGAGGCAATGGCAAGCAACGAGCCCACAACGAAAGCTTCGGAGGGATGTTTGCCCTTCGGTTTGTTTAAATCAGAAGGGTTTGGGGCAAAAACAGATGCTTCAAGAGAGGGATAGAGTATCTATAAGACCAAAGTTAAGCAGGCCTCAGTGCAATAGAGTTTCAGCAGCAGCAAATGAGACCAGAAACTATATTGCAATGAATAGAAACTTGAATAATCATGCTAGGCTAACAATACCAGCCAAAATTGATAACTATCAGTTGCATCCTGCAGATAGGAAAATTGGAGAAAGCAGACATGATTCTTTATCTCCTGTCCGGAAGAGGAGATCCATGAGTATTGCGAAACAAAATGAATGGACAACTGCTAGATCCAATGTGATGCCTGGGAAGGGTACTAATAGATTGTTACATCTCCAAGAAGGTAGGAATGGTGGTGAAAGTATGAAGAACGAAGCTGGTGTTGTATCTTTTACGTTCAATTCTCAAATGAAGCGGAAGACCGGAATTCATACTGCTGAAGTGGAGGAAATGAGAAAGCAAAACGGAACAAATTGTGAAATCCCTGTGAAGAAATCAGTGTTGATTAAAAATGATGGAAAGCAAAGTTCACTGAAACCATGCTCGCTTAATGGAGATAGTTTGGGTGCACTTCTTGAACAAAAGTTAAGGGAATTGACTTGTCAAGGAGAAGATGAATCAACATTTGGAGATACTACAGTACCAAAGAAAACCACGGCCATGATTCTCCAGGAGTTAATATCTGCCTTAACAACAGAAAGGCCATTTCAAGAAGATCTTACTTGTAAATTGAATAACCAGAAAAGTCGTTTATGTGCTGATGATCCTCAAGCTGATATGAGTAATTCCACTGGATTGCAGGTTTGTCATCATTCATTGTTAATTTTCTAAAATATAGAATTTTTTGTTCATTTGTTAGATTTTCTTGCCTACTTTCTATGGCCGCCTTATTTTTGCATATTCTTGTTATTTTGCTTTTGGGGCTAGCTGTTTGATCCAGACCATCAACATTCTATCCCTTTCAGTCTTCTCAGGTCAGATCAAAATCTACTAAATATTTAGTTGGAAATATACAAGATTGTGAACACCAAAGCCCTGGATCTGTTCTTGAAGCCTGTTTTTCAAATGACAGCTGTGCTTCCAGTAGTCTAGATGATGGATCAAGTAAGAACAACTCCTTTACTGAACTCTCCATTATTGGATACATACATATATGTCTGTGTTATGTGATTTGTATTTGTACAACATTATATGTCCTTTTGCTTCAAATCCAGGGCATAACCCGTGTGCTGAATTGACTGAATTGTGCAATGCAAGACACTCCTTTGAGCCTGACGTTGATCTTTTGGACTCTGCAACTTCACTAAGCATGGGGAGGTTTTACAGGGAGTCAGTGATTACTCTCCTGGAGAATATTTCTGAAGTATTTAGTAAAATAAATCCCGACGAAGTCCTTTTAAAAGGGAGCAAGCTCACTCATGCAAAAGAGGTCATATTGAACACAGACATGGTGTTTGGAAATGCAGCAGCTCTGCACGGAGGTGGTTTCTCAATAAGTCTTTTTGTTCTTAATGAACTGGAAACACTAGCTAGTGTTATGGCAGCTAATAATTTCAGTAGTGGCAGTGATGATGATACCAAAGGAGGGAAAGAACTTAAAGGTTTCATCTTTGATTGTGTCATAGAATATCTTGATTCAAGATTCAGTAGATATTCAAACTCTGGATTCAATGTATGGATGAGATTACCTCTGAGGATGAAAACTGAAATGTTGATTGGCGACATTGTGGAGGAGGTTGGAAGATGGACAGAACTAGCTGGATTGATTCCTGATGAGTTGATATACTATGAGATGAGCCATTCTCTGGGAAAATGGATAGATTTTGAACTCGAAGCTTTTGAGACAGGAGCAGAAATTGAAGTGGAAATACTCCAAGCTTTAATTGATGAACTTGTTATTGACACTTTATTTCTACTCACTCCTAACCCCAACAACAACAACAACAACTAGTATTATTTTTCTTGTAGAAAAAGTGCTGTTATTGGATTTTCTTTTTTTGTGCAAGTGAAAAGTCACAGTAAGTTCATCATTTCAGTTTTCTTGTTTCTTGAGTTTTCTGGGTTGTGTTTATTTTCTTCAACCTAAATACAAGCTTGCCAAGAAAGAGAGAAGAAGGGAAAAAGAAAGCATTTTTATACTGTGTTTTACAAATCATATAAGAACAAACAATCCAAAGAAATTATCTATATACAGAAAGAAATTTATGAAGAAATCTCCATTTTTGTAAAAACCCATATAAAAAAAAGAAAAGAAAAGAAAGATCAAACACAATCTTTGCTTTAAAAAAGATCAAGAAAATCAATATTGTCTGTAACCCAAGACAGTCTTGCCAACACCTCCTCTGGTGGAGGAAATAGTCCTTCCTGTTGCTCTGTTTTCCCCATTAATGGCAATTCTTGCATCAGAAGTAAAACTTCTCAGTTCATCCAAACTTGCATAACTTTTCCTAGCCATAAATCCTCCTCCCCTTTTCTCACCAGAATTAACCGACTTACTTCCTCCCAACTTCCCCATGATCGCTTCAAATCTACCACTCTTCGATTTCAGGGGAGGAGTTAAGGACTTCTCCGCAACGGGTGGCAGCATAGACTTCTCCGCCGCCGCCGTCGTTGTGGGCTTTCGGTTCTCTTTCCTCAATGCAGAAGAAAAATCAGGCACGGATTGAGTCAGAATAGATGAACCCTTTGTCCTCTTCGGCGGCGTCGCCAAATTGCCTTGAAATCTGACTTGCTTCTTTTGTGGTGGTGGTGGTGATACTGTCGTTAACTTCTTGAATTCATCTTGATTTTCTTCGGTAAGAAGAACTTCTTGTTGCTTCATTCTTAACTTAGAATCTCTTAGAGCAGCATAATCATCATATCTAGGCCCTCTTTCCATGAAAAAACTGTCCGTAGTGAGTTGCAGCGTTTGAGGCTGATGATGAAAACTGGAGAATTGAGACAGAATAAGTGATCTGGGATCAAGGGATGCAAAAAGAGAATTCATGGCTGGATTTTGTTTCAGAGAGCCGTTGCTCCCTGCTATAAAAATTGAATTAATTACTACCCAAAATCGGAAACAGGGAAATCTGGGTCTCTGCAACTGCAATTCACTTTTCCTTCTACTGTTGGAAAAAATTTGGCAGAAAAAAAATCTGATCTTTGCGAATTTTCCTTCTCTTGATTATGATAATAAAAATAATATCTTTCTTTCTCTTTCTGTGTACTTTGGAGCTCTGTTTTCGCTCGGGACTTTTAAAAGATTTCTCCGCAACGGTCTAATAAAGAAGGTGAGAGAGAAGAGGGAGCGATCCCACGTCTCTCTCTCTCTTTCTCTTTGCTTCTAACGTTAACATTAAGGTGGGCCCTATTCCTATATTTTCATCCGAAAGGTTGAAAAACTAACTACAAAAGATCCGGGGAACTACTTGGGATTCCTTATAACCCGGTCCGATTTTTATACTGTAAATATATATATATATATATTATATTATATATACATACATGAATGTGTACACAACACATGGTCCACGTGGAGTCCAAGCAAATGAATATGGACAGCCACGACAGTGAAAAAAAGAAAGGAAAAGGTTGCTTCTTTACTTTATGGTAATTGCTAAATTGGCTTTAGAGATTTGGTAAATGCCAGTTCTGGTATCCTATGTAGTGGTTGCATTGCCGAATAAATTTGCCAATTCTTATGGGAAGTTTAGACGGCTGATATTTGATTGTCCAAATGGCTCACAGTTATTATTACATAACTCAAAAATTGAATTCAATTTTAGATGACACTTTGTGATACCGGTCCTCTAATACTCATGGTTAACTCGAGATATCTTTTTGAAGATACTATCAAATCTGTAGTCATGATATGAACGACCAGTTTTTTCAAGATTCTTGTTTGGCCCAAAAAGTTAAGACACAAAGATAAGGGTTTTGGGGTTATGAAGATAGAGGGTCTGTCATGTTCTGCAGATGTACTGATGGGAACTCATTTTCTGTTTGATTTAGCCCCATGGCCTCATCACTTTTCTTTCTTCATTTTTGTCCTTTTTTCTTCTCCTGTTCTAAGAAAGGAATCAGCTCCACAATGGACTCAAACTAACTCAAAGTTGTGAAAATACCAAAATAATTTCTTGTTCTTTTGATTTTGGTACAAGATAGTTATACATTTTTCTTTGCTTTTTTTTTATCTAGAACAGAATGGATTTTGAGGTCTTTTCTATACAAATTTTGTGACTTTCTACTATGTCAAACTTTGTGATATTTGTATTTCTGACCAAGATTAAATCTTGTGATTCTGCTGCTGAATCCTTCCAGTATCAGGGCCCTCAGGGCAGCAGGTCCCTGTTCCAGTGCTGTATCAATCTGCAGATATTACGACCATCCAACAGAAAAAAGTGTAAACATAATTGTGTTTTTCGGAAAAGTAAAGGCTATAATTGATCCAATAATGGAGTCAGGTGATAGATAACCACTTAATCCCATGAAAAATCAAATCAGCTAAAAACTCTTTATCTTGATACAGTTTCCTGATATGAATAAGTTGTGGAAAATTTAAATAGAAGTGGATGGACAAAATCTGTACCTGTTCCCTCTCTGTAGAACTGAATTTCTGAAGAAGAAATGCCTTCATGTCCATGGTACCAGGTGGATTTCCAATACCTGAAATGAAAAAAACTGTGAGGTTTATCTCAGGCATTAATGGATAAAATACATTTCAATACAGAGGAAAGATGAAATCAAAGACAACTAACCAATACAAAACCGTGGAAACTCTCGGCAACTATCCAAATGCTCTATCACATTCTTAACTCTGCCAAAAAAAAAAAAAAAAAAAAAAGGATGGTGTGTAGCATTACTTTATAGCAATACCAGAAGGCAGTTAAAAGATCAACCATTACTCAATGCAAATGATTGGAGTCACACTATTGAGTGGTGTTAGGAGTCTTAAGAGCAATACCCATTATGATGACCATGTCCTCCTTTCGGCTGAAACCTCAGAACACCATTTGGCAAACTCATCTCATCATAAACCTTGATTGAAAGTTTACAGAGTTTAGAGATAACAAGAAGTCATCAAAAAGGAAGAAAAAATTGCTTCTAAAACAAAAGTTGTGTAAGAATCATAGGTAGTATACCAGTAAGATATGCCGCAGCGGTATTTTGTAATATGCAGCAAGAGGTCCAACCTAAAAGAATATTAAGTTAATAAACACAAAAATTACAGATTTATTCTTAGTAAACAACAAAGAGGTCAGCCAGGAAGTAATGATGAAAAATATTTAATTGCGCTAGTCTTCAAATGTGAGAAACAAGAAATGCACCCTAAAGAAACATAGCTAAGTGGGAGAAACAAGAAACAGAAAAAATGATTTTTTATTCAACCAAAAGCAAGTTAAACTAAAATTTCTATCTAGACATTCAGCTGAGAGTAATATTGCTCTTAAACGCAGTATCAATAGCCTACTACATGTTACTTTTCACTATTAAGCCAAAAAACATGTCAAAGATTAGCCTAACTTCAATTTATCGGGCACATAAGGATGGTTCAACAATTAGATAGATCAAGCCTAAAGGGAATATGTTAAACGGATGAACCCTATCCTTGTGTTGCTTGATAGTTCAATTGTGCCACAAACATTTGGATTCTCTTTGTGCCTCATTACTCACAACCAAACACAAGAAGAAAAATCATGCCATATATAACTCAAATGTATTTTTAATTGAAGATAAGCAAGCCACTAGATAGTATCGCATCTAATACTCCAATAAAAAAAAAAGTGCATATAATATACCGATTCTCCACTAAAATTCATGTAAGCCTGAGGTTTGACCAACAAGACTGGCACTTCTCCAATAGAACCTGTGCTGTGTGAACAAATTAAAAAAGGGAGAAAAAAAATCTATAAGTAACTTAAAATAATCTCAGAAGAGTGCCAAGAAGATGAAATCTTGACTCCTTTACAAGAATTATCACATAAGAAAAGGTATAGAATAAGCACCTATTCCCATTAATGCCTTTGATTGAATAGTATCCATTGCAATTCCTTCTGCTTGAGAAATACTATCAATCATTTCAAAGCCAACCTAATTGAAAGACACAAACAGGAATAAATCAGAGAACACAATAAGAGGCCACATTATCAATCAAACAAATATGCAATAAGATACCAATAAGAATATAAATGAATACGAAAGTAAGAACGAAGTTCAATACATTATGCCGTGTTCCGTGATACTTAATTCCAGGATTTCCTAATCCAACAATCATCCAAGGAGTGTACTCAACTTTAGTCCCATTTGGCTTAGGCAACGAAGCTGAAATACGAAGCCTAGCCGGAGCTAAATGCCTTCGATGAAAACAGCATTTTCTTGGATAACATACCGCAGTACAAGTTTTCGGAGGAGATATGGCAAACAACATTGACTTACACAGCTGAAAGTTCAAGAACACAATAGTAAACCATAGTTAAAGATTCAACCTTTCTAGAATAAAACTTGCAATTACTCCACGAAATCGTACTTGGATTAACAAAAACTCATTTTAACATTTATATAAAAATAAACATAAGCTAAACCCACTTCAGTTTCAAGAAAATGGAGGGAAAAGTAAGGTTTTTGGGAAGTGGATAAGAAGAGCTTGAAAATACCTAAAGGATTGTTCTAGAAAACTGAACTCCGGGAGGGGTGAAGTGGCGCTGATTACAGCTTCGCGAATCGCCCAGCTAACGCCTCTTCCTTTTTTCTTATTTTGGAAACGGAAACAACAAAATTTCAATTCCTGTAAGATATTTTTATTTTATTCACAGTACCCTTCATTTTCAGACTAATTGTAAATTTACACCCCATCTGATGAGCAACCAAAAATGACGTGGCTAGTAAGGATATAAACAGCTATACCCCACGCGCGTACGGATGAGCGTCAACCACGTGCCACCCCGCGAGCCGCGACATCTCCAAAGAAGCTCGGCCCGGTTATCCTAATCCTATCCGACTGAAATCTAAGTCCACATATGTAAATAAATTTGATGGAATAAATATTCCAATTTAAAATTGAATAAATTAATTTTCTAAATATATATATATATATATATATTTTTATTTTTTTTTGTAAGCATTAATTTTCTAAATATATACAATATATATATATATAATTTATTGGAAGGGATACGGAATTGATTTCTCCACCAACTTTAGAATCTTCGATTTGGAATTAATCCAATTGCAGTAGTAGTGAGCAAAGAGTTCAGTTACAAACATTGTTCTTCTCGGATTCTCCAAAGCTTAATCCTTCTGAAATTCTTATATCCATCGTCTGTAACTGCCTGCCATCCGTCGGGATCAATTCACCAAGGGAAATTGTTCTCAATTTCGTCCGTCTTCTTCGCCGGCACCGTCATTTTCTCTGCCCCCGCCGTGCTGATTCTTTGGGTATTCACATTTTTTCCATTTTTTATGCTTTTTCATGGCATCCGTAACGCACTAGAGCTGTATGTTGGTGTGATGTATATTGATAATATACTGTATTATGTGTGTGAAAAGGGTGAGGTCTTACTTTTCTTTTTATATATTTATTTAACGAGTTTTGACTTTTATTTTATTTTGTTTTTTCTTTTTCCGTTTATATTTGTTTTGTGTTGAAAGGTATAAATTTTGGAGAAAATGCAAGCTTCGGCTTTCGGATTGAAAGGAGCCGTAGGCTTTGACATTGGGCATAGGAGGGGTTTCAGAGGTTCTGCGGAGCTGAGGAGTAGAGTTTTGGCACCTCCTACGGATCGCTGCATGACGGAAAGGAATAGCTGTTTTGGTTTAAGGCTTAGCTCCGGTCCAATGGGAATCGAGCTCAGGAATAGTGATAGGACTGTGTTCGGATCATCTGCCAAGTACAGATCAATTAAAGCGCAGGCCTCTACAGGTTAATTAATTCGTCGAAATTTTAATTTTTCCTCACTGTGGATATTAATATTTACGCTGGCTATGGTGGAATGGGTGTTCTATTGCGTTGTCTGTGGAACTTTATTTACAGAATAATGGAATTTCTCGTTTAATGTCTGAAAGCATTGCGTGTATGTATATATAATATATATATATATATATATATATATATATGTTCAGATGTAGGCTACTGAAGTCCTTTCATTTTTTATGGTGAAATAGTTGTTCCATACTTGGATTCGAGCATAGGTGAATACTGGCCGTAAACAAACAGAAGAGGACTGAAACTTCAAAAGTAATAGCTAGTAATTATCACACAAATAAGATGCACATTGGCAATATCAGGATGTTCTCATCCATTTACCATGAAATGCCTGCTGTATGCAGAGCTTCCCAAAAGGTGCCTGAATAATAAAACATTTGGAATTGGGAAGTGTTGGTTATTCTGATGGATCAGGGATGTGTTTCAACAAGTAGTGTGCCTGATTCAATTATACCCAAATCCAACATAGTTTGAGCTTTTCTTTTGATTTTTCAATTTTCTCCCACTTCAAATCGAGCTCCATTTCATTGTAGGGTTTTTACTCAATCCATCTGTATTTTGTAGGAAAGAGGCTCAATTTTTATACACTTATCAGCTTGTTTAGTATTACTATGATTGTGCAGGAGGAGATATTGAGGATATTGAACCTGTTAAAATTGAGAAGAAGTCATCTGCATCAGTATTGCCATATGTAGGGGTTGCTTGTATGGGAGCCATTCTGTTTGGATATCATTTAGGGTATGGCTAATTATATGAGCAGAACCGCTGTCTTCTCTCTCTCTCTCTTATTGTATCATGTAATTCATATTGTTGCACAGACATCTTTTGCTACCTTAATTTGATGAGCCATCATCTCCAACTTCTGCTTCTTGGGTTATGTAGCTAATCAAACTGAGATATATTGACCTCTTTATTTTGTTTAGAGTGGTAAATGGTGCCCTGGAATACCTAGCTGCAGATCTTGGGATCGCTGAGAATACTGTTTTACAAGGCAAGTTGTTTTTGAATGATATTATAATTTTTTCATTTTATGTTGATAATGCTTCTTTGCGATTGTGGCATATTCCAATTTCAAATCCTCATATCAGTGTCAACATCTTATTTTGAGTGTTGATTTGCGTATTTGTTTCTTTAACCACTTTGCTTGAGAGTTCAGTTATATGATCTAATCTTTCCAGCAGGCTGGGTTGTCAGCACACTTCTTGCTGGTGCAACTGTTGGCTCATTTGCTGGGGGAACTTTGGCTGATAAATTTGGCCGAACAAAGACTTTTATATTGGATGCAATTCCGCTTACAATTGGAGCATTTCTTTGGTTTGTTCCTTGTACTCTGATGATGGTATCATTCTGTAATATGGTTGTGTTTATAAGCTATTAAAAGTCTCAAGTTTCAGTACAACAGCACAGAATGTCCAGACAATGATAGCAGGGCGCCTACTTGCTGGCTTTGGAATCGGCATCTCATCTGCAATTGTACCGCTTTACATATCTGAGGTATTTTCTGAGCATTTAATTTTAATTTGCTTTGGATACTTCTCAACTACTCACCTGATTATGCTTTCTGTTGGCAGATCTCACCAACTGAGATTCGTGGAACTCTTGGTTCTGTTAACCAACTATTTTTATGTATTGGAATTCTTGGAGCTTTGGTGGCTGGATTGCCTTTAGCAGCAAATCCTATATGGTAATTTTATGCTTCAACATTTACAGTTTGCAGAAACTGTTGAATATTACTTCTGGTAGATAACCTTTCTCTTGTTGTACTTTTTAAGGTGGAGGACAATGTTTGGCATTGCTCTCATTCCATCTGTTCTATTGGCATTAGGAATGGCATTTTCTCCAGAAAGCCCTAGGTGGTTGTTCCAGGTTATGTTCCAAACAAACTGTATTGCTATGTGGTTTCAGCACTTTTTCCTCATGGTCCAATGACGTTGTTTTTGAGATTCTGATGGTGTATGAGCATGCTAAAGTGGTTCTTAAAATGCAGCAAGGGAAAACTGTTGAGGCAGAAATGGCTGTAAAAAGGTTATTTGGAAAAGAAAGAGTTGCTGAGGTGATGGCTGATTTGAATGCTGCTGCTCGTGGAACTTCAGAACCAGAAGCTGGTTGGTTCGATCTTTTTAGCAGCCGTTACAGGAAAGGTATACCTTTTAGGCTCCTAAATCATTCTATACAACCTGCAGATATTTGGTTTGAGTTAGACTTTGTAATTTTTCATGGGCTTTCCTTATCATATTTGAAGTGTTATTATGGATAGTATGCTGAATTAGTGTGCCCTAGATGAAATAACATCATTAATTCATGATCAATTCATTTTTATATAATTGACTCATGTGACTTCTTCAAAATTGTCTACTTTATCTTAGCAAATAAGTTATTATTTCATTTCTTGATGAGGTTATTTGGTGGAAGTCTAAATATTGGGTACTTCTTGAGGATGACGTCATCATCATCATGATTTCTTGATGTAGTTAATTTGCTGTGAATTCAACCGCACTCAATTACTGTTTGTAATTTGTGCATTACTAGCTTTATTGTGTGCTTATGAAAAGATAACCAATCTATTTCTTTTCCACATGCCTTAATGAGGATTAAGAAGTTCGGACATCTAGGTTGTGGCTGTGCATATGATCCAAATGATGAATGCCAAATTTTCACAATTAGTTGAAAACAATTGTACTGTTGTACAATAAATGTCTAGAGCTCACATATTTCATCATCTAGTCCAAAAGACCAATTTTAAGCTGCCTTTTGCCCTCTGATAGATTGTTTGGAGTGTAATTTATTCATTTCCTGCATACGAACCATCTTTATTTCTGATGCTTATACTGCCCATGACTGGTTTTAATGCTTCATTTTAAATCTGCTAAATAATTATTTCCCATTTCCTGCAGTTGTTAGTGTTGGAGCTGCCATGTTTTTATTACAGCAGTTAGCAGGAATAAATGCTGTTGTTTACTATTCAACCTCAGTTTTCCGTAGTGCTGGAATTTCCTCGGATGTTGCAGCCAGTGCTCTTGTTGGTGCAGCAAATGTCTTTGGTGAGAATCTAAATATGGTTTTTGATGTATGATTATGGTCATTGTTGTGGTACAAATTTTCACCTGGCTAACATTATTTATCTATAGGCACAATTGTGGCGTCTTCCCTCATGGACAAACAAGGAAGGAAGAGTCTTTTGCTCTTAAGTTTTGCTGGAATGGTATGCTTAATATTTTAGAATATTCATGGAAGTAGAGTTTTCAGATTGGCACTTTTGTGTTCTTAGATTGAGTAAACGTACATGTCTTAGAGCCAAAGAGATGCGTACCTTTATTTGTTTGACACATAGCATTATCTCATGATCATGGAAAAAGTCCTTTTGACTGTTTTATCAGGAGGGTTAAGCAATTTGTCTTCTTAACTCTTCTTTTCTTGATCTCAATTATTCTTGAATAACACTAATACCTTTATGGTGCTTCTAACCATTTATTCCTTCATCCATTTTTACATATGTCATCATCTTAAGGGTGTTTCCATGTTGCTGCTATCCTTGACCTTTACATGGAGTGTGCTGGCACCATATTCTGGGATGCTTGCTGTAATTGGCACTGTCCTGTAAGTATAATGCAACCTGATTATTAGTGTAGTAGGTTCTTTCTTCATCTATAATATTAGTTAAGGCATCATGTTTATCATTTTGATATTACATGTGGCCAACAAAATGCGATGTTTCTGTCCATTTGTACAGCTATGTGTTATCTTTTTCACTTGGTGCTGGACCTGTGCCTGCTCTCCTGCTACCAGAAATATTTGCTTCCAGGATCAGAGCAAAAGCAGTTGCCATGTCTATGGGCATGCATTGGGTAAGTCATTACTGCCATAATGTTACTACTATTTTCTCCTTCACACCTACGTCATATGTGGTACTGTGCAATTTACACAACATTTCTCTTGCATTCTGATGAATTCTTTGGACAAATATGTCATATTTTGATTTATCTATAGATATTCACCTATTATACATCTCCATGGATATGTCAGAGCAAACTTCCTTGTCCCCTAACAGAGGGTAGTGGATCATAGTCTAGAAGATTGAAGATTGAAGTATTTTATTTTCCTTTGTTGGATATATACATGTAGTTTGGTCATATTCAGTGTGGCTTAGCTATCTTCATAGTCCAAGTTTTCAGGAGCAGTATACAATGCTGTATATTTTGCTTCGAAGCTTGAATGAATTTACTCACATACTTCTTGCCTTGCTGGAACAGATATCTAACTTCGTCATTGGGCTGTACTTCTTGAGTTTTGTGAATAAGTTTGGCATCAGTAAAGTGTACCTGGGATTTGCTTCTTTCTGTCTCCTTGCTGTCTTGTACATAGCTGGTAATGTCGTGGAAACAAAAGGTCGGTCACTTGAAGAGATAGAACGTGAGCTTAGCCCAGCAGTTTGAGCAGGCATGTTAGTGATCTCAAGTTCAAGGATCTCTCTCTCTGAACATTTTGTTACAGTGGGGGATTTGTGGTAAGATTCTTGTAACTAGTGTTAGGTCCGGCATCATCATCTGCAACATCATAGCATTAGATGCGAGGAACATCAATTTATTTTATCTTGTCTTTTTAACCTATGGAATCATTTTTATCTTGGCTCTTAAATTGCCATTGTTGAGACTACTCCAGTTGGAAAATTGTACCTTTCTGAGTATTATAAATAAAAAGGTATCCCTCAAGTTCGTACTAATTTATATCTCCATATTCAGCTTTTTTAGAGCACTTCATTACAAAAGATTGTGTATTCCATCCGATACAATTGGATACAAGCTACATAAAGTTTGTTTACTCAAACTTTAATAACCATAATGCATCTTCAGCAGCTATGCTTGACATCCTCAAAAGTGTGAAATGAGCAAGAGAGACATAAAGAAAAGAAAAACTGCTGAACAATGTCTTAGTTAGACCAGTGTTTGATCAAACTTCAAGGCAGCTAAATGAATCCTCCATCATGACCTTCCCCAAAAGCTTTTTAAGTTTAGCTATGGGGGGCCAAATATCATAATTATTTATCAACAAATATTCCAAAGCTTTGTGGGTAGCATTCTATATCGAATCCCATCATCTACATGTTGGCTTTCATTTCCCATCTCTCCTTAGTATCAAGCCTGCAAAATTTTCATCCCAGCAGACACAAGTAAGAGACAAGACATGTAGATCAAGAAATTCAAAATGCACATTGGTGTCTCGTTGTCTCACACTAGACTAAACCATGAATGCAAAGAGAGAAATTAAATGGTACCCCCAATGCAACTTCTTTCGTTCTTTTGGCACAGGAAAGTTGTCTCCTTTTTCTTGCTGTGGGAGTGAAGAACTTGACTCTTTATTGATCGTGCATTCTTTAGCAGAGAGAATTTTCTGTGTGGATTTTCCAATTTCATCAATCAGACCTAAAAATATCTCCAAAAACATCAGATAAAAAACTCTCAAACTAAATCAAAATTCAACAAAAACTATACAACCACAGCATGCGCACCCTTTGATTTCTTCTTAGGTTTTGACCTTGTTTTAAGTTGCAGACGCCGTTTATGGAGTTCCTAACATGTTCATGTAAAATTATTAACTTTTAAACTCCATATATAAGCGCAAATTAGCCAATTAACCAACAAAATCAAGCATCACAGTCTAAATCCAGAAGGAAAAAAAAAAAAAAAAAGAAAGACCGGAGTTGGAGATCGCAAAAACCTGGAATTTAGAGAGCTGAGCGGAGCTGACACCACCTTTGGATTTGAAATTGGACTGCAGAGAAGCAGCGGATGCAATGGCGGCTTCTCTTCTCTCGTCGTCGACGTCTTTTTCTTCCATCCCTACTACAACTTCCGACCCGACGGCGGAGCGACCACCGATGAAGATTAAAACGGTATTTATTTAAAATTAAATCCAAATACAATTTTCTTTATTATTATTATTATTTTTCTTCCTTAGTAGTTTTTTATCTTATATTTTAAAAATCCTTTATTTTTTATTTATAAAAATGCAAAAATTTCCTTTCGGATCAAATAATTAAGGTTCAAATTTTACAAAATTAAAAATAATTAAGAGATTAAACCTAAAAAAATTTCAAAATTATTTTCCTAAATTAAAAATAATTATTTTCAAAATTAAACCTTAAAGACTTAACAAAATTCAATTAAGAATCTTTAAAATTGAAATTAATTGTTTATTTGGTAAGACTTGACTTTTAATGTCTAGGTCCGATAATTAATCTCTCTTTATAGTGAAGTAATGGAAACTTTGACTTTTAATGGTAACTCCTTTTGACTAAAGACCTTACCCTATGGGCTTGGAAAAGTCAAAATTTTATAATACTTTAGACACCAGGTTTAGCCCCTTAATTAGCTGGGTACAGATCATCAAGACACGTTATTGTAATTCTGAAACTTAATATATATATATATATATATATATATATATATATACACATTTCAAAGTGCGTTATACATATTACGTGTTTGATACTCATTGTGAGTGTTATGTTAGAAACTAAGGTAAGATAAGATCTTTCCTATATAAGGCCATCGAAAACCGGATAGTGGTATGTTTCAGAATTCTAACGTTTTATTTTTTGTGACCCGATATTCTAATCCGAGAGGATCCGTAGAATGAGACTTTTAAAATTACAACATATGGTTAAAATTGTGGAATAAAAATCATCTCCGATACGTGTCAAAATTAGGTCTTTTACTTGACAAATCATGTAAGACAAATAAAACTAATTAAATTATCACATTTTTCTCGAGAATTCCAATGTTGATGAAGCTATATATATATATATATATATACACACGTTGGTCGAATATGTGTTATAATTAATTAATATTGAGAAGTTTCCGATGAAATTGCGGTCTTTGTCTTTCTTGGAGGATTGAATATGTGTCTGCTTCTGCATGCAAATGGATTCTTTTGCATGGAACACAAAAATCGAGGTCGTTTTTTTTGATTATATTAGGCAATTTGGAATTAAAATGTTAATGAAATTAATTAAAATTGTGTAACACAAAAGCAAACTCATCCCGTAACTTACGTTTCAAGTTTTTTTCTGTGTCTGAATATTGCCATAAAAGAACTGAAAATTTCAATCCCAATTGAATCTAATCCAATCCATCAGAAATTAATAATGGGCAAAGAATTTCGAAACCCTTCTTTCCCCGCCGTGATTTCAAGAATTCTCAGTCACTTCGCAACTAATTACGACAATAATCACGTCATTAACTTCCTTCTATTCTTCTTTGGTTTATCGGTCGGAGTTGTTTTCACTATCAATTTCTTGCCCTTACTATCATCTCCTCCTTCTCCTCCTCCTCCTCCTCCGCCGCTTTCGCCGCCACGGCCGCCGGTGATACTGGTTTTATCAAACGGAACTACTAATAATAGTAACTTGGTGGTGAGTATGAAAGAAGAGAGATCTTTAATGCACAACATGAGTGACAAAGAACTGTTATGGAGAGCTTCAATGGTTCCATTAATGGAGGGAAAAAAATTTGTAGGTAATAATAATAATAATAAAGTGGCGTTTATGTTCTTGACACCAGGGCCATTGCCGCTTGCACCCTTGTGGGAGAAATTCTTTGAGGGGCATGAAGGTTTTTACTCGATTTACGTGCATCCTCATCCTTCTTACAATGATACATTACTGCCCCAATCTTCTGTTTTCTATGGCCGGAGAATTCCTAGCCAGGTTAGTTCTTACCCTCATTTATGATCAAGATCTTTATTATATATATATATATATATATATATATATATATATATATATATATTTGCATATTCACTTCACTTTCAGACATTCTTGAATAATTATTTTGAATTGAGAAATTTCCAATTTGTGAAACTTTTTGGTATTGTTCACTGCGTGGTTTTGTTGATAATGGATTCAATAATTTAAGTATTTATTATTTTTTTTTAAGAAAAGAAAAATTAACAAGTTTTGTTTTTTTTTTAGTGGGTGACACCATATACAGGGTGATACTGTCCATAATGGTATAGTACGTTTTTTATTTTTATTTTTCTTTTCCCCCCTTTATATGAGGAAATTGAAATGGGCAAAAGAGTCCAAATATTTTGCTTCCATTAAAGAAGAAAACAAGAAGAAAAATTCAAGAAAGTGTCACTTCATATACACAAAATTTAGATTTTTTTTTTTTTTTTTTTTGAAAATAAAATATTTGTAGATCTCTCTCCTCCAAGATCTTCATTAACTTTAAGAGACTTTTATTTTAAAAATTATGGGTTTTTGTCATATCGTATATATATCACATTATAATAAGACGGATTGTATGTTCATATTGCGATTATGGGTCCGGTAAATTCATGATTAGTTATTTGATAATGTCTTGTAGTGCACTAAAAAGATTGTTTTGAGTTGATTATAAATAATTTGATTCATTTTTATATACTATTATGCATTTACTTTAATTTCAATGTGTGAATAGAATAATATATAAAATATCCTTTCATTATAATAAGTACGTGAACTATATTTTGATGTTTTTTGAATGCAGGCAGTATCGTGGGGATCAATATCAATGATTGATGCAGAAAGAAGAGTATTAGCAAACGCACTTCTAGACTTTTCCAATCAAAGATTTGTATTACTTTCGGATTCATGCATTCCTTTGTTCAACTTCACCACAATCTACAATTACCTAATGAAAAACAACCAAAGTTTCTTGGGTTCATTCGATGATCCAAGAAAACCAGGCCGAGGTCGATACAACCCCCAAATGTTTCCAACCATAACCATCGAACAATGGCGAAAAGGGTCACAATGGTTCGAGATTCACCGGGATTTAGCACTCCAAATCATCTCCGACAGCAAATACTACGATGTATTTCGTGAGTATTGTTTACCACCTTGTTACAACGACGAACATTATTTGCCAACTTTGGTGAATATTTTGTGTCCGGAGATGAACTCGAACCGGACCGTCACTTGGGTTGATTGGTCAAGAGGCGGTCCTCATCCTAGAAAATATGGTTGGGAAGACGTAACGGATGAGCTTCTGAATCAAATGAGATTTGGATCGGAATGTTTGTACAATGGAAACATAAGTTCGATGTGTTTTTTATTTGCTAGGAAATTTTTGCCTAGTTCGGTTGAGCAATTGTTAAGGGTTGCTCCTTTGGTTCTTGCTTTTCACCCTTAAAATTAAAAGGTGTTTCTTGAAATATCCAATGGCTGATCACATGCTTGGCTATATATCTCGCCCTTGATCATGTTCATGGTTTTCTCCCAACCCTACATATATATATATATATATACTTGTTAGTTTGTACCCAAAAATGAAATATACAAACATTATCTTTTTTAAGGTTTTTTAAGTCATTGTGATAGTTTTCACACAGTGTAATATCTTATTATGAGAAAGATTTATTTCGTGTTTACATAATCAAATAGGGTTATCGAGATGATCTGTACTTCGTGTGTGTATATATATATATATGTGACATCATACTAATTGGCAATTCCAAGTTGTATTTGCCAGGGACTGATTTGAATATAAGGAATTATGTTCAAAAATTGAGATTATGATTACACTCTCTCGTTGAATAAATTCATTAGAACCTCCAAAATAATAATAAAAGAAGAAAGAAAATATCAGAAAGATACAAAGTCGCCTGCCAAATATGATGATTCCCTAAAATTTAGTGCTGATTTTGGAACACAGAATAAAAAAAAAAAAAAAAAAAAAAAAAAAAAAAAAAAAAAAAAAAAAGTGTGGAGCTTTCAACATCTGGTTTCTGTTGCTTCTTGCTGTTTGATGATAAGGTTTCAGCTTTACTTAAAAGTCAAAAGTAAACCAAAAGCATTTTACTTTACTGTTCCTTAAAAATTTTCCCCCTTCTATTTACGTATTTATAACGTTATTCAGTAATTAAAATTTGTTAATTAAACGATGTGGGATAGTAAAATTTTATTTTAAATAAAAGAATTGTGTAAAAGTAAATGCAAATTAGGGGCTTTATACTCTTATATTATGAAAAAATGATAGAAATCTATTTTATATTAAATTTTTAATTTCTTATTGGGGGAAAAAAAAAATCTAATTAAAGGTTCAACTGGAATCTCAAATATATATATATTCAGTACAGAGTAGCAGAGAATTGGAAAATAGGGGAGCACATGCACCACTGATTTTCCACCGGTTTCTCTCTGTTCTCTTTTCCGCCTCCGGTCTCCGCTCAAACCGCTATTTCTCTTCGAAATTCGTCACTGTCTCTAAATCTCCGCGGCGAGCTATCGTCGGCCGATTTTGCGGGGAAATGGACGATCACTTGAAGCTGTTTGTACAGGAGACTTCCTTTTTTAATGACATTGTTCTTCGTTTTCTTTTGCCGGAGAGTTGGTGGATTTCACTCCCTCACTTTCTCCAAGGCTGGCTTCGTAACTACCTCGCTGGAACTTTACTTTATTTCATCTCTGGCTTACTTTGGTGTTTCTACATTTACTACTTGAAGCGTAATGTCTATCTTCCCAAAGGTATGTATGTATGTATATATATTGATCGATGTTTTTGCCTATTAGAGGATCTAATTGTTTGATTTCTCAATTTCTCATTTTTCTGTCACAGAGTCGTGTGGACTTCAATCGATAATTTATCTGTCGTCTTTTTTTTTTTTTTTTTTTTTTTTAATTTTGGGCGGGGGTGCTGCTGATCTGTTTGTTTGGAGAATGTTGAAGACTGAGTCTCACTTTCTTATCTTATGAAGTCTCAAATTTTGCCTCTGATGGGAGGAAGAACTAATTACTTCCCATTCAATTTTCCAGTATTTGCAGTAAAAGTAAAATCGATGCAGAAATTGGTATTACATAGAATAGAAGTTAACCATCTATTATTTTGTGGATCGAGGATTTGTAAGGAGTAAGTGAATTTATCAAATGAAACATTAGAATTTATTTTTTTTTGGTTCTGATTCTAGAGTCTTAGTTTTAATTTCAATGAGTTTGTAAGCTTCTCTTGCTCAAAATAATAAAGTTCGGATTGTTTGTGTACTGGAAACAATAAATTTAGTATTCTTGTTGAATAATTATAATTTTCTTATTTTCTGTTATTAATCTTCTTTTTCTTTTCCTTCCTTGTAAGATAGTTTTTGTGGATTTCTTGATAAGAATTCCAGTAATTTTTAAGATTAATATACTTCCACTGCAGATGCCATCCCTTCAAACAAAGCCATGCTCTTGCAAATGTCTGTTGCAATGAAAGCCATGCCCTGGTACACTCTTCTTCCTACAGTCTCTGAATACGTGATTGAACACGGATGGACTAGATGCTTCCCGAGAATAAATGATGTTAGCTGGCCTATGTACATAGTGTACGTGTGTACCTATCTTGTAATTGTGGAGTTTGGTATTTACTGGATGCATAGAGAATTGCACGACATAAAGCCTCTCTACAAGTATCTTCATGTTACTCATCACATTTACAACAAGCAAAATACCCTCTCACCATTTGCTGGTAAGTTGTAGCTTTTAGCAATCTATACTCTTTATTGTTTAGAAGTCTTTTAACTCTTAACTTGGGCAGAAAACTAGGTGAACTGTAGATGTTGAAATGCATTTATTTGTTGTCATGTAATCCACATATTAACTCAAAGTCTGTGAGGCATAATTGATGATATTTTAGACTCTTCACAGCAAGTTTTTTCTCAAAGTAGGGGTTGATAATAAGAAGATTGTAATCAATTGCATACTAGATTGTGCTTTATGTATAGTAGAAATATCTGCAGTAATGGGACATTTTGCAATGACATCTTGTTGTTTCAGGCTCTAAACTGTACTTGTTGAAGTATAGAGATAATTGTGATATTGTGCATCTGAGGACTGTGTGGTATCTTGCAATTTATTTTGATTTATGCTGTGTTAATTGCTGATAACTGCAGTGATAAATATCAATTTGGTGTTCATTGGTGATTGTTTCATCAGATTTGGTGAAGAGTGATTGCAAGAGGAACTAAAGATGCTCATTAGTTTTACCATTGGCTGAATATTTATTTATTTATTGTGTTTGCACTGTTTCCCAGGGAAATTTGAGGTTCTCTAATCTGAAAAAAATCAAAGACAACAGGCAAATCATATTGGAGTGACATGCCATATTGGCACTGTTTGAAGTCAATTTTCAGTGGCACAGTAAAGTGGAAGAAATGCTAGAGTTAGGCATAAAGGCATTTGCATTAGTCTGCATGTTTATAGTGATATTTATTTTCATTTATTTCCAGCTGCATCTTAGTTTCTTGTGAAGGGCCTCCTAAAATGGTTTGTCGGTGTAGGCAATGGTGCATTTCCTCTATTATTTGGCGTCTTCTGGACCCTCACATTCTGTGCATTAAATTGGGATGTGTTCCTGTATCTTGAGGTGGAATGTAATGTTGCTTAGATGTGATCATTGATCAACTTTTCCTGAAAGGCAGTTTATTTCATTAATTCTCAGAATGTTGGGTTTGTCAAGTTGGAATTGACACTTACTAATAAGAAAAAGTGCATTTAGATGTTCTTTTGGTCCTTGAGTTCTCCAATTTCCTACGTATTGAATATCACTATCTTAGTGTTTCTGTGAATGAGAAGCTCTGTTGAATATGGTACAACCAATAAGTTGATAAAATGTCTTTGCTTTGTAGGTTTGGCTTTCCACCCAATAGATGGGATACTGCAGGCAATACCACACGAAATTGCGCTCTTCATTGTGCCAATGCATTTCAGAACACATATAGCTCTCATATTCATGGAGGCCATATGGACTGCAAATATCCATGACTGCATCCACGGTAAAATATGGCCAGTAATGGGTGCTGGATACCATACAATTCATCACACGACATATCGTCATAACTACGGTCACTACACAATATGGATGGACTGGATGTTTGGTACTCTCCGTGACCCTTTAGAGGAGGAGGCCAAAAAGTTGTGATTTAAAGCAGGATATTTTCATGAAAAGTCGTTCTGGTACTTGATCTGTTTCTTTGGTTCAACTTCTGTAACTCTCTTTGCGTGTAAATTTGTTGTGTTAGTATTCTATGTTTGTAACCAAAGGGCACAAGAAGGGAGATGAAAGGACTTATTAAAACATTGTGGTCTTTGTATGCTAAAGATGGAAACAACATCATAGTACTTCAATTTCCATTGAAATAATTATTATATAGATACTTGTGGGATGCAAAGGCATATGTTTCTATTTTTGAGGAATCAATTATATTTTTGGTCTTTAAATTTAGGAACTGAACTGTATTGACAGGAAAAATCAACTCTAGATTTTCAAGAATTAAAGAATGTTCTGAAGTTCTGTCATGGAGGAGGATGATTTTCTTTGGACAACCATTATTATTTTTATTACTTTGTTCTAAAATGACCATCTAAATATCTGCCTTGCAACATCATACATTCTATAGGGGGGGTGGGAATGCCATGGATATTTTATATCTTGAAAAATACATGCGAAAAAATGTCACCCACATATCAATTCTCATCATAACTCTGAATCCTAGCTGTTGAAACACCCAATTTTATTAGCTAAAAGAAATCGTAGGCAGGAAAGAACGCATTCAAAATCGGAATTTAGATTGCGTATGCGTTTGCTCTACACTTTTCGGATTTCCTCTATTTCTTCGGAAACTCAAAATTGGCTCTGAATCTGAAACTCCAACGGAACCCAATGGCTGCGCCATTAATTTTCCCTCCATTATCAAATGGTCTTCGGTTTCTATACAATCCCATTGAATTTCCTAAATCCATAGTACTCATCTCGAAGCCACCCCGGGCTGATTTGTCCACCAATTCAACTCGGGGCACTGCGATTGACGATGATAGCACCGAAAGCAACTGCATTGAATCGAAGCCCGAAGGTCTGTCATTGCCATCGATGCCCAGTTCGAATTCAAGTGCACTTGTTAAAGCGCCTACTGCTCCATGGATGAAAGGTCCCCTTCTTGTTGAAAGAAGCCAATTCTTGGACCTTTCCAGTCCAAGAACCAAGAAAGTTGCCGCCTTTAGCGAAGTCGAGCGCACGGATAAGTCCCTCCGGAAAGTGGGTTCCGGGAGAGGTAAGAGGGAAATGAAGATGATTTTTCGGGGCATTAAGGAATTACAAGAAAATAAAAGTTCAGAGGAGGTTGAAGGGAACGAGGAAAACATTAGATTTAAGTTCAAATTCCCTCCTGGAGAGCTATGGGGAGATGGAACTGGAAGTTCTGGGCTTGATGAGAAGGATGTTTTGGGGAATACCAAGAACAGCATGGAAGTTTTTGAGTTTGATATTTCAAGTAGAGTGGTTGAGGGAAGAAGGAAGCCAGTTGTTAGCAGGAAAATGCCTTGGGATAGAGATAAAAAATTGGTTTTTGACAGGGTGAAGAAGGATAGGATTTTAATTGCTGCTGAATTGAGTCTTGATAAGGAATTACTGCAGAGATTAAGAAATGAAGCTGCAAGGATGACAAAGTGGGCGAAGGTTAAGAAAGCTGGAGTGACTCAAGCTGTTGTTGATCAGGTTAATTTGACATGGAAGGACAATGAACTTGCCATGCTGAAGTTTGACCTTCCATTGTCCAAAAACATGGAGAGAGCACGAGAAATAGTTGAGGTTTGGTTTTCTTCTCCACAGTTTCTTGTTATAGTCTCGATAGACATCATGCTATCATGATATATATATATATATGTCTCAAATATGTGTATGCCTGTTTAACATTGGCTTCATTTCCTCTTTGTATGTAAGCAGATTAAGACTGGTGGCTTGGTGGTATGGAGAAAGAAAGATGCTCTTTTTGTCTATAGAGGGAATAAAGAGCTGTTACCAACAGATACCTTTTCAAGAATTCAAACTGAGCTTGTGGGTAGTAGTGAAAATTCTTTAATCGGTGACTCTTGTGAAGACACTGTTGACAGCATTCAAGAAAATTCAGATCAATGTAGTGTAGTTGATTTGAACAGGGGCACCAAATTTATGAAGGAGAATTTGCTATTCAGTAGGTCACTTTATGAGAAGGAAGGTGATAGATTATTGGATGGATTAGGTCCTCGTTTTATTGATTGGTGGTGCCAAAAGCCTTTGCCTGTAGATGGTGACTTGCTTCCTGAAATGGTTCCAGGATTTCAACCCCCAGTTAGACTTTGCCCTCCTCATTCGAAATCAAGACTTAGGGATGATGAACTCACATACTTGAGGAATTGTGCTCACGCATTACCCTTTCATTTTGTGCTGGGTACTTACTCTTTAGCCTATGTTGATGTGTAATTTAGAGTCTGTGTTCCTTGTTTGTGATTGGTTAATTTTTCATTTTTTGAACTGAAGGGAGAAATAGGAAACTTCAAGGGTTGGCAGAGGCCATCTTGAAACTGTGGGAGAAATGTCATATAGCAAAAATTGCTATTAAATGGGGTGTTCCAAATACTGACAATAAGCAGATGGCTTATGAGCTCAAGGCAAGTTTGAATATTACCATTTTATATGTTGTGTTTCTTCCTTCTGAGTGAAATTAGATTTGAATATATAATTGTATAAACATTTTCTTTCTGCAAATGTTATGCGAATTGGAATTTTATGTCGTTGCACGTATGATGCTTATGAATTTCTTATTAGATGCTCAACTTCTATGTGCAGTGTCTCACTGGAGGAGTACTTCTGCTACGTAATAAGTTTGTTATAATTCTTTATAGAGGGAAGGACTTTCTTCCTCCTCAAGTTGGAGAAGTGGTAGCTGAGCGAGAATCGGAGATCATGAAATGGCAAGTTTGGGAAGAAACTGCTCGGCTAAGAGCAAGTGAAGAATTTACTTCATCTGAGATGCTATCTGGAATGTCTAGTGCCCTTGGAACTTTATCAGAATTCCACAGCATTCAATCAGAACATCTGAATCAGAAAACAATAATCAGTGAAGTGGAAGTGCAACTGGAAGCTGAAAAGCAAAGATTAGAAAAGGAACTACGAAATCAACAGCGCAAGCTTTGGATTGTGAGATATTGCTTCTTGTCTATTGCATTTTACATTCTGCTGCTGATGACTGAAAGAGTCTTCTTGGATTTTATTTTGCAGTTAAATAAGAAGAAAGCTATGTCAGCCAAAAGATTAGCAGAGTTAAATTATGCATGGGAGCCTGCAGAGCAGGATGCAGATCGAGAAATGATGACACAAGAGGAGAGGGAATGCTTACGGCAAATTGGAATAAAATTGCACAGCACCTTAGTTCTTGGTAGACGTGGAATTTTTTGTGGTGTGATAGAGAGCCTACATCAGCATTGGAAATACAGAGAAGTTGCAAAAGTCATTACAATGCAGGGAAGGTTTTCCCAGGTGATTTTTACTGCCAAATTTCTTGAGGCAGAAAGCAAGGGAATTTTGGTCTCCATTGAGAAGCTTAAGAAAGGCCATGCTATCATTATATATCGTGGAAAAAACTATAGGCGCCCGAAATGGATACCCTCAAATCTTCTGGACAAAAGAGAAGCATTATCTAGGTCACTTGAGATCCAGAGATTTGGAGTGAGTATTAAATCCCTACACCTCAAGATTCTTTTTTTTTTATTATTTTTAAATACTTTGTGAATCATATGAAATGGAAGTTATCGAATCAGGAATATGGACTCATTTCTCTCTCTATCTCTTGTGTTAGTCACTGAAGTACTTTGCAAAGCAGAGAGAGCACACAATCTCCATTCTGGAGTCAAAGTTGGTAAGCAAACATACTTTATTGTCGGTATCCAAGCACATCGATAATATTCCTCATGCAGCTGTGATTAAAGTTGGTGGATTTTGCAGGCAGCATTAATGGAACGTAGAGTTTAATTTGGTGGATTTCTCTTAAACTGTTCTTTAGAAGGCTATCGATGTGTGATTATTCTTGCATTACCTTGACCTCTGCATTGCAAGACAAGATCTCTCCCAAGGTTAGAGTTTATGACTTATATATATATATATATATATATATGTCTCCCTGCTATTTGTTTGCTCACAATAAGTTGCAGATTTCCAGAAATAAAATTTTCATCCAGCATATTCCAATCCAAGTGATTTTTATCAGGTATTTTATTCTTGTATATGAGCTTCTTTACAGATCTATATGGCACGAATTCATATATCTATGTGTTAATATACACTGAATACATAACTTATGAATACTATCTAATGGCTTTATATAACCTTATCATCAATATTACACTTCTTCAATAAAACAATCTTTATCTTAAATTTCAATACTTTTGCTAGAAACATTTTCTTCCTCTTTATCACTTGTCATGAAAACGATGTTACAGATGATTCTTGGATGGCCCTTATATCTGCAGGAGACTCCAAAAGATTAGGCTTAGGAGGGATTTGAAGGGACTGAATACTGCCCTCCAGCATTTCTACCACCTTGCTCATGGAGGGACGATCAGATGGTCTGGTTTGTATGCACCATAGTCCTACTAATATCATCTTCATAGATGCCTCTTCATCCTCTTCATTCATGACACCTTCAAGTCCAAGGTCCATATCAAGCTCAAGTCGCTCATATATCCAGTTTGGAAAATATGTTTCACTACTTTTATCTGTGTCAACTAGAATTCTACTTTTCAAACCTACCATTTCAAGAACCATCATTCCATAACTATAAACATCAGACTTGTGTGAGACACCCCCAACTCCTCTAAATACTACTTCTGGTGCTATGTACCCAACTGTTCCTCTAGCATCCATTTTAGACAAAATACTCTCTTTCTTCTTGCATAGTTTTGCTAGTCCAAAATCTGATATTTTTGGACAGAAATCTTCATCTAAAAGTATGTTGTGTGGCTTGATATCGAAATGGACAATCCTTGTGTTGCAGCCTTGGTGTAGATATTCCAGTCCTCGAGCAGCTCCCACTGCAATTTGGTACAGTACTTCCCAATCCAGACGACAACCTGCTGCAGCCCTGGATTCCTTCCTACATATGAACTTGTCTAGAGATCCATTAGGCATGAAATCATATACCAATGCTCTTCTATTAGCCTCATAGCAGAAACCTAAAAGAGTTACCACATTGACATGGGATGTTCTGCTAATGCTAGCAACTTCATTGATGAAATCCTCTCCATTACCCTTGTTTTCTCTCAAGACTTTTACAGCTACTTGGCGGCCATCGGACAGCTTACCCTTGTACACATAACCGTACCCACCCTGTCCTAATTTGTGAGCAAATGAATCAGTCATCACCTTAATCTCTGTGAAGCTATAGTACTTTGGAGCAAGGGATCCATAATTTCTCAAGAATACTTCAATATCTTCTTCGCAGTTTTCCTCGAGCGACAGCCATCTGACCATTCGTTTACGTCCTAAGTACCTTTGAGAAAGGTACGAAGTTCCTGCTACGAATATCATCCACGCAACTGTACCGAAAGAAATGCCTGTATATATATATGTAAGTCATTTTTTTTCATGTCCTATGCTTAATGCTTATATATATATATATATATATATATATATATATATATATTTAAAGATTCCTTTACCTGATGCAAATAGTGGCAGGTCAGGAGGATCATTCTTCCGGCGGTTCGGTCCTGCAATTTATGATGTAGATAATGGAGTTAAGTATGACTACTGGGCAAATTCTAAATGTTTCAACTAGGTTTTCAGAAACAGTACGTACCGGCGCACTTTAGATCATATGGGTGATCGGAACAATAGCAGAGAAATGAATCATTTTTAAAGTTGAATCCACACCTTCCCCCTGATCGAGTGCATCCTTCACAAACCGAGTCATTTGCTGCCCAATTTATACCAAATCCCTCATTAAGACTTGCTTGCAGAGCTGCTGAATTTCCCAAATTGATTCGAGCCCTAGTCTGATTAACTGGAACAGTGATGGAACTACTACACGTAACCGCTGTTCGGTTAATCCCTAGCGTGTTCGTCGAATAAAAATTGGTCGTATTGGTGGTAGTATTCACCGAGCAATCGAACTGATTGGATTGTCGAGGGAAATCAGGGACTTGGATTGCGCAATCGTAGGAAAACGTCACGTTCTGGAGTCCAGAAGAGTATCTGAAGATGCTGTAATTGAAGGTTGTGTTGAAGATGTTTTTCGGACAAAGACTGTACCATAAATCATCTCTAGCAACAGTTAGACTCTGTTGCGAACCATCGATTCCCAAAATACGGTACCTCAGAGATTGGAATATAAGCAAAGGAACGTTGCTTTGGCAAGTAAGTTCGAACCCTGGATAGCCACAACTCCTAGGCCTGTTTCCTCCCCAGAATGGATAACTAAAGTTAAGGTTTCCACACTGGAAAGGCTCACCGCAGGCGACGAAGTTCGCATCCTGGCAGAAAGATTTTGGGATGCAAACAAAAACGATGCATGTCACCACCAAGACGGAGAAGGTAGTCTGGAGTAGATATGGCTGCATTTTTTAACTACATAAAAGTGAACCAGGAAAATGGGAAATTGGGTGTATAGAGTAGTATATGTATGTGATGGGAGTTTGGTCAATATTTTGAAGGGTCTTTGGACAGGAAAGACCCAGAAAGTTTCCACCATTAACATTCGAACAAAGACAGGTCTACTGTGCTTGACAAGATATTAGTTACCAGTGTGTGTCAAAATTTACTTTGTATTCTTGAGTTGGATAGGGATGGGTCTGTAATAAAACCTTATCGGACAAAAACAGAAATAAAAAATTCTAGTATTCATTGCAAGATTACTGCTTAACTTAGTAAGGTCCCAGAATCACAAATAGCTGGATTTTTTTTTTTTTACTACGTTTCAAATATTTTGAGTTGACTATAAATATTAGACTCATTTTTATATACCATTGATATTTATATGTACTTTTAATGTGAGATGAGATATCACATTCACCTCCTCCTCTTAAAGTTTATCATCCCTGCTACAACCCAACTAAACATCTCTTACTTTTGTAATGTAATACTCTAAACCCACCGAAAAGTACATATGTAATAATATATAAAAATGAATATGTTTAGATATTCATAATCAAATTAAAATATTCTTTTAGTAAAGTGTAAAAATAAAGTCAATTTTACACAGTGTAAGAAAAAGATTTTCTAGACTACAAAACATGGTTAAAATATAGCGTATCATTTTTGTTTTGAAAGCCATGAACAAGAGTAAACAAACACAATCAAAAGGGTCCTTCAAATAAAGAAAATAAGATCGATCGATCAGGTAAGGGAAAAACTTAACTTTCCGACTTACATTTTATTAAAAAAAATAGTAGTTTATGGGAGGTGGTCACCTTACATTTACTAGCGAAATACCGCAACAAAATGGAGAGTGGAAAATGTAAATGAGAATACATTTGAGTTTATACATACATGGCTGACGGTGGAACAGCAGAAGAAGCTACCACAAAGCTTTCAGATGAAAATCACACAGCAGATTCTACAGAGGAAGAACAATGGTGATGTGAAAAATAAAAGCAAGAATATTGCATTACCTTTTTTGTGTTTTTTTTTTCATGTTATGAGTACATAAGTTAACCAAGAGGATCTTTTTTCACAGAATAATCACCATACCAAACCCCTTCTTCTCCTAAACCTATCAACGCGATCTGTGCTCATACGTGACTTCTCAGCCTTCTCTGACTTCTTAGATTTTTCGAGTCGACTATCTAAGCTGTTTCTAGAAATTTCAGGAACGTCAGAACGCAGTTCAAATGCATCAGCATTACCAGTTTCAGTGGCGGTGGTGGCTTTGCTCTTGCTCTTGTTGTCAGTGTCTACTGATGCTTTCTCAGAACCATTTGTTGCTGGCTTTGATTTGTTAAGACTCAATACAAACTTCTTCAAATGCTTTATGTAATCAGGATAAAGTTCTAGATTGCAGTGCCCACCTCCATTTATCCAGACTGGTTCATACTTTTCTTTGCAAAGCTCCCAAAGCTGCTTTCCATGAGAATAATCAACAACTTCATCTGCTGTTCCCTAAACATCAAAATTAATATTGCAACAAAATGAGTTTATAGAAATTAACCAGAAGGAAAATCAAAGTAAGATCATGATTAAAGAACTTACATGAATCACTAGGACAGGACAGTTTACCGTTCCAATTTTGTCAATATTCTGAAATGAGCAACAGTACAAGAGTAAGCAGTCTGTTCAGACGAAAGGAGTCGAATTAAAATGTAATCAATCACTAGAGGATAACGTTACCTTGTAAATATCAAACCAATATGTCTTTTTCACAGGGTACAGCACTCTTATCCCAGACAAAATTGGACTATGTAACACAACTCCTCTCAAGTTTGGTATTCGAGATGCAAGATCAATTGTTGGGCCACTGCCAACAGACTGACCATAAAGTATCAATTGTTCATCTTTAACCCCATATTGTTCCTTAAGACATTTATACACTGCATCAATGTCTGCGTATGTATTATATTCAGTTGGCTGTTCCAAAGGACAAAAAGATAGTAATTAGTATTTCTTAGGACACCCTCAATATATATATATATATACACTTTCAGCTATTCCTTAACAGAAGAAAATGGATGTAGAAACGTCTTCTAAACAAATTTCAGTTTCTATAAGTTGTTGTTTGTGAACATCATATTATCCTTTACCAAAGAATACAATAATTTTGAAACTAATATTTTTTTTAGAACAATTAGGCTATGAAAATCTCTGACCGTCTCTCAGGAAGAGAATCAAGACTAAATAGGATGCAGAGGGAAATTTATTCTTCTCATTTGCAAAAGAAAAAGTTCCTCCAACAATTGTAAAGCTTGCATTAACTACGCATTGAACATTGAACATTGAACAGTTGTCCTGAATTACTAGTAAAAAGTGCAAATCATCAATCTTCCTGAAGCAAAGGAGAGACAAAGGAGAAGAGAAATCCCCATCCACAAGAGTAAAGGAGATCAAGAAAATGTCTATTATACTACTAAAACATAGAAAAAGAGAAGGCAGTGAAGGGGCATCTAACCTTTCCAGTGGATTGCCCATAGCCAGAATAGTCATACCTACAGAACAAAAAAATTACAACAACATTACAGAGGTTTAAGACTGAAAATCTACCAAATATGTCATTTTTACTTCAAAAAGATTCCTTGTGTGTGCAAATTGCACAAGAGATCGAGTTTGCAGCAAATTTACAATATTGGTAATTAACAGTCTATCTGTGAGTGTATTCTAGAGGTACAAGGCGCTGAGAGCAGCTATCAGTAGAGTATACAGGGAATGAGCAGTACATGAAGTAAGCTCCTAGTTGATTCATGTAGTAATAAAATTAGAATTTCCCTGATTGGATAAACAAGGTAGCTCAGTGGAAAAACTGACCTAGTGGAATAGCCAAAACATACTAGTCTAAAAATTTCTTGATTTCTACTAGAACTTCATAATTGTACCACCAACTGTACATCGGCTTTCTTATCTGTAGAAATTACTACAGCTGGACTGAATACATCAAATTCTCTCACAACACGTTCACGAACAACTCAACCAGCGCAGCTAGAATGACATCACCAACACCTTAGCCAAAGTGCAGAAGAACAGAGATGAAGAACATTTTTTGAATAAGGAAAAAAAAGTTTCTAGGACTCTCTTATATATAAAATCTTCAAGTTTCCCATTTGACTAAGGATGATTAGGTTTAATAACACAAAAATAACATCCAGATGATCAAGCCAATCTGACTGATTAGTCATGGAAAATGTATGTAGGAGAGAGCTCCTTGAATTTCTTCAACAAACCCCTTCTCTCAAATTTCTCCTGCAATCTTGGCTGCCCACCAAACATACAAGATCCAGCTCTCTCAAATTCACTGAAGAAAACCCCTGATTGCTAACACAAAGATCAAATCAGATGCAAAGCATTTGCGTCGTTGATCAGCTTAACAAACTACTTACAATGACTTAATATTAATTCTATTCTGTATTTTTCTGTTATTAGCTGAAAATCCACCACAATTTACACTTCAAAACATAGTTTTGGTATCTGATGGCTCACGACCCTGGAATCTACAATTACTTAAACTCCAGACAAATAAGTCCATTTCTTAAATTCCTCTGCATCTCCTGAACCTCTCCGGAGAACACTCTCAACCACGAACAAGGAACTAAAGAATCATACTCTTCCCTGAAAAGAAATAGTATTTTTCTTCTCGGAGGTCTCCAAAAACATTTTTTTTTTTTTTTTTTTTTTTCCCGAATTGATAAAATAGAATATGGGCAAATGAAAAGCGAAAATAAAGAACATAAGCAAGAACGTGAACAAGTAAAAATTATGCCCCCTCCACCGGGGCAAACCTTTATTAGTTTATTTCCTTACGTGCAGTCAAAAAGATCAAGATATTTAATTTCTTAACAAAACTAGAAGAACGTTAAGAAAAAAAGAAAAGGGGGAAAACTTTGGTAATAAGCTCTGTAAAACTATGAAAATGAAGTAGAGAAATACCCCATAAGATTAATACGAAGACGAAGGCTTAATTCAACGAAGAGCTCAAACATCTGACCCAAATCGGCAGCATTACCATGAGAGTAAAGCATAGTAGCCGATGCCTTGGGATGCTTAACATGGACCGCCACGATATCATTACCGCGGCGAGTTCCGAAGCTTCAAAACATCAATATCTTCTCTTCTAGGAATCTCCGGTATGCAAAATTTGCTACTGCCGCCGCCGCCGCCGCAGCACGAGTCATCAGCCACCACCGTGTACGACGGCGGAGTAGGTGGAAAAAAGGCAAACTTAGCAGCGATGGATGACGTCACCCCGCCCATTTTTGTCGGAATCTCAATAGTTGTTGTTCTGAATTCATAAATAAAGCCACTTACAATCCTTTTCTTTACCCTCTTTTCAAAAAAGCTTCTAGCACTAACTTTCTTATCTCCTCAGATCTTCCTTCTTTAAAAGCTTTAAAACCTACTGAAGGCCCAAAATATATATATATATATATACATACACACGAAAACGACACACAAGAGGAAATTAACGGTGGCGCGTGAGATAGAATTGAAAGTTTCTAGTTTCGAGGGATGTGGAAGAGTTTGGGTTGTAGCAGAGCAGCGGGATGACGGTGGTTGCTGAGACAGCTGACGGCGGGGGCAGAAGGTAAGAATGGGAGGTTTCTGACAAAGAGAAGAAGAAGGAAAGGCTAAAAATGGAAAAATGAGGAAGAATTTTGATACTATCTGAGCGAGTTTAAACTACGTGACAACCAAAAATTCATTCGTACGGGTTTTACTATGAAAAAATAATATTATTATACGGTTTTAGTATTATGAATAGATTATTTTATTATTCAATTATTACATTTATTCTTTTTTTAGTTTCCGTAATATAATTGGCTGCCTTGCCTGACTTTATAACAACTAACTAAATTTTAGGTCGTTTAAACCCCCAACTTATCTATATAATTCATAATTGAAAGCCCATAAACTTATATATATATAGTATTTTCCAATTTAGCACTACATATTTATTTTTCTTTAAATATAAAAAATTAATAAAGGAAATATTAAAGTTATATTGAAAACTTGTTATATTATCCTAAATATTAATATTAAAAAAATGCAACTATTAGTGATATATAAAAATGAGTTTAAATATTTATTGTCAACTCGTAATATCTTTTATTACAATAAGGATAATATCAAATAGTTGATCATAAGTGTTGCTAAGCTTATAGTCGCCTTGCAAATTTGTATTGTGACAATTGTTATGAGAGCGAATAGTCAGCCTAGACTATTAAAGCACCACATGGGTGACCAACCCCTTTTAAAATTACGGATATCCACTAATCGATTTTGGGCTTAAGCGAACTGGAGTATGAGACTATCACATGGATGATGGTCACCTCTAAAATTTTGAACATCCACTAATTGATTTTGGACTTATATTAGATTCATAGTTGTATCAGGGGCTTCCAAGACAGGTCAAGTTTGTTATAATAAGAAAGAATTAAAAAAAAAAAAACACACACACACACAAAAGAGTAGTACAAAATATTTGAATTTAGTGCAATTGAATTTATATGCAAAGTTAATGTCCCAATGTTTCATTCATGGCACATCATTTTTGGTCCATAATAACTTTGGTAGTTATAGTTTTGAATCTATGCATAAAGCTCTCAAGACATGAGAATGAAGCAATTCAAGTTGGTCCCTACTACATTATTTCTCATTATGGCCCTTCTATTTTATAACATGAATTCATTTCAAAGAAATCACTAGAAAATTTGCTTAAGAATTCCCAATTATATTATTTCTCATTTTGGTAATTCATCCTTATATAGACTTTACTTCATGTTTTGAATCTCTCATTACCCCCTTAGATTCTTATATCACGCGTCAATTTATCATAAAATTTTTTAACACGTATAGTTATGTATCTATCGGAATCAATATTACATATCAAGGTCAATTTGATGCAATAGTAGTTTATAATATAATGTATAATTCAAATGTCATGTTAAAGAAGATGATGAGTGTGCTAGTTATATAAGGACAATTCATACCTAAATGGAAATGGATACTTTTGTGAGCATTGAATTGGGTTCATATATTTGACTCTAAATTGAGTAGGGTTTTGTATTGATGATAAATAGTGGTTTAGAGTATATAATTGAAGAAAGGAAATGAAGGGAAATAATAGAATTTTAGGCAAACCGTTAAAAAGGTGATAACCAGTTATTTTGACTTCTCTTATTTAGATGTGTCACAATGACATGTCAAGTGAGAAAATGAGTTCTACACATGTCAAGAATAGTTTTATACTACAATTTCAACTATATACATATAGTGTTGCGAGTCTCCTTATATGAATCTCTCTCAAATTAGTCGATAAGGATATCGGGTAAAAATAAAAAAGAGAAAGAATCTTAGACAAAATGGAAGAGAGATGGACCACCATTCTACCAATACCATTACCATATATGCCTTTGATGGATGGGATTGGGATTATTTGGAGAGCAGTCAGTCACCTTTCAAGTCTTATTGGCTATTCAATTTCAAGACCTAACTTTATTAAAATATACACATTCACAAATAGTAGACTCTCACTCTTTGCATAATTCCAATTTGTTTGCTTTTTAGTCTTGCAAAAGTTTTGGCCCCTCCACTATACCCTCTCCCAATGCTTCTCTTCTCTTGAACTTTTTTTTTTTTTTTTTTCCTCCAAACAAATATTCACATCAACCTCATCCTTTGGATTCATAGAAAAAATAACTTAATAATTGGAGTAAATATATGTATGTATGTATATATATATGTATGTATGTATGTATGTATGTATACTTCAATTACATTTTCCTTTTACAGGTGAAACATTCTCTGAATGAAATCCCAGAAAAATTACAAGAAGACTTTTTTTTTTTTTTTTTTTTTTTTTTGACAAATAATAATAATAATTGAGAAAATAGTTGGGGGACAGCCTGACAATGGGGGGAAATCAGTTATTTAGATTTATAAATTACATATTATTGAAGTCAATAAATTAACTATTTAAAGCACTTAGATTAGGAGATCCTAAGGATTTTGTGACCAATTATTACATATTGTTTTTCCATTTATGGAAAACTCCTTCATTTATTGAATAATTATTATTTCAATTTAAATTTAGTTGTCTCGTTTCACTAAATTAAGATTAAATTTATAATTTGAGTTGATTATAATAAAAAAGAACAATGTGAATAGAATTAATCATAGGACTTAGTACGATGTAATTTAAGGTAATATATATATATATATATCATTAACGAATAATGAGTATATTCAAAAAGGGACTTAAGGTATTGAATATTTACAGAATTTTCTTTTTTCTTAATTTCTGCAAAGATACCTTATTGGAATTATTATTATTATTCCAAAAGAATTTTTCTGTCATGTCAGGTTCGTTATACCTCAATTTTGATGACTGAAATGACAAGTCGTGAGTTTTTTTCTCTTTTGTTTTGAGGATTTAATTATCCACACTACATGGACTTGGCAATGTATAAAAAATGGCCCAATTTTGAATTGAAACCACAGCCCACAATCAGTTACGGTGGTCCTTAAAGCATAAGAAAACGCATTATGAATATTTATACGAGATCGAAAGTTCAACATTCATTCAACGAGCATGTAAAAGACAATGTGAGATCTTCTCCGAGTAAGAGTTAGACTCTGCAAGCTATGTAACACTCGTTATAAGCGCTATATAAGAATTAGAATGAGACCTTCCCCCCGAGTAAGAACTAGTTTCTACGGGCACAATATGAACTGAATTTGGACTAATTAGAATCGTGGCTCCTAAAATTAAATGGTCAAAATTTTTTTTTGAGACATCTTAATTTTAATTTTTCTAAAGATAAAAAATATATATCATAAAATATTATTTTACTTTTTTTAATTAATTATTATTCACATATTAAAATATAGTAAATAATAAAAAAAAAAACTCTAATATTTAGGTGAGTTGATAAAAAGTTATCTTGGTTTAAATAAGTTTACGGATTTCCACCCTAACTCATGTATGTATCTATTTCTCCTGCAACAGACCAACCTGACTCGAAGCAGGTGCCCGAGTGAAGAAAAAAAAAGAAAAAAAAATGTATTAAAGAGACTGGAATTGGACCACCAAAAAAAACAGAGGACAAAGAAAGCAGACCCCAACAAAGCTTCGTCAAAAGTGGACAATGGATCCAAGAAGAAGAAGTAGAAGAAGAAATATAAAGTGATAATTAGAATGAGACATAACTTTTAGGTATATTCCCACTTTCCCAAACCTAGCATTATAATTTTTTCCCCCCTCCTCATGTAAGCTTACTTGATCTATTATTTATACATATTCTCATAAAATTTTATTTTTTTTTATATATTTTATATATATATATATAATTGTTGTGATTTGAAGTCTCACATTGCTTACTTAGGAGATCTCTAAGCGCTTATTAAACAGAAGATCTGAAACCATTTACTCATTGACGTGTTTTAAATATGTGAAACTTATTTAAAATGGGTCAAAACAGACAATTTATATATGAATAATTATTCAATTAAAAACACATTAATTTAGGTCAAAAATTTAAGATTCACTTTCCAATTGGTTTGTCCTCATGTTTTAGGACACTTTCAATGATTCTACCCTACCTTCATTTATTAAACTATATACTAATACTACTAATATTCAAATATTCAATTCAACAAAGATACAAAAATTTGTATCCCATTACTTTCCTTCTAGCTAGATCAATAACCATGGTTGGATTCATACCCCTAACACTAACATGCCTACTGCCCCCCATCATTTTTTTTTTAAATTTCATTTATTGGCAACAAAGAGGGTTTATTATTATTATTTTTTAAATTAAAAAAATGTAATATAATTTTTCAACAGTTAAAGTTAAGATTTATGTCAATTAATAACAGTCTTATTTATGATTATAGAAGATCATAAATTTTAACGTGATATATTCTTCATGTTACGAAGATTCAAGAAGGAGTGTTATGGATCTTGTACATGTATCAAACTTGAAAATTCATCGAGTTTAGTGGATGTTTATCGAATAATTGTCATTATCCTTTTACCTCGAGATCAACACTGCAATTAATTTCAAAATAACACATGCCATCCCGATTTTTTTTTGATTGAAATTTGAGGCATTTTCACATCTATTGTGTCTTAAACTCATAACCTTTAGAAGTATTGCTATGAATTAAAGTATACTTTTTTTACGTTATCCATGATATTTATCTCTTTAATTAGTTTCTCTCTTATTAAAAAAAAATTAATAAGACCATTTATGCAATGGTATCGAAAAATTTTAAAATAAAATTCTTATATTTATAATTTGATAATAATTAACAATATTATTCAATCAAATGCATAATTCCTTACTCAGGAGGAAACAAACAAATAAATAAATAAATAAAATACCAATTTCTTGCCGTACGGTTCAATGAAAGAATCACCTTCTTCTGAATTATCTCTTTTTTGTAATAATGGCATGGATGCTCTAAATCTTACTCCGTCTTAATCTCAATTTAAGACGTGATGCAAATTTATTTTATAAAAAAAGAATTAATAATTTATTAAACATATTGAGATGACAAATTAACGTCCGCTTTGAAGTAAATTTTACGAGTTTAAAAAATATTATATCACATTTTGAGATATTTAAATGTCAAGATTTTTTTGAAGTTCCTTTCTGCTTAATGGTCACTCGCAAGTGCGGGTATACCTGCACTGTTAGGTCTTCCCGAGTGGATTAGTCTGGGTTGAAAGGGTTTAAGATACCACCTAAAAAAAATATATATTAAGATTTTAAAAATAAACACACTTGCCATGTAAAAATTTCACTAAGAGCTTGATATTAAATTAATCAACAAATATTTAATTCTAAGATAAAGGATCACAATATCTAATCTTTCTTAATTAATTTCCTTTCTCTTTCCTCTTTATTATATATATATATATATATATAAAGATCTTGTAAGAAGTAATTTAATGAGCATTTGTAAATCTAATCTACATTTAATGAACTTCAAACATCAAATTAATTTATACTTTTATAAATATATTCCGAGTTTAGTTAATAATAAATATTTAAGTTCATATTTTTATATATATTTACGATGTTGAGATGAATTATATCACATTTCGCCTTTTAATTTCACATTTAAATTGAATCGTGACATTATTTTATCCACATAGTATATATATATATATATATATTATAATATTTAAAAATTATTAAAGAAAAATCTTCATTACGACAGTGGTAAGTGGTGAGGCCAAGTAAGTGATTATTGTCCTTAAAAAAGAATCATATTTCCTGCACCATTGCACAGCGGACCTGGAAATTCAGCAATTATAATAATAATAATAATAATAATAATTTAAAATTTATATTTTCCTAAAAATAATAATAATAATAATTTAAAATTTTATTTTTTGAAATATTCAGAAAGAAAATAAAAATGAAAAACCAGATTGTTCATCATAGCAGCTGCAGTTCTATAATGAATTATGTTCAGGCCATGTTTGGTCATAATGAATTATATATATTTTTTTTAGTTACTTCAAATTATTTCTTTTTCACATATAAATAATTATTTTCCTATTTTTCCATTGGTAATAATTAAACGAGCATAAATTTCAAAGCCAGTGATTTCAAATTATTGACGGCAAGTATTTTTCTTTTATTTTATTTGTACAGAAAAAAATGGAAATAAATATAATTATTTTGTAATTTGATTAATAAAGTAAAATTAGCGACAAATATATATATATATATATATATATATATTTTTTTACCTTAATTAAAAAAAAAAAAAAAATTGGTCTTTCTGGGAATCGGTCTCTCAGTCAAAAGCAAAAGTAGAAGAGTCTAGTCTTGGATGTACGTAAAGAAAGAAAGCTGTTTGATCTTTTTTTTTATTACAGAGATATATATATATATTTTTAGTGAATTTAATTTACATTCAAAAAAAAAAATTTATTTAGCCAAAAACTAGGGGGGAGGGAAAGGAAATGAAGGGACACAATCATTTTATTTCTAAATTATAATTAAATATGAAAAAAAGAAAAAAATTTCTAGAAAATTCCAAGAGAAAAAGGAAAATTGGTGTGAGGACTGGAGAATACTATTATTAATCTGATATTTATCCGTACAAATTTTTTATTGATAGATTATTCAGGTATAGGCCCAAGTACAGGTCTCCAAGCTCTTCTAAGTAACCGTTGCCGGAAAGTTGCCGATAATGGTCGGAGAGATCGTACTCCTCCGATTCGCCTTATCCTAAATTCACCATCACCGCTAAGTCCAACGCCGCCGCTACCGTCAGCTCCATCCCTAACATTTCCGGAACCTCTGTCATCAAACGAAGGAGGCGACGATACAAACAAGTCTCTCAACTTGTGACTGACGACCAATTCCTTCCCTCTCTCCGGCGAGTCCTCATCGCATCCTTGCCGATCCGGAGAACTCACTTCTCGCCGTTGCAATCTCCTTCCGCTACTGTTTCCCCGACTGAGTAGCATCCGTAGCGTCTTCCTTCGACGGAGATGAATCACCGGGCTTGTTGTTGGGCTTCTCGTCGGGCTTCCAGCCACCGCACACTGGGTAGCTAATAGCTTAAATTTCTGCAAAGTTGCCATTCTTAATTCGAATTTACTTTTCCGCTACTTCTAAAATCTCGAAGAACAACAATGGAAATTTCAATTTCAAAAAAAAAAAAAAAATTAGAGAGAATAATATAAGAGAGAGGAAAAGTGAGATCTAGAATAGATGATTGAAAGGGTGGCCATAGAAGGAAAAGGGATGCTTTGTGTTGTTAGTAAATAAACTTAAGAATAGTTTGAAGAAAACAAAAGGAAAACAGTAGAATTAGAATAGATACAAAGTTAGGCGAAAAAGAACGGAACGGAGAATTGGGGGGTTGGGGAATACGGACGGCTTTATTACATTAGAAACGGGCTTTGTTAGGTTGTGTTTGGGCTTCCATTAATTCATGCAAATTAAATGTAAACGTGTCAATACATGCGGGTCCGTCGTCCTTTGGTCTTTTTGTACATGTACCTTAATTGTTTATTATTATTATACTCAGCCGGCTGGCTATAAGAGGACATGTAATCACAGACAAGGATTACATGTTAAGGCGTGGCCTTTTTTGTTTTCTTTGATTTGAAGGGAAATTTGTATTACAAAGTTGACAAATGTGTGAATAACGTGATTAAATTCTTTAATTTCATTTCCATTTCCCTCTTTATGTGTTTTGAAATTGAGTAATTTTCTTTTTCTTTTTCTTTTTCTTTTTGGTGATTTTTCAGTTTAGGAAGTTAATCAATAAATGTAATCATTGGTTTCACCTCTTTTAGGGGAGCTGGTTGTATAGAAAAGAGTAGAACGTAATCACTGTAAGTAGAATGTTTCATCCCTTCTCTCTCTCTCTCTTTCTCTCTCTTTCTTTCTTTATGGTTCATTGACAAAGAAATCCTCTGCTTGCAATCCCAGCAAAGTTTGCTTCAGAAAAGTGGTTGTTTGGCTGTAAAATCACCACTTTTATTATTACTATATTTTGGGAAGGCAGGTGATAATAAAGGCCTGTATAGATTCAAGACTAGAACTTTAATAATCTTTTAGTCAAAACCTGAAATTAGTGCAGCTACCAAACTCAATTATAAAGAAAGAAATAATACTAGTATATGAATTCTGTTCCGTATATTTTCTTGGTAAAACAGGTTGGGAAAACTCCTATCCAATATGTACATACATACATTCCTTTCAGGGCGGCCTAATATTAATTGTGTGTGGGTTTTTGTTTCAAAAAATATTCCAGTACAGGAAACTTACATTATCTCTAAGAAAAAAAAAAAAGGTATAGACAAGAACAGCCAAACCAACCTACTCCACAAAAAATTGTCATAAAGAAAAGCAGAGGATAGAATACAAGAGAGAAGAAAGTGTCATCCACTGGAAGTAGGTGTAGAGTTGCTAGCCCATTTATCAGTAACAGAATCAGGTGAAGGTGGGGGAAACATTATCCTTAACATGTCCACCACCATCATCAATCAAAATGTCTAAAACCTCAACTTTCTGAGCATTATTATTCAATCCTTCATTCTGAATTCGACGTAAGACATCCACGATTTCTTGCATCGAAGGTCTAATATCCCTTTCCTGTTGCAGACAACGGAAAGCTAACTCAGAAACCTGTGTCATCATCCTCCTTGTTGAACTATTTGTTCCAAAGTCAAGACCTAGATCCACCAACTCGTGTAATGTGTGATTCTGGATTTTATTAATGCCCATGTTCGCCAAATTAATGTCCTGGCGGTGTCTGTTTGTGTCCACTGCTTGCAATGATGACAGAAGCTCAATCAACACTACACCAAAGCTATAAACATCACTCTTTTCAGTAAGCTGGTAACATTGATAGTATTCTGGATCAACATATCCAGGTGTCCCTTGAGGAGCTGTTGATACGTGTGTAACATCATTTGGAAACAACCTGGACAATCCAAAATCAGCAACCTTAACATGGAAATCATTGTCTAGAAGGATGTTATTGGTTTTCACATCACGGTGTATGATATCTGACGCATGAAGATAAGCAAGAGCATCAGCTGTTTCAATGGCTATGTTCAGTCTGATAGGCCAAGCTAGCAAACCGGACTTGGCACGTTTTCCATGAAGATGATCAGCCACTGTTCCATTTGGGATATACTCATAGACAAGAAGTAGCTCCCGGCTTCGCTTAGATGTGCATCCATACAGAGTGACAAGGTGGGCGTGCCTTAGTCGTGTCAAGATTTCAACTTCATTCATGAACTGTTCCACTCTCTTGAAGTTGTTCTCATATAAGCGCTTGACTGCAACTATCCGGCCATCAGGGAGAATGCCTGACAGAAAAGAGATTCAACATATTTTGAGTTGTTGCAAGATATATATATTTACAAGAAACAGATAATCATAATGATTTATGATCATACCATAGTAAACAGTACCAAAGCCACCATCTCCAAGTTCTCTACTTTGGGAGAAATTATCAGTAGCTTCCTCAAGTTCATGGTAGTTGAAGACTTGAACACCAAAATAGGAGCTGTCGCGTCCAAATTCAGATTTTGATGAAGGATATGAAAGGATGCTTTTGGTGAATGTATCTGATGGAGCAGAAGCGACCCTGTTAGCAAGAGGAGTAGTTGGAAGCTCCTTGTTGTGATCAGTTTGGACCATTTGAGAAGATGCTGCAGCAGCAAGTCTCTTCCTCCTCCGTTGTCTACAAAAGAAGATTAACCACCCAAGGCCAATACCAGCAATAACTGCACCTGCTATCGCAAGGCCTGCAACAAAAACACAATAAAGTGTAAAACTTTCTTTTCTTTCGCATCAAACACTTGCAAAATACCATTTCTGTCTGTCTGAGATCATGAGACAGTACCTATGCTCATTGGCGTGTTGACACCGCCTTTGCCACCTGCAAAAGAGATGATATATATGAAAAATTGTTTAAATCGAGTTAAATTGCCACAATCTTAAGTCAAGTTATATTATCTTCTGCTCGGAAGTCGGAAAGCTTAATTTGATATACAATCCTAAGGTGAACGATCATAGGAACAGGTCCGATTATATTATAAGCATCGATAACATTGACGTTGGGAATGGTAGAACTGAACAAATTCTGGGGATTTCTGCTCATATCCGCCGTAGTTGTACTGCATCCGTAAAACATAATGAGGTCATGTTGATGACATCGCTGAAGGAGAAAAAACTGGAATTGAAAGTCCAGTTCGTGAAATGAGATGGAAAAATGTTATCATAAAGATCAGCTTGAGAAAGTTTCAAGCTTTTCGTGGTCTGGTTAAGTTGCAGAACTCTCTGTAAGTAACAGAATTGTGTGTAAACTCAGGAACATAAATATTGGGTTGACTACAAATGAGGATGAACTCGGAATACCACAGTGGTCGGGACGATCACGTCCTGTGAAAGGAAGGATATGTGATGCCGGAAATGGGACCACTAGAGAAGGGCCGATTACAGTCGGAGAGATCAACGGTTACCGCCATTGCAAAATGATGGCGCGAAGAAAAAATGAAAAATGCAGGCGAGGAAGAGAAATGGAGGGAGAGAACGCATTTACAAAAATGGAGGAAGATGAATGCAGACATGGAGAAATTGAAGTGAGAGAGTGAGTGAAGTTGGAGAAATTGCATTATGAATTTTTGGTCGCTGTTCGGAGCTGTTCAACGTTGATTGTCGAAGAAAGTAGCTGTCTTTGGTTGACTAAGAACAGTTATGGTTTTCTCGGGGTACACAAAACGACAAAAAAAAAGCATATTTTTAATAATTTTGGTAAATGAAACATGAACAAACAAGACATCATCAAAGATTCAGAAAAGATCTTACCATTATCGTTCCGAATGTTTCCACATGTTAGATTATACGGCTGATCGGAACAGAAGCAAACAAAGGCGGCGGTACTGGAATTATGTCCGCATCTGCCTCCGGACCTAGTGCATTCGTCACAAGCCGAATTATTCGCTTCCCACTCAATATCAAACCCCTCTCTGAGAGTCGATTCTAAAGCTTTCGAATTCACCAAGTTTTGAATCGCCGCTTGATTAACCGGAACAGAGATAGACCTACTACACTCAACGCCGGTCGGAATCACCCCGAGCGTTGAATAAAATCCGGTCGAGTTATCAGTACCCGTATTATTACCCGGGCAATCGAACTGATACGGTTGTCGCGGGAAATTAGGAACGAGAAGGGAACAATCGTAGTGAAGAGTCACGTTTTGGAAACCGGAAGAGTATCTGAAATTGGTGTAATTGAAAGCGGTTTCGTGGATAAACCTCGGACAAATATCGTTCCAGAGATCATCTCTAGCGACGGTTAAACTCTGTCGGGAGCCGTCGATACGGAGAACTCTGTATCGTACGGATTCGAATTGAAGAAAAGCGACACTCGGAGAACCGTCTTGGCAGGAAAGCTCGAAACCCGGATACCCGCAACTGCTTGATCGGATCCCTCCTCCTCCCCAAAAAGGATAACCGAAGTTTTCACCGCCGCACCGGAAAGGCTCACCGCAGGTGACATAATATTGCTGATTTTGAGAGAATGATTTTGGGATGTTGATCAAAGTGAGAGTAATAATAATAACCACCACAAGGTGGACGGAAATGGTCGAAAACAGATTTTGCTGCATGTTTTACAGAGCTCCAAAGAAAAAGTTGAAGTTCATTCGGAATTGGAAAAAGAATAAAAAAGGATGAGAATTTGAATCGATTTTGGAATGTGGGAGTTTGACCTTAAGATGACTGAACCTGTCTTTTGGGTAACTTTTCAACTAAAATCAGAAGCTTCTGCTGGAAATGGAAATAAGAAAAGAGGATGGACAGTGACTGACTTTTGTCTAATTTCTTATTTTGAATGAATGAACAAAATGGCAATCTGCAGAAGTAGGAAAAATGTTACCGGAGAAGGAAAAATGGGAAGAACTTGTGGAATATGTACGTAGAAATTTTTGGAATTTTGCCTCAGAGTGCGGTTGGTAAGTCAACAATGTTTTGCCACTAACTGGACTTGTATATACATACGGATATATATATATATATATATATATGTTCTGTTAAAATGAAGTATATTTTCAAGAATTTGAAAGAAAAATCTTTCAAATTTCTTTTGTAAAATATACAGCACGAGGAATAAAAGCACTCTTTTTTTTAATGTAAAGGAACATAGCAAAGAGAAGAAGGCAAAACTAAGCATAAGGAAGATGATTCAAATTGTAAGAGCTTCATTATTCATAAAGTAAGGTTTTGAATTTGAACCTTATTTATATAGAAATATATTAGGGTGTAGGAAAAACTTTCCTTAATAGGGTTCTCACACAGTTCGACTTCGGTTTAGTTGCAAAATCTCTAGTTCGAGCCTTGCTTAAGAAAAGATAATGTATAGAAAACTTCACGTAGTGAAAGTCTGACGTAATTCAATTCTAATTTTCATCGAAAAATTAGAAAAAAAAAAAGCATAAGGAAGCAAGAATAACTAAAAAAGGAAAAATGGAGAATATTTGGTGATGATATTTTCATTTTTCATAAAATATTAAATAATAACTTCAATGAATAATCTTTTCTTTTAAAATTAATTATTTCCTAGTACTTAAAAGTCAACCAGATTTTAGTCAATTGGGCTTGCTCCTGGTTCTTGGGCCAGTAATACTGATAAATTAAAAACCCAGTCAAAGCTCTAGCATCTGTTAGGCCAAAAATAGTCTCTCTGTCTCTGTTGACTTTTTTTTTTTTAGTAGGTAATAACCGTGAATATTATGGCTAAATTAGTCAATTTTCCACCATAAGTAAGCAACTAAACCAGCTAATAAAGATTCTTTATCCCAAGATAATAAATATCACCTAAACGGATTAGACAGAATTAAACTATTAAAGAGTAAAAAAAACTCAATCGTACCTCTAGACGGTGCAACCGACGGTGATGAACCGCCGCCGCCGCCAACACCACCACCGTTACCAACCGAGCAAGTAGTTGTCACGTAAGGCGGAAAGGGACAAAAGCAAGCAGTTTTATTACTAATAATATCATACCCACACTTTCCACCAGATTCATCGCATTCACTGCACGCGCTATTATCACCCACCTTCCACCTCACATCAAAACCTTGCCGGAGAATTTGATCCAAACCCGTATAGTTCACTACCGCCGTCGACCTCCCTCCCATACCCACATCCACGCCCAACCCCATGCCCATGTGTTCCACCGGATATACAACACTAGAGTTACAACTACCGGGACCTAGAGCTCCGGGCAATGCATACACAGGACTATCACAATAATCAAGAATAGGGTTTGAAGAAAACAAGGGTTCCCCAAGCGGGCAGCCATAGAAGAAAGTAAGGTTTACAGAAGTTGAAGCATAATCAAAAAGGGTGTAATCCAAACTGGTGTTAACTAAATCAGTAGGACAAGTCGAAATCATCACATCTTCTCTGGCAATCCTCATTGTTTGAGTATTTTGATTAATATCCAAAATCCGGTAAGTCATGTTCTTGATCTTGATTCTTGCTATATTATTATCATCGCAGCTCAAGATTAAACCGGGATACCCACAATACACAGGATCATTGGCTCCACGGAAAGGGTAACTTATTCTAGTAATCTTACCACACTCGAAAGTATTGTTTCTACTACCACAAGAATGGTAATAAAATTCTTGATCTGGAAAAGCATGGTGAAGAACTACTAATAGTTGAATGAAAATGGATAAGAGTTGAAGATTGAGTAGAGAAGGGTATTTTTGGAAATTCATTGTTCAGATGAAGAAGAAGAAGAAGAAGTAGTAGTAGAAGCGGTAGAAGTAGTAGTAAGGGTTTTTCATTCATAAGTGGAAAAATGAATTGAGAGAAAAGATAATAGTTAGTACGTGGTAGAAGAATATGACATGGCTCTGGTTACGAAACACTTTGATTAAAAAGTGGACCTATAAGCCCTTGATTTTGGTAAATCTTTGTAACCAAAAAAAAATAAAAAATAAAAAATAAAATTTACCACAGTGGAAAAATGTATTGTAAATTTTACACGACGTTGAGTGTTCGACACTCGCTCTGAGCGCTACATTAGAGTCTTGATGAGGTCTTTCCCGAGTAAGAGTTGATTCTACAGAAGCAATTTGAGACGAATCCGAATTAGTTGGAGTATAATGACTCCGAATACCGGATGGTTAAAAAAAAAATTAATAATAAAATTGGACCTATAATTGTATGCAACTTAAAAGGGCTTGTAATATATTATATATATATATATATATATATATGATCATCTTAATTTTACTTGAGTTCCAAAAAGAAGTCTAGGATCTATATATATATATATATATGTGTGTATATTTCACCTAATTACATATGATATTATATATATTATATATTAGTTAGTTTGATTAATTGTTCAAACATGTAATAAAATACTACAAATAATGGTGAGAATGTAGTAGATAATTTTGGTGGTTAGATGCTATACTTAATACTATAAGGACTTAAAACCCCCTATAGTTGAGAATGGAGAAAAATGGTTTCAAGTCATTATTGTATATTTAATGAGAGTTGACATAATTGTTTTTAAAAAAATTATAATATACATACATACATATATATATATATATATATGTATGTATATTTAAACAATACTTTTCAATTAAATTGCTCAAGTTTTCCCGATTAATTATTTTCAAAATTTCTTGATAACATTTTCTTTTTCCCTTTCATATAATTGAACAATTATTAATATTGACTCGGTTATATCCACATTATATATATAAGAAAAAAGACTCAGCTATAAAATGACACACAAACTATTATGAGAAGTCGCATCAAAAATGTTTTCATGTGAAAAAAATAAAAAAAAAAAAAAAAAAATATATATATATATATATATATGGTCGAAATTAAATACAATCATCAAGAAAATGACACAACTACATGCAGATACAAACACACACGTAGGAAAGGTTTTTGTTTTTCAAGAATCAACCTTTTTCCTATACCAGCCAACTTCCCAACTGTTGAATGCAAGCAAATCATATATATATAGATATAAGAGGAAACCTTAGATATATATATATACGTGTGTATATATATATAGATACATATGTGGTTACAATCATAGGAACCAACATCAAACATGTGGAGACAATACATATGTAACCCATATATCCTAAAATTTCATACACCACACCAACTTTGAAGGGTGAATATAAAGACTGAAAATTAAGTAACATAATCAATTATTTAGTATTGTATTAAAAAAATATTTCAAATTTCTTCAAGTCCTCATGTGGGGATTTCAACTGGTTATTTCAAATAACACTTATATAAAATTACAATTTTTTTTTTTTTATTTTTCGATGTGGGATGCTTAGGAAATCGTGCTCTAAGGTAGATCCGTGACCTGAATGTCACTCTTCTCATGTGAATCCCCTTCACCAAGAATTAAAGAAAGTGGTCAAGTTGAATTTTTCAAAATATGAGTATAATTTTAATAGAGTAAATCGAAAATTATAAACATTTTTTGTGTCATAAACAGTTGAATAATATTTATTAGGATACATCTAGAGTATACCTTATAATTTTAAAATATATTATTGAATAAAGAGTTTTAAACCCTTATTTAATGACGATCAATGTAAAATCTTGTTTAAAACAGTTGTATTGTGAAACTCAATTTAAGCCATCTCTAGTCCATGTGCCATTGATGATCAAAGAAAAACAACAATTATGTTAATTATCGTAGTAGAACAACACAAATACACAAAGGGAAGAATTAATTACATACATCAAATATATATATATATATATATATATATGAATGAGGCAAAAGTTGTGATTATATGTTATTAATTACAGACAATGCTGCGTTAAATGTAGGTTAGATTTGTCCAACAAAAACTCAGAACATATTTTGCCCATCATTTGGTAAAATGATCCCAATTCAGATAACTGTTCCACACTCATTTTGCCCATCAATTTTCTTGCTAATGCTTCTTTCTCTTCCTTCATCATCTTCAATCTCTCAAAATACAATGAAGCATTCCTTACTGTTGCTCCCATCTCCTTCAACCTACTCTCTTCCTCCTTTGTTAGTGCTGCTGTATTTGACTGCATTAATATGCATAAATTAATATGTAATTCTTTTTTTTAAAAAAAAAAAAAAAATCTATGAAAAATAAATATATATATATGTATATACCTCAAGAAACTGAGCTCCCACTTCAAGAACTTCTGAATAATATTGCTTTCTATCTTCTTGTCCCTTCTTGTAAATGTTTCTTGCAAGGGAAAAGCTCCTCACTATGATTTTCCTCTTCTTTTCCATTTCTTGATTTAGCTTCATATCTTTTGGCACAATATTAGTATCCCTATTCATCAGTTTCTTCTGGTAAGCAACAACAGCCTTCACAAACTCCTGCACATAATTCCAATTCACTCACCAATTTAATTAAAACAAGAAAATATATATACATATATATATATACACATAACTATGATCCGACAATAAAAGGACATTACAAGAAAGCACTGCTCAGATAATAACAGTCTCACATAAAATCTTCTAATTTAAATATACACATATATATAAATATATATATATATATATATATATATATATATATATATGTATGAATGTATGATAGATGTAACGAACCTGATAAGCAAAAGGACAACCAGGGTAATCAAATTTTTGATCAGAATTGGATTTCCTCATTCTCTCGGGATGAAATTGAAGTCCCATTATAAATTTACCTTCCTCAGGATTATAACAGTCTGGATCATAGAACCCTTCAATCAAACCATCTGGTGCAAATGCCATAGGAACAAATCTCTTAGCTAATTTCTTCACACCTTGATGATGATAACTATTCACCAACAACTCCATTTTCTTCTTCCCTTCTTCTTCTTCTTCTTCCAAAGAACCCTTAAACCATTGATGCAGAGGTGTATTTTCCACTACCTTAACACCATGTCTATGTCCATCATAGTTTTCATAATCAATATGCATTATTTCTGATGATAATTCTTTACTTATGTCCGCATAAAGAGTACCACCGCTTGCAACATTGAGTACCTGAGATCCCCGGCATATTCCTAGGTAAGGAATGTTTCTTTCCAGACAAAGTTTGGCTAATCTTAGTTCAATTGTGTCTTTTTCTTTGTCAATGGCGGTATCACTTGCATGCACCCTTTTGATTTCTTCCATTTCTTCAGGTGATAAATTAGTTTCGTCGTCGTCTTCTTTGCTGTACCAAAAGGGATCGATATCTTCTCCTTCACATAGAAGAACTCCGTGGATCGGTTCGAAACTATCCAGTAGATTGTGTACACCGGAAACTCTCGGCACAATTACAGGTACTGCCCCGTAATTTACTATAAGATCAAGATGATATTCTCCTAAACAAAAAAAAAGAAATCACAATTAATTACATTTAAATTAAATTAACTAAGCTGGGAATTGAAAAAAGAGGAAAAATCTACGAACCCACAAAATCGACGAACTTGTTCTTGCGAACGGTGCGTCTAGACACGATGAGGACACGAGGAAGGATGTTAGAGAGATGAGCAGCCATGGAAGCTATTTGTAGTTATAATGTGATTTATAAGAGAATTACACAATCAGAGATGTCTTGGGAGATTTTATAGGAGAAGTTGGATTAGATTACTTAATTAAACCAAAGAAGAAAGATTGGACCTTGGAAACATAGAGAGAGAAAAAGAGACGACAGCTAAGCATTCAGCGGTGGAGGTTCTGCACACACACATATATATATATATATATAGAGAGAGAGAGAGAGAGAGAGAGATGCATGGATGTTGGATTATGTGATGAGTTGGTTAGATTCAGACGTGGCGGATGGTTTTATCTGATGGGATGGAGGTGTTTTTTGGACAATTCAAACGCTGGCTGAGGAAGTGCTTACTTGGACAGTTTTTTTCTTCCTATTTTTTTCCAAGGATCACGTTTTCGTTTCTTTTCTTCTTCTTCTTCTTTATTTATTATTATTATTATTATTATTATGACGATGATGATGAATTTTCCCCACTTTTCAAAAGTTGGTCAGTTTTATTTGAAGCATCCTTTTTGGAAGAAAATATATATATATAATTGTCTTAAGGATCACATTAACTGCTTTTGTAATCTTGTGGAAAAAATATATATATCGTCTTGCATCATTGCATGCAACATATTTTTCCGTTATCATGATTTTTTTTTTTTTTAATTAAATAATCATGATTCAGGGTAACAAAAAATATCTAATCTAAAAAGTTTGAGATAACAAAACTCAACTTAAAAAAATTAGGAGAGTAAAAAACAACAAAAACAATAGCAATAACAACAACAACAACAACACAACTATTATATATATATTCATGACGTTTAGACTACCGATCATTGATATCATTTGTAAAGAGAGCTCGAGTTCATCCTCTTCCTTCAACAACAATCTCTGCGATCCAGGGCGAATCATAGACTCCAAAGATAGTTTGCAAAAAAGATAAACATCTAGAAAATGACCCAGAAAGAGACTGAGTTTAAAAGCTAATTCTTCAAAAAGAAGAAAAAGAGTTTGATTTCTAAAGATCAAAGAGAAGTCTTGCATATGAAAGTGAAATGTGAGATTAAAATAACTTAAAATACATGATATACTAACAAATGTGAGATTAAATTTTACAATCTTGAATATAATATAAAATAAATTTAAATATTTATTGTCAATTTAGATCGATGTTTTATGTATTACAACGATTCATCATAATCAAACAACAACAAACCTCCATTATCAATCTATAATATATTTATTTTTTTTATGAAATTCATGAATTAGATATGGTTTTATATGTTAGCCACCTAATGATAATTCTTCAAATAGAACATTAATCACAAATGTATATAATAAAAGAGATCGAGGTAGATGGATAGATTAAAGAAAAGCAGTAGGGGAATAAGATTTGGAGATGGAGGTGGAGGCTTTATCCGGTGGAGATTTATTAATTATGGTGGAGTCAGGTGGCTTATTTTTTTAATTCCGCCATTAATTAAGTTGCCAAATTTGTTCATTATTTCCATTTCCGGGTCATATTTAGTTATTTATTTATGACCACCTGAGAAGCAATTGGAAGACTTCATTTAGGATTTGATCACATGAAAGTTTTTTTTTTTTTTATAGAGCATCCGTTCTTCCACCTTATTTGATGAACACTAATCCGTATTCGGCTTACGAACCGCTCGTATAGTTCAACTCTTACTCGATGATGAGGGTATGATGAGGGTTTGACTCAGAGCTTTTTAACATGGCGTAACCATCCGTCCTAGAGAAAGCATTAGAAGTCCGCGCACCAACTCCCCGAAACTACCGGGTTACAAGAAAGTTTATTTATTATTAGGAAACTACTTCTTTTTTTTGTGGGGCCCCTTTTTCCTTCTTTCTTCTTCTTCTTTTTTAAGTCATTTACTAATTAAACTATTAACTAAATTAAGAGAAACAGTTGCCAAATAAATGAAAACTGTTACCAATTAACTTTTATCTTCTTGAATTCGAGTAGTCAACATTATCAACAATTATCAAATATTAAATATCCTACAAGTCAAAGTAAGTTTGTGTATGTAATAAAAATAAATGATTAGAGTTTCTTTTAATTACTTGCCTAATTTCCTTCGTATTATCGGCAGAAAATCTTCCCAAAGGCACCCTGGAATTAGGGGAAAAGACTTGTTGCAAAAAAAAAAAATTAGAAAAATAATTGTCCATTCTGATCTACCAGTTCTACTTTCAATGGAAAAATAAATAAATAGATGTACAAGAATTTATGTAATTTAATCAATTTTATCGTAAATTTTAATAATTAATTCAAACTATATATTCATTTTCATATTAAAATATATAAATTTAAAATTATTTAAGAAGACTTTTTTTTTTTTTTTTTTTTTGGTGAATTATTATTTAAGAAGACTTAGTTTGAAATGAAAAAGGAAAAGCATGTATTATTTTTTATGCTATAATAACGTATGAGATGAGCCGCTACAATTTTAAGACTATAATATTAATCTTTGTTAGTGGAAGAAGTAAGTGCGTCTGTCTCTAATTTTCCTCACTAATTAAAGCACTCGATTTTGCTTGAAGAAAAAAATGGTAAGTGGGATTTTTTTGGTATCCACCTGGGTGTCTGGTGTTCCCACTTTTTTGATGAGATTAATCCGGACTTGGTCCGAGAAGCGCTCGCAGAGTTCAACTCTTATTCAAAGGTTAGGGTCTGACTCATAACTTTTAACACGATGTTAACCATTCATGAAGATTCGAAACCTCGATTATCCACTTTAGAGGAAGGGAAGTGGGATTACCAACAACATAGCATTACCCTAAATTTAAATAATTGTTGTATATGTCAATCATATGTTATAATTTTTACCGTTCATATTAAAAATTATAATTCAAATTTTGTTTCTTCATTGTAAAATTTTATATTTTTTGAAAAAAAATGAGATTACTTGTGGAGCAAATTAGGTTACTCAAAATATATATATTTTAGTTTATAAGACATGAAAATTTTGTAACACTCTTATAAATTTTGACTATAGTAAATTATTCTCTCAAGTTTTTGTGTTTATACTATTTTTTTTTCGGATTATTATTACCTTTCATAATTAGATAATCGTTCAAATTACCAAGAAGAAAAGTTTTTATAGTTTAGTATGCTATATAGTACTTGGAATTTTTTTGGAAACCACAACAATATCCAAATTAAAGTACAAGTAATACTTGTTTAATAGCAAATAATACATATATTAATTAATAATCACACACACACACATATATATATATATATATATAATTGGGAAAAGGGTGCAAGATTTGGGTCCTTATTTCATAAAAATAAACGTCTTTTCTATATATAGTACAAGAAAAGACACTATTAATTAACTAATTAATAGCAAATCTTGGACCCAACTGGTTCTGGTTCTGGTGGTTCTGGTTCTTGTTCAGCAGCGGGGAGTCTGAACACCGCACTTGCTAGCAACAGTTCTAGCGCCGGGAGAATTCACATACTGCTTCAGACTCGGATCTCTCAGATACCCACAAAAGCAAGGCCTCTGCTCTCTCAGCTTAGCGCAACAATCCGACGACGGCGTTTGGTTTGAAAAGATCGCCCCGGCGCATGGGCTCAGCTGCACCGGAGAACAAATCACGGCTTCGCTCACTTTCACCTCACCTGAAAGGAGCACCACCATCATCATCAGCGACACCATGCACAGCATTCCAAACTTCTTCCCTGAGGATTTCATCTTTTCTTCTGATTGATTTCAGAGAGAGTGTAGAGAGAGAGAGAGAGAGAAAAGAGTGAAGTGAGCAAAGAGAGGAGAAATACAGTCGGTAGTGATAGTATAGTGGTGTGCAATAAGTGTATGGTTTGGTACGCAATTTATTGAGCCATAAAGAAACCCTCCATTAAAAGTATTTTGTGTAGAGTTTTACATTTGTCAAAATTGACGGCCTAAACCTGGATTGGCGCAATAAATAAGGACAGTAATAATCAGACTGACATTAATGGTAAACATCATGTCAAAGTGAGATATTCTATAAGTATAATCCTAGTTCACGTAAGGTTTTTTTAAAAAGTTAGTCTATGTGATTGTAATTCTGTCAATATATTTAAGATTTTACTATTTAAATCAATTGAAATAATAATTTTAGATGATAAAAAATCTAAAAAAAAATTAAATATTTATGAATTGTAATTTAGTGAACAAATTTAATTTGGAGTTAAGATCAAGATCAGGACTCATAGGACGAAAAACACCACAAAATAGAAAGTTTGACGGACCGACTCATTAAGGTTAAGCTAAGGGTCCCATGACTGAGAATTTTTGTTCATGCAATAATGAATCTTGGCCAAGTGGTTGGATTTCGAAATAGAATAATATGTTATCCTTAAAAAAAAAAAAAAAAAAGGAAAAATTTTAAAAATAAATAGATTGTTACATCAAATTAATCCTAATCACTTATTAAAAAGAGTAAGGTTATAAATAGATAGAAAAATATAAAAATAATAAACACCGACAACATAGCCTTACAAGAAAAACATACTCCTAACTCTAATTAACTCGTGAATTGGATCTGGCAATAGACCAATTTGATTCAAAAAAATTTAGGACTATCCAAAATACGCAAAAAATAATAAAAATAGAGATAATTAATAAATAAGAAAAAATTAAAATTTCACACGATTTGGAGGTAGAATCCATGTCCTTTTTCTGGATTTTCTTGCTCTTTCTACTTCGTCTAATTCATCTCTTTGAAGAAGAAAGTATTTTGTTTGAATCCCTCTATGAACTTTACACAAATCATAAAATTTGGCACCATCATTCTCTAAATAAAAAATCTTGTTACCCAAAACCCCCAATTCTTCCTCTGTTAAGTCTTCAACTACAAAAGGAGAATCCCCTGAGTTATCAGTACCTAAGAATAATGCACAATTTTCTAATTTCTTCTCTTCAAACTCCCTGGTTCCCATTTTCATGGTGTTACAAGTAAATAATTTAAACAAATTATAAGCACGCTCACTATACTTTTTCATCAATAACACATCTGGGAAAATAATACCCAATGATCCTCTGTTCTCAAGTCGAACCAAACTAAACAATGGGTATTTTGGAACTCCAAAAATTTCGTAGTTATTTTCAACATGATGATCATAGATGAATACAAACGAAACACAACTACGAGCATGGTATGGATATCCACTTCTAATAATAAGATAGAGTTTTCCTTCAAGGTACTCAAAACCTCTAATCTGTATAGATTCTACTACACCGCCCATAGTAAAAACATAGTCATTCTTCCATGTGTTGCTGTCTCTTTTGCAAGAATATATGACAAAACAAGTGTCCTTCCAATCCACCGAATAATAATAAACAACGAAGAATTCACATTCTTCGGATTTCGGATTTAAAGTAGAGAAATTACAACGGAGTTTTACTCCCAGTAAATCATGGGAGCACAAATCGGGCAATAGAATGGTTTCTTTTGTGTAAGGACAAAATAAGAACACCTCAGTTATGAATGTGGATGTGGAACTGGAACACTCACGGCGTGGTTTTTCTTTGAAGCAAAAGAGCCAACCGTGCTTGGAATAAATATAATCTGGACGAGATTTTTGTATACGAAGAGTTTGATAAGGATATTCATGGATAGGATCAAACAGTTTGTATGTAAAACTATTTGATTCGGAAATTTCATCCAATTCAAAAATCCATGGTAATCGATTCATTGCATTGTTGCTTTGAATCTGAGCAAAGGATAATTGCTTCTTGCTAAAGGAAAGGAAACGAATTTGATCATGCAAATTTAAAAACTCCATTACTGCGTACCATAATTCTTCAGGAAGATCTCCCCAATTTGTTCCTCTTTTGCTAACACGGGAAAATAAATCCATCTTTCTTTGTTTGTTTGTTCGTTGATGCCTTTGAATTGCGACGCTAATAAATAAATAAATTTCAAAATTTTCAAAACCCTAGTTTGATTTGGAAAAACGAAATCTATGACTTCGGCTGATTGAAAAAAAGGATAGGGAATCTGATTCGGGTGGCCCAGAAAACCAAGCAACATGGAAGGCCCAGCCCAAATATACGTAAGTTTTTTTAAAAAAAATATTATAATAAATAATTGTGAGTAAAAAATTAATATATATATATATGAAACTAACTAGCTAGTAGCTAGAGAAGATTTTCCTTGATGAATTCCTCTATTGTTTGTTGTACAGATGAAAACTGATCTTTAACTTTATAAATAAGAGAAGTATACAAAATCTCTCTTTCCACGGAATTCCAGTCAACTACCTCGCTGTTATTACTCCCCAAGTCAAACATTACTGACTTTTCACCATCACCACATGACTTCATTGTGGCTGGTGATCGACCATTGTTATTGTTAAGAAGAGGAGGAATAGAAGGCGGAGGAGGAATAGAAGGCGGTGGTTCTGTCACTGCGGCCGAAAACAATCTATTATTATTATTATTATTACTGCCGCCTGCCGGTTCCGGTTGTTCATGATATCTCCAAATCACCTGTGGTGCTCGCGGTGGCGGTGGCAGTGGCTGCATCGAGGTCCGGGCAGGAACAGGAGTAGGCTCAAGAGATACAAACGAGCAGCCGTGATTACCACGAAGGGTCTGTGTTGGTCGGCTACCCATAATTAACAATAATGTTAATAATAAGCAGCCGGTGATTCTGTGACCTTTAATTTGTGGAGAGTTCTTTTACCTTCTAATAATATAATTGTAGAAACCATGTGTGAATATACTTCGGCTATTATTTATTATCATTTAAAGTAGAATATGAGTGCAATTCTAATTTTTACACAATCCAACAAAAAGAAAGAAAGAAAGAAAGAAAGAAAAACGTATAAAATCCACATCAACACGTAAACACTAAGTACTTTTTTAATTAATATGATGCATCAATTACCTTATTATTGAGCAATGTATTCATGCGGTTTCTTCCTCTTCTAAAATCATTGTACTATAAATACACAAAACAACTTTTTTTATTATATAATGTGTTGGGAACCTCGCACACTATGCAAAAATTTTCAACCTGATGGAGGGTATGGGATTCAAGAAAAATGGGGTAAAATTGATAAACAGAAGAATGTAAAGAATAATCACTCGTTCACAATTTAAAGCCGTCTGTTCTTTCCCACCAGATACAGATTTGAACAGATGCAAAGCTGACAAAAGAGTCTTACCACACTGAATGGCTCCAGGTTAAGTCTCCTCATTATTCTTTGTTTTGCCTCTCAGCATGTCTGTGAAACCACCTCGCATGATCCGCCTAAGTCTTGTATCCTCCGCTGGTGGTTGTGCTTGTATAGCAGGAGGCTCTGGTAATGCTGGTGAAGCAGCTTGTTCCACAGCTTCCTTCTTTCCGAGTAGCCCGCCCTCTCCAAATAAACTACTCACGGATGACGCAAGCCCGAGATGAGCACCCATAACCTTACTTATAGCATCCAAAGTTCCACCAGACCTTTCCTTTAATATAATTTCAAGTGCTTCCTTGTGTGCAGGATCCAGAGCATCACTGTCCTTTAACATATTTTGTATTGCAGGTATGAGATAGTCCCTTACGCTTGAAGTAGGAAGATCTGTACAGTAGACCAGTGAAATGAGTACCATTATACCTCCGAAACAGGGTTAAACAGGAAGGCCTGTCATCCTAAGACCTTAACTAGCATACTTTCAACTACAAAAAATGATTATGATCCAAAGTGCACAGTGCTGCTCTTCTTTTAATCTTGAAGTACAGCACAAAGAATAGCCTCGGGGACGTGCAGAAAGGAAGAAAATTAAATACTCCAGTAAATTTTGATGAGATGACTTCCAAAATTAGGATAAGTCAGGGTACATATACATACACCCAGTGTTAAAGCCTATATTTGCAGCATGATTGTGTCATTTCATGATAATCAAATGTTTAGAACCCTTGTGTTTTGCACTCTTTCAAAATTACCATGTACAGCGTTAATATAGAATTTCATTTTCCCTTTCATTTCTTTTTAACCAATGCAGATAGTAGAAGGCACAGAAAAGCAGGGAAAGGAATAAACTGAAGCTGAAGAATTTCTGGTTCGAAAGTAAACCTGTTGCATCAAGAGCACGAACTGCTTCAGAAAATGCATTAGCTCTATCACGGCGCCGCATCACATCACTTGAAGGAAGGGGTGTGGCTGTAAGTTGGAAAATCTTGGACAACAGATGTATGTTATGTTAAAGAAAAAGATACACATATATTACACCAAAAAAAATCCTATTTCAAGCGCAGGCATCAACTGTAGAAAGGAAGGAGGTTTAAGGATATAATCTCTAAGTTGTTCTGTTGTACGCGGGATAGCTACCACTAGAGCTCGGATGACTGCAAGTGTAGCTTCATGTGATCCGTCCTCAAGAAAAGCATCCATTTGAACACGTATTTTGTCAACAATCTACAGGGAAAACAGAAAATCACCGTATGGAGCTGAATAAAGAATCATTACAAACTTGAACTTAAATGGAACCATATGCACAAGACATACCGCATCAATCTTAAAATGCTGAGCTACGGTACCAAATGCATCAATACTTGCATATTTCACATTCAGGTTTTGGTCTGAACCCAGGGTGACAAGAGCAGGTAAAACATGAGTTGAAGCGACTTTTGCATCAATATATGGTACCTAGACAAAAGAAATAACTAAGTTCTAAAATGCAGTGTACTTAAGCATCTGTGATTTTCTCAACAGTAAGATGGCTTACAATGGATTTCAAAAGATTGGCAGCATAAATTTTCATATTTATGTTGGAACTGACAACCATATCCCACAGGATGTTAAAAACCATAGCATGGTGTGCTTCATATGTACTGCACCACAGAAATTCACACATAAATATAATACACCCGATGGTGCAATCAGTAACATGAAACATTTTCTCACAAACACCAACCAAAGGAAGCGAACAGAATTCACAAGCTCGCCATTTGCTGGCTGATTTTCCTCTCCTATATTTCTGAATAGTAAACTCTTTAAGTACTTGCACAGGTAATCATGCTTGCATGGGGATCCTAGCACCCCTGCCAACAGAAGTGGTAGGACACCCATGGTACCAATTTTCCGAGACACCACATTTTCTGGTCTCAAACCTGCACCAAAAGCAACCATTGTTAATTGATACAGAAGTCAAAACATCAAATAAGAGCAATATCAAGTGGAGCAATTCCTTTAACCATTCAGGTACCTCTTACTCTAGAATGAATTATCTGTGGGAAATATGTTAACTCATCATCACCACCCACTGCAACTAAGAATACAGGCAGCATAATGTGTGTAAGATAAGCTTCCCCATAACATCCAGACACCTCCAACAAGAACTGCATCATAGAAAACCAGAAGTTCTTACATTCTCAGTGGTACAAAGCTAAGATTACAAATATCTCCATATATCAGTAACCATTCAAGTACCTTAGTAATTCGATTTCTTAAATTGTCCTCTTTCTGGGGTAATAGAGACGCCAATTGAATCAAGTGAGGAAAGCAATCAATATGCAACCACTCAAATGTAGACCAGTCCACGCCTCCCCTGACAAAGCCTTTAATTTAGAAGCAAGATAGTAATGATAGCTATTCCTAAGACCTTCTCAATCTAAAGATTTGTTAATCACAGACACCAATGTTAAAGATAAATCAAGAACTTACCTAGCATAAAGTTCAAGCAAAGGAATTGAGAACAATGTTCCAGAAGAATCTGAAACTGAAGGAAATGGGCAAGTTTCAACAGCTTTCTGATAAATAAATGGGAGCAGTTCTATTAGCAAACGCAACAAGACATCAATATTCCAGCGCTCTCTTTCACCCAAAACACGGAGATGCGCCTCAATAGAACCTTCAACACCTGAAAGTGGTGGACAGCGCTGAAAAAGGAATGTAGAACATTAGAAACAAGACGAGAGCGCCCAACCAAGTTTGAGAAAAAGGCCATTACCTGAGCAGAGCCCAAGATGTGTGAAAGCAATAATTTCAAAACATGATCCAATTTGTCACCCCAATTTATCAAAGCAGGAACTAGTTCTTTGATTGTAGTTTCTACAACTGCACCAGATGGATCACAAACCAACTGAAACATCATCTCCTCAACCTACGAACACGAAGAGAAAGGGATTGGAATAACACTTTTTTATTTGTCCTACAATTTCTAAGGCATCATGCTATGATCAGGCAAATGCTCCATTCTCTAGATCACGGAGCTTACATTGTAGGCAATCCTGTCAAGTCAGATTTCTTCTCCATGATAGCCTCGAAGCATATTTAGTGAGGCTGACCTTGAAATATTTGTCAATATTTGGGAAGAGAGGCAGCAGCAAAGCCAGATTATGAGCAGCTGCTTCACGAACAACAGTTGCTGGATCCTCGATCAGCTGCTGCACAATAGACAGTATAAGAGAATCACGGATCTCAGGCCGGACAAATTCTCCAAGTTCCCCACAGGATTGAGCAACCAGCAATCTTCGTTCCTCATACATGTGATTGATCTGCATGCCAAATGATTATAATTTAACATGGCATCCAAGCTACAAAGTAAAACAATATATATTGAAACAGTTTAGGCTTACTTGTTCCCAACATTGAGGAAGCAACTCTGTTTCTGTTCTCATTTCACCCATATTCTTGGCCAGAGTAACACAAGCCTATAGATGGTGACAAAATCAGTAACATGAGTAAGCCATCAAATCACTTAAATGCAGATTCAAAAAAAAATTATAGAAAGTAGTCTTTCGGAAACCAACATCCATTATTATTCGCCTTTGTTGTTCATCTGGTCGCTTGATTAGGTTGAATAATGTGTGAGTCAAGGAATCACGAGTTGTGCTGGATGGGTGACGTTCAATCGCACACATTATCAGAGGAAGGAGCTCCTAGAGATTATTAAGATAGAAAAGATGAGACATCACAATCATATCTCCAAGAAAATTCTAACAGAAAGTTCCCATAACATGTACCAGAAAATATTGCAAAAAAAATTTCATAGAACATAAACAGCAAGAACTTGTCTGTTAATACCTCTCGATGGTTGATCAATACATATGGAACAATCTTTGGCAATGCATCCGAAAGGATTTGAATGGTTTCCAAACCCTGAAAGGTTAGAATATAATTCAGAGAAAAGTACATACAATGGTGAAACTTGTAAAGACCATGAGAGACACGCAAGGAACTTACCATCTTTCCAACATTCAAGGTGGCAGCAAGAGTATCTGTTCCAATGATCAATCCATTAGATTCAGTAGGTGATTCCTGATCATCCTTGACAAATTCAGCAGTAGCAAGAAGACCATTGTCATCAGAAGATAGTGATGCTTCTGACCCCTTCTCAGCACTTCTTGGGTCATCTTGAGTCACCACCAATGGAGAAACAGAATCTGCACTTCGTATATCTACAGAGGAGATAATGAGAGAAGTTTCTGTGCAGTTATTTTTACTTAATTCCTCAACTCCATTTTCTGCATCTCCATCTCCTTTCACAACTCTTCCACATTCAACAGATACAGTATTCAGAGTATTTAATCTTTTCAACTTTTCAATTTCCTTCTGAAGCAATTGTATTTCCTCCAAGTAGCTCTCCAAGGACCTTAATTGCACAGTGTTAGAGTCACTTGATGCTAAATCACTTCTAGCTCGTGCACCTTCTATACGCATCTTAAGTGAAGTTATTTCAGCTCTGCAATCATTTATTTCTTTCCTTTGGCTTTCCAAAGATTGTTTCATGTGTTGAACCTGAGAGAGAACATTAGGAAAATGTTCAAAATAAATATAATGCTATCAAACATTATATTAAGTTTGATTATCAGAAAAAACTACCAGAATTTCTTTGTCCTTGATATCCTTCTGTAGGGCCTCTAAAGATTTCATTAGTGCTACAGCCTGGGAATCAGCTCTGTCCTTCATTTTCAACAAATTCTGATTTTCATTCTTAAGCTTACCATTCTCCTTCTGCAGCAATTCATTTTCTCGAACCATAGCAATTTTTTCCTGCAACATGAGAAAGCCTCTTCTTTGTAAGGGGGGGAAAAATCACTTCAGAGAATTTATATCTCATCCTCGTCTGCTAGTACCTCATCCTCGTCTGCAAATACTGCATGCATAAATTTAAAACTGAAAAACCTAGAGTATCATTAAAGTTCAGGTAGTACCTCAGCTGCCCCAGTAGTAGAAGAAAGGTACTGATAATAATAGTGGCGCAGTGCATCTGGAACACAGGCAGGTGAGTTTTGCCAAACATCTAGATTTTGGTCTGTAACCTGTTACACAGATATTGACATTGTAAACAGCATTTTCAGAATATCTGTGTCCATCATGTGTAATTCAACCATAGGAAAGATTGCAATCCCATAGATAGACAAAAGAATTCTAAAAGCTTTTCTGCCTCAGAATTATTGTGATTATTGACAAAGAAACAAAAGTGCACAACTAATTGTACTCCATTGTAGAAGTACTAAAATTAGAAAGACAAGTCATCCCAAAAAGATATTTAAAAAAATAAAAAATAATAATAATTTAAAAAGTTTAGAATAGAAAGAATCACAGCCAAAGGTATTTTGACTTAGCTATACAGTTTAACTGTTCAAAATGTGTCAGTTATTAGGTTAAAGAGTGAGTGCATGCATAGAATTTCTAGCACAACATTCAAAAGATAGTCAAAAATAATAATATTATATATATATATATATTCTCTAAGGTCCAAATATGTAAATATACCTCGTTATAAGGTCCAATGCAACACAAACTAAAAATAAGAACAAAAAAAAAAGTACCTCCTCATAAAATGTCATTGTAGTTAAACGGTATCCTGCTAATAGTAGATATTCCTTTATAGCACAATTTAGATCCCGTCGCTCATTATCCTTCAGAGATCCCAAATTAGAGAAAGTATCCCCCTTCTTTTGTTGAGAATCTGGCTCGCTAATTGTAGCAGCATTTACCTTTGCACCTGTAAAGTTCATTCAGGCAAAGAGATTAAAGACAGAGAACATTAAATCTGAAAATACTGCCCACACCATCTGAAAGAACTTACTATACCTAGAATATCAACACTTTCACATCACCACCTAAACAAAGGAACGAATCAATAAGCTGGAAATACACTTACCATTAGTATCATGCACAGGGTTTTCAGATTTTTCTTTCTAACTCAGTCTTGAGTTTCACAATGTCTTCTTGGGCTAAACGGAGCTCATATTCAGTTAATGCTAATTTTTCTTCTAATGTTTCTTTCTCTTCAAGTAAACTTTGGGGGTCTGCAACTGTTTCCACAAGTGAAATACAGACAATTAGAATGAAATAATTCACCTTCACTAAGAGAACAAGTCATGTCCTTGATTGGACAAATAAAAATGAAAAATGATTATGAATCACAGGATAGTTTTGAGAACTGTATGCTATCAAATTGCAAGCATAAGAATAACATAAGTAAACCAACTGAAACTGAATATACAAGTAGAACAATGACAATATTCAACTAATACTCCGCTCCAAAGACCTTTTTTTTTTCTTTTTCCTTTTTTTACTGCGGAAGCCTGGACCTTCTGGATATCCTAGAAGCGTATCCATAACTTCCTTGTAAACAACACAGAGCTCAAGGCCAAAATTTGGAGATATTTCATGAATCTTCCTGATAAATTTGGAAGTAAAAGATATGGACATGCATATATTTAATATTTCTCCTCAAGATGAAACCACTAGATATCCTTACATTAAAAATATTCAGATTTTTACTTTTTAGATGTCGAAAATTTGATTACACAAAAATATTCAGTTCGAAATGAATCAGAAATGGTTACCACGTTGTAAATCCACTCAAATATCTTGGTTTCATATTTCCACTTTTCTATACTTCTTTATGTCCCCTTTTATTAGAAAGAAAGGATTTTAACCAACATCTCCATACCTAAAATGCATAAGAATGGACATGACAAAAACATTATGGATATCCAGTTTCTATCAGAAGATTAGCTAAACAAAAATACTCCCACTATGATCCTCTCTCCAGCAATCTTTCAAATAACTCAACAGCACATTCCAGATGTATCTACCAGTCGAGAATAAATCAATTTTAATAAAATTAACTATATATGAAATATGGTCACAAATCTGATCTCATATCCAGCTGAGTACGAAATTTAACTACAGTCGTTGCTTTACACTTCACGTTAAAATTTTACCGTTCACTAAAACATCTCGAAACAAAAAACTTCAACAAGCAAAATTCTTAGTCGAAAAATAAAAATCGAGCTAAGCAAAGGCGCATATAGCAGAAATGACAAGATTTTCACCTAAGAAAGTAAAATTTACCGATGTGTTTCAAAACATAGAGAAGCGGAGATAGAGAGAGGAAAAAAGAAAAGAATATAACAGTGAACCTCGAAGGGAATTAAAGCGGGAGATCTGATCAGGAGGAAATTGAGAAGCATTAGAGAAGAATTGTTTGAGGCGAATGGCTTGATCGTCTCGGCCATCATCGAGGAGTTCGTGAAGAAGCTCGAAAGCCGTTAACAAGTAATTCTCCTCCAATAAAAAATTCACAACACAATTACACAGGGACGATTTTTCCACGTCCATTTCTGTACTCCAATTTCAACGCGACTAAGATCGCCACTGATCGATTCCGACACCGACCTCACACATTGCAAGGGTAATCAATAACAGGTTCATACAAATTCCTTTCTCTTCCAAAAAAATAAAAATCTTTGTTTCCTTTTTACAACCTTTTTTTAACTGAAGCTGGTCTCAGATCTGCAGTGCACTGTCAGATTCACTGTAGAACAGAAGGCGGTGAGATTTGGACTTTCCGAGGAGTATATAAACGAGACCAGGGGAGAAGTTTTGTTACGGTGTACGCAGCTGTTCCAGAAGCAGTAATGTGCTTCAACCACAACCGTTCGATCATTCTTTAAATTGGCGTCTGTGATTGGCCACGTGGAGACAGCTAACCTGAGATTTTCTGTTCACATTAGCCCCTAATCCGTTAATTAATTAATTAATTAATTCCCATAGAAAACTAGAAATGCTTCTTCTGAAACTCCCATGCAGAAATACAAAGTAACGGCTTAGAATTACACAACGTGGCACAATCCACTGCTTCACCTGTCCTATCCAAACCAAAATATACTGTAAAATGTGTGTATACATATATATATATATATATGTGGTATATATATATATATGTGTATATATATATATATGTGTATATTTATTGTCTTTTAGTATTTCTTTTTCTTTTTCTTTTTTCTCATTAGAGTAAAAAAAATAAATAAATAAATACTCTAAGTTGACTATAAATTTATTCTTATATATTATTACATATTTATTAGGGTAAGATATCGCAACTTATCTCTTGCAATAGATTTATTTAACCCAATAAAAATTAGTCTAAATATAAATTATAATATAATTCATTTAAAACATATCGTTTAAAAATATAAATAAATAAATAAAATTGGAGCAAAAACAGAGGCCAGGCGATGAACCCAATAACAGCCAATCATAAATAATTCATAGGAGTTCACTCCTACACCTCTGTCTTATTTATCATTTCCCATTCTCTATCATAATTCCACCGGCAGCAGCAACTGTCATGACAAAATTTATTTCAAGCAACAAACTCAGCCCCACCTGTGTGCATCATCATTCCTCTGCAAGGACTATTCATGTCTGAATTTTGTGATTCTCTTTGAAAGTTTTCATTTTTTTTTCTTCTGTTCCATACTTATCCTTTGATTTTATATATATATATATAAACGCGCAGGATAAGGAAACAGAATGAATGTAGGAGGAGGAGAGTTGCAGGAGAGGAGAGCTAGTTCAGTTAAAACCACTGCAAATATGTTTGATGCAAAACCAGCTTTGAAGAAGGCTTCTGCAGGAAGCCATTCAGAGGTATGAGATTAATTTTCTGTCTGTATATGAAAGTTGTATTTCAGATTTGCATTTTTCTTGGGAGTTAATTGTAACAAAAAATGAGATGTATGGTCTGGTGTGCAGAAGCTGTTTTCAAGAACGAGAGAAAAGCCCAGCCATGGCTGGTCTAATGAGAGCGGAGGAGGAGGAGTTGAAGAAGATTCCATGAAGAAGGACAAACAGGTGAATAATGATCTGAATTCGAGAATTGAGCAATCAAATTCGAAAGCTAAAGCACAGATGGAGTACCTGGAGAAATTGAAGAAGAGTGGCAGAAGAGGGGAAGGGAGGAGGAGGAGCAAGAGTTATCCATCAGTTGAAGTAATGAAAGAGCTAGAAATTGTGAAAGGAGAATTGGATAAGCTGAAGCTTGAGATGGCTTCTCTCTTGGAAGAAAAAAGAAGGGCAGAGAAAGAAACAGAAGCATCAAATTTGAAAGCCAGATCGAACAAGATTGCTGCAGAAGCTCTCAAGGGAGAGATAGAGGAAATCAATGAAGAGCATGTCCTTGCTGAGTTAGCTCGGATTGAGGCCATCAGGGAATACGAAACAATTGAATCCCAGAGGAAAAATGATGCTGAGAAACACGTTGCTGCAATGGAGGAAAGCAAGAGGAGAATAGATGATAGGCATAACGAAATCGATGAATCGAAAGATCTTGTAACAAAACTAGCTATGACTGCTTCAGATATCAATATGCTAGAAGGTGAATTAAAGAAAGTAAAAGAAATTGGAAACGCAATCCAACAAGGAAACAAGAGTGTGGGAGAAAGCAGATGTATTCCTCACGATGGGGCGGAATCAAATTCAAATGATCCAGAATTACTTCATTCTATTACAAAAGAAATAGAGTCAGCTAAGAAGGAATTAGCTTCTCTTAGAGAAGAAAGTTTTAAATTCATGGGATCGATGGATATCATAAGGACTGAGCTAAAGAACGTGTCAGCAGAAAAAGCTCGAGCAAAGAAGAGGGAAGAGAAAGTAGACTTAACCCTTGAGAACTTGAATGCCAAGCTCCTAAGGGGGAAGGCGAAAATGGAAGCTGCATCACTGGCTGAAGAAAAGGCTAAATCAATTGTGTCAAACTTATCCCGGAATCTTGAGAAATTAAAGGCAAAAGCTGAAACAGCCAAGGAAGAGAATGCATTGATCAAGGAAGAAACAGCTACCATGAAGGCAGAAATTGATAAAACTGAGTCTGAAATTGACTTGGCTGAGGAAAGGTTGCAGGTAGCAATGGAAGAGCTGAAATCCATTAAATCATCAGAAGCTAAAGCTCTAGAGGATCTAGAGAGGCTTATAGAAAACACAGTAAGAAGTAGAGCTTCAGCTTCTAAACAGATAACTATCTCTAAATTTGAATATGAGTACCTGAGAGGCCGCGCAGCAGGAGCTGAAGAAATTGCAAATAAGAAGGTTGCAGCTGCCCAGGCTTGGATTGAAGCTTTAAAAGCCAGTGAGAAAGAAATTCTGATGGAAACTGAAATGGCTAAAAAAAAATTTAAAGAGTTAAGAATGGAGGAAGAGCAACGAGTTAATAGAATGCAGCAGCCAATCCCTGCAAAAGAAAGAGTAGAGAGTGAATCAGAGACTCAGTGGCAGAACCGTGAAAAGGCAAGACTTTCTCGTGCAAAATCAGCAAACAGAAATGGAAATATTACTCCATTAAGAAGAGGAAAACCTCGAAAGTCAGCATCTCCAGCTGTTAGGGGCACGCCCAGATCAGCTTCTTTTTCTGTTAGGAGGAAAACAAAGGTAATGCCAAATCTAGCCAAGTTCTTCAGTGGCAATGGCAAGAGCAGTAAAGAACTTAAGTGAAGGAAATCCAAAGATAATCTTTGGTTCCATATTTTACATCTCAACTCCTCCCTTTGTTTTCCGAATAAAACAGTGTGAAGCTTCTGTAGTATAATAAAGAAAACGACAAAAAAAATTTATCCATATACTGCAATATTGTTCAAGCTTTTGTGTAATTTTAGTGTCTCACAACCTTTTCAAGTACATGAAAATAATAACACAAGAAATACTGCAATCACCCCGTCTGAGGAGAACAAACAAATAAAAATGAAAACCAAACAAATCAATAAATCAACAAATGACATCATATAAAACCTTATTCTACCCCAATCAAGCACAATGAGAGACTATACTAGACAAGAAATAATGAACCCTAACAAAATTTTTCCTCTCTTAGACAAGAGATATAATAATACTACGGATGCAATGTGGCTTGATGCTTCATACTCGGTTGTTGCTGTATTGAAGAATCCGACAACATCACTGCCACTCCCTTCATCATGGTTTGACACTGTGATGTCAAGCCAGGTGCCGAAGGCTGAGTTTTATATATCTGAGTGTATGCAAGATCTTCATCCAATTCATTAACATAATTACTAGTTACAGCAGGTGGAGGAGCTGTAACAGGTTGAGAAGGTTGGTGCAGCTCAGAAGCCTCTATCAATTGCTGCTTAACCTTTGTTGGGGATGCACCAACGATCGATATTCCTGCTGAAACAGTCTGGTAAGTTTTTGCTGTGGATTCAGGCACTTGATGAGCAGTGAATACCTCTTTGTAAGCTATTGGAGGCTGGACCAATGTCTGTGGATATAATGGTGGCCTTGTGGGCATATTTGCACTATCAATTACACTACACTGTGCTTGTGTAGTGTAATTTTGATTTGGACCAACAGGCACCAAGTAAACAGGGTAAGGTTGATTCATCAGATAAGGGCTCTGCGGTGGTCGCTGTGGTGTTGCTGTTGATGCTGTTGATGCTGTTGATGCTGATGATGCTGCACTGGTAGCTGATAGATAGGATAGTAAGAAGAAAGAGGCATTTGATACTGTGGCATGTAACGCGCACCTCCTTGAATGTATTGAACTTCATATTGGAGCTGTTTTACATCTGATTGCTGAGACAACTGATATCCTGACAGCTGAACTGGTTTCTGCACATGGACTGCAGATGGTGGATCAGAAAGAGAACTTTCCATTTCAACAGTATAAGAAGACGGCACCCCTGAAGCAACTTGAATGAGAGGTTCCTGGTAGATTCCAGTCTTTGGTTGGTTATTAGCACTTCCAACGCTGTAGTCACTGTCACCATGATTCCAATATATACATCAGAGGAGTTATGGTCAAAATGATATTGATACCACACATACAGTTGCGATATCACAAAACCAAAATACACTCCCAACTTCCAAGTAAACACTCATGAAAGATCAGCAGTCCTTCAACTCCAGCCATTTTTTTCTTTCAATTCTTAATAGAAGATTATGAACGGCATCATCTACCACTTAAAGAAACATTATTGATTTAAGTGCACAAGAGTAAGACTACTGACAAGAGTTTCACAAATGGCTGAGTTCTTCTTTCGGAAAATTATACGAGTACATTACATGCATAGTTCAGTAATAATAAGAACATTATGTCTTTCTAATAGCATAACATACCAATTAATTAGTCCATTCCTTAAATTCTTCCAACAAAGTCTCTCTAATTTATTTGTCCCACAGCTTCCTAATCCGGTCATCTTCACTTCCTATACATGTTTCCAGAATGATATACTGCTGACCAAATTAAGGAAAACTCCTAAACTAGTTGATCTATGTAACCTGAGAGTAAGCAAATATCAAAAACCTCTTCAATCTTTAAATGGATTTTGAAGTATCAAAAAAAAATGGTTTACAAATGAGAGAGAGAGAAAATCCACCTTTCGATTGAAGTTGATGAAGGCACTCTAATCTTCTTCTCAAGCAAACCCGAACCACCATCCTCACATCGGATACCAATAGCAGGCGAATTAGACATCGAAACTGAGGAACTCGTTGATCCAAATGATGAGCTAGTCTCTAAAACCAGTGATTCCGGCACCCCAGCAGTCTCCTTACTTTCAACCCCATTGCTACTACCCCCACCCACCGTACCTCCACCACCATTACTCAAACTATCCACTTGAGTCTCCAGTACAACATTAGAATCCGGCCCTCCTCCCCCAATATCCAGAGCCAATAACTCCCTACCCAGGCCTGAATCCGCAGATTGACCCCTCTGAACAATCCTCGTATTCTTCAACGCATCAGAAAACCAGGACTCCGCTTTAGGGTCGAACAAAGCCGACCCAAGTGACTCGGGCTTGACAGGAAAAAGAAATAATCGTATACGTGAGGGCGTACCAGAAGCTAAGGAGGACACGCGATCGTGTTCTTCAAGCATATTCTGGAGATCTTCATCTGTTGTGACGGAAATAAGTGAATCGAGGTCTTCGTTAGGCAACTGATACCTCAAATGAAAAGGCCGGTTACTGAAAAGAGTACGCGACAGATGAGCAACCAGAGCTGATAGTGACGCAGCCGTCGTCCGGCGGTCTATAGCAACGATGCGAGTTTCGCCTCCAGCATAGAACAGTGACTTACTCTGAGGACGGGGTACTATGTGACCACCATAGCTACACATCAACCGAAGCTTGCTGTTAGCGGCGGGTAGAGGAGGAAGAGGATCAGTGACGGCGACGGAAGACGACGACGGCGGCGGCGGGGGCTGTGGGTCCATCGTATTTTGGGTGTTAAAAGGAGATCTGGGTCGGACCTCTTGAAAGAAGGAGGGGTGGGCTTATTGGTCGGGAAGATGGAAATATATTTTATCAGGGGTTTGAGTTGTCCTGGCGAGACAGTTAATTATTACTAATATAATGCCACGTTATAATTAATTTCTTATTAATAAATAAATAGTTTGTGATTATTGGAATAATTTTTCCTATTTTATTTACTTTTATTTTTTCTTAAATATTAAATTAATTTTATAGGTTTTACATAAATTAAACTCTAGGAAAAAAAATAATGAACGGCTGGGATTAGAAATGTGGATCTCGAGGAAAAACCAGTAATTTTAAGTGATAAGTAAAACACAGCTCATAGGATAGTCCACGTAACGTGGTTTGACGTGTCTTATGGGGAATAGGAATGACCAGTCAGACCAAATCTAAGGTGCTTTGGATTACTCATTTCTCATTTCCTTTTTGGCTAATTGACACCTGTTAAACTAAAAAAAAAATAAATAAATAAATTATATTTTCCATCAATTCCTGATTTTAATTCGTTTAAAATATAAAATTTTAAATATAATTACAAAATTTTTTATTTTATTTTAAAATATATGTATATTTTATGTCTATAAATGAGATATACTATGTAAAGAATGTAAGATAAAGAAAGACAAGGACGGTTGAGTACAAAGATAGACATATAGTCCAATAACTAAAATACAATATAAGAAAAATTGATCAAAATATAAAGTAATCATTTGTGCAATGCAGAAATGGTCCAAAATCTTTTTATAGTCGTTATGGTCTAAAAGTATGGTCGTTATATAAAGCTTGATCGTCTAAAAGTATTAAAATATTACTCATCGTTATGGTCTATCATATTTCCGTATCACTTGTTTTTTTTTTTTTTTTTTTTTTTTTTTTTGGTGAATGTTTGGTATCAATAAAAAAAACAAAAGGTCATTTTACAAAACCCAAAAACAGAGAAATAAAGAACAAAGAGCTAACAACGGGAAAACGAAAAAGAAAGACAAACTAAAGGACATTTTAGGTTCCGCCTCTGTCGCACCAAACAGCGGGAGGAAGTGTAGTAACATCTATTGAACCACATAGTAGCAGAGGTGAAGCCCATTTAGCCGGATGATGAGCACTTGCATTACAGTCCCGAGGAATATGTTTCGGAGTCCAAAGGCGGTGTTGGGATAACGGTTTCCGTCCAGTCATTAGATTCTTGATAGCCCTCCAGTCCTCATATTGTGCAAGTCCATTTAACGCCATTATGACATTGAAAGCATCCCCCTCAAACTCAACCATTTCTAGTCTCATATCTTCCGCATTCCGTAAGGCTTGGATAGCCGCTTCGGTTTCCGCGCAGTACGGATTTTCCGACACAAAGCGATTCACCCAAGCTTTGAGAATCATACCCTCGTGGTTACGGAGGATGACTCCGGACACCGTGCTTCCGTCCTTAAAAGCCGCATCGAAATTGATCTTTAGGTAGCCTCGGTGAGGCATGATCCAACGTGCCGGGAATATCTTCTTGCCATTTGATTTAATTTTATCAATTCTATCCATGCCGCCTTTGCAGTATCGTGGTACGTGCGGTTGATTGTCAAATGCAAATCATTCCAATTTGCTCTTCCCCGCCCTTTCCAAATGCCATTCCGTTCCATCCATATCAATTCCAAAAGGACTACAGGCATACCGGAGCATTCTGTTCTTTTCGCAGCCCTCTAGAGGCAGCCTGTTATCCTTTCCCAAAAGGAAGAGGATCCAATTTTCCATTGTGTAGCCTCCGAATCTATCAAGATTGATTTGCCGGGGGGATTTTAGCCAAAGAAATTTATTTACCGGACACTCCATAAATAAATGTTGGACGGATTCTGTGGAATTAGAGCAAATGAGACGGCTTGTGTCTAGTGACGGATTGAACCGCCCCAGCTTGTCTCTAGTCGGAAGTGCTTTGTGGATAAGCTTCCATAAGAAAAGTTGGTGACGTCCATGGATTCCGGGATGCCAAATCATTTTGAAAATGTCCGAAGCCGATCTCAAGCCGTCATCCAAACCCTCTTGTATTATCATTCCGTAAGCCGATTTTACAGAAAAGGACCCCGACGTGGAGGGAGTCCATACAAGAGTATCTTGCTCCCTATCAAGAATGGGAGTATTTAATATGTGCCTGCAAACATCCGAGGGAAACATGTTAATGATCTTGTTTTTGTTCCGGGACTTGCCGTCGTCTGTCATCGGATCTCGCACAAAAAAACAGTTACCCGGAACCACTACATCAGGCGGTAGTTTAAAATTTGGTAACGCTGGGATCCACGGGTCCTCCCGAATTCGCATACATGAATTCCTTCCCAACCGATAACATGCCCCCTTAATTAGCAATTCCCCGCACTGCTTTATGCCTCCCCAAATCCACGAGCTACTTTTTTGCGTTTGTTCAAAATCAAGTCTTCGTCTACCTCTCGGGTATCGGGCTCTAATAAGTTGCACCCATGGCTTATTTAGAGCCGTGCATAGCCGCCAGTTCATCTTAGTAATCATCGCTTTGTTCATATCTCTAATTCTGTGAATACCAAGCCCTCCCGATATCTTCGGCTTGCTAATGTCCTTCCAAGACTTCAAATGGAGATGGTGTTTCTTCTCACGATCGAAACCCCAAAGAAAATCTTTCATCATCTTGTCCAACTTAGTTGTTATCCCCGGTGGGATGATGAAGGTCTGCATTATGAAGGTTGGAATCGATTGGATCACCGATTTTAGAAGTGTCGCTCGGCCACCCATTGACAAGGAACTCTTTTTCCATCCCGCGAGTTTGTTGCCGATTTTCTCCACCGGTGAATTAAACTCTTGGGTTTTGGAAGTGAACTTACGGAAAGAGTGCCCTAAATACTTGCTTCGGTGATCGCATTCACTCATCCCTAGTGTACCACATACCCGGGTTCTACTGGCGGCACTCACGTTGGAGCCGAAATGGACAGAGGACTTGTTCCAATCCGGTTCTTGGCCAGCCCAGTTGCGGTATAATTGAAGGATGTCTCGGACCGCCACGGCTTCTTCCACATTTGCTCTACCATATATAACAACATCGTCGGCATACATTAGATGCGTAATTTTGGGACTTGCTCTAGTAATCTTCACTCCACTAATAGTGCCTTCCGTTTCCGCCTTTGCTAACATTCGTGACAGAATATCCGAGAATATTGTGAACAACGCCGGGGAAAGGGGATCCCCTTGCCGGAGACCTCGTTCCGCCGCAAAATAGCCAAAAGGTGAACCGTTAAGGAGTACCGAGAAACGGGCGGTGGTGGTACGTTCCATAACCAAGTTGATGAAGTGGTTGTCAAACCCCGGGTACTCCATAATTCTCCTCGGCACGATCCATTCGACTCGGTCAAATGCTTTAGCAAGATCGATTTTAATAGCCATAAAACCATTGGACCCCTTCTTCGTATGCATGTATCTCATTATCTCATGGTTAATGGTGATATTATCACTAATTGCTCCGTGGGGGATGAAGGCCGCTTGACTTGGGTGGACAATCTTCTCAAGGTGGTTCCGGAGTTGCCTGCGATTAGTTTGGTAATGATCTTGAGCATGATATTACACAAAGCTATCGGACGAAACCGTTCCACTCGGGCCGCACCCTTTATCTTTGGGATCAAAACAATAAAAGTGTGGTTGAAGGCTGGTTTCAGTCCGCCATAGATGAAAAAATCTTGTATCTCTTCGACCACCGCCTCATGAATGATGCCCCAATACGTTTATAGAACATAACCGTCATCCCGTCCGGCCCGGGACTCTTGTAATTTCCCATAGAAGACACCGCCCGATAGACCTCTAACGGCGAAGGGCATAATATCGGGTCCTCATTTATACTCGTCGTGATCACTGGCTGAACAAATTCCCGCAAGGAACTTGGACACATAGGCTGAACAGTAGCAAAAATGTGTCCGAAGTAGGTCGTGAATTCCTTACCAATCGTTGTCCGTCACTTATCCAAGTACTCCCCGAATTCATAATGTAGTTGATGCGGTTGTTCTTTCGGTGAATTAGGGTAGTAATGTGGAAATAGTGGGTGTTTTGATCACCATCCTCCGCCCGTCGGGCTTTTGATCTTTCTCTCCGGTAGATAGCTTCTCTTTTTTCCGGTTCCGTAAGGTTCCTTACAGCAGCTTGTTCCATTGAGACGTTGTTTGGAGAAGAGGGTTGGTTTTGTAAAGCTTCTATGTGACTACGAAGCTGCTGGATTTTCCGATTGATGTCTCCGAAGACCACTTTGTTCCACTTTCTCAATGCCGACTTTGTGTTTTTCAGTTTGGAAACTAAAGAAGAGCCTTTACTCCATGCTTCCCCGATGATGATACTTGAATCCGGGTGGTCCAGCCACATCGCCTCAAACCGAAAAGGTTTAGGGTAGGAGTGTGGGTTTGGATTTGAGTTGAATAGGAGGGGTTTGTGATCGGAATGAACGGCCGTGAGATGGATGATTGTGGCAAAAGGAAATAACACTTTCCATTGATCGTTCGCCGTCCCTCCGTCCAACCTCTCTTGGATGTTAGAAGAACCACTTCTACGGTTGCTCCAAGTGAACGGATGACCCCGGAAACCCGGGTCGATCATACCAAAATGGTTGATGAATTGTCCGAAACCTCCGTTGCTAGCATTGCTAACCGGTCGACCGCCAATTTTGTCTTCTTGAGAGAGCAGGGCGTTGAAATCACCTAAGAGTTTCCATGGCCCTTGGAATGCATTCCCAATAGCGGTAAGGCCGTCCCAAAAGTCGGGTCGTAGAGATGGGATAGGAGGTCCGTAGAGGAAAGTAAGTTGCCACGGTTGAGGTTCCGGTTCATCAAAGATTAAACAGTTGACAATGTTATCATTAGAGATAGTGACTTTTACATTAATGGTATCGTTCCACATAAGAACAAGGCCCCCTGATTTGCCTTTAGCAGGCACGATCTCGGAGCAATCAAAACCAAAAACAGAAATTAAAGACGACATGTAAACAATGTTGCTAGTCTTAGTTTCCGAAATAAAAACAACATCCGGTCGATGGGAGGATACGAGCCTCCGAAGATGGCGAATTGTCGACGACCGACCAAGACCCCGGCAATTCCGGGCAATACCGATCATTGTTGTAGGGGCGACAAGTCATCGCTTGCCTCCCCTTTTAGAAATTGTTCTTGATGTTGAGAATCATTTCGATTGGCCAACATTTGCTTTCCGATGCTTCTCGCCCGCCTTTTGACGTGAATGAGACGTCCGCATGTAATAGTGACGAGTTCCTCTTGAACCGAGTTATGTTCTTCCGCATGGGTAACCTTGGTGGGTTCCATTGGTTGGTTCCGGTGAGTAAAGTTTAGTCTAGCAAGGGCTTCATAAACAGAGTCCATTTGTTCAGTCCTCTTAAGTTTGAACAGTTGGTGATTTTGTTGTTGCGGACCGGAGGCCTTCCTCTTGTTGTTGTTGAGTGCGGATATTGTCGAAGAACCGGGCGGATAAGGAGTAATCTCCATATATTGGTCCGATGGGCCGATTTTATTAGTGTGCTTCGAGATATAAGGGTGGGTGGTATCGGGGGAGTGGGATGGGCTAGCAAAAAACCTCGGGCCTCGGTTCCGGGAATTTCTTGGCCCGCGGACCGGTTTGGTGTAGGGGAAATAGTTTCTTGAGTGATTGGTAATGTGTTGACCTTGGTGGTATGCAAAGAATGATTCACTGGGGGTTGGCTGGAAAGGAGTGGGGGACAATTTGAATTATCCTGCGGTGGTTTTCTATTTTGGTGTGAGCTCTCTGCAGGTGTGGAGCTCGAGGACCGCAAAAGTAGTGATGGGCTTATACCTTCCGGATTGTGGTTTTGACCCATATTTTGAGGTGGTTTTCCATGCATGGGTGGCGGTTTTCGGTTTCCCCCTGTCTGTCCCCGCCTCGTCCCCCCCCCCCCCAAAAATTGGTCCCCCCCGGGCACCGATATCCTCCGTCTTCCCTTGGTGTTGTTAGTACATGCGGAGTCGGTGTGATCTATCAAACCACACTTGTAGCAAAAATCGGAAAGTCTTTCATACCCGAAAGGCGGCCAAAGCTTGGTACCATCTTCTCTGTTCATGTAGCATCCAGTCTTTAGTCTTCTTGTGGTGTCTATTAGAACCCGAATACGCAGAAATTTCTTTGCTCCGTGGACTGTGTTTGTTTCGTCAAGACGGATTACTTTCCCGACCGTGCTTCCAATTTTCTCTGCGTTGGCAATGTTCATTCGGTTTGGTGGGACATTGTGGACTTGTATCCGGAAAGGACAGCCACCGAAGGATAGTTCGTTTAGAGTCATGTGTGATGGCCACTGTATGAGATTCAGCATAGCTCCTTTAACGCCCCATGGACCGGCTTTAATAATTTTGTCCCCGTCCCGCTCGGATTTGAAGGTACAAGTGATAGTGTTGCGGTCGATGTTCTTGATTTCAACATTTTGCCCTAGGTTCCATGCGTCATGAGGACCGCATTTATGGCCTTGGCATTAATGGGTTTGGTGGTAAGGAGGCGGCCTACTACGGTAAGGTGGTTGAGAGACTCCACTTGATCTTCATTGATGGCAAGGTCCGGACAATCGTGGGGGTCTTGTGGGGTATAATGTTGGTTAGCCATAGTAGTTCCAAGAAATGTTTCAAAAGGTGAACGATTAACACGGAGTTGAGGAAAGCGGAAGCAAATAAAGTAAAGTAAAGGAAGCAAACAGAGTTGCACACCTAGAGATAACCTAGGGAGGAAGACAGCTCTCTTAGAGAGAAGGAGGAGGGTTTCCACTCTAGAGAGAGAACATCCAGTGTGACCTCTTCCGTATCACTTGTGTTGATGGTTAAAACTTAATCGCCGAGTATGTGTTCAAAAGAACTACAAAAAAAAAAAAAAAAAAAAAAACACTTACCCAACCAGGCAGCCATCCTTCTAAATGGAAAAAGGACTATAACATTGAAGAGAAAGAAGCCCTCTTCAAATAATTTGTTAGAGAGATGTTATAGATTTGTTCGAGCACCATACCTTTAAGAGAAAACGAGCATCTCTCACCACCTACATTCTTCGTTATATACAACGTTGTGAAATGTAATAAAAATTGTAGGCTCTAATCATTTTTCAAGCAAATAAGTAAAAATGTAATAAAAAAATATAATAATAAAATCATAGTTTATTTTAAAATATTAATTTAATAATTTACAATTATATTTGAAAAAAATGAATTAAAAATATAATATCATATTTTTTATTCTAGCTTTAAAACATAACTTAGATAATACTGTAATTTTGTGAATCCATTAATTTGATTCTCTCTCTGTATATATATATCAAATTTATTCATCTTTAAATTAATTTAATTATTTTTCACTAAATAAACAGTAATTAATAATTCCATGAATAAATTCTTAAAAAATGAAAATCATAACCTCAATAATAAATTTATTCTTAAATACTCTGAGAATAATTATATATATATATATATACATATCAAAATTACAATAATTATATATATATATATATATATATATATATATTGATGAATACAATACAATAATTATATATGATTACAATCGTATTTAGATTTTAATGATTTTTTTATATAAAAAAATATTAATATATAACGATCATAGTCACTTATCCACGTGTCATTATCTCTTCCCACCAACACTCGCAATACATCACAAACCGAAACTTCATCTCCTTTTTTAAAAAAAAAAAAATAAAAATAAAAATTAAATGTATATATATAAAACTTCTTTTTTTTTTCCCCTAATATTTCTTTTTAAAAAAACCGAAAAATAATATTCTAAAACAAAAGGAAAAAGAAAAAATAATAATAATGAAAGCACAAGAAATCTCCATCTTCCATTTGCAATAAACAGTTGTTATCTGGGAACCTTTTACTAACTCCCTTTTCCGTGAATCTTTTGCTGTCACCATCAGCCATTGATGATGCGACTTGGAAAAGGTAAAGAAAATATTTTATTTTTTGCCTTTTATTTATTTATTTATTCTCTACTTTCTTTAATTTATTTTTAATCTTTGTTTACTTTTTTTTTTTTTTTTTTAATTCTAACTACGGTTTGGTAAAATGGTATTTTATTTTCTCTGAGAATGAACTGTTGGACGTATTAAAAAATTGGATTAAGCACATGGAATCTCATTAAATAATTGCAGCTGTGGTTCCATTGAATTTTTAGTATCTGGGTTGTGCTTATCTTGATCAAGATTCGTCTTTTAAGGTTTTAATTGACTATTGATTCATCCATGGCTTCCTGGAATTTGAGATCCCTGTTCTTCTTCAGCAATTTCAGTGCTTTTCTTCGCACAAGGGTTTGTAGTTTTTCTGTTTCAGTTGTTGGGTTTGATCCCTATATTTCCCTCTTGCAAGTGTTTATGCAATGCAATATACATTGAAATGGAAAGAGGTGCGTGTTTGAGGTTCTATTTATTTATGCTTGGTGTGTGTTGTGGCATTCTTGAGGAAATGTTGGCTTTGAATTCTGGAAAATTGCATCTCTAAATCATGCTAGAGTCGAAAAAAAACCATTCTTTTATCATTTTCCAATTAAAATTTAGAATTGATCTGCGGATTTATCTGCCTAACTAGAAAAATGAAGCTTTACTGTCTGCTTTTCTGAGGTATATCTAGGCTTCACCTAAATTTGCTTTAAGTAGCTTCTCCATTGGTTTACAGGCTCTTCTCCACATCCCAATTTATACTATTTACTTGGGTTGGTTTATTTATTGAGGTACTTATTTGTTTGTTCATTGGGTTCTCATGTAGGGCATTTTGAGTGAGGGGCTGAGTACATCTTCTCCATTGAACAGAGAGCTGTACTTGCCCTTAACTAAATATAAGGACGCCCTTCAGGTATGAGAATAGAATTGGAATGCATATGATATATTTCTATATCCTTTCTGAGTCCTGAGCATAAGTTTCAATTGGTTTCTCTTTTAATTGTCAAAGAAACAACTTAGATCTCTCGTTGCTGATACGAACGATTATACTTTCAAGAACATTAGTGGTTGCTTAAGAAGCTTCTCTGTGTTCTAGTTCTTGTTTTTATTTGCATATGTGGCAGATATAATCTGAATGTTTTGTGGTTGTACTCTTAATTTGGGAGGCAGGCTATCATCATAAGCATATGACATAATTTTCATATACATGATCAACCTAGAGCTAGAGGATTGCCTAATGGATAAGAGGTTTAAATGTTTACCTCTGATAATTATGTGGTTTACTAGTCAATTTATGAAACTCGAAGATGCACGGTGCTTTCTCAAGCTCTAAGAATGAATCCATATTGACTTTAACTTAAGTTTGACTTTCATAGTTGTTGTTATCAGGCTTTCACATCTATTGAACCTTCTAAGGGAGCTAGTTAAGTTTTGGAGAATGATAAACTATAGCACTGAAACATGAAAGCATTTAGAAAGAAGAAAATAAGTAAATATTTTTCAGTTTTGGAATATGACCACAAAGTAACTAAAAGGATTGTCCAAATTGTATCCTTACAATCTACGATCCTATAAAGCTTATTTTTACCCTTTAAATGTGGTGTCTGGACTAGAAAAAAACAGATAACTTGAAGTGGTCTATTTTTATAGTATGGTCTGGGCTAAAGACAGATAAGTTAGTTTTCTTTCCCCTTTTCCATGTCTGTTCTGTGGGGAGAAAGAGAGAGGGACAGGAAGTCTAGCAGTTGGTGTTAAAATTACGAATTTGTTCAATTTCAGGATCTCTACTAAAATATCTGACTGTTCTTGGTCTCTTGTACCACTTATTTGACAGAGTAGTATGATGGAATCACATACGGTCAGATCTCATGGGGCTACATTGGCAAGAACACATAGGCATGATTGGCTTATACTGATACTTCTTATGGCTTTGGTAGTTTTGCTGAATCTCATTCATCCCTTTAAGCGGTTTGTTGGAAAAGATATGATGGATGATCTTAAGTATCCGTTGAAAGATAACACAATCCCTGTTTGGGCTGTGCCGGTTAGTTTTATCATCAACCTAAAAAGAAAATGTAGCCTTACCAATTACCACTGTAGGAGTGATTCCTTTGGTAATATCACTGTATTGTTTTGGTTGTTCATGGTTGAAAATGTATCAGGTGTATGCAGTTCTGCTCCCAATTATTGTTTTTCTGTTCTTCTATTCGCGTAGACAGGATGTATATGATCTTCATCATGCCATACTGGGTAACAAAACATTGCAGTCGTTTTCTTTTAGTAAATAAATTTCTTGATTCTAGTTGAAAATACCTTATTAAAGTTGTAACACTGGTCACTCTTTTATTATTTCAGGCATCCTATACTCTGTTCTGGTAACTGGTGTGATAACAGATGCCATAAAAATTGCTGTTGGTAGACCTCGGCCGGATTTCTTTTGGCGTTGTTTTCCAGATGGAAAAGATGTATGGTGCTTTATATAGTAGCTTCCAGATTCTTTCTCTAAATAATTTTGGTTATCTAGAACTCAAAAGCTGTTATTTATTTTCCATTATCAATCTTATCCAACGTTTGTTCACTTTGTAGGCTTACGATCACTGGGGAAATGTAATATGCCATGGTGCTAAGAATGTTTTGAAGGAAGGTCATAAAAGCTTCCCTAGTGGGCATACTTCATGTAAGTAAGTCCTAAGAATGCAAAGAAAAGTGTGTAAGCTCTTCTTGCTTTCTATCAACTTAAACTTTTAGACTCAACCTTTTCTCGTTTAAGTTGGTGGTGATGTGGACTAATTCATACAGGGTCATTTGCTGGTCTGGGATTTTTATCACTTTACCTTGCTGGCAAAATAAGAGCATTTGATAGCAGAGGGCACGTTGCAAAACTTTGTGTTGTTTTTCTTCCCTTGATTGCTGCATGTCTGGTTGCCATTTCGCGGGTGGATGATTATCGGCACCATTGGCAGGATGTGTTCGCTGGTGGTCTCATAGGTTTGTTATGTTAGCTCTCTCTCGATATCTCCATATCTTTAACAATGAAAACAATTAAATATCATGTTCTTATTTGTTTTGGAATTTTTGCAGGTCTTGTGTTCGCTTCATTTTGCTACTTGCAGTTCTTCCCACCACCATATCATATGGATGGTATGCTTGCTACACCCTTTTTTCTTCATGACATTTTCTTCACCATTGTTAGTTGATATGTATGCATATATTGTTTTCCAGGTTGGGCGACTTATGCATACTTCAGGATTGTCGAGGAATCACGCGCACATATTCGATCAAACCATGACATTGACAGAAACAATAGTCAGAACATGGATGTTCGAGCAGCAAACGAGAGGAACAACAATGCATTCGTGGTAATGTCTGAAGAAGTCGAAGATGTTGAATCTGGAAGAAGGTAGCTAATTTCCTGGTTCCCGTATTTACAGTTTACAACCTGAAGCAATCCATCCATGTTTACACTTTTCTCAAGGCAAGGCGCATCTGTTGTTATATATAAAGCTTATTAGTCTACGGAGGGAAAAAGGAAAAATCCCTTTTGTAACACCATTTCATTGATGTATGTATATATATAGTTCTGAGCCACCGGAGGGAGCTGTTTTAATCTGCAGCTTTGAAGAAAACATTTGCTCAAAACAACAGATTAAAACTTGGCTGTATTATCTGAAGAAGAAAAAATAAAAGTTCTTACCTTGGAATTACTTCGAATTGTAACTGCATAGTCTAATTTTTACTACTTTTACACAGCTTTTATTTTGGGAAAAGATTTCACTATAACTATTTTTGATAATTAAATTGGGGAAAATACGAGAATTCACGCATCGGGAGCACAAAAGGACTCTTGAAGAGACATCATAAGTGGATCTACACACTTACAATATCCAGGCAATTGCCGACTAGATGAAAAGTGAATGACACTTATGTGTAGCTGTCAAGTTTTCTCAAGTCCCGATGTGGGACTCCTTGAAGGGATCCCTCCGAGATTTCACTATAACTCTTATTTAAAAGAAAAATTTTTACTCTAACTCTTAAATAGCGCATTTTTCAAATGTGTTCCAATAACAAAAAAAAAAAAAAAAAAGTCAGTAAAAAAGAAAAGAAAGATTTTGAACATAGTAACATAGGAAAATTAGATAGTCAACAATTATTCAGGATATCTCGTAATAAAAAAGAAAAAAAAAAAAGAAAGGGTTTTTAGGGCAAAATAAGATAGTGTAGTTTTCTTTAAAGGGGAAGGGTATTATCGTCTAATCAATAAGAAACCCTAAAACCCTTGTTTTTCATCCTTCGGAAATAGCTTAATAAAATCGCTCAGTTGAAGCAAAACTCATCTTCTCACCAGCCGCCCCTCCCTCTCTCTCTCTCTCTCTCTCTGTGGAAATAGTTCCTTTGCATTCCGGTAAAGATGAAGTACAACCCGAGAGTTTCAAGCTCCCGCCGGAAGAGCCGTAAGGCTCACTTCACGGCTCCGTCCAGCGTGCGCCGGGTGATCATGAGCGCACCTCTCTCCACTGACCTCCGCAACAAATACAATGTCCGATCGGTTCCCGTTCGCAAGGACGACGAGGTTCAAGTCGTTCGTGGAACTTTCAAGGGGCGTGAAGGAAAGGTTGTTCAAGTATACCGTAAGAAATGGGTTATTCACATCGAGAGGATTACCAGGGAAAAAGTGAATGGATCTACAGTTAATGTTGGAATTGATGCTTCGAATGTTGTTGTTACGAAGCTTAAGATTGATAAGGACCGTAAGGCGTTGCTTGATAGGAAGTCCAAGGGAAGAGCTGCTTATAAGGCCAAGGGAAAATTCACTGAGGAAGAGGTTGCTGCTGCTGGCGGTGCACCATCTCTTCAATCGATTGATTAGAGGGGATAACATCTCTTACCATTCTGAGTTTCCTTAAGCTTATTCATAATTTTGTTGTTCTAGAAATAGGGAAAGTGACTTGGTAAAGTTTGATTTTAATTTGTGTTGTCTTAGTTTTGTTCTGGATGGGACGAACATGACCCATTACTTCAATGAGTACTTTATGATTCATGATGGGTTTTAATTACTCTATACATTATGCTGCAGATATCTGTGCTGTTTTTAAATATATTTTGCCTTATCCTGCTTGTTTTCTTTTTGATTGGAAGAAATTAGTTTCAATATTTGATCATTGAACAACCTATAACATAGATTCTATAATTTTAGTTAGCTTAGAGGATTGTTTTTGGCATGTTCTATTATAAACTTTGGTTTATTGACCCATTACCAGAACTGTAAAGCTGCTGCTGTGTGATCTAAGTTGTGCTTTAGAATCCCCTTTTATGATTTGAAGGAGTGGCCTTCAAGGTTTTTCTTTCAGTTTCCTTGTTATTTTGCTAGCTTCTGATGTAACTTTGTTACATTATATGGATATCTAATCTTTCTCTTGTGATTTTGTTGCTTTAAAAGTATCTTATTCTTTTTTCACCTCCTCTGAAGACTTGATATAATTTGATGCTGGTAATGGAATTGGAATTATGTCTACTAGAGGGTATTGACATCTAGGAAAAGAAAGGGTAGCTAATGTTATTATCTCCCCTAATGCATGCATACTTCGTTTCTGCTATCCCTTTTTTTACCTGGAGACACGATTCTTGTGTGGGTACCTGAATTACTTTTGATTAGTACAGGCTTTGCTAGTTTTTCACCACTTCTAGTTGTTCTAACATCACCTTATTAGAATGCCTCTCATGTCCTCATTATGTTTGGATTTTACCCTCTGTTGTGGGGTGTCGGATGGGGATTACTTTCATAGGATTTTGGCTCTCTCACTGCTGTTGCTGATGAGCAACCAGTGGTGCCGTGCACTTGACATGATCTATGTCCCTGTTAATCATGGTTTAGCAAGTTTAGCAAATAGGAAATAGTGACAATGTTGATGGAAACCCTAGTCTATGTTTTTACGTGCGATTTTGATTTGATGACATTATCTTTTGATGGATTGTCTGGTGTATTAGATCAAGGGTTTTATTAGGCCTGCTAATTTTCTTGGAAAGCTGCTGCATATCTAAAATCATTTTCCCTTGACTGGGTTACAAATTTGTGCCTTTGGTTTGGTTTGCAGATTTTTAATCCTTTGCTACATTGTCGAACTCTTAAAACGGCACACAATAATAATGAAACATTTAAAAGGTGGTGATGTGCACCCATTTGTATGGCCTGAAGGGGAAATACGAAATGCAAGTACATTTGGAAATTGGGGAAAAAAAGAAAAGGGCATATAATAGCCATGAGTAATGTTTCTTTTATTTCTTTCTCTGCTTTTGGGCAAGAACTCAATCATCGCTAGCAGTTGTCGGTGCTACATTGTCTAATGCAAGAAATTAACCAGCAAAAATCATACAACCAAGAAGATCAAATTCAAAACTGAACTCATTAGAACAGCAGTTGCAGTGGTCTTCTACTACTCTTTTATTCCTTTCTCTGCTTTAGGGCAAGAACCAAAACATCGCTAGCAGTCGCCAGTGCTACATTGTCTAATGCAAGAAATTAACCAGCAAAAATCATACAACCAAGAAGATCAAATTCAAACCTGAACTTATTAGAACAGCAGTAACTGTGGTCTTCTGCTAGACTCTTCTTCTTCCGGCTCGAAATATCTAGACCATATAGAATCAAATGATGAACCATAACCTAACCCTAGTCCATACCCAAATCCCAGGCCAATTCCACAACCAATCCCAGCTCCGAACACCATCTTCAGCTGGTTACACTGCGACCCAGCGGCCCCAAACCCTCCGACAACTCCCATCCCTAACCCAACACCACATCCGATACCCAAACCCGCCCCTGGTCCTTCTACGGCTTTTCCCAACTTCCGCCCAGTCTCCTGTAGAAATTCTGCAACTGAACATCTCTTATTCTCATTCCTTCTCTTTCTGCCACCAAACCCTTCCCACTTCCAGATAGAAGCACTGTCCACCTTCCGGAAACCATTTATGTAAAGTTTTCCGCCTTCCATTCCCAGGTGGCCGTTAAAAGAGAACCGAGGATAAGTAGTAGAAGAAGAAACTAAGCGGATGAATTCAATGGCGATGCATTTTTGAGTCTGTCTGTATCTGACCCGCGTTACTGATAGCGGTTGTATAGTTATAGTATAGAAAAGCTTTATTATATGGGCCGGACTGCTAAGTTCATTCGATCTCTCTTTTTTCAGGGAGACTTGAAGCCCAAGAAAGCCAGAACTAAGATTTTTTTTTTTTTTTTTTCGAGGGAAAGAATTAAGATATTTAATAAATAAAAAATAAAAAAAACTAAGATATTTAATAATTTATTATTATTATTATTTTTTGTTAAGCATAATTTTTTTTTAAAAAAAATAATAATAAAAACTGACAAGGTATACTGGAGAGCTAAAGAATCTTCGTCCCAAGGTTGACTTTCATGGGGATGGATAAGCACCACTTTTTTCTGGACAAACGCAAATCCAAGAAATTTCTGCTTTTCACACGTAAAACTTGTTTCTTTTAAGGGTCTTGAGAATCGGAAAGAGTTTGCTCGTTATAATTATTATGTAAGAATTAATGTAAATTATTTTGTAGAGTATAATTCGAATCGAATTTAGATTAGTGAAAATCGGAAAACTGATGATGTAAGAAAATTTTTTATGTATTTAACATAAGTTTTTCTTTGTTCAAATACAAAATACTTGAAATTATGTTGGAAGAAAGAAACTAATCTCAACAAGTAAACCTTAATTTGTGTATAAAAATCATTGAACCATATTATTAGTATATTTTATAAGTGGGCAATTTAGACCGATATTAAAAATATTTTATTGCAGGATGAATGATATGATCTGTTTTCTTAATACAATTAATTTAATAACAACTTCTAGATCTTTTTTCATAATTGAACTTCATAGTTATAAATTCTTACAAATCATTAATTAATTAATTAATTAAATTGAATTCAATTGGTCAAGTCATTTATTTAATTACTCACAAACTAAGATTAAAATTCGAGTTATTAATTATAGCCGGAAATGCTTTTGATTGGGTGATTAATTTTTTCAGATAGAAACTTAACTAATTATCTCTCAACCACCCATTAAAATTTGACAAATTTGTCAACACAGATCTGTGACTGATCGTAGACTCCCAAACTCTTTCAAACCATAAATGTTGGCTAAAGCAAAATAATGCTTTTTAGATGTTTTAGTTGTTAAAGATTTTAATTATCAGTAAAATTTTTAAGTTATATTTACATATAAACTAATCTTGTTCGAGTTGGATAATTTTTTTACGAAAAATTCTTCACTACTGCCTAGAGCTGTTCGCGAACAAAGCTCAGTTCGAGCTCGTTTAAAGCTCGTTCGAGCTCGTTCGTTTATTAATCGAACCGAACTTGAATAAATTTTTAGGCTCGATTAATTTTCGAGCAAACTCGAACACTGTTCGCGAACATATTATTAATTTTTTTTATTATAATTCATATATATATTATTTTAATAAAAAAAGTTAAAAAAAAAAGTGTCATAGTTCGTGAACTTCGGACTCAAATTCGAGCTTTATAAACAAATAATCGAACGAACTCGAACAGTGTTCGAACACTTAATCGAACGAGCTCAAATTTCTGATGTTCAATTCGGCTAGGCTCGTTTACAACTCTACTACTGCCTCCCGTAGGAGTCTAGGCCTTGTTTCAGTCCCAGTGTGATTGATCATCCTTTCGGACCAACTACTAATCATCATCTTGGTAAGCTATTGCCTTACTAACTTATAACTAACTAATCTGATGCAAGGCCTTCCTCCTTTTGCTCTTTAGCCTACAAAAGTATTAGTAATTCCCTCTTAAGGGTAGATTCTTACTTCTTACACGTCCGAGTTTTAAACAACTGTATAGATAAGTAGGAATTTTTATTTATTAGCTAACGAGATTTTATATAAATTAAAAATATATATATATATATATATATATATAATGGAAAAGGAGAAGAGTTCCTAGAAGGTCAATTGATCATTGGATCACAAATGACGTAACTATTAAAATGGAGAATCAAGTCAAGAATGAACGTTTTGAAAAAATAATTAAAAGAATGTTAATCGTGACTGCCGCCATAAAAATATTCCCAAATTTTCTTCCTCTAATTAATAATAATAGTAAAAATAATAATCCGATAGCTTTGGGGAGTTGATAAGCGGACTCCTAATGTTTCCTCCAGGACGAATGATCGATGATTCAAATCCCCATAGGGTGGTTAGCATCATGTTAAAAGCTCCGAGTTAGACTCTAACCCTCGAGTAAGAGTTGAACTCTGTGAGCACTTCACATGCCGAGTCCAGATTAATCTCACCGAAAAGGTGAGAACTCAAGGCGCTCCGTATAAAAAAAAAATAAAAAAATAGTAAGAATAATGTGCGTGCGTCAAAGCTTTAGACTTATCATAATTTTCAAACTCCAAAAATTTTCAATATTCAAATTAAACAAAGTTGATTTTCTTAGCCGTCTTATTACTTCTTTTGTTGCGGTCGTGGGATTCCTTATATATTATTATTATTATTATTCTTTAATTATTTCTCTTATCCGAAGAATTTAAACATTAATTGCAACGTATGATATTGTCTGTTTTGATCTATTTAAAAGTGAGTTTTACAAGTTTTAAAACGCATCATTAAATAAATAACTTATGTTCATGTTTAACAACCGCTTAGTAGATTTACTAAGTGAGTAATGTATGACTACCGATCACAACAACATATATTTTATTTCGTATTCTTATAATTAATATAAGTAAAACCAACAATTTGGGGAGTTGGTAAGCGGACTCTTAAAGTTTCTCCTCGGGGCGGATGATCGAGGGTTCGAATCCTCTGAGATGGTTAGCACCACGTCAAAAAGTTTCGCTCAGCGAGCGCACCCAGACTGAATACGGGATGCTTAAGAAAAAAAAGTTAAAGAACATATAAGTTTTTTTAAAATAAAAAAATGATGTGTTTTTTTATGTGTTACAAATAAAAAAATCGTATGAAATTAATTAATACAATATTGTTTTGAATCTTTTGGATTAATTAATCAAGCAAGAAAGAAATCCGGCTTATAAAAAATAATACTACCTTATTAAAAAAAAAAAAAAAAAAAAACCGGCTTTATTGACCGCATTCACCAACCAACGAACTTCTGCTTCCTTTTTTTAATTTCCTTTGCTTTCCACCGTATAAATAAATCGCTCTTTCTCGTGTTCTTACTATCTCTCTTTTTTCTCTCTCCCTCTCTCTCTCTCTCTACAACAATTCATCCTCTTTTATTTTCATTTCTTCGGGGGGGAAAAAAAAAAAATAAAATGGAGGTGATTTCAAACGGAAGCTTCAATTTGATGAAGAGACAATGGCGGAGAAGAAAGTACAGTCGTTTAGACAGCGCAGCAGAGAATCGGAGAAACATCAAAATCGTAAGATTTGGAGGTAAAGTGAAAAGAAGGGTTTGGAAGCTAAGAAAACTGCGTTTCAAATTTTCTTCTCCATTAAAGCTTTGGAAGAAGTTCAAGAACGCATACATGAACATGATGCTCAAACTCTCCGGCAGCGTCAGTGCTTTGAATACCGGCGGCGGTTTTGGAACGAAGAGAATTCCAAAGGCTCGTACTGTTCCTTTGGCTTATAATAAAACTGAGTTTGAGAATAGATTGGTTTATGAGATTTATAAGTCGTTAGTTGTTTCCTTGGAGCTAAATACCAGATAATATGTATATATATATATATATATGTATGTATGTATGTATTTATATTCATCGCTGTGATCGTTTTCTTCTTGTTCTGCTGCTGCTTCATAATCTTGCAGAGGCAGGCAACAGCTTGTGTATGAAGAACGTGAGTTTAATTATTGCTTAATGGAATTCTTTTTTTCTTTTAATTTTTAATTTTAATTTCTTGTGTAGTTCAACACCTATGTTGCATTTTGCTATGAATATTAATTATAAATTATGCATCGATGGTGATTGTTTACTTTGTAATAAGGTAGATTGAAAATTGACTACCATTTATCTTCCAATAAAAGAGTATTAGCTGTAAAAACGAAATAGATTAGTCTAAAAAAAAAAAAAAAGCAAGTTCATTTTTTTTTCCTATAAGGATCCGGTATCCGAATCCACTTGAGTCGACTAATTTAGATTCGGAGCGGATCCAAGGATTACGAATGTAAACTCCTCCCAATTGTGGTTGTGGGGATCAAACCATAGTTCCCCTACCAAGCTCAGCCTCATATGCCACTGAACCAACCAACAATTGGTAACAACAAGTTCATTTTTTTAGTTAATTATTTGTGTATAAAAGTCACTTTGACCCAACTAAATTAGAATCGAGTCGCGTTAGACAAAGTTCATTCTGCTTAAACTAGTAGATGTTAATTGCAAGTTCAATTTTTTTATTAAAAAATTAGACTATCTGATTTTTTGAGTAATTACAACTCTAATTAATTTATATTTAATTCTACGCACAAGAATTCAAACTCTTAGGATTAAAACTCCGTTGAATTGCTTAATTAGTTTTTTTTTTTTTTTTCATTTTGACTCAATTTGCCAGCTCATAAGAAAACAGTACATTTAGTCGTTGGGCCTATGGAATTTAGTATTGGACTAGGAACCGAAAATTCATTACAGACCAAAAAAATGACAGCCTGGCCCTTGACGATTTCTTTTAACTAGCTCGGTGGGTAGTAGGCATTGCCCATTCTCCCCCCTTAAAACTCCTTTCCTTTGTCTTTCTGCTTGCTACCTAAAACATTTATTTATTTTAAATTCTCCACTACTCGTTGTAAGTAATATATATGAATTAGCAATATCTATTGGTCCAAATAAAAAAATTTGGTTTCCATTCACGAAATTTTGAGTTTGAACTTTACATATGAAGAGATAGTGTAGGGAGAGTTTTTCGCAACAAGGGTTTGACGTGGTTTGAATCTGGTTTAGTTGGGTCCAGAGTAGCTACTAAACACCGATAAATTACAAAAAAAGGAGCAATATATATGAGTTAAGATGATTTTTTTTTTCAAAAAAATTAGTTAGTTAGGCCTAATCAATTATTGAGCATGATGATAACTTAGTTTGACTTCTTTTACTTAGGTGTCACACTTGACAAGTCAAATGAAAAGTCTTGAGTTCGACTCATGCTAGAGACCGCAATTTCAATTATATATTGTATGTAGTCTTGAGAGTCTTCTTTCACAAATTTTTTTCGTATTAGTCGATCAGAATAAAGTTAAATGTAAAAATTGGCCCTTCTTTTACAATCTATGGCTACTTCATGTGCATAGGCAGAACCTGATAATTCTATTGAATCTAATTAATTAATATTATATATATATATATATATATATATATATATATATATATATATATGTAGCAAAGAAGTTAAAGGAGGGCCATCAGTCCAGGTTTTCCAGTTAGTTAAAGATGTAATAAAGAAGCAACTATACTTATACTTACTCATCAACTTGATCATATCAAACTAGCTAGAGAAGAATATCATTATGGTGTGTTTGCTTAAAATGGCTTACAAAGTCTATTTCCCTTTTTTCTAATTAACCCAAACTCAATTATTATGATGATGAGTTAGAACAAATTCTTCGTTTTGACACAATCTTTCCTCCCTCCCCTCTTCACCCTCTCATTCTTTATTGCCACGCCACACATATACATATACATATACATACTTATTATATATATATATATATATATATATATATAATGATATTTGTATATGTTATAGCAAATGCAAACCCCATGCATTTTAATGAAAGATTTAATTTCTCTAACTAAACCTTGTTTCAATTGTGCTCCCCCCTCCCTAGAAAAGGACAATATTTTTTTGACAAATTGGGAATTCCACACATATATTAGTGATAATATAAGAAATCATATATTGACAAGAAGATATTATTTTTCTTTACATACTTATCAAGTGAGATTCGGAGGTATCACATTCACCCCTTTAAGGCTTAGGGTTTTATCGGGGCCCAACTTAATAAAATTGGTATAAACCCAATATCAACTAGTTGATGTTCGAGCTTCTAGAGTGCCTGTTGACACCTCGGATCTGTGAGCTTGTGTTGTGAATATGGGTTCAACAACACTTAAAATCAACTATTTTTCACCCTCTTTGCTATACCAAAAGGATATCAAGAGTTGACAATAAATCGTAGATGTATATTATATTTCATATCACATTTTTTACATATTTACGTGTGAGAAGTAATACCATAAATACAACCAAATTATTAAAGACTTCATATATACTTAATTAGTAATGAATTTATCTATGAACATAAATAAAAATCAGTAGATTAAATAAAAATAAAAGTAACATTTATTCTACAAATTAAAAGAAATTATTCTTTAAATATCTTAGTATCTTTATAGTAGTACGATGAAGGAAAATATTTTAAGTACAATGGACAAAAAAAGAAGTAAAATGTTGTTTAACATTTTTCTTTCTTGAATTTTTAATCATTATTGCTTGAATAAATATATCTACGTTTTTATTTAAATTGAATATTTATATAATATATATATATATATATATATATATATATATATATATATTCTCTCAAAAAATATCTTTTATAATTTAATTTTAAAACTATACTATATAAATTAAGATTTTAAGCTTGTTCCCTTGACTGATTGGAGAATTCTCTCCTTAAAAAATAAAAAAAATCTCAATATATATATATTAATGTTTTCACCCGCCAAATAGACTAAAAATTTGGTGCGAAATATAAATAAAATATTCGAAAAAATGAAAGAAGAGGCAAGAAATCCAGCAACGAGCATGTTAGGGTGTTTGCACAATAACGGTTTTGTGGACTCCACTTTGAAGTGGACCCCACCCCTCTTTTCCGCCAAATGAACCTCACATATTCCTTCTGAGTCAAGCAAATTTCAGAGAGCTTCCACCAACCATCAAGCATGACCTGAAATTCAACGGACGTGATTTCTCATTCCCTCTTGTCTTCATCTGCTCCGAGTCACACTCGATCCCACTTTCAACTCTATATATTTCCCGCCTCTGTTTCCATTCTCCACTTCTCCCCTAAAAGAGCTTTCTCTTGCCAATTGCCATGACATGATCAACGCTTCAAACACTGAAGATTAAGAAGATAGTAAATCCTATGATCGATTCCAATTTCCAGCAGCTATGAGGTATTCGAAAATGATTGGTCTGTGTTTAAATTTTTGAATTGTTTATTGAGCTTGTGAAGTTTCAGCATTTTTTTTTGGGGAAGGGGGAAAATTTATTTAGGTCTTCAATAGATTTCTCAGTTTATGAATGATTCAATAATGAAGGAAAATTTTCGTGTTTATGTTGATAATTTACTTGTTAATTTGTTTCAATTTTCGATCCGTCTGGTACAGAAACATTGAATTGATTTATTACTGCTGGTTAAATGTACAACAGGAGACTTGTTGCAATGAACATTTGACAGTGAACCGTGAGTAGAGAGACAAATCCTCTCACGCCGTCGGCTCAGAGGTACTTTCATTTAAGAGTTTGGATTTAATTATACTCCCAACTGCAATGATATGTGTTGAAATTTGAATTTATTCTTTTTGAGATTCTGAAGTGGTTTTTTTAATTAGGTTCTGAATAGATTTCTGAGTTTATTGATGAATTGGTAATGGAATTAGTGTTTGTATTGTTATATATTACACGCTGATTTTTGGCGATTTTCGATCTGTTTCAGATAAAAGCTATACAGAAACATCGATTATACCGTGAAATGCAGAAGGAGAATTCTCCGACTTCAAGCGATGGTCGTCAAATCGCCGCCGGTACGACGGTGGCTGGCAGAAATACCACCGAGACTAGAACATCCTCCGACATTACTACCGCTACATCACAAGAAGATCACTATTTCAGCCATAATCCTTTTCTATCACCGACATCTCCCGGACACCTGGACTCCATCGAGGCATATTTCTACTCTTCGTCACTTCTGTCAGAAAACTCAACGCCGCCGGATACTTCCTTTGATGATAGAATGGTCGATAACTTCGGAACAGATCGCCGCCTCCGCCAAGCCAGCTTTGTTCTCGAGTACCAGCAACTTTATAACCGCTACAATGTCTGCCTCGCTCATCTCCAGGAATCGATTAAGGAGGTTGACTCTTTCCGCCAAGAGAACGATGCTCTTCGCATCGCTAACGCAGATTTGGCTAAACGTCTCAGTCTCCTCACTCAAGCCACCATCCAGAACTGCCTCCGCTCAGACTTCAACCGTCTCAACATCGGAAGTGATCCTCCTCCTCCCCAAATTATCCCGAACCCTAAGAGCCTAAATGACAGCGGCAGGATCCACCGTCCTCCGCCCACTGAAAGAGTCACGCTTCCTAAAAGCATTTCCGTACGCTCCACCGGCTATCTGAAGGTGAAACCCCAAAGCGGGATAAACACTGGAGATCAGACACAAAGCTCAACTCGACCACAGGTGAACTCATCATGTTATCCTGGATCAGTAAGTCAATTTAATATCATCAATTTACAAAAATTTTGCTTCCTTTTTCCGTTTTCCGTCTGGCAGCTAACTGGCTTTAATTGTGATTTCTGTGTTTCAGCAAAGAGTGTATGTGCCTGGTGGGAAAAGGGAGGAAATGGCAGCGGAGTTTGAGGTATACAATCAAGGAATGGTGAAGACAGAGTTATGCAACAAATGGCAGGAGAATGGGACGTGCCCATACGGTGAGAACTGTCAATTTGCTCATGGCATCAAGGAACTACGTCCAGTATTAAGGCATCCACGCTATAAGACTGAAGTTTGCCGCATGGTCCTGGCAGGAGATATTTGCCCCTATGGACACCGCTGCCATTTCCGCCACACACTTACCGATCAAGAGAAGCTTATTGCCCTTCAGTATTCCCAAGCCAGTGAAACCTAATTCATTGCTGATATTTGATCTATTAGGCCTGGATTAATCCATCAATTTGTAGCCACATATATATGATTGGAAATTCCCTGGACTTGATGAAACGTACTACCTTTTCATCAATAACTTTTAGAAGGAAGGAGAAAAAAAAAAAAAAAAAAAAAAAGAAGATAGAAAATCATATAAACGATGTCATACAACCACTTTTTGAGCGTCTCAGGTGGAAGTGGTATTGATTCAAAGATGAAAATATTGTAGTTACTGTATGTTGGTCTATTATGAAGATATATGGTTATTGATCTGGCTTTGATTGTTTCTGGTTGAAATTTACAGGTTGATAGTAAATAGTAACGAGTAATTGTAAGCTTTCCTTTTCAGCGTGCAATAACGATGTATAAGTTTTGCATGAGCTACAGTCATATAAACTGCATACTGAGTCACAGGAAATTTGTCTCACTGAAAATCTGATGCTGCATGTGTTAGATTTGCATGTATTTTTCATGGATCTAAATGATGGATACTATAAATATGGGAAATCTACGGTGATAGCAGATGGAAATATTTGTATATTTATATTATATAAATAAAGATCAGTTAAATGGTTGGTGTTATGGTGTTAGCTCTGTTTGTTCGTTTTCCAACAATATTTTCAACGGTAGCATCCTTATTAGGAACAAGTAACGCATGTTGATTCCTTGGCTTTGAGATGATTCATTCGCTGTCATTGTCCAATTTGGCAATTTCCGTGCCAACCACCGTTTGTTGAGTGCTGACAATACATACCAATCGTGTTTGAACTTCGAATTTTGAAGTTGAAGGTACATGCCAATGCCTTGGAAGCATTGCTACATTTTTGGAGATCTACAAATTATGGCCTTATAGGGTTCGTAGATTTATCGTCCTATTCCACTATTGTTCATAATTTTATTTTTATAGTTTAAAAAGAAAAGGGTCCTCTTTACACACACAAAAAAAAAAAAAAAAGAGGAAAGAGAGCAGATTGTGTAATCTAAGGCAATAATCAAATGCAAAAGTGGAAAATTTTGTGAAATTGGTATTAATGATGTTATCCATGTCCCATTTCTCTTATAGTAATATTGAGGAAATCCAAATGTGTAAATTTTTAAAATATAAAAATATATTTAACATTAATGTTTAAATATTTTATAAAATTAGCACAAAGCGGGGATAGCTCAGTTGGGAGAGCGTCAGACTGAAATCTGAAGGTCACGTGTTCGATCCACGTTCACCGCATTTATATTTTTATTATTTCCAGAACCCAGGCGTTTAAAGTTTTACTCTCAAGAGTCAAGAAGCATAGGCTACTTGGATTTGATTCCAGCAATGGCCACGGATAAGTAAAAGCTTTTTAATTTTCTTCTTCAATTTATATTTTCTCTTAATGTTTGTTTAAGCTTCTATTAGTTTACCGCATTTGAATTTTGATGCCCATTTGTTGATTGAGTGAGTGCTTAACCAGATAGATCATAGAAGGGACATGCATATTGTGTTTCATATATATTTCGTTTAACTGGTGTTTTTGAGCTTCTCTTTATTTACTACTAGTGGTTTGAGGTGGCCACTTTCTAAAATTTGGCGGGTTTGATATTGTTATTGATGATAATGGTATGTTCTGTTGTTGTATTTTTGAATGGTTCATTGTAGAATTTCTTGAATTCAGGAGTCTAGTTCTGTTAAAAGTATCAAAAACCCATGAAACTAGGTGAAGTAAATTACTTCTTGGGAGTTGGGACATTTCAATTGGATGTACTGTAAACAAAAAGCACAAGTTAACACTATTGTAAAATTTGGGTAATTGCAACCTTTCTGTATTGAAGATCATGGAGATTACCCTCCTCCAGAAATAAACAGTAGTTCATCTCCCTGTATTTAAAATCTAGTAAATAGCTAAAATTACCGCCTGAGGGGATACTTTACTGGTTTGACTTTGCCACTCTGATTGGGCTGATTCCTAAAGTTTGGTGATGTTTATATTTATATGCCTCTTAAATTTAGATTAAATTACGTATTCCAGTTCTGTGCTCTTTTACATGTGATTCTCTTTCTCTAAGGTTCTACATTCCTGCAGTTCTTCATTTTTCATTGATGCTTGCAAGCTCAGTGGAGTGATTGATGATGTTGCAGTTTCATGTGTGGATGAAATTTTGGATGTCATAACTGTTTGTTTCTTGCAGCAATATCCCTTGTTTATCATAATTGGCATTTTTCGTGTGACATGGTTTAGATTTTCATCACTAGTGCACCTAGTTCAAAAATTAGCTTCTGTAACAGGGGATATGTCTAGAGAAATTTGTCGATCTAGTATTGTGAGGTGTTATATTAGGATCTGTTTGGTAGATGGATTGAAGTGCCATTACATCTCCACATGGTGCATCCTTATCTTTAAATTCTGGCTAACATTCAACTTCTATAGTTGGGTATTGACATGGTTTAAAAGTAATATCTGTCCGCAGCATGAGTATTTCACATTTCTTATTTTATTCATCATTACCAATAGTCTCCAAATAAAGCTGCTTATTCTAAAGCAGTGAAACTTAGAAGTTAACATGAAAATCGAGAAAGAAAAGGGAAGAAAAGGTATGTTATATGCAAAAATTACTTGGCCAACTTGTAATTTTGAATTGATTAATTTCTGTAAAAAGGTATCTTCTATATTAACGATGTCTACCTGTCTTAAATGGATTCTGGCGCTGCTCCTATCTGTACATTACAATTTTGAACGAATAGGCTTTAAGATTGAGTAGATCTTTCCTTTTTCTCTTTTTAAGTGCTATTCCTGTGACTGTAAAAAGGAAAAAAAAAAAAGGGGGGGATGGTGGGGAGAGAAGAAAAGAAAAGAGTACAATCAAGATAATGGATTTGCACAACCGAAATGAGTCCTCCTCTTTCCCATTAGAACTGAAAAGCTTTGTGCCCTCTATGGTGGCATATAACATTAAGGTTTCAAGTGGACTCAATTTTTTCCAATTTATCAGGTTTTATTTTCATTTCATTTTAGGGTTCAGGTTTTCTTTTCTCTAATTATATGCTATGGTAATTGAAGGTTTGATGAAAGTAATTATCAACTGGGAATTTGCTGAAACAAGTTTTTTGGAGGGAAAGTAGGAGAGAAACTGATAATACATCTGGTGAGATTTTTTTTCTTTGAATATTTCTTCTGGATGTTCTTTCCTTTCCATTCATCTAGATTCTTTTATATCTTGTCCTTCTTTTTCTCTGTTCATCCTCTGAACCACTTGCAATTCGAAATGCACAGAGTAAATATACCTTTTTATGCGTATGAAGTAGCCATTAATATAGAGAAGTATTTACAAGTATTATTTGGAGCATAACTTAACAATGGATTTCTTTTCATTTTATTGTTAATTCTGATTGTTAACAAATTGAACTCAATTTAATTCTTCAAAATGCATATCTATTTAGCATAGGTTTTGTACTTTTTTCTTACGTTAAAATTTTCCCTTTTAATGTAAGATTATTATCAATTATTCAAACATAACTCTTGTTGTTTATCAGGAGTAATGATACCATAAAAGACCTTGAAGATACAAAAAGGGCATATTTATCTTTTAAAATGTGTTTGGTATTCTAGTGTTTAATGTTTTGCTCCCTCTCAAGCTATCTAAGAAAAGCATAGTTCCATGCTTTGGCTTCTATCATCTTTAATTCAAAGAGTCCATTTGGCCCGTGAATGTTTGAGTTGTATTTTTAAGACTTAACTAAATTCAAATATCTAAACTAAAAAAATATACCTATCTTGATTTCCCACAAAAATTGAATTGTAAGTTTTTTGTTCTAACATGACTGTCTAAGTACACCCAAAGATTCTCAATTTTCTACAACCAGTTTATTTTGCATTTGCAAGAGAACATTGGTTGCCACTAGTGAAGCTCTCTTGTTTAAAAAAAAATCTGTGAACCAGTTTCAGGAGAGAACACCAATTTCCTCTTTCAAGGATCAGAAGGATTGCCAAATCTAATGAAAAAATCAAGGTTTGGCAGTGTTGTTGCATTTTATTCTTGCTAACTTTCGAAATTGGCTGCTGCTGATCTTCTGAGAGAAAGACATCAGGGGAAGGATTAGAACCCTTTCCCCCCTACAAGGTATCCTGCGTTGGCATGTCCTCACTGATTTTATTGTTTTGTCTGGGATGTAGTTATTGATTTTGCTCTTTTTTTATTCTCGTTGTCTTGTTTTTAACCATTGCGTCATAATAATTAAGAAAATTTGAACTTTCCCAAATCTCCAGACCTTTTTCAGTTTCAATTTTATGACTCAGTAGCTGATATATAGCCATCTATGGCTGTTGATTTTCCCTCTTTCTCTGTTAATTTGTTCAAGCTTGTACTTTCCTTGTTATTCATTGAAACTGTTTTCATAACAGCGAAGCTAAATGGTTGATTTCCTTTCTTTCTCTGTGTAGTGTGTTTGTGTGTGTTTTTTTCCCCTTTTTAATTTTGCAGGGAGAGCCCTCACAAAGCAGCAGTTATAGATAGATTCCAGATATGGCTTTAGAAACTTTTCTCTATTGATATGGCGGTATTGCAATGAACTTTTCCTGTTCTTGGAACAATTTCCCCAGCCCCACACCCAATTTGTGTCCAATACATTATTCGATATTTGACTGGATAAGTCCTAAAAATTTTAAAACTTTGAGACTGTTCTGGTTCATATCATATCATCATCATTGTGGTTTACATTTTTGTGTGATCTTTTCAGGCTTTTCCTGTACAGTGCTCATGATTTGAAAAAGGAATGAACACTGCTTTTGAAAAGAAAGAAAATTTGTTTCTTCTTAGTTGTTTTGCTCATGTATTTTAAGTTCCCTCAAGTGATGATATTCTCACTTGGTGTTTTCATCTTTTCTAGTGATGTTAATTAGTGGGAAGAATACTACGACTATTATAATGAACTTTATTGTTTGCGATGGTGGCTTGGCCACATAGGTCTTGTTATGGATAATTATTGTGTAAAAAGCAATTCCTATGATAATCTGTAATATTTGATGATATGATGATTGGATTGATCTATTCTGTGATAGTTCACGACATGATGCTTGGGTATCTAAACTCTAAACCACAGATAAATTTGTAGATGGGATATATTTTCTGATATCACTAAACTAGAGATAATATCTATAATCCCTACACAAGGTTTATAATTAGTATTATTGATTAAGCTGCTATTAGTTAGTCAGTGTGTGGATTTTAACCTCAACTTCTTTAGTACTTGTGTACAAAGTGCATAGCCTTTTCTGTGATTATTGATTATGCTGGATATTAGGAACATCAATTGTCAAAAGATTTAATTTAATATTCAGGAATCTTATGTCAGCAGCATATATATATATATATATCTAGAGAGAGAGAGAGAGAGAGATGGAGAGAGAGTTCATGCTCTTGCCCCAGCCACTCAACAAAAGTGATTATTATTCTAGAGATATTTCTTGCAAGAGGAATAAAGGGTTCATGATTATCATTAGTTTATAGTAGTATTTTATTTTATTTTTTGAAACCTGTTTGAAATCTGAAAAAATGTGGAAGATTTGAGGTATGTAATGATAGAGATGAATAAAAGCTTGGTGGATAATGATCCATTTTTAGAGGCTAAATAATAATAGGTAAGGATTTGGGAAATCATATATATTTTTTTTCTTATATCTGATTTGAACTGTGGAAAAAGGATATTCCAGGGCAGAGAATATAGGTCTCCACTCCTCCACTCCCCTAGAGAGGGTGTAGAGAGAATATATAAATTTTGATCAGCTGGAAACCAAGTCAAAAAGGAGAAGCCTCATCTCTCCATCCATCTAGACAGACCAATGCTTGTGAGTGGCCCTAAAGAAAGCAACCAATGACCAGAAACAACATGAAGCCGAAAAAGTATCAGAATAAAGTTGGACCCAACTCAACATTAGTCTTTGGTGCTCCCCCAACCATTCATGGAATCTTTGAAGGAAAGCTTTTAAACTTCTAACAATTCATTTGTCCATGTTGAGAATGATTTAACAATTTCTAGGGGGAAAGGTACAAAAACAATGGTATTAGTACTACTAGTTACTTGTTACCACATGTAAAATTTCCATTTTGCAAATAATACCTGTCTTATTGAACTGTGAATCGTGGAGATGTGGTATTTCGTCTCACATCGTAAGTATATAAAAATGTGATATTGAATAAAACTATGAATTTATGTACTTATTATCAGCTCAAGATATTCTTTTGATACAATAAGGATAGTGCCAAATAATAGACCATGAATTCGCCTGCCTAGGTCAAGATAATGACTTAGACTAATTTTGTTCAATTGGGTGCTTTGTCAACCCAAATTATGGGAGCTAAATGCTACACTATATAGGCTAGAGTCCTAGATATCCACATAAGTTTTCATTGTTAAGATATTTTTTTTTTGTAAAATGAGGAAAGTCACGACTCACTAGCCATACTATAGGAGCTAATTAAGTGCTACTCATATTGGGAGACACCATAGATGTCTACTGATTAATCTTAGACTTAGACCAATTCTATTTAGTTGGACTTTAGCAAGGCCTTTAGTCTTAAATGAGTGAATGTGATACTCCGTCCCACATCGTAAGAATGCGATATGAAATATAAATATTGATTTAAGTACTCGTTCTAAACTTAAAATATTCTTTTTGGTACATGAATAAATAATATAGTGTGATGTGTCTATTATATGATATTATTGAGACACATGCATGCATGCCTTGGCTCAAATAGATAGAAATAGAGATAGCAAGAATAAGTAATTTGGGGCGTTATCTCTAACCAACCTCCAATGTTCTTCTTTCTTTAAAGAAAGAAAAAAAGAAAGATATGATATTCTTGTTTGGGGAGCGAGAGAGAGAGGGTCAGCCCCCTACTTTCGTAAGTCCATGACCAAAAATGGAAAAGTGAATCAAGTCACTAGTAAAGGCAAAGATCCCAAGAAGGGACGAGTCGTAGATGAAGAATAAGGTGCTGTTCCACAGAGGTGTGGTTACCATAAAAAGAGGGCATGTATGTATGTATGTATATATTAGCACATACTCCTTATGGCCAGTCACTTCCCATATTCTAGTTATGGATACCCTACCAAAGCAGCTTTGACTTAAGAAAAAGCTCAACAGTATATATATATATATATATATGGCCAAAGCAGAAAAACAAACAGTGAGCGCACCATTACACCACATATTTGTTATAACACTATACAATTTGAAAAAGTTAAAACTCTTTCGATATATATATATATATATATATATATATATATATATATATATATATATATATATATATATATATGTATGGAATCGATATCTTGATAGTTCTGGTGCAATATGCAGAGCAAGTTGTTGAAAATGAGGGCAAAGGCAGGGGGAGATGACAGATGTAAGGACGAGGACCACCACCCCATTTTGGTTTTGATGATTGATAAGACAAATTACTATAATTAAAGAACAACAAAAATGCATGGTGAAAACGATGAAGGAAGAGCCCGGTATATGAATTATTGAATACGATGTGATAAGGCACTTGTAATGAGGGATGAGGGATTCTCTCCATCCGAATTGTAAATATATATATATATATATATATATATATATATATATAATATGTATATAGAAATTTTCTTTTCTCCAAGCTTCTTGGCCACTTGCATGTTTGCCTAATCTGTAACACTCATTTCTTCCCATCTCTCTCTCTTTCTTGATCGTCATTTTTTAACAAACCTAATCATTTCACTTTTCCTCTTTCGGCTTATTTATATATATATATATTTACATACTACACAGAGGTCCAACTATATCTCCCTCAAATGATGCATGAGCATAATTCTACTGGTTACAACCCTACAAGCAAAAAATCTTCAAGCACATGATCATATATATATGTAATATGAACCATATATGTATTTCTCCTAGAAGTAGCCTGCAATGAATATATACTTATGGATATTAAGAGAAGTAAAGAGCTATCATATTCATAACGATATTGGGAAAGTAAAAGAAGATATGCTTCTTTCAAGAAAGTGCCAATTGTGGAGGATAGGATTGTCCAAGATTCTCGATTGTGCCAGCTGGCGTGGGATTAAAGACTGTTCAAGTTAAAATAATGTATATATATTTATATAGAATTTTGTAGTAGTGAATTCATATTTTTAATATTAATGATGTGATTTTGATACTTATTATATATTCTTGTAATATTCTATTCACAATATATATGCCCATACTTTTTCAGTTTTTTTTAAACTAAGTTTCACTTTATATATGTCTTTTACTGTAAAAAATTAAAATATTTTTTAACTTCTTTCGTGTTATATAAAGAATGTCACAATTTGGAGAACTATAGATTTGACGACATTCTACTTCTAACTATTTGGTAATTGTTTCTCTGAGATTGAATATATATATATATATATATATATATATATATATATATCACTCATACACGTACTCCTCTTGAAGGATGTAATTAATTTACCAGGTAGCTAATTCAGTCATCATGCATCCCAGCTAGCTGATAAGCATGCATTATTTGTTCTTATTCCAAATTCATTCCATTCAAATTCTGCACCCTCTGTAATTAAGTAAATAAAAAACTCAAAAAAAGTCGAATTGAACTTTGATTATGAGTCTTGATTCATCTTGAAAATGACTTCTTCCAATTAAGTTCAAACTAGCTTAGCTTTCTTTACATCAAACATCCCCCACCCCACCACCACCCCCACCCCCACCAAGAGGCCATGCATGAATATTTTTGCTTCTGTTTTTTCCACTATAAATAGAGGATGCTCGCTATCATATCAGTCATCCCAAAGTCAGTTAGTTATACCTCTTTTTTATAACATTACTATTTCATCCTTTTCTCCTTTCTCTCTGCTCCTCAATCTTTTTTCTTGATGATAATCTGGGTTTATAATTTGACCTAATTAGAATATTGATTCATTGGTGTTAATTCTGTTGAGCAGAGGGGCAGTAGTGGTGAAGTTGTTGACAGAAGATAGAGAGCACTGATGTCGAAATGCAAATTAAAGGCATATCGTTCATTTGTGCTCTCTATTCTTCTGTCATCACCCTCTCGGAGCCCCTCTCATTCGTTAATCTTAAATCCATATTTTGTATATGTATATATATATATTCATCATATCCTAAGCTAACATTAACTACTTCAACAATTTCAAGATCCAATCTTGCTCATTTTCCACACATCTTGTATATGCAAATATGTTTATATATATATATACTTACTGATGTTTTTGTTTCTGTGAATGCAGGTTAAATAAGTTTGCTTCCTGGGTTTGCTTATGTATATATATATATATATACTTACTGATGTTTTTGTTTTTGTGAATGCAGGTTAAATAAGTTTGCTTCCTGGGTTTGCTTATATATATATATATGATACATACATATAGCAATTCTGATGGAAGAAATCAGGTGCTATTAATTTGCTTCAGGTGTGTAATTAGGGCAAAAGGCTAGGGTTTTGTGTATCAAAGTAATTAGCTTTTTCTTTCTTCCTTAATTTGAAGAGAATTATGATTGTTTCACTAATTTCCAACTGTTAACAAACATATATTTATATATAAATGGAAATATTGCAGGCAAGAAAAGACTTCGTATATATATATATATATATATATATATATAAAATTTTGGTTGCGTTTTTGGAGTATCAAAATTTTTGCCATGGATCTGATTCTCTTCTCTTGTCACAGATGAAGCTTCAAAAACGGAGTATAATTGGAGCTAGCTAGCTAGGAGAGGTTGTCCAATAGATATGCAGCATTGTAATATTATATATATATACATATATATAAACTTTTGTCATATTCTTTTGAATGATTGGTTGTTTCATATGATTTTAATAAATTATACAAAAAGGTTAACTTTCATCTGTTTTGGAATTTGAATCCATTGTTAAGTGCAATACACACAGACACACACACACATATATATAATTCTACCAATCATGACCTTCTACTGCTATCAGCAGGTACCAAGAAGTTAAACTGAATCAATACATACAAACATACAAATATATATATATATATATAGCCACAGTTTCTCTCTCAAGTAATTAATCAGATGTGTACTATACATTCTCTACTAGGGTTTTCTTTTTCTATCATTAGCTAGATCATCAAACTACTCTTTGCTGCATATATATATAATCCAATCCAACAGCTAGCTAGCTCAGCTCATTTAAAGATGAAAATCCAACTAAAGGGAGTGATTTTTCAGGGGTCAACAAATTACTTTCAAGTTTCCTGAATTAATCTGAACTCTGAGGTCCCCAACAAACCAACAAACTTATATATATATATATATATATATATATATATATATATATATTATATTTAGTGCCAATATCATACTGTCAAGAAATGGCATGCACTAATTATACATTCCCAACTGCGCTGTAGCTTTGTTATAACTTCTGATGGCCTTTATATATATATATATATATATATTCACCATCGCCATGCATGCATCATCTCTCTCTCTCTCTATATATATATATATATACATATACTTTCATGTTCATCATCAGCCTTATTATTATTAATATTATTCAGACGCTAGTTTTAATCCCAAGAAAGAAGGAGAAAAGCCACTGAAGGCTAACAACATTTATAATCTCAAACTATTTGACTGTCAAAATAAGGATTCATGTAAATGTATGACAATTCTCATTGAATTGTTTATTTTTTCTGTTTCTTTTTACTCATATTGACAAAATTAACATTCTTTACCAAAGTATTAGAAACTAAAACTAATTATTATTATTTTTTTTTAATAAAAAAGGTTAAAAATATCAGTAACACTAATGAATATGACCATAAATTGGCAAATAGGAAAAAAAAAAAAGAAAAATCGAGGGAGTATCAAATTAGCGGGCCAAGAATTGCCCAGAATCCAACTATTGATCAATATATATATATATATATATATATTTTTGTTTTAACAGCATTGGATTCTTTGGGTTTGGGCCCAAAGTATGTAGTCTAATACCTTTGGGTTTGGGCCCAAAGAGTGTGCAGACTACATTTTCGGCTCATTAATACAATGATCCGTTTCTTAAAAAAAAATCAAAATTCATCGACTTTGGTTTATTTTATTCATTTATTGGATAAATGTAATTTATGTGTATTCGATAGTTACTTTGAGTTTCAACTAAATCGAATTTAATCTATATCAGATTCTATTGAGGAACTAAATTTCTTCTACTTGGACCAACTAGTAACTCTGACAACTATCAACACTTATTGATCCAAGTGAAAAGAGTTTAGTTTCCTATCATATTCCGTGCCTATAGAGGAACATGAGAGTTCCGACCAACAATTGCGGAGCCAAAGTGGCTAGTAACTCATTGATTTAAATAAAAAAAAAACCTCTAAAATTATAAATTACTATTAACCAAGTTAATCTTATTATACAATTAATTTTTATTTATTTATTTATTTTTAACAATATATATGTTTTTTTGTTTATGATAATTAATAATGTGTCAATATTTGAATTTTATTATTATTTTTTTATTTTTTTAAATGGCTTAACGGAACTTCAAAGGCTTCTGTTTTTTATGATAAGTAGCTTTAACTAGACGTCAACATAACACGTTTCAACAACTAGTCAAAAAAACCACCTGTCCAATCTACACCATCTATGCATGCTTTCCTTTCTTTGGGTTATCATCTATAAACACATTTCGATCCGTTTCCTCACTCTATTGTTTAACCACTGTCAAAAATGGAATTTCGAAGACATCACCGACATTCACCGCCACATCCACCACCTCCTGATCCTTTTGCGCCACCGCCTCCTCCTCCTCCTCCTCCTATGCCAGGGCAGTTTGCGCCACCTTTTCCCAATTACTATGCTCCTCCTCTGCCACCGCCAGGACCACCACCATTTGATTACTACTCAGGACCTCATAGCCCAACACCACCACCGCCACCTAATTACTACCCAGCACCGCCACCATCTAATTACTCCCCAGCACCGCCACCGCCTGGACCGCCTCCTAATTACTATTCACCACCATCACCACAGCCACCTTTCGTACCACCTCTTGGACCGCACGGTCCACCTTCTCCATCGTATGAACCGCCACCGCCACCACCACCACCACCACCACCACCAACCCCGTACTAGCTTCGCCGCACTTGCAACCTTGTTTCATCATTGCAGGTATTCAAGATATATATTTGAAAATTAATTCAATCTGGAACTATATATTATTTATCATCATCTCAAGCTTCATACCTGATATGATTTCATATATTTTGTTTTAATTTTATTTTATTCTTGCAGGTAAATCCTTGTGTAAGTAGCAGTATAGTAAGTAATAATAGGCGTTTAATTTCATGCACTGCTTGTAATATAGTTTCTACTTTGTCTATATATATAGTGCAACACAACTGATATAATGTATTTAGTTTTGAAACTAAGAAATATGACGTTTGATATTAGATTCTTGGTACACTAGGGAATGTTTACAGAATCTTTGAGATTCTTCTTGTCAAACATTCTTTCTCGAGCAAAGAGTGCCTGCAATTTCAGCAAGAAGGAACTCATTCATCCACTAACAATTACCCAACAAATGCAAGATATAAAATAATAGGACATTCGAAGCCCTTCTAGTGTCCTGGACGTTTAATAATATATAAAAATGATGAGTTTAGGTATTAGTATAATGACAACAATGTCATTAATAGTGGGCTCATGAATCGAATTCTTAGAATTGATATCAGAGTGAGTAGTCAGTCCCACTACTATAAGAACTAATGTTAGAAACTGGTTGTGACAATATATATAATAGAATTAGTGTAAAATTTGCATATTGGAAAAAAGAATAGGGAGAACCTGTTTTTCCCAATTTGTGAAGCCTGTCAAAAGAGAAAGAAGAATGGCTTTCACAACAGATGCTGCATTTAGTCCAATCCACAGTCCCTTCCCTTTTAAATGGAAAACAAAGCCAAGCACTATAGCAACAGGTAATCCCACCAAATAATATGCACCAACATTTATGTAGGCCTCCAACTTCTGCCACCCGCATCCTCTCGCAACTCCTGAAGCAAAATTTGAACACAGTAAAAAATTAAGCTTTTTGCTTCTGAGTAGACTCTGTATATAGAAAGGTACATAGAAAGTTGAGACAAACCAGAAAAAATTGCATGAATGCAATCCATGACAATAATCAAACAAACTAATGGTGTCATTTTCTTTACATAATTGACTACTTCCTTCTCGTCACTGAATGAATATCCCAGAACACCACGACAGGAGATCAGTACGGTGGTTGCGATGATCATTTCTGCCAATGACAAAACGATTGCCGTCCGGACTGCGCCTCGAGCTGCCTTTGGATTCCCAGCTCCTAGTTCATTTGAAACTCGAGTGCTGGAAATTAACAAAGTGAAACAAGGAATTCTCCTCAGTGCTAATGTTCCAGAAAGTACTAGAACAAGCGCGGAGAGAAGTGTAGCAAATATACCTTACAGCAGAGCCTAATGAGTCTGGTATGTGATAATGGGTCGTGGCAATTAGAAGGCTGCAACAAAGAGAAGCAAGGAATTAATTTGTTAATGAATGATTCTGAACTTCAAAATTAAGTATTTGAGTCTTGAATGGATGCGTACCATATTGAAAGTACAGAAGCTTCAAGCTTAGGATTGTGCAGAAGGCCAGAAATAAATACTACAATTTCAAATGCTGACCATTCAAGACTGCAGTTATTGACATGCATTTCAATTTTTATTGCTGGATACTGTGTGTAAGAAAAGGCTGGAACCAAGAAGAAAAATGAAGAAAGTTACCAGACCATGGCAGCAGAAGGGACAGCAAATCTGAGGTACTCCTTCATGCTATAAAAAACATCTCTTGAAAATGAAATTCGAGTCTTTTCACAAGCGGCAGAATATTTTACATACAAAACAAGAAATATGACATTTAACCAGTATGATAACCCAATCGCCAAGGCTGCTCCAGCATTTCCTAATTTCGTGTGAAATACTAAAGCCCAGAAAATAGGCAAATGGATACAGAGAGCTGCAACTGAACTTATGAGCATTGGGAGGATCAAGCTCTGACTCTGCAAGTAGCGGGTCAGAGCTTGGACAATAGCATATGGAAACAATGCAGAAATTTGCCAAATTGCATATCTGCCTGCTTCAGCTGAAACCAAATGGTCTTGACCCATCAAGATAAGTAATTTTTCTGTGAAGATCCATAGGACAATTATAGGTATGCTGACCAAGAAGAGAGAGATAATGGCTCCATAGGTATAAATTCCTAACTTTTGGTAGAGCCCTGCTCCATACGCTTGCCCACAAAGAGTTTCCAGTGCACTGGCCATTCCCATCTGTTTTGGACATCTATGCCAGTAACTGATACAAGAATTTGAACATAGTTTTTAAGCATTAGTTTCTGATAATAACAGTGAGAAATGAATTGTGTACAAGGATGCTGAAGCCAATAGCATTAGTGAGGGAGGTAGCAATTGATGTGCCAGAGAGGGAGACTTCACCGATGTGCCCGACCATCATCATCGATGCAATCCGGGAGAGATACTGCGATATTGTAACGATCAGCATTGGTAGTGCAATGAGACCAACCTTCTTAGACTCTCCCACGAACGCATCCCATGTTGCAGCCTTTTTATTCTCTACAGTGTCCAGCTGCTGTACTTCTTCCATCTCTCTATCTAGCAAGCAAAGTTGTTGAGCTTTGAGACTGACCTTCACACATTCATATGGCTCAATACACCATAGTTGGCATCCTCCAGGGAGGAGGGGTAGATGAGTGTGGTATAGTATTCTGCCTTTGTACCTACTATGAAGATCAAAAAAGACAAGCGAGGACAAATTGATAATTTCACACTATTAAAGTCTTGGTCATCCAAAAAAACAATCTTTTTATGTTCTGGGTCCATTTAGTCAGGTGGTAAATTTTATATATTTGTTCTCCATCAGCTGAACAACACGGGTAATCTTGCCAAATCTCTTGCTGTGACAGAAAAGTTTAAAATGGTTTCATGTAATATCATATATACTTATGGCTCCCACTACCTACTGCTAGTTTAAAAAATAAATAAATAAAATAAGGAGGCGTTTGGTTGTATTTAAATAGACAGTACTTGGGAGGTAACACTTTTGTCCCAAACAAATGGAGGATTCTTGCTGCAGTCATTGAATAGGATTCCATAAACCACTTGCAATAAATTAGAAGAACCTGGTGATATGTTGGCAAGGGCTGATTCCTCAAGGCCTGGCTTCCTGTCTTTTTACATTATAGCATGGAAGTGGCAATCTTCAGTTCCAAATGGATTTCATATGAGAGGAAAAAGAAAAAGGATGCGCTGATTATACCATTGTCTCATCTATGAAAATTATAATTCAGATCTAATCTAAGTTATGGTTACAACTGAAACAAGTGAAAGAAGTTCAAGAAACAAAGATTCTCATTGAGGGTTGATTCTCTGCCCATAGAATTTCATTAGCAAGACATGTTCAAGGAGATTGTTATTAGAAGCTCTCTTAACAATCAGCCACAGGCAGCTCATCTCTATGCAACTCAAGATCCCTAACAAAGATCTATTTGAACCAAAAGGAACTACACTAGTTGGCAAATTGATTTCAAAGAACAAAGACACGCACGATTTGCATTTACACTTCATGTCAAGCCTTTTCAGTTCCCAGCAGGCATGTCATTTCGAAATATTCTTCCTCGAGCTAAAAGTGCCTGCAATTTTAGGACACTCATATGTGGTTACTGCTAAATACTAGAAAAGACAAACTTCTAAAATTTTTGTGCATAGTACTAATGAATTGATTCAAATGCAATTGATAACTGTATTCAGCATAAGAAAACGAAGATAGGTGGACACCTGTTTTTCCCAATTTGTTGTGGATGTTATGAGACACAGCAGAATGCACTGCACAGTGCCTCCTGCATTTAACCCAATCCATAGTCCTTTCCCTCCTGAACGAACTAGAAATCCCAAGACAACAGACACAGGTATTCCAACAAAATAAAATGCCCCAAGATTGACATATGCACCTAAATGTTGCCATCCGGTTCCTCTTGCAACTCCTGAAGCAATAAAGGAAAAATGATAAGAATGGAAGTTTAACTGTTTTGCTTCATCACTATTAAGAGCCCTTGATCATATATACCAGAAAGTACTGCTTGAATGCTGTCCATTACAAGCAAGAGGCAGAGTAGCGGATTCAATTCTTTGAGATAATCCACTATATCCTTCTCATTGCTGAATGCATAGCCCAAAATGTTGCGACAGCCTAGGAGTGTTGCAGTTGCAATGATGAATTCTCCAATTGCAAGAAGAATTGCTGCCCAGACAGCCACTTGAGCAGCCCTTGGATTTCCAGCTCCAAGTTCATTTGAAACTCGAGTGCTAAATAAGAAGGAATGCATTCACTTTCCTTAGTTCCCTGCATTACCCAATAATAGAGATCTAGAACACAGAAGATTACTGAGGTGTACCTTGCTGCAGCACCGATAGAATATGGTATAAAGTAGTGCAATGAAGCAATCAAGAGGCTGTCAGAAACAGAACCAGAATATGAACTACATTCGGAACTTCAACAAATTATAAAACAAAAGATTTCAAAAGAAGCATACCATATCGACAGCACTGAGGACTCCAAGCTGGGGATTTGGCAGCAACCCAGAAAGCAAAATTACTATTTCACATGTCCACCATTCAAGACTGAAATTTCACAAACATCTTCACTATAAAAGATTTAATGATTCACGAAAACAGTGTAAAAAATGACAAAATAATTTACCAGACCATGACAGCTGAAGGGACAGCAAGTCTGAAAAACTCTCGCATACTTGTAGAAACATCTCTCGAGAAAGAGATACGGCTCTTATCACAGGCTACAGAATAGTTCACATATAAAAGAACCACTATCACATTGAACCAGTATGATAACCCAATTGCCAAGGCAGCCCCAGCATTTCCCAGTTTTAGATAAAACACTAAAGCCCAACAAACAGGAACATGAAAACACAAAGCTGCAACTGAGCTTAAGAGCATTGGGAGGATTAAACTTTGAGTTTGCAAGTAACGGATCAGTGCTTGGAGGATAGCATAAGGAAACAATGTGGGAATTAACCATACTGCATATCTGCCAGCCTCAGCTGAAATCAAAGGGTCTTGACCCATGAGTACAAGCAATTTGTCTATGAAGATCCATAGAACAGATATGGGTATACAGACCACGAGAAGAGATATAATGGCACCAAAAGTATAATCTCCTAGTTTCTTTTGTTGCCCTGCTCCATAAGCTTGCCCACAAAGAGTTTCCAATGCACTAGCCATCCCAAGCTGCTTGGAAAATTAAATTAGTTTCATTATAACTCTGGAATATCTAATTAGGAAACTTAACTATACATAAGTTACAATATGAAAGAAAATAAAATCCAAGAACATCTAAACATGACTAATTGAACTCAACACATAGCTTGATGTAAAAGTTATTGGCACCAGAGAAATTTTATGAGAATGTTAGCAGGAAACACTAAAAAAGAACATAGAAATTGAATTTCCAATCAGATTGAGTTGGGAATAAATTTGACATGCAAACTAAGTCTGCTAACTAATAGAATGAGTTCATACAAGGAAACTGAAGCCGGTAACATTTGTAAGAGAGGTTGCAATCGCTGTGCCAGATAGTGTTAGTTCACCGAGATGCCCAACCATCATCATTGAAACAACCCGCAAAAGATGCTGAGATACGGTGACCACCACCATTGGTACAGCTACAGAGCTGACCTTCTTGAATTCTTCCGTGAACAAATTCCATGTTTCTCTCTCTGCCTTCTCTGAGGGTAACAATGCCTCTTCCATCTCAAAATTTCATGAAAATTTGAGTAACAGAAAAAAAAAAAAAAAAATGGAGAAGCAATCCCTTGTTTTATCTATAAATAGATATACTCAGCCATGTTTAAGGTATGTGAATATTAAAAAAAAAGAAGAAGAAAAGAAAAGAAGTTTCCAGCTCCACAAAAGGTCAGAAACCAGTGCGCCCAATAAATGTCACGCGGTATATGGCACAGAACCTGAAAATTCAATATATAAATATATAAATATATATATATATATATATAATTGATAGTGTGAGATTAGTGTACCAACTTTTAAATAGATTATAGAAAAATAGATAAGTACAGATTGACTATAGCAGCTATAAGTACACATCACATAACAAAATTTGAATAATATATGCATTTCTTGCTGTTTTACAGTGTATGACTAGCTTCAGTTTCAGTACCCTAAACTTCAAAATATTTAACCTGTCTTTCTAGAGAGAGGCGGCGAAGTAGGATTTTGAATGAAGATGATCATGCCCGGTGGTTGCTTCACCTGCTCCGGAACAAGGGGGATTTTTATCTGGAACTTCTCCGGTGGTGGTTATCCCGAAGGTTTGGTCCTGAACTGCCGTCGGCAAATACAGAACGCTTGTTATTCCGGTGGATTTATTTTAAATAGTATACAAAATGATTAATACATCTTTATTCCATAATTTTTATCGGGAACTTCTCCGGTGGAGATTATCCCGAAGGTTTTGGTCCTGAACTGCCGTCGGAAAATACAGAACGGTCATGATTCCGGTGGATTTATTTTAAATGGGAAATAGAATACAAAACGATTAATACACCATAATTTTTCGGCAAAACCATCAATTTTTTCTATTAATACACCTTAAAAGGTAATTTAAATAATAATAACAATAATAATGATATATATTATAAATAATTTAGGAAGAAAATTTGAAAATTATATTTCAAGATAATTAAAAATATATCACGTAAGCACCGCAGATTAATTCTTGAAGCTGAACAATACAGAGAGAATGGATGCGTCTCCATCAACTTCTTGGCCTTAAATAGAGAGTTCTTTCTTGCACGAACACACGCTGTGTTAAACGTGTAAAATATCAGTGTTCCTTTGCAGGCATTCTTGGTCATGTTCTTGGAGTTGGTTCTTGTTTTCACCCTCAAATACTCTCTGTCTTGCTTCAATTGCCTGTCATAACTCAGGTAAATGGGTCGATGATGATTAGGTTGTTTTTGAGGAAAACTTTGTGTTCAATTCAAGAGATATTTTTGTGTAACACGAACCTGTTTTTCCAAGTTTGTCAGACATGTGATCAAGGAAAGCAAGATAGATTGCACTGTGGCTCCAGCCACCAGACCACTCCAAAGTCCCCACCCTCGCAAATGCCAATGAAATCCCACCAGTAAAGACACTGGAATTCCTACCAGATAATATGCCCCAAGATTGACATAGGCCCCTAGATGTTGCCACCCACTTCCTCTTGCTACTCCTGGAGACCAAAAAAAAAAAGACAGCACCTTACTTCCCAAGGACTTAACTTAAAATGCCTTCTTCAAACTGCTAAAGCAATCTGAAACATGGTTCAAAGTCTCGGCCGAGTCGGGCCCGCCTCGCCGAGGGTGTCTGGATCGACCGAACCTTCCGGAAAGAAAAAAAAAAAAAAACCGAAAAGATACTCACCCGATTAGGCCTTCTTAACTTTTGTGTTTTTTTTTTTTTTTGGGTTGTGTCTTTGTTCCCCCGTCCCGGGGGTATCTTTTTTTTTAAAAGCAACAGTGGAAGAAAAAAAAAAGGAAAAAAAAAGAAAAAAAAAAAAAAAAAAAAAAAAAAAAAAAAAAAAAAAAAAAAAAAAAAAATGAAAAAAAATCTAAAAATAATATATTTTTAAATTACACGTATTTACTTGGTCTCGTGAGATCCCTCACATTTTCAATATTTTTTTGGTAATTGAACCATATTTTGAAAATTATATATATATATATATATAATAAAAATAGAAAAAAAAACAATTTTCTAGGATATCAATATATATGATATGATATGGATAAGGAGAAAGAAAATAAAAAAAAAAAAAAAAAAAAGGAAAAAAATATAAAAAATATAATATTTATAAAAAAAAATTAAAAAATTTTTTTTAAAAATTATAAAAAATAATCAATTATTAATATTTTAATTTATTTTTTTTTTATTAAATATAAAAAATTTAATCATAATAAAAATTTAAAAAACAAAAAAATAAAAATATTTATTTTTTTGGTTGTTGTTGTTTTTTTTTTTTTGTTTTTTTTATTTTTAAGATTCTCCATATGGACTATCAAAATGAAATTACTTCTAAACTTAGAACTATGTGATTCCTAGAGCTGAATGAGAATGAATACATGTGTTTAACTGATCCATTCTGGCAATCTTGGATTACAGGTTCCTCCCACCAATCATATGTCAAATTCCAGCATGATAAAGTCGCCTAGTATGAGAGTACCTAAAAGCCCTTTCTTCCTTATGTTTAGCTGATACAGTTGGAGAATTGGTATCACTATTCAAGATGACGAAAACTATTCTACTCAAGGGTGTATTTACCTGATAAAATTGCTTGTGTGCTGTCCATGATGATGGAGAGGCATAGAAGAGGAGTCATTCTGTTGACATAGTCAACTACTTCTTTCTCATTGCTAAATGCATAACCAAGAATGGAACGGCTTCCAAACAGAACGATGCTTGCCACAACAAACTCTGCCACTGCTAAAATCACTGCCATACAAAGAGCCACCTTTGCTACCCGTGGATTACCAGCCCCTAGCTCGTTTGAGACCCGAGTGCTAGAAGAAAAGACGGACAAAAATTTCTCTTAAATTCATGAGTCTAGATGAATTTCTTACAGACATAACATATTATTTGCATATAGATTAACGGCAGACCTTGCAGCAGCCCCGAAAGAGTATGGTATATGGTAGTGAATTGATGTAACTGTAAAGCTGCCCAAGAGAAAGTAAACATCCAATATGTAATTTTCAGGAATTCTTCATCATGTAATTAAGGTACAGAAACAAGTTTACCATATAGATAACACGGAAGCCTCTAATTCTGGATTCGGCAACAACCCAGATAGCAATACAACAAGCTCAAATGACCACCACTCCAGGCTGAGAAAAAAGATTGATAAGTTACAGGAAATAAATGATATCATGGCACAAGGAAAAGAAAATCAAAGGGATATAATAAGGCCTCCATATAAAGAAGCTAGAGGAGTAGCAAGTTAATTACCAAACCATAAGAGCACAAGGGATAGCAAACTGGAAGAATTCACCCATTATTTTGAACACATCCTTCGATAATGATAACGAAACACGAGTCTTTTCACAAGTTGGAGAATACTTTACATAAAGTGCAAGGAAAATTGTGTTCAACCAATAAGATATAGAAATAGATAGAGCAGCTCCAGCATTTCCCAAATTGAACTTAAATACAAAAGCCCAACAAAGAAGCAGTTGGAAGCATAGAGCACCAACTGTGCTTAGAAGCATTGGGAGAATTAAACTCTGAGTCTGCAGGAACCGAACCAAAGACTGCAGAATGGCATAGGGAAATAGGGTGGGAATGAGCCACTTTGCATATTCTCCTGCCTCATATGCAATGGAAGGATCTTGACCAGTGAGTATTAATAGCTTATCTGTGAAGATCCATAGAAGAGATACTGGTATGCAGACAATAAAAAGACAAATGATTGCCACGAAAGTGTAATTTCCAAGTCTTTGATATTGTCCTGCTCCATAAGCCTGCCCACATAAAGTCTCCAATGCACTTGACATCCCAAACTGATTGGTAGATTCAACAACATTTTGTAAGCATATTTGGCACATGTATATTATAGAAAATTAATGAACAAGTAGCCAATTGTAATTAATACTCTACATCTAAAGTTAACAACAAACGAAAACAACGAACGAAGGGTTTTAATCCCTTGAAAGATTTTATATATAATTTTAGTCCTTTTTCACGGTGTATCGGGCGGGTATCCAGTATCCACTATCCAGTTTTGGGTTGAAGTTGAGAGAAAACTTACGAGAAGACTGAAACCGGTGACATTGGAAAGGGAAGTAGCAATGGAAGCGCCGGAGAGGGTGAGTTTACCGAGGTGACCTAACATAAATATCGGAGAAGCTCGCAAGAGGTACTGAGATACGGTCACAACTATCATTGGAATTGCTATTCCATTAACCTTTTTCACTTCTTCCATATAAATACTCCTCCTCCTGCTGCTGCATGTTTCTTCTTCTCTTCTTTTCTCCTCATTCTCAATCTCATTCTCCGGGGGGAGGAGGAGTGAATCTTCCATGATCGGCCTCTTTCAAGAATCTTCTCACTTTTTTTTTTTTTTTTCTTCTGGCTGGTTGGTGATCTCTCCCTGGAAAACAAGGGAATAAATAAACACTTCGGTCCGTTTAAAAGATTGTAAAATACCCCATGTGTCCCACTACTTTCCCATTATTATTATTATTTTTTTTTCTTACGCATCCGGTATCTGAATCACCGCGGGTCAACTAATTCGGATTCGGTATGAGGTGCGCTTGCAGAGTCCAACTCTTACTCGAGGGTGAGGGGCTGACTCAGAGCTTTTTAACGTGGCGCTAACCACCTCAGGGGATTTGAACCCTCCATCATCCGCCTTGAAGAGAAGCATTATGAGTTCGCTTACTAACTCCCCCAAACTGCTGGGTTTATTATTATTATTTTTTTTCCAACTAAAAATATTCATCGCTATAAAAGACACATCAAATATATTATCCGTTTTAAAGTGGATCTCACATATTTAAAATAGTAAAAGGTTTAAGGCCTATATCTAATAACTCGTTCGGACATCTTTTAAGCAAGTGATATGATAATGTGGAATTTCAGGTCGATAAAATTATTTTTAAAATAACTTTTTTTCATCTTTAAATTCCTAAACCTTTATACTTAAAAATATATTAAAAATTTTAAAATTTTAACGAATTTATTTAAAATCAAATTCACCCATTATAAATATCTTCCACAAAATATGTTAAAGTCCTTAAAAAATTATTGGAACCCCCAACCACCGGACCACACTTATTCTCCTATATTTATGTTTATCTTTCAATACTCATCCTCCCCTACCTACAAATTATATAAAAAATTTTATGATGAGAAATTTGATATTTTGTCTCATATCAAAATAAAAGTTTTATATAAGAATGAGTTTAGATACTTATAGTCAATTTAAGGTATTCTTTTGGTACAATAACGATAGTACTAAATAATTGATTGTAAATTCTGTCAGACTCATAGTTATAGATCGATACTTGAATGAATAGATAGTCATGTTCGAGTATATATGTGTGTATATATGATATAATCATATACACAGCATTATACTATATTTAGGAGTTTTCTGAAATGAAGGTACAGAGTCAGTTACAGAGGGCGTAATTAAGCAACTGGATACAAAATCATGTCAGATTTTGCAGATCCAAAGTTCAGAGAAATGGACAAAGAATACCCACAAGTTTAATAGAGATGGAGATTTAGATGCAACATCATCACTAGTTAAATAAACAATAACGGTCAACTTATTGATTGACTTAATGTAATAATAATAATTATTAATAATTTCCTCTCTCCTGCAAAGGCGCCGGTATAGGAATCAGCATAGATCACGAGGTCAGAAAATGAATAAATTATACTTATCTATCAGAATCCTGTCTACTACTGTAACCAGACTTATAATATAATATGTTATCCAAGCTCAAAAGTCAGCTGGTTTACAGTAATGCAAAAATCTGCAGATTTATGATATGCATATCAAGCTACAGAAGCAAAATACAGTGTTCAGAACTCTGCAGATTTATACCTGTAACTGTAGAATATATATATATATATGGAAGAAAGATCTTTGAAATCTTGGTAGCTAAACAGAGGGAGATTTATAGTGAGATGAAGCAGAATGTTCAAAGTAATATGACATTGAATGAATAAAGTGTAGTTTATTCTGGCTGGCTCTGTTCTTTTGCCAAAATATGGTTCTCCAGTTGACAGGCTTTGGTTGTGGCATATTTCTCATGTGTCATAACATATATATATATATATATAAACAACTATAATGCTGTGTAATTGACAACTACAGAACTCGAGAACTCGAACCGGAAAAGACAATCCTGTAGAAGTACAGAGGATGCTTAATTTAACATGCATTTGTAGGAGATGATGACAATCTCCAGCAGCACTAGGTAAGGTTTAGCTAATTCCTCCCTACCTTAGTTTTTGTGCTGTAACCTCCCACTTTCTGCACCAGCATATGGATCAATTATTACATTTATAACAGCAGGTTGCTTTGCAGAAAATGATTCTGTGAGTGCAGATTTGAGTTCATCAGGTGTTTGTACAAGATAACCCTTTCCCCCAAAAGCTTCCATTAGAACATGATAAGCTGCTTTGGGAACAAATGAAGTGGGTGCTGGATCATCTTTGTAAGGGCCAGTAATTTCTTCAGGACCCCTTCTGTCACCTCCATATACACCGCCATTATTAAAGACAATAACCACCACAGGTAACTGATATCTAACCAATGTCTGCAGAGGTCAAATTTACAGAAATGTATTAGGGAACCAAATAAGAAGGAAAGAAAATGCTGATGAGGGGCAGTAAAGCCATCAAGAAACCATTTTTTTGCTCTTTCTGTACATAATACATTGACAAATGAAATGAAGAAACATAGCAGTTTTCTTGCTTGTTAAATACTGGACCAGAAAGTCGCTAGAGATCCAAAGATGCAACTTTTATAACAACAGAAAAGTCAACTACAAATACAAATATACCAAATTTCAAAAGTGAAAAAGGCAAATGGACGAGTCCACATGACATAAATGGCTTCTATATCAGGAAATTCAGCACATAGAGAGAGTTAAAATGACGGTTGTTTACAGAAGGAGGTGACATTCAGAACTCAGAAGTGAATAAGAGAGGGAGCACTATTTTCAAGAAAAACCCCTTTGCTGGTTAAGATTCATATTTTAGTTGATAATTCAAACAGAAATTAAGCAAGATGAATCCTACTCTAGCATGAGGGAGAAATGATAAATGAATAATAGTCGAAGATACCAAGTTAGTTAATATTTCTTGAAGCAAGAAAAATGAAAACAAAGGAAATCCAAAGCACCATATACTAGTTAATATTGATAAGCAAGTCAAGAAAACCAACCTCAACTTCCATGGCACTGAATCCAAATCCTGAGTCCCCTTCAACAGCCACTACAAGCCGATCAGGAGATGCCACAGCAGCGGCAATACAGTATCCAAGACCAACCCCCATAGTTCCCCAGGTGCCTGCATCCAACCTAGTCCTCGGTTCTGTTTGAACAAGTACTGTTCGGCCAACATCCATAGTGTTTGCACCCTCAGAAACCACTATTGGAGCAGGTTTACCCACTGCCAAAATTGCATCCCTAATAATCCTCAATGGTGTCATGAAGTTAAATGGCACGACATCCTTTTGCAGCTGGACCTCCATTTTTGACACATTCTCCTTAACCTTCTTTGCTATTGCTTCAACCCAAGGGTGAGATTTCCCCAAACAGAAAGGGTCATCCTTTATCTCTTTGTGTATCCTTTCAACCACCTCTTTAGCATCCCCTACCAGACCCACACAAGGCTTCCTCAACTCAATTTCTTCCTCGCATATGTCAACTTGAATAAATTTTACATCTTTAGACCACTTTGGTGGCTCCCCAAAATGCAACAACCAGTTAAGCCTAGCACCAACTACTAAAGCTACATCACATTTCCCAATTGCCAGTGACCTCGCTGCTGTTGCAGCCAGTTCATGGTTATCAGGCAACAAGCCCTTACCCATCGGAGTTGGCAGAAAGGGAATTCCAGTAGTCTCAATCAACTTTTGCAAAGCATCCTCAGCTCTGGCATAAGCAGCCCCTTTCCCGAACACAACCAAAGGTCTCTCTGCGGCTCTTAATAACGCAACAGCCTTCTCAATTTCTGAATGTTTCACTTTAGGTTTTGCTATCAACTCCTTGCTCCTGCTTTTCTCAGCATCATTAATCAACTTCTGTGCCTCCAACTCAGAAACCCTCTGGCGAAGCACATCGCTTGGAACATCCAAATAGCATCCACCAGGCCTTCCAGACATAGCCCAATCAAGAACCTCAAAAACACAAGCTGGAATTTTAGTAATATTAGTGGCTTTTGCTGAGAATTTTGAGAATGGTTTAACAGCCGCCACTTGGTCAAGCTCCTGAAAATCACCACGACCAAAATCTCTCTGGTCACAAGAGCCTGATATCATGACCATGGGCCATGCATTAGCACCAGCATTGGAAACACCAGCAAGGCCATGGACACAACCGGGGCCGGAGACTGTCAAAAGGACGCCAGGATGACCACTGAGATAACCATAAGCTGATGCAGCATAACCGGCAGACTGCTCATTGTGGAAAGCAAGGAACCTAATTCCATTTGCCATAGCTTGGGTTGCCAGCGATGTAACTGGAATACCCACTACCCCAAACATCTTTTCCACCCCAGCACGAGCAAGAGACATAGCCACAAGGCTATTACCATCTACAGTTGGTGTAGCTTTCTGATCAGGATCTGCAATAGTCAAATTGGGAAATTGGGACTGAATTGCTTCTACTGATGCTGTGGTTTTCTGATCGGGGTCTGCCATAGTAGTATTACAGAATTTTGATTGAAAACGTTTCTTGCTTTTCTCCCCTCTTTTCTGGGCTAGCTGTGAAAATCCTGAAAATCTGATGATTGCAGAAATGAAATTCAGTGCTCAAGTTTAAAGGTAAAAGATAAAATAATTACAATAAAAGGGGAAAAAAAAAAGTATCCATGAATCTTTCATGCAAGAAAATGCGCTCTGCAACTTACAGCATCAAATCTGCTACAAAAGCATCTCATAAAGTGATTTCATAATGCATATAATGTTCCAGAACAAGTACACAAGAGTATAACTTGGTGAAAAAAAAGCTTTTGGAACTAAAACATCCTCAAAATAACTTCACCTGGAAAATAATTAGGAAGCATACTTAATACTTCTACTGGATAATAATTCATTTTTCCATTTCCTTGTAGTTTTCACAAATTATCACCTTCTTTACAAAGGTATTAGAAACTTCGTTTTCTTTGGTTATACCATTACAACAAAAATCCTTTCAGTCTTCACCGCCCTCATTTACAAAAATAAATTTTTATTTTTTCGCAAATTTCTTTGATACTCTCGGTCTGGCAACTTGACCGAAGTATGCACAAAATGGAACCGATCACAATTGCTATTTAAGCCAACTTTATCAATTTCATATACCCAGAAGTGTTAAACTCACAAGGAAAAGGACAATTACATTCATCCTAAAAATACGATAAAAAAACAGAAATATAATAATCAAATGAAGATTCCCACCAGAATAAAAAAGACAGATCCTTCCAGAAACACAATTGCAGTTTGTTATAAATCAGTTCATCACCAGAAAATTCCCTATCTGATTCAATCAAATCGAAAAAGAAGCGCACAAAATGAAAAGAGCTAAGAAAGAAAATTTAAGAGAAGAAGATTACCAAAGAAATTCACCTAAAATTACACACAACCCTGTAAAACACCAGCCCCGCAGATCTTCTATATATATATATATATAAAAGAAAAGATATAATAACAAATTCCCTTTTCAGAAGAATTCACAAATCTTGATAGCAGCACATGTTTGTATTGAACTGAGAAAGAACCGGTGCAGGTGATATCTTGAATATACTATTAGGTAGAAGAGGTATCGAATTTTATTTTTCTTTCATTCTTTTTTACTCAACTGATTTACAGCTATTAGTTTTAATTTTTACCTATTTTTTTGATAGAAACAAGAATATCTTTTTTAAAATTTTTAAGTGCACATATTTAATATTAATGTAAAAAAAAAAAAAAAAAAAGGAAGAAGAAAACGTTATAAGTTAGTTATTCAATCAAGAATTGTCTGAATGTTGTAAGTGTGTGAGATCCATTAAAGATGTGACTTCAAGAGTCTTTTTGTGTTTCGTTGCGTCCGTGTGTGGATTCTCCGATATTTTCTCGATTTAATTATAAAAAAAAATTAAGTCATAAATAATAAAATAACGGAACGGCGTAAGGGCTAAACAAGGCTAAAGCAGCTAAACCCACCTCCATACAAACACAGCTGATCAGTTCCCTCGAAAGAAAGCTTTTTCGGAAACCCTCACAGTCACCGCTTTCAGTTCTTCAATCCTTAGGTACCTCTTCTTTTTAACGTTTTCTGTTGCTCTGACCATACATACACAGCTAGTGAATTATATATATATATATATATATATATATATATATATATATATATATTTGTGTGTGGGTGTATATGCTTTTTTTTTTATTCTCGGGTATAAAGCTTTGAAGATAGTCGGGGTATAATGTATGTCTTGGGATGCAGAGCCCTGTTTATTTTTTCTCTTCATTCGAGATGAAGATTTTAGAAGAGACCCTTTAATTTACGTGTTGTAATTGTTGGAAAGTTTCTTCCTTTTTGAAGTGCATTTTGTTCTGCTTTGAGTAGTTGTGTTTTCTCTTGTTCTTTGTGCGATTGGGTTGTTTCAAATATTTATTCTGTCGCAAAGCTTTTATTGGGCTTAAGTTCCTACCTGTGATTATTGATTTTAGTGTGGCTGCAAAGTCATTCGCCTGCTATTGTTGGTTGTGAATTGTTTCTGACTCTTGTCTTTACTGGGTTAATTAGCTCTGAAGCTGACAATTTTAGCACCCAGAACATTTGATCCATTATTGTAAAAGCCTAATTTTTTGAGAAAGTGATGAGGTTCTGTAACTGTGATGGCTTTCTGTTATTAATTTGGTCTTTTGGCTGAACTTTTGCAGTTGAAGTGAGAGCAGCAATTGGGAATGATAAAGAGGCGATTCTATAAGCTTGAGCATGGTGACAGAGATGCTCCCTCAGAATCTTCATCATCAGACTTTGAATTGGAGCCAGAAGATACAGAAGAATCATCAGGAGAAGAAGAAGAAGAAGAAGAAGAAGAAGAAGTAGATGAAGAAGAGGGAGATGAGGAAGAAGCGGAGAATGATAAGGAAGGCGAGATAAAAGTGAAGGAGAAAAATCAATCCCATTTATCTTCTTCAGGTATATATATAGTTACACTTTTCTCTATGGCTTTTTCATGCTCTTATGCTTGATTGCAAAATCACACAATATGTAATGTAAAGAAGTTCAAATTGTTTTTACCTTCCTGCAGGATATGAAAGTGAGAATAGTTCAGCAAATGAGGTTAATCTGGACTCATCAGGTTGGTTTGAAACTTAAATGTATCTAATTGTCTGGTACTCAATTCATATTATGGTGGATACAATTTTCAATTGACAATCACTTACAATGATGTTTTAGTGAGTACTTTCTTGGTCTAAATGATTAGCCATTTTTGGCATCTGGCTGCCTTTCTAAACTCACATAAAGGGCCTCTTCCAACTTTGTTGTATGTGAAGGAAAAAGGAAAGGAGAAAGTATTAAATTTGCAAAAATACTACCATGCTTATTGGATTTCCAAGTTTATGGCTGTTTAATTACATTGCTTTTAACAGGTTTGCCAACAAGTGATGATGATGCAGGGACCCAGCATGCTAGCCAGATTGCCATGGCAGGTCATCTGCCTGGTAAAGGGAATGGTGAATCAGTTGATATCAGGCAGAATACTACATCTAAAGATGGTGATCTTCCATCTAATCTTCCAGATTGTGTTGTAAAATGTAAATCAGTTTTCAAATGTAGACTCTGCCCCAGAATTGTCTGCTTGAGCGAAGAGACTTTACGGGATCATTTGGTATCCAAGGTCAGTTTTGGATATATATGTATATATATTAATTCAAATAAACACATACTAGTTAGGGGTAGGGGAACAATCAAATATGCATGAAATGGTCTTTGTCGGAAAGTTTTATCTTTCTTTGATCTTCTTGCTATGCCTTTCTTTTCTGGTAATTGCTGATTCCAATATTCTATCTGCAAACAAGTGATTAGACAATTTGAAAAAGAATTCCTGTCCAATTCAGGAAATAAGTAAATATTATGTAGACTGTAAATGAAGCCATTTCAACTGCTATAACTGCATGAACTGTGTAAAACATTCTCCGGTTCACTCGCTCTTTTGTTAGTTGTTTAGAACTGAAAATTTCCAAAAACCTCCAACTATCACCTTATCATTTTTATTGGAAGTATCCACTTTATTTTCTCTGATAGAGACACGCTCGATCTGAGAAGTTACTGAAAGAAGGGAGGCTAAAACTCATGTTAAATGATGATGGAAAAGTTGAAGGAGAGACTCCAAAAAAGCAAGATTTATCAGAGGTTAGTTAGTTAGTTAATCTATGTTTTTTGAGTACTACTTTATCCATTGCTATACACTCTAAATGCTTGATTAATTATAGGAGGATGAGGCACCTCCTTATTCGGGGAAGAATCAAAAAGGGAAAAAAAGGAATAGGTTTTCAAAGAGGCCATCAAATAGGGTAAGCTCTATTGCAACTTTCTTGAATAAATTTATTACCTTTTGAAGTATCTATATATACATATATACATGGAAGAACTCTGAATGAAATTTTATTTACCTTCAGAAAAAGGGCAACCATGCAAGATTTGCAAGGAAGGATTTGGCCAGAAGGAGGCATCTATAATTCCAACTTGTCTGTGTTATTTTTTCTGCTTTGATTGAGAACACAAAAATTAACAGGCAAAATAGTGCTTTCATTTTTCTGCATTTTTATTTTTTATTTTTTTGCCAAAGTTATCAATTTTGTATCATCATCTACAGTTCTTTTTCCAAAGAAAAACTTTTAATCTAGGAAATATGATGTTGAGGATATCTTCTGCTTTACCTTCAAAATCAAATTATATTTTAATTTTTTAAATGAAAAGAAGAAAAAAAAACTCAATTTAATAAAAACAAAATGGAGGGAGTGCTATTACTATGAAAGTTTGGACAATCAGAGATGGCATGCCTTTAAAAAACAAATACATAAATGATCATGCCTATTAACTAAACTAAGGTTTGAAAAGTTAATGTCAACTGCATCCTCATATCGGCAATTAGCAAAAACAGTTTCCCAAGGATAGGAGGCAAACAAAAGCTCTCATAGCCAAAAGCTATTTCCCTATTCTATTGTCAATACAAGTTTTCAAAAATAGTTTTAGAGAGTACAAAAGGGTTTATAGAGAAATCTCCTCCATGCATGACTTTCTTTAAGAAAGTTTTTGATCCTATCCTCCATCTGAAGGATGGCCACGAGAAGTAGACAAATCTTCATTTCCATATGAAAGATGACTGGGTGAAGTAGGCAATTCTTCGTTACCATTCGTCTCAGCTGCATTGTCGGGATGTTGGACTTGGTCCCTATTTTCATCATTTTCTGGGTGAAAATTGATAGGGAATTTAGTGACTCTCGGCTTGTCAGTTAGTATATTCCTTTGGACTTTGTCGATCAAAACTTTCTGGGGAGGTTCTTCTCTCAACTGCTCATCATCATAATCATTGTTCACATAGTATCCCACTCTAACAAATTCCTGGCCCAGATAAGAGCAAGTTAACAGGAGAACTGTCACTCCAATTATATCTTCTTCTCGGATTTTTGAAGGATCTGGAGGGTCTGCCTAGCATGAGTAGCCAATTAAAATGTGTAAACTCTATATAAAGATGTATTTTCAGCAAATTTATTCAAGAAAAAAAGATGAATGAATGAGTCAGAAAGTTACCTGCAAGACAAAACGATAATTTCCAACATTGACTGGCCCAACAAGAACACTTTCTAGAAGTTGGTCATAAGTTTCATCTTCAGCAGATCCAACGTATATAAGTTTCCATTCCAAATCTGCACATGAATTCAACAAAGTTAGCAATGAAGATGGCAACACATACTATCAATACAGTTGCATAAACCCATCTAGAAAGCTCAGTTTCATTAAGATTCCCTACAAATCTTTATGAAAGAAACTAAAACATACTCAGCAAGTTAGGATCTATTTGAATAACTATTTTTCAGAAAAAAAAAAAAAAAAAAAAACCTACATTTAAAATTTTAGCAAGAAACCAAATTATATATATTTAAATTTCTACATCTAAATATTAAAGATTTAATTAACATTTGAAATTTTACTTTTTGTATAAGCAAAACAATTGATTAAAGTTAAGAAAAATAATTTTTAGCCAAAAAATGCTTGCGCAAATGGAGTCTTGAATGTCATTCTGGTAAAAGTGACAAAGTTCCACCCAGTTCAGTCTTTATCTGCATGTTAGTAGAATTGAATACTTTACTACAACTGAAATGTGACTTTAGGGCAGAAAACTTGATGCATGCAAGAATGCAAGTTCAAGCACATTCTTTTCTATCAAATAACAATGCAAAAATATAGCAGCCTTTTTAAACAGGAATTTATGAGAAAAAAGGAAAGAAAAGCACTACTATAATAAGTATACATTAGATTTTATCAGTAATAGAAATTCCAAAAGTTCAGGAATGTTACTTTTGCTATTTTTTACACTCGAAGATCGAATATGAAAGCCAAATCAGCCAGATTTGAATGCCTGTAAGGATCCTGAGTAAGCTCAAATATTTCACGCTGAGCATTATTAGAGATAAAACAACTGTAAACTGTAGATTCTACTTTTTTATCAAGAGAGTAATCCTCTTGTTCTACTAAGAGACTAATAACAAGAATCATGGACTAGGAGCACTTAACATGTCCCCCATCCTTCTAAATGGCAAAGAATAAGAAACAATGCTTTCTTGTCTCTTGAATTGCACAGTTTATTGTTCATGACAACCAGAAAATTACAGTAGTCAAGCAAAACCAAAGCATGAGTTGTAAGAATTTTGGACAGGAAAAACTTCACCATAAAACTGGTAATATAGTTATTGATCAAATATATGAAAATAGATAAACATGTAATATTTTCTCTTTTCCTTTTTGTGAGCAAAAGAGAGTCATCTTTTTGTTAACTGAATGGAAATAATTTCACAAATGCAGCCAAGCAGAAGACATGAAAATTCAGGACTAGAACTCATGCTGCAGAAATTCGATGTGTTTCCTCTCATAATATGCATGAAAAGAAAAATCAAGAAAATTGAAAGGAACAACTTTCTCTTCTGACCCCTTTTCATAACTAGTGAGCAACTTATGCAATAAAAGGACTGAACAAAAGCAGGTTTAAGAAACTAATCTCAATAAACTACTGACATCGACCTTTTTTTTTAGTTCTATGAATAATTGAGCCTCACCAAAAAAGGTTGAAAACGAAGCCCCAACATTAACCACTAAAATGAAATGCATCAGATAGTTTGGACAATACTAGTAGCTCCAACGTGGAAACTGAAGAAACAAATAAATAACTCAATATCTTAGCATCTCTACAAAATAAACTGAGGATCTACCTCAAAGATAAAACTATAATAGCAACATAACATGGTAAAAGAGATCATCAGAATAGAAAGAATTGATAAAAGAAGTACAAAAATCCACAACTTGTTACTAGATCTAAGGTTCATTGCTAAAACCCTAAGTTTGTATGCTTCAACTTTTAAAAGTTCCTTCAGAAAATCTCCAAAGAAGTTTAGTATAAACGATCCTGAAGGAACAATTTCAAAAGAAATCTGAATAATATTCGTTAGTAAAATTTTGAAGTATAATACTAAATGAAAAAAAAAAGAAAAAAGAAAAAAGAAAAGAAAACCATTAAGTGTAATAAAGCAGCAATAACAGATTGTGACAAGTAAACAAATCAAGGCTTAGCGAAAATCAAGTATGTCCAGGCACAAATTGTTGATGAACTTTGGCACTACAAAATCTCAATTAATTAATACAAAGGAACATGCAGGATGCACATATCAACAATTGGTCAGCAGCCATTATAATTGATTAAGCTTGATGAATTTAAAATAGAGGATAGGATACCAAATCCCTCACTTGTAACAAATAATACAATTCATTCAAAATCACAGAGATAAATTATCCATATAACAATTTTACACAAAAATTATTTGCCCTAAGAGACTTGCAGTGGAAAAAAAAAAGAAAAAGTAAGCCAAAACTCTTAAAAATTCCATCATCTCAACGTAAACCATGCAGTCGGAAGAAGGGCCTTACCATCTGTGAGAGGAGTAACACACTCGTAGGAAATTTCGAACTGAAACGGAGTGAGAAAAGACGCCGGGTTGTCTAAAACCGTCACGTTCGTTATGTTAATAGCGCTCATTGTACTGGAAGAAAAGAAGGTTCTAGAATCCTCAACTTGCTTGTATACAATTCGGTGAAAATCTCAGCTCTGAAAAGCTTCATCGAGCAGAGACAACCCCAAACCGGCGGATGGAGGAACAGCGACCCCGGCGACAGAAGAGAAGGAGAAGGAGAAGTCGACGACGTCCAGTAAGGAGACAAAAGATCCGCTCCCGCAAAGTTTTGGATTATACGATGAAGCTTTCTGATGTAGTAATGTTCGACCTTCGGCGGGTGGGGGTTTTATACCCTTGACTGGCTAATTTTTATTGGTACCGGCAGTAGCCGGTCATACTACTTGGCGGGAGTTTTTTTGTAAGTGATATATATATATATATATTTATATATATATATATAGGCCTTTGAAAGGGTATTGGGCTAAAATCCTGTTCTTAATTAAAGGCCTTTTCTCGATCCGTTTGAGGCCTAATCATCTCCTTGCCCATTCTATTATTTTATTAATAATATTTTAGTCTGAAATCAAAAATATTTTTCCATTATCACAAAAAAGAACAATTCATACACTTCAACTTTTAACTTTCTGCTGTATCCACATCCATTTTCCGAGTTTGAGAACGAAACATTTCTGCAATATCTGCAGCTGTGCTACATTCTTCAGGATTTCTATCCGATACAGATCGAACAAATCTAGGGAATCTCACTGAGATGCCGCGAGAAGGGTGAACTATGCCAATGGCTGCATGATGAACAGGGGAAATAGTAAAATCTGCACCCCTGATTTCCCAGACAAGTTCTGGAGGAAACCACATATCAGGCACTTCAGCAGTGTCATAATAAGGAGGCTTTTTCATCAAAATTTTGTCCTCCGAGAAGAAATCTTTCATCTGTCCAACGCAAGCACAGAGACTAATCAGCTGCTGAAACAAGGAAAAGTTGAGAAAAAGAAAACATATCCTATTTTACCTTACCTCTTTATAGAATGAATCTGAAAATCCAGACATGACACGGCAAACACTTTGAAACTCTTCAGTGTCAGGGTTGTAGCAGGACATAAGGAAGGGGCTATACCTGATTCATTTGAAAGATACTGATAGTCAAGAACAAAATGCATTAAAATTTTAAAAACACATATTAAGCTTTGAAGGAAAAATCTGATGCAGAACCATATTACCATCCTGCTTTTCTTCCATTCCCATGCCAAGCACCAATAGGTACTAAATCCAGGGAATCGCCCATTCCTTCTACATAATCCCTCTTAACCTGTAAAAAGACTTATAATGAATAAGAAAAGGGGAAAAAAAATGTTTTTTTCTAGTTCTAGAGTGTTAAGTTGTTTCTATTTATCACCTTCAACCATGCATCAGAACGCTTCGATGGTGTATACCCAGCATCGACATCAAGAGATTTGACCATGATTCCTTCACATGAAGAAAGGTGTGCATCATTGAGAAAGTCGTTGATTCTGGCCAGCATGGCTTCATTATTGGGGCAGACATCATCATCTGATTCCACCTGAAATGCAAGAAAACTTTTTTACATCACTTGAAATACATATGCATAATACATGAATGCATGAATGATAGGATACATACAGCAATTTCTTTTGCATACTCAAAAAAACCAGGTTTCTCCTGACCAAACAAATCCTTCAAGTCTGATCACAAAGAAAGGAACTTTAAATACATCTGATAATGAGATTTTTGCCAAGAATGTCAAATATTTAATAAGTCATTCATTTACTAAAGAATAATCAAGGAAATACATTTTCGTCTTTGGCGCAGAGGAAGATCCAACAACCTGGAAGGCAAGAGAATACCAAAAATAAAGAATTTTCAGGGTCTCCTATAAAAAATGAAGTCAAGAATAGCGAAGTGAAAGAACACTGCCAGTTATGTAAAATCAAATTTGGTTTCTGCCTCTCACATAAGTTGGTTCTCTTAACAACTCCTCATATGCCACAGAAAATAGATTAAAACATCACTTTCCCAATTGTCAAAAATCAATCACAGAAGTGCACAACTTAATCCCATGTTGGGTTAAAACACACATTATTAAGCAAGCAACTATGTGTTCTGTGCAATTTTCCGTAGTTTCAAATGAACTGCTATAAAACAAACCAACCAAGAATGAATCTATGGCAACTGAGATCCATAAGATGATAATTAGGAAGGACAACCATCTTGGTGAAGATTTATTGCTTAGAGCAGTTAATACTTATGCTAGATGAACAGTCCATCAAATGCAATTGCTCCTGTGGCAATGGATCAACAACTTAGTCTGTTAAGATCTAGTGATCAACAGCACTGATAAAGAATCTTGAATATCAAACATAAATTGGCTTCGAAAAGTATGCAACAGTACAGGAAAATGATATTACAACATATACAAGAAAGTTTTAGAAGATTACTGCTGCCCGTTCACAAACATGACATCGAAGACAAAAACGCATATGTCAACCTGCAAGGACAGTAGATATGAGCAATGATAAAAACATTTTGGCACAGCAAAGGTGCAAATAGTACATGGTCATTGGCTAAAACTTAAAGCATCGTGTCCGGATGATAGCCAAACTTTTTTGATCACTAATGTAAATGATAGCATAACTTCAAGGTGAGTGGCAAAAAAAAAATCAGATTGAGGAAAGTACAACTATCATAAAAAATAAAAAATTGTGAACACTTCTTATAACTACCATAAGAAACTTCTGAACATTGCTTACAACTACCATAAAATAATAATAATAAAAAAAAAAAAAAAATTCTGAACGTAATAACGACAACACCAACACATGCTACTGCACTTCCTCAATTAGGCAACCGCACAATGCAACACAAGAGATCTGTTGTAGGAACATTGATAACATTGGAAAGTTAAAAATTACATCATAAAATAATCTTAAAAGAACACAAAGACTCTCACAATAACCATGCGGTTCATCAATTTTCAGTGAAAAGTGCATATCTCCACTTTGAAGAATAGAAATTTTTTCCACCTTAATTTTATCAACTGCCAACACGGAACCTTTACTTCCTCTTTCCCGTGAAGAGAGCTCTTGGAAAGACATAAGCTTTAGTCCTTTCTTCCTATCGATTGCAACAACCTAAACACAAAAGAAAAAAAAAACATGATGAGCAAACATGGATAAAAAGTTGAAATACCTACAATCATAAGAGATTTTATTGTAAATACTAATCAAGTAATTAATTAAAGAGCAGGAGGATGTGTGCCATTTGTTACAGAAAAATTATACCTCTGCATCCAATATAAAAGTTCCTGCAACAGAAACACTTTTTTCCTTTATTATTTCCACCAAGTCAGGGAATCTTGCAGTGGTTTCATCTCCATTTCGAGAAAAAACACGCAATGAACCATCATCCAGCCTATGGATTTGCGCTCGCTGACCATCATATCTGGAAGTATACAGTTACACGTACAAGTCCATTGAAGGTAAGATAAAGACTCTAAAATCCGCTATGAATTAAGTTTTTTATCAGATCTGTTTGCCTGAGTTGCTCATAATTTCTTTCTCAAATCAACAACTAAAAACCTAGAAAATAATAATACATAAACATAACTAATTAAAAGAAAAAAAAACAACAGTCATATTCTGAAGAATCAAACCCTTGGAGATTCCATGCCAGCAAGAAACTGAAGAAAAAAGGCTAAACTTCTAGGGTCCAAGTGGAATTAGAGAGAGAGAGGAGAGCAATTTGAGTGGTGATATCAAGGTAGAAGAACAAGTCCAAAAATAGTAACTCAACTAATGAAGCTAAAAGATTTGAGTAACATAATACAGCTAGAACACTAGAAGAGGGAATCTCATGTAAGATATTTAGAGCCTCTCCATTGCCGATCAGATTGTTTGCAGTAAATTTGTAAGAAACATATGCTTCCCCAAAAGAGCTTAACAGCAAGGAAAATTAACTACATAAACTAGAAAAATGCCCCCAAGAAATGTACATACAACTGTGATGATGACTTACTTATATTCACAAGTAAATGCTTTTTTCTGAAAAAGACTCAGAACCTGAGCTGCTCCATTAGTGATTCTATCACATAGGAAAAAAAGGCAACAATAAGGAATCTCTAGTTAGGAAGAGCAAATTTTTCACATAAATGATTTCTCACACACCAATCAAGAGGGGAAAAAGGAAAAAAAAGAAAGGGAAGGCAACTTTACATACTTTGCGAGCATTGGCTTTATGGGTATTCCAGGAACCATGGATAAAGTAGTAGAGGAAAACATAACCCCTTTCTCCATTAAGGAAGGCACCAGTAGATCCTAAGCATAACGTATTAGAACAATTAGGGTATAGAAGATTTCACAAAATTCAGAAAGATGCACCAGGGCTAAAAGTTTAGAAAGAAACACCAAGGCTTAAAATCTAGAAAGTATCAAGATATACAAGCCACCAAAAAGAACCAGGATAATTTCACAGCAGTAACAAACCCCAAGAAACAGAATGTACCCCTAGAACAATCGTAACATGTAGTCATGTGTTCTTCAGGTATCAAATCAAAGAGCTAAATAGAAAATTATAATTTGAACGAGATTGATAATTGATAGTCGTTATATACTTTCACCATCTCCAGGTGGCTAAAGGAGAACAAAAGAAGGTGAAACCTTTTAAGCCCTACATAAATCAGCAGGAATCTTATATCCTTTTGCCTTGGGGGGGACTGTGAAGCTCACCATATTAGGAAGTACATTATAGGCTTCAATTACAGCTGCAGAAAGATGCTGCAAAAGAGAGAAGCAACACGTGCATTAACAAAAGAAAACAAAACACCCAAATTAAACCATTTATGTCTCTAGAAAGAATAGTCTTGAGTAGAAAAATCTAAATAAGATACACATGCACTTGAATGAGAACATTAATCACTATTCATCTCTTCATAAATAAGGGTTCCACTAGTTAGATATGTCCATTTAAATACATAGATTACATAAAGGATGAAAAAAATGATCACATATCAGGAAAAGCTAAGTTGACATACAAGAATGAGGGAATACCAAGCCAAGTGGAGAACGGACCTGGAAATGTTCCTTCGAAGTTTCAACAGATCCTTCGGCTGAATTCATGACAACAGCTTGTGCTAATCCGGGCAGAATAGTTCTTATCATGGCTCCAATACGTAAATTTCTAACCTATGCATTTAGCATTTTTACCAAAGTTTAGAACCAAAAGGTATGCGGAGATACCATATATTCCCTCAGTCAAACATTGGAATGTCTAATTTTGATTTAGTACAAAAAAATAAGAAAATGCGGATAAGATATATGTCATCCATATTATTGTTAAGAGGTGGTCTATGTGCAGGTCAGAATAATCTCTTAATTTAAGGATTGTATGTTATTGAAAAAATATGTTTTCTAAAAGGTAAATACTCAATTTTGGACATCCCAAAAAGGAAATGTGTATACAAGGTTATGGACAGATGAAATAATTAGAAGACTAATTGAATGAATTACTTAAAATGAACACACTGCAAAACTGATACCTTAACACAAAATTAAAGAAAAGAGTTCAATGTGTGACAAAAGATACCAATGTTCTGACAAGAAACTTCATCTCCCTTTCTCGACATGACCGCATAAGATTCACTATAAGATTTTTCTTCCGGAGAGTACTTCCACTTCCTGTTTCAGCACTGATGAATTCCTCATAAAAATGATAACTATAACTGATGAATTTAAAGGAAAGAATCTCCCAATTGTCAAGTACTATATTTAAGTTAAAAAACTAAGACATTAAAAATAAAAATATAAAATATAAAAACTGGAACAAGGAAGGAAGAGCAGAAGCTTCTTAAAGTCAAAAACAAAGTTCTGTACTTGAAACTGATTTTGGCAAATACCCCAAAATGCTTTAGAGGAACCAAGCAATTTATAACCATATGCACCAAACCCCATCCAAACAATAATTTATAATAACAAGAGTTGAAGGTAAATAGTCCTCCAGTGAAGCAAAGGAATTAGTCTTCTAATTCTCTCCTAATCGACTACTTATCATCATAATGAACATTCTGCTTAAAAAATCAAAAAATGACTGGCCAGGCGGTGACATTTTTTTTCATAAAAATCTCCTCTGCTTCAAAATGAAGACTAAGACGTGGGAAAAGCACCATTTATCTATATCTACCGGATTGAAGTGACGACTTAAGCCTCTTTCTTAGGGCCTTTTAAGAGCGTGACTCTTTTATCTTTAGCTCTAGTTAAGTTAAAAGGATTTGATTCAATTCATGAATTAGCCTAGCCCACTATAAGTCTACTGTATTCTAAAATATTTGATTTATATATTATCATATATATTATATTACAATAATATAGAATTTTGGATTCTAATAATAATAATCTTCTTTGTGCATAAGCAGAGAAACCAATCAGTTTATATAGAGAAAAATTTGAGATAAAAACATCAGGCGTTTCAAATAAAACCATTCATCTAATGAGGAATAGAATCCAACAATTTCATTCTCCTTTTATCCAACAAAGGTAAGAATTAAAGAAAGCAAAAACTCTCGAAGTCACAAGTTCGCGAACTCAACTGGTTTCTTCTGTCTATCAACAAAGATAATTTTCCATCTTTTTACTGAATACCTCTTTAGAAAACAAAAAACCAAAAACAACATGAAGCTACATTCTTCCTTTTTGAAAAAGAAAAATGAAAATAGTAATGTTATATCTAGAGAAAGCACCGAAATACTGGGAAGGAGATTTAGCTTGAATATTCAATAAAGAGTATCAGGTTCTTATTATTCTACACAAAATCCACAGGTCAGAGGAAGTTAGCAAGAGAATCTGACAAATAAAAAGATAATACTAAAATAATATATACCTTATCTTTCGGAGGGCAGAAAATACTCCTCTTATTGTAAGCACAGCTGGAGTATCAAATAATGATTTTATTGGCCTAAATCGTTGGGCAACATCACCTAATTCAGCAGACAATATTTAATGCACAATTAATTGATAGCAAATAGCCACTATACCCTAAGATCCTAAATTCTTCATTTGTCGTACCAAGATCACCCAGGCAATTATATAAATCCCGTATCTTGGACTTCGTTGTTCCACATGCTTCTTCAAGAGCTCCAACAACGATGCTACCACCAATATTCAGCTCCTGGCCAACATTATTTCTCAATGGCTTGTCTAAAGGGTTGTGTCCACTACCAAATGTACAAATAGTAAAGGAACATGATTCAGCACAGTTAAGCTGTGGCAAGCCAGATACAGTCTTCCTCTTTTTTTCTTTTTCTTTTTTTTTTTGTGGGAAATGAATTAAGAATTCATTACTGCAAAAAGTGATACCAGTAACACAAGCAGCTGTTAAAAATCTACTAGAAAGGTCAGTCTAAGAGTCAATAAAAATGGGGAATGGCTATCCCTATTTTTTTCCATTTTTCTTTTAAGTGATTCAAGAAGAAGTTCAGTCTTCCAAATTTGTTCCCAATACCCTCCCATTTCTTTCCACACTATGACTGAGAACCAAAGAAATCTTTTTCTATACCTGGTTTTGTTAATTATTCCAGCAGATGAATACTAAAAAGAGTTTGTATCCTCAATTATCAATCGAAACCTCCACTTACGCTATCAGTTATTTTGGTCCATAATGAGTGGAAGAGTTAAGATATAAATTGCAAATAACTCAAATACAGTAATAATATCAACTAAAAAAATAAAAACAGCAAATGAAACAAAAATAAGTTAAATATAAGCATCCACATGATGAAACAAATTATGCTAAATTAGTTAGTGTATAAGTACTAAACTTTAAAAAATAAAAAATAAAAAAATAAGAAAATGAAAGAAAGATGCCAAGCAAAACAAGAAAGAAGATAAACAACAATGAATATCAGGAATTATATACAAGAAATTAGTTGAATATATAACATTAAGATGGAGAATGATGATAGAATGTGAACATTAGCCAATATAAGGATTTTTGGTTAACAAAGTATTACTAAGCAATAACCATAATCCAGTGAGTAAAAGATAACAATATTACTAAAACAAAAAAGAAATGGATCAATGACAACATAAGATTAAGTTCAGGAAAAGAAGTGTAAAATAGAGAAGTAAGCAAACCATGTTCTCATGGTCAGGAGCAATCTTGTTGACACACAAGTACACAGCAGGCAACACATCCTCTGGAGACAGTACCAGCAAACTGTATAGCGAGAAATGTAGCATTTTCAAATGGTGAAACAATAACTTCTTTTAGGAGCATAAAAGGCTAAATTTGTTGAGTTATAAATGATAACAAGATCTAAATAACATGTCAATTTTACAGTCAGGAATTTCATAACAGAGAAGTAATGGAATAGGGATACGTTGTCAAAGAACCAACCTTCTAAACATGTTGCAGATCATTAATGTGGCTCTTTTCTTGCCCCTTTCTTTTTCAACCTGCTCAAAGGTTCGTACCAGGTGAAGATAGGGGGCTGGCTGCCCTTTCCTCCAGCAAGCTGGCAAAAGTCAATGTTCACAAATTTTTTAAACAGCCTAACAGACAGGATTTAAAATAAAATAAAATGATCAATAGTTTGACTGAGCACCCACCATGCTCTGATGGCAAGTATCTCTCAGGTGGCAATAATACATAGTCCATGGGAATGTTGTCTCTTGGTTGCACAGGTGAAGGCATACCAGAATCAGATACCCTTCTTTCAACCAACTCAGCACATTGGTTAGAGGAGTTATTCTGTATTAAAGATTCAGTTTGAGACAAATTGCAGTCTGGCAAGCTTACCTTTTTATCAGTAATGGTGAGGCTCGAGTTGCTATAATAGATATCTACTGCTACATTTATATCCCCTTTTGCTCTTTCAAGGATGCTCACTGCATGACTTCGCAAGGACTCATCACCATTTACTATCTCAATAAACCGATCCACTTTATTCTGTTCAATGATGTCAGTTTGTGGCAGACTGCCGTCATCCTGAGAATGTGTGGATGAAGCATTAGCTTCATCTCCTTTAGATTCAAGAGGCGTTAATTTGTTGAAGAACTTTGTGATAGTATACTGTTTTGACCCATTAAATTCCTGACTTAGATTCTTTTTTCCTTTCTTATTGGCCTTACTTTGAGAAGTCCTCTTCTTCTTTCCCAGACTGTTAATTGGATTTCTTGTTCCCGGTAGCTTAAAGCTCTGACTTAAGGAAACATCATCGGTTTTACTGAGGCTCGTTTCAGTAAACAACGCAGATTTCAATTTCGAACTAGCTGGACTTTCAGAGGTAGAAGATATGTTAGCAGTGATCTGCTCAAGAAACTCAAGCTCGTGTTCATAGAACTCAGAAACAGCATCAACAACATTATTTCCCGAATTTCTGAGTAAATCCAGCATCTGACTGTGTGTAACCCAACTGGGTAAACAATCTCTAAGTTCTTGAATACACTCCTCAATATTGTTGGTAAGCATATCTTTGCTGCATTCATTTTCATACAAATCTCCCTCATTCTGATGCTTGATTGTCACATTTGAAGCTAGAGAAAAACTAGCGTCAGCATTCTCATCTGCTTCCTTTGCCCCAGAATTGAAACTCATCAGAAATTCTTGCTTAATAGCTGTTACATCTAAAAATGCAGCAAAATGCTTACGAAGTGCATTTGCTTGCTTGCTGTCAAGTTTCTCGATGTCCATACCCACGGTTGGGATGACACTTTTAGGTTTCAAAAACTTCACATACTCTCTTAGTTCATCGTAATTTGAATGTTCACTATAAGGCACCAGGTGTATTTCAAATGAATCCTTCGTCCTAACAGAAAATGTGTTCTTCTTCACTTCATAAGTCCACCCAGTAGGGACAAATCCAATGACTTTGGAGTATCCTCTCTCCTCCATGATCTCCTTCATTCTCACGAAATTTGGACGGAAATATGGCCAGGTCTCACCTAACACATTCCACCCAACAACATGAACATCACTTTCACTCTCGTCCTCTGTAAACACTCCACCTTCCCCCAGCCCCAGGACTCTCAAAACTTCCAATTTTCTATCATCAGCGTGAATCTTTCTCTTACAGCTTCGTGAAATTTCCAGCAATATCTTCTCTTTCCCAATGAGATAGGTAGCCACAAGAAACAAAACATTTTTCATCCCACCCTCATTCTCAGCTCCAATTCTCTGTATAACCCCCACAACATAATCAATTGATTCTTCCTGGCTTGGAAATACAAATTTTGGATCACAATAAGTAGTATCCAGAAAAACAGCATTCGAACCGATAAATTCATTCAACACAGGAAGTGACTTCATGGAATCACAGTACCTGAAATCTCCCGTGTGAACATATTTCTCAATCTTACCCTCACTGACAGGAAATCTAAACAGAAACTGAACCGCACCGGGGCAATGATTCGCATCAATGAGGTAAACTTCCCACCCATCAATAAGAATGCGTTCACAGAGAGGCAATTGAACAACAAAATGAGCAGGAACTTTTAAAACCTCAACTAGAAGGCGAGCAGTAGTGGAAGAACAATATATAACGCCTCTTGACCAAGAAGGAGTAAGTCCACAGTAATGATCGGAATGGAAGTGCGAAAGAAAATAAGAGACGGAGAAGTCACCGGCGTGTTTGAAACCGTCGACGATTAAGCGCGTGTTGGGGATGAGTTTCGTGCGAGGGAGAGAGGAAGGAATCGGAGGAAGTGGATGCGGCAGAGAAGGTGGTTGGGAGAAGAGGTCTGCGTGAGCTTTGAGGTAGAGAGCGGTAGAGTCCATGGTTAGGGTTTCGCTCTGCTGTGCGGCGGTGGACATGGTAGTTTAACTGCGAACGGTTTAACATAGAAGAGCCGCGCCGGTGGGCGGCAATGACTGATCGAAATGGTATTTAGTGAAAAATGGAACTCTATAAAGTGTAAATGTCGGAAGTCATTCTTCAGTCAGTTCGTCTGGAATTTAGAGCGCCAAATTCTCAAAGGTACCGTCTTTTGTTAAATTAAATAAAAAAGATATAATAAAAAAGATAAAAATTAAATAAAAGCTAAATATAAACTTAAAACATATTTCATTGAAGAAAAGAGAAGAAAAAAAAGGTTAAAATGTTGAAGAAATTATTATTATTATTATTATTTTAGGCAGCAACAGGGATATCAGATATTTTGATTTCAAGGAAGAGGTCGGTATCTTGATCGGAAAGGCCAGAGAGAAGTCAAGCGTCTCAAGCACGAGCAGCGATGATGTCGGTCACCATGTTCATCGGAGTCATCGTCGGAAAGATGACTGTGGTTAGCTACTTCGATATCAGTTGATGATGAAATAGGCAATTCATGCCTACAAACAGGGCATGAATTATGAAGTCTTAACCAAGGGACAATGCAATCGGAATGATATAAGTGTTTGCACGGAAGTTCTCTGGCTTCAGTTCCAATCTTGAATTCTTCTTTACAGACAGGGCATTCTGATTCATCAACCAAGTGTGATTCTGTAAGTTTCACGGTTGGAATAGCATTTATTATTGAATCAGGCGCCGGAGCAGGTCCCGGTCGATCATTTTCAGTAATTTGTTCAATTAGGTCTTGTATTCCAGAACCGATAAAATAATTTCTCGGATCAACCCCTGGTGGAATTAACAGAGTTTCTCGATTGGGATTTTGTCGATTTGGGGGTGGACCTGTAGGTCTGAGAATAATCCATTGCCTAGGGCGAGCTAGGATTCCACTTTCAGGGGTAAATCGATCATCATCACCGAATTCTTCAAAGAAGATATCACCACGTCTTCTTGGCCGAAACCAACCTCGAATACCAGTTCCTGCGTCCCTACGTTGTCTTCCATCATAACCTAGATTTGGAAGTCCGGAAAGTTGAATATTATTATTGTCGTCTCTGCCAGTGCCTCCTCTGTCACTCACAGGACGGTTTCGGAACCCAATTGCAGGATTGAACATGAGTGCAAGTGCTTCAAGTAAACGTGCTTCGGGAGAAGGATTAAAGTTCGAGAAATCGAAAACTGGGCGAGGTCTACCCATGTCAATTTCGCAGACGAACTGACCTGAACATCGAGGACAGGCAATCTCCGATGGATTATCAAAGGCTATCCGTACTGTTCTATGGCATTGAAAACACCAATAGAGCTGGAAATTTCTGTTGCCAATGCCATTGCCATTTCTTGTTTCAACAGGAATGGAAGACATTAATTTCTAGAGTAAGCTTTTCTGTATAAACCTTACCAAAAAAAAAATTAATTGGTGCTTTTGAAACAGAATTTTCATATATAGTGAAGCAAATTTTTGGATAGCGTGTAACCAATGCAGGAAAAGAATGCCTTTATGGCTTCCAGAAAGTGATTCCTGCTTTCTCTGTACTTGAGATCAGAATTCAGAAAGGATTTGCCTTGCCGTATTCCTCTGTTTTGTTGCTTTTCTCCAAAGAAAAGTAAAGATATTCTCTGCTGCAATGAAATTACATTTTTCTTTACCTCGTTTTCCCGTTACTGTCTCGAATACAGCTGGTATGGTATCTTGAGAGCAACTACTTACAATGTTGTGGAATAGTGAGCAAAATTATTTTAAATATATAATTTGTATTATTACATTTCTTTTAAAGATATAAAAGTATTTTCTTTCGTTAAATCCGATAACTACCGTCTTTGAATTACCCGACATCTTGTATTTTCCCACCAAGAATCTAGTATATATATTTTTCAAAGTCTCAGTCTTGGAGTTTCTTCAGTTCAAGAAAGCTTACATCTTTGAGGGCAAAAAGATGTCAATTACAGTTCTTGAAGGTTGTTGTTCAGATGGTTTAGACATGCAATTGATTGGAAACTTTCTCAGTTTCGCGTCAAGAGGGGATAGAGTTGGACTTAATCTGATGCTAATGGGAGGAATCTCTCCCAACGTGCAAGACTATGACCAAAGAACTGCTCTTCATCTTGCTGCCAGTGAGGGTCACGCCTCCATTGTTGAGCTTCTCTTGGCATACCAAGCTGATGTTAACCTTCAAGATAGGTGGCATAAGACTGTAAGTTTGTTAGTTTTTTTCGTAGCAAAATTCCAACCAACATTTTAAAGAAATTGAAAAATACTGATTGATTAATTTGCTTCATGGCATCAAAGCCTTTAACAGATGCAAAGTTTTACGGACACCGGGACATATGTAGGATCCTGGAAGTAAATGGTGGCTGGGATTCTGTGGATGATCATGCAATGGTAATGGTTATGATCTTGATTAAGAAATGAAATTTAAAGAAAAACAAAAAAAACCACTGGTATGATCTTGTTTAGGTGCCTGTAATCATATTATGCAGACAATCTGCCATGAAGGAGATTCAAACGAGGTGAATATTGAGATGTCTGAACTGAGTTTGGAGCATTCATCAACAATTAATCAGGTAATACTTAAGAACCGATTAGGCCATTACTGCTTTAAGAGCATGTTCTGGCAAACTCTGTTTATGAATACAAGATTTTTAATGAGCAGAAACATTTTTTCACTTCTCAGGGTTTATTTGGTGAATCTGATTTGGTCAAGTGGCTTGGAACATGGGTTGTAAAAACGACAATCAAAAGACATATACTTCATCCAGTGAAAATGTTTGCCATGGACTTGATTCCTGCCTAGTTCTGCACTTTTCAAAACTTCAAAGTACTGATTTTTTTATTTGTTGCAGGACTTTGTCTGCTAAGAATAACACTCACCTGAAGGAGCTTCGACATCCAAATATTTTACAGTTTCTTGGATCAATTGTGCATGATGGAGAAATGACTCTAATTACAGAGTATTTGTCAAAAGTAAAACAAGTTTCATCTTGAATATATCTTTCACTCTTCAGTAAAGATGGTCATGGGGACTTCTGATGTGAATTTTTCTGTCTTTATTTTACTATTGCTTCTACATCAGGGAAATTTGAATGATATTTTGGCTAAAAGAAGTCGGCTTGATGCAGCTACTGCTCTGCGCTATGCACTCGATATAGCTAGGTATTTGTACTTAATCTGTATTTTCATTTACTTGAAAATGTGAACCATATCTAATTATTATATTTTCATTGATTACCAAGAATATCTTCCATATGGAGCTAAAACTTCCTAATTTGCAACCTCCAATGAGATTAAGAAACTGATACTCGAACTAGTTTTCTGTCTGCAGAGGTGTGAATTACCTTCATCAACACAAGCCCTTCCCCATAGTCCACAATAACTTGAATCCCAGGTGACTATTATCACTGGATATTTTGTTTGTCTTTGTTTCAATCAGCAGTTTACACCATATCTGTTCACTTGAAGTTCATAAATTTTTTTAATAAAGAAGAATTAAAGGTCATAAACCTTTCCAGGAACTTGTTGCAAGATGAAGGTGGACACTTGAAGGTTGGTGAATATTGGATCCAAATGCTCTATGAGCAAATACACTCAAATCAAGACCACAGTATGTTTACATATCATGACATTCATTTATGATAGTTATTTACTGCTTTGAACTATTTCAAGTTTTATTGCTCTCAGGCCAAGAAAATGATGGTTCTGGTGCCATCATCAGCTCAACAAATGATACCAAAAACGATGTCCTTGCTTTTGGTCTCATATTTTACCAGGTAACTTGTACAAGATTCATCCTTTACTCGTTTCGCTCACTTCATTCTCATTGTTTTGGTTGTTATATCAACTGCAGATGCTGGAAGGCAGACTCATCAGTGACTTCAATTTTGACTACAAGAATCTCAAGTTTGTTGATTGTGAAAAGAAGTTTCAGTTGAATCGTTGTCCTGGACGAATCCTTCAGTAAGTGGATAATCTTACCCCCTTCAAAGCTCTGCATTTTGCATTTCTTCATATTACAATATTTGAAGCTATTGTTGTTATCATGTCAGATTGATAGAGAATTGTGTGCACCAAAATCCTTCACAGAGGCCAACATTCGAGATTATTATAAGAGTTTTAGAAGAAGTTTCCTCTTTGCTAGGAAAAGCTGGATGCCCTGTTTGTTGAAAGAGGATTCAAATAAAGTTGTTGCTTTGTTTTTGCATAATAATCTAGAGCTTCTATATAATTGTCAACTCTTTCTTCAGTTTACTTCTACAATTTCTAGTACATCATCACTGAGTCAAACAAATACTAGGTACAAGGAACAACAACCACAATCTTAAAAGAGGAAAAAAAGAAAAAAGAAAAAGAATAAAGAATAAAGAATTTAATTATTAAGGGGGAAAGGAAAAAATTATGATGAGGATGGTGCAACTGACTTTGAAGCACAAGCAATACAGCTAGTAAGTATATGACCTTTTTGGGTCGGTGATATAACTAAATTATTCTTGACTCATGCTTAAATCTGAACTTGAATTTCCACTAAAATATGCATTTATTCATTTGGTGACCATTTTCTTGGGGGCTTCTTCAAAATATATTGTACGTAATAGTTTACGTCCTCAAAGTAAGCTAAACTTGTATGCAAAAGTCAATCTAAAATAAATTTGCTATGACTTAATCAAAAATTACTTGTTATACTTATATATTACATACATATATATATATATATATATATATATATATATATATATGAAATTCAACCCATGTTGAATGAGCTTGGAGCTTTCAACATCATGGGAAGATGATGGTATAGACTTTCATCTTTGTATTAACATTTTTCCTATTGATATTAGGACTTTTTTTGTTTTCTTGATTTCTTGATTCTTCATTTTTATTAATTGCTCATTTTGTAAAAATGAGGATTGAATTTAAAAATAGTTATGGAATATGTATATATATATTTTGTTTATGAATAATGATGAGATGAAATAATATATATATATATAATATATATATATATATATATATATATATATATATTTATGTATAGAGTAATGTTTGAAGAAGATGCGATGATGACAGTGGTGTTGTAGTGGGGAACTTCCAATTCCCTCTTGGAAATGAATGAGTGTACTCTTTAAATAATGAGGTGTAATTTTTCCTTTTTTTTTTTTTTTTTACTTGTATCTTCATCGACTAGTTCGACAGATATTCGTGAAAGTAAAACATATCAAATTCAGGTCCTTCACTCAGCAAATTAGATGAAAAACTTTAGTAAGTCAAACCAAACCAACTTTCACGAATGAGGTGTAATTTGATGATTATGTAAAACTTTCATTTTGTATAATAGAAAAGTATATTGCGAATGTATATGAGATTACGAGTTCCACATTTATTTATTATAAATATTACGTAAAAGAAAATACAATTAACTTAGTTTAATATTCTTATAATAATAATAATTAATTAATTAATTAATAGATGAGGAATGTGAGTGGCACTAGAGCGGTGGTGCATATGGTTTTTCTCTTGTAACGCGGCAGACTTTCATGATTGGATGAGCTGCTCTGCTCTCCTTTTTCTTGTCTGTTTTGAATGGCAAACTCACATTCCTCCCTTCTCCCATATGTGAATTCCAGGAAGATCCAAACTCACTTTCATTTTTATCATCGCTCGCTAAGAAGATCTTTGAGCGAGATTATTAAATATGGTCTGAAAATACTTTACTTAATGACTCGGTTTAAACCTATGAAATCAACCAAATATTACTTTTCTATAATGTTTTTTGAGCAATAATTTCTTGAAAAAATTTCTCCCTATTCAAATCAAATTTTGACCTAAAAGGAGTGGCTTGATACCCATACTTTTCTTCAATGAAGTTTGGTAATTCTCGTTAGCCAATCACAAAACATAAAGAGATTATCAATTTTATCTCTATATATATATATATATATATATATATATACACATTCTTTGTTTTGACTCATCAAATGCACAAAAAATGATGATGTACAAGTTTGGTAGATTTTGTATTTATTAGTTCAAGTTTGGTACATACCTAAAAGTTAACAACAATTATTGTTAATTTCCACTCCTTCTAAGTTTTCACGCTTTTTAAATAAAATATTAAACAAATACATATATATAAATAAATAAAAAAGAAAAAAGAAAAGTGATGGTATCAATATTACAAGATTATATTTGACGCATTAGCCGATATTAACTAATAACGGTTTCTTTTTATAGAAAATAAATGAATGATTTACATAAACCCATGATTATGGAAAATAAAACCCTGAAAATGTTTTACTTAAAATTCACATTTTTACAATTTTATATATATATATATATATATATATATATATATTTAAGATAATATGAATGAGTCATGATTACCACCAATGAAAACAACAACAAATTAGAAAAGGTAAGACCAATGTGCTTTCCATCCAACTTCTTTTGACACATAATATATACTTATAAAAACACACTTTACCAGACGCGGACTCAAGAAAAAACTCCATTGTCAACCATTCAAAAAAACAACTGTCCTTCCCGAGTATTCGTATTCTAATCCACCCCCCATCTTTTCCTACATATCCGCTTTGTCCATTTTCTTTTTGCCTTTTTCTTACATATACACCTCATACCCACCCTGAATTTTTTCCTCATCTCATCCGATCCAGAGTTCTCAAATCTCTCCCACTCCCCCCCAAAAAATTCTGTTTCTCAATTCTTGGGATTTTTCAGCTGCTGTCGTCAAGTTTGAATTTTTTTCTGTTAGAAGAAGAAAAAATAAGAAAAGGGTTTTTGGATTTTTCTGGGTTTTTGATTTTTTTGGGGGGTTTTTTGTGTTTTTGTTTGTAGACATTTTCTTGAAAAAAAAAAAGAGAAGAAGTAATGGGGAACTACATATCATGCGCACTTGTAGGTTCAATGGCGGCGAAACAATCTTCCAGAGGTGTAAAGGTAATATTCCCAGATGGTGAAATTCAACATTTTTATCAACCGATTAAAGCTGCAGAAATCATGCTTGAAACCCCTGGATATTTTCTTTCGAACATTAATTCTCTTCATATGGGAAGAAGATTTTCTGCTCTGAATGCAGATGAAGATCTGGAAATGGGTAATGCTTACGTCATGTTCCCTATGAAAAAGGTTAATTCTTTGGTCACAGCAGCTGATATGGGAGCTTTATTCCTCACCGCTAACTCCGCCGCCGCCAAAAGAGCTTCTCCTTCTCTTGGATGGGTCAGAGTCTTGCCTGAATTTGATCACGGACGACTGCCGCTACAAATAACAGACGAGGAGGTGGCGCAGCCCACAACTACTCAACCGCCTTCCTCCGTGCCTAAATTGAACTTGGATGACATTGAAGAATTCACCACACCGGAGTTTAAACACAGGCTGACTATGTGCCGATCAAAGAAACCATTGCTAGAAACCATAGCTGAAGAACCATACTACAACAGATGAGAACATTTTGTTTACATACATATAATATGTATATATATATATATATATATATATATATATATATACACAAAACATATATTATATATACATGACATGAAAAACACAAACAGTTCTTCAATGTCTCCTCTAATTTTTAGAAAAAGAGAGATTTTGTTTAATATAATATAATATTATTATATATATAATATAAATGTTACACAGTTATTCTTTTTAATGTTTTTTTTCAAAAATTATATACCCCCATCAAGCATGTAATAATATTATAGAAAGAATTCAGACTAAGATCTTATGATGTAGAAGATATTAATATTAATTATAAATACTATTATTATTTTTTGTATGGTGTTAATTCCATGTTATTTTGTTTGATCAAATTTTCAATAAAATTTATTAGGGAAGAATTTTTTTTTATAACTGTCTGTATGTATTTCTTTGAACTTGCCTATGTACCATAAATTTGTTCACTTCTTGAAATAACAATGGTGCATTGTATATTTGTATGAGTTCATGGAAGATATATATATATATATATATATATATATATATATATATTGTATTTAGAGCTTATATACAAAATTACAAATTTTATACTTGCTCGAGATGAAATACTGAGCGGATGAAATTTTGATCCATGCAATTCTTGATTCTAATGACTACTTTAATTGATTCAGTCAAAAGAATGTTTAAAGTTGATTGTGATATGAAATTGCCATTTCATCTACAATATTTTGAAAAGGGCAGAAAGGTAAATTCAATAAGGAACAAAAGAAAAAGAAAAAGAAAAATTGGAATATTTATTTTTTACAAGTTAAAATATTTTTGTATTTTTAGCTTGAACGTACAATTTTAAAATTTTAATTAATGAATAGATGAAAGAAATTCACTAATTTTTAAAAAAGGAAAAAAATATTAGATAAAGAAAGTATATACGAATTATTTTTTTATAATGAATGAAAAAACCAATTACCCCCAAGAAGGAAAGAAGGAAAAAATTATACATACAGTGAAACTGACAGATGGTCAAAATTCTGTAACAAATTGAAGAATCGGCGTTGAGGTTACCAGTTCCCTACGATTTCTGTACGTTCTTACAATGAAGATTTTTCTTTTTCGAGATTTTTTATTTTCGGAAAATCGCGAGCAGATTCATAAGAATCTTCATCTATTTCTCCCATTTTGATATTTAATATGTTTTTCTTCAATTTTATCCCTGTTTGTTAGGGTTTTTCATTTGTGCGTGTATCCATGGCCGGAATCAAACTTCCACCGGAGGATTCTGATGTCTCACAGGGACGAGCGCCTGCTGCAACCGATCTGATCTCGGACGATGACCGTTCTATTGCTGCGGATTCCTGGTCGATAAAGAGTGACTATGGAAGTACTCTAGACGATGAGCAACGTCACGCTGACGCCACCGAAGCTCTCTCCGCTGCTAATTTTCGCGCCGCTTCAGACTATAAGTACTGATTATTTCACTTCTTTTAGCGTCTTTATTGTTTGATTTGTGTAGTTGAAAGTTAATATCTGTGCTCGAATGATCCTTCAGTTTGGTTGGGAAATTTACGTGAAGTAATTTTCTAGGGTAAGAGAAGCTGGTTGTTCATGACCTCGTAATTAACGAGATTGAAAGAATTTGGAATTGGCTTGTTAACATAAGCTTTTATGATAATGTGTATGGTTTTGTTGTGCTTTTTTTTTTTTTGCGAGCAGATAGTTAAATTCATAAGGTGAAATTAGAAACTTTTGATCTTGCTTATGAACAGTTCGGATAAGGAGGAACCTGATGTAGAAGCTGTCCAGTCAATGCTGGGGTTTCAGAGTTACTGGGATTCTGCATACGCAGATGAATTAGCTACATTTCGCGAGCATGGTCACGCTGGTGAAGTTTGGTATGCCTTCTATTTGATTTTAGTCATTTTTACCATTTTTTACAGAAAGTTTAGCTTGGTATGAACCTGCATCAACTTGCAAAGTAGTGTTTCTTATACTTATCAGATGCCACAATGTGATGCTGCTGAAGAGTCTCTTTATTTATAGCATGCCTTCAAGATTTACATTCTAGCAATCTAGAAGGATAACAATTTATTTATTCTAGAGAGGGCTGTTTATTTTACCTTTATCATTTCCGTACTTCCATTTTTCATTTGTGTTTATTCATCCATTGGCTCTGGAAAATTGTGTTCGGAACAATTTTGTGATATACTTCATTTTGTTTGTAGGTTTGGGACTGAAGTCATGGAAACTGTAATTTCGTGGACCAAAAGCTTATGCATTGAATTCTCTCAAGGTCACGTGCCAAACCATGTAGATGAAGGCAATTCAGAGTCTGTTGTTCATGGTGAAAAAGAATTGTCCAATTGGACTGTGCTTGACATCGGAACTGGAAACGGTCTGCTTCTTCAAGAACTTGCTAAGCAAGGGTAATGTCTACCATATACTTTTCCACGAGACATATAGACCCAAATATCCATTGCTCAATAATTTAAACTGTTGGTTTGTGCACCCTAATCACTGTCTATCTATTAATAAGCCTTCAGAGCTAATATACTCTTCTTTTCCAGTTCAGAATGGACTAATTTATTATGCTTCTGGGTTTAGGTTCTCTGATCTCACGGGAACTGATTATAGTGAGGGAGCCATTGACCTTGCCAAAAGCCTTGCTGAGCGTGATGGTTTCACCAATATTAAATTTTTGGTATAAGAATGCTCTGAGTTTAGCATGAACTTTATCCTTTATTTGTCCTTTCATTGTTAAGATGATATGTTTTGAAAGACATTTCTGTATGTGGCTGGGATGTTAAGCTTGCTGATATAGATTTTATAGCTGTAATAATTTACTGATGTTATATCCAAGTGGTATTAGCATTTATTTCTGTAATTATGTTGAAATTATTTCTGGTTTATATCAATTTTTGTTGTGGAACAGTTCATAAACTATTGCACAATTACTTCTGTCCTGAATTGAACACTTTTTTGTTGTTTGAAATCCAGGTCGATGATATTCTTGAGACAAAGCTAGACAAGAGGTTTCAACTTGTCCTGGATAAGGGCACTTTAGACGCTATTGGGCTGCATCCTGATGGTCCTGTGAAAAGGTGATTATAGAAATTGTGTCTCACTTGGTCACTGTGTGCATATTTTGTTGTTCCAACTATGAGCTTATGTTAGATGATAGCCAATCAAATATATAATAGTAAAATGGATAACATTTGGTTTAGAAAAGAAAGTTTAAGGTGGTCAGTGGAGATCCCCTCTCTATGTGAATGTAATCTAAGCATTGTCAGACAAATAAGTTACATGGATAAGTTGGTTAGTGAGGACTATTGGTTCTTCAATTGGCCCCTTACAAAACCATAGAATTGAATCTGTATTCTGTCATCTGTCAAATAATTTGTTCAGATAATTGGAGTAATAATATTTATTTTTAAAAATGTTCTAACTACTGCTCTCTTCAGGTTCATGTACTGGGACTCTGTTTCAAGGCTTGTAGCTCCAGGTGGTCTATTGGTGAGTATCCTTGTTACTCTCCAACATTCTTCCAGATATGCTAAATTAAAATTGCTGTTGTAATAAATTTAAAGAGAGATAGGTTCTTCACTTTCACCAGACTCATCTCATGTGTCATTCTTACAGGTCATTACCTCATGCAACAACACAAAAGATGAACTGATGCAAGAAGTTGACTTGTTTAATCAAAGGAGGTCTACTTCTGAGGAGACAGAAACTAGTGGGAACCAAGAAGGAAGCAGGGATCCACCTCTCTTTCGCTACATTGATCACATTCGCACATATCCAACTTTCATGTTTGGAGGATCAGTAGGATCACGTGTCGCTACAGTTGCATTTCTAAGGAACTGAATCAAGCATTTCCATCGTTTTGGTTGAATTCATTTGTATGTGCTGTGGGGATTTCCTGCTGCTCGGTATCATGTATGGACAGAACTACTGGTGAGATGCTAATTTATGTGAGAAACACCCAAGTTTCTCAGCTTCATGGTATTTCTGAACAAATGCATTTTGCTTTTGGGATAAATATGATGACGTCCCATTTAGATTTTTCGTTTTAGTTTAGCAAGTAAAAAGAACATGGGGAGTTTCTGTGAACCTTCTGTCATGTGTTTCACCATGAATTCTGGATTTCTTCTCATTCTTTACCTTGAGTTTTTTTTTTTTTTTTTTCCTCTTCGTCTCATGGTTCTTTATTCTCTTCTACTCTCTGATAGTTGCCGAAAGTTGACAATTATAGATAATTCCCCTGGTAAAAAAGACAATATCACTCCCAACTTTTCAACAATTTTTGCCAAACTTTTCTGTTCATTTATAATTTTTATATTATTTATGGTAGCTAAATATATATATATATATATATATATATATATATATATATATCAATTTTTTAGCCTTATTCCTTCTATTTAGCATACATATATATTGTTATAAGTAAGTTAAGATATGATTGTCAAACAATTACTAACTATCATAAAAATAGGCTTATCAAAAAAAAAAAAAAAAAATACCTATCATAAAAATAGATACAGTAATCTTTCAAAGATTTTTTTACATTTTTTAAAAAATGGTTTTCTTTAATTACTATGACCCAAAAACCCAAAACACAAAGGTAATGTGATATTTGAAAATCACAACGATTAACTAAGCCCCAAGTAAACATATGAATTATCACTTGTGATATTTGTGCCGTGCCGTGCCGTGTATATTATATATATATATATATAATATATATACTTCCAATCGTATTTCTTGGCAAAATGGAAGTGTTTTGGGTCAAGAATGGATTACTATATATAATTCACGCGATGCTATCAGAGCAAACTTCAAACTGAAGCCGCGTAAGCCATTGTGCCCCTGTTTGGAGATAATGTAAATAAATATATATTTTTTAAATGCTTAGAAATTATTTTTTTCAAAGCATAGTATTCTAAGAAATGGTATTAAAAAAAATAAAAACCAGATACGCAGCCCAAAGTTGATCCAGTCATGGTCCTATTTATTCATGTATTATATTATATAAATTCTAATTAAATATTTTCATAGAGGTACATGTCAATATTAGTATTACAAGGGAATTTGAATATCTTGCAGCAGTAAGCCGAATCTATTTGATTATTTAAGGAGAAAACAAGGGAAAAGATAGAATCTCATAAATTGGACCCCTGTAATTTGGTAGAAACTTAACATAAAATAAAAGGAATGATGAATAAAGAATGAAACAGTAAGGTTTATGGACATGATTGAAGATTAAGCTATACCTATTACCTACTGCGATGGCATTTTGACTTCTTCTTCATGATCAGAATCAATTTGGGGGCCGGAGGAGGAAATCATCAATTGATGATCAATCAATCACTGGTTGCTCAAGTGAACAAAAACAGATACCAGAAAAATGAAAAGCGTGCCGCTGAGAACCGTGCATCCAAAAGTTGCAGCAATCACGGTTGAAATTTCTGATAATTCACGGAAGAAGGCCATTGACTCTTCCGGTAATTTTCGTTCGCATGAGTCACCGGCCGGGATGTAGTCGTAGTAGTTCCACCCACGCGGCCGCCGATTATCATCATCATCGCCAACAACAACATCGATCACCTCATTATTAAGACACCTTTCGAGATGATTCCTTGCCCTAATTTCTTCCATCCTTTCCTTCAGCAGCCGTAGACCTGCATCCACAATGTGTCTTCTCGATCTACCTAATGAAGACAACAACAACACCAACAACAAAATTAAAACACCAATAATTAACAACTACAGAAAACAGTGATAGATAACACAGAGTACTCTGTTACTAATGATTTTTTACCTTCGCGATCGCCATAGCTGTGAGCTCGCACTTGCGTACAGATACGACGACGAGGAGTATCATTCTGCCTAATTCCCGCGGTCCACTTGACATTAGTAAGAGGTGATCCATGAATTCTCAAACAAGCCATGGTTTTGGTTAACTCTGACCAACCTTGATTCTTCTTATTGTATAAATATATTACAGAGGATATACATATATATATATTTTTTTATATATATATATATATATATATATATGAGTAGAAGTTTTCGATTAAAGAAATGAATGAATTAACTAACGGGGATTTGAAAATATTGCTTTGAATAAACAAGGAAGGAGCTAGCTAGGAAGGTTCCACTTTCACGTGTACTTAACTTGACCATAGCTGTGTTTTGGCGATGAATTCTTACAGATGGGCAATACACACATATGAAACCCCCAAACAAAATTGATTTGGTCCAAACCCGCAATTACATTATATAATATATATATATATAGAGAGAATTTTGGACAAATGTTTTATCGGTTCATTATTATATTGATCTCAACTTTTGCCATTAATCATGCATGGTATATATATATATCTATAAAATTAGAAGTATACCATTTCCATTTTTCCTCATCATATATATATATGGATGATATTAGATATACATATACATACATACACTTTTGTAGGGTTTATTCCCAAAATAGGGTAAATTTTGGGATTCTTTCTAAAATAAGTGTTCTTTTTTATCATATTCCCGAAATAGGGTACCTCTACTTTGGCAAAGTAGAGGCTATTTTTTTTTTAAAAATTAAAAAATAATATATATATTTTTTAATATTATTAGAAAATGATAAAATTAAAATTTATAAATAACTTTAAAAAAATGAAGATAAGATGGGTTCATGGATTTGGTTTGACTGAGTCGTTGCTTCTTTTTTTTTTTTTTTAAGAATTGTCATTTCACATCTCATCTCACATTATTCTTTTTTTAAATTCATCAAATAAAAAAAAATATTGTGTATATGTATGTATATATATTCTTCAATTAGTAGTTATTATATTATATATATATATATATGAAAATAATTTTAATATTTTTTTATTTGAATAAAATATATTTTATGTAAATATATAATATAAATTATTTACTTAAAGAACATAAATACAATACAAGTCTTCAAATAAAAAATAATAATTAGTTGAAAGAGTTAAAAAAGTAAAAATATAAGAATCTTTTGTTATTCAAGTGTGAAACGATTTCAAAAAAAATTTATTAATGACTTGTTATTTCATGTCATATTATACTTTTTTTTTTTTAAAAAAAACCATCAAATATATAAAAGATTTTTTATTTGAATAAAATATTTTTTATGTCAATATATAATATAAATTTATTAAATTACTTAATTCAAGAATAAAAAAAAATTAAATTAAAATTAATTGAATATATAAACACAAATAAAAAAAATTACTTCACATAATTACATAAAATATTATTTTAATATTATAATATATTATAATTTCAATTAATTTTTACATCACTTTGTTAAATATAATATAAGTATAATAATAATAGGTCATGAGTTCGAGACATGATAAAAGTTAGGATTTTTCAAAAAAAAATATAATAAATATAATCTATATTATGAAAATTATATTAAAAAAATGTTTATAAATTAATATTATTAGAAAATGATAAAATTAAAATTTATAAATAACTTTAAAAAAAATGAGGAAAGTATTCTTTAAATATTTTATTAAAAAAAAATGAGCTTCTACTTTGACAAAGTAGATGCTTGAATATTTTATTAAAAAAAATGAACCTCTATTTTGCCAAAGTATAGTACCATATTTTGGAAATATGATAAAAAAAAGTAAAGAATCCTAAAATTTGCCATATTTTGGGAATAAACCCCACTTTTGTATGGAAACTAGGCATGATTCGTTGTAGTAGTTACACTAGTCAATACACTAATCACATGATTTTTTTTTATATAACTCTTTTCATATATTTAATTTTGTTATAAATAGTTCAATGATAATGCGTTAATTCAGTAAAGTCAGCTTTAAGTGAGTTTATGAGTTTAAAATGCTTCAATTGAGTAATTGTTTAAGATTTGATTAATAATCACTTAATAATCTCTAGCACTCTAATCCAAAACAAAACTAAACAAAACTAGATTATATAATTTTTTGATCAACACCGACTAATCCAGACTCGAATAATGTTTTATCATAACTCTTACATGACGCTCATAGTAATAATCTACGAGCTTGAGTATCTTCATAATGTGTTTTACCATTATATCAAATTGGGTTTACACTAGCATATTTTTACTAAGAGGTTTTTGATGGCGGAAGTTTACTAAAATTAGCTGACAGAAAATAACTAAGGACAGTATTATTATGGAAAAGTGGGGAAGGGGGTAAATTTACAAAGTTACCTACCGCCGTAAGGTGGATCTGGCAACCTATAATAAAAAATAAATATAATTTTTAAAATAAAAGGGAATTATTCCAACCCTATAAATATAGTTGTAATCTCCTCGCCGCCTCACTTCCCCCTTCTTCTTCTTCTTTTTCTTCTTCTTTTTCTCGTTTGATTTACGACTTACAAACGTATAAAAACCCTACTCTCTCTTTCTTTTTTCTCTGGAGATCTTCATCCTTCCTCGTTACATCGGATGCACGTTTAGGCTGGGGTTTATTGGATCGGTGAGTTTCTGGCATTACTGGTTTTTTTTTTTTTTTTTTTTGTTTTTTAATCTTCTGTTGTGCTTGGCATTACAGTTTCTATAATTGATTAATGTATCTTGTTTGGAATCTGGATTGATTGGCATATTTGGATTCGGAATCTAAGCTGTTTGAGCTTAAGATTTTAATCTGAAGCTATGTTTTTTTTTTTTTTTTTCAACCTTGTTTCTTTTTCTTATCTGAGAAGAGATCTAAGAATCTAGTTTATTCTTTCTTCAAAAGGAAGAAAAAAATATTCTATCGTTGCCGTACCCTAAAATTTTAGAGAATCCGTCTGATGATGTAAAACTGAACATTGCTTCGTGGAAAGAAAATTCTGGATCTGCCTCTTTCGATATGTTTACGTGGAGAAGATATTAAATGACTTAGAATATGTATTGCGATAATCTATCTCTCTTGCTTCCGGTATTGTTTTGTTGGCATTGAATCATATATTCAGCTTTTTGGTCATTAGTATTGATTCTTTTATTCTATTTGAGTTGGAATTTTGTTAATAGTTCGTAAAGGAGCATTGAGTTTTGATAGGTTTAGCTTGTTCCATGTTGGTTGATCTAGTTTGAATTACTTGTTCTTTTGTAATTTTAGGAGAATAAGTTTAATGCTCAAATGAGTCATTGAGTATTCAATGGATTATGTACTCTGATCTGTTTAGTTGTCTAGGAAATTTAGCTGGAAATCTATTTTGAACCACATTTTAATTTTCATTACTTTTATTCAATCTTAGAAAAAAAAAATACAGTTTGTGTTGGCATTCCTTTTCCGAATAGCTGCATGATTATCTGTCATGTTTTTGCTTAATTTTGAATCCTGTCATGCAGCAGTTAGATTGCTGTACATTGTCAGGATGGCATTTAATTCTATAGTTGATTTATTTCCTAGTCACTTTTAAAGAGGATGCATGAGAACCAAATTTCTTTTCTAACACTTTGTTTTTGGTAGCCATCCCCCTCCCGCTTTTTTCCAGATTTTTCTTGTAAATGCCTGCAAATATGACTATAAATTACTTTTGTGTGAATATTTCAGGTGCTAATCTGCAAAGATTTATATTCAAGTTGTTGTAGTTAAAATATCTTTTATGTCCGAAGAAGCCATTCACTATTTGAGATTACTTGGGCAAAAGAACCTTAGTTCTTTAAGAAAGATTTACTGTATGCATCTCGGGTTTAAGCAAGAATATTCCGAGTTACATGGTTGCAGAAGTGTGCAACCTTGCATTGCATCAGAAGACTGGTTTTTGTTTTCAGAGACGCCTTTTGAAGAGCCACATCTATTGAAATCTGGTACTTCCGGACTTGAGAAAAGAGAGTATTGTCATTATTTGAGCTGAAACAAAGATGGCTTTACAAAACATAGGTGCCAGCAATAGAGATGATGCCTTCTATAGGTATAAGATGCCAAGAATGATCACAAAGATAGAGGGTCGTGGAAATGGTATCAAGACCAATATCGTCAACAATGTTGAGATTGCAAAGGCACTAGCAAGGCCTCCTTCCTATACTACAAAATACTTTGGTTGTGAGCTTGGAGCGCAATCCAAGTTTGATGAGAAAACTGGAACGTCACTTGTCAATGGAGCTCATGATACTTCTAAATTGGCTGGTCTTCTTGAGAACTTCATCAATAAATATGTTCAGTGCTACGGCTGTGGAAACCCTGAAACTGAAATTATAATTACCAAGTCTCAGTTGATCCAACTGAAATGTGCTGCTTGTGGATTTATGTCTGATGTGGACATGAGGGACAAACTAACCACTTTCATTTTGAAGAACCCACCTGAGGTTAAAAAGGGGAAGGATAAAAAGGCAATGCGAAGAGCTGAAGTGCAGCGAGCTGAAGAAGGTGCAATTGCTGATGAGGAACTGAAGAAGCTGAAGAAAGGAGGAGTGAAGAAGAAGGTTTCTTCTAAGGATGGTTTGGTGAAAACCACTTCTTCCAAGAAGAAATCAAATGGGTCTGATGAAGATCATGGTTCTCCACCTAGAGCTTTTTCTCGAGATAAGGAAGAGGTGGAGGAGGTAGAAGATGATGGTGACGTGCAGTGGCAAACAGACACATCAATGGAAGCAGCACGCCAGCAAATACAAGAACAGCTTAATGCTGTAACGGCAAGTATGGTTATGTTATCAACTGATGAGAAAGAGAAGAAGTCCAAGAAAGTTGATAAAGCTGTTGAGAGTCCAAAAAGTCCTAATGATCATGTGGCAGCTGAGAACGGAAATTCAGCCCATGAGAAGCTTGTTCAGGAAATTGAAGCAAACGTAAAAAAGGGATTCACAGCTAAACAATTTCAGTCCTTCATAACTTCACTCTCTGGGTCTACTCAGGATGTAATGACTGCGGTTTATGAGGCATTAGTTGGTGATGTTGAGAAAGGGTTTGCCAAGGAGATTGCCAAGAAAAAGAACTACCTTGCTGTAGCTGTTGCCCAGGATTCGGCTACACAACTACTGCTTCTTCGAGCAGTTGAAGGATTCTCAAGAAAGACAAACCCAACTGCAGTGAAGGAAGTAGCTCTTGTTTTGAAGGCCTTGTATGATGCAGACATACTGGAGGAAGAATATATAGTGAAGTGGTATGAGGAAGGCCTGTCAGGAAACAACAAAGATTCCGCGATTTGGAAGAATGCCAAACCTTTTGTCGAGTGGCTTCAGAATGCAGAGTCAGAAAGCGATGAAGCGTGAGAGTCTCCAGTGGTTGCAATTCCAGAGCTTTTTGAGTGTTTGCTTTTCTAATGAAAATCTTTTTATCAATAAATTTTAGTCTTATTTGTGATAGTTGTGTTCGTTTGGTATGGAAGAGTATTGCTCTTGCAAACTTTCTGGAGTTCATTTAATCTTTATATAAGTTTTGCTCTTGTTGGTTTTTATTAAGTCATGGCGTTTCCTTGTGTGTATAATAATTGAGTTTGAATTTTTTTGATGAAACTTATATTGCAAGAAACTTTGGCACAGGGAATGCATATGAGGAAATGTGAAAAACGGCAGCTGCATCTGATTTCTTGAACTCTACGTTACGGTAAAAGTTGTCAATACCCCAAAAGCAAATTTAGTTTCTTTTTCTCTTTCTTTCCTTCTTTTTATATAATCAGTTGAGATAAGAATTCATAGAGTGAAAGATTTTTTTTTTTTTTTTGATGAGAATCATAGCGTGAAAGATGATGCTATGGTGACAAGGAAATCAATTTCCTCATTATTAAAATTTAAAGATACGTGGATTATTTATAATCTAACAGACACAGGTACTTTGACAGCAACAACGAGTCGTACCTAATCCCAATCATTTGACAAGTTCTCCGCTTCTAAATTCTCCAGGTCCAAAAAGCCAATTTCCCTTCTATATTTATAGAGGAATTGTTCTGTGAGATGAAAATACCGTGTTAAAAAGGAAAATGACCACAAAAAACGTGGAGCACATGTCAATATGGATCACTGTCCTTGCCAAAAAAGGAAAAAAAAAAGAGTATACTGACCAATGTTGGTAATACTAGTAATAATCTTTAGAACATGGTGGACATCGCCAATTTCTTTTTTTTTTTTTTTTTTTTGTTAGAAAATCTGATTTTTTAAACCACGACTCACTTCATATAATATTAATATTTTTAATACGTTTTTTTTATTGTCTCATTTTTTAAAGTAAATAAAAAATAAAAAATAAAATATTATAGTAAGAGGGGAGGGACTAAGCAGAAGGAAGCTGGGCTGAGGACTAAGACTATGGGCCAATTCTAGACACCCAAATCCAAATATACTAATGAGCCCACCAATATAAGGATCAAAGTAATATATCAACGGCTCTGATTAAGTAAGTGGTGCTGGCCATACATACTTTTCCACGCAAGCAAAGAAAATCAATTAGAAAAAGACAAAGCCAATGCCAACCCACTTATTTCATAAATTATTTTATTTATTGTTTTTTTTTTGCTAATTTATTTCATAAATTATTTAGTTTCTTTATACTAAGACTCTTGGAATCATTCTTTACTTCTATCTAATTATTATTATTAATATAAGGCCTTCAAATATTAAAAATATATAAAAATTCTAATCCTCTATCTATTTTCTAAAATTATTATTATTATTAAAAAAAAAAAAAAAAAAAGAAGAAGAAGAAGAAGAAGATGAGGTGTTCAAGGGAAAAGTATTCCCAACCCTATAAATAGATTTGTAATCTCATCGCCGACTCATCTTTTATTTCTTCTCCATCACAACAACTTCTTATAAAACCCTACTCTCTCTTCCATCCTCTCTCTCTCTCTCATCCATAGCACGAGGTTAGGTTTCGTTCGATCGGCGGTTAGTTTCTGCTATGATTTGTTTTTATTCATATTCTTGGCTGCGATGGTTTCTGGAATTATTTTAATCCATATATCTTATTTAGAATACGATCGATTGATCAGGTTTATGCTGAAAAAGTTATAGCACGATTTAGGTTATTTATGGTAACAATCTTGTGTTTTTCTCTTACTTTCCGGTATTGTTATGGAGTTACGGAACCTTAAAACTGATTTAGGTTTGGGTATTCTGATAATCTGTTGTAGCTTTAGGTTGGATGATATTGATTTATTTTTTGCAGTTCTCATAAGTAATTATATTATTAATCTCTGCATCAAAATTTTTTTGTACCATGCGTTTTTTGTATCGCTTTTGTTAGTAAGAGATCAATGATATATTAATTACTGCTTTTTCATGGTTCTGCAAAGCTTTTTATTTTTGATGTAGCTTTTATTAAAATAAATTTAAATACAAAGAAAGGCTTTCGAAATAGAGAGATTACATGAGCTACCCAGAGAAGCTAGTTTTTGCAAAATTAGTCGTATTTAATGAGGTAGAGGGAAAAAAAACTCCTTCAAAGGTAAATTCAGGAAAAAAGTTAATTGATTAATTGAAAATTCACTTTCAAACTAGACGAGGTGGAATTTTATTATTTTCGGTAAGTGAAGGAATTATGTTGTTAGCTTAATGTTGATGGTTCTGGATGCTTATATTACTTGTTCAGTGATACTTTTTTTCGAGGGTAGTAATTTTAAGAGAAGAATTATAGATAATTTTGATGTAATTAGGCATAGTTTTAACACTTTCTTTACCCAATATTTAAGTTATATTTCCCACTGCAGTTTGTGCTTCATATCTTATCCTGGTTGACAAACTCCTTAAAAGTCAAGGGATATGCTTGTGATAATATGAGTATCTGATGCTTTCCAATGAACAACACATTGGTTGTACGGAATCTTTTACTTGTGTGCCAGTTTATTCTTTTGTTTCATTTTGCTTTGGCCACAGTGGCTCTCAAATGCTTTCCTAACTTGGATTTTACTTGCAAGCTCTCAGGTCTGACTGCTACCTCCACATATCTATATTCAAGTTGTTGAAGTTAAGACTTCTTTTATGTCCGAGGAGGCCATTACCTATTTGGAACTAATAGGTTTTCTTGGAGAATACTGTCCTGTGCCAAGGAAAAAGAACTTCAGTTCTTTAAGAAAGTTTGACTGCATGCATCTTGGGTTTCTTCAAGAATATACAGAGTTTCACGGTTGCAACACTGTGCAACCCTACACTGCATCTGAGGATCAGTTTTTGTGTTCAGAGATATCTTTTGAAGAGTCACATTTGTTGAAACTTGGCACTTCTTGACCTTGACAAAATATTTTGTCCTTGAGCAAAGATGGCTTTACAAAACATAGGTGCCAGCAACAAAGATGATGCCTTCTACAGGTATAAGATGCCAAAAATGATCACCAAGACAGAGGGTCGTGGCAATGGAATTAAAACCAATATTGTTAACAATGTTGAGATTGCAAAGGCGCTTGCAAGGCCTCCTTCCTACACCACAAAGTACTTTGGTCTTGAACTGGGAGCCCAATCTAAATTTGATGAGAAAACTGGAACTTCGCTTGTCAATGGTGCCCATGAGACTGCTAAATTGGCTGGTCTTCTTGAGAACTTTATCAAGAAATATGTTCAGTGCTATGGCTGTAGAAACCCCGAAACCGAGATTCTAATTACTAAAAATCAGATGATCCAATTGAAATGTGCTGCTTGTGGATTTATTTCTGATGTGGACATGAGGGACAAACTAACCACTTTCATTTTGAAGAACCCACCTGAGGTTAAAAAGGGGAAGGATAAAAAGGCAATGCGACGAGCTGAGGTGCAACGAGCAGAAGAAGGTGCAATTGCCGATGAGGAACTGAAGAAGGTGAAGAAGGGAATGAAGAAGAAGACTTCCCCAAAAGATGGTGTGGTCAAAACCACTTCTTCCAAGAAGAAAGCCAGTGGGTCTGACGAGGAGCATAATTCGCCACCCAGGGCCTATGCTGGGAAGAAGGAAGATGATGACGACGATGATGACGTGCAGTGGCAAACAGACACGTCAATGGAAGCAGCCCGACAGCAAATACAAGAACAACTTAATTCTGTAACGGCGAGTATGGTTATGTTGTCAACCAGTGAGAAAGAGAAGAAGGCCAAGACAGTTGATAAAGCTGTTGAGAGTCCAAAATGTTCTAATGGCCATGTGTCAGCTGAGAATGGAAACACAGTCCATGAGAAACTTGTTCAGGAAATTGAAGCAAATATAAAAAAGGGAGTCACGGCTAAACAATTTCAGTCCTTCATAACTACACTGTCTGGGTCTGCTCAGGAGGTTATGAATGCACTCTACGAGGCACTTCTTGCTGGTGTGGACAAAGGGTATGCAAAGGAGGTTGCCAAGAAGAAAAACTACATTGTTGCAGCTGTTGCTCAAGACGACGGTTCACAATTACTGCTGCTTCGAGCGGTTGAGGAATTCTCAAACAAACCAAACCCAGTTGCTGTGAAGGAAGTGGCTCTTGTTCTGAAAGCCTTGTATGATGCAGACATATTGGAGGAAGAATACATAATGAAGTGGTACGAGGAAGGCCTGTCGGGAAAGAATAGAGATTCAGCAATTTGGAAGAATGCTAAACCTTTTGTTGAGTGGCTTCAGAATGCAGAGTCCGAGAGCGATGAAGAATGAAGGTTGCCTAGAATATTACTATTTCTATTGCCTTTCCAATAAATTGGAGCTTGAATAAAGCGTGGATTATACTTGTCATCGAATTTCTCTCTGTTTTACTTGGTTGGCAAGAGTTGTGTTCTTGCTGCATGTTTTGAGTTCTAATATCGTTGGCTGTCTTTCTTGGACTCGAATTTGCTGTTGTTTTTTTATATTACTACGTGTTATATGTTTAATGTCTCCCTTAATTTATTCGTTTGTGCTTGCTGGTAGTGTTTGCCCAAATCGTCTCTTTTTTTCCCTTTGTTATTTTGGGTGTGGAATTGAAAATTTTGATATGTTCAGACTGCTTATATTGCCTGACCCTTGAAATAAATAAAATAAATAATTGAAATCGTGTATTATAGCTTATTTATCTGTTTCTCTGAGAAACATAAAGCAGCAGGTTTAATTTGTGTCTAAATTAATATAAGGGGGGTATTTCTTGAGTAGGCAAACATCATAAGTTTCCTCTCTTCGGTTGAGGTCCTGCATTTAACTAAAAAGTCTGAAGAGGTTACGTCTCTGGACAGGACAAACGATGCTGGATGACATCCCTTCCATTGTAGCTTTTCTCAATTTTCGTTTTGTACAATTTTTGGCTTTGAAACATTCCTCCTCCAACAGTTGCTTCGTCTTGTACCCAAGAGACCCCTGCAGTTTGTCAGCTAAAGCAATTATCCTGTATGAATGAGCTGTGGCCGAGGATGTCGCAGAGGTAATTCGGTTTCCTCATCTGACCATCCATGCCGGCTGTTTCCCAAGTCCTAAACCAGTGAATTAGAAATCTTAATAATGGAAATATTCCCCTCCTCCCAACACATTGGAAGTTTCCAGATGTTAAACGTACCTGATGGTGGCGACGACGGTGCTGTATAGCAGTGAATGCTTTCACTATTATATAAATTGGCAAAAGAATCCCAATAATTCTCAATGTCAGCAACTGCAAGCAAAAGCAAAAGCAAAAGCAAACTATAGTTTCTGCCTTGTTTTTCTTCCCAAATAAAGAAAGTAATTGCAACTTACAATGAATAATGCAGGTGAGTACTCTCCAGCGCAACTAATGATGACTGGTAAAGTATGGCGCAACACCAGAAGAACTGTGAACTGCATACACAAAAGATCCCAACCTAAAAACCATATATAAGCAAAAGAAAAAATATGCATAAAACTGTAAAGAGAAAGAGTGACTACAATTATAGCAACAATCCGACAGCATATTAATCTTCTTGAACTGTATTGTGCGTAGTCATCAAAGTCAGAATCCCAAAAAAAGTGATCTGTTGAAACCATTCCCATGAAATCACTATTAGGAAGGTTTCTTGCAACCTCCTCCCAACTGCCCCTGATAAAAATTCACCATTTTTTGTCAAAAAATCATTTTGTTTGATTGATGCCTACAAATACTATACGAATGCAAAATATACCTCAAGTTAATTGCAAGGCTTCCATAACGAGATAAAGGAGATGGGGCTGAATATCCAGGCTTGAAATGCTATTGCAAAGAATGAAAAGAAAAGAAAAGGCGATAGGTAATCCTTATCATATGCGGAAACAGCTTTAAGGAAGAAAAAAGAACATATTTTTACTCAAATGAAAACCTGGCGACATATCTCACAAATAGTATCTCCCTTCTCGTTGCACCATCTTTGCACACATCTGCGGTGAGCATACTGTGTGTATTTGTGTGTGTTTGTGAGGGAGTGAACAAAGAAATATCAGAATACAAGAAAAGAACTGAAAAGTATAACAGGGGAGGATAAATTTTGTGAGCCACTTTGTCATCTATACAACATATAGTTCATGTTTTTTCTACTATCAGCATCCAATCCATTGAACACACAAGAGCGACAATCCAAAAAATATGAATCTAAATCAATTTTTTTTGAAAAAAGGTAATTATGATTCACCTTCAAAGTACCAGAGCATGAACATGGAACCTCCATGTTTGAGTCTTCGTCTTCATCATGGCAAATCCTGCAATCTACTGGCTTCTTCAACCCTATATCAATATCCATTCTATTGGCAGAAGAATTAGCAATATTTATGGTGAACTGATAGCTTCTGTGGTAGATTCCACTAGGCACCAATCCACCAGCCAAAAAAGAATAATCCCACATGTTAGATTTTACAGGTATTTTCTGTTTAGATTTGAGAGAATTTTGAGAAAGAAAACTTCAAAAATTAATTGTTTCTAGAATTTCATAGCCAAGAACAGTCAACCTCAATCAAGTAGCATTACCTCATAAAAAAGTGAAATACGGAAAAAAGAGATTACTGTGCCTGTCAGGAATCAGGATAGTAAGGCGTAGGAGAAATGCAGTCACAAGCAGATATACTTCTGTTGATCAATACAGGTCATCAAGTTTGGACATACAGAGAGATAAACAGGGAAAAAGTGATACATAAACCAAAAATAAAAACAGGGAAGAAAGTAGTAACTGTACTGAGAAAATAAATACCCAATTGAAAGCCAAAAATGATAATGGACAAAAATAGGGAGCTTTGAAAATGGAAAAAGATTATTCAGAATGATATAAAAGTTGGAACAAGGTAGGTATAAAGAAATCTTAAGAAAGAAAGAAAGAAAAGCTTACAGAGGTGGCATGGGATGTCTGCAACACAAGGAATATATTCTTCTCGCCATATTCATTCTTTCCTTCAACAGTCTCATGTAATCTTCCTTTTTCTTTCTCGCGAGGTTTTTCCGGGGCAGCTTTCTCACGAGCCAGAATTGACCACATTTCTGATGCTTAATCAAATTACCTACATATATAAGCCATTCTGTTCTTCTCTTTGGTTTCTTTTCTCTATTATGAATCTCTCTTCCTGTGGTTTGAATTTTTATTGATGCAATAATTATCTTTTTGGTTATTAAAAAACAAAAGAAGAAAAAAGAAAAAAGAAAAAAGACACTGTTTTTGTGGATCCCATCCTCTCAGATGACCAGCCAGGGAATCAAGTATTCAGATAAAATATATGTATATATAAAGAGAGCTCACTCAGCTTGAAAAAATCTTTGAAATATATTGAAGGACATAAATTTCCAGAGCTCTGAACTACCAGCAAGTTAATCAAAATTTCAGGATCAATACATTATCTATCTTAAAAAGTCGAATGATCCTACCCATAGAAAGCCAGGGTCAATCTCAAACACAAGGCAAATCTACAACAAAGAAGCAAAACTAAAGAAAGCTTCAAGAAGTATAGCCAACTAATCTTTGCCATTCTCAGCTGCATTTTCTTCCTTCCCAAGTGAAACTACCACCTTCTTCAAAATAGCATCTGTCGGTTGGTGAGAATTTTCCACAGCCTTCGATATTGCTTGCCATTTTTCGCCATGCTTGGGCTCTGCAGCAACACATCTCTTCAGAACATCCTTTTGAGTCTCTTCATTGCCATGCTGGAGCTCAAACTTATAATACAATGCCCAAAAATCTCCAGTGTCTGGAGCAAGAGTAACAGCCCTATTGAGATAATTTCGAGCCTTGTCAACTTTCCTGTCATGCCAAAATAGCTTGGCTACAGCAGCAATAACATAAGGATCTTGATCACACTTCTTATATGCATCTGCACTTCTGGACTTCCTCTGAGGCCTAGGAACCATCTCAATAGCAGTGGCCCAGAGAATACCGCTGTTGGGACACTCTTGTAGTGCCTTGGCCATCAAAATATCAGCTTCTTTCTTGTAGCCATGCCGAGATTCAGCACGAACAGCAGCAAGCCAAAGTCCAGGATTACGAGGGTTCTTCTTCCTGGCCATAGTAAGAACCGCACGAGCTTTACTAAGTCCATTCATCTTCTCTTCCAAATTAGCAAGTGAGAGCCACAGAGGAATACAACTGGGACAGTGCTTCAGACCTGAGTCGTATGTTTGCTTTGCTTGCTCCAAATTATGGAGACGTTCCTCCAGTTGTCCTAACATCAACCATAATTTGAAAAATGAAGGGAAGCGCTTCAAGCCTTCATCCAGCAACTTCCTTTCCTCCTCAGTGTTACCAAGTTCCCTTTCAACGATAGCAGATTTCATCCATACTCGCTCTGTTCCTCCCCTCTCTCGAGCCTTAGCAAGAAGCATTCTTGCTCTCTCTGGTTCATGGTTCTCAAACTCAAGCTTGAAAGCAGCTAGCCAGATTTCTTCAGAATTAGGAATAGCAGCATAGGCTTCCTGCAAAATTGCTCGAGCTGCAGGCACATCACCAGCAAGCCACTTCTCTTTGGCACCCATTAACCACAGAACTTCAGCATGTGGTATATAAGTAACAGCCTTTCTAAGTAGTGCATCAAGAGATTCCCTAGTTCCATGGCTCTTCTCAAGCTGTGCAGCTTTAAGCCATATGCTCTTCTTGGTCAAGAAAACTGTAAGAGCATGGGCATATATTGCTCTGGCAGTCTCAATGGAACCCCTTTTCTTGCACTCCTCTGCATCTGCAACCCAAGTTCTCTTCCTATCTTCTTCCTCTACTCCTATCCCTATGGTGTTATGGATTATAGCCTGACAAGTGGTAACAGAACCAGCTCGCTCTGCAGCCTCAGCTTCTTTCATCCAAGCCTCTCTGTCAATCTCCAGCCCTTCCCTCTGCAAAGCCCTGATACCCCTGTCTATAATTTTTCCTACCATAGAAGCATTTCCATTGGCTTCCTCTAGCTTTGCAGCAGTGATCCAAATAGCTGGTTCTTTAGAAAGCTTCTCCCTTGCCCTATTAAGAACCTTCTTAGCACTATCATATGTTTCCAGTCTAGCTAAAGCAATCCATAACTCCACGCGCAATGGGCAACACTCCACGGCCCTGTGTAACAGAAGTCTGGCATCTTCTTCATTAGCAAGCTCCACAACAGCCTTCCAGAGCCTCACTGAATCTGGAATTCGTTCAAGGCCTTTCCTTAACACCCTACTTTTATTTGCATCATCATGCTCCAATCTGGAAGCCTCTAACCACAGCCTGACTGAGTTCGGATTTGCTTTGATGCCCCGTGCTATCACTGCCTTAGCTTCATCAGGGTTAGCTAACCTAGAGGCCTCTAGCCATACATCCTCACTTTTCGGACATTCTTCACAGCCTTTAGTAATGAGTTGTCTAGCAGTCTGAATCTTTCCAGCCACCTCCTCTAACCTTGAGGCAGCAATCCATCCTGGTGGATGCTTTGGATTAGACTGTATGACAGACTTGAGCAACATTCTAGCTTTTTTAATATCAGAAATCTCTGCATCACTTGTAATCTTCATACTCCTCAAATCAGTCAAATAACCCTTTGGATCAACAACTGTCTGGCCAGTAACTGAATCAGAAAGTCTATCCAACTTCAGGGACAACACAGTGCCTCTACCTTCACCAACAGCTGTCAAATCTGTAACTGGAGTCTGAGACCATGGAGTTTCAGTTCCTCCAACAGACCTACTTTTAGGATCCAATGCAGTGACATGCTCTTTTTCCTGCCTGGCCTTCTCCAAGAGGGTATCAGGAACAGGGACAAAACTTTCAAACCTCTTTTTCTTATTCCTTAACGAGTAATCCCCAATTTCTGGAATGCTGTCCCATTCCTGACTGGACATGGTATGCAATTTCCTCTTCAAATCAGCAAACTGTTCAGTAATCTTAGGATTAGAAGCACGGTACTTCTCAATTTCTTCTTTTAACCTTGCTTCCCTTCTATCCTTCCTCCTGGAATCCATTCTCTTGTCAACAGCCTCCCATATAGCATCAGCCTCCTTATCCTCATCATCATACTCAGCAGAAGCAAACAACCCCACATCATTCCCTTCAAACTCATCAAATTTCTGATTCTCATCATAGCCCTTATCCTCATTCTCCTCGTCGTCTTCTTCCTCAGCAGGCCCTCCTTTTCCTCTTCCACGGCCAACTCCAGCTGCTCCAGCAGCACCAGTACCAGTAGACCTATCAGGTAAGTCCGGGGCAGCACGGGCAGGACCAATATCAGAACGGGTAGTAAAACCCGTAGCACCACGACCTAACCCAGCAACATAATTAGGAGGCGGCCTCGTATTCAGGAATTCAAGCCGATTGTTCTTCGGTAAAGCAGGGGCTTGCATACCTCCCAAGAGAGGAACGTGCAGAGTAAGTGTGGAATGAGGCAGAATACCAAGAACGGAGAGGAGAACGTCTTTGTTCACAGTAAAGGATAGAAGTCGTGGGGAAAGATAGAGACGCTGCAGGGCGGTGGGAAGATGGAGCTTGATTTCGATCTGGTGGCAGAGGGAATTGAGCGTGGCGATATTGGGATTGATTTCTAGGGTTAGGGTTTTGTTATCTGGTGTTTTGATGAACACCATGATCGAAGTTTTGGGGATCAAGAAAGATTAATCTGCAGGAAAAAGGTGGGATCTTTGTGAAAGATATCTGTGTATATTAAGGAACATACGCGAATTCCTGCGGGTCGGGTATGAATTTCATTTTCCTAAGTCGGTTCGGTTTAGGATTTTATTCCTACTATTTCCTTAACCTTTCAAAATTATTACATTCTTCACAAAATCATATATTCTTAAAATTTATAACTTTCTTTTAAACAATATCTTAAATTAAGTTATTTATGTAAAAATTTAAAAATAAAATATTAAAATATCATAAATATGCTTTTTTTTTTTTTTCTTCTTCTTAAAAAAAAAAAAAAATTTATTAATATAAATTAAGATTATATAATAAGATACATACACACATTCTGTTTTTCCATTTGGATTCTGCAAAATGTATATAAACCTTCTGAGCTTCCTTTCTTTCATAATAAGTAATAGTGCAGAATACAAATCAAGAAAACATTTGAAATCATCAAAAAAAAAAAAAAAAAAAAAAAAAAGAGAAATGGAAGAGGAAGCTGAAAAAATGCAGCTCATACATTGAAAAGTAGGAGTTTAAAGTAAAGAATTATATATAGTGTAAGAGAAATCAGTGCAAGAATATGCTGCCAGAAGAGTAGTGCTGAAGCTTCTGTAACTGCATAACCTCTCAAGGTAGCAACTGATCCAAGTAAAATGGCACTGGGAGTTGTGTACTGCAACATAAGCACAAACTTATACATTTGATTCTCATGGATTAGGAAATTGAATTTATCAGCCAAGAACACAACTCCAATTCCCACCAGTGGAAGTATCAGAAGTCTAGTAACAATGATTCCAATGGTTGTTTTCATCCCTAGTCTAGATCGATTAGGACCTTGTCCTTCTGCTAACATTCCTCCAAGAACCAGCATGATTGCAGGCACCAATGGTGAGGCCATCATGTCTAAACTATCTGTTATGAATGCAAGAGGAACATCATCACCATAAACCACTGATTTGATTGGAGGTACCATTCCTACAAGGAAAGCCAACAGTGTAGCTAGCATTGGTGGCTGCAGGATATGGTGGATTGGTGTTTGTTCAGCAACAACCCTTATTCTCCTCACCATCCGAGGCTCTGCTAAACACCTAATTGATTTTGGACTCTTTGGTTGTTCTTGTTGTTCTCCTCCTTCCTCCAAAATATCAGAGTCCAGAATAGAAGTCTGGGAATTTGATGCACTTGTGAATACTCTTGCAATGAGTGGTGTTTTGCAGTGCTCAGTTTCATTTTCTTGCATCCCGGGCCATTCAGCTTCAACAAGAAGTGGTCTGCTGAGATCATTGGTACTAGTCATCGGCTGCTCCTGAATCTCAGCACTTTCTTCACCAACATCATAATACTCTAATGGTGGTTCCATCATGTGGTAAACAAAAGTACAAACAAGAAGAACAGAAATCCATTGGGCAAATGATACATAGGCCACACCAGTACTATGACAGTCTGGACCAAAAGGGTTGCCATTACTGTGGCATATGGATCCAACAATAGCAATTGGCAAATTGCCAGTGTTCCCAAAAGCTGTCATAATTATAGTAAACCTAAAGAATTCAGGCGGTGGCCTGCATATAATTGCCACCAAGAATCCAAGAACACAGCCAATAGCAGTGCTGAGAATCACATTTACTGGCATAAACCACCAGAGGAAAAAATTCTTTAAAGTAATTGTTTTCCCTAGTTGAACAAAGATTGTACAAGGCAAGAACAAAGCAAAAACAATCTTGCTGAGAAGCATAAAAGTAGCCTTTGGAACTAATTTGGTTTTGGGGTTCACAAGAATTACCCCAAACACTGTCAAGGAAAGAAGTTTCAACAATGGTAGAATAGCTGCACTCAAGTATTCACCTCTGTACCTCACGTTTCCATCAGTTTGGGCATCCAAAAATTCCATCTTTCTTCAATGGAAAATACCAAAAAAAAAAAAAAAAAAAAAAAAAACCCTTTTCCAGAAACAAATCAAATTGCAAAACCCAGCTCCAGAATCTGTCAAACAACACAGATACAGAGAGAGATTTCAATTAAGTCAACGTCAAATTCATCTTACAAATATTATAAAAGCCCAGAAAACAGCAAAGAATACAACGAAAATTCCAATATTACTCACCTTTCAAATTTCAATACCCAGCTATGTTTTCTCACTTACTGAAATTTACGACATATATCCCACCTGAGGATCCAAGAAACTCGCGCTTGAAAGAACAAAAATGGTGGGTCGTGTAAAGCAACTTAAAGGACAACAACAAAATTTCACACATCAATCAGCATTTGATTCAATTCAATTATTTATTATACGTGCCATCTGAAAAAAAATAGACGGCCCCACCCATAAGATGAGAGATAGTATAACTCAGCAAGTATTATTATATTAAATGCTCTTTATATTATAAACTAACTCAGCAGTTAGTTTTTTTCTTTAGAAATTTTCAGTTATGGGCCGTTGCTTACATTTTCAAAATATAAAATTTCTTACTTTTCTTAGTAAGAGTAGAATTTGCCTACCGAAATTTAAATCAAATTCAAATTCATCGAAATGTTAAAAATTCTATTTTTTAATTAATTAATATAAGTTGATAATGTAATTGATTCAATTTGTTTACGATTTAAATATATATGAGTATTGTCTACTAAGAACAACTTTCTTAATTTAGATTTATTACAATATAAAATAGATAAAACTCGTCATACATTTGTATTTGTTAAATTTATGAAATTGTTAATAATTGTACAAGTCATCAAAACAAAACTTTGTACTTAAAGAATTATAAATGTTAGCTTTAATTAAGTGGTCCTAATGCTTTAAATAGATGGATTGTGGTCATATCACAATTTTATCATTTTTTTTAAAAAAAAAAAAAAGTTAAATAATTGGAGTCAAAAATTAATATATATTAAAAAAAGAAAGAAAAAGAAATGAAATGACATAAGGATAATATATATATATATATATACTTGTCTCCTAACTTTCTCCTCTCTTCTCCAAGAGAGCCACCACCCCCTAGCTCCTTCCCTTTTCCCCCGATCAAGGAAGAGCTTTTAGTTCCGGCTAGAGCTCTCTCTTGACCGGAGTTCTCTCATTTTTTCTGTTTTTGTTTCTTTCTTATGTTTTTTTTTTTTTTATTTAGTCATTTAGTTTTTTTCTTTAATTTTCTTTCTACCTTTCACTTCTCAATGCATTGCTCTCCACTGACATCTACATATTAGTTCTATTTTCTTCTCTTAGAAGAAAAATTTGTCAAACTCAGTCGTTTAGATCTAGGCCTTTTGTTTGATTTTTGTCTCTTTTTATGCATCTTATGAAATTTTTGATACGCTCATGATGGATTAGATTATTGTTAAAGGAAGGAGGCGAAATCAAACCTACAGTTGAGTTTTGTGTTTGAGAGTTGGGATATTGAAGATCTAGATAAGATTTTCGATGTCTTTCTTGTTGTTTTGTTATTTTTATGTTTAGTTATTTTCGACTTACTTAATTTTTTTAAGTTGAATTTTTTGACTCCACCTAATTTTAGGTGGGTGTTTTATGAATGATTTTAATCATTCAATATTTTTTAAATTTTCAAAATAATTAATAAGTATAAGTAATAAAATATTAATTATTACAATAAAATTAATTTTTTAATATGAAAAATTAAAAGAATTTCTTAACTAACTCTATAACATTAAAAATTACAAAAGAAGTTGATACGGGCACACTTGTTGCAATAAGAACAAATAATCCAACAGCTAAACTAGGCCTAGTTATTCATCAAAAATAATTGTAACTGCCCTATTGCTTCGCAAACGTCCTCATTGTAATGCACGAAGTACTTCTTCTCCCAATCTGTCCAATTTGAAGGCGTGGTTTCTTCCCCGCCGCCGTCGGCCGTCTCTAACATCTTCATTTCCTTAATCCGAATTCTGAGAACAATCATGTTCTGATCAACCAGGTTATAATTGCTCTTATTGTCGTCTTTTCTCTTGTTAACGATCATCATCTTCTTCCTCGGTGACGTAATTGAGCCTTTCATAATTACTTCTCTTCCTGTTCTAGGGCTCATTAAGGATGTGGTTATCATCGGAAATTGAACAGGAACGCCGCCGGTAAGTTTAGGACAAGAAATTAAACTTGATGCCATGCTTGAATGTTTGAACTAATCGTTCGAAAGATAAACAAGAGAATTAATGAGTTTCAAAGGATTATTAATGTGATATATATATATATATATATATATACATGGATACCGGGCGATTGTGTTTAAACTTGAGTGTAAATTTCCCTTCGTAGTGAAGGGATTCTAGACGAGTTGAGTATAAGAAAAGTACACGTCGTGTTTCAAAGGATTACGCGCCGGATTTAGGAAAAAACAAAATGGAAAATTTTGTGTTTTAATATCATAATTATTTTATATATTTTTTTAAGATACTAAATTTTACACTCTTTTAAAATTTGATTGTTTATTTATTTATTTATTTTTTTAATACATAAGAGGGGACTTGGGTGTGAAACCCACAAAATGAGGGTTAGGAAGGTGAACTCTTGTCACACACCACACAACCTCGACAAATTTGATTATTTTGTTATTGTATGGATGAAATTTCTGCTTAATAATGCAAAGCAAATTTGTCTTGAATTGTCCCATCATTGAATAGTGTTGATTCGGATAAACATAGGATTTTGTGTCTGGAAACAAGTTGTGTTGGGAACACGATTACTTTGGTTGAAGAAATTGCTTTGAAAATGCATAAAGAATAAGAAGTAAGGGGGAATGAATGTGGTGGGAACAAGGAAGGGGAACAATTTCCCCTTAGGAAAAAGATATGTATTTATTATCAGATTATTTTAATTTTTTAAACTTGACCTAAGCATCATAAAGATGTGTATTCATCACAAAAAAAAAAAAAAAAAAAAAAAAACAAGAGCTGTCATAATCACGTCCACCCCACTTGTGAACTTGTCATTCTTTAATAATTTACCACCGTCCACGGTGGGAGCAAATAATATATTTATATTTTTTTTGAGTGAATATTTATTAATAACAAAAAAATATTACATATAAATAAATGAATAATCATTATTCATGATAATAAAAAATATTCAACCTAAAAATGTGAAGATAACAAGACTCATCCTAAAAAAATTAAGAGAGTCGAAACAACAACAAAAACAAACAACAACAACAATACCACAATTATTATATCTATATTAATGACATTTCAACCACCGATCATTGGCATCATTTGTGAAGAAGAGCTCGAGTTCATCTTCTTCCTTCATCAACGATCTTTACAATCCATGGCGAATTATAAACCTCAAAGATAGTCCGTAAAAAAGATAAACATCGAAAAAATGGCCCAAATAGAAATTGAATTTAAAAGTTAATTCTTTAAAAAGAAGAAAAAGAGCTTGATTAACTAAGATCAAATAGATATCTTGCATATGAAAAGTGAAAGATGATAAAAATATCAAAAAAATAGATAAAATAGTAACAAAAGAACAGGAAAAAAAAAAAAGAATGAAAACAATAACAAGAAGAAAGAAATGGAAAATTTCTGGCCAAGAGAGAAGCTTAACCGGAGCCAAGCTTCTCACTTGGCCGGAGGAAATGGGGAAGAGGTAGGGCTGCTGTCGGCTGAGAGAAAGAGAGGTAGAGAGAGAATTTTTGTTAGGGTTTTGAAAAATCACAATAATTAGACAAATAATATATTTATACTTGTATACTAAAAAAAAATTGTCAAGAATTAAGACTTTTATCGCCTACAAATCTGTTTCTTTTTTTTTTCTTAATCTACATTACAAGGTATAATATTCATTACATGTTACACAACTATATGATTCCTTGATTTGAACTCAAAAACTAGAAGAACTCTGGGGGAAAACTTGTATGTTACAGTAGTTGTACGGCTGCCTGATACAGAAATGGCATCCTGGGTATAAGAGGGACAGTTATGAACTGCATACATGGCTGCTTTAGTCGTATAGAGCCACCATTGTGAATATGAAAACCTGTTGAATTCATGAGGAAAACACTCATTAGTTCTTCACCTGATGCTAAGTGGTTTAGGATCTTAACTATATTACAAATTCCAATTCCAATTTGGTAGACTTATTAATTTCATTGATTATTTCTGAAAAAAAAGGTCATCTTGGTTCTTTCTTTCCCCAAAAACTACAGAGGATTGGCTACTTTCATAATCTATATATGAAAGGAAAATTGTAGAGTATAAGTTTAACAGGAAGGAACACACTGCCCAGACTAGGTAATTCAAAAAGGTGAAGACTGCATCTATTTCTGGAATGCTTCTATACTCAAGAAGGCTATGGGATACTGTAGGTTTGGTGGTTAGCTACTTGACAGGAAAGAAGCTCCAAGAAGACTGTTTAGTGTAATTAATTATGCACAATAGAAGAAAAACATGTACAAAGGAACAAGTGGACGCACATCATTCTTACAGTTCATATCACAATCTACCAACAGAAACACAATGTTAGTACCTTTAGACCTGATTAGGAGACAATAGGTTTGGCAGAAGATAATAAATTTTTAGATACAAATGACAAGTGATAGAATGTGGGGAAGTGCATGGAACTCAACTTATATGTCTATATCACACTCAAGTGATATCTTTGAAGTAAAATTATGATAGTGCAGTCGGTCAAGCATCTTTTAAGTGCCTAATATGGACAGGAAATCAAGCCAGGTACTTGATTTCAGCTTAACAGATGAAATCAACTTGAATCCAACATGAAGATACCAACAATATCTTCAGGAAATAAAAAAACACAGGCAGGGCATGCTTTTTAACAAGGAAAATATAAATCCATGTTAAATGCTTCTCAAGACTTCATTTTCATTTTGAAGAAGATCAAAAGGACATGTAGTTATGGTATTATCATTCAGACAAGACAACACTCTCAGTCAAGTTCATGGATGCTGACCTTCTGCTATGGAGCCTTCACAGGAGAGATCTATGATAAAACGTTTTATTGCCAGCTTTTAGTATTTTCATTTTTCAGGTAGAACTAATCCTTTTCCCCATATTTTCCCACTCAAGCTATTTGATTATAAACAAAACAATCCCCAAACTCCCTTTTATTCAAAGGAAAAGTGAAGGTGTTCACCTTGTGCAAGGGAACTTGCCATAAAACATCCTACACGAGACTCAAGTAGTGATCACAACTGCATGATGGATTAATCAACCAAGCAAGGCTTTCAATCGTCATAGGATGCATGAGGTGCTGCAGTACACCCAGGATCAAAGGGATCTTCAGACCCACAGCAATGCCAATACTCTAAGACTTTCCCTGAATCAGGGGTGTTCATGGTTCCTCCCGTGTAGACACTCTCAAACTTCCTCTTTGTTTCCCCTGCCCAAAAACAACAGCCAAAAAGAGGGAAAAAAATTCCAATCATCCCATTTCAGAAATACAGAGATTAGAGTTCTTAGTTACTACTACATTCTTGATTCTTTAATTATCTAAAATCAGAACAAACTACTGGGGAAAATTCACCAAATAAATCAGATATTTTATTCCCCTGAACAAAATATGCAATTTGTAGAGAAAAAAAAAAAAAAAAAACTTGAATCAAAACTAGTTCATATTAACGTATAAAAGATAACCACAAAAACTAGAACGCAAGAAATTATTATATTCTCAACGTTACGCATTCCACACAAAACTAGTAAGAGGTCGAATTGAAGAGATTACCGCCAAAATGAGCAGTGTGGTAACAGCAAGCACGGGGATGATTGAGCAAAGGATCGAACTGAGTTTTGCAATTCCTGCAAGTTCTAAGAACTTTAGGGGTTTGTTTCTCAGAGCATTGAATTGAGAATTTTGTGATACGAGATTCATTTAAATTCCCAGTTCGATTAAACATCAAACCCGGACGAAATTGAACAATAGTACTGGATTCCCGATGATTTGGAAAATCATGTACACGATCAAACTGTACTGACGAAACAAGTCGCCCTCCAATTTGGGCTGCCATTGCTAAAGAAAGAATCTTTAGAGCTGAAAGGCGACAACTCCAATCTCTATAGAATTCTCATCTTCAATTTTTTACCTTTTTACAGCTATTCGATAAAATAACCTACAAGATATATATATATATACCAGTAGTAAGTAATTTTTGGGGGGTTCTTTCTTCTGGGTCTTTATTTTGGGATTTCCTTCCTCCAAAAAAGGGGTAAATTGAATTCTTTTGTTTTTATATAAGGTATGAGAGAAAAAGTATAAAAGAGAAAATTAATAAAATAAGATATAAAGAAAAAGGAAAGAATTTTGCCGTGAAAGATTGGACTGGATTCGAGACATCTATGGATATGTGTGTTAAAAGACAAAAATGCCCTCGTCGTTTCTCAACCTTATTCCAAGCGTAGTCTTCTTCAAAGGTTTGCAGAGGAAAAGCCCTCCTGAAGTTTCTTAAGGATCTTTGACGATCCAATGGCAATGGCTGAGTCCTTCGTTACTGTACATTTTTAAAGAAACAGAGAAAGTAAAGAAAAGAAGGGAGAAAGCATGTCTAACTTCAACAATAGAAACGAGCCCAGCACGGCTCCCCTGCCCGATCGTTGGTATAATTTATCCCTAGGTTCCTCCTTCAAGGATCATCATTCTTCCTCCAAGTTCTGCACTTTACGCTGTAAGCCCTCATTAATTCTATCGCCTCTTTCTTCTTCTTTTTAATCTGGGATTTGCAGAAATTGAATTTTTTGCTTATATTTTTTTTTTTTTTTTTTTTTTTTTTGTTTTAACCCAAAAAAGATGAATTTAAACCGGCTTCGATTGACAAGAATCAGCCTGGAGCTTTGAAGAGAAAGGATAATAAGGTTACGGTTGAATTTCACAATAATCAACAGGGAAAACCGAAGACTATATTTGAAGGTAGCGAGGATTACAAGGAAAACGACGCGGTTTTATTCTTTGATGGCGAGTCTTTTCGCCTTGAGCGGCTACACCGGGCAGTTAAGCGGCTAAAGCATTTGCGGGTGCCTGGGGAGTCTGCTTCTGCTGCGGTGGCTGCAGCCTCTTCATCTGCTTCTGCTGTGCCAGCCCCTGAATCAGGTTCATCCCCTGTCGGAAAGGGGAACAAGTTCCAGTCTTTCACTAAGAATCCAGTTCCAGTTCTAGCTGTGCCGGTAAGGTTTTTTTTTTTTTTTAGGTTCTGTTAATTTGTTGATATTTGCCATGCTTACAACATAGTATTGTAATCATTATACTTTGGGTTTTAAATAGCCTTCAACGAAAAATAGTAGGCATTAGTTTCTTCTAATTTTGGAGAAAAAAAAAAGTGAGTTTTTTTCCCTAAAACTGCCTTTCTGAGGAAAATGGAAATCAATGAATAATTAAATAGATTCAAGCTTTTCTAGAATTCTACCTTTGTGCTAAGATTTTAACTTCGCTTCTTGTTCAGGTTGAAGTGGAAAGGATTGATATTGGAGACTTCAAAAGCTCCGGTATGTTTTCTCTACACATAAGTCGTAATATTTCAGCATTTTCAATTTGTTTTCTTATGAGATTAATTCCCCACCCCAACCCCAATTATAAGATATGTTTTAGTATGGAAGTAAAGAATAGCTACAGGTTAAAAACAACAAAACTCAGTTAAAGGGTTTAAGAAGGAAAATTCAAGATTATAGAAGATATATCCTTTCCATTTGGGTGAACTTGTTATCTCGTTAGCTGCTTAGCCCCCAAATCTTTTAGCTGTGGTTGTGTTTTCTGCACTGAGAAGTGATTTGGAAAAAGAGGAGAAATGGCACAGGCAGAATAATTTAGCTGTTGCCAGATCAATCTCGATTAGTTTAGAGGTTTGTTATGCCTAGCTTGAATAAATCGAGAACCTGTTCCATGGCTACTCAATCAGGCTTCTCTAAACTCTTGACTATTGCTGGGTATACGATATTGATAACACATGATGTGGCATGTCGAAATCGCATTATTATGACTCACATGGATGACATATTAGTGGAAAATTAAATGCATTAACCAAACTTTCACAAGTAGATATATATCATTGGTTAGTATATGGGTGTTAGATGGGGGTAAAGCAGGCATGGTATATGATGGATATTGGAGACATATGAGAGTGTCAATGTTGACAAAAAGTGCCAAATATGGTTATACAATCTTCTATTAATTGTTTGTGCATTGTAGACAGTGCTGCATAGTTCTCGTTCAGAAGAGTTGCTCAAGGCATTACTATATTTTACTTGCTTAGCAAATATTGTATTGATGCTTCCATATGCAGAAGTTGCTTCTCTTAATTCTATTGTTATTTTCAACTATGTTTCCATTTTATGCATGGAGTGTGTGTTAGATGAGACTTGTATACCATGTTTTCTTAGTGGGAGCTGAGCAAGAATTTCTTTGTTCTTCATGCTACCATTCTGCTTTTGGGTTACCATCAGTGTATCACTGTGAAAATAATCTCCTAACTCTTGCCTCAGGCCCAGATACAAAACCTAGAAATGATAAGCTTGTTGACTATCCATCTGCACAAGAAAATGCATCTAATACTTCACCAGACAAGATGGATGATTTGGATGAACAGCTAGACATCCTGAATGATGATGATGATTATGGTGGGGAAGCTAATGGGGAAAATAATGATATAAAAGAATATGATACCGGAATTGATATCAATATTCCCCATCAAAATGACACAGATGATGAGATAGCTGATGTAGATGCGAGCGATGATGAGGCAGATAAGGGTCGCAATGCTGCAGAAGCACTTAGAGCACAGGTGAATGCAGAGGAAAAGGAGGAGCAAACATCAAGCTCTAGTGGTAGCAGTGGGAGTGAGAGTAGTGGTAGTGGAAGTGGAAGCGGTAGTGGAAGTGGGAGTGGGAGCAGCAGTAGTGACAGTGAAAGTAGCGATGGCGATTCAGTCAACTCTATCTGAAAGTTGCAGGTGGACACGTTAAGTGAACATAAATTCCCAAGAGTTTCAGTAAGATAAACTGTTATTACTGCTCTTGTTGAAGTGAGTTTGTCAACTGAAAGTGAAGGAAGTACACGCTGGTTTGGGAGCAGTTTTGGCCAATCTTACTCTCTGAGAAGGTCATTAGCATGTGTTTCACCCAGCTGAATTTTGAGTGTTCAAATAATGGTTTTCTTATTCTTTTGGGGATGGTGTTAATTATACTCCTAGATTTGTTGATATGGAAAATTTTCCCAACACATTGTAAGAGAATCAGGGTTGTCTTTGTGTAAACTCTAGTTTAACAGGGCTATAGAAATTGATATTCCATTGTTCAATAGAACACTTAATGCAATGGGAGACAAAAAATTACTGTTTAATTGTTGAAATCTCCCTTAGTCTGCCAAACAGGCATAGTCCAGAAGAATGTTTTCTCTTTTTTTCAATGAAAAAGGGATCTTGTATTATCAAGATAAAAAAGTCAGATACAAAAGAAAGAGCCTACTGTTCCTCATGTTAGCTATTAGTATCACAAAATGACCAACTAGCTAAGACTTCAAGCACCCGAAGGAGTGTATTCTTAACAAAACGGGCAGCTCCTACCCATTCTCCTTTACCATGAATAGTTTGGTTCCGAGCCTGTCTTCCTCTCCATCTGCAGTGAAAGGTTCATCCAGATCCAATCATCCACCGAACATGGGTTTGTATTTTTCAGCAGTATACTCCATACTCTCCTCGTCCTATCAGTCTCTCATGACATGGAACAAGCTTTCTCCTGTCTTTCTGCAACACCGACACATTGGATTGTCAATGATGGCCTTTTTCGAGAGTGACTCACCTGTGGGTAATCTTTGGTGTTTGGCAAGCCAGAGAGTCATCAACGAACGAATGGGACCCTTGAATTTCCATATAGCCAGCCAACTCCTGTCCCCTGTTTGAATCGCTTTTCCCAGTAGTAGGGAGTACATTGTTGCTGAGGTGAATAGTCCAGAGGACGATGCTTGCCATCTCCACTGATTCTTGCTGATTATGACATATTCGAACTTCCCGTATGGCGTGCAGATAGACTGCATCTAAGAAGAGAGCTAGATCCTAAGTCTCCAATGAAGGTCCTCATCCAAATAGTCCGCTACACGTTTGAGAAGTCAATGCCGAGGTGGTTCAGAGGAGCATACGTCTATAAGGGGGCCAATTGGGAACCAGGTGTCTGTCCAGAAGTAAGCTAACTGCCCATCACCAATCCTCCAATATATTCCTTTCTTGAGCACCTCCCATCCCTTGAGAATGCTTCTCCAAGTATGAGAAGAAGACACCCTAGTCTGAACCCCAGTAATCCCTCCATATTTTGCTACAAGTGTCTAAGACCAAATCTTATTCTCCCCTCTCAGGAAACGCCAGCAGAGGCGTGCTAGGGCCACCAGGTTTTGTATCTCTTAGCCGTCGAATCCCTAGCCCCCCATCAGTTTTCGGAAGACAGACTTTACTCCATGCCAAATGATGCATGGCCTGTTGTTGATCCTGTGATCCCCAAAGAAAACTTCTGTTTATTCTCTCCATGGATTCCAACGTGGTGCTGGGCAGCAATGAAGCCTGCATGGAATATGCTGATATTGTTGATGTAACTGATTGAATTAACAAGCCCCGAGCCGACCTCGAGAGCAAATGCATTTTCCAACCCGCTAGTTTCCCTTTCACCTTAGGCAGAAGTTGGTCATAAGTATGAACTCCCAGTCGACCATGTAACAATGGAATGCCTAACTACGTGCCCAGGTTACTCGTTGCTGGAATGTTGACCTCCTTGCATAGCGATCTTTGTAGAGCTCTTGAAGTGTTGGGGGAGAACCAGATTGTGGACTTGTGAAGGTTCACTTTCTGGCCTGACTGATTGCAGAAATCAGTTAAGACGTGCTGCATACACTATACTTGCTTGGAAGAAGCTATCCCAAACAACAATAAATCATCGGCGAAGAAGAGATGGGAGATCCTTGGTCCATTACGAGAGGCTTTGAGGGGCTGCCATTCCTTCTTCTCAACGGCTTTGAGAATGTTTTCTCTGTTAGAGTAATTAGGGTTCATCTCTTACTTTTGGGCAAGTTTAGCTTAGAAAACCTTTGACAAGAAAATAAGTCTCTAAAATGGATAAAATAAGAGCAAGTACCCCTCACAGAGTTATCCCAAGGATGAGAGAGAATGTACAAACAAAATCATGCATCCTTTTTTCAGCAATAATCAACAATGTTATAAAATTTTCAAGACAGGAATCAATACATTCAGAAGGATAAATGTTTATTTCCTGTATACTCCTGAGTGAAAAAAAGAAAAGAAAATCTACAACTTCTACTTCTTAATTGCACATTTTTGCCACAACTGGACAGTTTTGATCATTTAGCTTCATAAAGAAAATTGCACTGTCAATTGCAGTAACCAAAATCTTGCTGAAGCAATGCCTTATGAAGGCACTGGTGCTTGCTCTTTTTGTTCTGAGTCATGCTCCTCATCATTTGCTTGAGGACCAAGATATCCTTTCGGTAATAGGTTTTCTTCTGAGGGCAAATTCCTTTTTGCTTTCTTACTGCCTTCAATTTTAAATATATCCGGTATTTGAGTTACAGGTGGAGGAGAAGCATCTGCAATTGGAGCAACTAAACCTGGCTTGCCATCATCAATCACTTCATCAACTAAACCATACTCCTTTGCCTCCCAAGGATTCAAAAAGTAATCACGATCTGTATCCAGTTCAATCTGAATAAAAAAAAGAACAATCATAAAACACACATCATACAATAAGCACCTCGTATTTTTGGGATGAATAAGAAAGTGTGTGCAGTAGAAGAAGAAACAAGGCCATAGGATTTGCAAGACCAACCTGCTCTGCTGTCTTCCCAGTGATTCGCGATAGTATTTTGGTAATCTTAACCATATGGTACATCAATTCTCTTGTCCTTAAGCTTATCTCTGTTACCTGGAATTGATATCAAAATTCAGGAAGTCTGTAATAAGCATGCTTCCATGAGAGACTTACCAATTCATACAACAAAATCATTATGAAAAAGAATCTGTTATTGCTTACATTTCTTTCAGAAATTTAAGGAATTGAGATACTGAAAAAAAAAAAAAAAAAAGAAAAAAAAGTATGCGCATCAATAATTAAGTTCTCTTACTTTTCCTCCAGCACCTCCAAGAGGTTGGTGGATCATCACCCTTGAGTTTGGCATACAAAACCTCTTCCCTTTACTTCCAGCAGCAAGGAGAAATGCACCCATGGATGCAGCAAGCCCGATGCAGATTGTAGAAACATCAGCCTTGCATAACTTCATGGCGTCATATATTCCCATACCTATGTAAAATAGTTAAGACAGAAGGTAAGAATAAGCCATGGGGTCCTAAAGGAAAACAGAATCTTCATTCTTGTAGAGAGAAAGCAAGCCCATATGAAGCAATTGCATTCAAATAAACAGGATCAACATAAAGAGCTATAATTAGTTTGGCTAAAATTTGAACAGACAATGGTTCATGCATGAAGTAACATATAATTTTCCAACATCCAAGCCAAAGCACGTTCTTGAGAGCAAGGCACAAGTCAAACAAGACTTGTATTCTCCCTGCGCACAAGGAAAGTAAATTATAAGTGTATAGCCAATGAGGCCATCTCACTATTTACTAAATCCAAAGTGGGCTGGTTTGTCGCGGTTCTCATTAGCATATAAGTAAGAAGGACACCTGTTCCCATGTGCCTAAGGCCATGTAGGCAACATTTCCAAGAATAAACCATTTTTATCAACATACCAAATCAATTGGGAACTGGTGCTTTCCACTGAATGACTAATTACTTAATCGACAAACTTTAATAAATGGTAATCTGAAAATTTTCTCATTGAACAAATTCATGATATCAAACCATGCACATTAGGACATAAGCATTTATACCATTGGAACAAGTGAACAACCACAGAACATATTCAGCAAATATAAACTATATGATGTTAAAAATATTCAAACAATGTACAAATGAACAAATCTGAAATCCAAGAGTACCAGCAGTAATAGAGCCACCAGGAGAGTTGATGAACAATCTGATATCCTTTTTGGGGTTCTCAGCATCAAGAAATAAAAGTTGGCTTATAACGAAATCAGCAGTATGATCATCAACCTGTTGTAGAACAGCATTTCAGTATCGATTTGCTAGAACTCTACTAAGAATTAAATCCCAGGTCAAAGTGAGGGAAAATCAAAGGTAAGCAGATAAAGAACTACAAAAGAATAAGAGAATAGAAAATGACAAGAACGGCCTCGTTTACTCAAGCTTTATGTGGACTATGCACCAAATGCACCCATAAGCAACAATTTCTCTTTGGGGTGAAGTAAGGCTCTAAATTTTGGAATAAGACATCACAAAAAGTTCCAATTTTTCGAATCCTTATGCAGCCCTCCTTTGAACTTTATCATGCATAATAACAGAGAACTAAAGACCGGAGTAAATATGAACCAAAATCAGCCTATACTTATATGTTAAAAAGAAGAAGAAATTGCCCTGATTAATCTTATAATGAAAACTAATTTTAAAATACGGAAGAAAACCAGGAAATCCAAAAGCCAGCTCCAAAGATTAAACATTTAATCAAGTAATTGGAAGCGGAAGAGTAAGAACCTGAGAACCCAAGAAAACAATTCTCTGACGAAGAAGCATATTCGTGGTGTCGAGTTCTTCAAATCTCGGCAGCCAAGAGGGTCCAGCAGTAAAATTGGAGACATCCCAGTTGCTGGCTAACGACTGGTTAGCAGAAAAGATGGCCTTTTTTGATGCTCTAATACACAACCCACGTCCTCCTCCTCTTCTCCTAATACTACTACTGCTTTCAGCAGTTGATGAAGAAGGAAAGAACAAACGATTGGCCTGAAATTGTTTGAAGTTTGAAGTGTTTTGGGGAAGAAAAATAGCGGGTCTTGAAGGAGCTGATGACGTTGTAAAGGTCAGACAACCACTCTCCATCCTTTTCTCTTTTGCACAGTAATCTTTTCCTTCACCTGCTGCTGTTTTTCCCTATCTTTTTTTTTTTGTGTTCAAAGCCAATTCAGATTAAGAACTCCGGAATTGGGTAACTCTAGACACAACCAGAGCCGGTTTGGACCGGTCACTGTTGAATTTGGGTATATTTAATTATAAATATTTTTTTAAAAAATATTTTTTTAGTGCAAAATAAAAATAGGTATCTTTTCAAAAAGAAAAAAAAAAAAGGTATCTTTTTAGTCTTGCCCGAAATCACAAGAGAGAGAGAGAGAGAAGGTGGGATAAACAGTCAAATATGGTGAGATTTTCTCTGGGTAGAGATTTTGATGATGGAGATGATGGGTCTGGACCGAGCAGCAGTTGGAGACCGAATCCCAAGAGGCAGAAAAGTTGCACTGCCGATGCTTCTTCCCTAACACCGTCGCCACCAGAACCGCCGGTAGTGCAACATATTAGACAAGGACTAATAGACGAAACAGAAGAGGAAATTTCTGAAGAAGAGTCTGAATATGAAGGCGAAGGAGAACCGGTGGATTCCGGTTGCGAAGAGGAAGAAGACGGGGAAGATGAAGATGGCGATGAGGAGTTGGAGGATCAGATAGATGGAGAAAATGGGGAAACCGTTGGAGATGGCTCTATTTCTGTCACGTTAACCGATCCGGATGTATTGGATTGCCCTATCTGCCTGGAACCCCTTACCATCCCTGTTTTTCAGGTGGAATTTCATTTCTTGGTTTTTATTTCAATATCAACGCAATGCAAGATTTTCTTGAAAGCCAACAAATTGTTTCTACCTTGGGTTCGATTTTTTTTTTTTTTGTTAAATAAAAGGTTGTTAAAGCTTGCCCCAAATATCATGTTTTTTTCCTTGGTTAATTGTTAATTGTTATTTGCCCTAAAATAGCAGCGTCATAGACACCGTGGATTGAACAAAGTATTGTACACATTTTATTTTTGCGAAAATGAACATCAATGTTATTAATGCAAGGTAGCAGTTTTGGAAAGAAGCCAATAATTCTGCTTTAGACTATTAGAGAAATCAAATCTTCCTGAAACAAATGGAGAAAAAGATTTATAGCCTCTTTATATCGAGTATAAAGAAAATATTTTGATGGTTTTGAACTGAAATCTAGATTCATATTGTTGATTCCTCCTCCAGATTAACTCTTTTGGAGTTGTATCATCCAAAATCTTTTGATATCCAGCATTCAGTAATCTTTGTACCCTCTAAAGTTAATAGGAAAAGTTATGGACAACTAAAGTCTACTGTTGCCATTTTCTTGCTTAAACTTGAGTTTCTCTAGGGGCATTGCTATGCTACCATGAGTTCATCATGCATGAAGGAATCACTAATTCACAGATAGAAAGGCGAGAGACTTTAGATTTAATTTTGAGGGAGAGAGAGATGTCCTTCACTTGTTACTTTCATATCTATAGCTCCCTTATATTGTCTCTAATGTTTACCCATGGAAATATCAAATGTCATTCTTGAGGGTAAGCTTATCGCATTGAGATCATCGTATTCTAATATATATGTTGTTTTCCATTTAATTGTTTTCTTAGATATCTTCCTTTTTGGTCAAATTGTTTTTCCTTTTTCCAATTATAAACAAAATTGATTTTCATTTTTAAACATCTTACAAAAAGTGTAGTATGCATCAAATGAGTGTTTCTGAACCTATCATCTTTTATCCTCATTTTCATTTTTACTTTTATTTTGTTTATAAAAATATATATATGTTTTGTCTGCCTTATGTTTAGGGCTGCATTCTAGAGATGAGGGTGTAGGGCAGAGAACATTTTAGTATGTTTTGCCTTATTGTCTCTGTCCGCTGTTAGCTATTGGTTAGCATTTTTTGAAGATTTCACTTTGTTTGTAATAATGTGATTGCTTCCTTGCAGGCCCTTCATGGCATGAGCTAATAATGTGTCTCATTTTCTTGTATACTTTTTAGTGTGAGAATGGCCACGTAGCATGCACGTCTTGCTGCTCAAAGATTCATAACAGGTGTCCATCTTGCTCTTGGCCAATCGGGTATAATAGATGCCGGGCCGTTGAGAAGATTTTTGAATCAATCAAAATCTGTTGCAGAAATGTGAAGTATGGGTGCAAAGAGATGGTGAAATACTCAGATAAGTCTAACCATGAGGATTCATGCATATTTGCTCCTTGTTCATGTCCCATGCTCGAGTGCAATTATGTTAACTCCTCCTGGCGCTTATTTACGCACTTTGGCACCAAACATATAATTTCTGCCAAGGGTTTTGCACTCAACCGTCTCTTCTCTGTTTGTTTGGATAGAAATCAAAAGTTCTTAATTCTTAGAGACAATTCAGAAGGTAGATTATTTATTGTCAACAACCATTTAGGGGAAAATCTTGCAAGTGCTGTGAGTATTATTTGTATTGGTCCAACATCATTAAAGAAAAAGTTCCTTTATGAAATCAGTGTTAGAGATGGTGAGATGACTACAATTAAGCTGCAATCTGTTGTAGAGAGTATCCCAGCTTGGATTGATGGTCCTCCTGCCAAAAATTTTCTTCTGGTTCCAAATCATTGTAAAAATTCTCTCCAACAGCTGAAGTTGGAAGTTAGCATTCAGAACCTTGTGGTGGAATCAGTATAAATTGTCTATTTGATGAGTAGTTTGTTTAGATCATAATGAAATGTGAATTTGTATCCTTTACTTGAGAGCAACCAAAAGGTGAGAAAGAGTAGTAGTAGGAAGTTCTAATTTTACTCTATGAACTTGTGTATTTGCAAATTTATTTCATTGTTACTATTTTTAACTATCTATCAGTCAGTGTTATGCAATTCTAGATGCTTCCAATCTTGGCTGTCTTATGCTTGTAGATTTTGTTTGATATTGTCTGTTTTTTAAGTAGGCTTATGAATTTAAAACGAGTTATTAAAATAATAAATCTTTAAATTCCTGCTTGTAATTTTTTTCATATATATATATATATATATATATATATATTATTTCTCATTTCATTATTTGTTCTAAGATAAATTTTTGTCATTCTATATATATAAAAAAATTAATATTAATTCAAAGATAATAATAATAAGAAAACCTTTTTTTTTAGTTTTAAAAAAAAAAAAAAAGGAGGGTGTATTGTAGCATATAAAAGAGCTTCCTTTTCTTAGGGATAAAAGGGGGAATAACAAGACATAACCTTCTTGATTGACACGTGTAGAAAAAACATACTAACTAACCGGTAAAGCCATGGTTCCAATCCCCAAGGCACAAGGTACAACCTTTTACAGCACATCGCTAATTGACTCAGCTGCAAAAAACCAATCGCCCGGCGGACTTCTTCTTCCCTCCGGCTAGGGGGTTGACGGCTTTCTCCGTTCGTCGAATTCGGTTGATGCTACTGATTTTCATCAACTTTACGGATTTGTGACGAGGGGAAGCTGTTTCTCGTTGCTCTGGAGTTTCCTATTGTTGAAGATCTCAACTTTGAAAAGCTTCTTCTATGACAACCATTGTAGGTGTTGCGTTCTCATATTCTTACCGTTTTTATTTGCATATCTGGTTAATTTGGATTTGGGTATTTTGAAAATTTTGTCCTTTTTATTATTTTTTTATTTTTTATACTTTGCATGTCAGTTTTGATTCTGATAGAATTATTAGAATTAGCACTTGTGTGTGTTTACTTTTGAGTTTGTTCCTATATTATTGTAATTCTAATATGGGTTCTTTAAAGTTAATCCGAAATGAATATTATCTTCCTTGAATTTTGTTTCTTTCTGTACCAATAGGTATAGTTTGTTCCTAAATATTTCACGTCAGATAAAAGTGAGGTACTATTGACGGCAAAAGAGCATGGAACTTTAATAAGCTGCTGAAAAGATGGCTTCAAGGAGGATAAAAAAATTGTATTTTTTCTTTTCATGCAGATAGTTATATATGAGTTGGAGGAGAAACGCAGCTAAATGATGTTACAGATGATGGATACTGAGTGGTGACTGGAATATATAACAAATAGGTTTTTTGTTTAGTATGATGTGCCTGTTGAATGCATCATGTTGCCAGGATAACTACTAAAACTATAGTACATGACACATTCGGACTTCAAAGCTAAAATTATTTACTCACAACCAGAACCTGAGAAATTTATTGTTTCTATTTTAATTTTTTCTTAATGCCCTAAGTATTGCTGGAATTGCAGACCGCGTTGAAGCTAATTTATATGTTTTCTTCTTCTACATCACTAAGTGAATAGAGTTACTTTATTTTATTACCTTCCCTGCTTAACAAAGTCATAATCAGACTGGGAATTGTGCTATCCACTCACACTCATGGAATTCATGTGTGGGCCCAATAATGATGTATTTATCAGTGTTGGTTTGCAACTATTTCATCTGTTATCTTCCTATTTGATGAGGTTACTGATGATATATCCTTATAGATGTGCGGTTTTGACAACAATCTATCTTTCAACTTTTCCACCTGCTGCTTTTCTTCTCTGTGATTATCAGTAAAGAATTTTGTTTTTCATTATCTTATGATCATCTTTTATCTTTACATACTTGAGCATTGCCCTTTCCTGCTTGAATTAGTACTCAAAATTCTCAATGTTGATATCTGCTTTGGTCTTTTGTAATCTTCAAGGTACCAAGTGAGGGAGATCTTGTTCTTGAGAAGAGACTGGAAGCTGAGAATGGTGAGTCTGAGGGGAGTAGGAAAAAGAAAAGGAAGAGGTCTGTTGCCACTCCTCGTCCTGCTTGCTCTTGGGTGCACTTTAGGTAATATGCTGTTTTCCACAAACGGGGATCTCATGCTTGGCAGTTTTCTCTTTATATACATATTGTAACTAACATTTGGAAACTAATAGTTAAATGTAAACTGTCAGTCGTGAATTTATCAAGGAGTACAGTGCTTCTCATCCTGGATCATCTGGCTTGAAAGCTGTAAGAATCTGGCTTATTCTAAAGTATCTGTGCAGAATTGCCTTTATTCTTTGTCTGTGTTTGATTACACCTTTTTGAGGTTAAAAGGTGGTCTATTGCTTCTGCTCATTCAGGCCACAAAGGCAGCCTCCGATGCTTGGAAGTTGATGAGTCCTGATGAAAAAGCAAAATACACTACCCGTGCACGTGAAGTGTGGGATAAATACTTGAGTGCAACTCCTGCTAGAACTCCCAAACCTAGAAGACAGGTAGCCATTATTTTTTTTTTTTGTTTTGTTTTGGTGCAGTTTCTTCATAAGGATTTTTATTTTCAAAAAATGAAAAGAAAAGAAAATGAGGGCAGAAAATCATGGCCTATGTGATGCAGACCAAGCTTGTTACAAGGTGCTCCCCTGGCCGTTTACTGAATGTATTACAGCGTCTGACACCGGAGCAGAAAGCTTCAGTAAAGAGCATGGGATTTGGTAGCATCCTTGGTCTCAGATGCCGAACTCTGAGGCGTAGTTTATGCCTTTGGTTGTTGGAGAGATTTAACACTGTGCGCCGCAGCTTGGAGATTTGTGGTGAGCGCATACCTCTAACTCCGCAAGATGTTGAACTTGTGATGGGATTAGGAGCTAGTGGGAAGGATGTGGTGAACTCAGGCCCTGATGAATTAATTACTGAGTTGCGACAAAAGTATAATGCTTCAAATCGTGGGATTTCTGTGCGCCTCCTAGAAGAGCGGTTAGCAGTTCCAGAAGCGGGGGATGATTTTAAAAGATCTTTTGTACTTTATATATTAGGCACTCTGTTATGCCCTACTGCTCGGTTAGATGTAAGCCCCTCCTTCCTGCACTTTTTGACAAATATGGATGTTATCCATCAGTATAACTGGGGAAAGTTCTTGCTTGACCGACTAGTTCGGGAGGTAGCTCGTTATCGTCAGGGGAAGCAACGTGCTGTTGGTGGTTGTCTGTTGTTTCTTCAGGTGAGTTTGAGTGATTCTTGGCAGTATTCCTTCATGCTATTTCTGAGTGTATGCTAACCGTTTAGCGGTGTCCAGCTCTTTTACTATGAATGTGTTGCTGTTAAAGGACTACACGAACTAGCTCCTGTTGCTTTTCCATGCTTGTATTCATGGGGCGAGGAGGAAATTAGTGAGAGAGAAAAGCAAGAGAAGGAGCTTGGTGGTTATGGCTCAGGAGAGGTAAGCTATGATTATGATATGTTTTATCATTTCACTCGGAGATTAAAGTTTTGATTCTCTTGTAGGTGGTTTGCAAGGAGAGAGGCGTTGGAATGGGAATTTTGGGTTACAAGAGCCATCTGGAGGTTGTTCCAGTCCAGGTTATGGAAACTCCAGTTGAGCATTCAACTGGCCAGGGACAGGAAAAGCAAATGGTAGTCAGAAGTGTTATTTTACCTTATGCTTGCAGTATCTATTTATTTATCTCTTGTGCTATTTCTGTTACACTGGAGAGCCTGATATCTATTTCACTAATATGCTTTTTCAATATGTACCTCAAGTACATTGTTTTACGTTTAGGACTTTGGGGTGATTCCAAAAGTAAAGGGTGTGAAGTCCTGAAATCCTGGAAAAAGAAAACAAAAGATAGGAAAAGAACAGTCAATGATTCCATAATCTTTTACCCAATTCCAGCTGTCTTCATTGTTTTAATTCTCTTCATTTACACACATTCATTATTAGCGGTGGATTCTGTTGATGACTTTGAATTACTTTCTTTTTAGGGACAGAAGGATCATGTTACCGATGGCATTGACACGGCGGAGGTAATCCATTATCTCACTTCCATTTTTCTGTCTCAGAAAATGGACCTTTCTGGTGTTATGTTCTCCTGCACTCCTTACAAACACTTGGAGATGGCTATTGCAATTATTTTTAAGAATCAACCTGGAGCCACATTCCTTATTCTTTATGTTTAAACAATGAAGAGGATTGAAAATGGTGTGATCATAAAAAACTAAATCATCATGAAAGTCATCTGATTGTCTTTCTTTCACCAGGAAAATGGATCAGTTGCTAATAAAGAAGCGAATATGGTGTATGAGGAGATTAGACCAGAAGCAGTTAGAGGTTCTTGTCGAAACATGGTGTTTGGATGCAACGAATCTGTGGATTATGCTTACAGAAATGACCATGAAGAAGCCTGCATCTATGCACCATGTGCATGCCCCATTCAGAGCTGTGACTTTTTTGGCTCTTCAGATCAGTTGTCATTACATTTCAGCAGTAAACACTGGGATTCGGGAAGACGTTTTCAATATGACTGCCCTCTGCGGGTTTCTTTGGGTAAGAACGAGAGCTACCTTGTTCTACAAGCAGAAAAAGATGGAATGCTCTTTCTCCTTAACAAGGGAATTGAAAGTATCGGTCATACACTCATGGTAACCTGCATTGCTCCAAGCTCATTCAAGGAGCAATTCTTCTACGACCTTGTATCAGAAAGAGGAAGCAGTTCTCTCAGACTGAAATCATATACTAACAACTACCCCGGCCGGATTGAAGGTTTCCCTTTGATGGACTTTCTTGTTATTCCTTTCACTTATCTTAGCTCATCTGGGGAACTTGACCTAGAAATATGTATATGGAACTCAAATGAGCCATTGTTAGCAGAATGAAAGCTAGCTGTAGATTTTATAGATCAGGTCCCAACCAATGCCCCTTTTCGGTCTTTGGTTGTGATGAGTTGTAAGTAATTTTGGTTTTAGGGAAATAAAAAAGCTGCTAATGCACTCAGACAATACTGATTTATAGAGAAGGCCTTTTTTTTTTTTTTTTTTTTTTTTTTTTAATGGATGATTTATAGAAAAGGCTTAATCTTTGTGCATGTAAGCTTTTAATCTTTGCAGAATGTGACCTTTTTTGAGCTTTACAATCTGAAAGCAAAAAGAAAGCGTAAAAAATTTTACTGGAAACTGCAGAAAAAGAGAATTTGGCAAAAACCCTACAATTTTAATAGTAATTTGATCGGATAATACTGATTTCCGAATCCAAATATCAAATCGGTAAAGGAACCCGTATAGTCTGATCCCACTAGAGTCCAACCCAACCCGTATGGTAAATGGTAGCAAAGTATATCAATATAGTAATAATAGCTCTTTATTTGTAAGAGATAAAGGGAAAGAGAAAAAAAAAAGAGAGGGAGAGCGGGAGAGCGGGAGAGCAGGGAAGAGGATGATGCTGTGGTCTTCAGCAGGGATGCTCAGGCGCATTTGCTGCTTCAGCACTACTACTGCTGCTGTTTCTTCTTCTTCTTCTCCGCCCAATTTTTCGTCTTTAAACCCGAGTTCCAAGAAAAAGCGTCTTGTTTTTATGGGCTCTCCTCAGGCACTTGATCTTTTACACTCTATGCTCCTTTCCTTTTTGGTTATAACGTGGGCATTCAAAATGTAACAATAATTTGCAGGTGTCCGCTTTGGTTCTTGATGCTCTATTAACTGCTTCTTCTTCACCAGATTCCTTGTTTGAGGTACTTAAGATTGCTTCCACCATTGCATTAGTTCTGTATAAAAATTGAAGGATCATAGTCTATATTTTCAAATGCCGCTGCTTGCCTGCTTGCTTTTGTGTACACAAACTGTGTAGCTTTATTTTGATTAGAAAGAAGCCGTATTTCTAATTGGGAGGCTGAAAAGATCTTTCCTTTTTTATCTATTTGGCTTAGGAGCATTTATGGGTTAGTTCACCTGGGCATGTCATTTGTGTTTGCTGTATTATGGCATATTGTACCAATTCAGATACTTTTTTTTATCTAGATTATGGATTGGGACTTAGCATTTCGTCTCCAATGCCTACAACTCAATTACATTGGCATGGAGACGAAATGCTAAGTCCCAATCCATAATCTAGATAAAAAAGTATCTGAATTGGAATTGCTTTACTCTCATTCTACCCTGATATGTCTTGTTTTTCCTTATTCTGGATTTTCTATTTTCTTTAACTTGACGTTTGTTAACTTATGTTATGGACTATACCATCATTCTGGACTTCTGATATTTGAAAACGCCTTTTTAGTTAACTTTGATATCCATTTTGCTGCTGGATGTGGTTCAGGTTGCAGCAATTGTTACTCAGCCACCTTCTAGTAGAGATAGGGGAAGAAAGGTGATGCCATCTGCAGTTGCACAACACGCCCTTGAAAAGGGTTTCCCATCTGATTTGATTTTTACTCCTGTAAAAGCTGGTGAGGTAATGTCATTTTCCATCTACGGATGTTTCCTTAAAGCATATTCATTCCAGTGAAATTTTGAAACAAAATGAATCAAGCAGAAGTGTCCTTAGCCACTAGCATATGCTCACTACTACAGAACATAATTTTTTCAGTCCACAAGTTTTTCTTTCTTTGGTTTGCTATAGTTCTCTAACCTCAGGTGTATACTGTTTGTAATGAGAATGTGCTGGAGCTTTCAATTCCCTCCAACATCACTATCAAGAAAAAGAACATGTGTTTCTGGAATATAATTTTTTTTAAAATTTTTTTTTAAAATTATATATTTTCCTCCCTCCAGCAATATTATCTATGCACAAAAGCAAGATGACCTCATTTCTTTTTATTTCTAAGTTATTAATATTCAAGTGTTTGTTCTGATATTGCATTAGACTGAAGAAATTTACCTTCCTACTTATTTTCTGCAGGAATCTTTCCTTTATAAATTTAAGTCTCTTGAGCCTGACCTTTGCATTACTGCAGCATATGGGAATATTCTACCAAGCAAGTTTCTAAAGATTCCCCCCATGGGTTAGTCAAAAGATTTTCCCTTCCCTTTTTGCCTCTGCTTTATTTTATTTTTTTCTCTTGTTATTTAGCTATGCTGTTAAATGTTGAAGTTTGGTATTCCATCCCTTAAAAAGGAAAAAATGAACTCAGAATTTGGTTATCCTACATTTGATACCCTTTTTCAGGGACTGTAAACATCCATCCAAGCTTGCTACCTCTATACCGTGGTGCAGCTCCTGTTCAAAGAGCACTGCAGGTTATTGTTGTTTGATTTTTCATACTCATTATTTTTAAGTTCTTATGTATTCTTCCCTTCAATTCTTAAATGTTACTTGAAACACAAATTTCTGTAATAGGATGGTGTTCAAGAAACTGGAGTGTCACTAGCATTTACTGTACGCCAATTGGATGCGGGACCAGTTATTGCCTGTGAAAGAGTAAAGATAGATGATCAAATAAAGGTTTATACCACACTTAGCATCATGAAACACTATTGTTTGCATAAGAATCTTATTTGACTTGACATTCTCCCCTCTTACATTGAACTTCCAATACTGAAAAATTATTTATGACTAGAAAATAAGTGTAAGAAGGATTGATCTCCTTGATTGATAGACAAGTATGATCACACAAGAAAATGACTTGGCAAATTCAGATGATAATTTTGCAATCATGTAAAAGGGGAGAAAAGCATTCCCTTTGCAATCTGTTCAATCCTTTCTCAAGTATGTAGTCTTGCATTTTGGGAACTGTAGAAATTCACCTTCTCTTTGCCAGGGTACACTACTTTCTTAAAATCAGACACTAACTCGTTGTATGATACACTCGCAGGCACCAGAGCTGCTCGAGTTATTATTCTCCAAAGGTATAAAAGTTCCATTTTTCTCATCAAAACATCATCAATTTAAACTTGAATTAGGTATTATTTTCAACCAGCTTACGTAGTCCTTGAAGGTTAAGGATATTGCTTGATCAACTTATCTGTGATTGTCCTACCTTCTTTTAGGTTTTGTTACTTCCAATGTTTTAATTCTTGTGGCACTTTGATTTTGGTCTATGTTAGTGCTTTAAGATATATTAATTTTATCATGCCAGATGGTGTAGATACTAGGGGAAAAAATCACTCCTACGCTTGTGATTCCTAAATACATTCTTTATTTTCAATGGTATATGTGAGCACATTTATGTTGGTTCTTTTTTCTATTCAAATAAAGTTTAGGTCTTGCTACTTCTGAATCGTGCAGGATATAAACTTTTGTTAGATGAGCTTCCCTCTATTTTTAATGGGTCAGCTAGAGAAAATGCAGAACCGCAGGATGAATCTAAAGCAACTCTGGCTCCAAAGGTAGAGACTTTTCAACCTCTTTTAGTCAATCTGGTAGAAGATTTTCATTGACTACCATGATACTCAGTATCATGACAAGTATGGTGGGATTTTAATTATCGATATTCATCATTTCAAACTTGTTAATAATGAGCAGATAAAAAGCTAGACAAGTTTAATTAGATCTTCTCACTTGTTTCATCTTCCACCTAATTGGTTTTTGGTTTCTTGGTTTTAGAATTATTTGGATATGTGTAAAGGCTTTTGATTTATTTAGAGGGCTTTGTTTAAACTTCAAATAGATCAGATAACAGAGAGCCAATCCTGATACTTATTCTGTTTATTAATTGAATATAAGTGACCACTCTTTTTACAATTTGTTTCATTTAATTGGTTGCTTCTCACAGATAATTCCTGAAGAATCATGGCTATCATTTGATCAAGATGCTAGTTCCCTTCATAACAAGGTAGGTTTTGATTCTTGTTTGTTCTCAGTATACACTAATGACCACAACCTTCTAGGTCCGGGCATTTGCAGGGTGGCCAGGATCCCGGGCTAGAGTTATGATCATTAATACTGATAGAGATCAGACTAACACAACGGAACTTAAAATTATCAGTACAAGAGTGTATAATGGCATCAGATCTCCTGATGATGAAGGAGATAATGTGCTTTTCACAAAAGGTTCACTTTTATTTCCATGTGCTGGGCACACTGCATTAGAGGTAACCATTTTGATTCCCCCGCCCCAACTCGATTTCACATTGTCTAGGTAGAGTTCTTTCATTTTCAAAAAAAAAAAAAAAAAAAAACAGAGAGAAAGAGAGGTTATAAGCAATCTTCATTCTTGTTTCTTGCATATGTTGTTAATGTAATCTTTATTAGAAAACTTCAGGTGTTAGAAGTCCAGCTTCCAGGTAAAAAAGTGGTGAATGCGGCAGCATTTTGGAATGGTTTGAGAGGTCAAAAATTGAAGATAGTATGACAACGTTGGTACTTCATGTGAGTTATGAGGTAGGTAATAGAGGTAATTGCTTTCATAGAGGACTTCAATAACATACTTGTTACTTGTGTAATTCACGATTGATTTTTATCCATACAATTGTTCATTTACTTAACTGAAACAATAATGTACGTTTTTTCTGGTCCAGTATTAAGCAAGCATGACTATTAGCTTTTATTCCTGAACCAAGGAAGCTTCAAACTCTTGTGGGAATTTTGTTTATTTCAGTTTCTGAATAATTAATCTACAGGATTACATTTCAGGAAAGAAAGACTTCCTATCAATGTTGAGCATACTATATGATGGCCAAAAAATTTTACAACTTGTTGAGAATTGAAGTTCCAACAAAAATCAGCATGCTAATAATCCTCTACCCTTTATGTTGAGCTTCTGAATTTTCGGACTCCACTATTTCTATAGCTAGTTGGAGATGCTTTTCTTTTCTTGTTCCAAAATTTAATCATTCCTTGATCAGCAGAAGTTTAGGTCTTGGTAGGGAAAAAAGTTGACAGACATCAATTCAGCTGTGCCTGCTGCTTTTTTTTTTTTCTTGTTGTGGGGCGGGGAAAGGGGTGAACCTTTCTGCCTGTTCATTTCTTGTTCTACTATTTCATTGATAACTAACTTTTCAATGTCTGATTTATCAAAAATAAAAAATAAAAAATGGCTACTTTACCAATATAGCTTCACCTTTTTCATAGAATGGATGAAAAAACAGAGGTGAATTCCAAGTATGGTACAGGAATAACTTGTTGGTTGGTGTGTGTATATATATATATATATATATATAAGTGACTTCAAACTGGAAAGGTTAAGCTACATGAAGAAAGAGCCACTTTTTGTTCTTGGGAGAGAGGCCGGAGCTGGTGGAGGGGACGAGGTGGGAACCCTTTGTTATGTTTAAAAAAACTATAAAGTGTGTCTGCCAGAGCTTTGTGCTACTTGGGATCGGTCCCCCTTAGGCATTTATACTATTAGCTATGGAATTAGTACTTCAGAAAAGTAAAAAGTTCCCTCTCCAGTTCCGTAAGGTTTCTTGATAGCTTTTCTTTTTCTATTTTGCCACCCAAAAAGAGAACCGAACCACGAGGGTTTGGTTTATAAAACTGAGAATGGACCATCTGTGGACTAATAATTCTTGGTAATCTTTCTAAGCTGGTTTCGTAAGAATAGAGAAGAGTTTTAATATTCGATTCTTACTTGTTAAAGTTATATGCAGATAATGCAGCATCAAACACACACTACTAAGGAGAAAGATGAATTCTAAACGGCTGTTAGTTCTTTTGGCACTCTCTAGAAGATGATGGATCGCGCAGCCGGCTGAATATATGCAGAAAGAATGGCCAGAAAAAAGGCAACGTCTTGAATTTCTCTCCTCTTATAAATTTAAAGTTTGTACTCTCTGGTTGTTTTTAATTGTAATAAATGTTGATTTCTTTTCACTAGTTTTGGTTAGTGGGGGGGACTTGTTTCATGTGATTATGAACTTAAAGTAAGATTCTCCATATATTCATGCTTAAACTTTGCATTATTTTTCAATTCTAAATGTAGAAATTATAGTTGGCAAAGAGTAGCGTTTCCTTTAGGAATGGGTAGATTTTGATGCACAAAAATTTTTATTTGAAGAAAGTAGAATTGGTATAGAATCAGAAAAACAAAGCAATTATTGAAAAAGTAAAACCACACTTATTGATCCAAAATGAAAGCAAACAAACACACACACACACACAAAAGTACTTTTACAACATTTTTTCAACATAAAATAAAGAAATCTCATCAAATTCATCCAAAAGTATTGGTTGCCGCTCTTCATGATTTTGGGGGCATTTTGCTTCCTTCCTCCCTACTTTTCAAACTATTTTCTTGACATAGACTATTCTGTCACCTTCCCACAAAATGTCCCACAAAATGTCCCACAAACTTCTTATATAAATACCAAACCTTCTGTAACAAGTACCTACCAGCTGACCACCCTCCCCCCCACCTTTATATTTCTCTCCACAACCCCTCAACACATCCCACTTCCCTATAACAACAAAACTATCTCTTCTTCCCACCTGGTGTTTTCTTTTCTTCTGAGGAGAAAGAATGGGAGCTCTTGATTATCTTTCAAACTTCTGTACTATCACCAGCACAAGAGGCAAGAAGAAGCCAATGCAGGTATGTATATATACATGTATGATTAGTCCTAAGTTGGCTTCTATTCTTTTGCTGTTTTACATGCTGAAGAAGGATTTCTTTCTCTCAGACAGTTGAGATCAAAGTAAAGATGGATTGTGACGGTTGTGAAAGAAGGGTGAAGAATGCTGTTAAAAACATCAAAGGTAATATACCTATATATCTATTACCATATATTGCATGAATGATCACTCTTGACTCTCCTTAAACATAAACTCTTACAGCACTGTTTCTGAATCCACATTGCATGGTCCTGAAATGAATTAACTAACTAACCATAGGAATTTATCAGTTTTGCATATTCTTTTTACATTGTTATCAGCTTAAGTATGCAATAATTAATCTTTCTATGTAATATCTTTTGTAAGTAAAAAGATCAATTTCTTGAACATTTATACATGAAAAAAGATTATTCTAAGTGCATATATACATATAAATTTAACAATTATGAATCCACTTTGTTTTTCTATCAACCCCCTTTTTGAAACAAAGTTTAAAGGTGAACCAGTGTATACGATACACTTATTGTAAAGATTAACTTTTCAGACATTGATGTTATAGCATTTACAACTTGAAAATGGTCCGAAGGCATAAGGCAACCGGACTTTATTAGTCCATGAAAAAAGAATCAAACTACTAAGTACTCCCAAATATCATTGATTGTTCTTTTTCTTGGTTTTTTCAGGTGTGAAAACAGTGGAGGTTAACAGAAAACAGAGTAAAGTTGTAGTAAGTGGTTTTGTAGAACCAAACAAAGTGTTAAGGAAAGTGAAGAACACAGGAAAAAGAGCAGAATTTTGGCCGTACGTTCCTTATAATCTTGTTTATCATCCTTATGCACCTCAAGCTTATGACAAAAGGGCACCTGCTGGTTTTGTCAAAAATGTTATACAAACTGCTCCTCCTCCTAATACTACCGAAGAGAAAATTTCCTACCTTTTCAGTGATGATAACCCTAATGCTTGTTCCATCATGTGAACAATTTCAAGATTCCTCTCTCTCTCTCTCTCTTTGTACGTTTTGACCATGCATGAAAAGAAAAAGGGATCCATTCCATTATAAGTTTCTCTTCCTTTTTTTAGCCTCAATCTTTTCTTGGTCTGAAAAAATAAAAGTGCTGTCTTTATATTACATTCTACGTACGTATGTAGTACCGTTTCGAAAGCATATATATATATATATACACGGATAAAATAAAAAAATATTAACGAACTTTTTCTCAGTGATGTAAATCTTTATATAAAGAAAGAAAGTACAGTAGTATTTCTTGGAGAGCTTCTCAATTAGGGTTCGAAGCAAAAAGAAAAACACAAGACAACCCCCCTGCATATAATTATTTGAAATTTCTAGAAAGAAAGATTCTCAAGAATTTTATGTCGAGAGGACAAGTAAAAGTAAACCACCCATCATGATTTGTCTCAAGAAATCATTTTTCTTCTAGCTTTGCTTACGCCATTACTGATGATCATCATCATCTTCGATAAATCGAATTCAAAATGATACACGACAATGAAGAAAGAATGTTTCGAGAATGAAAAAGGGGCTTGAGGGCTCCAATGAAAGGAGACAACGCAAACACATTATTCATACTTTTAATTAGGAAAAGGAGAAGAAGAATCTATTAAATTTGGGGGAGAAGAAAGAAGCAGACGGACTTTGAAAAATATTGGAATATAATCTGTTTCTAACAAACGCTAATTGTGATATAAAGAGAGAAAGGGAAAGGCAGCAAAGCTAGGGAATGTCAAATCATGTAAATGATAAATAACATTTAACAAACTTTATTATTAGAAGAAGCTCTTTTAGCGGACGCAAATGGTAGAATTAGATTCCTCTTGCCCACAACTTTGCTCATGCATGCCTGCCTGCCTGCCTGCATGGGATTACTACCATTTTTCCTTTCCTTTCCTTTTCCTCAGTAATAACTAAATCTTTTTCACTGCAAGTACTTTGTCTTGTTGAAGTTAAATGACTGGTTAAAAAATATGATCTATTTTCAAGACAAAGAGACAATATAAAGAATCATCACGATGCATCTCTTTGTAAATTTTGGCCAACTAGTTAGGAAAACATGTGTATATATATATATATATATATATATATATATATATATATATATATAACGTGGGTTAGGCAAACTTCCTTTTCAAGAATTTCCTTAAATTTTGGCTTTTATGTGTAAAAATCTTATCCTAAATCTTTGGTAAATTTTTTTGTTTTTACTTTTTGTAGTGACCAAACATTCTTAACCAAAGCTAAAACAATCCCATTGTTTTTACAATAAGATCAAAACAAAACACTCACAAGAAAGTAAATATTTGTTTAATTTTGTAGTCTTGATTGAGAGCACTGCCGTTCTTTGTATATTTAAAGAATTAAAAAAAAAAAAAAAAAAAATTAAAGTAGGGTTTTGATGAAGACCTTTTGGACCCTTAATATGAATAAAATTTTATAAAGAAAGAAAAGGCAAAATAAAGTAGGGGAAAAAGTAACCGACTTATATCAATATTAATAGTGCAATTTTATTTTATTTTATTTTTTTGACTTTTAAAAAATTATGGTGAATAGTAATAATAATAATGTATGTGATTACCTAGCTATTGATTGATTGGTGTCATCAAGTGTTTTGATTATTTCTATGATTTTACAAAGCAAAAGTTACATTAGCCTTTCCATTGAGCTTCTAAATACTAGTTTCCATCATAAAAAGTGAATGATATATATATTATATATATATATATATATCTAACGTGCAGATAAACTATTAAATAGTTTTCTAAGTGAATTGGTGAGATTAAACTCATATTCATCTGTTTTCATGTATATATCCAAATTTGAAACGGAATTTTTTAAAATATTGTTACTTAAGATTTTCATTTTGAAATGATATATATATTTAAAATTTGCTAAAATAAAAAATCACAATATTATAAGTCATTGACTTAACATAATGGACAAACGTATTGTGAATAATATACGCGAGACCAAGGGTATAGTACTCGTTGTGAGCGTTATGTAAGAGTTAAGGTGAGACATTCTTTTGGTTAAGAATTAAACTTTGCGGGTGCAATTCGGATAGAATATATATTAATTGGAGTCTTGATAACTCCGGATACCATATGAAAAAAAAAAAAAAAAAAATCACAATATTATTATTGTTATTGTTTACATTAAAGATTCACTTTAGGTGTCAAATATTTTTGATGTATTTTAGTGCATAATATCTACTTCTTCCTTTTTTTTTTTCTTTCTTTTTTGGGTCGAAAATTGACTCGGAATCGCCATTGAAAATTGATGTGTAGCACTAAAGAATTAAAGGTTATATTATTTGGTATGACCTCACTTGGGGCGCTCGGCATCCCATCTTTGGTGAGATTAATTCGAATTCGGCCTACAGAGCGCTCGTAGAGTTCAACTCTTTACTCGAGGGTAGGGCTCGACCCAGAGCTTTTTAACGTGGCGCTAACCACTCCAGGGGAGATTCGAACCTTCGATCATCCGCCCTGGAGGAAGCATTAGAAGTCCGCTTAGACCAACTCCCCCAAGCTACCGGGTTTAAAGGTTATATTATTATTATTATGTAGCATTCAAAATTATTTGTATATTTGAAAGGTTTAAAAAGGAAGTGATATAGTTGTTGAACATGAACAAACTAGTGGAAGCATCTTTGAACAATAAATATTATTTTTTTAATAAATAAAATAAAAGTCGTTTGAAAATTTTGAATTAATCTTCATCATCATTTTTTGAGAATTGGATTTGTCAATATGATTGGTCCAACAATCTTCCACCATACAAAAAAAATTCTTTATAATGATCATTTCTTTTGGTTATTATTATTTTGTGATAATAAATATAAATATATATATATATATATATATATAATTAATTTTTATGTGGTAATACAAAAACTAAGCTTGGGCCTTACGGAGCATTGATAACCCACTCTTCAATGTAGATCCAAAGTTTACATACGATCCAAATATACTATATTTAGGATGTTTTGGGCCTAAAATAGTAAATGGTTTGGACATTCTTTCCAAATGAGTGAGAGATGATAGATAATTTTGTTTAGCATTTCAATTGTTTGCTATAATCTTGAATTAGTCATAATGATATTAGATGAATTTATATATATAGAAACACATTGCAAAGGAGAATAAAGAAAACGTCATATATTCCATCCACAAGGGAGTCATGATTCAGAACCCCTAAACAGAAAAAGGAAAATGAAGGAAACTAATGCAACTGAAAATGAAGAAAATGTTTCAAGCTCTTGACACGTTTTGTCCTCTTTGAACATGTGGTCAAATCATACATTTCTTTCACATAATCAGTCACACAATCACAGGTTTATTGCCCTATAAGACAACAATGTACATTTTGTTAGGAAATTTTGGAGAGCAATACATAATAATAATAATACATTGTCCTCTTACAATAATCAAGAAATGTCTGAGGAGTTTCAGCTTGTAAAGATAGAGGTCTCTAGGCTTTTTTCCAAAAATCTTTCATCCAGAAAACTTATTTTTTTCTCTGCTCATTTGCTTCTTTTCTAATGATTTTGCAGGCCTGTGTTCTCAAAGTTCACATCCATTGTGAGGGTTGTGCTAGGAAGGTGAAGAAAGTCCTCAAGAAAATTGAAGGTAATTAACTTCCAAAATCCCCATCCTAAGGCAAAAATACAATAAAGGTCCTGGTATTGAACAAAGAATTAACTTCTAATTAAATATTGTTTTTGAGTTTCAAATAGGTGTTTACCAAGTGACAATAGATATTGAACAAAGAAAGGTCCTGGTATATGGAAATGTGGATTCTGATACACTCATCAAGAAATTGATAAAGTCGGGAAAGCATGCAGAGGTTTGGATGTCAAGCCATGAACATGACAACATACAGGGAGTAACAGACTCACTCATGGATTATGACTACACAAACCTGCTCCAAAGTCTAAGCAATGGTCTTGCAGCCCACAGTGCCACTCCTATGCTCCCTGCATTAGTTGATAGAGGATTTGATGATCGGAACTTTGAGAGACACCTAAAGCAGAGTGCAGGAATGGAGCCTGATATGCACATCCCAGAAGGAAACATAAGTTCTCTTTCAGGTTTTCAAGATCTGGTAAATAATGCAGGCAGCTATAGTGGAATTGAAGATGCAGGATTTCCAAGAATCCAGAATTTGCATGGTAGCCTCTCCAGTTTCGAACCTTATTATTTGCCAGTTTCTTCAAGAAATAACATGCAGCCATATCAGTACAGAGTTCCGCCACCCTCTCCCTCTCCTGTGATGATGTACTCCAAATACCCAGATTTCCACACTGTTCACAGCATGCCAGTGTACAACAATACTTACCTACAACAAAATAGAACCATGTACCCACTGTTTGACATGGTTCCACCACCTATTACTTACCATTAATGTCATTATTAGCTCCATTACTATGTTAGGTACTATGTTAGTGTGCAAAATATCTTAAAACTACAAAATCAACTACAACTTTAAAAAAAAAAAAAAAAAAAAAAAAAAAATGCTATCTTTACCAAGATGATAATTCTATTAGTATGTCCAGTTCATGTTCTTTGTTACTATATGCAAAAATCATGAGTTGCCTTCTTCACTTGAATAGTAAATATATGTTCATAACTTTCATTTTGAGGAAATAAATAATGTTTCTGAGAATATCTTAGCACCTTAAAACATTAGTGTTTTTTCCTACAGCTTAGTACACCTATTGAGACTAAGCATATTAGAGGGTATGATAACGTAAACAACCCTACATAAAGCCCTAAACTATCATGGAGATGCATTTCATTGCAAAACTATCCAAAATATTTATATGACTCGACATAAAAATGTATTCAAATGACAAGGAATTACCATATGACTATCTCTTCTGTGCTTTTCTTCGTCTGGACTGTGCTTTCTGCCATTTCTTTCTTGGGACAAACCTGCTCTTTGGTTTCAACTTCAGTTCAGGAGAGAACTTATAGTTTGGATCCCTCATTTTTGCTTGAATATCCTTGAAGAATTCCATGTTTAATTTCTTAGGCCCTTCCTGTCGAAGTTCCTCATACTCTGGACCTGAAATGATGTTTTCAAATGCTGCTACCAATACGTCCAAATCACTCATCACTTCCCACACATTAGTGTACCTTCCATCTGGCCCTTTCTTTAATTTTTTCAATGCATTCTCAAGGGCGATTTTCCTTCCTTGTTTTCCTGGAGATAGTTCTTCTGGTTCCTCTTCTTCTTTCAAAGCCTGAGAAAGTGTACGATATTTTGGTTTCTCCTCAAATTCAAACAACTTATCTATATAAGTATCACTTTTCTCACTGGGACGTGGATCTGTCGGAATGTCATCTTCGTCATCATCTTCACTACCGGTCCATAAAGTCTTCTCCTCATCACTCTCAGACAGCACACTCCATAATTCATCACTGTCATCGGCATCAATGGGATCGGATTGCTCCTTTAGACGCTGTTTCGCTTTTCTGATATCCTTCTTAAGACGCCCTCGGTCATCTTCTTTATCACTTTCATCATCTTCACTTCCCGTCCAGAGACAATCCTCTTCGTCATTCATCTGCTTCGCCCACTTCTGTCGAAATTCTTTCGGTCCGGGTACTTTACCCCCGAATAAATCATAATCTGAACCCCTTTTCCGAGAATAAGATCTTGATGCTGCCATTGGCAAGAAAAGGAATAAAGTTGAAAACTTCAGAACTATTTCACTCCAATAGTAATTTCAACAAACACGTGGTGTCCATCTAAAGAAACCCGTCGCAGTTAATCAATCGGTAAAAATAAAATAGTGGGTTCACCTAATTATCAAGAAAATCATGTTGAAAATATGATTGATAAGTTCATTTAGATGAATGCAGGAAAACTTTAAACGGAATGTGCAAGCTAAAGACAAAGATTATACCCAATGGCCAGTTTAAAACTAACCTTGAAGTTGGAAGACCGACCAGGAGCTGCAGCAGAAGCCAGATAGAGGGGCACTGGAATAGACAACGTCAGAAGAAATAGAATTGAAGCGAAAAAGAGAGGGTAAGATTGGGAGATTAGAGACGGTTCCGTCGAGGGACGGAAGAGAGAATATGCGGAAACAGAGCCGTCGCGCCATTCTGCCACCAGCTATGGCTATCGAACCAGAAAAATAATAAACTTAAACAGTTTAAAGGTATAATTAAGTCTCATTTGGTAGTACTTTTTACGTTAAAATAATAAATAGATTATTTCTTGCAATTATTTTCACATCAAGAAAGATATATTAAATTGCCAATAATTATTAAATATTAAAATATCTATTATACTTCATAATCTATGTTTACATATTTAAAATGTAAATTTTTTTTTTTTTTTTTTTTTTTTTTTTTTTTTAAAAAGAAGAAAATCTAGCAACGGCCAAGGTGACACTGAATCTTGTTCAAAGCTACAAGAACTTCTTCCATATTAAGCCTATTCTTGGGAGATTCTTCAGAGCAGTTCAGAGCCACTTGAAAGATGTGTGATAAACACTTTAAAACCTCAGGATTGGATTCATTACTTCCCTCTATCATCAAACTAGCATCCACAACTTGATCATATAATGCATTAGAAACAGAATCATTTACCCAGTCCCTCAACCTGAAGTTTCCATTGAATATTTCATCTGTAGGCCTTTTTCTGGTCAACACTTCCATCAACAAAATCCCATAGCTGTAGACATCACTTTTTGTTGATACTAGACCTTCAAATCCATACTCTGCAACCCAAATAAAATATTAACTTAGAAACAATTGAATAAACTTGATACTTGATAGACATAAGAAAGTTTGAGTAAAAAGTTTACCTGGTGCAACATATCCAAAGGTAGCAAGTGTTCCAGTGTATATATTGCTTTGTTCTTGATCAAACAGTTTGGCAATTCCAAAATCACTTACACGGGCAACTAGATTCTCATCAAGTAAGATGTTACTAGGCTTGAGATCACAATGAATGACTGGTGTTGGATTGCCAAAGTGGAGATACTGCAATGCTTGAGCCACATCTATCATTATACTCAATCTTTGCTTAATGTCCAAGAAATAGTCCTGAGAATACAACCACTTCTCAAGACTTCCATTGGGAATGAATTCAAGTACTAATGCTTTGAAATCAGGATTGGAACAGCTACTGATGACTTTTGTCAGATTTCGGTGTCGAAGATTGCGCAATACTTCACATTCTACTTGGAAACTTTTACAAGCTCCTTCTACTAGCAGATTGAACACTTTAACTGCAACAACTCTTCCATCGCTGAGATTACCTTTATAGACTGTTCCAAAACTCCCTGCTCCAAGTAAATTGCTTTCTGCATAGTTATGAGTTGCATGTTGGAGTTCATAGTATGAAATTCTTTCCAGTGTGGTCAAGGGCAGTGTATCTTTATCAAGCAACTTTCCCTGTTTCTTTCTGTACCTTATGTACACTCCAAGTATCAGCAAGCCCACAGTTGCAGTTATGCCAACCAAAAGAAACACAATTAAAAGCACAACCTTCCTTGTCTTGGACTTGTTATAAATTTTTGCAGCAGGACATGGTGCTACTTTAAACTTGGGAGATCCACATAATGCTCCATTAAAGGTGAAGGAGTCACTAGTCATGTTCTGAAAAGGGCCCCCACTAGGTATTTCACCTGTCAACTGATTGAAAGAAACATTCAAGTACTTGAGATATTGAAGCTTCTCCAAAGTTTTTGGTATGGAACCCGAGAGATTGTTATGAGACAGGTCCAAATATTGTAGATTGACATCTTTATCGATTGATTCTGGAATTGTTCCATATAACATATTGTGAGCTAAAGAAAGCAGCTCCAAGTTTTTCAAATCTGCAACAGTTTTTGGAATGTTACCCGACAAATTATTCATTGACAAGTCTATCTGGTTTGCAACCTGTAGATTTCCAAGCTCAGGGGGTAAAGAACCGGTTATGAAATTGGAAGAGAGGTTGAGGACCAAAAGATCTTTGAGGTTCATCAAGTTTGTGGGTATAATAGAGTTGAACTCGTTGGAACTGAGGAAGAGTAATCTCAAAGACAAAACATTGCCCAAGCAATCCAGAATTGGTCCAGAGAGATGATTGCCCATCAAATTTAAAGTAGTCAATTTTTGCAGAGTGCAGATACCTCTTGGAATGACTCCACTGAGTTTGTTATTGGCGAGACTCAGTGATTGCATACTTGACATGCCTTGAATCGTAGAGGGAATTGAGCCAGTCAATTGATTTCCCGCCATTCCTAAACGGATTAAACTGCTCAAATTTCCAATTTCTCTTGGAATTCTCCCTCTGATATTACAGTTGTTTGCTGCTATACTCACAACAGATACAGAAAAATTTCCAATTGAAGCTGGAAGAATTCCATCCATGGGATTATCATTCGCCCATATGGATTTCAAAGCCTCACAATTTGACAGAATAGTGAAGAAATCCAACTCTTGGGAGGAAGATTTGCTTGACAAATTATTTTGAGCTACGTTCAAAGCTTGGAGTTCTTTTAAATTTCCAAGTGAATAAGGAATAGAACCCATAAAGCGATTTCCAGATAGTTCTAACACCACTAGCTTTGAGCAATTAGAGATGGAAGAAGGTATAACTCCACTTAGATAATTTCCATGTAGCTGCATATTTATCATGTTTGGAAGAGAAGTTACCGATGGTAGATGGCCTTCGATGAAATTGGAATTTAGATTCATCGAACTCATTGCAGAGAAATTGAAGACTTCCACAGGTAGCTGACCACGCAGATTATTGCTTCTCAATTGAAGAATTTCTAGTTTGTTCAACTTTCCAAGCTCTGACGGTATTTCACCTGCAAAAATTCAATCCCATTAGAGGAGAAATTGCTGGTTTTCTTTTACTTTTGGAAAATCAGGCTATTGTCGTACCTGTTAAATTGTTATCTTGGAGTGACAGAGTCTTAAGAGCAGTTAAATTTCCAAACACTTTGGGTATTCCACCTGCAGAAAAGTATCAACCTGACATGAAAATTTCATATACACAATTCTTGGAACAATCTATAATAATTTCAATAAACTTCAGTAGAAGGGTATAATTCTCCAGCTTATAAATGTAAAATTATACTGCAAATTAAGTTTATTCATTACCTCTCAAATTGTTACCGTCGAGAAATAATTCCTCCAGGTTCTTCAAACTCCCTAATTCTTCGGGTACAAATGCTGCGGTGAAATTATTGTAAGACAAGCTAAGGTGTCGAAGTTTTGAACATTGAGATAGGTTCTGCGGTATTCGACCGCTGAACTGATTGAAACTGACGCCCAGTTGCCCGAGGCTCGGAAGACGGCCGCAAAAATCATCGGGAATATTTCCGGACAGGAAATTTTTCATGACTCCGATAGTTTTCAGAGTTGAGATATTGAAGATCCCTGGAGGTAGAGAACCTGAAAGCTTGTTATATTGAACGATAAAACTCACCAAACTGCGAAGATTTGCGATCTCCGCCGGAACCGTTCCTTCGAGTGAATTATCCGAAAACATTAAGAACTCAAGCTTCGATAAGTTAGACAAAGAGGCCGGAATGGGACCAGAGAAACTATTATTCGAAAGTGACAAAGCTCGAAGTTCGGTAAGTGATCCAAACCACGTCGGAATACCACCGGTGACGTCATTATTAGTAATAAAAAAGTCTTTCAATCGGCGCAAGTGACCTAATTCAGGGGGTAAACTGCCATGGAAATGGTTATTGCTTAAAGTGAGTGAAACAAGAAAGGATAGATTTCCGATGTGGGAAGGCAGAGTTCCCGTAAGTCCCATGTCGGAAATGTCCAATGCGACTACTCTCCGGTGGCGACAAGTGATCCCAATCCAGTCACAAACAGAGGAAGAAGAAACAGACCAATTTTTTGACAAGAATTCATAAGGGTCGGAAGTTATGTGGTTTTTGAATTCAAGAATTGCAGACTGATCAGTGGTGATGTTTAGTGTTCTTTTCGCTAAGCAATAATACGTGATCAGATTCAAAGCCAACGGCAACACGAATTGAAGAGCTAAAAATAAGCGTTTCTTCTTCATGATTTCTACTGTAATCACAGTTTAGTAAATCATGAATTCTGTGTTTGAGATGAGAGTAGGTGAATAACTGTATAATTTTTTTATAGCAAAATTGGAGAAATTATTTTTTTTTTTTTTTTTTTTTTTATTCGATAAAGTAACATTTTTTTTTTTTTTTTTTTTTTTTGATGGGTAGATAAAGTAACTAGTTAGTTATAAATTTGTTGCTGTCGTAATCTACATCATGTTTATCAATTTTAATTTGAATCAAAATATATGCAAAATGAAAAACTTTAAGTTTATATAATACAATGAATATTATTTATTGTAGATACTAAATATTGTATTCATGAAATCTCAATGCACGGCTTCGTTCGGGGTGAATTATCGAAGTTTCGAATTTCCGAAGTAGTTAACGTCATATTAAAAAAGTTTTGGGTCAGACCCTCATTCTCGAGTAAGAGTTGAACTCTGCGAGCGCTTTACAAATCGAGTCTAAATTAGTCTTACCAAATAAAGTGGAGATATTGAACACTCCAAGTGGGTAAAAAAAAAAAAAAAAAGGAAATCTCATGCACGAAAGGGCTGAAATTTCTTCACTAAGTGGACATTGAGTGGCGCGCCAAAAGCTAAACTTGGGGAATTCTTTTTTTTTTTTTTTTTTGGGTTTGACACTTTGTAAAATTCAACTCTTATTTGTTTATTTGGGAGAAAATTTTATTTTGACTTTTATACGACGCTCATAAAGTGAGTGTCTAACTCTCAATTTCATATAATATTTACAGTGCACTTTCTCGTTATGCAAAGTTAAAGACTTAACTTAGGGAATTCCTTTTTATTTTTTGGGGGTTTGACAACTTCAACTAATCTACTCGAGTTGTTTTCGTAAAGTTCAACTCTTATTTATTTATTTAGAAAAAAAATTTTACATTGACTCTTACATAATGCTCGAGTATTCGAACTTTTAATTTCATATAACATTTACTCGATGTTAATCTTTATGCCAAGTCAAAGACATAACTTGGAGAATTCTTTAATGAACAATTTGGCTAGGGACAGACGTGAAAGTAAGAAATTAGACCACAAATTAAATAATCCCTCCACCATTTTTTTTTTTAATATTTTTTTTTTTTTGAGGAAATTAAATGGAATAATTTTTTTCACTTTTTCTTTTATACAAAAAGATTAAAAATAATAATAAATAAGTCCAGGCCTAGCTATGACTATCTCAACCCTACTATATGATTATATGATTATCCTAATTAAATAAGTCCAATTGAGAGTGTTTTAATTTAAAATATTTTCATCTCTCTTTATTTAATTATTTTTTGTGATATTTTGTTTCCCTTTTAATAAAATTAAAAAAATATTTCTGTCTGTCCGTACAACAGATTGAAACTTTTGTCACATCACTTATTTCTTTATAGCGATATAGTGTTCTTTTTTTTTTTCCCAAACAAAAAATCCAAGTGTTAAATATTATATATTATCTTGTTTTATTAAATAAAAATATTTGTGTACAAGTAGAGCAAATCAAAATTTGGGCACGAAAAATGTTTGTTAGGAAGTGAAGCACGGGTCGGACCACTGAAATGAGGAAATCCGTGAACGGCCAATAGTTTCTAAATATGAAAATAATTTTTAAAATATGTATTAAAATAGTTTCCCAATTCAACACGATTTGAATTTGATTTAGTTAGGTACGAACATATTATATTATGTTTTATATATATATATATATATATATGATCAAGAAATCAAGGTTAAGCCAAATATTATTTCCAATATAATATGCATGAGCCATTATATTGTTTGAACCGTTTAACTTTTTGGCTTTTGCATGAGCTGTTGTTGCCCTGATACGAAGGTAAGGAAAAAAATGTCTTCAAAGCTCAAGATAGTGTTGCAGCAGTAGAAGTTTGATCTTATTCAAAGCTGCAAGAACTTCTTCCATATTAATCCTATTCTTGGGAGATTCTTCTGAGCAATTCAGAGCCACTTGAAAGATTTGTGATATACACTTTAAAACCTCAGGATGGGATTTATTACTTCCCTCTTTCATCAAACTAGCATCCACAATTTTATCAAATAATGCATCAGAAACAGAATCATTTACCCAGTCCCTCAATTTGAAGTTTCCATTGAACATTTCATCTGTAGGCCTTTTTCTGGTAAACACTTCCATCAACAAAATCCCATAGCTGTAGACATCACTTCTTGTTGATACTAGACCTTCAAATCCATACTCTGCAAACCCAAATCAACTGAGAATTTGATGCAGTACATATACATACATAGCATATATACAAAATAGTACTAGTTTATAGGTATAAAAAAGGTTGAGTAGAAAGTTTACCTGGTGCAACATATCCAAAGGTAGCTAGTGTTCCAGTGTATATATTGCTTTGTTCTTGATCAAACAGTTTGGCAATTCCAAAATCACTTACACGGGCAACTAGATCCTCATCAAGTAGGATGTTACTAGGCTTGAGATCACAATGAATAACTGGTGTTGGATTGCCAAAGTGGAGATACTGCAATGCTTGAGCCACATCTATCATTATACTCAATCTTTGCTTAATGTCCAAGAAATAGTCTTGAGAATACAACCACTTCTCAAGACTTCCATTGGGAATGAATTCGAGTACTAATGCTTTGAAATCAGGATTGGAGCAGCTACTGATGACTTTTGTCAAATTTCGGTGTCGAAGATTGCGCAATACTTCACATTCTACTTGGAAACTTTTACAAGCTCCTTCTACTAGTAGATTGAACACTTTAACCGCAACAACTCTTCCATCACCTAGATTACCTTTATAGACTGTTCCAAAAGCCCCTGCTCCAAGTAAATTGCTTTCTGCATAGTTATCAGTCGCATGTTGAAGTTCGTAGTATGAAATCCTTTCCAGTGTGGTCAAGGGCAGTGTATCTTTATCAAGAAACTTTATCTACTTCTTTCTGTACCTTATGTACACTCCAAGTATCAGCAAGCCCACAGTTGCAGTTATGCCAACCAAAAGAAACACAATTAAAAGCACAACCTTCCTTGTCTTGGACTTGTTATAAATTTTTGCAGCAGGACATGGTGCTACTTTAAACTTGGGAGATCCACATAATGCTCCATTAAAGGTGAAGGAGTCACTAGTCATGTTCTGGAAAGGGCCCCCACTAGGTATTTCACCTGTCAACTGATTGAAAGAAACATTCAAGTACTTGAGATACTGAAGGTTCTCCAAAGATTTTGGTATGGAACCCGAGAGATTGTTATGAGACAGGTCCAAATATTGTAGATTGATAATATAATCAATTGATTCTGGAATTGATCCATCTAGCATATTGTGAGATAAAGAAAGAACCTGCAAGTTTTTCAAATCTGCAACAGTTCTTGGAATGTTACCCGACAAATTATTCATTGACAGGTCTATCTGGTTTGCAACCTTTAGATTTCCAAGCTCAGGGGGCAAAGCACCGGTTATGAAATTGGAAGAGAGGTTGAGGATCAAGAGATCTTTGAGGTTCATCAAGTTTGTGGGTATAACAGAGTTGAACTCGTTGGAACTCAGGAAGAGTTCTCTCAAAGACAAAACATTGCCCAAGCAATCCAGAATTGGTCCAGAGAGATGGTTTCCAACCAAATTCAAAGTAGTCAATTTTTTCAGAGTGCAGATACCTTTTGGAATGACTCCACTGAGTTTGTTGTAGGCGAGATACAGTGATTGAATGCTTGACATGTCTTGAATCGTAGAGGGAATTGAACCGCTCAATTGATTTCCATACATATTCAAGCTTATTAAACTGCTTAGGTTTCCAATTTCACTTGGAATGCTCCCTCTGATATTGGAATTTGCAGCAAATATATCCTGAACCGATTTAGAAAGATTTCCAATTGAAGCAGGAAGAAAACCATCCCATGGATTAGAATTTACCCATAATAATCTCAAAGATTCACAAGATGACAGATAGGTGAAGAAATCCAACTCCTGGGAAGAAGATTTTCCAGTCAAGTGATTGCGAGCTACGCTCAAAATCTCCAGCTTTTTCAGATGCCCAAGTGAGTATGGAATAGAACCCACAAAATTATTTCTAGACAATTCAAGAATGACCAGTTCTGAGCAATTGGAGAGAGAATCAGGTATAACTCCAGTGAAATTGTTTTCAGCTAATTCTAACATTACCAAGTTGGGAAATCTATAACCCACATCCACAGGCAGCTGACCTTGTAGAGAATTGAAGTTTAGAAAGATGATTCTCATCACAGACAAGTTGTAAACTCCCATGGGTATTTGACCATGTAAATGGTTGCCTGCTATTTGAAGACTTCGTAGATTGTATAACTTTCCAATCTCAGATGGTATTTCACCTGTCAAGTTGTTGTTCACGAGTGATAGGGTTCTAAGATATGTTAAATTGCCAAATCCTTTTGGAATAACACCTGCAAAGTGCAAAATGATGAATATGCATACACAGTCACAGCAGCAATACTAATAAGATAAAGATTATTATTACTACTATTACCTTTCAAATTACTGTTGTCGAGCATTAGGGCTTGTAAATTCGCCAAATTCACTACTTCCTTGGGTATGAATCCTGCATCAAATCTGTTGTTAGACAAGCCCAAGTATTCAAGTTTTGAACAGTGTGATAGATTCTGTGGAATTTGACCACTGAACAGATTGTAATCGAAACCCAGAAAAATAAATCCAGGATTACGACTGCAGGGATCATTGGGAAGATCTCCGGTAAGGAAATTTCCCACAACTCCCATTAATTCAAGACTTGAGATGTTGAACATCTCCTTTGGCAGAGGACCTGAAAGCTTGTTATATAACATGCCCACATAATTCAGCCTCTGGAGATTTCCCATCTCCGCCGGAATTGATCCTTCGAGAGAATTGTTGGAAAGGGACAGCCACTCTAGCTTTGATAAGTTGGATAAAGAAGACGGAATATGTCCGGAGAAACTATTGTTCCACAGTGATAAAGTTCGAAGTTCAGTTAGTGAACCAAACCATGTCGGAATATCGCCACTGAAATCATTATTCGTAAATCTCAGAGCCCTTAATCGGCGCAAACGCCCTAATTCTGGAGGTAAACTTCCATGGAAATGATTATTGGTTAAAGTGAGGCCAAGGAGAAACGATAGATTTCCAATGTGGGGAGGTATAGTTCCAGTGAGACCCATGTTTGAAATGTTCAAGGAAATCACCCGACGGTGGCGAACCCCACAAGTGATTCCTGTCCAGTCACAAACTGAAGAAGAAACAGACCAGTTTTTCAACAACAATTGATAAGGATCAGAAGTAATGTGAGCTTTGAATGTAAGAAGAGCAGCCTGATCTGTGGTGATGTTCGTTGGATTCTGGGCAAGGCAAGATACATTCATCAAAATCAAACCCAACAGTACGAATTCAAGTTCTTGAAAAAAGAGATTACAATTTCTGCTCTTCATGATTTTTCTGTCTATTTGTATATTGTATATGAGAATTAGAGTTGGTGTATTTATTATACAAAATGAAGATGAACAAAGAACCAAGTGGCGTTGCAACTAGTTTTATTTTATGTAACTTTTTTTTTTTTTTTTGTCGTTCGGTGTTCCCCCCTTTCCGGTGAGACTTGTGATGTACTCGTAGAATCCAACTCTTACTCGAGAGAAGCTTTTTAACATGACACTTTCTACCATATGAAAATTCGAAACCTCGATCATCCGCATTAAGTGAAGTATTAAAAATTCGCGGACCAACTCTCCCAAACTACTGAATTTTAAAAAATTGGGTTATAAGATCCGACACCGAAGTGTGGGTAGCCTTAACCGGATGTGTAACAAGAAAGCCCGAAAGCTGTTCCCGTCCCTGTCGGGGGAGATGCCAACCATCTCTCCTTTCTACGAACACAAGTGGCGTTGCAACTAGTTTTATTTGATGTAATTTTTTCTGAAAAAGCTTGACCATGAACAGATTCATGAATCATTTCTGTCACCATCGGACCCAATTTCACTATGTGAACGAGTGTGAAAATTTCTTCCTTGATTGACTGACTTTGGAATATCTGAAAGTCATTTTAGATTTGACACGGAAATTTCTTCAATTATTAGAAAATTAGGGGGACATGAAAAGCTCAAGTACAATTGGATCCCTTTTTCTACACTAAGAAATGTAAAGAATTTGAAGATTTAGTAGACATTAATGACAGTGCATGAGCAATAATGCCAAAAACATCTGACAAAGAAAGATGACAAATGTAAAAATGGCATTTATCTGGGGATAACTAGTAATATTTGACACGAAGAAATCATGCTACAGGGAAAAAAAAAAATAATGGAGCAACAAGCAGTCTATAAAAAAGCTTCATAGTCAGATTGAATTATAAATTCATGTCAAAAGTTTTACTGTTGATGGAAACTAATGTGAAGATATTTAGTTGTATTTTTCAGCAAAATACTTGATTTCTGGATTCCGAATATCATCTTGACTCTGAATCAATCGAATCTCCAAACTTCCTTTTAGGGATTTGTATCCAGCTCTATCATAATCTTCTAATGTTCTACGCAAGAGTGCCTGCAAATAAATGAATAGTGATTCAGTTACTCCAGCGCATACTGTTACTAATGTTACGAAATTACGAAAAATAATGACATAATGAAAAGAAATAAACAAGATAAACAATTTATGTGAAATTCTTAGATGGAAAAAAATCATGTGCATAGGTGAGGACCTGGTCCATACCACGGGGCTTTGCCCCTGCACCCCTATGAGGTTTGTGGTAGAGCAGAGATTGAGGGTCAATTAATAATAATATTAGAGTTACAACATCTAACATTGTAGCAAAACTGATCAATTTGGAAGAGGAAAAGGAAGATCAAAACAAGAAGACAAAGGTAAATAAATACCTGCAAGGTTGATACTGCAAGTTCTGCGGCTTTGTCAAGGTTGTCAGGATGTTTCTAGCAATAAGATTGGAGTCAGAAAAAGAGTGCAACAGGTGAAATGGATTAAAATAAATGATCAAGTAACTTGAGCTATACATTACTCCAACCAAGCAGCAGTGCAGTTGTTAGATCCCCAGTGCCCTGAAAAAGCATGGTGCGCTAGATGAAAAGAAGATCCAAGCCAGTGAATTAACATAAAAGCTCACAAATACTTGTCTTATCTAATGTTTCCTTTCCACTCATAGGTCACTGTTCTCATTCCTAATCCCTTAAAATTGCATTAAACCACAAAGGATTATTCTAAATAAAGTTCAAATAGATACATACAGTGAAATATGTAGGAATTTTGGGTATGCAAATCTTGAACTGTTCTGGAGGTTGATCCTGTCAAATACAATCAATAGTAGTAGGAAAGAATGAGAGCATGGTGATACATTTAAAGTTGCTAAATCAAGCAACTAACATTTATACATAGATACGAATATACTCTCTTCAGATACCTTTTCTTTCTGATGACTCCCAATAAGAAGAAGATTGCCGTTCATGTTTATGCTTGTTATAACAACCTGATAGCAGCAGAAATCTTGTACATCATTATATGAAACTTGAGCAATTAACAGTGTGAAATTTCATGATTAACTTATATGAATAATAGAGTGCAGAAGACCTTCGAAGGTCCAGCAGCATGCAGAAGTTTGCAAGCTTCACATCCATCTTGTTCAGATGAAATCCTGTGAAAGAAGTAATTTAGGATAAAGGAAGCAATAAATGATGTAACACCTTGCTCAAGATGATGCAAGTATCAGAAAGATGAATGAATACTTACTGGAGCCCGGTCAACTGTTCTGCTTCAAACTGATTAGGCGTCAACATGGTGGCAACAGGAACAACCTAGTAGCAAAAATAGGCATGCAAAAGTGTTATTGCAAAATGAAAAATGTCACATTGATAACAAGGACTGATTCAAGTTGCAAAATCCTTAATCCAAGCAAACCATACCTTCTCACGGTAAACTGATACCAGCTCCTGAGGGACATAAAGCCTTCCTTCGTCACCCATAACGGGATCACAGACTAGCAAAAAGAATACCCAAGAGAGACAGATATTGGATGTTAAAAATGAAGAAATATCTTTAGCAACAGCCAAATAACAAAGCTGTTGGTTTGCCAGGCACATCCAAGGCTGCTGTATTGCAGCACAAAATGTGCAAAACTAATCCAAGTAACAAATTGATTAAAAATTGTGCACATACCATATACAAGGTTAGGGTTGATAGACCGAAGCTTTTGAACGACTCTTACCACAGTGTTCAAGAAGGAAACAGAACCAATATAACCTACAAATTTCCAAAGCATTTTCATACGCAATAAACAAATATTATGTCAAACAAGGACAGTTAAGTAGAAAGAAAGTCACTGAAGGATAAAATGAACATCACTTCAATTTCCATATTTGGCAAAGCTTCTAAACAAAGAGACATGGAGATATGAATTGTTATAATTTAAGCATGCAAAAATTTTCAAGTATCAAATGACCTACTGAAGTGCATGTGTGTATGGCACAAGCTTGTTATTCTATGTCTATTAAACCTCTCTTAACTCAAGATAACTTTCCACCATCAAGAACTTCACACAATATTTGTCCTTTTTTTTTCTCAGGTAAGTATATCATTTATGCGTTAAAAGAAAAAGAGCATGTTGTATCTCTATATTGGAAAATTGACCTCTAAAAAGCCATTTTTACTTTATGGCTTTCGATTGAGCATTGAAGCTAAATAGTGGTCAAGTGACATAGAAAATGACCAAATTCCCTCTAAATTTTATTCAAATAAGGAAAAAATGCATAGGAACTTGGATAAAATGAAGTAGCTATATATTAGTAACAGGAGCACGATCAATAACAACATAGAATGACAATAAATTTGTAACTAGAAGATGAATCCCATAATCAAAAGCTGATGACAAGGTAGCTTTTCACAATGAATACGCTAATGCATGACGTAGTGATACAGCATCTAGTGAAAAAACAAACTTGCTAATTTATCAACAATGAAAAAAAGTTATGTAGCATTACAGCATATCACAATTTAAAAAATTTTGCCAGTATCAAGAGTACATAAATTTAACTTGTAGATTCAGAGATATAGCAGAAAAGGTATTATATGTAATTTACAAGATGTGTCATAAAGTATTTTCAGGCTTACCTGTCAATAAATGGGTATAGTACAATAAATCATTAGCATTAAGGCCTTCTATTAAATCCCACAGCTGTTCTCCATTCAAAACTTCCCCTTTAAAAGTAGGGTATCCTACATAATCCACAGGTTAATCAGCCCACTGCACATATCAGAATATGACAAGGCTGAACTTCTACATATTCATAAATGATCTAATGCCATATTTCAGGGCTGAAGAAATTTTTTAGTGAAAAGATTTAGCAGCTTGCCTGTGTGGTTTGAGAACTGTACAGAATTGATAGGATCCACATCATAGCCTAATAGTTGTAGAGGGAAGACAGCCGACTTGTTACCCACATATCCCTGGAGTATAAAACAATAGGAATCAGCCCCCCAAAAAAGAGCTTAAAACCTGAGAGTCTTAATCCTTGAGTACAGGGACAACATATGACAAAAAGGATCACAAGCATAACTCAATATGATCTGAATATGCCTTCATATACAAAGAAAAGGGACATCCGCTTTTTCATACATAAATTCAATAAATAAATATTTCAACTAAATGGACTACACCAAAACAAACTTTAAGAATTATGATCACGTACAAAGTTTATCCTTTTCACATATTTCCAACCCACATTTATCAGATCTTCATCCTTTTATTTGTTTCACAACATAATACAGCTAAAGAAACCAGAAAAGATGTACTTCATCAATCAATCAATCATCATTACTACCCATAATAAAGGTTCAATACATATTAAAAGGAATTCCAGTTGTGAATAGCTTCTGGAACTTTTTTTCATAATTCGGGATAAAAATTCAGACCAACAAGAGTACCTGAACAGTATGAGACTGAATACTAAGAACCCTCCCTGTTTCCGACGGCAGGGCTAAAGAAAGTACTGGCGCCATTACTGACTTCTTCGAGCTCCAGAACCTACAAACGGCAAATCCCACAAACTATCATCACGTGTGTACACTAATCGCACAGTTATTCCGATTGAAAAAACAAAAGATTCACCTGAAATTGGGAAAACTTCTGATTGGTTTCAATTCAACGCCAGAAACGAACAGACGTGCGAACATCCGACGATTATATATATATATATATGTATAAATATAATCAAATACGCTGAATAGTTAAGCTTAAAATGTCTTTTGAAATAATCAGAAAATAATCTACGGAAAAATTGACCTGTCTTTTATAATAATATATCCTTCAAACTAGTTCTAGTTTCTTTGGACTCTTGCTCCGTATATACTAAATTCAACGAATCGTTAATCCAGCCGTGCAATCTCTTCAGGGGCAAAAATGGTAAAAAACACACACACACATATATATATATATATTTTATATATTTTTTTTTAAAACTTATTCGATCAATATCATTGAATTAATTTTAAAAATATATATATAGGGAAAAAAAAAAAAAAAAAAATAAAAAAAAGGAAGACAGGGAAAATAGATGATGAAGCCGTTCCTTGTCGGAACAGTCTCGGCTCAGTACTTCCATCCCGTTTTCCCTTTTACCCAAATCTAGGGGCCGTTCTTCCTCAGACCGGGGCCGGCCCCTTCCCACCACCGCGACTGCGAGCTCCGACGTTTTCTGCATCTGCATCGCATCTCGGAGATCCCTTCAGCTCGGTCGGTATAAACGTCTGAGCCTGACTAGGAACCCAAATTATTGCGTCCTACTCAAAACATGAAGCGGAAGAAATGGTCGGAGCTGGAAGAGCTGACCTTACTGAACAGGTACTCTGACCTGCTCAATTCAGGGGCCTTGGCTAAGCTCAAGACCAGAGAGAAAAAGTTTAAGCCCATCGCGGAACATGTGAATTCCGTGCACCATCTTCAGGACTCAGTTAACTTCCCCTTCAAATGGACTTGGCGGGACGTGTCTATTAAGGTTCAAAACATGCGCCATCAGTATTTGGGTGTCAAGCAGAAGATTAGAGTTTCGAACAACGAGTTTAATTGGGACGATGGTGAAAACCATTGGGAGAACTTCTTGAAGTATAAGGAAGTTTTTGGAGATGTTGAATTAGAAGTGAAGAGTAATAGTATTAGCAATAATAACAGCAGTCATGGGAAAAGGGCGAATTCAGTGCACGATGGTCTTGATGATGCAGAGTATGGTGAAGAAGGGGCCGCTGAACTTTTTGGAGAAGATGATGTGATGGGGTTGGGATTTGGGTTTGGTAGTGAGGACATGGAAGAGGAGGAGGAGGAGGGAGGAAGAGGAAGAGGAAGAGGAGGATGGGGAATTGGGTGAGGATGGGGATGTCGGAATCTGTGATGGTGAATTGGGAGCTGAGAGAGTGGAGAGGGAGGAAACTGAGGATTCTGGATTCGTCCAAGGGAGGAAATTTAAAAGGGGATTGTGTGGAAGAAGGATTAGGATGGTGGGTGCGCAGATGTTGGAGTTGAGGGATCTGATGTTGAGGAGGGAAGATAAGAAGAGGGAAAGGGAGTGGAGTAGGGAGGAGGATTTAATGAAGATCAAGCAAAGGAATATGGAAAGAGAATTAAGAAGAGAGATTCGGGAGATCAAGAGGGCTGAAAAGCTGGAGGTCAGGGAGTTAGAATTGGATGAGAGGCAAATGTTGTGGGCAAGGAGGGAGTTTGAAAGGAGGGCAAGGTTAGAGAGAGAAATTGAAGTGGAGAGGCAACAGAGGATGAAGTTGGAGGAGAGGTTGGAAGAGGAGAAGATGGAGTGGAGAGAGAAGATGTTGGGGATGCAGCTTGAGCATGAGAAGCAGATGATGCAAATGTATGCTGATTCTTGTCAAAATCAGTTGCAGATTTTAGGGGTCATTTCTCGTCTCATATGTCAATTCCTTGGATCAGCAAATGATGGATTAGGTGGTGGATTGGGAACTTTGCCCCCTCAAGTTTTGCAGAATTTGCAGCATCCTGGGGGCTTGGGTGATGCTGGGAAGCCTCATGCTAGTTCACCTTCTGAATTTTTGTGAACTCTTTATCTGTAAAAGAAAATTTCTGCATTTATATTCTTAATTGATGATTCTCCTGGGAAATGTTACATAATTAATTTATTTGTGCTATCTTCTGTAATAAGGTTGATAGAGATATGATATTCTTGTTGTATATGAATAGGACCATTTTGTTACTCAAATTCCTTATCACATTTGTAAATATACTATTTCATTCATGTAACTCAGATTAGATCAAAATGTCTGAGATTGGCTGAGTCACTGACCACGATGCATTTTATAACAATTTTATGACTAACTAAATGCTTTCTAGTTTGTTCAGTGCTTTAGTGACTAACTTTATACTTTCTGTTTGCCTCAAAGTCAGGAGCAACACCTACTTGCTACCAAATTCTGCAAACAACTATCTGCAAGTCCAGATCTTTTGCTTCTCATCGTAAGAGATTTTTTAAGAGTGCTTCTCTCTTAATTCAGGCTTGTGACTGTATTTTGATTTCTGTTTGAACTTGAGATGGGATATTAGTCTCATGATATTTTCATATGTTATGTATTGCCATTATATGAATGTAGAAGCTCAGTTATTTGGTTTTATTTTTCACTAACTGTTAGCACAGAATGTTCATTTCTTATGCAGTGTGTTATCTGTATTCAGCTGGGTATTATTGTTTAATAGCCTTGTAGATATTGTATTTGAAGATTATCTATATTTGCACATTCTTAACTGTTAACATAAAGTTGGCTGTTTTGAAGCATAAAAATTGTTCGAACTATGTTATTTTTATCTTAAATTATCAAAACCAAGTTTAGACTCAACAACCTGTGATACATGCTTGATAATTTTCTTCAGTATACTGCAAATTCTTAATCTGGACTATTGGATTAAGAGATTAGTGCTTTTGGTATGCTACAGTTTTGAGCCATATTTTGTAGAACTTTTGAAAATGAGAATCACAGATTGACTGACAGTCACCTATTTGTCAAATTGAGGTAGTTGAAATTGATAAGCACTGTTACCTTATTTTGATCCTGTTTTCTTACTGGTTATATTTTAACTAGTTCTTAAATGATGCTGGTAAATTCGTTTTCACTGCTCAGCTTTTAATCCTAGCTGTGATTAATTGGTCAAATGTGATTCCAGACTCTTGATTATCTAGATGTAAAATGGCCTTCTTAGGAGCAGGAATATCAGAAGGCAGGGTCTAACTTTCTGGGAAGTCATTTTAACCCCCAATTGTGTGAACATGAGTGCCAAATATAGCATTATCAGAATGAAAGATTCTTGTCTTGCACAATTTGAATTCATATCCGAAATGTGTTGATTATTATTAAGTAGTTTTTCGATCCTCTTTTTTGGGTGAGGTGAAGAAACCAAGTTTTAGGAAAGGCAATAACAGTAGATATTCCATATTTTTCAACTTCAAAGTAAAAGATGTTGCATTCCATGAAATTAGATTTGCAGCTATAGCTATGCAATTGCTTTTCCTGGAATATATATTATATATATCAGTTATATCCAAGTATTCCACTTTATCTATTTGTCTGTCAAAGCTTGTGGGAAATTGGAGGCTTGTTGGCATGGTCTGGCAGGTGAGACAATGTTCTTTGGAAAGATTGTTTCTGATTGTCTTTGGACTCACAGTTTAGTGATCCACTAACTAGAATTATGCTTGATTATTGAAGTGTGGAATCTTGGACACTTGGCAGGTTGGCGATTGTGTTACATGGAATGTTGTCTTAATTGGATATTAAGAAACTCTCCAATTACAGACAAAGTTATACTTTCAATGTTTGGAGTTGGTATGAAGAATAGTGTAAACTATATACTGAAAATAGATTTTTCTATTATATTGTTGCAAGTACAAATATATTATGTAATGTATTATATTTTCCTTGTCATCAGGTATAAAGCTAAAAGGCTCATCTTTCATGAATCAGTGGTGGTTCCTGTATCTGTATCAAAGATTCAGGTTTGTCTTTTTCTGTGCATGGGATAATTATTAATTACTATGTTGATAAAAGAATTTTCATTTCTCATATTCAAAATCTTATATATATATACATAGATCGTAAATATAATAATGATTAAAAATTGGACAAAAACTCTATACAACTTGCTAATGATCCAAGAACTGTCATCTTCAGCCGACATAATCAATCACACCCTAAACTATGATTATTCAAAGAGTATCTAATTAGTTCACATTTATTTATCTTTTTTTTTTATATAAGCACATTTATTTATCTATTTGCAATCTTATCTTAATATAAATATAAAATCCAACAATACCAATTAAGGCATGTTAATTGAAAATATTGAAGAAAAGTCAGACATACTGTGATTACTTTCTTGAAAGGGAATATTAAAATCATCGAAAAAGCTAGGGCCAAACCCTGTAACATTAATTAGCATAATCTTTAGGGATTTATTAGTTTTCCCATTTCGTTATCATAATTATCAAGATTAAGTGGGAATCTTTTAAAATGGTCCACATGTTCTCATTCATGAATCATTTATCCACACTAATTTTTCTTAATCACGTCCACACGCACTCACAAATTGTTCTTCTTTTAATCATCATCACCACCACCCTCTTCCCCCTTTCTTGATTTCCCTCTACAAATATAAATTTTATGCATGAAAGAATCTGTCTTGATGAGAGATGGGGAATGGTAGCAGCAAGAAATTGGCAAAAGTGATGAAGATAACAGGGGAGACATTGAAGGTAAAGACACCAGTTTTATGTTCAGAAGTGGTTAAAGATTATCCGGGTTATGTGTTACTGGAATCAGATTTAGTCAAGAAATATGGGGTTCGAGCAAAGCCATTGGAGATTCATCAAGAACTGGAACCCAAGAAGATATATTTCCTTGTGGAATTGCCTGAGTTGCCAGTTACAGTACAACTGGATAAGGAGGAAGAGGATAAGAAGAACAAGAAACTGCCCAGACGGGTTCGTTCTGCTTCTTCTGTACCGCCGTCTTTGCTTAATCATATGAGTGCTAAAGATCGGCTTGAGTTTCTGATGCTCACTAGAAGATCAAATTCTGATGTTTCTAATAAGATTAATATTAGATCTTCAGGGACCAGTAGTCCACAGCCGCCGGCGACGGCGGCGATGCAGGTGAAGATGAGGTTGCCTAGAGCTCAGGTACAAAAGCTTATACAAGAAAACCAGGATGAATCCAAGCTTGCTGAGAAAATTGTAAACCTCTATATGCAGAATTCTCAGGTGGACAATTCCGATCACGATCCCGATAACCGTCGTCCCTGTCCCTGATGATCTTGTACGTTGGATTTACATTAAAAATAAAAATAAAAATAAAAAGTTTAAGCCCATACTAGTCTTTTTCACTTTAGTTAGCACTTTTTCTTTTTTTTTTTCCTCCATTCGTCACCAAAAACTTGTATTTGATAATTACATGTTTGTTTCTCATGTCATCAAAGAATTGTAAATGAAGCATATTTATATATATATATATATATATATATATATATATATATATGTATGTATGTATGTAATAATATTAGATATATATATATATAACGTTTGCATGAGTGTTCAATTTCATTAATTCAGCTACGCACTTAATACACTTACTCGATCGTGTGGAGTTGTTGTAAGCAAAACAAATTCATGAAAATACTTATATATGTTATGAAAATTAAGATTATATATATATATATTATGCTATATGCTTAGAAGAAATTAAGATTCAAGATTGAATATCTTAATATTTATATATATATCATTAAAACTCACAAAATGCATAGGACAAAAATAATAATTATGAAAGGAACAGTCAACATAGAAGTATTATATTGTATGGCTGCCAGTCCCGATTTATCTTTTTCTTTTTTTCTTTTTTGCTTTTCTTATCCATCCACTGTTACTGTCTCATTTCCATTTATAAAATAAAATTATTAAAAAAAAAAAAAAAAAAAGAAGACGAAGACATCCACACTAAGTGGTCACTTTACGGGTTTGAGACGGCTAGACTTAAATTTCAATTCTCAAGTCAAAATTAATTATAAATTAATTTAATAATTGTATGTTTATATATATATATTGCCAAGCAAATTAATATTATACACGGATTGGTGGATTAATTAACTTCAAACTAAAACACACACCAAAATACTCACACAACATAAAAGTGTACATATTCACAATCCCACAAACAAAAAAAAAAAAAAAAAAAAAAAAAAAGGCAATTAATTAATTAATTACGTACTTACGTACTTTAACATGCATGTTAATTACGACAGAATAATCTTAATTAGTTTGTTGGGTGTGGGTGCCTGGCGGGTGAATCTGGCAACCGATTCCCGTTCGAATCATACAAAATCTTCCCTGAAAAATTCAACGGACGGCATTTTTCACCTTTGATAATCGTCTTTTTCCAAATAGCTTCTTGATCATCATCATCATCTTCTTCATTATAACAATTATATTCATGGAGATTTTCTCCTTCGTCCTGCACTTTCTTCCAAGAAATCTGCATCATCATCATCTTAGACTTCAACAACAGTGCTTTACTACTCATACTGCTCTGCAACCTTGCCAATGATACCCTTTGACTATTTTGATCCCCAAGTCTCTCCGTTTTCAGTTCCCCACGTCGACTGATCTTCGATTTAATTGATGATCTTTTTTTCTCTCCGTGAGAAGAAGAAGAACCACCGCACAAGAACATTACTATGGATAACACGGAGAGGATTCCAAGAAAGGTAGCAGCAACGGGTATGGTGAGCCATGGAGGTAGTATTAAAGATATTTTATGAAGAAGGTGGTGTTGATGATGATGAATCAGTAGCAGCTTAGGGACGATGTTTCTCGCCATGTCTGTCTTTTGTTTGGTCTAGAGAGAGAGACAGAGAGGAGAGAGAGAATATATTTAACTAATTTTGTGACTGAATTCTTGTTTGGTGAGTTGTTCTGATGGCTTGATTTATAAGGTGGTGTAGTAGACTTGACTCTTGCCTTAGAAAATTTGCACTTTCTTTTTTCTTGTCACCAAGAAAACGATATATAATATATATATATATATATATAATTATCATATTAGAAAATAATAATATATAACTCATACTTATTAATTATTTTTATTGAAAAGAATATAAAATTATAAAATATATATAAATCAATTTTATATAGTATTTTCTTATTCTACAACCAGTAAAAAAAAATTCAAAATAAAGGAATAATAAATAATAATTATTATTATTAATAAACTTGTGAAGTTTAAGGATTTACCACGCATGATTAGTACACGTACCGTGATTTACCGGTCATGTTGACTTTGCTAGCTAATTGATGAGTTTGACTGTCTCAGTCAACCTCAAAGACTGACCACAAAGGACAAATTCATTGACTCGGTAAACTGGGATAAAGGCATTATTTTTTTTTTTTTGTTCAAATATAATTATATAATCATCACGAATGAACAAATAATCGTTATAAAAATTATTTCTCATATATATACACACGTATATACATACATAAATATTGTTTGAAAATTTGAGAATTTTCAACAGATTATATATATATATATATATGAGGTGCACTGATTCATCAAATTAAAAATACGCAACCAACATTACAATAAATCCATCCCTTTTATTAAACTTCTTTCCAAAGATACGGTTATCGATGATTGTTTACGCAAACACCATATAATATATATATATATATATATATTATATCACCTAATTGTAATAACTATCCATAAATTATTACTTTGCTACTCGGCAACATTAGCCCTGTCCTTTTGTTAAGATCCGAAACTATAAATTATGCTACTATAAATTTAACAATACTCCATAATATTGTAGTTACTATAGTAAAATAAATATTCGAATTTACTATAAATATCTAAATTCATTGTAGTACAACGTATATATTTACACACGCCCTACAAAGTTGTGTTTAAATAACATTACATATATATATAAATATAAGACAGAATAATTACCAAAAAAATATATATAAATATATATATATATATATAAAAGACAGAATAAAAAATATTTTTTGATAGATAAGACAGAATAATATATATTTACATATAAACTGAGAAAAGCAATAAAGGATATTGCAAATATGTAGAGAAACAAAGCATGAATTAAAGAAACAATATTACATATCAAATATATGGAGTAGCGATCTTTTAATACATATATATATATATATATATATTATATTAATTTTTTGGAATGGAATTAAACTGGATGGTAAGATAATCAGATGGGAATACATTTTGTGACAGATGGATAAACGACGGTGGCAGGATGAGCCATAATACGGCGACCCTTGATGTGACGAAAGCAATAAACCAGAGCTCCGACCGGCCACTCCACCAGAGCTGCGGCGGCGAAAGCCAAGAACCCGACAGTTGGACCAACAACTTTGCACCTACAGGGATTGTCAGTATTCCCACATTGAATACAGATTGGAACACCAATAGCCATGTTGGACTTGAAAGATCGATCCCAAATAGTAGTATTGATAAAACCAAATAATTCTTGTTATAATCTGTAAGATTTTTGTCACACGAATCATCAACAAATTTTGGAGTAAGAATTAATTAAGAAGAAGATGTTATTCCGCCATTTTCTTGTTTATTTAAGGTGCTCGAGTTCGAAAGTTAGGGCGGTGGATGGGGGAACATGCGCTCCACGTGTTCGGTTTCTAGTGCTGATATTGTCCACGTGTCTGCAGACTGTGGCACCGAGCGATTGGATTAGTCATTCGGCTTTTCTATTTTCCTTTTTTTTTTTTTTTTTATAATTCCCTTGTTAAACACTATCTGGGCCAGTAGAAAAAGCCCAATCTTATTGGACTATTCTTTTTTATAGACAACATGTTGGGAAGGCCCATTACTTTTTTATCTAAGGCCCATTCATTTTCTTTTTTTTTAATTTAAAAAAACTTTCTCGAACTCATGAACTTTATTAGTCATAAGTAAAGTTACTATCAACTAAATTACGTTCTTTTGACTTAGAAATGTTTGTTTGTAGGAGTTTTGTAAATTTAATGATTAATTGTGAAGGAAGACAGATACTCGTATCGTGTCAAGTTAAATTAAAATAATTACATTTAATCAATCAATTTAAACACGACATGAAAGTATAGTCCTTCCAGACTCTGAAATTTTCAAGAGGTTGGGTCTGTGATCAGCTTTGCTTTCTTGAATCTGCAGAGAGGCAGGCAGGCAGGCACAGGACAATCTCATTTTTCAAACTATCATTTTTGAGAGTGTTTTGATATGGCACTTACATATATATATATATATATATATATATATATATATATATATATATATATGTTTTGGAGTGTTTAAGGGAAAGGTGAAGCTTGGACTATATACAAAACCCCACCTTTTCCAGCAATAGTCAGACAGTCCTAGCTAATTAACCAAAGCCTTTTTATTTCTTTCTTTTTTAATGATTAAAGAAGAGTTTGAATTTGGTGGTCGGGGGTAGGTATTCTCGTCCTTTTTCTTTTTTTTTTTTTTTTCCTTTGTCCCAACTAAGAAAGCATCTAAGTACTAACTATGGAGTTCTGGATGGACTAATTCTAATAACCAATTACAATTAATTGGGATTCTTTAAAATTAATGATGATGAAACCCTAAAGTTAATCTTCATACATTCTATGAGCAATTATATTCCTAATCGTTTTCAATGTCAAAGATTAGATTTTTGAAGAACTTTATATATTAAACTACCCTAATCAAGGGCTAAGTTTTATAAGTTTAGTTAATTGAAAAAAAAAAAGAAAGTGAAAAAGCAAAGATGGTTTCCAGTGTAAACTTGAGTCCAAAGGGCATCTTTCAGGGCCTGTTCTTCCGTATTAGATTCTTTTTCTTCCTTCCATTAAAGAGATTAATTAATTATATGAAAAATAACACACACACATGCACAAACAATGCTTTGACCCTTTTTCTTCAGGAATCATCCATGCATTGGGTCTTAATCTGTAAAAGCTAGCAAAGAGCTTTCTCCATGATTACATATATATATATATAAACCTCATTCTAACACAAAGTCATATTCTTGAGATCCTAGGTAGTGAGTGCATTCAATTGATCAACGGTCCAGATTTTTCCTCTCAGTATGAACTCTCCTTGTGTTACACGCCACATAGCATATATATATATATAGAGAGAGAGAGAGAGAGAGTCAAGGAGGAGAAAAGTATAATATATGCACATGCATGCCCTATATATGAGTAGATGAACACATTTATTAGTAAAATGTCCAGATGCCCTTATCTTGAGTTGCACTCTTTATTTATTTCTACCAATTATTGGAACCAAAAAGCTAGTAAGGATATTGACAACTTCACACTTTATTTTCTTCTTCATGACTTGAGGAGCTGTTTCATTTTAACCCTTTTTTCTTATTTTGTGAATTTGAAGTATAAATTGAGTGCATTTAATTCCAATATATATATAGGAAAAATATACTGATGTTGGGGAATTTCTCTGCCAAGAAGAGATATGATTCTTTTAAGCATATTTATTATAAATGGAAATTGGAACTTATTCTGCCAAGAGATGCATGATCTGATCATCAGATCAAAACTTTATATAAGTTTTTTGGTTAATAATTATATATGCTGTATATATGTAGGAAGCTTTTCAAACAAGAGAGAGAAAGAAAAAGGAAAAAAGAAAAAAAGGGTTTGATTATAGAGAGACAAGTCCCTACATATTTACAACATCCACATGCAATTCGTTTTCATGCTTACCATAAAAAAGAGGCTCATAATTGATCACTCCTCTCCTCTCCTCTCCCTAACCAAACCAAAATTCATCTTCTTTACTTTATAAGTCTTTACCCCATATATATATATATATATATATATATATATAACATTAATTATTTACACTTAATTTCTCTTATTGGAATATATAAGAAGATATATATATATCCATCCAAATTCCAAATGTTCATATCTTCAATGTTTGGATGGAATTCAAGATCTTGTTCGAAGCTTATTATTATAACTATAATTCTCCTTTTTCTACACTACTTCTTGATTTTTGCAGCTGCAGATGATGATCATCATGATCATGGTCATGGTGATGACAAGTCATCATCAGTGCCAACAGTTCATAATGTGAGCATAAAATGTGGGGAATGCCCATGCGTGAATCCATGCAACCAACTGTTGCCACCACCACTACCACCATCTCCATCTCCACCACCACCGCCGGCATCCCCTCCTCCAAAGAATTGTCCTCCACAAACACAACCGCAACCACAAACGCCACCACCTCCGAGGTTCATATATTACACGGGGCTGCCTGAACAATCTAATAATAACATTCCACCACCACCACCGAGATTTACTTACGTGACAGGTCCGCCTGGAAATCTTTATCCACCTGATCCATTTAATCTGGAAATCTACTCCAAAGCTTCTACAAGAAGAAGAAACAAAAATATCCTTTTTGTGGGATGCGGGTTGCTTCAAATGTTGCTGGTTTCTTGGGGATTATTCTAGGAAATTAAAGAGGAAGTTCTTGAAGATGGGATATGTTTCTACTTTTTTAGTACTTATTAATTCATGTTCTTCATCTTCTTCTTGATTACAATTTTTTACTTTAGTTAATTAATTACAAAGCTCCCTCTCTCTACATTTAATTATTGTATTTTCTAGATATTCATTACCTATGTCTGATTCATCAGTTGTTTCTTATCCCCTACCATATATATATATATGTTTTTTATTATAGATTATTATTCAAATTTTATTATTAATTGTCTTGAAATGAAATTTTATTTTTCAAGAATGGCCCTCAATCTCTGCTTCACCCTATGAGGGTGTGGTGGCAAAGGTACTGCTCTAGGACTGAGACCAAGTCAATAACCATTATATATATATATATATATGTTAGTGTAAGTACATAGAAGATCAAGGAGTGAGGTAAAGTATTCTTTACAGTGAAGCAAACGAACATGGTGGAATAAAATGGGGGAACCAATCCCCGGCCAAGAAACAACTAAAATGCATGCAGATTCGATTCTTAAGTTGGTGGAATAAAACTGATTGACAATTAATTAATGAATTAATCTTTTTTGACTCATAGAATCCTTAATTAATTAATTATTTTTTTATTAATTTTAGTGTAAGAAAATAATAAAATTTGACCAATACATGATATTTTGATTGAGAGCATTGATGAAGCTAATTATTAATTATTGCCAATCATTCATGTTTTTATTACTTAAACTGACAGATACATTGTTCTCCAGAACCCTACTTTTTTTTTTTTTTCTGCAGAAAAAAATAGATCGAATTGAATATATGCTCTGAACTTTGAATGAATATATGCTGCCCCGAGCTTTTACTCTCTCTCTCTCTATATATATACATGTAAGTATTATTTCTTTATGTACAATGCTTGCGCGAAATGAATATATATATATATATATATATGTATATAGTCTATTGCTGTATACAACATTATGTTAGAATGGAAACTTCATAGGAAACTTATAGTACCCTCAATTACACATTTAAAATGTAAGATTTATTTTATTTTATTTTTTATAAATATGTGTTTAAATACTTATTATTAACTCTAATAGTTTATTTAGTACACTACAGTTGACAAGTCGTCACAAACTTGTCTGACCATAGAACGAAGCAAATCATCTATTATAGTAGATTGAATCTCTCTTTTTGTTTGGTTATCTCGTATTCAAAGCTCATTGAAACTCTTTAAGAAGAATATAATGATTCTCATCTATGTCGGAATAATAGTTTTTGATCATCTAAAACAAGTTAATAAAAGTAAAAAAAAAAAAAAGAAGAAGGCAAAGGGAGGAAAATTATGGAGATTTATTCTTATTCTGTGGAAAAAGGGATAAACACCTTCTTCTATAATGAAGGAAGCTTAAAAGATGTATGTAAAGTAGAGAAGAATCTGATTGTAAAGATTTAAGGCATCTGTCTCTCTTAAGTTATTTATGTAGAGTTTACTTCACTTCACTTTTTACTCATCATCATCATCATCATTTCAATTTGACTTTTTTTAAATTCAATTACATCAAGAAAATAGTGTTTTGTGTATATATATATATATATAATATATATATATATATATATATAGATATATATATATATATATATAGATATATATTCTCATGGCTTTCATTGAAAAGAAGAAAAGAAAAAGGGATGTAAAAAGATGGAAGCTGCAGCTTACCCTCCAAAAGGAGATTGATTAATTGTGCAGGCAGCAGCTCTCATGAATTATTATTATTATTATGATGGCTTATAAATAAAGAAAAATGCTCTCACCAGCTTGAGCTTGCTTTCAAAAGTCCTAAAAAAATATTATTCAATTATTCCAACTAACAACCATTTTTTGTGACATATTAAAACCAGCTTCTTAATATATATATATTTTCCATCACTCCTTTTCTTTCCATGGCCAGAAATTTGTTCTTCAACTCTCTTCTTTTCCCATACTTGTTCACAGTACATATTTTGTGTTTATTCAGTGCCATTGCCAATGTTTCTGGCCAAGCAGTACTGTATGCTTCTCCTCCACCACCTGATAATGCATGTCCTAATTATCCCTGTCTTCCTCCCTCAATAGTTACTACAAACTGTCCTCCTCCTCCTGCGCCGCCTTCGCCTTCACCACCACCGCCAACACCAGTCTATAATCCTCCACCTACTCCGGCATACTTGCCATTCTTCCCTCCACCGGATTACGTGAACAATCTCTATGCACCTCCTCCTCCTGATCCCATTTTACCATATTTCCCATTCTACTACAAGAATCCTCCTCCACCTCTAGACTTCTCCTCCAAAGCCGTTTGTATTTGTAATCATCTTCCCACAATGACATGGATTACAGCCATAACCACAGTACTACTATTTCTTTCACTACACTACATGAATTAGATGTTGGCTTCAAAGAAGTGATAACCATTCATGGAGCTTAGAGTGATGATCATCAAGTTTTCAAGGTGGAGTAGTATGTAGAAGACAAGCTTTCCATTGATTGATTGATGGCAAATGGCCGCTGTGTTCAAGCCCCCTGTTTTCTCTCTCTTCATGTATCAGAAAATAATTACTTTACTTTTGAGAAAGTAGAATACATTTTTCTTTTATGATATTATAATTCATTAGCTTTAAATTCATTACTGTCAAATATCAAAATCAATTATGTGTAAAGCTTGTTATCATTAATTATCAAGTTCTATTATGGGACTGTTATGAGGTTACCGGACAACCAACCATAATAAGAGGGAGGGACCTGCCCATAATGGCTTTGTTGGTAGGATTCGCTGTGTACAGATCCATCACGTTGTTTTCTGAACTATAGCAATCTTCCTTCCCATGGAATAATCTAATAGAAATTATTTGGACTACACTCAATTTACACACAAAATTTGCCATACCCAGTGCCTTTATTAACAGACACTAAAGCCTATAAACATGTAAAGGTCAAACCCGGTAGCTTGGAAGAATTGGTAAGCAAACTCCTAATGCTTCTTCTAGGACGGATGGTCGAAGGTTCGAATCTCCCTGGGGTGATTAGTGTCATGTTAAAAAACTCTAAGTTAAGCCCTAATCCTCGAGTAAGAGTTACTATACAAGTGCTTTCTGCAGACCGAGTCCGGATTAGTTTCACCGAAAAAGTGAGGACACCGAGCACCCCAAGTGGGTACCAAAAAAGGTCAGGGAGTGAGAGAGAGAAGACTTATGGGGCACAAATTAGACGGAGAGAGTACTACCCACACACACGAGACATAAAGGAAAAATCCCTCTAACGACAAGCAGGGGAGACATTAGCCAACTTATCATTATACAAGAAAATAAACGTAGCTAGAATCTTTATCATATTAGATCCTACAGAAAAAATATAATTTATGCTATAACTTTCCTTATTCTTCTCCACATCTAATCTGGTACTATATATTCTACTTGTGGGACAGAATTTCCCAGACCAGTAATCCTGTACAAGCATGCGAGCAGCAGCTTGAATTTTTGGTTATGTTTGAATTTCTAATCAGCGGCAGCTAAAATTGCCAATAAATGGCACCTATGCCGCAAGATACTAACAGTTTTTTTTTTTTTTCAAATGATCTATATATATAGATATATATTCATCCACATCTAAAGTTCTTGATGATATACTCAAACAATCCTGGAGTCCAATGATTTGATGATCTTCCTGCGCCATATAGCAGTTTCAGGATCAAATTTCAGCTCCCATGTTGGCCAATAATGTAGATCCTGCTTAAGGGTAAGTACTCGAGGCTTCCCGTTCAGGTGTACTGTTCTTACACGCACAAATTGTCCATCTTCCAATTCCTGTCAAGTATTTCACTATATTAGAGGGTGTAAGAGTCTCAATGCTTGATGAGGATGATCACCAGCACCTTTCTCATCAGATCATATTCCAATAAACATAGCATAACACAAACATAAATTACAAGAATTCAACACCTCCTTTGCATAATGGTGTCAACATATTTCCAATAGTTGTTTTTAAAGCACGACATATAGAAAACACACCTTTGTCACATCAGCAAAAGCATCCAAGTTAGGAGTTCGTTTGCCGTTAACTTCTACAATCCATTGAAGAGCATACAGACCATACCGATGAACAGGACTCCCATGACACCACCTGAACAGAATGTAATATGTCAACAAGCTTTTTCACTAGTAAAAATGGTGTTGCCCTCCATAGCAAAGAAATATTTAGAAATTAATTTTACAAGACCGGAGATCCTTTAGATCATTCAGAACTCCTTTTGAGTTGCATACTAGCTACCTTCGCTCCAATCCATTAAAGGAACATCCCGGTGGCCCAGGCATTACCAAATTAGAGTATCACTATTTTCAAACAAAGTTTCAGGATATTCACCTGGCAACATATACACCATGGCCTTCATCAGGAAGAAATCCAAGAGCACGTACGGCAGGATGGGGATCCTGAACAATACAGCCACACCAATTTATCACCCGTGCAGTTCCCTTCCCGTCTCTTACATCTGTTCCCACCAAAAGTTCAACCTCATGACCCTGCCAAGATATTGCAATTACATGATTCATAAATCAGTGTCAGAACTCTATCAAGGAATTGAATAGTTCTATACTCAAGCACGGTTGATCTGTGCTAATACTGAATCCAGTAACCAATACAAGTGAAGAAATTAAAGAGCTTTAAAACTCCATTTGCTCACCTGACGGAAGATGGTCATATTAAGTGTGCCATCATTATCATTATACTTGTCCAATGCTTGACAAGCATCTTCAATGTCACGAAAGCATGTAACTGGAACTTTGTTAATTGCCAAAACCATGTCGCCTTGTTCTAATAAATTTTCAGCTTTAGAACCTGCTAAACATCCTTTAACCCTCAGGACTTGACGTCTAACTGGATCCTTTTTAACAAGGGCCTGCATTGGCAGATATAAAAGTTGAATGAAATGCCAAAGAACAAAAAGGTTTGAGCAAACTCTACAGTGCAGCACTTCTCAATCGTAAGACCAATTTAAAGTACACATGCAGCTACACGAAGTATGTCCACTTCTTTTACAAGAAAATGAAAACTGCCCTAGATTCAACACGACTCTTAAAGACTTGAAAGCAGAAGTAGCAAACATGAGTCTTGCAATATAACAATATCGAACTTGCTTAATTTCCACTAAGCAATCAGGGAAATGGGTCAACAATTCATGCTTACTATAAATAGATATCATATACAATGCAACTGAGAACAGGTGAATTGACATCATATATATGTTTTCATTTCAACTCAACAGAAAAAAAAATATATAAATAGATATCTCAGGCAGCATACCTGTATCCACGCATCACTTAGTCCAAAGCTCCGAGCTTTGGAAAGCAAAGTCGGGTAAAGCTCAACTTCCAATATTCTTACAAGTGGCATGGGTCGCTTGATACCATTTATCAGTAAGCAAGGACCATCAGAACCAGAAAGGATTTTGTCAAGAACACGACTGATTGTATAAATTGGAATGCCTCGGACGAACTGATGATCTTCTGATGAACTACTACCATATTTCAACTGGAAATAACATAGCATAGCAGGCATCAGATATTTTTTCCACAAGTACTCAAGAAGTCAGAGATGAAAAGTAAAAACCTGGGTAGAAAAGCTTCCCCATATAGCCTGAACTCTGCCATGCTCATCAGTTAGCACACCAGAAAATGTACTGCCAAAATCTGAAACAACAAAATAAAGATTGTGAACCAGCATATATTAGAAAAATCTTGGATAACTACATATAGTATAGATAATATTAAAGAAGACATGTATTGAAATAATTAAGAACCTATCATGCTGCATTAAATCCAAGTGACAACACGTAGTGGCAGAAAATAACAAAAATTACTATTATAACCTACCTGTATCAAGCTCAATAACTTCCATATTGGTGGCTCGGTAACGTGGACAATCAGCTGAACCAATATTCAAAGCAGCACAAGGATTGGTGACAAAGGACTTTCTGGAAGTTGCTTGGAGACTTCGACTCAAACCCACAAGATGGACTGAATCTCCCCGACGAAGAGCAGGCTCTATGGCACATGATATAATTAAGAAATATTTATCAAATATTCTGTTTCTTCAGGGGAATAATAAAACATGGACATTTAAATTGAAAGGAGAACATTTGAAGCTTGAGGAAATTGTCACAAAATAAGTGAACCAAAGCAAACAGGTTTACCCGGAAGAAGTTCAGCAGCACGGACTTCAGAGAAACCAACAGCTCCCAAAGCAGATGGATCATATGCAACAAGAGCAAAATTATGGACAGGATGGAGAAAAACCACCTGTGGGAAAGTTACAAGGCTAAATAACAGCATATAATTATGCAAACATTCAACAAAATTTCAAAATTACCTCCCCTGGAATTTCCATAGGAAAGGCAGCAAAAGACAGCATCAGATCAGAAACAGCTACTGCAACTGTATTTTTGTCAACTGCAACTAGCCCCATCTTCTCGGAATGATATATGATGACACCAGTTCCAAAAAAATGTTGTGAATGTACTCCATCTATCATACATGATGATGGCACATGAACCTGCAATATTAGACCCAGAATGGACTTTGTCATCAGCAATTTAAAGTGCTAAAAAACTCTAGCATACTTCCTTAAGGTATAAGACTGAGCATGATAAGTAACATGCAGCAAAGAAAAGACCTCCAAATTAAAAAAATATATATTTCAAAAGAGAAAAGATCTTCAAATATTTATTATATTTAAAAAAAAAAAAAAAAAAAAAAACGGAACCAAGATCAGAAAGTGTTTCATAACTTCAACCCATGACAAAGCACATGTGATTTACTACAAGGTAGCACACTATATAATCCTTGATAACAAGTTACCTCAAGCATTACAAGGGTTGGCTCTATGACACGTTCAGCAACTGAAGCATTAGCTGAAACAACTGAAGCACCTTGAACATCTCTCGCAACCAAGTTTTCAACATTTCCAGAGTCCTCTAATCTTTCTTCTCTTGGCTCATCTAAAGAATAATCCACAATTACATTGCCATTGGCAGATGATTCCTCTTCAACTCTCCTTTTTTTTGTCCCAGCATCAGATACCACCTGAGCATGCTCCCCATCAACAAGATGTACAAAACTTGTTTCCATACTGGTAACACCATCCATCGGTTCAAGTCCAGCACATTGCTGCATTTGTTCCGTTTGACCAACTTCACAGGTGATTGAAGATAATCTATGGTTTGTTAACTCCTCTTCAACAGGAGGTACGCAAGATAATAAAAATGGTGATTTGGCTGGAAGTGCAGGTTTCACAACCCATAAACCAGAGCTGTCATCACGAGTATATATTTGAGGAGGAGCATACCACTCATGACGATCAATAGTAACAAGGACAGACTGCAAGTGAAGTTTAGTAAGAAAAGTTGTACAGGTAGCTACAGAAAAACGAAAACATGCACATATATGTGTGTGATAACATTGACTACAGGGTATAGATGGCAAAAAGAATTTCATCATTCAATCTCCACCACTTGTAGTAAGCCGAATACTCTTACAGCACACCAGACTATTAATCAGCAAATATCCTTCTCAAGAGAAAACACGAGACATAGAACTGAACACAACAATATGCATAATTCTACAAAGGGCAAAAGAAAATAATTATAAAATTCAACAATACCTTCCTGCGATGACGATCTGAGTAGCTTATGTACTCCAGTGGTACTCGTGCACCTCTAGACAACTTAGATAGAATAGAAACAAAGTCCTCAAGCTTTGATATATCTTCACCAGAAAACTTTTTAATGATAGCATGGCGTGAAACCCCAGCTCTAAAAAGCATATATCTGCATTAAAATGGGAAGCATTATTCTTCCAAATATTGGTAAAAGTAATGCTTCAGCACGCCAGAAATAACAAGAAACAAAAAAAAAATCTCCTTGGCCAACAGGATATAAGCAGTATATGAAATGACTTTCAGATATAAACTTAATATATAAAGAACAATATAGATACCCTGGTTCAGCAACATAGACAAGACCGCAGTGAAAACGGAAATTTCTAGCCTGCATTAGAAAACATGTTATGTTAATATTACATGATATGTACATTGTAACAATACGCATATAAATAGCACTGGGAACAGGCAAAAGATATCTACATAGTCCTTACCAGACAGATTCCATATTTGGTGAAGATGAATGATTGAATTGGAAGAAAGGAGCCAAAAACAATACAGTTAAACTTTTAGCACCTTTATGCATTTTAAATAAAGAAAGAGGTGTTGCAAAGAGACAAGATATAACATATTTAAAGTGAAAATAATTTCAACTAATTCATGAATTGCTATATTAAAGTTAATAACTGGCCAAAACATAACTCTTGACTTTACAAGAAAAGACTTCTTATTTTGGTTTGATTTTTTAAAAAATGACCGAAGGTTGATCCTTAATAAGAAATGTTAAAAACTAACTACATCACACAATTTATATTAACTTTAACCTTTTCTTCTCTCTGCTTTTAGAAACAATTTCAACTACCACGCAAAACTTTCCTTAGAAACCACGAGACTAGTAAAAGAGGTCTAAGCTCATGAGGCATTGAACAAGAAACCCTAGTTCTTCATGTTTACCAATGTCCACAAAAATATCTTTCTACTATAGGATACAGAACAACCAAATGGCCAAATCCAATAGACTACCAGTTCTAACCAACTTAAATAGAATAGAGTGTAAAAATATATAGGAGTATGTGATATCCAGGAAAAGGATATTTTTCTTGTTTCATACCAGTACAGCCAGATGCAAATAATAAGGTTTCTGCTTCCAATGAGAGTATATAAAGCAAGCATAAAGTTCTATTGTGTTTACTTGGCTATCAAGTTTTACAGAATATACCAGTACAAAATCAAGAACTCAGGTAACATGATTTTTTTTAAAAAAAAGAAAAAAATTATATTAGAATTAATACTAAGATAAATATTAATATTAAAACTAAAGATAACTAGATCAATTAAAATTTGTAAGTGTAACCACCGCAGAATCTTAAAATTACAATCAATGCAGAATTAATCTGGCAGCGCAATTATATAAAGCCTGCAGGAGCCATGTAAGCATAGACAACCTGCTGATAAGAAAGAGGGTGTATCACCGCACCACTAACTTCCAAGAAGTAATCAGGAGTTATTGAGTGTAAATCTTGAACCTGAAAAATAACAAGTGAATATATGAGACTTACAAGACAAGCTGTAGAATCATTAAGGGTGGAATTTAGAAGCTTACAAGAATAATCAATTTCTTTTCTCTCAAGGACTTAAAAGAATAAATATGTAGCAAAGAATTTTTTGCTTTAGGCCTATTGCTACTCTATTTGACGTAATGAAACAACAAAGTCAATCATAGTTTCAATTACTATTTTTATTAGTCATAATTTATACATCATAAATTATCATTTGTTTAAATAACAAGAGGTAAATGGATAAATATTGTAGATTACAAATATTCATGGTAAAACTCACCACCAAATTTAATGTTAATGGTTTTCCACCCCGTTCAATTTGAATTTCTACATTCTTTTGCACGCATTCATCAAATAGAGTCTCCATCTTCAGGAACTGAGTAGTCACCTACACCAGATATCAAGAGTCACAACTGTAATTCATTAAATTACCATAACTAATATATCAAAGAACAAATACTTAATGCTTTAAAAAGATGGTCCAAAATCAAGATATTTAATTTGGTAAAAGGTACCAAAAGCACAAGATCTGATTGTAACAGAAAGGTATACTAACCTCCCCATTCATACGAACAAGCACATCACCTGGCTCCAAATAGGTGTGAGCTGGGCCACCTGGCACCTAAATAGATGAAGGATACAAATAGATGTTTTAAGAAGATAGAATGTAAGAATGAAGTAATGTTAAAGTAAAAGGAAATAATCTCACCACAGAATCTACAACCAGCATTCCAGTTTCTCCTGGAGGAGATGCTTGGCGTACTAACTGTTCCAATTAAAGTTCAATTAGGCAAAGAATCACCATGATAAATAATATTTTCTTATAAAAAAGATGTTGAGTAAGTAATTGATATACCTGCTCTGTTTCCGTTTGAAGACCAAGTCTACGAGTCTCGTCAAATCCTTTGTGAAGAAATGTAACCTACACAGCAAATATTCCTATCCTATCATTCTAAAAAAATAAAAAATAAAAAAAATCGCAGATCCAAAAAGATCAATGCTGAAATGCTGGAGAATTTTGCCCACTTTTCTGGAGAAAGTGGAAAAAACAGAAGAAAGAACCAACAAACCTGGAGCGTACCACGAGGAATTGAAACTGCCTCCCATTTTTCAACAAAAGAATGGCATCCTTTTTGTAAGAATTTGAAAGCCCTTACAACCTGGGGTTCAGGAATAACATGATTGAGTAGTTAACGTGTATTAACCTAAGAGATAAACTGTAAACACAAAAGGGCATCTGTAATACTAACATTCTAATCAATAATAAGACAAAATAATTTGAAGCTAACATCTCAGAGCAAAAGAAGACAGCCATGGTGGGGTTTCAAAAATATTTACCCGTTCTAGAGGCAAGAAAAATGCTGAAGCACTTGACGACTTGCTCCCAGCATTCAAGGCAACTGCCCTACCTTGCCAATCAATCACTGGGGAACCACTTGAACCACCTTTGGTCCCAGAAGCAGCCTGTAGTAACGAGGGGGAGAAGAAGAAGAATATCAAACTTAAAGTGAAAAAATATAATAAACATTTCTTTCCAAAATGAATGTCCACTTTATGTAACAAAACATGCAAAAGAGAAATGATGGACACGAGCCTATTATTCCACATGAATCAAAATTCATTTAGGATAAAGTAGTATAACATTATTGAACAAATGTTCTTTTAGATTTTGTTAGCAGAATTAAATGCATTAATGTTGTAAACCAGGCATAAAGAATATTACATAGAAAAACTTTATAGAGGTAATCAACTAACATACAGAAACTTCTTCTCAATATTTGAAGTCCTAAAAATGTTGTAAACTAATAGAATAATATTTCTATTACAATGTTTCACTTAGTACTGCTGGTACCATAAATGAGAATATCAAAAGTAGGAGATCATTTAGCCTGCCAGCAATTATAATCTTTATGTTTGCTACTACAAACTGAAACCAAGGAACTAGTCGGAAACGTAGATAAGAAGCACAATACTCAGTAAGCATTTTGCTGCAAGAAGTTAACGGTTACTAATACTTGTCAGATCCTTAGCCACCTGAACCTAGAATGAACCTTGACAAAAAATCCATATATAGCAAACAAAATGCACTTTCCAAATTGACCTTCCATTCACAGACACCCACATAATACGCAAAAAGAACATGGCATTCGTAAATAAAATTTCCACATAAGGAGGGTTTTTTCCTCCCTTACTTATCAATCTTCATGATCTGTGCATCCTAGAAGCAACCTTAGAATCAAAATTCTCAACAAAGAGCCAAGTGGAGGCCAGGTTACCTTAGTATTCACAAATACCAAATTTACTTTGAAAATAAGGAAGAAACCTATTATCACATATTGTCCCAATAAAAGCACTCAAATGCATTATACTTACTTGCATGTAAAATGTGTTGAAGTCATTGTACCCGTCCCTGCAAGAACATTACATGTGTCATCAAAAAATAGCTGCTGGAAAGGTACAGTCCATATAAACAAATGATCCAAACAACATATCCAGTATTCAAAAAGAAATCATTACTGAAAACTAAATCAATCCTCAACTTTGTGCCAAAGAGACAAAGTCACCGCCTCAGCTAAAAAAGAAACCAGGTGGCACAAATAGTAAAAGAAAATAAAAAGGATTAAAATTCATGTTTTCTTTATTTGTCAGAGTAATGGCCATTTAAAAACTGTTCAAAACACAAAAAAAATCCTGCAGATGATAAGAACACAGAAGTGGTTCAAGAAACAGTACAAATTATCTAGGAAGTGTGTAGATTAGATTGAGACTTCATTCACCATTCATCAATGGAAGAACTCTTTTAATTTGAGTCCCCTTGCAAGACAAACACTATCAATCCATATTTCCCAATATTACAGTAGATGTCCAGAAAGAGAAAAGCCAGGAATGCTAGGAACACATACTTCTTATAATGTGGAGCATCTCTATCCAAACGAGCAATTGTGCCAGCTAAAATAGAGACCTATAAACCATAAAAGTACAAAATCAGATCACATAATTAAAAACACGAATTTCATGTGGGGGGGATATCAGATGCCTAGAAAAGATGATGTTGGAGGGAGCCAAAAAGATGTCCAGGAAGGAAGCTGGTAAAATTAGGAAATCAAATAAAGTAATAAAAGGAGGCAAGAAAACTTAAAAGGTAATTCTACAAACCTTTTCTCCACTATCATTACCAACAACCCTTATTTCTAGTCCAACACAAGCAGCCTCTGGAGAAAGAGGGATCTCCTCATAGCTCAGAAATTGAACTGAAGCAGGATCATAGCGAAAGAACCCAAAATCATGAACCTAGTACATAATTAAAAAATTAAATAAAAAAAAATAAAACCTCAAATGAATATCTCGTATGATAATTTCAAGCACACTGGATAAGTATTAAAAAAAAAAAAAAAAAAAAAAATGAACTGAATGGACTCAGACATTCAACACCAAAAACATCGATATGAAGCATCAAACAGCTAACACATATAGTTGATTAAAATATGGAATCATCATTGGTAACAAGACATAAAGTTTATCACTTCCTAAATCAATAACTTATTCAGATTATGTCATTCTATGGCACAAAACTTCAAAGCAAAATCAAGCACAAAAACGAATGACTCAGTGTATCGTTCATTCTTAAGAAAGGATGTCCATACACAGTAAGAAACTAGATTCACATGTTTCTCTATTCTCTGAGACCAGGAGTCAGGGAAATGCTTGAAAAAAATTCAAATTTAAGAATTCACAAAGGGAACATTTTCCAAATGGAGAAATTTTACAGCATAAAATATTGAAAGGTAATTTCACCGACATTCACAGAAAAGATTGATTCGAGACTTTACGAGGTTATAAAAAATCATGAAGTCATCTGTTTTTTAGTACATCTTGATAGAAGGAACTATTGTAAGATTTCTAGGCAAAACAGTGTGATTTGAATGTTCAACCAGTATAGGGTTAGAGAATTAATCACATTTCTCTATCAGGGCTAGAATTCAGTTCAGGTTACACAGAATGCCACTCAATTGCGCCCCCCCCCCCCCCCCCCCCCCCGACACCCAGCCCCCCCCTCGAGGCTTCTCCTCTGCTCTTTGCGCAATTACAAATTCGATAATTTAGCCATTCAGTAATACATTTAGATGATCTTGAAATTTTTCATTTAAGCTGAAGCTGCACAGATACCAGACAATCACATTTATGGATTCAGTACAGGAGGAAATTCCAGTTAAACAGGAATGCAAAGACAAACTCACCGGGTCCCTGTAAATTGGATATACAGGTACTTCTTCGCGATTGACGAACATTGCTTCCGCGACTACAGGCCCTACAAATAGAAAACGGTTCTAGTCTTCATATTTTATTTAAAAGAGAGAATAACAATCAGCTGAATTTTTTTAAACTTCTTGCTTGATGTCACAATACCAGGTTTAACAACATGCCGATTGGTGAGTATAATTCCACGGCGCTTATCAACAACAAAGCCTGTAGCATAGCTGGCGCCGGCAGACTCGGTGTCAAACGCCCTACAAGCATTGGTACGAAGCACAACAACAGCAGGAACCACTTTATTGAGCGCCTTCCGCCAATCCTCAGCAGTGGCGATATTTTCTTTAAAAGGTGGATCGATCTCCATGCATAGCTCCTCCTTCATACTACTAGTAGCTCCTTCTGATCCCAACCTCTCCGATGAATCTCCCATCATCTACAAGAAACCCTAATACTACGTTCGACACAACAATCAATATCTTTCTTAAAAAAAAAAAGAAAATAGAAAATTCAAGAAAAACAAAAAAGATTGGTAGATGGAGGGCGACTCAACGGAGAAAAAAATGCGAGGTTGATGTTTATGTAGACATGAAGTCTACGGAGCGGGAAAAGACTCCGGTAGGAGAACGGCTCTAAGGACGGCGGAAAGGGAAGTGGATTGTCGGAGAGGTAGTGATTATTGACTGAGTTGGCTTTTGGCTGTCAGAGATGACAGAGCAGAGTTTTGATTCCTTGATTTGATTCGCTGGTTTTGTTTCTGGTAGTGAGTGGGGAGTTTTGTTTGGAGATGCGGAATGACTAAATTGCCCCTGGGGTTGGAGAGGAGTATTTCTATAGAATCTGTCTGAGAATTTTTGGCCAATTAAATCTCTATCATATTAAATAATATTTGGACAAAAGACTTTTATATCATCTCTACTTCTTTATTCTTTAGATAGAGTTAGATCAATAAAAATTACTTTCTATTTTTAAAATTTTGTTTGTTAAAAAGTTTATGGTACAATTAAAAATTAAAAGTAAAGTGACTTATATATATATATATATATATATATATATTCAGTGCTATATTAAAAACTAAAAAGGAAAAGTGAAGACTAAACACAACTAGAAGTACATGATTATAGACAAAAAGTAAGTTAATCTAGATTATAAAAATAACAAGAAAAAGGAACCCGAGGTTCCCATTACACATAAACTATATACACTATTTAATTTCGGGTAAAGCTCTTGATAATTGAAGAAGGCTTGCTTAAGTCACGAAGCGATTTGTCAGTGGATCTGATTAAATTATACGATAAAGCCCCAAGAACTGTTCCAATAACTGGCCCAATTATGTAAACCCAAATTCCTTTGTACGTTCGCGTCACTATTGCTGGCCCAAGACTCCTTGCTGGATTCATTGATGCCCCAGAAACCGGCCTGCAAAATTTTACCATTAAAAAATTTTAGAAACAGAGAATTAAAAAAAAAAAAAAAGAACTAATAAACAAATGGAGAAGTTATGTAATTTTAATTCGTTACCCTGCTACAAAAACGTCTAAGGTTATGACCATTCCGACTACTAATCCAGAGAACCCTGAGACCGCCCTATCATCAGTGCCGACGCCGGAAACCACGAACATCAGGATAAATGAGGTGATAATTTCAATAGCAAACGATTGCTCATTCGAACCGGACGGTACTGTACCGAAGAACGACCGAGGAGTTATGTCAAACATCAGTGTCAATGTGCCGCTCGCTAATAACGATCCAACGATTTGAGACACGATATACAACGGAACCTCTTTCCATGGAAAACGACGGAAAACGGCGAAGGCGATGGTAACCGCGGGATTAAAATGCGCACCAGATATATGACCGAGAGTGTAAATCATAGTCATGACAATTAATCCCCAAGTTACACAGATACCGGGGAATGTGACGTTGCCGTAAATTTTATTCACCACGACTGAACCACAACCGGCGAAAATCACTAAATAGGTTCCGATTATCTCTGCCAAAACCTAACATTATAAGAAGGAAATTTTCAATCGGATTGGATTGATATCATTAGAAGACGATGATGATTGTATGAAATCAATTAAGGAGAAAAACAAAAATAAACTAACCTTCTGGACAGTGAAAATAAATGCCGGCGATGAAGTAAACCCTACAATTCCATCAGAATGGTGGTCAGTTTGGATCCCTTGCTCTAAGTCGTGGCTTTTCTCTACAATGGCCATTGCAAGATTTTGGAGGTTTTTTTTTTTTTTTTCCTTTTTCCCTTTCTTCAGGAATATAACCTTTTACAGTGCCTCCGAATTTTCAAAAATGGAAAATTGGAAAATTATGAGATTTGAAACTGTCAATCTAAAGCAATCAAATATGACTCTAGTGATAGTAATGGATAATGGGTTTTATAGTTTGAAAATAGTGTGTTTTTAAACAGAAATTTTTATTTAAAAAAAAAAAATTATTCCCTTAGTAGTTATTATTACTAGAATTTTTATTATATAATATATAGGTAAATTGGTCAAATTTATCTCTTAACTTATAAATTTTTTACGATTTCATCCATTTTTAAAAAAAAAAATTTATTTACTTATTAGTCAAAATTTTGGAAATATTTCCTGTTTTTTGGGATGTGATTCATGAATTTACTTTCTTGGATAAGATTATCACGAATGATCGTATAAATCCATCCAATGTGATTCACTGTGAATTTATGGATAATTCAACATTTTTATTATTATTTAGTTTTTTTTTTTTAAACAAATCTTAACTTCTATCAGGTTTTAAACTCATGTTTTGAACTCATAATCTCCTATGTCATAAGTGAGAGTCTTCTACCAACTGAGTTACGTCTTCTTGACATTATTATTTAGTTTAAATTAACACATATTTTTTTTAAAAAAAAACATTATTTAAATTTTAAAAATATATCATATATATATATATATAAAAATATATAAGTTTGATATAATAATTTATACGTAAAATACGCTTCTTTTTAAACATATCTTATCAATTTAAATTACATTAAATCTAAAATTAATAATAATTCAGCCGAAAAATCACCATTTCATCGGGATCCAAATTAACATGCAGAATCCGTGACAAAAAAAAACGATACAATACGGCTTCGTTGTCCCTTTTGAAAGTGTCCGGTCGCAACGAAAAGTGTGGAAGAAAACAATATCTATATAGTATATATATACTAAGGTGGCAATTTTATAGAATTCATGTAATTGAGTTAAAATAATTATATGATATAAAAGTTAAAATTAATTAATTATATCTATCCCAAAAAAAAATTAATTAATTATTATTTATACGTATTCAATCCGCTCTTGACAGAAATCCATTTATTCTATCAAGTGCTAAATATAAATATAAAAAACCTCTCATATATCCTACATCGGGATATACACGGGTCGACTAATCTGGATTCGAGAGTGATTTTAACGTGGCGTTAATCATCTCAGAGAGATTCGAACCCTCAATCATCCGCCGAAGAGCTTTAGGAGTCGGCTTTCCAACTCTTCCAAACTACTGGATTTATAAAAGAGTTATTTATTTACTCAAACATCTAAAGTTTCTTCGAGAATCTATACTCTCTCATTTTAGAAGATATGAGAGATCGATATAGGAGAAGAGTTTTGTGAACTCAAAAGCCACTAATTCATTATAAATGATTGGATTAATTTATTTTCCATCTTTTTTCATAAGTGCTCAATGATTAAATAAAATTAAATTAAAAAAAAAAAAAAAAAAAGGTGATGTAATAGATATTAATATTATGAAAGTCGTGGCAGCTTGTTATGAAATTTCCTGAACCCTACCGAATCCTTGGTTCATGATTCATGATTGTCTTCGTTTTTGGAAGTTTCTGGATTCCAGAAAAAAGTGTGAGGTTCTAACTTAACAGGTGTATATCTTAATGCATGCCAAAAAAAAACCCTAACTTGTTAACTCGTGTCTTCACGACGACGTAGTAAACTCATAGATCACCGCTGAATTAAACATCATTATTTGTTAATATTTGAAATAATTTAAATATATAGTTAACTTCTCTACTTCAATTTTTTTTTTTAAAGTGGGTTTTCTGTTTTTATTCTTCCCTTCTTCTTCTTCTCCTCTTCCTCCTCCTCACCACCACCCTCCCACCACCATTATCACAACTCACTTTCAATTTCCTTCTCACTGTCAACCATTTTTTTTAGATGAGTTTCCCGTTTCTATAATTCCCCTTATTCTTTTACTCACCACCACCTCCAACCACCATTATCGACATTATTTTATCCTCGTTTTCTCCCAAAAATACAAAATTGGTTGATTGTGGAAACTCATCAGTGTACGGTATGCAAAAAGGTGAAGAACTCATCGGTTTTCGTCAAAGAAAGTTTGAAAGATCAAAACTTTTCTGTGAGGGAAAAAGAAAAGAACAAAAAGAAAAATTATTCAAGCTTTCTTGAAAGGAGAAGACAAAAGCAACCATGGGAGGAAGTGGATGAGCTTTGGTCAAGACAATTTCTGGGTCGATTTCTTCATCCTCCTATCTTCATATCCTTACTTTATTTGATGAAAATGGTTGGGGAATTAGAATATCATATCTGAAAATTTGGGGTGGTGAGGAGGAGGAAGAGGAGAAGAAGAAGAAGGGGAAGAGTAGAAATGGGAAACCCATCTAAAAAAAAGAAAATTGATTGAAGGTGGTAAGGAAATTGAAAGTGTGTTGTGATAATGGTGGTGGGAGGGGTGGTGGGAGGTGGTGGTGAAGAAGGAGGAAGAATAAAAACAGAAAACTCATTAAAAAAAATAAAAAGAAAAGTGAAGTAGAGAGGTTAACTATATATTTAAATTACTTCAAATATTAACAAACAATAATGTTTAGCTCAACGGTGATCTGCGAGTTTACTATACATGAAGACGCAATGCGAAAATTGCAGAATTTTAAATAGTTCGAGAATCTTGACAGTATAAATCTTCCCTATCTCAAACTTGTCTTTGCAGGAATTTTGATCATCTCATAGAGAAAAAGCTTCACGTCAAACTTCTTAGTCAGCCGTATTTGCTTAGGAGCCACCCAAGTGATGTTTTGGTAATATTAGTTACATCCAAGTGTTTGTTATATATATATATATATATTCCAGTCATAAGATGTTATGTTCTATACTGATTCTGTTGCTTTCAAGAAAGAACAAATCTATAACAACTATGTTTTACACACTTACAAAACTCAGATCATTGACACTTAATTACCAGTCTCCTCGTACCCCCATCACAGAGGCCTGGACTGGCATACTTCTTCATATTATTGTGTGTTTTTTTTTTTTTTTTTTTTTTTTTTTTTTTCCTATAATCATGAAAAATGAAAGACAAGAATGATGAGTAAACAATCATTTGAGGGAAACTTCAGATGCACAACCAGTCACTGGCAAATCTGATGGAGTGTAAACAAGTGCTCTCTGTTGTAAATGTCTTAAACTCTGTTCCATACTAACTTGTACCATTTCAGCAAGCATCTGTTTTGCCTTTCCAGATTGTTCGTCGCCATCTATCTGAGAAATGATGTTGCAGACTATGTTCTCCAATGTATCAGGTTGAAGTTCGGATCTTGGATAAGGAGATTCTCTCAGTAATCGAAGAAGTGTTTGCGCTTTTGTTTGAGATTTTGGTGATCCCTGAACTGTAAGTTCAAGAAGGCCAGGGACAACACCTTCTTTGAGTATCGGTTCTCTGTATTTACATCGATCACTTTGACACATTGTCAAGAGTGCTCCCACAGCATGTTCTCGGCTTTGAGGACAACCACTTTCAAGAACTTCGACTACTGCAAGTACTCCACCTTCTTCAGATGTCAAGGCAATTCTTCCTTCTTCATAACTGACTAAAGATTCAATCAGGGCAACACATTTCTCAGCTGTTTTTGATGATTTCTTGCAAAATTTAAGCAACTCAACTATGGAAGAAACTGGTTGTGTTTGTAGAATCTCGTTTAGATTTCCTGGATGTGTTGAGAGATTGTATAGAGCCATTACTGCATCAACCTTTGCTTGCATGTTTCCATGCCTTAAGATTTCCACAAGGAGAGGTATAACACCAGCAGCACTGATGATTGGTTTGTTGACAGAGGAAGCAGATAATGTGAGCAATGCTGCAGTTGCATGATCTTGCAATGTTGAGTTGTCCGACTGAAGAAAATCGATAATGGGATCCAAAGCACCAGCTTCAATTATGCTTATCTTATTTCTGCAAACAAAAAGATCCAAAACATAAACATTATGAACACAATTTGTTCTGCACTATGAGCACAAAAACCACAATTCATTGCTGCATCATGGCTACTTCAAGAGTAATCAGAGAGGAAAAGAGAGCAAAAAAAAGACTCCAAATGTATACATGTTGATCCAAGGTAACAAGAGAAAGTTGTCAAATTAGCCATATAATAATGTTTCATTTTTGCTTTGACACAGTATAATTCTGAAAATAGGCAAGATTATGGAAAAAGTATATATCCCTTTTAGCTCATTCAGGGAATTCATCTTCTTGGATTCTGATGGAATATCTTTAAACACTAGCAGGAAAAACTCAGAGCCAAAAATAAAGATGGATAAAGAGAAAAGAATTTTACTTTTATTTTCTTTAATGGCATCCAATCCATGAATTAGCTTCAGAAACAAGGCGAAAGAAGATGGAAAAGAAGCATTAAAAAGGAGGATGATCCAATGGATAAATTAAGGCATAATAAGAGAAACATTATATTTTTTTAATAAGAGAGAGAGAGATAAAAGAAAGCGTAGCATGTGAACAAAAGAACAACTTCACCTTTAAACCTAATCAATCTGAAATCTAAAGCATTGGATGGAAACACATGCGTAGAAAAGCATCTTGAATGAATATGCCTCAACCATTTTACTACTACATTCAGTGGTTAAAAAAAAAAAAAAATTACAGAATTAGATATATATATCATTGGCCGACAAAAATAAAGACAGAAAACAGTCAAAATCAACTTGTTTGCTAGCAAATTGTAGCTTCAAACTTAATCATTTTCAGGAAGAACAGAGCATCCAACCTTCACCGGATGATATTCCCCTCTTGAAGCTTATGTATAGATATATATATATATGGTCGTAAAGCAAAATGGAATAAGATAATGAACAGTTACCCACTACTTCGAGAAAAGTAATCCAAAGCAAGCTAAAATTTTCAGAGGATAATAGTAAAAAATTAATTAAACATCATACAAAAATCAAGAAGGGCAGCCAGCAATCAAGAATTTTCCTTTCCCAACCTACTTTTTCTTGACAACCCAACTAAAAACCGCAATAGTATTCCAATTAAATAAAGAAAAGAAAAACACTTTCTTTCTTGCTCCCCAAAATCACTGAATCCGAGTAAAACGAAAGTGACAACCAGACAACCCCTTTCTGAAAATTTCGCGACAACAACCACCTCGAATTGGGATGAAAAAATTAAAATTAAAAATAAAAAAAGATTTTTTTTTTTTTTTTTTCAAGAATTAAGCAAGAAATTGAAATTTCATCCCTCAAAAACACGAACACAACGGCTAAGAAGAAGATATGGTAAAAGGGGGAAAAAGAATAAAAATGCTTACTTTTCATCTTTGACGGCAAGATTCAAGAGAGCAAGAAGGGCAGCTTCATTAGCTTGAACAGAACTGTACCGAAGCATTCCGACGAGTGGCTTAACGGCGTTAGAAAAATGTCGACGGTACCTCTGAGAAGTCTTGGTTAGACGTCGGATCTCCATAGCCGCTTCCAGTTGTAATTCCACATCTTCCGATTGAATTAGGTTCAGGGTTTCATTAACTTTAGATGAACACAAACTTCTAGGCATATCAACATCGGGATTCACGCCGGTGGTGGTGGTTGTTCCCAGTGACACTGACACTGCCTCTGCTTCCGCCTCTGTTCCTGGACCACTATTACCAGTACAAACGTTTCTTGCCGCCGGGTCCATTTTCCCTTTTTTTTTTTTTTTTAATTTATTTATACACACTAAGCTAATAAGAGAATTAATTTTTTTTTCTTTTAGAAAATCTACTATGAATAGCTTGGAGATTGATGAGAAATCGCAGTTTGTAGTTGTAATAATAAGAAAAATGGAGAGAGAAAAAATCTAAGGGGAAGGAGGGAAGGTGGGGGTTAGGGGGTGGGGGGAGGGAGTGTTAAGTTAATAAACGTAAGGCTAAGAAGAAATGAAGGGAGAGGTACCGTGGCGTTAAGCAACAGTTACAGGGGCAGTGTCGTCACCAAGAAAAAGATTAATAAAAAAAAAAAAAAAAAAAAAAAAGAGGAGATTTTTATGGGATCAGAAGTCACGGTGGGGTAGGGGCCGCCGTAGACGGTGGCGGACGGAGGATGGTAGATGGTGCTGTTTTGTGGGGAGCATTGCGCAGCGCTTGGCCTCAATATATATATTATACATATATGTATATATACATATACACATATATTATATATATATATATATGTGGCAGTTAGGAACCGGTAAAACTTTGGACAGTTATTGTGAATTCTACCTTAGTATGTATATATCACCATTTCTTTCTTTTTTAGAACGGTATTATATATTAAAAATTTAAAAATTATAATGACGCAAATAGTGCGAGGATCAACACAAACACAAAGTTCGTATCTTTGTAAAATATGCATTGAATCTTTTAAAATGGATTTATGATGTAAATTTATTATTCTTTCAATTGGTATATTTTGTATATATAGATATATATATATATATACACTTTTCATATATTTAATTAATTGAGTTATACTTTATTATTTAAAAAATTGTATATAAGCAATTTACGTAATTCTAAAATATTTGGACTGAAAATTTTCAATATTCTTTGGAAGAATAAAAAGAAAAATGAAAAAAAAATTACTAGAATTTAATAATTGAGTTATACATCTCAATCATATATCATTTCAAGCAATTAATGAATAATTAAAAATTAATAATAATAATAATAATAATAATTAATAGCCTCGAAATATTGGAAGGAAAAAGGTAAAAAAGAATCCAACCTATTAACGTCTCTTTCGCGTCATAATTAAACTTCCTTGTAACGAACTCTTTTCTTGAAAAGATGAGCAAACTATATGCATTTTTTAATATTTATTTATTTATTCTGAATATATATATATATATATATATATATATATGAAAGACAAGAGGTCACCCCCTCCAACCGCCCTTTGGGGTTCGACACCCAAGTCCCCTTCTTATGTATCAAAAAAAAAATGAAAGACAAAATTGATAATAATTTTATTTATAAATATAAATAAAAATTAAAAAATTATAATTATAAATTTTAAATTTAAATATGTATACAGATATTGTTTTGTCAAGACTAGAAGGGAGCGGGTTTTGGTTCTGACGTCACGTCATCCGTTAGGTTAATAACGGGCGATTTTTTGTCCAAAAAGAATTTTCAACGTGAAAAACATTTCATTTAAGAAAAATAAATAAATAAATAAATAAATAGAAAAAATAATCATTTCATTTTTCTCATGCACGAGGTTTGCAAATTATTCTAAAATTGTGGGCAATTTTTGTTTATAGTCATAATTAGACTTTATTATAGAGGCAAATTAGAAAATAAAAATGGACATTATTTATTTATTTATTTGGTGGTGGAGGAAAGGATCATTTATTTAATATAAAAGGCCGACTAATATATTCTAATATGGAAGGAATAATTAATATAGCGCCTAATCAATGTATTAATATAAATTCTATTGGTGTAAAAGTATTTTGAAGCCCAATTGTAGTACCCTCTTTACTTTCACTTTTGCCACATGTTACACCGTAGAGTACAAGTTTTCTAAATCTAACATACAAGATAAAGTGTATATATATATATATATATATATATATAGATTTAAGTCCAATTTGTTATTAATCGATTATAGACTTAAAAAAAAAAACAAGATGGTCTAACCAAAATATCATTATAACTTTTAATTCAAATATATTTTAAATTTTGATTGTTGTAACTAATTGCTCGTTTAATTTATCACTAAGTTGTTATTAAGTAGGGGTTGAAACCCTTTATTTAAGGATGCGTTTTAAACCCTTGAGGTACATTTATAAACAATATTATTGAGTTGTATATAACATTAATCTGAGTTTGGAGGTGAATTTGGAAATTTCACTTTCACAAGTAACAATTTCCTTTTAATATGAATTTATAATGATACTTAATATATGCATTTGGTAAGGGGGCATTTGTAAGTACTTAAAAAAAGAAAATGTGGACCACAAAGCCAAACTTTCATATAGAAAAAAAAATTGAAGGGTACTTGCAATAATTAATATAGTCCAACCAAAAATCCAACCATTTTAGACAATGGAAGGAAATAGTACTTCCAATCCCTTTAATGTTTGATTCCTGTCCAAATCCCCTCTCCCGCTGCCGACCCTATTTCTCAGGAAATTACAAATATTTTGGAAGCTATGTAAAATTTGCTCACGTGTCAATAAAATATTATTTCAATCAATTTATCTAACTTCCAAACAAATTGTCTTACATGGGTGGATCTCAAACTATAAATAGACACTAATTTTAGGTCGAGTTGAGTGGATCCCTTTTAAGAGAAAATGTTGGCCATAAATTGTAAGGAATTGTATACATAAATAAGTTTGAACTTTAAATCTTATTTAATTTCAGAAGAGCTCTTGAACTAGTAATTTAATTAAAATCAAGACATGGAGGTATTTGAATTGACAATATTATAATTTTTCTTCATGCAAATTTTCAAACACTTTATGAAGTAGTGTATGAAACGTAATGAATCTTGAATGGAGGAGAAAATGAGTTTCACAATAATGCATGCAAAGGGTATTTGTTGTTTATGGGTTGTAAAAAGATTTGAAATGGAAAGGTCTAAAAACATCCCTAGTAAAGGCAGCCATTGCTGCATACTCATTATAAGCCTTATCTAAGGGTTTACACCTTAAGAATTCAGGGAGAAACAGCCAAGATCCGGTAGCCAAGACAAATAAAATCGTCAAGGGTGCTGAAATTATCCACGGCAGTCCACGGCGGTGACCGGTGTTGTTCTTCACCAGAGCGGCTTTCTTGATTGCTACCTCCACAGCTAGGGAAACACCGTGCAGCAAGAAGAAGTAAGTCATTTCCCAAGTGGGCCAACCTCGGCCCAAATAAAACATGATAATTTCGTGCATAATGGCTGACACCACAAACGTGCTAAATATTGCTGGGAGTGGAGCCCATTTTCGGCCCATTAGCCGAGTTGAGATATCCAGTACAGGTTCGTATACGGATGGGCGTAGAATTCGGGGCACCATCAAATTCCATCTTCTTCCCCAAAAATCTTGCAGTGAAGTAGAAAGATAAGGATCGTCGAACTGTGATTCAAGCTCTATGCCAAGAATTGATCGTGCCAGGCCACCGAAAATGGCAAGAATGATTTCCAGTCCAACGTATAAGTGGATACAGACGGTAGTCGTGGTCAGCCATGGATGCAGAGTTTCACTGTAATCATATACTTTAAAGAACAAGGGGATCAGAACAAGCTTTGTTCCGTAATTCCAGATCGGCTTGAATCCCTTTTTGGAGGAGAATTCAATTTCAGGTGGGTTTTTGTGGATCTTGATGGGGAGACAAGCAAGAGCTACAAAACTGGAAATGGAAAGTGAAGATTCATGAGAATCGTCAGATAAAGGGCCTTTGCCAAAGGCAAACAAGAGGAGTTTGAAGTTGGAAAGCCAGACTAAGAACAAGATTGTTGCACCACCGAGATGAATAGAATCAAGATTGAGAGGAAGGATCAGATTGAGACAGATCACGGGGACGATTGAGAGGAATCTGAACCGTCCTTTTGGAACAGTTTTGGAAATATAGTAAACGTAGCAAAGAGATGCAAAAACTGTAAGCCATACCTTGATGAAGTTGTTGACTTCCCCTTCCATCCATTTCTTGATTACTTCCACTATTTCCAGTACCATTTCTTCCACCATTTGATATTGACAACTCCCTTTTCAATATATATATATATATAATATATATATATATATAATATATATATATATATATATATATAGAACAGATCAGCCAAAATATCCGATCATTTTAAAATTTAAATTATTTTGAAGAACTCAAATTTATGTATATAAAAAAGGTTTGGTAGATGGAATGATAATACATGAATTCAAATTCAATACTTAAAAAAGGTGAATCCCAAAGCCCTAGCTACATCTTTAACAAAAGCTCCCATTACTGCATACTCTTCAAATGCTCTATCCATCGCATTATGCCGTAAAAGTTCCGGAAAAAACAGCCAATAGCTAGTGATCATCACGTAACCAACCGTCAACGGCGCGGCAATAATCCGAGGCAACCCTCGGCGGCGGCCGATGGCTTTTTTAATTGCGACCTCAGTCACTAACGAAACGCCATGAAGCAAAAAGAAGCAAGATAATTTCCAAGTGGGCCACTTACGGCCCATGTAATAGAAAAGCAACTCGTGCATTATTGCTGACACGGCAAATGTACTCAACATTGCAGGTAGAGAAGCCCATTTTCGACCCGTAAACCGAGTAGATATGTTGAGAACCGGTTCGTATACGGACGGATGTAGTATTCGGGTCACCATAATGTTCCATCTTCTTCCCCAGAAATCTTGTAGCGAACTTGAGAGGTAGGGCTCGTTGAACGGTGGCTCAATTTCGATACCGAGAATTGATCCAGCCAATCCTCCGACAACTGCTAAGATAATTTCCATAGCTACGTAAAGATGACAGCAGTAGATAACCAGGATAAGCCATGACGCCCATGGGTGTTGGTCGCCGTAGTAGCGTTCATAACCTCCGAGTAACAAAACTAAGACTAGAAGCTTTAGGGCGTAATTCCAGATCGATTTGGTACCTTGTAATAACTGGCTGGTGGCGGTGGTGGATTCATGATCTGAAGAGTTTCGTCTGAATTTGATTGGGAGACAAGCAAGAGCAATGAAAGAGGAAACGGAAAGAGATGAATCAGATAAAGGACCTTTACCAAATGCAAACATGAGGAGTTTGAAATTCCCAAGCCAGCAAAGGAAAAATGCGGTGGAAATTCCCAAATGCAGAGTGTGAAGACTGAGAGGAAGGATTAGGTTTAGACAGATGACCGGAATTATGGGAACAATTGCAAGTAGTCTCGACGATTCTTTGGGGTCAATTTTGGATGCGTAGTAACAGAAACATAGAGATGCAGAGACTGAAATCCATACCTTGATGAAGTTTCTTAATTCTCCGGCTTCCATCCATTTTCCGATAACATCAATTAGTTCCATTTTTCCGATTTGAGTTAATTTGGACTAATTACTGATTCTGATGCTTCATTTGGCTGTTTTTTTTTTTATTTTTAAGTCATGATAATAATGCTACTTTTTGGACAAAGTTTTTCTTTCCAAAAAGTCTGCCATCGGCAGCAGTGTTTGTGGATTTTTCAAGTCAAAGATAACATCACTTTATGATTATTTTTTTAAAAAAAATGTTATGATTTTCTATTTTAATTAGCAATCTTTCTTGGTGATAAAGGAAAATGATTTTGATTTTACATTATACTTACATCAACGTTACATCTAACCTTTCAATGAATGAGACTATAATTTCTCCTTTCCAAACTATCTAAAAGGGAAAAAAATGGAAAATTAATGTTTTTTTTTACTGGGGCATCCTAACTTCAACTAATTCATGTTGAGTTTGAATTGCGTCTTTAAAATCTAATTCTTACTTTAAAAAAATTTGACATAACTCTTACAATTAATGTCAAATTTTCAACGGCATTCATAAGCCTAGGGCTAAATTAATGTTTTATGTTGCTGTCACAGACAGGACAAGAAATATATTTTTCTAATGGAACTTTGTTTTGGTCATATCCTAATGGAACTTATTATGGCAAAATTTTCTTGATTGCTGCAACTTTTTAAATTTGATGGCCTGATATTTGGGCTTAATATTTAATTAATTACCCCGAAATAAGAAAAAATACAAAAAAAAAAAAAAAAAAAAAAAAAAAAAAAAAAAAAAAAAAAAAAAAAAAAAAAAAAAAAAAAAAAAAAAAAATTTATGGTTAAATTACCGGAAATCACCGAAATAAGAAAAAAAAAAAAAAAAAAAAAAAAAAAAAAAAAAAAAAAAAAAAAAAAAAAAAAAAAAAAAAAAAAAAAAAAAAAAAAAAAAAAAAAAAAAAAAAAAAAAAAACAAAAATAAAAAAAAAAAAATAAGAAAAAAAAATTATAAAAAAAAAAAAAATATATATATATAAATTAAATAAAACTCGTATTAATTAAACTGTGAATAATTCTGAATAGAGAGGAGGGTCATGCACGTGGGTCCAGAGTTTGATCTTCCACTTCGTTGTTAAGCACTAAGTGTAGCTATATTTCTTATTTTATTTTTTAATTTATTTTAAGGGAAAACGGTTTCAATTTGAAAATTTAATTTTTAGAAACTTTGAATTGTGAAATTAATATATATATATATTTTTTCTTTTGGAAAAAAAAAAATATATATATATATATATATATTATGACAACTAAAGGTACAAAACTAATAATCCACTCATGTGATTAAACATGCTAAACAGCTGGTGTTTTATTCCAAATTATTTTTTTAATACTGATGAACCATCTTATACATACATATATATATATATATATTATATATATATATATATCTTAGCTGATATATTTTATTGGTTATTAATTCAAGAATCTCTATCCCTTCTCATGTGGATATATATATATATATTATATAAGAAACTTAATTTAGGATAATCTTTCCCTTAGATAATTTTACATCTAATTAGTCAAACTAGGAATTATGACTAAGATTTTCTCTCCATCATTAATCCCGGTTTGAATCAGATTGATCTCTCTTAATCTTCACTTAAATATATAATGGGAATTAATGATATGAGTTTCATATATAGATGGGTGACATCTTTTAATACGCTAATTATAAAAATTAAACATGTATAACTTTAAGGCGCACGTGAGTTAATAAGACACTTTAAAATTTAGAATCGAAACTTCCACTCACAAGGGATTAACTCGACTCAAACGAATATTAGTCCGAATGTATTATAATTAATGCTAATAACATTTGTTAATATATGAATGGGGATGATTGGAGAGGAAATGACAGTACAGATTTTGTTGAAAATAAAACAAAAATCAATCATTAAGTATGCTTTTCTTTGGCTATTGAAGATGGAGACACTACACCTTCTTATTATTATTATTTATTTATTTATTTATTACTGCATGCATACAAAATAAATATCAATGCATAATTTTTTATTTTTAATTCTAAGGTCAAATTTATTGTCTCTTAATTATTATTCATTTATCTGACCAGTTGAACAAAAAAAAATAATACTATTTGATTCTATATAGAAATAACATTTTTTAATACTATCTATTATCACTATTATAATCATGTTATTAATCGTAAATTTAAAAAGAAATACATTTATTTTGAATTTAAGCTAAATAATTTATTTAATTTCATTTATCTCGAAAAAAGGTACAGAAAATATTCATTCTTGACAGAATATTAATTACTTGGAACACAAAGATAACAGTACAGTACTACTACTTCTGCTCATGATCTAATTAATTTTTTTTTTTTCCTTACAAAGAAGAATTAAATTCAGAAAAAAAAAAGCAGATAATTAAATCTCAGAAGAGAAAAAAAAAATAATGTACATATACAATTATATATATATATATATATATATATATATATAAAAGTTAATTGGTGTATGCATGGATTAATACTTAGAGGTGGAATTCCTGTCTCTTTGAGATGCAAGGATGGTATCAATGGCTTCTCTTACTTGAGAAAGATCCGGTGCTTTTCCTCCTTGTGCTGGCCAAAGCTCATCAGTTGCTAAAACCTGCATTACCCAAAAATTAAAATAAAATAGCCATATATATATAAATACATATACATATATATATATATATATATATATCACAGATCGCGAGCTCAATCTAACCTTAACTTGCAACTGAAGAAATTTGACGTAACTGATGGCTTTCTCTAACATGGTTACTAAATCCACCTGTTCATAATAATATATATATATATATATATATATATATATATATATATATATATATATATATGTACAAAGTTCAGGAAATTAATGAGAAAAAATTTCCCTCTAATGATTTCATAGAAAACAGTAATTATCAATTATAAGGAAATGATGAGACTTCTATGTATGTACCTTGGAACCATTAGGCACAAGATCTTGCAGTATCTTCAATCTCTCACTTATTCGTTCTCTTCGATTCTACAACGTACGTAAAATTTTTTTCAGTCGAATGCACAAATTTTAACAACATAATTCAAGAATACATGTACATACATAATATACATTATATATATATATATATTTACCTTGGCTGCGATGCTTTGTGGATCCTTTGACTTATTTGATTTAGGCATCTTTGTGACTCCTGCTGTGCACTGTTTTTTAAGAGCTTGTGTGCTTTCACCCTGCACAGTATTAATTAACCATATACAAAGTTAATTAATTAGTATATATATATATATAATACCTCGTCTCACATAAAAATATATAATAAATGTGTATTGATATATAAAAATAAGTTATGTACTCATGATCACTATACGTACCCCATTAGGACGTTTGTTGAAGGAGCAAGATTCAGGTCTTCCAAGAACTTGAATGGCATTATTTGGTTCATCAGAGCTAAGCCATCCCAAATTTACTTCACAACTTGCTGAGGCTGAGGCAGTGCCATTGATGTTGTTGGAGTTCTGCTGCAGAATCTGCTGAATCTGGCTTTGATAATTGTAATGGGAATTATTATTATTATTATTATTATTATTATTATTATTATCTTCCCAAATTGAGTAGTCATTGCCATCATCATCATCACCATGATGACTACTACTTATATTAATCATCATTCTTGAAAAAGAATCCTCCTGAGAGAATATTCTTTGATCAAAACTAAGCAGAGATCCAGCACCACCAGGAGGAGTTTTGAAGCTAATGAAAGAAGAATTAGAAGAATTAGAAGAATGATCAGTTTCTAATTCGACTGATGATCCATATTTTTTAACATGAAACCCTAACCCTAACCCTTCAGAATTATTATTTATGCTTCCAGGGCTTGAAAGTGAAGAAGAGCTGCTATGATTAATAATCTTGCTTGATTTCTCTGAACTGCTTCCTTCTTCAAAGAATCCATCGGTTTCAAAATATGTATGGTGGCACATAGTATTTGGTGCATGCTCGTCATGGGCTACTTCCATGGTGAAAAATGAAAGATTTGTGTGTAGTGTGTGCTGAGGGTTTCCACACACAGAGAGGAGAAGGAAGAAGACAACTGATATGTAGGTGTATTATGGTCTATACAACTACTACAAAGTGCATAGATAGGTCTACTACCTGTATTAAATAGATATCTTGGTTTTCATGCTACTAATTTATATATACAATATATATATAATTAACTCAAAAAGTCCAAACTGTTATGGGAACAAGAAATGTGTATTAAGTGTATAGAAAGAAGAAGTTGTAGTTAATGTGTATATTAGACTGAGTTCGAGGGTTCAACAACTAGGTACATCATATAAGAACTAGGATAAAGAATTGACGCGCCATGTAAAAGTTAGAGTGAAAAATTTTCCAAGTAAGAGTGAGACTCTTCAGGCACAATTCGGGCCGAATTAGATTTTGTATGTGCAACTCGAGACAAATTCAAACTAAACATAATAACTTTCCGAGTAAGAATTAGACACAATATGCACAATTCGAACCAAATTCAAAGTAAACAAAGTAGATAGATAGTATAACACAAAAAAAAAAAAATATATATATATATATATGTGATATATATTAAAAACTGTGTATGGGGATTGTTAGCTGGCAGAGATGGCTGATAACCTAAAAGAAGAAAAGAAGAAGCAAAACCATCGGCGTATCTTTCGCCATCCCACGTCTCAGATTCCCATAAATTGTTCCCAAAAAAAAAAAAAAATGTTAAACTCTTTCTTCGTCCTTTCCTTTCCTCTCCTCTCATCCCATTAATCATCTTATTAATTAGCCACAATCACGTGGATCAAACTCATTTTATATTCAGTCTTACATTCCATATGCATACATACATATATATATATACATACATATATATATATACATATATATATATATATTTATAGCTGATTATGGATTTGCATTTCATCATTCATTCCAAGCTAGCTTTCTTTCATGCATGTACTTGATCTGCATGACAAAGTCCAATCTGCACTATCATTTAATTCGAAGTGATTTGTTTAGACTAGTGTAGAAATTTAAATATGATATTAGAGCGAGAAATAATTCATATATATATATATATATATATAGTAACAATGAACAAGGAGAGAATAACACAATGGGGAATTAAATGATACCAAGAAATCAACAGATAAACTCTGCTTAGGAAAACATAAAAGATCTGATCCAAATTATATATTAAAAGTATAGGAAGAAGAAGGTAAATGTCAACACGGCAAAATAACATGGAAATCAGAAACTGAGAATTAATTTAAAATTATTGTATTACCATTGATGCTAGGTGATCAAGAAGAGAGAGAGAGATGTATCATTTTCATAAACCCAATGAAGATTGTCATCCACATGTTTTTTTGTTTGTTTTTCTGTTTGAGAGAGAGGAAGAAGATGCAAATGGGGAATGAGAAAAATTAATTAAAGCTGGCATTGGAAGAAGAGCAATTCCTTGTCTTAAGGAGATTTGTTCTTCTTTTTCTTTATAGTGTTTACTCATCTTCGACACAGAAACAGTTGAAAGATCAATATCATAATCTCATCTCATCTCCCCCCATGTTCATTTAACATCCACATTCACCCCTAATCCCCCCCAGCACCCTCAATATATATATATATATATATTCATTATTAACAGCTAAGATTGTTGCCCCTTCAACATCATACTCAACTCATACTGATTAATGTTTTGACCTCTTTGTTTAATTGAAGTATCCATTATCGGCAATAGTGATTAATTCTTTTTGCTATGTGTACTTTTCCAATATAAATAATGTACTTCATTTTTATAGAGACATTATTAAATGAAGATCTAAATCCCTTGTTGGTCAGTAATACCCAAGCTTTCATCTTCTTCTGTACAAGATTCCCACAAGAAAGTTCATCATATTACCATGCAAGTGATTCAGCAAAGGTTTTTATGGCAAGTAGTAGAACACATTCCCAAGTTTGAGCCAGGAGTTAGTAATTACTTAGCCAGATAAGATAAGAAAAGAAGCTCAAGGAACATCTATCGGCAAATTTTCTCATATAAAGTCAGAATCTAAAAGATAATTACTGAAGTTTCATAGAATCATAATCCTACTACCATAACAGCTTTTTTATCCAGGAATAATGCCTATTTAAATGTCATATACAACTTAACTTTCCACCAACAACAGCGGGTCAGAAAACCTATGGAGAAACAGAACAAGTCTATCACAGGATACAATGACCATGAGACAACTTGTTATAGTCCAGTCCACACATGCAACAATCACCTGCAATTGTATTGCAGAATATACAAGAATCAGTAAAGCAGACAAGCTTTGGTAGCATGGGCTAAACTTCGGAAGATAGATTACATAAACGAGGAAATTTGTTACCTAATGGAACCCCCACTCATTGTGTCACTGAGCAAGGAGGGATTTGACGCAGAGGCAGCACAGCAGCGGGCATCCTGCATGTATACAAATTGAGCTCATTAAAGAAGAAAACTTAACAGGGATCATATTAATTGCATTACTATACCTCACTCTCTTTCAAAATGTCCTGAGCTGATGTTATAAAGCTGATCAGCTCTGGTATGAAGTAGCAAAACAAAATGCTAATCGATCATAATTAGCATCAATTGAACTAACTCATGGTTCTGAAATTTAAATCCGTTCATGATTCATTATATGGTTGGTTTGTTTAGCAAACAACAGTCAAGATGCTTCCTTTAGCACAAGTCTCAGAAATTCAATTACACCATACTAAGTATGCAGAGAATTAACTATTTCTTCAAGGACATTTATTACAGAGTACACTTTCAACTAAATAACAAATCGTTATGGGCTTTTGAAAGATATTGACCAGCCTGGTTCAAAGCAACCTATTTCTCATTCTATCACCAAGATAACTTTCCTTTGAAATTAAAATTTCAAAACTATTAACAGCAAAACATGTCAAGGAACTACAGTAGGAAAAAAAAAAAACAAGGAATCCTGAAATAAAAAAGGAAAAAACAAAATCCTGGAGAGATTCCGTCATATCTTGATTAGACACAAGTTATCAGCACCTATAAAGATAAGACCAATTAATTTCAGGACCTCAATAAATGAGACAAGAAATTATTGAACAGTTGAGGACTTGACCTTGGTTTAAATTGGAAATTTTATTTTGGTAAAGACCACCAGAACAAGTTTAGTCCACACATACTTTTGCAAAGTGTCATACACAGTTAATGCTGTAAAGGAATAGCAAGTAGCAGCAAATTATTGGGCTTCAGTCGTTAACTGAGAATAATAATTACTTACTGTGCATCAACTATCGATCTCTTTTTGTTCTTCTTCCTGCTTCTGCGATTTCGTTTTACCCCAGATGCAGAAGGGATCTGAAATGATGTAGAAGGAAGCTGGGGCGACGTTGATGGAAACTGAAGCGATGTTGATGGGAGCTGGAGGGATGCTGATGGAAGCTGAAGCGATGTTGATGGGAGCTGGAGGGATGCTGATGGAAGCTGAAGCGATGTTGATGGGAGCTGGAGGGATGCTGATGGAAGCTGAAGCGATGTCGATGGAAGCTGGAGGGATGCTGGTGGAAGCTGAAGCAATGTTGATGGAAGCTGGAGCTGTTGAGATCCCGCAGGTACAAATGCAATAGGAGGAGCTATTTCCACAAATGCGATTTCAGGTCTAGGTTTCTTTAACGCCTGAAAGGACTCAATAGCTGCTTGCATCTCAGTAATTTTACCTGAGGTAGAAAAAGGCAGGTTGAAATCAATACCAGTAGCTTCAACCTCTTTCCTTTCATTTGAAATGACGCCAAAGCTGCTTCTCGAGCTTAAGGCAGGTATTGCAGCGTTGTTATCATCCTTCATTTTATTTAATGCAGAGTAGAGCTTGACCTTTGACTTGATTATCTTACAAATTATTCCAGAAGGATCAGAATCTGCACATATCAAGAAGTTAATGATGCTTGACAGCATATGCAATACAACTGAATAATTGGGTTCAAACGATCAAATACCTATTACTGATAATATTGCTGCACGTGCTGCCAATTGTTCAGCCTCTTTCTTGCTTTTCCCAATTCCACCATTGTAACTAACCCCGTTGAAGTTCACCACAGAAACAAAAGCTGGAAGGAGTCCCTCTTGTTGCTCTGTATGATATGTTGGTTTCTCAATATGCATTTTATCCGTATACTCATGAAGAATACATTTGCAGAAAGTTGCATCCTGAACATGAGCAAAAAAATGGAAAAAAAAAAAAATCAACTCATCTAAAGTATTATTCATACAATGTTTTCATTTTTCTTCATAAGTAATCTGGTACTATATGCTTGAAACATTAACCTCACATAGCAAAAGGAACAGTAGGTGAAACACCATTTGAAGTGTATAATGTAGACAAGTAACACTAAGAAACGTTCATGTATATGCAATAGAAAGAAGAGGCAGGCTTTCATGATTACTTTGAAAGAGGAATCACACATAATATCCAGAAAAGGATAAAAAAGAGAGTGCAAATTTAAAAAGGGAAACAAAATGAGTTGCTATTTTTTGTCAACAGGGAAATAGAACTGTGGCAGCAGATGAATAGCCTCTTTTGAATTCATCAGATTTTCTTCAAGGAAATAGACAATCAAGGTTTGCACTGAATTAAGGAGACTAGCTACTGGTTAAAAACTGAGGATCTGAATATACTTTCTTTGGCATTTCCAAGTGACAAGACACTCTTTTAGTTGAATTATAAATTGATTTAACAAATTTAAGAGGTCAAATTGAAATTTTTTAAAAAATAATAATAAAATTAAAATAGGCCAAGGAGAGTGTGAAGATCCAATGAAAAGTTGGAAAAACTACAATTTTATATTATACTAAAACAATATTTTCACAATGTAGAGTCCTATATGTCACATTTTTTTTGTAAAACCAAAGAACTTTAAAGTCATAAAAGGAATAAAACTCCTTTCAACAATAAATGTAGTTACTTCAAAAACTGTACATTACATGCATTGATCAACCAAATATAAAGCCCTACCATATAAGAAAGCATAGTTACCTCACAAACAAGTGGACGTCCATCCTCCTTAATCTTTTGGCTAAGATCATTCAATGCCACTCTAGCAGCATCTTGTTCAGCTAATTTACGTTGAGGAAATACACTAGTAGATTTATAATAGTTCCCATCCACTAGAACTACGCTTCTGAATTGTGGTGCATGTTGTGAGCCTTCATTTATTGTATCATACGCTGGAAACCTTAAAGATAACTTTTGTGCATATTCTTGCAATTTATTCTTGTAGCTATATAGTTCAGGAGAACCTATAAAATGTAATTGTATAACTCAACTTATTCTTAAATTATTGACAAATAGACTACAGAATGTAAGTGCCATTCATCCAGAAACCAAATTATTGGAGTAAAAACCTAAATGAATTGAAAAAGAACACCATGATTGGCATAAATGCAAACAATTACCTATCTGGCATTAGAAATACAACACTGCTTAACAAGTAACAATATCAATTATATATATCCACAACACCCACATCCTTTCAATTATACATAGATGGATCAATAAAAGATTTTCTATTTCAACCAAAGTAAATAAAGAATTAGACATAGAAAAAGCTCTTTTGAGAATGAAATTAAAATTCAGAGGACAAAACACTAGATTGGGAGCTTTCTCCCTCGTACAGGCAATAAAATGAAACAAGCAAGAAAACATTAAAAACACACACACAAAACAACAACAACAACTAGAGTCAGAAGTTTTCATTCTTTTCTGGTACCCAATCCGCCTGTGAAGTGGCAAGGGATCAAAAAGAAGATTAAGCTATATATAATTTGTTCCATCCCACATTTTCTGCAAGAAACCTAAGTGTATAGATACACCAATTGAATGAGAAAATAGATTCTTACTGTTCAGTGGTGGTTGAACTTGGGGGTCAGAAAGCTGGACCTCTGTCGGACCTGGAAGAAGGTTAAGCTCCTGACCTGCCGGCTCCGGTGGTTCTGACATTTAACCGGAGCTGTTGTCCCAATATCTTGTTTTGTTCTTCCCACTTACCGAGGGTAATAACTACTCGTACTATTCCTCCTCTCACTGGATTCCGTTTTTTTTTTTGGTAAATTGATTCACAGATATAACAAAATACAGAGTCTTGTGATTTATTTGAAAGTATTTTAAAAAGGAAACTATTGTCCCAAAAATTGATCGAGCATTTATTTGTAGCAGTTTTAAAGGTAAATTGGTCAAAAATGTCTCTTATATTATAAATATTTTGTAATTTTATCTATTTTATTTTTTTTTGGAAAATTTCATTCATTATCTTATAAATTTTGGTTAATTTCATCCTTTTTAATTTTTTTTTTTATCAACTGTTAGTCAACTGTTATATTTAAAAAAAATTATTTTCTCAGGGGTAAAAATGTCATTCTACTATTTTTTTTTAAAAAAAAAAAAAAAAAACTCAAACCCCCAATTCCATTTCCCCTCCTCCAATTCCAATTCTGAAATTCCAGAAATCATTTTAAGCTTCCACGGTCCATCTTCATCATCCTTACTCTTCTCTACCATCTCCAACCATCTTCCACTTCCCTCCTCCTCCAATTCCACTTCCCAGTACTATTCTGTTAAGCTTTGGACTGTACAAAAACACTTGTCCATCGGCAGAACTTGTTGTATTTTCTTGGGTGGAAGAGGCAGTGATGGAAGATCCCGGAATAGCTGCTTCTCTGCTTCGTCTCCATTTCCATGATTGCTTTGTTAATGCAAGAACTAAAAATCCTGTTAATTATATTATTTTATTTTCCTAATCATTAATTAATTTTATTGAACTTGATGATTAATTGCGGGGGTGTGATGCATCGGGTTTTCTTGGATGATGATGCTCCAAATTTTGTTGGAGAGAAAACTGCAAATCCAAACTTGAATTCACTTAAGAGGGTTTGAAGTGATTGATGCTATCAAAAGTGATCTTGAGTCTATTTGTCCTGGAACTGTTTCTTGTGCTGATATGAGGAGGAGGGAAGTGGAAGATGGTTGGAGATGGTAGAGAAGAGTAAGGATGATGAAGATGGACGGTGGAAGCTTAAAATGATTTCTGGAATTTCGAATTGGAAATGGAGGAGGGGAAATGGAATTGGGGGTTTGTTTTTTTTTTTTTAACAAGAAATGACATTTTTACCCTAAAAAATATTTTTTAATATAAAACGATTAACTACTTGACCAAAAAAATTACAGAAAGGATGAAATTAGCCAAAATTTATAAGATAAGTGATGAAAAAATCCAAAAAAAAAAAGAAAATGGATGAAATCGCAAAACATTTATAATGTAAGAGACTTTTTTGGGCAATTTGCCCAGTTTTAAATTAATCCAAATTTAACTAATTCCGGTTGACTTAGATTGGTTCTTGCAGGAAAAAGTTTTGGCTTATATGAAAGTCGATGTTAGAACATTCAATCTCACTTAACTCGGAAGTTCTCGAGAACAGTAATTGTTTTTGTTTCCATGATCAATCGTGGATTCGAGAGCCTTTCTTTAGGTTTTTTGAGATGTTTTGAGCTTGATCTCGGAATGGACTTGACTTGAGTAGTTGGCTTAATTTTATTTCATGACTTTAGACTTTATCTATTGGAAGGATTTGAATGAGAGGAAGGGCGATAATCTTAAGATATTTCTCAACGTTAAAGTATATTTTTTTTTTTAAGTAACTTGTGTGGATAAAGAGAGTGACAATTAATGACTATTTAGTTTTTACATCTCCCAAAATCTTAATATATATATATATATATATTTAACATTTACAAATAAAATTTAATTATATATTTAAGTATATAAATATTTCTCAAAAAAAAAAAATATAAATAAAATTTTAATATCTAAAACTTGAAACGAGTGTTATTATTTTTCTTATCAAAGATTTTATCAAATGATATCACAATATTTTCAGAATAATAAAAAAATGAAATTACAATTTAGCAAAAAAAAAAAAAAAAAAAAGAAATTACAGTATTTTGAATCGATTACATAATCAATTTATTTGAGATTCTCTATACTCTCCCCAGCACCCAAATAAGAAACCTCGCCGGAGCTCTGGCAGACTAGGGTTCTATTCTTCGTCATCATCATCATCGAGCTTGCTTTCGGTATGAAAAAGACTCGAACTTTGCGGACAAATTCTTGAAAACAACATGGGCAGAGACAAGAAACGTCTCCATGAAGAAGAAGAATCGTCATCATCATCCTCCAAAATTGATACCAACAAGAAGCCTAATTCATCTTCGGCGTCAAAATATGTACCAGAGGATGAAATCTCACAGAAAAATTCTCATGAACAGCAAATGGGTAAGTACCCAAATTTCATTTCATATCTTGAAGTCCCCAATTTGCCGCCAAAAATCAAATTACTATGTGAAATCTTAGCCACTACTCCTTCTGTGAGCGTTGAAAGGTTTCTTGAAGATACTGGCATTCGGGTCTCTGTAGAAGATGTAGAAGAAGTACTTAAGCTGTCTTATGGGTTCCCTGGGCCAGCAGTGAAGTTCTTCCGCTGGGCCGGGTTCCATCTGAACGATAATCATAGCCCTTACTCTTGGAACTTGATTGTGGATTTATTAGGTAAGAATTGTTTGTTTGATGCAATGTGGGAAGCAATTAAGTCAATGAGAAGAGAAAGATTACTCTCGTTAGCAACCTTTGCATCTGTCTTTAGTAGTTATGCGGTTGTCAACCGTGCTGATGAGGCCTTTGAAGCATTTCAGATTATGGATCAGTATGGTTGTCCAAAAGACGTTGAAGCTCTGAATTCGCTCCTTAGTGCAGTTTGTATGGAAGGGAAGACTAAGCAGGCCAAGGAATTCTTTGTCATTGCAAAAGATAAGATTAGGCCAGATGCTGATTCATATGCAATTCTTTTGGAGGGCTGTGAAATTGAAAGAGATGTGGTTAGGGCTCAGCAGACTTTCTCTGAGATGCTGGCAGATATTGGGTGGAAGCCAGAGAATGTGCCAGCACATGATTCTTTTTTAGCTACTGTGCTTAAAGGTCCTGATGGTATGCAAGAAGCTTTAAAAAATTTTAATACCATGAAAACCAAGGGTTGTTTTCCTGGAATGAAGTTCTTTAAAGTAGCAATTGATGATTGTGTGAGGAAGAATGATGCAAAAAGTGCTGCCTTGATATGGGAGGGAATGGTTTGGAAAAATGGTTGTAAACCTGATACAGGGATGTACAATTCAATGATTTCTTTGCATTGTAACCTTAAGGACTTTGACTTTGCAAAATCATTGTTAGATGGGATGGTATACAAAGGAGTTTTCCCTAATTCTGAGACCTACAATGTCTTCTTTCATTTCTTGGTTAGAAACAGAAGATTAAGAGAGGCATCGTCTGTATTTTCTGAGATGGTGAAGAACGAGTTTGTTCCTAGCCATGAAAATTGCTGTTCGGCAGTTAAGATGTACATAGAGAATGGTGACCCTTATATGGCAATTAAAATCTGGAAATGTATGGTTGAGAATTACACTTTTGATTTGGAAGAAACAGGGAATTTGTTGGTTGTGGGTCTTCGTGATATCAATAGGGTCCAAGAAGCAATGAAATATGCTGAGGACATGATTGATCGTGGTATCCAACTGAGTTCTTCTACATTGACAAAATTGAAACAGAGCCTCTGCAGAGCAGGAAAAGCATCTGTTTATGATGAATTTCTTACAAAGTGGAAAACTTGCTAAGTAGAACTGTAGAAGCTTGTTTATTCCCACATCAAGACTTGATCTTTCATTTTGAGTATAGCATACGAAATGAATTTTCTGCTTTCTGTATTATATATATCAGTACACTTGTTAATGAATGATGCCTTTTATCCACACAGGCAACCATTAAAAGACCATCTTCTTCTTTTTTTTTTCTTTACTTTTCTTATCTTTCAGAAGCTGCACATCCAGCTTGTTTATTGCTTTACTTCAGGAATATGATGGCTGTGTCTGTGATTTATCTAATAAAACAAGCATGGACATTAGATATACAAGATTAGATGTAGCTGTGACAGAAATATGGAATATTTCCCGTGCTGTTCTTCAAATGTCAGTTGGCTTTTGGAATGGAGCATTTCTTTGTGCTGAGTTGAGATTTATGCAAAAATTGCACTGATATAGGTTAGTTAGACTTAGTTTTGCACCTCTTAATCAATGAAGAGCCCTTATAAACCTGAAGCTCTAAGAGGATGTCTTCCTTTTTCTAATGGTGCTTGATGTTTGTGTGTTTTTCTGGAGCAGAATCAGCCATTTTTTGACCTTTTACAGAAACCCTTGGGTTGAAAAGAAGTGGAGAAAAATTTTAATCTGTTCCATCATAACATCTGCTGGAATAGCTCAGTTGGTTAGAGCGTGTGGCTGTTAACCACAAGGTCGGAGGTTCAAGCCCTCCTTCTAGCGGGGTACATATGTCTTTTTATGTTTTCTTTCTTTTTAGCCTAAAAAGAAAATGAAAATGTAAAATTATTACGTGAGCGGCAGGATTCGAACCTGCGCGGGCAGAGCCCACATGATTTCTAGTCATGCCCGATAACCACTCCGGCACGCCCACCTGGATGTCTGATTACGTTATTTTAGTACTAGTTATTGTAATAAAAAGACACTGTCTTGTGGAGAAGTTTGCCTTTATCTTTTCGGTGAATTTACGATTTTGTACATTTACAAAAAGCTAAGGCCCATTTATGATGAGCCAATGAGAATAAAGATCAGGCAAAAGCAAACATATTTGAAGGCCCATTATTACAGTCAAAAGGAAAGAGAATTCCCAACTTTTTTCCTCCTTTTTTTTTGTTTGGTTGAAAATTCCCAACTTCTTAATGACACCTTTGGGTCAAACGGTGATTACGTATTTTGTTTGACTTGTCTTATTTAGGTGTCTCATCCGACCTGTTAAATAATGAGAGACTTTAATTCGACATGTGTTAAGAACAGATTTATATTACAATTTCAGTTAAATGTTATAGTTTTGGAGTCTCCTCCCACAAATCCATATCGAATTAGTTAATTAGGATACTGGATTTATAAAAAAAAAAATGTACCTTTGGACTTTTTATTTTTTATTTTTTATTTTTTGCTTTTCAATGCTCAAATCCATGTTCAAAGAAACGCATCAAAGCATATATCCATGCACTTTTTCTTTCTCTACATTCCTGGTCCTTATATGTAAGATAACTAGAATATAGAAACTTTTTGGTGATGAGGATTACACAAATGGTATACGTACTCCATTCATTTCATATCCATCCCACATATATATATATACTAATAAATTTACGTATTTATAGTTAATTCAAAATATCTTTTTGATATACTAAGATCAGTAGATATCTATATGTCTCAGTTTTCTATTTTTTGGTCTTACATTTGTGATTATTGTCCTACCAATAAAAAAAGTGTATTAAGTATATAAAATTCAACCCATCTTTATTAATTTAAACAATTTTATTTAGATATGATATTTAATTTTCGATTCTATACAATTTTTTTTTTTATTGACTGAGGAAAATATTAATTAATTTATTACCATAAATTGATGCTATTTAAAAGCTAAAAACAGGTCATGTGCAAACCCATGTGGCCCTAATACATCGGTATTTAAGAGTTGGGAGTTTTTTATCACGTAAATCAAATTAATTTAACCGTAAAACAAGGAATTTATAAGTGATTATTAATTAATTAAGAAAATAGTACCAACAAGACATAGAAATCTTGAATTCTTGAAGTGCTGCTGATTCTATTAACTCAATGCCAACTTCTGAAAGCCTGCCCTTTACGCAATCATAGATTCCTTCGTATTCATCAATATTACCATGATCTTAGACTTTCTTCCCCATTTCTTTCTTTTCATATATATATATATATATATATATATATATATATATAAATATATATATATATATATATATATATATATATATTTGTCGGATCACCCGGTATTTGAGGTCATTACGATTTCGATTAAATCATTTGGTCCAAGCTCGGGTGCCCCCAGAGTCTAACTCTTAAATAAAAGAAGGTCTCACATTGACGATTCAAAAACCCCACGAGTGTCAAACCGAAACATTACAATCGTACTTTTTTCCATTATATCAAGTCAAGAGTTTTTTTCTTTTCATATATATATATATATCCCTTATGACATTATTTTACTTAGATGAAGCTTAATTATGGACAAAACAACGTTTAAATTGGGTAGATTTTTTGTGGGAATATAAACGGATATATATATATATTATATAATACAAATTCGATCTCACGAACTCACTTAAATCATAAAAATTTCTTACTAATTGGGCTACGCCTTAAACTTATTTCCTTTCATAATTATTAAAATTGAAGTCTCTCCTTTATAACAAAAGAGTCCATTGGAACCAACGAGGGTTGGTTCAAGTGGTAAGCGGCTTGATTTCACTTAAGCAAGTTTCGAGTTTGAGACTCTATGAATGCAGAAAATCCCCGCTATGAGACTCCCCTACCATAGTCAGGTGCACGACCCGGATCGGATCCGAATGTAGTCGGGGCAAAATTTCGGTGAATCGGGTGAAAAAAAAAAAATCCATTGGAGGGTGCTTTAAATTTTAAATATATATATACATATAAGGTTTTTTTTTTTTCTCATTATCCTTTTGACATTGGACTTCCAATCATACAAAATTAAAGTGCAAAGAACGAACGTACTTTTAATTGTTATAAAAATATGTACCCTTTGAGCCATCATTTATGTACCATTTCCACATAAATTAATTAGTTTTGTACGTCCATAAGTTGAAATTCAACTTTTTGACTACGACATGCCATCAAATTCTCATTAAAAAAAAAAAATTACTAGAATTTTTATTTATTTATATTTATTGTTTAAATACTATATTTACAACTTGTAATGTACATTAATATATCTTTTACGAATTATAACTTAAATTATATATCATGTTATTTCAATAATGGGATGATCCAAACAAAAGAAAATAAATAAATCGAGATGAAGCAAGGAAGCAACATATTAACAAACACTGAAAACAACATTGAATCGATCATATATATATATATATATATATATATATATAGAGAGAGAGAGAGAGAAGGATAATGCTGCTGATTAATTGACTTTTGGCATGCAAATGCATATGGAAACAGTTGAATACTTGACTCATTTCAATTTGTTAAATGCAGTAAAAAGAGAATATATGTATGTATGTATGCATATAATGCAAAAAATGGTTTACCAAAAAACAAGAAAATTAAAAAATGGTGTATGATATTATGGTGTAGATGGTGAACGTGGATCAAGAATCCGATCCTCACGTGGCCACTACATATTGCCGCAGCGAGAAGCAAAACGAATATTAATGGCAATCTGCAATATATATATATATATATATATATATACTCTTTCATTATTTGATCTAACTATATTAATTTTTGAAAATTGTAATGATCTAACGCTCAATAATTTTTTATTTTAATCTGATTAATTCGATTTAAATTATTTTTTAAAATTTGTGTCATTAAATGTGATGAATCAAATCAAAACATCCACAGAAAAACAATGAATTTGGATATGAATTTGTTGTATAATATATATATATATTTTTTTTATATATATATATATATATATATATATATGGGAGCGTGAATTGAAGCTTACCTCAGAGATTAGCATAGCTGTTATGTCATTAGGTGACCAAGCAGGTCATTATAATATACATAAAATAATATATATATATTATACATAACTAAGAGGACAACTTTAATTGCATGAAACACAAAGAAACACGAAACATTAGTGATTAATAACATTATCATGAACCAATAGTTTGGTGATTAGGTACTAGGAGAGATATTATTCTTGCGCAAATCTGTCACCGTTGAAACTCTTGACTTGATACAATGAAAAATTGCATTGTAAATGTTATACGAGTACGAAGATTTGACATTCACTGTGAGCGTTATGTAAGAGCCAGGGTGAGGTCTTCTCTCGAGCAAGAGTTGAACCGATCCCAAGGTGAATTCGGATTAATTGGAGTTGTGATGGCTCTAGAAACCAGATGTTTAACCAAAAAAAAAAAAAAAAATTGCCCCTAGTAAATACAACTTTAGATGTTTATATTTATTTATATGTGAGATTATTTATCACTAAATTATATTTTTTGAGTTAAATTATCTAATATTTGATATATAATATCTAATTCTTATTCGAGAGAAGATCTTATGTAAACTCCTACATGATATTTACAATTACAACAATCCGTTTTCCATTGTTATGTTTTTTATTTTACATGTAGCAGTCATTTGTTGTTTCATGTGGGATTGTTCTTTTTATGTCAACCAATGAGTGTGTGACAAATACTCTAATTTGTCAAAATCAATAATAATAATAATAAAATTTCACGAGTCAATTAATTTATTTTTTCAACGTGACATTTAAATTTTCATTAATCTTAATAAACAGTAAAAAAAAAAAAGAAAAAGGCCAGAAGTACAAGCAATAATTGTCTTAAAAAAGTTTAAAAGGATAATTTCATCAACTTTATTGTAACTCTGATAAGACTTCTCAGCTAACCATAATAATTTATTTATTTTTTTAATATTTTTTTTTTAAAAAAACCCTAATTCTGAGAAATGTAGGAAGTTCGCTTCATTGCATTTACATATGAGAGGCCAAAAATAATTCCACGTAATTTAATATATTATTTTTTGTAATAATCATTCCTAATCTTGGTTAGGTCCCATTTTCAGATACGACACTTGTCATCCCACGTGTACAATTATTATTATCAAAATCCCCGTTTTTATTGTCATAATTTGCAAGAAACCTACTTAAGCATATTTCTAATCTATACTTTAAATTGATAACTAAATCTCATTTAATCAGTAGCTAAACCTCAGATTGATAGACTGATATGAGATGTCATGAGTTCGAGTAGAGCGAAGTCCTACAACCAACTCGCAACAATAATAACGGCAACGGAAATCAGTGGATTTATGATAAGTTCTCTCATACCAAAAAAGAAATAGTTAATGATACAATCAACCCATGAATTATGACGTAATATTATTTCGCTAGCATTCGAAGTAACTAAGAAGTTCGAGTTAAGTATTATAGAAGTTAATTTTTTTTTTAATAAAAAAAAAAAAAATTATCACTTAATAATAAAAATAAAAAATTATAAATTTAAGTCATCGTAGATAAAAATATATCATAAATGTTGATATTAAAAACCCTGTCCGAAATGGACCCAAATTGATGACAATCAAACCAATGAATTTGACCTACAATATAATCCCTTTTACCAAATTTCATTAATTCTCATTCAGACAACTAGTTCAAAAAAAACCCCTCTTTTATTTTTTTTTATTTTTTTTTGATAACCCCTCTTTTATTATATATATATATATATATATATATATATAAATATAAAAGAACAAGCCAACGACATTGACAATGAAGGACTGTACTCTGGCCGTCGTCAATGGTGGTCGTTGAACATAAGAGAAGAAGTTAAAACACAAATTTGGATGGTCACCAAACTACCTGTTCCATCCTTATTCAAATCCCAATCCTTATATAAAGATTACGCTAATTCAAGAGATAAAAAATCAGGATAAAGATTTTGAAAGACCCAAGAAAAATTATTAAAGAGTAGGTTTTTATTATGCGTGCCTTTTTCGAACCTTATTAATGATTACTACAAATAATCCCTTCTCTTCTTCCTATAAATCATTTATATATCAAGAATTGTATGGTTGTTCATGATCATAAATCTTTAAAGAAAGCATCCATTTTTTTTTTTTTTATATTAGTCTCTCCTACCCGCAAGCAGAATTCTTCTTCCTTTTCAATTATTCAAGAAATTGAACAACCAATTCGTGGGTTCTGCTTGTCTTCTTCAGCATTAGCATAGAGAATCTCTGTGTTTTTCTTTTTCATTTGGGACTCGACAAGGAACAGCTGTGTGCTTGTTCTTCTTGGTGTAATGGTAGTAGTATTAACTTTGAGCAACCAATTCATTGATCAGAGACAGTCTTCTCTTTTTTGGCCTTTTTGGGACCATCTCACCTTCTCCCATTACTACTACCTCAATTGAATAATAATCTCTGCAATTGCATTTTTCTTTTATTTATGTTCGTTCAAGTACTAACTCCCATTCTCCAAGACTCCATTTTTTTTTATCTTTTTCCCCTTTTTTCTTTATTCTTGGTTGTGTAATTCTCTCCTCTTCTTCAAGCAAAGTTGAATCATCTTTTTCCTTTTTCCCTCCCCTGTTCTTTCTCTCTCTCAACCTTTTATTTATTCTTTCACTATCTTTTTGGTTTCTGGGTTTCTGTGTTCTTTTAGAGATCCGCTCTAAAGATGGGGTTTTCCCGAAGTAGCTGCACTAACTCTATAGCTCCCCTTCATAACTCATTTTCTTCAAAGGCTTCAATTTTGGACTCTACCGACCAGTACTCAGATGATGAAGAGGAGGTAAAGTTCAGGTCTTTGCTCCACAAGATGGTTTGGGATCTTGGCCTTGCTTGTTTTATTCCTCCTAGAAGGAGGCAACTTTCTGATGAAGAACTCAAGGAGAAAAGTAAGGGTAATAACAATTTGGAGCATAATAAGGCTTGGTTACTTGCAGAGTCTGGTGGATGTGGTGCTGAGTTGAATAGTGCTGAGCCACAATCTGTTCACTCCTCTTTTAGGTTCAGTTTTTGTTCTCAAGTCGAGCTTGAATCCATGAATGTGAATAAATCTTCTTCTGCAACTGTTTTAATGGTGAATTTGGACAATGGAATGATGGATTCCCGGTCAAGAGAGCTGAAATGGAAAAGAATTGAATCTCTCGAGAGGAGTATTTCTCCTGTTGCACACTCCTTAGTTAGGTTCAGCTACTCTGAGATCGTTGCTGCCACTCGCAATTTCTCTAAAGGTAAAAAAGAGTTGCTCTCTTTTCATTACCGGGGAAAATTTCTGTTTCCTGTTTTCTTTCCCTGACTGACTGTAATTCTTTCCGTTGAATTGTTTAAATAGGTAGAGTTTTGGGTAGAGGTGCATTGAGCTATGTTTTCAGGGGAAAAGTTGGAATCTTGAGGACTGCAGTGGCAATTAAGCGATTAGACAAGGAAGACAAGGAATCTTCAAAGGCATTTTGCAGGGAATTAATGATTGCTAGCTCTCTGCACAACTCACATATTGTTCCTTTGGTGGGTTTTTGCATTGATCCTGAAGAGGGGCTATTTTTGGTCTACAAATTTGTCTCAGGAGGAAGCTTAGAGCGCTTTTTGCACGGTAAGGCTTCTAATTCTTTTTTTTTTTACCCCTTCATCATTGCTTAGGATGATGTTCTTGATTAATGACAAGAGTTTTATCTACAGAGAAGAAGAAGGGAGTGAAGGGCGGCCCTGCATTACCATGGAATGTTAGATACAAAGTTGCTGTTGGAATTGCAGAAGCAATTGGATATTTGCACAATGGAACAGAAAGGTGTATTGTTCATAGAGACATCAAGCCCTCAAACATCCTTCTTTCTTCCAGAAAGTCAGCTAAGGTAGGCAGAAATTTTGCTGTCTTGATTGCCTTTTCCTTTTTTCTTATAGCTATGAACTGATTTCTACTGAACTTATTACTATTTCAAAATAGTGTTTGATTGATCTGTATAACATGAATGCAGTTGTGTGACTTTGGATTAGCTACATGGACTCCTGCACCATCAGTTCCTTTTCTTTGCAAAACTGTAAAGGGAACATTCGGGTATGATCTTTATCAGAGAAAACTTATTAGAGTTAACAACAGGATAGGCATCTGATATTTCTCTTTGAGCAAAAATTGATCCTTTTTTTTTATCTTGTTGATTTATTGCCAGATACTTAGCTCCTGAATATTTCCAGCATGGCAAGATCTCTGATAAGACTGATGTTTATGCTTTCGGGGTTGTCCTCTTGGAACTAATAACTGGCCGGAAGCCAATTGAAGCAAAAAGAGGTCCTGGAGAAGAAAACTTGGTCGTATGGGTAGGTTATGTTGCTTCTAGCATATTCTAGAATGTTGCATTGAGAGAGAACTCTTGCATATACTTGCTTCTGTATGTTGTCTGCATAATTTATGGTATCAACTTCTAGAGAGGAATGTGCCCGGAAAACGCATTGATCTGACTACTTAAGCCATGCTATCTCCTGCATACTCAAATATGTTTTGCACGTCCTAATCCACATATGATTGCTTCTACAGCAACTTGCCTTTGTTTTTTATCATAGGACTCCCCAAACCCTTTGTAATAAGAAATCATTTTGATCTAATCTTTGGTTTCATGTCAGCCATGACTAGTGAATCCATTTTAGGAAACGTGAAGTCTAAACTGGTAAATGTTGGATCAACTAACTCAATAATTTAAAATGAAGTACTCAATTAGTCCCTTTCAACACTTGTTTTCTGAATTTCTTGGGCTTTAGTAGATAATTTTGTCACTTGTCTTCTTTTGTATAAATTTACTGAAAAGAAAAAGCTCATCTTTTTCCAGGCAAAGCCTTTATTGCAGCAAGGATGTGTCGAAAAGTTGCTAGATCCACGGCTCAAGTTCTCTCAAAAATACTTGAACCATGTAACGAAGATGGTTCAAGCTGCAACAGCCTGTATAAACAATGAAGAATCGCGAAGGCCTAGCATCAATGAGATAATAGCTATATTGAGAGGAGGGAAAGCGAATTGCTCGAGCAGGAAAAGGGCTAACTTAGCTAGTAGCAGTTGTGTAACTGAGTGTTACCCTCAATTACAGCAGACAAAAAGTGAAATGAGAAGTCATTTAGCTTTAGCCATGCTTGGTGTTGCAGAGTTTGAAGACGACGATCATCTTTACTGCAGGTGAAAAATGGTATTTACAACATTTGATTTGATGAATTGGTCAAAAGAGAGACAAACAGACAGACAGATTCCTTAGAGTTACTACATAGGACTGATTTAGTTTTTTTTTTCAAACATGTATATAAGAAGAATTGAAAGCCTGCCTGATGATGAGCAAGCGCATTTGTATAGGTTATTATCTTTGCATTACCACTCTCTTCTATCAAGAAAGGATTAAAAAAAAAAAAAAAGGTTTCTTTTTGCAGGGTTAGACTGCAAAACTCAGCCAGGACTACAGATATGTTTTTCAGATGAAGTCCTGCAATTTCCTGTTTCATTTGTTTTGTGAAGCAATATGAGTATCATTAAAGCATTCATCTCCTGGTGCTGTTTTTTCCAATTTCCTAGAAAGGGGGGGAGTTCTAACATAACTATGGGATAAAAGCATTCATAAAATGGGCAACATTGCGTGACACTCCAGCTCCAAAAAGAAACATTTATGGATTATCTTTTTGTCATTCTTGAATTCCTGACCTCGAATTAAAGATCCCATTTTGCATGTATTAATGGACCCTGAATTCAATCAATCTGTTTCATCAAGTTAGGTACGTTGCAGTACATATTGAATTCAATGGTCCAACTATTATATATATATATATAGATGCATATAATAATTACTACTGAAACACAATACAAAATGGTTCAGCATTTGCCATCATCAAAGAAACACATGCACTTCACATGGGAATGTGAATAAAAGGCAATTCACAATACAGGTTTGAGGTTTGGCAACTCTGATGGTGACCATGTGCACTTAATGTATGTATATATATATACACACTACTATAACAAGATGGGAGGAAGACAGATACCAAAACAAGAACAAAACTTTCAGGCACTAAACGTTGAATCTTGAATTATGCATCTTTTAACTGATAACTACCACACAAACAAATCATGTTACATTAAAAAAAAGAGAATAATTTCGAGTTCCATAGGACAGGGAAAAACATGGGGGGAGGGGGTGGTTGAGAAGGAAAGAAAAGAACCCGACATTAAAAATTTGACAAGAAAAACATACACAAATTTTTTGAGGTTGTTTTTTTTAAGAATGTGTGAAAAAAGATACAGAAACTAGAATATTTTGGCAACGTCCTTCATTAGTCCACGGTTGGCAAGTGCAAAATCAGTGAATTCTTTATAGGAAATGTAGCCATCTCCATCTGTATCAATCTCTGCCATCATCCGCTTAACTTCTTCAGCTGAAACGCATCCCAATGTTTTCAAAGAGTCTCCCAACTCTGTTGCAGAGATTTGTCCGTCGCCGTTGGCATCAAATCGCTTGAAAATCCGCTCACGGTCGGCTATCTCTTTAGGATCCCCGTCAGCCATTTCTTTTTGCTTTCCAAAATTTTTGAGTTTCTGAGATTTGTATGTATTGTTTTGAAAGGTTATAAAAAGAGACTAACTTGCGAAAAAACAAAGGTTATCCTTTGTTGTAGGATAAGTAACCTTGTTTTTAGGCAAGAAACTGTCAAAACATGTTTCCTCTGTTTTAGCGCTTCAATGTACCAGAAATTCTTCCTTAAAAATAGCCAATATGGAAAATTTTCCACCTTAATTTTTTTTTTCACTAATTTTGAGGTTGACCATTCTCCAAATCTCCTTTCATTTTTTTTTTCTTCTCAAATTCTATTATTTTAAGGTAAACTCTAGATGAGATCGAGAGACAGATTTCATCATATGCAGGGAAAAATGCTTGATTAATATACTCTTCTTACAAGACTCTAAAGAGTGATCATTGGTGAATCTGGAATCTTCTTATATATATATATATATATATATATATATATATATATATATATATTATTTGAACAGCTGCAATTTTAACAATCAATGAATGAATAACTAAACTGGTAGTTTATGAAGTGCATCAAGAACTACTTCTCTTGTTGGCAAAGCTGGAATGGCACCTCTCTCTGTGACAGTCAAGGCACCACATGCATTGGCAAACCTGAGAGCATCTCTAAGACGATCCTCATCCTATGAAATTTCATAGATTATGATAAGGAAAGTAGAGGATTGTAAGAATGAGAGTGCTAATATATATATATATATATATATTTATAAATGTATAAACAATCCTTCTTGCATAAATGACTATTGTGTAAACAGCAAGTGAGTACCTGAATCAGTGAGACGTCAGCTGCAACTTGTGATAAAACTCCAGCCACAAAGGCATCTCCAGCACCAGTGGTATCAACAGCTTCTACTTTTAAGCCCTTAACTCTCCCATTGAAATCCTACAGGATACAATCACACCAGAACTTGTTAGAAGACAGACATCAATAAAGGAAATAACCATAAACATGATTTTCAAGAAGATTGTTTTGTAGGCTACAATGAGGTCGAGCAGAATATGGATACAATGAGGCCAAATACCTAGACATGTACCCAAACACTCATCTAAATTTGCATATTCAGGCATAAAAAAAGCTTATTACTGCTACTTTACCATATTCTGAATCCAATGGCTTTAATAAACTCTCCTAGAGTCCAAATCTCCATTTCTCCTACCTGCTGACCCCTGCTACAGGATTTTCTGCCTTTTCTAATATACATCTAACAAATAGAGTTGCTGAAAATTATTATCTAACGGCGGGAGAGAGAATTACTGGCCCACCTTTGTGTAATACCTGCACCCTTCTGAGCCTTCAGTGACAAGCAGTAACTTAAGATTTGGATGAAATAGCTTACGTACAACAGCATCATCATATGGATCCTCTCCTTTTGTCAAAAAGGAAATCTCCTCCTCGCTTATCTGTGAAAAGTAGTAGACAAACACCAGAGAATAAAACTCAGTCAAGATTTACTTTGCCTTGTACACTGCTGCTCAGAAATATGGTACTTGAAGTATTCCAATGATTCCTTCTTGAGGACCAGCACCTTGATTATGTCAGCAATATCCCAAATGCTTAAGATTCCTTCTCTTGCACTTTCTGCTGATGGCCACAGTGGTAGCCTCAAATTAGGATCATAAGATAAAATGATACCAGCATCCTTTGCAGCTTTTGCTGCAGCGATGTGAGCTGATTTGCATGGTTCTGTGATCAAGCTTATTGAACCATAATGAAAAATTTTTGCCTGACGAAAAATCATTATCAGTTACTAAGTACCTAAAGAAAGAATCAGCAATTGGACATAAGTAAATGCAGGAACTACAAAGCCTCTCTTTGAAAAGCAATGAAAATTTAGACATAAATCTTCAGAACAGGGATGTAAATCAAAGGTGATGATCAGTCAGAAACAGAGTGGCATACAAACTTGTGAATAAGATCAAAAGCATATGCAAAAAACATTTTTTTCTAAAATTTTTCAGTAGGAACAAATGAGCAGGCAATGAATATACCTTCCTGATTAGATCCAAATCAAGTTCAGACTCTTGAAGCAACATGTCAGCACTAGGATTACGATAAAACATGAACTCCCTCTCCCCAGCCTTTGTCAGGGTTACAAATGCCAAAGCAGTTCGAGCACCAGGATCAAAGCGCATACCTTCATTGTTTACATCATTTTCCTTCAAAATATTGGCTAGCATGTAACCAAATTCATCTTCACCAACCTGTGAATGGTCCAAGAAAAAGGGTACAAATTAGTTGAATTCTACGGAAGTAATTGGTCTTCTTCTGAACAAAAGAAATAAGCATGGATTTGTTTGGTTGGACTTCTGTGAAAGTAAAATTTTGTTAAGGTCTGATTGAAATTCAAAGTAAAAGGCTTGTTGCAACATTCACATATGAACAGAACAATGTGCATACTTTCCCGATAAAAGCTGATGAACCGCCAAGGCGAGCTATACCAACAGCAACATTAGCAGGCGCTCCACCAGGAGCCTTCTTAAATGCAGGAGCTTCAGCCAATGAGAGCCCACTCGTTGTTGGGACAAAATCAATCAGCATTTCCCCAAAACAAACCACTAGTGAGGAATCATCCTTTTCTGGTGTCCCATTATCATCTGGTAGTGCTTTTCCTGTTCGAGTTATCATTTGAATAGACATCTAAGTCATTGGAAGAAAATTGCAAAAAAACTACAGTACTGTCCTACTCAAGAAGGTCATTACCAATTCTTCCTAAATATAATCGATCTTTTGCCCTTACTATTGAAACCCTTCACCAGATTTAGCTTCAACATAATTATTTACATATGTATGCATCTCCACAGCTAACAGCAGCAAAATATATACATACATATATGTCCCAAATTTTGCAAGACAATGAAGCGAAAGAAAGCAAATTTAATGAATTTTGCAAAACCCAGTACTTTTCACTAAACAGGAACTAACCTTTAAGTGATAATCGAGGAAAGTGAGCTGAAGATAGCAAAGAAAATGCTGAAGCCTTGACAGTAATAGACGGCCGGTAAAATGAGGTCCCTATGATATGAGAAGAGCAAGAATTCCTCGGACTACTCGACACACTATTAAAGCACAAAACAGCGGAATGCACAGCCATGCGAGCGTATGCAAGAGAAAGTGGAAGACTGAAACGATTTCAAGAACTCTGATTGGAAAACTAGCTAAACCACTATTAACCTTAAAATTGATGATCCCTAGAGGAATACCTTGATTGAAACATCGAACTAATCGAAAAAAAATAGAAAGAAAAGAACAGCAAGCTGTTTTAGTACTTAGATTTAGCTTGTACCTGGCAACAGTCGCTTTAAAAAAAAAAAAAAAAAAAAATGGTCGGAAAAGAAATGGATAGAAAATAAAAGAAATGGCGATGAAGCAAGAGTTTTCATTTGTTTGAGTTTTTTTTTTTAAAAGAGAAAGAAAAAAATAAAAATTTTAAGTTTAATAATTTATTTGTCTTTAAATATTTTTAGAAAGTTTATTTTGTAAATACTTTTTAAGAAGAAGAAAAAAACAGGATTTTTCAAAAAAAAAAAAAATTTAAAAAAGAAAATCCAAAAACTAAATTAAAATAAAAATTTGAAACTAAAATTTACAAGCCAAATACTGCTTCCCGAAACCCCAGCATTTGCGCCACCGTCGACCGCCCTCGATCTCCTCTCTTAAGTCGATAGCAGCGGAAGTAATTCTTTTTCTTCTTCAGTGACCAGAAAAAAGGTAGGTTTCTCAACTGCTCCGAACCTATATTTGCCCAGAAGGATCTAGGTTTTATTCACTGAACGATTTTTTGCACAATGTCTACTATTGTTTTCTTTAGCTAAATTTCCCCCCCCAATGTACTTGGAAGTATTTGTTTCGGAGGACAAAGAGACTACGTTTTTTTGTGTGTGTGTGTGTTTTTTTTTTTTTTTTTTTTTGTTTCCGCTCTGAATTCCTTCTGCTATATAGTTTTTTTGAAGGTTACAATGATGAAGATTAACTTTAGCGGACTAGATTCGAGTCCTCAGTTTCGGGGAAATGGTGATGACTTGTCCAGTGGGATTTCTAATGCCCCAGAGTTCCAGATTCCTAATACTATTGATGTGGGTTTAGCTTCTTTTACTTCTTCTTGGACATTGATTCTATTTTCTGCGCCTTGATTTGTTATTTTGTTTTGCATTGAGAGGTTTATTCGAATTCTTATGCTAATATCCTTCTGGTTTGTGATTTCTTTTCAGTTTGATGGGTTTCAAAAAGAAGCAATTCAAATGGTTAAGCCGGCTAAGGGAACAACAACACTGGCTTTCATATTCAAGGAAGGGGTTATAGTGGCTGCAGATTCACGAGCTAGCATGGGAGGATATATTTGTAAGTTTTCCTGTTAGCTGATAGAGTGGAAAAAGAGAAAATAGTGTGTTTTTTTTTTTCTTAAACAAACTTAGTGTGAGAAAATCTTCAATGCATGGACTTCTTTTATGTTATATGCTTTAGAAGTTTCCTAGTCAAAATATACCTTATGGTTATAGTTGTTTATTTTATCTGGATAATTCTGTAGTGCGTATAAGATATCCACATAACATAGAGATAGTCAGGGGAAAAAAAAACATTGTAGGATGCTCTCTTGAGTGATGTTGATTAAAAAGAGGGCGTGGTGGATATCCTTTTGTTGAAAGCAACAATAGAAGGATAATGAAATGTGATATATTTAGAACCTTTGTGATTCCATATTAACTGTGCATTTAATTTCAGCATCTCAGTCGGTCAAGAAAATCATTGAAATCAATCCCTACATGCTTGGCACAATGGCTGGAGGTGCTGCTGACTGCCAATTCTGGCACAGAAATTTGGGGGTTAAGGTACTTGGGTTGTTTTCCAAATCTATAATTCTGCCACTTTATTATGGTTGATGGTCTCAGCTTTCATGGGTATGATAATGAATGTATGTTTGGGGTTTTCCCAGTCGCCATTGCTCTGCCTACTCTTATCTTCTTTTTTCATTCAGCTATGATTTAGTCAATGTTTGTTTTAAAGTTTGGTTGTTCATATAAATATATGTATATATATATTAGACACCTCTAAATAAACTTCTCTACAAATGTTTCAATTGTTGTCTCTGCCCATGGCTACACAGAGTCAAACTTCACAATCCTGCCAACTGAATCCAAGTCTCTGTTGGTTGTAAGGTATTCATGTCTTTGGGTGTCAATGTGCCATCAAGATGGTAACATATTGAACTCAATTGGAACTTCCATTAACTCATACTAGCTATTTCTCCATTGATCCTATCTATATATCTCTATGAATCAAGCCTGACGGACTAGCTGCATCTAAACCCTCTTATTGTAACCTGTGGTTTGATTAATTTTTCTTTGTCTATGCCTATGTTAGTTTAATGATTGGGGGGTTATGATTTACTATATTTTCTCTCAGGGACTTTGATTCGGCTCCAAAAAATAAAGATGAACTGGTGTTTATTTTTTTATAGTTCTTGTATTATGCGAAAGAAGAATGACTAGATCTCTTGCATGTTTCAGTGCCGTTTGCATGAGCTTGCGAATAAGAGAAGAATTTCTGTTACTGGGGCATCAAAAATGCTGGCCAATATTCTATTTTCTTACCGTGGTATGGGCCTGTCTGTGGGTACAATGATTGCTGGGTGGGATGAAAAGGTAATTTAAGATGGATCTTGTCCATTTTCATCTTGAATATTACATTCCTCATCAACATTTTGTATGTTTGTGCAGGGCCCTGGTCTGTACTATGTAGACAGTGAGGGGGGACGGCTTAAAGGAAACCGATTTTCTGTTGGATCTGGTTCACCCTATGCTTATGGTGTTTTAGACAGCGGGTTTGTAACTCTTCTCTATCCTAATATGGAGGCCAAATTTTATTAGCTTAACCACATTTGGTGGTTACATAGGAAACATTCAACTTTTGTATCTGTACAAATTGTTGTTTGTTTGTGTTTAACTGAATGGTTGAACGGTTGCGAATACCTGTAATTCAAACAAGTTTTGAAATTTCTATGAAGTTTCAGTTTTTAGCCTGCAGTTGCTGCAATTTTCTTGAGCTTAAATCTTTCTTTATTGGTGTGAATTTATGAAGGTACCGATTTGATATGTCTGTTGAAGATGCTGCTGAGTTGGCTCGGCGTGCTATTTACCATGCAACATTCAGAGATGGTGCCAGCGGTGGTGTTGTCAGTGGTAAGTTTTTTAATCCCTTCTCTGTATCCATATTTGTGCATATATATATATATATCGCCTGAGTTTGTTGTTCATTCACGAGTATTCCCGTTCCTCTCTTTCAGTCTATCATGTTGGACCTAATGGATGGAAGAAGCTTTCCGGGGATGATGTTGGGGAGCTTCATTACACATATTATCCAGTTGAAACAACACCAATTGAACAAGAAATGGCCGAAGTTTCTATCTCTTGAGGATACGGTATGGGGAGGAAGAATACATTTTTCAAATTCTCAACAAGCCTTTTACAAAATTTCTAAACTCACAAAGAATAGTGCCTTTTCTTTTTTGCTGTGTATCTTCTGCAACCATTCTTTATCCAAGATTATTATTTTTATGTCATATATATATATATATACTTAATTCATAATTGAATACTCTTTTTTCTTTTTTACGATTATACACCTTTTAAGAAAATATATCTCAGAATGATTATTAAATAGGGGTTAATTCACTTTTCGTGTCATGGACGATTTTATAACATAATTTTAATTATATGGTGTAGTATTGAGAGTAGAGCTGCGAATTGAGCTGTTTGCAAACAAAGCTCGTTTATGCTCGGTTCGTTTATTAATCGAACTAAATTTGAATAAATTTTTAGTCTCGATTAATTTTTGAGCTTACTTGAACACTGTTCATGAACATAATTGAGCGTTCGCGAACTCGAGTTTGAATTTGAGCTTTATAAATAAATAATCGGACGAACTTGAGCTCGAGTGTGCTTGAAAGTTAAACGAGCGAACTCGAGCTTTATAAACAAATAATCGAACGGATTTGAACAAAAGTTTTGGCTCAAATTATTAAAAACAATTTGCGAACACTTAATCGATCGATAAATTATGGTCGGTTGGGTTCACTCGTTCCGGTTTTAAATGAGAGTCTTCTCTCATAAATCCTTTCCGGATAACGGAAAAAAAAAAAACACTAGGTTTTTAAATGGCTTTAATATGTAGGAATTTGTTTAATTAAGGAATAAAAGAAATTTGAGATTCGATGATCCCAAGAAAAGATTAGGAGGACGAGAACACGGCATTGCAGGGGGCATGATATCCGGTTCCTCCAACCGAATCCACGCCGCTGACAGGTTTCTGTCTCAATCATAAACCGCCAGTCTGTGATTGCTTCCCACTCTCTTCCTTCTCCATTATTAAATAGTTTCCAAATTTTAACCAACAAAAATACAAAAAACAAATAATTAAAAAAGAAAATGAAAAGTTAGTAATCTACTACTCTTCAGTCATTGCACTTTCAGTACGCTACGTTTTTCTATTGGTTATTAAAATTTTATATCCATTCATAATTCGCCACGTCGGAGTGCTTAGGATTATGAGCACACATCGTCTCTGCTTTATTCCTTCCCTAATTCGCGAACCTGGATACGCGTGACACTTAACCACAACTCACGCTAACGCGTGCTAAACCGCGTTAACTTTTTGCCTATAAATAGTTAGCAGCAACCTCATTTGCCTGAAGAGAGAGAAAGAGAGGAGAGAGTGATTCTTTGGACTTTTACAGTTTTCGAGCTTTCTCTCTCTTTGTGATAATGGCGGAGATTGTGAAAATAAGAGATTCGAAGGCCAAGGTTTCGGCCAATGGTGGCAAAACATGCCAGAAGCATGATCAAATTTCGTTGATGTTCAACAAATTCGATGCGAATGGAGATGGCAAAATTTCCTTATCAGAACTCAGTTCAATTCTGAATGCTTTAGGTTCGGAGACTCCTCCGGATGAAGTCCAGAGAATAATGACGGAAATTGATACCGACGGCGACGGTTTCATCGATTTCGATGAATTCAACACGTTCTATTTCGACGGGCTTGGAAAGGAAAGCAACGATAAGGAACTTCATGATGCGTTCGATATGTATGACAAGGACAAGAACGGTAAGATCTCTGCTAGTGAGTTGCACTCGGTTCTCAAAAGTCTCGGTGAGAAGTGCTCGCTTAAGGATTGCCGTAAGATGATCAGTTCTGTTGACGTTGATGGCGACGGTTGTGTTAACTTCGAAGAGTTTAAGAAGATGATGGGTGGATGAGCATAACTTTCCCCTAGTTTCTAGCTGATCCAATGTTGACGGTAGATTTAGTTACTAATCATTTAGTTTAAATCGTCTATAGATCTAACTTTAGTGTAAATTCTTCTTTTTTTTTTTTTTTCATTAGTTTTTCCCTTTATTTTTATGGTAATATTGATTTATACAGCTATTTACCAAAAAAAAAAAAATATTGATTTATACAGCTATGGCTGTGTTTGCTGCAACTATGAACAGCAATTATTAGGTCTTTGACTGAATAATTGGAAAATCTGAGTGGTCCTTAATGAATTCTACCTCTACTTTTTTTATTATTATTATCATTTTCGTGTTCAACTTCATATTTTTTCTTCCCCCTTTTTGCCTTTTTCACAAGAAAATCATGTGTGGTTGAAGAGTTCATGTACATTTAGTGGCTTGGTAGTTGGTGCCATGCTCCACACGGAGCCACTGAAATGAGTGACATCAAACACAAAAGTTGGAAAAAAGGACGCGTTCTTGTTTATGATCTTTCATTGTCAAGTTGAAACTTTACAAGTTGTGTATCTGCGATTTGATTTGTGTGGTGAGCAGGTACAAGTCCAGCCGAGTGCCCATTACTTTGGACTAAGATGTTTTTGTCTCAATTACTGATTAGCATCATAGTGTTTCTTATGCAGTTCAGTTCTACCAATTGAGAATAAGTCATTTATACTTTTCCTAGATGGTAAAAGTCTCCTTCTTCGACTTTTAGCTTTTACTTCTGATTTAGTCCATTAACTTCCAGAAAAAACTTGAACATTTTGCTTCTTGAAGCAGACGACAAGGAAAAGAAAAAAAGGGTCAGTGCGTGGCTGTAACTCCAAGTCTACTTCGCTTTAAAAGACACTACTCTAGCTTCGGTCTAGTTTGGTAACTAATGCCGCACAAGTTGAAAAGCAATGCTAAATTGAAATTTTAAAATAATTTAATTTTTTTTTCCCCCTTTTTTTTTACTTTACCAACTCTGTCAAATATACTTCATTCTATCCAAAATTGGTCTTTTTTTTTTTTTTTTTTTCGGTTCAATGTGAAGACCATTTTTAATGATAAAGGAAAGACTACAGCAGTCATTTTCACATACATATGTTGACTAGCATTACAATGTATATAACTTTTGAGTAATCCTAAAGAGCCAATATGATCTTGAGAAAGCTTTTCTTTACTACTGAACAATTGGGACCCAATCTAGTGTGTTTTTATCCAATCAAACGAATGTGCACCTTTCCAACATGCTCTTTTCATTCCAACAATAAAGAAAATTTCCAACAAACAAACAAGAAACAGAAGCAATACACACGTTTCTCTAAACTTCTAGGTTGTACCCCAAAAAAAAAAAAACATGATTAGAATGCAGCATATATATATATATATATATATATATTCTAGTAGTAATCTTGGCTTTTCAATGGAGGACAAGGCAATCTTGATTCAAATGTGAGGTAACCTGAGGTGCATGTAACTCAGGTACACCTTCCTCCTCCTCCTCCTGGTTTATACTACTTGCATCTACTTCTACCTGAAACTCAGCTGCTTCAGAGGTATAAGCCTTCACCTCCCGGAATCTCTCCTCTGTCAGGGACACCTCAGAAAGAAGTTTCCAGGCAGACTCCTCCGAAGCATTATCATAATCCTTCTTCCTCTTAAGTACCATATGCCCACTAATCTCCCATACAGCAGGATTGACTTGAGTGTCTAGGATACCTTGACTAACTTCTCCTCGAGCTTGTCTTTCAGCATAACACTGAAATTTGAAAAAAAGCACTGACGTTAAGTCATCCTTACCAAATATGCGGTTGTTTTTCATGCTAAAAGTTCTATGTTATAGTGATAAGATAAACTACACATACACAAGACATATCCATTATGTAATAACAACAGTGACAGAACAAACAGAAAATAATCAATTTAAGAAGGTAAAGACTACCTGGGGCAGCAGAAAAACTTTCCTCCCACAATCAGCAATAAGTAGATTATAAGGAATGTCATTGTTTTGGAGGCAAATACACGAACTTGCAACTGCATGAGAGATATCATTAAGTGTACTTCCACCTTCAAACACAAGACCGCGCACTGGATAATCCAAAAGCTCAGAAACTATCAGAGTACTACCATGCAGTTCCTTCTTGGTCATTACTTTACGAGTTGGTGCTTTCTCAACTGGAAATTTCACTGATAAGTAATATGCCTGTAAAAGGGACACATGGTAAAGGAACCAATTATCTATCAGAGAGAGCACTTCACAGAGCTATCAATAGCATAATGGGGTAAAATCTATATATGTATAAATATATGAAAGGTCACCTGGAAGTGAAGGTGATTGATGGTGGCAAAGGCACCCAAACTATTGTAGCCGATTCTAAAAAAGGGATCTGCAGCTTCTTTAGCAAAGTGAAGCGCAAGCAAAAGGCTATCATGGTCAATCCTCTGAGGCAAACAATCCAGGACACGGGGTATCAAAAGCACATGGCCATACTCAATTGGACTCACCTGAGACAAATATCATATTTTCAGCAAAATTTAAACTTTACAAGATTTTGCAGACAAACAAGTAAAAAAGCATTAAATGTCTTACATTAATAGCAACTACGCTCGGGGAAGCTGAACTAGCATCAACTGAAGAGTTCTCAAAGAAGTGTGCCTCATCTTCATGATCACTTGGTTCAAACCTGAATAGCACTTCTTCTTGGCCCACCTTTGAGAAGTTGAACTTGTTCTCATCAAAAGGCTGAAGAACCTGATCAATGCGAAATTCTGTAGGCCGCTTCTTTAGATGTCGTCCCTCGTTCAGCTGTGCTACAAAACCATATCTACCAGGAATAACTTTTGTCTCACAAGTCATCACATCATAACGGAATAAGCCTCTGCTCATTCGATCCTCCCATTGCCCCAACAAAATTTTAATAAAGGAGGAGTTTGAACATTCCTCATCAGAAGAATTGACAGCAGCAGCTTTTCCTATTGATCCATACATGTTCTTCTTGAACGCATATAAAGGTAACTTGGAAACTGCCAGTAAGCAGTGAAACATTTAAACCAATATGATGTGTTCCAATGCAATTTCTGGAATGAAAATCTAGTAGTTTCCTTTCTAAAGGCTAAGAAAAGGTTGATAAGCTTTATTTGTAATTAAATTTGATAGAAAAATAGGATTTTATTGGAAGAAATTTGTCTTATTCACATACTCTATCTTACTTGTTAATAATAAAAAATATATATAAATTAGTTCTGAAGAAATCCTAAGGATGACAGAATTCTCAACCAAACCTAAACAAAGAATGTAATAATGACAAATTAAAGTTGTCGTCTAAATCAGAAACCAAAAGGGAATCTAATTCGAAAAAAGTCAAAGGAATTCAAGAAGAATTAAAATTCTAATTAATTAAAGAGAGTTAAATAATTAATTTAACCTTACTATATTATCCCTAGTTTCATGCGGTTTTATAATTTAAAATCTTACATAATATATATATATATATATATATTTATTTAACGAAAGTAGTAATTTTTAAAAAACCAATCAATCAGGTCTAATTAAAATTAACTAATTAACCTTGTGTAAGCATTTTTTTTCTTCAAGAAAGATTCATTCTAAGGGGGGATAAAATTTCCTTTGTCAAGTAACCAAGATAGAATGGATAATAATAAAACTTCGATCTTTTATATTGGGTGAGTGATATTAACTTCAAAATTGCATAAATTCATCAAATAAGCTTAACATTGATTGCATTGTTCAGAAATTGCACATAAAAAAAGGGGGAAATGAAATGGGAAAACACACCGGGCAAGCAGCATTTGCCGAGACAATCACGACCACATTCCTTGGCTTTGTTGCAATCAGAATTCTCGGAAGTATCGGTATCCTCTTGATAGTTAGAAACCACCGTCGGAACCCTCTTGATAGTCAACATTTATCCTCAAATCCTCTAACCTCAGGATTCCTTTATTTATCAATTAAAAGATTTACAGAAAGAATATTCTTGCGAAAGTACTCAATTAAAGAAACTTAAAGAAAAAAAGGGGGGAAAAAATTAAAAAGTCAGCTAATTAGGGGAAATGAAGCCAGAGCTGCAACCACCACCGGCAAGGAAGAGAAGATCAGATGGGCAACCGCCTTCAGAAGGTAACGCCCCCCTACCACCGTGAGGGGATGGGGTGCGGTGCTTGTCTCCGTCCACGGTTGGATCAAAAGCGATTCTCCTCTGTTTTTGGCAATAAATAAATACTTCAGTTTCTGGAATTCCCCGTTGAAACTCTGGATGCACTGAAAAAGCCGTGGTTGGAATTTTTGCAAGAAAACCAAATCTTGAGGCCGAAAAATGGAAAAAAGAGGATCAATTGTATACAAACTACGGCACTGCAAGATGAATCAATATCGGATATGGAAAAGGGATTTTGGTAACTCCGATGCTTTCTCTCATCCGCAAGCTTGCGAAAGTTGCTTGAATGGCGGTAGAATTATTGTCAGATTTGGCAACTGATTTTCAGTCAAATGTTCACGAATTGAAATAACATGAATCCACCCGATTCCGAATCGCTCCAACTTGTTCAATTTTATATTATTTATATACTACAATTTTAAATCCAAAAAATATATATTAAACAACTGATAATCTTCCCCATTTATTTTTTTTTTTTTTGCAGCGGATTTAGAGAGAGCTTTTCAAGACAGCCCATATATTTAATAAAGTTAGCCCATTTCAGAAAACCCAAGTAGACAAGGCCTGAATATGTATTTATTTGATTTTCCTAATCCATAACATAAGCCACTCGTTAATTCTTTTGCGAAACAAAACTAAGAGATCATTAAACGTTTATTAAATAGGGTTTAAAGTTTTTTACTCAATAACGCATTCAAAATTTGTGAGATTCATTTGAAGTATGTCAAAACGGATAATATCATTTATCTGCTTAAAGAAGGCTTATCAGCCCAATAGAAGAATGTCTTGTGACCTGCTCTTCTACATTACTTGCCTAGGAGATAATGAACATTTATTTATTAAGAATGTGGCTCTTTATAACAAGATTATTGTTATTATTATTTTTTTTTTATATGTAAAGAAAGATTCTTGTTATAGTCAAATTAGGGCTAAAAATAGGCAATGACTGATAATTAGACAAAATTTGAGGTAGTTGAAGAATTACATAAGTCGTAGTCGTAGTAGTGATTGAGATTATCTAAAAGGTGTGGTTGTAACCCGGGAAATGAGATTATGGCAATACACCAAAACACAAATCCTAGAAAAGGCCAAAACGATGTGGGATTTGATCGGACGGGAGAAAAATGCATTTGCTAAATGGTAATCACATATCATCACCGAATTCAATGATTAATGTATTTTTACTGTGTAATATAATTTTAAGAGTACTCAATTACAAAATTTTCAACAAAAGGACCTGTACAAATAAGAAGAAGATTAATGATAATTAATGCAGGGACAAAACATGTCCTAATAATTGGTTTTAGGATAAAAAAGTATCTTGTTTCGTCTTTCACGGACCTGTCTGAAAGATTTCCCAGTCGGTTTCAGACAGGTCTGGTCCGGGATAGCGATTGACAAACCAACTTCTTGCATTTTTTTTCTTCCCACATGGTGTCTCAAATGTTCTTCTTCGTGAATATATACACACACATATATATATATATATATATATATATATATATATATATATATATTGAAGTTACTGTATTGTAATTTCAATGTGGGACAATAAACGATGTTGCAGATTTTTCCTTTTTTTTTTCCCTTTTTGATTGGGTATCCTCATCATCTAATTTGAGAGGATTCATAGGAAAAGACTTCAAAGACTATAACATACATGAATTTATGACATAAAATCGTCTCTAACATGTGTTGAACTCGAGTTCCTCACTTAATAGACCAAGTGAAACACCTAAGTAAGACAAACTAAACTATTATATTTTCATAAGAGTTTAACCTTTTCAATAAACAAGAAACTATGTTTTCTTCCATAACATAGCTAGACTCGAAGAAAATTTTAAATTCTAAACCTTAGAATCATCATTTTCTTTCTTACGGTACTCACCAATTACTATAATATTGTTCGTATTAAAATTAATATATTTTATTTAGAACGTACATTTTAATTATGAATTTAAACTAATTTATATTTGAATGAATAAGCTTTTGAGAAAAGTAAATTCTAATCTCTAAGTTTTAAATAAATTTATACATTAATACAAATTTTATCTTCCAATCTCGTTAAAAGTTTGATCTTACAATAGTACTACTTCCAATTTAACCAATTGATAGTTAAGCACTAAAATCTATCAATTATTCCTTTTCAAAATATGAGTATTTATTTATTTATTATTATTATTATTATTATTTAAAAGAGTAAAATTAAAATCTAAAACAGGAAAAATTTTTTTTTTTTTTTTTTTTTTTTTGAACAAAAGGAAAAATTGATTTATCAAACTCAATTTTTCTTTTTGTGATATGACGTGACAATTGACAACCAGGAAAGTCCAACTAGACATTATTGCCATATACCAATATGGTTCAACTCAAGATTTCATTTTTCAAGAATGGTCCCACCCCCCACTCCTTGGTGAATATAAATTAAATTTTGATACTTCACTTTTTGATTGTACGGTTACTACTGCTGCTGTTTTGAGGAACCATCATGGGTTGTCCAGGGGCTTAGATCAATCATTTCTTCTCCAGTAATTTGTGTTGTTAGGAGATGAAAGTGGCTATTCAAGCCTTTTTTATAGTTAAGGACTTAAAGCTGGCCCGAGTTTGTTTTGAAGGAGACGCACTTCAAGTCATCCTCATGTTGCAGGGTCTAGAACAATTTTGAGATTGGCGTGCTACTAAGTATATTTCCTAGGGAAGATTATTTTTGAAAAATCATTGTTTCTGGTCTGTAAACTTTGTTAATCATAGTTGTAATTCTGTTGCTCATAAACTTGCGGCTTGAACTAGGAATAGTGATGTTTGTGGTAGTCTTAATGTAACTACTATTCCCCATGAAGTTCTCTGTGATAGAGGGGGCACTGTTGTACCATCCGATGATGATGATTCGATTAATGCTTAACTATCCATTCACAAAAAAAAAAAAAAAAAACTCAAGATTTCATTACACAAATACACATATAATTTGTGTAAAATTTTTCCCTTGATCGAAATAATTTTTTTACTGTTTTTTGTATTTTATTTTTATTTTTATTTTTTTGTTTTTCCTTTCCTTGCTACTGTAGTTTTTAGCTTGTTTTTTTTTTCTTTTGTTTTGTTTATTTATCTATTTATTTTTTTGGTATTATTGTTATCTTTTACATCTCATATGCATTGTTTCCTATTGATATTTATCGGATTTTTCTTCTTCTGTTTGAAGAAAAATTTTAAAACCCGGACTAGATCCGAGTCCTTTGTTCGTATTATGTTTTCTTTTTAGGTATTTTATGAAATTTTTGATGGGCCCACGATGGATTAGACTATCGTTGAAGAAAGAAGACAAAATCGAACTATCTTCGCAAATGAGGTTTGAAATTGACAGCATGAAGACCAAAGATTTAGATATGATTTTTGTAGTTTTTCTATTTTATGTATTTTTGAATTTATTTCCCGCTTTCTCTAACTCACCTAAATTTTTTTGATTGAGTATGTTCGCTGCGCCACTTAGTTTTAGGTTGATGCTTTATTGTATTACCGTGAATGACTTTAGTCATTCATTTGTGTAATATTTTTATTTTAATGAATATTCACTTATAAAAAAAAACGTTAACGTCAACAAATGACCTTATTATGTGAAAAGATTGAAGTATAGCCCTATATTTTCCCTTATTATTATAATTATAGATTTGGTACTTCTTACACAATTATTGTATATTATTATCATTCCATCCTTCTTTCAACCACACAATGATCATCTACGTTTCCTTGATTTTAACCTCTGAAATCGATCTTTGACCAGAAAAAAAAAAAAAAAACACCCTCTGAACATAGATACATAATGTTTTAGGTTTTCCATCATAGATATACATACATATTACATCTAGACTTTATCACCCTATTTTTATTTGGAATTCTTTAGGATTCTTTTTGTAACTGCTTTGTTTCAAAAGAGAGAAGTCATGAATGTTATAAATTTTTTATGTGAAAAGGAATATCATAAACTTATTATATAATAAGACATACACAACATTCTTACAAGAGAAATTCATAAAAAATAAACTATAACTCTAAGTCTTTTTAACCAAATCATGCATATATTTTCATTCTTTGTCCAATAGGGGAAGCACTAGCTAATTTATAATATTGGCGAAATAATTTTGTTCATCATGGGTGTTGTTCCCACGACCTACCTCCGCTCCAAATCCGAATCCGCCCCATGTTTCTTCCAACCACGGATTTGAGATTCTGTCGTCAGTGAGAGGACTGCAGGCACTGATTATGTTCTCTTCATTCAACAAATTCTCCAGCCACTGCATCTCATGATGATGATGGTGATCCGCCTGCACCAGCTGGGACGACGACGACGACGGTGGTACTTTTGGAACAACCTCATGGTCAGAAACATTAACATTAATAACATGAGGGTTTTGATCAACGTTATTAATATCGGCATCTGTAGTTTTGATCATCATCTGCTGCTGATTCAACGACCAAGGTGAATTCTTGGAGAAGGACCGAGGTCGAGGTTTTAGGATGTTTGTTTTTGGTGCTACGGTGGTAGTAGGAGTCTTTCCGCCGGAGGTGCATCCACGTCCACGAGTAATACCCTCATTATTTTTATTATTATTATTATTAATATTATTAATATTAATAATCTGTTCCTTCTTTTTCATGTGTGTGTTCCAGTAGTTTTTGACATCATTGGCTGTTCGCCCGGGAAGCCTACCGGCAATTAGCGACCATCTTCACAGCAAAAAACATACACATGCGTCCGTGTATATGTAAAAGATAGATACGTCAGTGAAGTATAGTAGATACTGCTATAATATATAATATATAGGTAGAGATGTGAAGTTACCTGTTCCCTAAGAGCTTGTGAAGTCTGATAATGAGATCAACTTCATCTAAACCAAAGTTTCCTCTCTTTATATTAGGCCTAAGATAGTTGAGCCACCTGAGTCTGCAACTCTTCCTGCACCTATTCAACCCTGCAATATATATATATATATATATAGTTTTTCATGAGAGATAAAGACGATATTATTGACGGTAGATTGAGAAAGTTAATTAATTACCTGCTCTGTAAGGAACTTGATGCCATTTTCCTTCGCCATACTTGTCAATACAGTTCCTTAGAAGTCTATCTTCTTCTTCGGTCCACGCTCCTTTCCTGAGTCCAACAGTAGCAGCCCTCGAAGAATTATGCATGGCTAACTAGCACGCACCAAAAGGAAACTAACTTATATAATATATATATATATATATATATATATATATATATATCAAACTAACTACTCATGGAGGCTGTGGCTTATGTATATATATATATATATATATATAATATGTATCTCTGACGTGCAAATATGGACACCACAAATAAAAAGCATGCAAAAGTTCCAAGAGATTTGGAATATATAGTTTTCCTTTCCTTTCTTTTTTATTATTCATTAATTATTGAATATTAAAAAAATATATCTACTTTTTAATGTAACAAATAATAAAAAAAAAAGAGTTAATTTTTATATAATGTGATAAATAAATTTTTTTAAAAAAAATAGTGAAAGATACTAAAATGAGGTAACTATCATATAAATAGGACATTCTGATATGAATATGGCACGTCGGCTAGGTCACAAGCCTACTTTGGTCTACTCAATCTTGATTATCAAGATAAAATAGTCATGCAAGACACTCTAGTACATCAAAGTGTCGGAGCATTAAATTGCTCTAATAAGATGGTTGAAAAAAGACACAATACACGCCACAAAGCAATGTAAGACAATGCTCACTTTTAAGGTGTATCCCCGTAATTGACTACTTCCTTCACATAATACAAAAGCGATCCATTTTTTACATTCTTGCAAAGTTGAGTTTGAAAGCATTTTGCATTCCCGAGAATATTAAAGAGAACCTTCAAAAGACATTCTCTTAATTATTCCTTATACTCTTGAGGGAATTCTAAATACATTCACTACTAACTTGACCATCGAAAGACTAAAATCAGGAACACCACCATCAATATGTGACATTTTACAAATTACTTAACAACCAATAGAACTCATCTTCATCCTACGTGGCGTAATCATAACACCAACCCCCATCAAATGACTCTTTTTAATTTTTGAACGGTCGAAAAAAGGTCATTTACCAAAAGGTTGATCAAGTGAGCACGAGGGGAGACTGGAAACAAAGGAAATATAGATTTTCCGAACGTGGCCTTTCTTGACGCACAAATTCTGAATTTTAATATCTATGAAAATCTTCTCTCTAACATTTTTCCAACGGTCCAAATCTTTCCATCTCCATGACCTTTTTTTTTTTTTTTTTTCTTATAATAACAAAATTAAAATGATTGATTAAATGTACTTTTTTAAAATAATAATTGTACAAAAAGACATATTTATTAAAAAAAAAAAAAATTGTACAAAAAGACATAACATGCATCAATTCCGCCATTAATGTAAAATTTGTCTGGTTTGCTTGAACTTACCACGTACTATACGAGGGAAACATCATAATTCGCTTTCGATACTTAGAAAAAGGACTTTTCTTCAATGCTGAAGATCTGAAGATCTCTGTTTGTTTATACTTATTCCTATTCTTTATATGTTAGTTTAAGCAAATTTATGTATATATATATTTATGAAAAACGGTTAAAAGTCTTTTATCTTTGAGAGACTTGTAAAACTATTGATAATATAGAAAGTATACGTCTGAGTTTCTCCATATGATTCATCTCATTGAATGTTTCTCTTGATATTTTATTTATACATGAAAAAAGTGATCAAGATGATAGATGATTTAATTTGTCAAGAGCTTCTTTGGTGATAATGTGATATCATTTGATTGGTTGAGATACTCGTTTATTTTCTATTGATCGATTTCGTCACATTTATCACATTTGTCACAAGTCTTACTTCATAATGAATTAGAAAACTTGTATATGTAATAAATAAGAAAACGTAGGAAGCAGTTTAAAAAAATGGTGGGAATTATATATATATAGGAAAAAAAAAACCAACGGACATTACTTTCTAGTTTCTATTCATGGAAATTTTAATGGAGAAGAAAGACAAATTCGGGGAAAGGCCAAATTGAGTGTGAGGATTTGATCAGACAGGAAAATTAAAAAAATGCACAAATGGTACAGTGACATTTGAACATCAATTTAATTAGCTACTATATATATATATAGTAGGTTCATGAACATTATTTCATCCGGTCCCCTCGTTGAAGTACTTTTTTTTGTCCGAATGGTTGACAAATCAAAGGCTTACTTACCAAAAAAATTGTGCAGTTGAGCTGTGCTGTAATATTGTAATATGTACTCTAATATTTCAACTGCACTGTAATATTGTAATATGTACAGCCAACTCGACAGTGAAGTTTGATTAATCTCTATTCAGTTTATATACCGGTTTAAAATTTCGGTCAATAGCTTTCTTCATAAAAGATTAATCCCGTTTCAAACAAGAATTAGTCTATATGTGAATTTAGTTTAAAAGTGTCTTTCATAATTTAGAACTCATTTAAGATATTTTGTGTCCTTTGTTGTACTTACGTTGTTCATTCGTACAAGCCATATTTTGGGTGAAAACTCAGCCAAGGCATGCAGGATCCCATATATACACTTTGGTATATATGATCGTATCTGTCTGCAGTTCCTAGTGTTGGAAGAAACCAGTAATCTGTACAAAATACTAAGAAAATCGCAAGAAAATTCGTAGATTGGAATAACGATTCATGCAGAACTGAAGTATTAACCACAAGGTAATATCAACAAGAGAAGCACTTTGGTTTTTTTATTAGGTTAAATGATTGTTTCGTCCTTCTCGGAGCTGTCTGAAAAAAGTCCCCACTCAGTAAACAGTATATATATGTATATATATAGAGTGATGGGATGAACCATAAATTATTCCAATCCAAGGAAAGAACCGACTGACAACTTCTTCAGCAATTTTGACACATGGGTTCTCAAATGTTCTTCTTCTTGGTGAGACGTCACACAAGTTTCACAGAAATGCCAACCAAACCCCAGTGGGACTGTTAAGATTTTTTTACCTTTTTGAGAACTGAATTTTTGTTTTTTTTTTTCCCTTATAACTAAATAATTAATGTGATATTTATTAATATTTTAGTTTAACTTGTCATCATTAAATACTTTGGTTGGTTAGTTTTTCTATTCACAGAAATTATTTCTGTAAATTCTCATCATAGTGCTGCACTGCACTGCAGCACAGTACACTTGATTGATTTGAGTCGCGCTAGCTTTTTATTTATGAAAAACTCTCCCTAAATATGTCTCTGTAAACAAAACAAAGTTCGACGTTAAGAACTTTACAAATAAAGAAACAATCTCTTTCCTCTTGGAGGGAGGGGAGTAATAGGTATTGTTAACTTGATGGAAATATGTATAGTAATGTCCAAAATGGGCTTTATTGCTAAATAGCGTGTACTCAATATCTCTAATATTTGACGGAGACATATGTAAGCCCAATTGAAGCATTTAATTGAAAAGGGTTGTAATTTCCGAAAGGATTGTGTACCATAAAAGGAAAAGAAGCCCTTCTCACTTATTACGATCACAAACCATATTTAATTCATAGCGAAGTGTAACTCGAATTGAATCTAAATTAATTTATATTATTTAGAATACTAGAATTGTAACATTCAAAACTATTGTATTTGTGTAACATAAATGGAAAAGACTCTTTAGTTGTCCAATCCAAATTAAATTAGTACTTCCCATTGCTTTGAATAGCAGATGGTAAAAATTATTATCACTTGATTCATGTCAATTGGTCCGATCAATCTGTCCCATAATATGATGATATGAAGTAAAGAAATACTAGTAGTAGCAGTTTTAAGGCTCAAAGGAATCTGCAAAGCTATGGATATTGATTATCATTGGGGCCTGTATGTACAAAGAAAAAGTCCAATCAGAAAGCTACTCAACTTGTTCGTTCTTCAAGTAAAAACAAGCAAAATCTCGAGTTTTAACTTTGTGAATATAGTCAGAAAAGTTTGTATATATTCTTGTTTCTTTCCAGCCACCACAGTCTGGATGGAGGACACAAGGAACTTGAGGTATTTTATGGAGAATTCATTCTAGTGAGAGAAAATTAGAATCATATTTACATATTAGAGAGATAAGGTATCTAAACAACAAACAAGAAACCCTTACTAAGGTACATTTCAGCCATTTCATATTTGATCAAAGAGAGTAAGTAAAGTAGTACATAGGAGGAAAACAGCTTGAAGATTTTCAACTATGATCAGAGATAGATAGATAGTTATCACACTTATTCCTTAAAATGCAACAAGATTCTCTCTCTCTCTCTCTTCTTCTTCTTCTCTCTATCATATATCTATATATATCAGCTGGACTGTACATCATCATCATATGATGATATGATAATTAAGATAAAAGCTACAGACTTTTGGCACCAGGAATGTCAATCCACTCCAGCTGAATCTCTATTTCACCACGCTCCACATTGCATAGCCTCAGAAACATATGTTGGATAACTTTACCATTTTCCCAAACAATACTGCTTTCTTCAGAGAGGCAATTCTGTCTGCTTGGCTTTATTTTTGTGATAATAGTATTGCCTGGAATGTTCTGTAATCTCATCTTTACAGCCTCCATAAAGGGTCTGATATCAATTTCTGCATCTCCCATTTTATCGTCCAGGCTGAAAGTATCCTTGTCATAAACTTGCTGCATTTTGCATATAAGAGGAAAACAAAGTGAGATTCACTTTCATTTCAAACTTCCTAGCATCAAGAATTACAATTCATGAGCACCAATGGATCTATCTATAATTGAGAAATTTTGCATGTCACAAGGGGGAAATACTTACAAGCTGGATTGGAATACTGGGATCTGCAACAGATAGCGTCAGTTCCTCATTCCATTCAGGATTGATGTTCTTCTTGATAACACGAGTCTTCAATTTCTGCTTCATATTCAGCGTGACAAAACATCAGTGGAATTGAAAGATATAAATGGAAGTTTAAACCACTAATATCATAGACGACCAACCGGATGATCAGTCAATTAACACAATTGAGGATTTTCTTAGGGCTGTTCTAGAATTAAACCTACAGGTCAGAGAGCTCAGAGGAACATTACCAAAAATCAAGAATATGCTAGATATCAGGGCATCTGTGGAGTAAGGGAAACCCAATTAATCCCCCCATAACAATTAGTAACAAAAAGATTACATCTTTTTTTAGGTTGAAACTCCTTTATCAAAGCTTTCAAAATCAACCCAGAAACTCTTGAACCCAATACCGGGAATACATTTAAGAACAAAATTACAGAGAAAGAAAGAATCTTTCGACAATTAGGCATGCTATATTCCATGAAATTAAGCTAAAACTGGTGAAAATCGAAAGAGCAGAAAAAAGAAAAAAAAAGAAGCAGAAATTTACCTGCTTTCCCATCCTGACTATAACATAAGGATCGCTGCTTCTGACATCTCTTATAGCAAGATTAATGCCTCTGATGACATGAATTCTGAGAAGGCCCAACAAATTTTCCATTGAAAGTTCGTCAACTTTCTGTTTCATAAATTAGGACTGAAAAAAAAAAAAAAAAACTGCAGCAAAGATCCCAGAACAAGAAAATATTCAGATTCTGGGAAATGTTTGTCTGATTTCCGACCCAAAAAAGAGAAGGGAGGAAGAAGGCAAAGATTGAGAACAACGATGATGATGATGATTTCCTTAGGCTACTAACATTTCTTGATGCCTTTATTTATATAGTACAACACAGAGAAGAGAAGAAGAATTTCAACTAAAGTGGCAGTAGTAACTGTTGAAATTGAAATATTAATTTAATCAAATAACATTTTACACGCGCTGGTTTTAGTGCCATTTCAGAGAAGAAAGCGACTTTGACTTAAAAGGAGTAGTTTTTTCGTAATTCTCCTTACACTATTCTACTTTAAAGTACATATATTATTATTATTATTTTTTTTTTTTTTTTAAGGAATCGCTTACTCGCTCGAAATCGATAAATTACACTAGGTAAATCTTGTGTAAGAGGCTCGACTACACTGAAAAACCCCCTGTGTATAACAGCACCAAGAAGGCGTTGACGGATTCGAACTTGGGGACCACGCAGTCACGGGATTTCTCTACCCACCACCTGACCACCCCCTTGGGGGCTACATATATTATTATTATTATTATTAGCTCATGTGGCAAAAAGGCCAAAAAAGAATTCAATAATTCCCAGAAAGAGCCATTCATATTACAAAAGATATGTTTTGACAAAAAACTATTTGACCTATAGTCTAATCTCTCATCCTTCGCTTAAGAGATTTTTACGCAATAATTAAATAGGATAATAAAGTTAATTTTAATTCGTGAAACTCATTTGAAGTGATAAAAAATTGAGAAAGTGAATGAATATTTTCCATTTATCCAAAAGGAAAAGAACAGAGAAAGTAAACGAATACATTTATGTAGTAACCGAAATTTTTGGTAGGCGGGAAGAGGAGTAATGATAAGTTTGACTTGGTTTTTAAAAGATGGCTGGCTGAGGAATTCGAGAATTAGTCCAATTTTGAAGTCAAAGTTTGAGTAATGCCTGCTCCACATTAAAGCTGCTCTTTTTTTTCTTTTTTTTTTGGTTTGGCTGAGTATTCTCAATTCTTGCGAAGAAATTAATGTTAGAAAGATCCACAAATCTATTGGAAATAGAGAAGATATAGAATAATTATAAGTGTTCTTAAAATTTGAATGGAAATTTTAAATTTAGATTGAGTTTGTAAGTTTTTTTTATTTTTATTTTAAAAGTTAATTTTACCAAATATTCTTATATTAACAATTGATATTTAGTATCAGCATTATGTAAGAGTTAAATGAATTAGTCGAAATAGTAATTTTTAAAAAAATCTAACAAAAAAATTAGTTAAATACCATTATTTATCGAAAGATTAACGATAAGCAATGAGTAAAATGATAAGTTAATCGTGAAAATATTATAGTGTAGTTGGTTTGGCTTTCCTTACTTAGGTGTTTCACTTGTCAAGTAATGGACTTAAGTTCCACACATACTAAGGGCGACTTTATGCCGCAATTTTAGCTATATATCATAACCTTAGGAGTTCCGATAAATTTCTTCCGAATTAGTCGATGAGAAAACCAAGTAAAAAAAAAAAAGTATATATATATAATAATATTTAAAATTATGAAAGTGATATGATTTTGTAGAGTTATGTTGAATAATAAAAAATTTGAAATGAGGAAAAATATCTCAATCAAGTGACGTTCCCTTGAATGATGTCTTGTAATAAAATTTACCCAATTTGTCTCCTATGTAACAACCGCATTATTAATATGTATTATTTAATTTATCCTTCGAGAACAAGGCAAAGAAAAGAAGCCTCCACCGGCCATGCATTAGCTTTTACTTAAGATTTTTCAATCAATCCAAGAAAAAAATAATTCAAAATAAATACACTCCAATCTTATATCAATATTAATAAAAAAAAAAAATTAAGTATCTGACTTTTTATAATTGGCGAAATTTATAATTTAAATTAGGGATCTTATTGAGCTAAAAAAAAGAGTGTATATATATTTTAATTTATCTGCGTTCGATAACTCACTTTAGGCTCCAACTAAATCAAAGTCGAACCACATTAGACCTCTATTGAAGAAGCTCTCCCTACACATGTCTCTTCATATGTCTCTATTCCTTGGTACCGTCATTTCAAAGGCAGACAAAGGAATGTGCCACTAGTTCTCATATTATGCCAAGAATTGTGTCAAGTTCCTATCAACTTGGACATCTCTTGTGTTTTTTCATCTTTATCTCTTTTTCTTTTCTTTTCTTTTTTCGCATTCAAGAAATTAGGATTTTGATTTGATATATATATATATATATATATATATATATATATATATAGAGAGAGAGAGAGAGAGAGAGAGAGAGGGAGATAATGGAGTATAATAATTTGAAAAAAAAATGTAAAAAATGTTTATAATCACAATATATATATTGTTGCATGATTGATTATTAATGTTGTTGATTTGAGTGGGAAACTTTGATAAATTTGTGCCAATATTCAATATCAACATGTTGTGGATGAGAACAACGCTATATCTGAATCTGATTCCTCTTTTAATTTTTTTTTTTTATATATATATATATATATATATATTGTCCAATTAGTTTTAGCAGCCACCATAAATACTGACCTCACACACACACTCTCTCTCTTTGGTGGAGTTTTGTTTATAATATGTTCAAAATTTATTTAGGGGAAAACAAAAAGGAAGAAGAATGGAAGAATGGCACCTACTACTCTTCCAAAATAACGACATTCACATCCATCTTACATATATATATATATATATATATATATTACGTACTCCCACCATGCACCAAAACCCCAACCCAACATATATAATGGACTAGTGGAATTCATCAAACAGTTTTATTTATAATTAAAAAGATTATAGCTTATCGGGTGAAAACTTTATATTGATGTTTTTTATAAGACACTCACAAGTGTGTATCAAATTCATAATCTTATAAAATATTTACGATGCATTTTTTTTTTATTATGGTAAGTCAAAGTTTAATTGCTTCAAGCTCAAGGCGTAAATGAATAGGTAAAGAAGTCTCTTAACTTAAACGAAATCAATAATTCAAACCTCAACTGATACATGCAGAAATTTAAAACAATTCATTTAGGATACTTCCTAATTTTATAAAATATATATCGGGCTCTCACCCTCGAGTAAGAGTTGGACTCTGTGAGCGCACCACATGCCGAATTTAGATTAGTCGACCCGTGTAGGTTCGGATAACGGATGGCTTAACAAAAAAAAAAAAAAATATATATATATATATATATATATATATATATATATATATATATATTTTTGCTTCATACTCTTGAACATGGACTAATATTGAGGTCTGGACTATTCCATGGACATAAGATGGGCCATCACAGATAAAAAAAAGTCAACGTGAAGCCCACTTATATATATATATATATCACATGTCTTAACTCACTTGAAATTAGAACGGACTATTTTGTTATCCGTGGTAACCAATCCCACGACTAAGTGACTGAGGTAAGCCCATATATTTTCCACGTGGGCATCAGTCCAACCAGGTGTCACCTCTATGTTCTTGATATATCTCTGCCAGAGGGAGCTGTGTTGCCGAATTTTGCACAGTGAAGAGAGCAGCTGATGTTTTTGCTAGTATTTGTGCTATCTAGGTGGTTTTAGGGCACCCAAGGATCAGGGGCATAAACTGTTTGTATGTTCAATCTGGTTAATTTTCTTTAATTGTTCATTCAAGATGTGAATTAGTTTTAAATCTTTGAATGATTTCCATCTGCTCGAGCAAATGCTTTGCTGAAAACGCTGAAATAGATAATCTTTATTATGTTATGTATTGTTTGCTGAAGGAGTTCTGATAGTCTTTCCACTTTGGCAGTTTGAGCATTGTAGGTATGGAATGTCACATGGTTAGTACTGCTGTGCAACCATTCTTGACAAGGTGTGAAGATTTTTTTTTTCCTACTTGTTTCTGTTACTTTGTACTGCAAATTTAATTCGCCATTGAAAGCCCTAAATGTGTTATTACATTGTAAATTTGTAATTGCAGTTTCTTTCACAGTATTGGTAACTGTGTTTACTATCCCCCCCTTTTCTTTTGTGGTTACGAATTTTATTTTTAGTTTATTCACAGACTACCGAACATAATCTCCTGAAAAATGAGTAAAACAGAAAATAGTGGCAGGGTATGTGGCAACAGCTTCAGATGGAATTCAAGCAGAGGTTTCCCAAAGTTGATGAAAATTAATCAACTTTCGGTTGGGAAAAGTACTTTGAGACATGTATTCTTGGAAACATGTTGCAGATATGCCCATCTAGAGGAAGAATCTTCAGCTTTACATTCACAGGGATTTTCCGAGCATGGTGAGCCTGACCTGGAAGCTTCACCTGATGAACCTTCTCCAAAACCTTTGAGCAGTGAGGAGGTAAAAGTAAAATCGATATTCTGTTGTAATGTGTTGCAATCGATATTATGGTTGCTGAGGATTTTCTGGTAGTGCTTAATGTTCTTGTTTCCCTCAAACAGTTAAAAATCTTGCTTGCTGATTCTGAAAGATCAAAGCTCACGAAGAAGCTCAGTGAAGCTAATCGACATAATCGGTTGCTCAAGAGACAGGTTAATTAGTATCCTTTCGGATTTCACTATATTTATTCTCTTGAGTTGGTTGACATTATTCTGTTTATGGTACATTGTGACTTTAATGCAATGTCATAAGAACACTAATCGTTCAATACGTTAGAAGAAGCTCTCTGTATTGTTTTATGGGGTTAGTTGGTTTACTTTTAGCTCCTTGTAGAACGTAAAATTTCTAAGGTTTCATGTTCAGGGTTTGCCCCATTACTACTAAGTTGATAGTGATATAGTCTAAGACCTAAATGCAGTTTCGTTGCCAATTTAATGAAACATTTTTGGCAAGAATGAAAATAGAGGCAACTGGCATCAATAGAGATAAATTGAGTTTTGACTTTGTATGACTGATGAAAATAATATCATCATATTGACCCTAAAAATGTAAATAAAATAGCGGAGTTCATTTTTATGCAAGCATTTTTCCCTTCATCCCCCGCAGATAATTGTCATTGTTCACCATAGATTGCATGTCAACTGCAGTTGCAAGTGAAGGAAGATGCATTAAATGACTTCAAAAGTGAACTTTCTGTAATGGAACGAGAAGTACAGGTATTCTTTCCATAATAACTTCCTTTTCCTATTCTTTATTGTTGAAGTTGCATCTAGTGTTACTGAAAACTGATGACTTTATTCAAAAGTTGTCTGCTATCTGGTATTAATACTGATTTATGTTTTAGTCAGTCAATGTCTCCCATTCAAATTTTCTATTTACTGGCAGGCTTTGGTCACTCTAGCATATGAGGTTGCTAAATCTGGAATTCCTGAAGGTACAAGAAAGATAAATGGGAAATATATTCAGTCTCACCTCCTCACAAGGCTACAAGGTGCATGCCTTATATCTATCTACTTGCGCATTCTTGTCCTCCTTGTGATGTTTTCTGGTCTTGCCACTCTTCTTCCATTGTAGATCACCATTTTTCTAGTTGCGCTAAAGATAATAGCTGGAGAAGTCTCAGAATTTGCGGAGTAGTAAATATTTTTTGGATATAGTTGGTTGCAGATTTTCTCACATAAGATTCCAATTGCATGATGTACTGAATGCTAAAGTAGAAAGGAAGAACATTGGATCTTACTTGTCATTTATAGCCATATCTCGTCCTAACTTCCTTTTCTTGCACATCATGATAAACTCTTTTCCACTTCAAAAGCTGTGCAAGAAAAATTGAAGAAACAGGTAAAAGATGTTGATGTGGTGCAATCAAAAGAGGTTCATTTGTTCTGGAGTGGAGTTGCAGAGGTGAGCTTCAAAGAATGTTATCTTTTAATTATTTGGTTTACCCAATAAATCTCTAAATCAAGTTTTGATTGGTTTAGAGTGTACAAGTAATGGGTTCATTTGATGGCTGGAGTGAAGGGGAGCACTTATCACCAGAATATACTGGTTCTTATACAATGTTTTCCACCACAATAATGCTCACTCCTGGAAGGTTCCTTTCAGTTCACTTGCTCAGCCTATTAGTTCTGTATTTGTTTTATTGTACATCTCTTATTTATCTATAATATCACACAGGTATGAAATCAAATTCTTGGTAGACGGAGAATGGAAGTTATCACCAGAATTCCCAACTATCGGGGAGGGGTTGATGGAGAATAACCTGTTGATTGTTGAATAGTTCAATTTGGCTTATCAGACCATATTAGATTATCATATTATGTGAGCTGAGAAATGAATATTGCGCTTATGACACTTTCACCCAAATGGGGTGTACCATTTTCCTGCACTTCGCTTTCTAATTATGATAGGTCAAAGGTTGTATGAAATTGTCGTCTTATTAGAATATCAAAATAGTTAGCCATGAAAGGTGTTACATTTGTAGGTTCAGGGCTTGAAGCAATGCTATTATACAAACCTTCCCAGGTGAATTCCTTCTGATCAGTTTCTATTTTCCTCAGAAAATTACATTGTATGTTAACTTCTGGCCAAGTTAATTGTAGTTGGCTGTGCAGGCGTGTTTCCTTGCATCATATGACTTCATTCAATTATATACTATCCGAATCTGATAATTGAAGTGATTAATATTATATGCATATATATATCAATAGAAATTGTCTGGAACTTGCATTAAGATCTGGACATTTGGATTGATTGGCACCTAGTATATTTGCAAAGTCCGACCTTTTTTATATTTTTTTTCTTCTCTGATAGAGAAATTCAAGGTTGAAGAGAAAAGAATATGGCATCTTCCGGTTTCTTCATTTTAGCCGAGACAACGGATCAAAGACCTGTCCTGCACGTATGAAAACCCTGATAAACGAGGTAGAAGAAATTCTACACGCAGCATTAGCCATTCAGCTCTACGGCATAACAGAAGGAGAAAGAAGAATAAAAAAGACATCTTTTTTGCAAGAATAGCCTTCCGTCTATCTTCCTCCAGTAAAGTCTCTTTTGTACCTTCCCCTTTTTTTCTGTCTTTTCATCGCTAAAAACCACTTCTTTGTGACACATGCATATCTTGTATGTTTGCAACTGTTAGAATTTTTTATGCTGTCTCTCTCTCCATCTCTAATCTTTTCTTTGGCATTTGGTTCTGTCAAAGAAGCCTGGTACTACCGCTGTATAGGCCTTGATCCCTTGAACTTATATCCAAAATCCCAATCTTTATATTTAGTAGCGGAAGTTGGTAAACAGAGTAAGAAAAGTGCAGATGGAAATGATGAAGCTGAAGAAGAGTTTTTCAGACAAGAAACCTAAGACCAGCAAGAATATTGATAGGTTCTTGATTACTGTCAATGTTATTGGCAGCTGTGGACCTATAAGGCTGATTGTGAATCAGAAGGATAGAGTTTCAGGTGTGATCGATGCAGCACTAAGATTGTATGCTCGTGAGGGACGCCTCCCTACTCTTGGTTCTGATTTCAATGGTTTCCTTCTCTATCCTGCCAATGCAGGATTGAATGGTGATTCTCCCCAAACACGCACACACACACACACACACTGTTCAGCTCTTTCTATAATTAGTGATAAATTGATCATATCCATTTACACGTTATGTTTGTAGCTCTAAATCCATCAGAAGCAATAGGATCACAGGATCAGAGGAAATTTGTGCTTAGCAAGAAGGAAAAACTACCTCATACTGCTGAAAAAATAAGATCAGAGATGGTTTCTCGCAAGAGGGTCAACAGCTGGAAGGCATGGATTAACAAGTCCTTGAGCTTCAAGATATCATCCCATTGATCTGATCATGATTATGTAATAAAAGCTTTGATCAGTTCACTTCATGATTATGTGAAATTATCTGAATTTCTTGTACCGAAGAATCAAGAAAATTTGTCTGATTTTGCTTCAAGAATAATAGTATATAAATAAAATGACTTTGTTAAAGAAAGGCTTGGCTTTGTTAAATAAAACGACTCATGAGAGCGGTTGATTAATAAGTACGCTAAATAAAAAAACAAACTGTTCTGTTCTGTTCTCATTACTTAAAAAAGAGGTGTACAAATACAAATTTACAGACTTATAGTCAGCGACCCTCGTTCATGCTTGTGCAAGAGATTACAGGATCACCAGAAGAAGAAACTACTGGTGGTGAAATAGTTCTGTGATGGTATATAGGGATCGGGAATTTGCATGGAAGATCAGGAAATCCTGCCTCAAAGTTCAGTACTTGAATTGCTTGCCTTATTGATGGCCTGAGATTGCGATCAGGATGAGCACACCATAATCCAACCATCACCAAACATTCTACTTGCTGAGGATTGAATTCCGTGCCTAGCCTTTGATCAACAACTGATAGAATCTGTCCTTTGCCGTACCAATTCCATACACATTCGACAAGCCCTGTTCCTGAATCATCTTCTTCTGTTAAGATTATGACATCTGATGACTTCCTACCACAAGCAATTTCCAGAGCAACCACTCCAAAGCTATACACATCTGATTCTTTACTTGCTCGGCCTGTGCTGACATATTCAGGAGCCATGTATCCTAACGTGCCTGCCAGACCTGTGGTTTGGGGACCTAATTCATGGTCCATAAGTCGAGCAAGGCCAAAATCACCAAGCTTGACATTGAAATTTGAATCAAGCATTATGTTACTTAGATTTTATATCTCTATGTATCACACACTGCTCCTACTCTTCATGAAGGTAGAGCAGAGCAGATGCCAATCCCAGTGTTATTTTGTACCTCAATGCCCAACTGAGAATCGGAACAGGATTTTTCTTGGCATTGCCAAAGAGGTGTGTGTCAAGGCTACCATTTGGCATGAATTCGTAAACCAGCAAGAACTCGCCTTGATCGTGGCACCAACCTATCAATTGTACCAGATTTCTGTGTCTCAAGCTGCTTATGATCTTCACCTCTGTTACGTATTCCTTCTTCCCCTGTTTAGATCCTCGTGAAATCTTCTTCACAGCAACCGCTATATCTAAATCAATGAGGTATCCTTTGTAAACTTCCCCAAATCCACCATCCCCTAATTTTCTCTCATTTGAGAAGTTATTGGTAGCCGTAGCAAGATCCTTGTACGAGAATTTTCTTGGCCCTGCTCTTCTTTCTAGGTCATAATTCATAGATGATGTCAAATTAGTAGCTGCTTCCATGCCTGGAATATCTTTCAAAATTTGTTTCCGTTTCCTTAAAATTACGAACCCTAGCATTATTATTCCTCCTGCAACTGCATTGAGTAGAATTCCGGATGCTGTTAATCCTACTCCCACCCCTAATCCAATCTTTCTTACGGTTATCTTGTGATTCTGTTCCTCTTTTTTGTCTGAACTGGAACTGAATGCCCAAGATCGAAGAACATGTCGTTCGACATTCTGCCCTGTGGCAACTGAAAATCCGACAGTGACCCATTCCGTAAGAATCTCCTTCAAATCAATTATGTAAGATAGGGTGGAATTAGGGCTTCCCTCACCATAGCTCCAGAAAACACTCAAATTCTTCGTAGTAGCGTTATAAATAACCCAAGCATCAGTAGTTTGTCCGCTGTGCAGAGTTACATTCCAGGGACTGACTACCGACGAAGAAATTGAGTTGTTGTTGATACCAACGTGCTCGAAGGAAGGATCCCACTCGGGATTTGAGAAAGAATCGAACTCCACAACAACCATGTGATTCTGAGGTGAAGCACTGTTCGTGGTGTTGTACAGACCTAAAAATCCACCAGCTGAATTTGGCGGGATTTGAAAACCGGGCGGAGCAAGAAAGAAGGCGAGCCCGTGACCGTAAGTGGGCCGATTTTGCGTGTCGATTATGAAGGTGAAATGGGTGGCGAAATCAGCAACCTTCCCGGAATCGGAATCCCACATGGGTACTTTCTTCGCGTAGATGGCCTGACCGACGTGACAGAGGTAAGACACATCGTTGAACTCGATTGCTCCGACTGATGCCACTGCATCTCCTTGGTAAAGAATAATGCTGCTACTACTTGTTTCATCAGGGCTGAAACTGGAAACATCAAAATGAACTGAATCACCAAAGGGAATATTAAGAATCAAGAAATATTGGATGACAATGGCAAAGAAAAGCACACTTGTAGGTGCAGGAAGAATTGGGAAACTTTTGAAGAAGTTGGCCATTTATATATATATGTATGTATAGTTCTGAGAATATGGGCAGATTGTTTGATTTTATGATGCTAAGGTTGTCTAAATCTTGACATGCTTATAATGTAAGAAGTTTTGGTTTGCAAGGATGAAGAAACATTAAACAATGACTGAAATTGCATAAACATCTACCATTGCCAATAAAGAGTCAACGAGAATAAATTTGAGTAATAGAAAAGAACAGATTGAGAAGAGCAGATGCAATCAAGCTGTGTTAATACGATTAATTTATTACTTTGATTAATCGTTGATTATGTAAGATTGTCTGGCCTTATTCTGCGAAAAAAGTCAGCATGTCAAGTGAGTATGAACTGGACACAGAAACGAATTTTGACCTGCATGAAGTATTCCATGAGTCTCAACTATGGGTTTAGAGAATCAATCACGACTAATTCAGATTATGTCAAATTATGTCCGCAGATTCTTAACTCTTATTCAGAAAAAAATCTCATTTTAACTCTTACATGACCTTATATAGGTCTCAACTATAAGTTTTCGGAATCATCACGGACTCTGACTAATTTAGATTTGACTTGTCTACGGAATCATCTGCAGATTCTTAACTCTTATTCTAAAAAAAATCTCATTTTAACTCTTACATGACCCTTATATAGGTCTCAACTATAAATTTTTAGAATTATCACGGACTCTGACTAATTTAGATTTGACCTGTCTACGGTATTCAATTCTTATTCGATGAGAAATCTCATTCAAACTAAGTAGAACTCTCTCATTTCATTTAACATTCATCAATTGAGATTAATATCTAAATAACAAATGGGCTTTGGGCTTAGTGGAATTGGGTCAAACCTTTTGATATAATGGGCCCAACAGAGCTAATTTAGTTCCTCAGCAAATATTTAAGCCACAATATTATGGGACTATGTACTCGTACTAAGTAATTAATTGTGAGTACTACTAAGCTCATATAGCGGCACGGACCTGCAAGTCCGGGTGCTAAGAAAGTCAGCATTGTGAACTGTATAAACGATCTCATCCACATAAATAACTCGTAAATTTAAGATATATATACATATTGAAAAATTAAACTATAACTTAAATGAAATTATTCTTATTTTTTTATCTAAAAAATTTTAGTATACAATAAAAATAATTCAAAAAATAATTTCTTTTAACATTTATTTTTTTATTAACAAGATTCAAACTCAAAAAACTTGAACAACATAATCAAACTTTTTACCACGTAACAGTTGTTTATATATATATATATATATTTAAAAATGAAATTATTATTTAATTGAGTGATACATAAAAGTAAGCATTTCCACTGTTGGGATGCTAAAGTAAACGGAGGAACCTTGGAATTGAATCTTGAAAAGACAAGAGAGAGAAAGTATCCATTTCTTTCTTTGTTCTTGGTTTTGTACGCCATGATCATTTGCTGATGATTGACACCTGTCCTATCCCGATTAATTTAATTTAATTTTAAAAAGTCTAAAAAATCCCATTGAATATCGGAGTTTCTTAATTAATCCCAGGGATTCGAATTTACTCATAATGATTTCCTCAATTCTCGAATCTCATTGGTTCACAATATTTGTGTTCACGTGGACTTAGCCAATAGACTTTCACCTTTCCTGACAATTTTCCTTACCTTTTACTATGATTTGTCTGCGAAAATAATATATACATATATACACTTACTCACTTAATCATCGAATTCCTAGGTATTCAAAGCTCCAAGAAAATTCATGGTGGTTATGAATTATTTTGTAGAATTTAATTCTTCTCGAAAAAGCTTTATTTTTTCTTTTATGCTATTCACAGTAATCTTAAATTTATTATCCAGTTAATGACTTTTCTTATAATTACTCATGTAAATTGTAATTTCTAATTATAAGTGCGAGAAATACAATTTTAATGCAATTGTAAATATAAATTGTTTAACCGAACTACATATATGTGTCATTTATTCTTATCTTATAATTGCTCGTATTTGTATTTCGATTTACGTTGACAGGATTGGAGGGCAAGAATGGATTCACATGGAAGTAGGTTTGGAGTACGGAGTGTTTTTCCCATTCCATTGTACTAAGGAAGATGATGAAGGCGTGCCAAAGAGTTTCTCGATTGGCGAACGGTAAACTGGAATTTTTCACGTGTGTGTCGGAGGTTTGGCTCCTGACATGTCTTCTCTCTCTCTCTCTCTCTCTCTCTTTTATATTATATATATATATATATATATAGTTCAATCTATCTCTATAACCTAAAACCTGCTTACTAGTCAGAATAAATTGGAAATGCTAAAGAATCCTTAGAGTAAAATGTTGCTATACAATCCACATATATAAATCTCACCGTTTTCATACATATAATATATATATATATATATATATATATATATATATATATATTACTTGGAAGTTAGCAAGCTCGTTTTCAACCCTTTCAAACGTGAGCTCATTGGAATTGGCACAAATAATAAGTGATTTGTGAAAATTATACAAAATATTTTGATTTCATAATTTCTGTAAGTATTATATTATAGTTATGATAAGAGTGTACGATATTTATTAGAGTAGAAGTTAGATTACGAGTATAACTTAGATTGAATTTAAATTAGTGATCAAAGAAATAATTCTAAATATATAATGATTTAACAAAAACATTAATTAGCTCTTGAATTAAAATTTTAGTTAAAAGAGGTATGAAATAAAATAATTTAAAAAAAAAAAAAGTAAAAGAAGCATAACCTCATATTCATGATGACTTATGGATAAAAAAGCATATATTCTAGTGGCCTATAATTACTAAACAAAGACTTATTGATAACCTTAATTAATTAAATAGTAATCAAACTCCTACCTTTTTTTTCAAATATATATATATATATGATACTGGTAAAAGAGCCTTTGTTCTTCCAAACAAAAAGTAAGAAATATATATTATATATATATTGTATAAAAGACGTTTGACAGGCCAAAAGCAAGTGCTTTTTCTCATGCCATAGCAATTGTGTATTTGCACGTTGCCAGCCACATTCTTGACTTCATATGGTTGCTATATAATATATATATATATATATATATTTATGTATGTATATATATGTATGTATGTATGTATGTATATATATGGCTTTCTTTTAAAGTGTTTTCATTAAGTTCAGGGTCTTTTTACTAAATTAGGAGTGAAGAAATCAGTGATCTCAGGGTGAATCAGTAGCCAGCCGCCACTGTTTGTTAGAAAGTTTTTGCTCAATTTCTTCTCTTACTTATACACAAAAGTATACGATTTCCCGTAAGAAAATTACTTTAAAGTAAATAATTCTGTTGCCACAAATACATATATATATATATATATATATATAATATATATATATATATATATATATATGTAGGTTTTGAAGGTAGTGTAATCGGTCCATTCATTTTTTAACATTTGTTTACATTTTCCAATTCAATTTTCTTTTAATTTTTATTCACACTTTTTTTTTTTTTAGAAATTTAAGCATAAACCACCGGAACAATTAAGGCGAAAGAAGAAAATTCACTATGTGAAAATTGTTACGATTACATAATTTATCTTTTCACGCCTATAACATTGGTGCTCTTAACCTAAGAAAGTCACACATTTTATAAGAAAAGCTAGGTTCTCCTTTTTCCTTCCTAATCCGATGTGAAACTTCAAAAAGGAGCAAACTCAATACTCTTTACATTACTTTGATATAATAATAACCATTTAATTTCCACTAATTTAAAATTAATAAAGTAGGTAAAACACTTTAAAATTTGATTAAAAGAACTCAAACTCTTTATTGTGGAATTATATATAATTATTTATAAAAAAGTTTTAAAAAATAATAATAATTTATTGTAGCTAGATTCTTAAATTTCCACCATAAATCTTTATGACTTAACAATATCATTAGTGGACAATAGATTGGTCTAATAATATATATTATTAATATTATTATTTTAAAAATAATAATATTTTATTTTTTTTTATATATATATATATATATATATATATATATAATTTGTCATATCACATCACTAGTATATATATTCGAGAATAAAAAGACAAAAAAAAAATGAAAAATTGAAGAATTTTGGCGTTTTGAAACCCCAATCCATTTGGTATTGCTCTGGCATGCATATATTCACACGGTTTTGCTAATAATTGTTCTTTCCTCATTAGGTATTACAAATATATATACATATATATATAGATCAAGAGTATTCCTTTAAAAAGAAAAAATTAAAAAAAAAAAACCAAATTGAAAATATTTAATTAAGCGTAGTTTCTTTCTAAAATTTGAATGAAATAAATAATAATAATAATAAAAAACTTTAATCATGTATAAATAATTATTTATTTTTTTTTAAAAAAAAAGAAAAAGAATAAATTACATAATTTATTCATAATTACAAATATAGTTCTTTTTGGAAATAAGATATAAATTCCTTATAAAGAGAAGGGAGTATTAATTTCGAAATTTTTAAGTAAAATATATATATATATATAGGAAAATTTTAATTAGTAGGAAAAAAAAAGGGGGAGGGGGTGTTACATGTCTTTTAATGTCAAGGTCACGTGAAAGTCCTAAGAGTTGTCAAAACACCTGATCCCTGTCCAAAAGTTAAGAGGAGTTTTTAAGGTTTACAGTTACTTAAACTGGGTCCGTATTTTTCCTGTTTTAGAAATATTAAGGAAAGACTTGGATTCCCCACGCGTCACTTACTAATACGGCGACGGCGGCCCCCAAATTTAGTACTATAGAAATCTTGTACAATGACCTATTTAGTCCTCATCCCTTCCTTCATTTCTTGAGCTTTATAAAAACCACCTCTCTCTCTCTCTCTCTCCCCCACACCTCCCCATTGTATTGGTGGTTTTTTTCCCCATTGTATTGGTGGTTTTTCACTATCTTCTTCCTCTTTGCTTAAAAGAAAAAAACATTCTTTGACGATGCTTTGATGTCAGGCTAAAATTTCTTACCAGAAACAGAAAACCCTCTTCTTCCATAATAGAACAATCTCATCGAAGCTTCAAAACAAGTGAGATTTGTTTACATTCTTCTTTTTCTTTTTTGGGTTTTTGATTTTTAATTATTATTATGTATTTGCTGCTTTGACCTAGCTATTTCTTGTTGTTCTTAGATCTAATTATATATATATATATATATATATATATATATATATATATATAGGGTGGTAAGAAAAGAACCCTAGCAGGAAAGATTATTGGGAAAGGGAAGATCGATATGGGAAGAGGAAAGATTGTGATTCGAAGGATCGATAACTCAACTAGCAGGCAAGTAACTTTCTCAAAGAGAAGAAATGGACTGTTGAAAAAGGCAAAAGAACTTGCTATTCTTTGTGATGCTGAAGTTGGAGTCATCATCTTCTCCAGCACTGGAAAGCTCTATGAATATGCAAGTTCAAGGTATATATATACATACATATATATATATATGTCTTTGTTTGTTTTTTTTTTTTTAAATATAATTTTTTAAGCTTGTTTGATCAATAGGTGATATATTTATATATATATATCAACTAGCTAGTACTAGCTAGCTAGCTAGCTAGGTATCACCTCTCAGTATACTTTCAAGCTACATAAACAGGTGTATATAAATATATAAATATATAAATATATATGTTTTCGATTGCTCTCCTGAGCAGAATAAATGAAGTTGTCTAATTGAACTTCAGATTATATATCACCAAGAAATTTATGAGAACTATGAGAACTAGGCTACAAGAAATTTATCACTGAAAAGATAAACTTAGTAATGTTTTAAATATATCACCATGATCCTAAAAAACATCTTGAGTTCTTTGATTTCCTCCCGTCAACCTAAAATGATGGCTGAAACTAAGAACAGTAACCAGTTTTGAGATGTATCCAAACTACGAAAGAAGCATGTTTTACGGAGAAATTTCCAAACTCCCTTTTTTTTTTGTGTGTGTAGCACGAATAACAAATACATAAAAATATGTTTCAGTCTTAATGTTCTTTTGTTCCTTATATATATATCAAGTTGTATGTGTATATCTTTTCAAGCAGTAGCTACTATATATATCTATATATATATATCTATAATAAGTTATCTTACATGGGGATTGTAGCAGAAATTGCATATCTAGAGATTCTACTTACTAAAAGAAGATAAGAATTGGAGATTTCAGTATCTCTTTTCCAAAGCATTATTTTGAATTTTGTGCAACCATATATTTAGTAAATTCTAGATTTCTGCTTTGATTCGCATCATTTGCTACCTATATATCCCTAATAATCATGATGATATATATATATATATATATATACACACACTACATTCTGTTTCTGCTATAAATTTATGAGATTAGGGAATTATTTGTAGTTGTTTTAAATATTTCTTTCTGAAATGTCTCCACACACACATATACATATACTATGTGTTTATGCAAGACTTTATGAGGAGATATTAAGCACCTTGATGATCCATACATAGTGTTCTTTAACAAATGGCCATATTAACTCTTTTGCAAACTGATATGATCACTAAGTTATGACAAAATTTTCATTATGGTTAATTAATTATTCTTGGATCAATCTTTTTTATTTATTTTTTTGGGAGAGGTTATTTCTAATATTATGTTTTTCTTTTTCTTTTATACTGATTTATTTTGTTCATGTAATAATAATTACATGCATAATGATAATTAGGTGCAACTCATTTAGTAGGGGAATTACAAATTATAAACATCATGCGTTCGAGTTATATTAATCTAGTGTATATATATATGTGTGTGTATGGATATGCCTCTTTGGAGATCTTGTTACATTTTTTTTTTGTTATATATTCTTTTACACTAATAAAAATATAATAAGTGTTATCATTTTATTAGTATTCAATTCATCTCTTCTAAATCACCACTAAAAACTTAAAAAGAAAGGCATGCAAAACTATATATGTATGTATTCATTCTTGCTTTTCTTGTAGGATTGAAAAATTCTTAGAATAAAGCCATAAAATTATCTAAAACCATTTTATTTATTTTTCTTGTTTAATTCTTGTACTGACTGTCTAAGAATTGCAGCATAAAATCAGTGACTGAGCGGTATAATAAAATCAAAGAAGAACATCATCAACTGGTTAATCCTGCATCAGAAGTAAAGGTAAATTTTCATGTATATTACCTTCTTTTGTCTTTCTCCACCACATGCACCTCTCTCTCTCTTATATATATATATATGAATGCTGTATCTATCAGCTGATAAAATCATGATTTTTATTGAACATGAATATTAATCCAATGATTACATATATATTCTTCCTATCAAGGAGCATTCTTGCTTGAATTATGAATTTTCTCTCTATCTTAGATGAAAATAGGGAGTGAAATAAATATTCCAGACTACTGCACATCCAAGAGGAACGAACTATTTTTTAATGGAATTATGCTATTAAAATATAACATATATATATATATATATATGCATGAACAGTTTCTCATTAACTTCTGCAATATAGATTTCTCTGCTCATCTTAAAGTGTCAATAATTGGACGCCAAACAAAGTTGAATATATATACATACAAAAATATATATTCTTGAACTCCTTGGGATTGTTTCTGATCTGATCCCACAAGGGAAATTCTTTAGGTGTAAAGATATAATACTTATACATGCATACATATTAGTAGTGCCCTAATTAATCATGTGGCAGTATTAAGAGATCTTGTTTGGTGAACATTATGACTTATTATTACATATAGTCTTAAAGCCTACAAGTGTACATTTAATGGAAATGAATAAAAATATGTAGTTGGAACGCTTAGTATTAAAGTCGTGCCACATGTAATAGTAAGTTATGAATTTAAATTACAATAGCGACAAAGTTAAGGCAGATTTATACTGATGATGTGAGCTTTAAGTGTAGAATCATTACAAGTTCATCTTATCTCAATGAAAAGAAACCAAAATGCATGGCATCAATCAACCTACTAGAACTAGAACGAAAGTTGGGAAAACTTAAAAAACAATAGTGCATCTCCCATAAGCTTAAATCAGATGGTATATATATATATATATATATATTCCATCTGTAAAGACTATACCATTATTGGCACTTGAAAGAGAAGAGTAATATAATCTATGTATATATATATATCTTATATTATATCCCAAGACATGTTGTGTTGCTAATTAAAACTACTTCATGAATGGGATATATATATTTGGAATAATTCCACTAAAAGGTAGTTCGTTTGTCTTGCTCGTACGGCATTCCTGGAATATATCTAGCTACAACATCCAAGAATGTTTTTGCATGTATATTTTTGAAGGATTTCTTTTGGGACAAAAAACCTAATTAATGCTGCAAGATTATTGGCTGTGGTCTTTCTGTGTTCTTGATGGTTCTACATTATTATTGACATTAGGTTGGTTCATGGAAAACCATTAATTAAAATCCAGCATAAGTAGAAGGCCTAATAAATTAAGCAAGGAAGACAAGTACTAATTATTAAACCTTGTTACGTGTTATATATATATATATATATATATCTTGCTCGAATTATAATTAATTTTATGTAATTATTTTACAATATTATTTAGTTTTGGTTTTTGACACATTCAAGCAGTAACTGCAGTTTTTGTTGCATATGGTTTTTTTTGTATCTGTGCTAGTTTTGGCAAAGGGAGGCAGCAATCCTAAGGCAACAATTACAGATCTTGCAGGAAAATCATCGGTAATAAATATATTGCCCTTAATTAAACTCAGACATGTAATTTATAAAGTTTATATATATACATATATATATATTATCCTCCTGTGACAGGCAACTTATGGGAGAAGAACTTTATGGCTTGAGCGTTAAAGACCTTCAAAATCTAGAGAACCAACTGGAAATGAGTTTACGAGGTGTCCGCATTAAAAAGGTATCAGAATTATATCATATTACATGAATGTACGGCAATTAAAAAGGAAAACTTATGGCGCTGAGCATTATTTCTTGACTAATTGCAGGAACAAATGCTAACTGAGGAGATTCGAGAATTGAATCGAAAGGTACATCTATAAGCAAATAAATATATATATATATATATATATATATATATATATATACACACACCAGTTTTTGATGATATATATATATGTGTGTGTTGAATATCTACAGGGCAGTCTCATTCATCAAGAAAATGTTGAACTTTATAAGAAAGTAAACGACATTCAAGAAGAAAATATCGAATTGTATAAGAAGGTATATATATATATATATATATATATATATATATATATATATATATATATATATATATCAAATCCTTAAATTCTTGAATATCCATCAATAAGGCGAAAAAAAGAATAAACTTTCTTTGAGGGATTTAATTTTTTCTTTTTGGGTAGGCTTACAGTACGAGGAACACAAGTGATCTCAACAACAATGGTACTATTCCATATAACTTCACCGCTACCGAGGAACTTGGTGCTCCTGTTCATCTCCAACTCCGTCAGCCTAATCCACAAAGTTTTCAGACACCGGACGGAGCAACTGAATCAAGGTACCTCTTCTATATGTATGCAATTTTTCGATTTTTTCTTTTTATTTGGTCAAAAAGATTCATACATAAACTAAATTGATGATTTTTATAAACCTCATATTATTTTTAATGTTATTTGGATTTATTGGTACTTCTGATATATTTTTTTTAATTCTTTGAAATTTTTTCTAAGGAATAAATCAAAAAGTTATAAAGTATGCACAAATACTAAAATTTAACACAAAATTTAATTTTTTAAAAAGAATAAAAAAAAAAGTTCAAATAAGAAAGCATCAAAACTAATCCATCAATAATAACAAAATACTTCATAATCACCACTGTTTCTAAGATGAGGTTGTCAAAAAAAAAAAAAAAAAAAACCATTTTTCCTTTGCAGGTGACAGTAAATTCTATCGACCGCCCGCGAAAGATTGAACGGAGACGTACGCCATCTATTTGTCACCAACTCAAAATGAAAAAAAAAAAGAAAAAAGAAAATCTAACACAGAATTAATTTGCGGAGTTTTATTTATTCTGTTTGGGTTTTTGAAGTGTATTAGTGTACTCTATATTCCCTTTTCCCCCCCTCGAAATCTCCAAATTGAAATATAAGTTGTTTGTAAGGTTATTTTTGTCTTTTTCCTCATCAACAAATTCTATTATCAAAATTCAACCTAAAGTATCATTCAACTAATAGAATTAGATTTCAGCTAAAAAGAGAAAAAAAAAAATCTATGTTTGAATTCGGCCCATTATGAACCTTTGTTACCAACCACATTATTGCTTAGTGACTTTCCTTTTCAACACGGCCGTGATCAAATCTTGATTCCTTTTGCATTTCAACCATACACAACATTATCAACAATGTTGCTGGTTTAAAAAAAAGGCAACAAAGTGAAGTGAATTGTCAAATAAGTAGAGTAGATTGAGGTGGATATCATATGTTGAACGGTTAAGAACTCATTTCATTCCACTCGGTACAATAGCATTAACCTCAAATCATGCTGACGGGCAGTGTTATTTTCCAAGATACCCTTACGATTGCCAAATATAAACGGTAATAAATGCACAATATAGACAAAATATCCTCATTATTCTCATTGCATTATGCACTCTTGGAGAGAACTCAAAAATATTTTCTTTGATTCTTAATCTTTCGAGAGATTCTAATTCAAGTGTAAAGGAATTTATTCTTTTAAAATAAGATCTCGAGTTATGTATTATAATGATTTTGAATTAATCAAAATATTTTAAAGGCGAGATGTTCTAAAAACAATCATACACAATAGACAGATGGAAAGCGAAGTAGAAAAACGTTGCTTTCAAAAACGGATCTTTAAAGAAGAGCTGTTCAAATTTACTAGCACTTTCCTCCTAGTTATTAGTTCATAAAACGGCCAACCAATCAAGAACAGAACTAACGGCTCTCCTTTCTCTTGACGGGTCAAAACAATTCCATGTAGCAACCGCGTGGGCTCTTGTCGTTCTCACCATAGATGCTATGGCCCATGGATCGTACATTCAGATAAAGCCCATCCACCGAAAGGCAAAACTCCTTTTTTTTTTAATTATTTTTATTTCATAATAAGACGCTTAATTCAATTGTTGATAACTTTATTTATAAAAAAAATAATAAATAAAATTCACGAGTTTAATGCGAATTTTTTTTTTTTTAAAAAAAAAATTTATATATATATTATATAGTTAGTAGTGAAATCACGTGGAATTAAGAGATACAAGAATTTTTACCCAGTAGCTTGGGAGAGTTGGTACGCGGACTCTTAAAGAAAAAAAAGAGGTACAAGAAGTTTTTCTCCCACAATTAGGTCAAAATCTGTGCAATTACCCCACCAATAATAATAGGGGCAAAATGATTCCATCAATACTTTGAAGCTAAGCTTGATTATCAGATTTTAGTAAAAAAAAAAAAAAAAAAAAAAAAACGATTTTAGTGAATAATGAGAAGGCACGTTAAAATGTTCCATTATGATGACATTTTATCTACTGGTTTCTGCAGAACTAAAGATCTAAACAACATCAGAATTCGGGATTAATGGAAATTAATTAATATCATCTCCAAGATTCCGAACAAAAAAAATGCCCAGAACCAAATTTATGTATATATATATAATATAAAAAGCTTCTTAATTTCCAGATCCCCATTTCTAAAAACAAGAAAAAATGAAATATATATATTATACATATAATTATTTACTTGGGTACATGCCATCTGAAATCTTGATGAAACCTTGGATATTCATCGTTATGGAAACCCTCGTCAAAATTCTGGGAATAACTAACGGCGTCGTACTGAAACGTTAGAGTAGTTGGTCTGGATCCGTAAATGTTCTTCCTTTCACTCATCAGTTTCTTGATCATCTTCTTCAGTCTCCGGCTTCTGTTGCTGTTGTTCCCGCCGCCGTCGCCGCCGTGGCTGTGGTTAATAATGTTTATACGAGTGTATTCTTCGTGTACGGGTACACAGGACGGCGACATGCAGCTGCCGGAGAAGTAAGATGACCGTCTGAAGTTCATATCACCACCACCCATGTCTGATAGATTAGATATATATATATATATATATATATAAGCTGGATGAAGATTATATGTATGTATATAAAATAATTATATATATATATATATATATATGGTGGGTTTTGCAAGAAGTGGGAGAGGATTTCCAAAATATATGTAGGAACTGTGTAGCAAGCAAGTGGTACCAGTGGTTTTTGAGCGTATAGGAAATGTAAATGTGTTTATCCAGTTTGCATCAAGTTCTGTGGACCTACGTGGCATTTTCGTCTTTTAGTGTGTGTCTATCAAAAGTTATGTTTTAATTAATCTACTTTTTGTCAATGCGTATCTCAATTGGTAACATACTCACTTATAATATGAGAGGTCATGAGTTTGAAACATGATAGAAGTTAGAATTTTTTTTTTTAAAAAAAAATCTACTTTTTAAATTTATCAACCCTGCTTAATTTTTTTATTTTATTTTATGTGGTATTTCATCGTCTAATTTGAGAGGAATCCCAAAACTATGAAATATGACTAAAATTGCAACATTTCTGACATATGTCAAACTTAGATATCACTTATATATATATCTCTTTTTTAAAATAAAGATTATAGTATTATTTTACTCAAATTCATAATCTCTTATTCTCATACACGTAAAATTGTTATGAATTGAGTTATATGGATAGATATATATATATATATATATATATATATATAATATATATATATATATATATATAGTCAAATAAATTTATAATTGAATCTTTTAACTAACTACAAATAGATTTAGAAATTAAAAAGCAACCTGCTTACGTACTTAATTAACTACCTAATTAGCTAGCGATAAAATTAGGACAATACAAAAAGTGTTGCTGACTCAAAGGTTTAGTTAGTGCTAATTAAATTGTCTGTTTTGAACACACACACACACATATATATATATATATATATATATATATATAGAATCAATTAGCTGAGAAACTTTATGATAATTAATTAATTGATTTTACTTATGAAGCAAGACTCGAAACAACATTAATTGTGTTTAAGGAATTAAGGAATCTTGTGGTTGTTGATTTAGACAGATGTATTTGTTGTTTACCTACAAATCCACCACCACTCATAATTGTTAATCCTTTTCCTTCATCATCCTCATAAAAACATTTTGTTTGCTTTTCTCTATAATCACATAACTGTTTTTTTCTACTTCCGTGATTGAATAAATATCAAAAGTCATTTAATCAATCCTAAAACGCAGATGAGTTGCTAAGGAGTTTTTTTGACTTAAATGAGTTTGGAGGTTTGAACTTCTACTAATGTATGAGACTGTTTAAAAATTGGGATTAGAGCTTCCTTTCGCAAGCGATTAACCCTACTTGAACGAGATTAGTTTGGATGTAAATTGTGCTTAAAGATGTTTTCTCATAGTTTGGAACTCATCTAGACACCTCGTGCCCTTATAGCAAACAAAGTCGTTAACTATTTAATCGTTTCATACAATTCGATATTGCGCCCTCATTTAATTACCAACTCATTTGCACAGAAAACATTACACGAATAAAAAAATTATAATATTTTTAAAATATAAAATAATAATAATAATAATAATAAAATTTTAAGTTTAATTTGTTGGTATACCAATCCAATAACTATTAGATAGTGATAAATTTGGGATGAGTGTGTTACAAGGTAGGCAATCCGACCTATCTTAACATTTGGGATGACCCTTGGATACCGTCAATCCCAAATTTTTCCCCTCCAGCCCAGTATAGAGCTGATTATGGACCATGCTGGGTTAGTGACCTGGTTTCGAGTTCCAATAACTGCTGGGGATATGAAATAATTTTGGCCTCTTTGTTTCCTGTCTCTATTATCAAGGAAATCCTTAAAATCAATATTCCCTCTGTAGGGGAACAAGACAAACCGGTATGGACTCCCTCCCCGACAGGGAACTTCTCCATCCGGTCTTCCTATAGGTTAACTTCTCATTCCCGTTTCTCTGCAAATTCCCCCATATCCGGATCGGTGTGGAATAGTGTTTGGAAATCTGAGCTCCATCCGCGACATAAACACTTTTTGTGGAAAGTCCTCACTGGACTACTGCCTACTGCTAATGCTATTAGTCCCTTCATTCATAATGTTGATCCTACTTGTGTAATATGTGGGGTAGCTGAGGAATCTATTGATCATCTTTTTCTCAAGTGTCCTGTTTCTATTGCTATGTGGTTTAACTCAAAATGGCAGATTAAACTTGATAGAGTCTGTACTTCGAATATTTCAAATTGGATTGTTGCTTTGTGTTCTCTTTCTAGTTCTTGCCCTATCCCTTTGGATATTAGACAAGAATGCTTAAACTACGCTGCTGTTGGAATGGAAAGAATATGGTGGATGCGGAATCGGATTCGTGCAGGAGATAGCACAATGTCGTGGATAAAGGTTTTTGATTCGATTGATAAAAGTGCTACTATTTATGGAAGGCTGCCTCCACTAGGAAATCTAAGAGAAGTTCCCCAAACAAACAGATTGAATGGATCCCACCCCCGTTGGGATGGTTCAAAGTTAATTTTGATTCTGCCAACTAGGGGGTATTGCCCATCCTGTTGTGGTTGTTAGGGACTCTAATGCAGGTGGTGATTAAAGCCTGGGTCTCTGAAATTAAAATTGAGGGGTTGGTGTGCAGCAGAGGCTGCAGCTGCTGAAATGGCATTCAGAATTGGAGAGTCTCTCCAATCGGATAATGTAATATTGGAAGGTGATGCTCTTAATGTAATTAAGGGCGTCATATCTGAAGCTAATGTAACTGACTGGAGAGGGTCTCATTTTATTCAATCATGCAGAAATATCAAGGAGAAGCATCTTGGTTGGTTAGTTAAATTTGTCCCTAGGTGTTGTAATAAACCTGCTAAGCTGCCCACCTTGCTAAGTGGGAGTTCTTTCCCGGTTTGTGGTTTTTTGTCCCCTGATATTCTGAGATCTGTTGATTTTGTTGGTCATCCTGGCGGCCCTAATGCCGGTGTAAACTTTGCTATTTTGGCTGATGATAATCCAGTTGACTGAATCTTTACTCAGCAAAAAAAAAAAAATTAGATAGTGATAAATTACCACATACTTTAAAATTTTAAGCTGATAAAATAAATTTAGATTTATTCTCTTAACCATAACAAGATTTGGAAAGAAAGTATTAATTGGTAAAACGGATCTAAATTTTAGACCTTTTGTCCGTTAAAAGATTCTGTCTAAAACTGCAGAAGCAAACAAAACAAAGACACAAACAATTCACGACAAACAGTGAGAAAATGCCAAGACGAATCTCATTCGTGATTTAAATATTGTAATAAAAGTTGGCTGAAAAAGACTTGACATAATACGTACATTGTGTCTGGCTCATTAACGAGTGGAAGAAAATGGGAATCCTCTCCCCCCATCGAGTAGTAATGACCAAAATTAACTAACCCTAGAATTGCAGAGAATAACTCCATAGCCTTTTTTTCGCAAAGCTGCAAGCGCAGAAAGAGACTACACGATGGCTAAGGATACTCAGTATTCTAGTAACCAATCCTCATCCAACACTTGTTGTTGTGTATGACATTACATCCATTATTGTAATGACTTATATTTTGTATATATATATATAAAAGTGTATATTAGAATTTTCGAATTCGAATATAGTTATTTTTTAACCTCGTATGTTTGCATGGGATTCGACTAAGGATGAGATGAAGAAAAGTTTGAGGAAACCAGCTGCAACATGGATCAAATGATTTGAAAATATTATATTTAGAACTAAAATAATTAATTATTTTGTATAATAATTAATAATGATTATTATTTGACTTGATTCATCATGGTAATGATAAATATATATGTATATATGTGTGTATATATATATATATATATAGTGGAAAAGATGGGAGTAAGAGGACAAGCGCAGTTGAGAGCATGTGACTTTGGTTCGACGAAATCAGTGCCAGCCTATGCCACCAGGAAGTGTGGGGACTTTGGGTCTTGTCGGGGCCATACTTTCCACCTCCAAATCAAAACACATCCCATATCCTTAGCTTACTTTTCTTTTTCTCTTTTTTTTTTTTTTTTTTTTTTTTTTTGTTATATCATCTGTTTCTGAAATCATCTTAAATCGATTAATCTAGATTGACAGTGAAATTATATCGCCTCGAGTATTATTCACAATGCACTTTCTATTGTGCTAAATTAATCGTTTAACCGCATTGAATTTATTTCCTATAAAAGTTCTCTTTAATGCTCTTTTACTTTTTTTTTTTTATATATATACAAAATAACCCGGTAGCTTGAAGGAGTTGGTAAGTAGACTCTTAATGCTTCCTCCATGGCGGATGATCGAAGTTTCGAATCCCCTGAGGTGGTTAGCGTCAGCTTAAAAAGGTCTGGACCAGACACTAACCCTCGAGTAAGAGTTAAACTCTGCGAGCGCTCCACATGCTGAGTCTGGATTAATCTCACAAAAAAAGGTGGGGACACCGGATGCCCCAAGTGAGTATCAAAAAAAATATATATATAGAAAATGTAAACTTGAAATTGTTGGTTTTTTTTTTTTTTTGGATAATGGAATTGGTTTAGGATATGAGTAAATCCAAGTGAGGCTGGTTGGTATTTGGACTGTTAACAAAAGAAAAGAGACCAAATATTATCTAAGTTGGGCTTAAGCTAAACTAAATATTTTCAACCTAATATTCGGCCCAAATATTTTTAGTCCAGTTGGTTGAGAAAATTTCAATAATATTTCTTTTCCTTATTTCCAGATTTAAAAAAAAAAAGAAAAAAAGAAAGTAATTTTTTTTTTAAGAGATCTTGATTCTAACTAATTCATATTCAGTATAAATTCGTTCGGATTACTCCTGAAGAGGGTATCAACTTGACTCTTACTTTTACGTAACCCTCATAATAACTATCAAACTTTCAAGATTATATAACATTTATAATATACTTTAGCCAAGAAAAAAAGTAATTGATTCCAACTAGAGGCATGTGGTGGAGCGGTAGAGGCTCCTCCTCCCTTAACCAATGATCCATGTTTCAAATCTTGACTTGAGTATGAAAAAATGTTAAATTATATGGCCAAATGTCTCACCTAATGAGATGCCTACAAATCAGCGAATCGGATTAGTCCGGACGTAAAATGACTTGAAGGTACCGCCCCTCAATAACGAGACACACCCAGAACACAATTAAGATTAGGAAAAAAAAAAAAGAAGTAATTGATTCCACACCATATTACGACAACTTTTAAAGGGTATATCTGAAAAAGGCCATTTTGTGGCCGAGAAATGTTTGATTTGGATAGGGTTTATCGATTTTCGTGCATTAAAATTATAAAAATAATAGTAATAATAATAAAGCGTGAAGAGATGGGGGTGGCCCACGGGATGAGGTTAATTGACATTGGCGCTTAGAGCCCTAAACTGAATAAACAGAAATATGAAAAATCTGGCAGTGGGAAGAGTGGAGTGACGCTACAGCCACAAGCGCCAGAAATATTATCAAATTATCTTCCACCACCCAAATTCATAGACACCAAAATCCAAATTCCCCTCACTGAGTGCCTCTGCTTCTGATGTTCACTAGATAGAAGAAGAAGAAGAAGAAAGAAGGGGAGGAAAATGGCAATGGCGATGGCCCTTCGAAGGCTTTCTTCCGTGATTGATAAACCCGTTAAGCGTATCTACAGCAATGGAGGTTCCCTTTACTACATGGTAGGATTTATTTATTTCTTTATTTTTTATCTTTCTCATTTTTGAATTTCTAGCTCTGTTATTTGGTTATTCTGATTCATTCAATCATTCTTGTAGTCTTCTCTGCCAGATGAAGCTGTTTACGAGAAGGAAAAGCCTGGGGTTACCGTAAGTACAACAAGTTTGAGTTACTTTTTGTACTGCTTGATTTTGATTTGCTTGTGAAATTAACCTCTTTGATGTTGGAAAAATGTGAATATTTCAGTGGCCTAAGCAGTTGAATGCTCCACTTGAGGTTGCTGACCCAGAAATTGCTGATATAATTGAGCATGAGAAAGCAAGACAATGGAAGGTATTACTACTTCTATGTATATATATTATTCTATTTTGATTATAGTTTCTAGTACTACTTTCTTCTACAAATTACCATTGATAATGAATAATAGTCTGATGAAAACAAGTTTTTGGCTTTCCATTCCAATAAGACCCTGTTTTCAAACTTAACAAAAGTGAAGCTAAAGTTTAGAAATTTATCCTCCAAATGGAGGGCAATTAGACTTGTGGTGAATAGTTCCCTGAAGAATCGGATAAGACTATGACGCAATCTGCATTTAATTTACGTCTTGTACTCTCTTGTTCCAAAACAATAGGCAGTTTCATCGTGTTATTCCTTCCTTCTTGGTCTTTTAATAGGTAGCTATTCCTTTAGGAATGTTTTTTATGCAGGAGTTTGATGTCTTATTGGATGGAGTTTGTATAATTGTATTACATCTGTTCAGGGACTTGAACTCATCCCTTCAGAGAATTTCACTTCTCTCTCTGTGATGCAAGCTGTTGGTTCAGTTATGACTAACAAATACAGTGAAGGTTATCCTGGTGCTAGATACTATGGAGGAAATGAGTATGTAGAATGCTTCCTTTCAAATTTATAATTCCATGATTCTTGGGCTAGAAAAACATTTATTCTGATTGCCTTGGGTCTTCCTAAATAATTTTTTTTTTTTTTAAAAAAACATCCGGATGCTTTTTCTTTCAGGTACATTGACATGGCAGAAACCTTATGCCAGAAGCGTGCTTTGGAAGTATTTCGTTTAGACCCTGCAAAATGGGGAGGTTAGTTCATTTGAACTAAGTGTTTCATTGATTTTTTTTTTTTTTTTTTTTTTTTGTTTTAGTCAGCATGTGTGCAGTAAAATGGCTGCTTCTGGTTCTCGGATATCCATCAATATTACTTTTAAAGTAGAAAAGCACCCTTTCTTTTCTCTTTGAGGACAATAAGAATACCTTCAATTAGATGGCATGGAATACTGAACCAAACATCATTTCACCTTTTGCAATGCAGTGAATGTACAGCCTCTATCTGGTTCTCCATCTAATTTCCAAGTTTACACTGCATTGTTGAAACCTCATGAAAGAATCATGGCTCTTGATCTTCCTCATGGTGGTCATCTTTCACATGGATATCAGGTAATTTCTTCTGTGTCTTACTCACTCATGCATAAACTCACATACCTGTGCACAAGATCCAATCTTGTTTTTGGGGTCTGATCGCCTTCCTATATGGCTCAGTATTTGCAATGACAGCTGAAACAATTGAGTCTGATAGGGTATCATATGAATTTTCATGTGGCTTATATTAATAGGGTATATGGTGTGTGAAGAATGTTTATGGCATATAGAAATTTCAAGCAGATGCATTATATTTGCCTCATGGATCCTTTATATATGCATTGAGAAGATCTGTTTTTATGTATAAATTAGTTGATTAGTTTGACTGACATTGTACTCTCCTTTTGTTCTCACAGACTGACACAAAGAAGATCTCTGCTGTCTCTATATTTTTTGAGACTATGCCATATAGATTGAATGAGAGCACTGGTTATATTGACTATGACCAGGTGAATTTCTTGTGTTTTTGTCTTAAAAGCTCTTTATGCTTGTCCAATTGGTGCAGTTATTTCTGTTTTAGCCCCTTGTATAAATTAAGCATATTCCGAGTAATCTATCATGGCTTCATGAAGGAAGTTAGGAGCACATCTTAGAATTGGTTGCATAAGTGTATAACTCTATGGCCTGGATATTTTAGATTATTGTATTTGCTTTTCATCTGATCTGTTTTTGTCCTTTCTATAAATGTGATGTTATGAATATCTGTTTGGGGATTTTCTAATTGATCAGCCCTTGATATTCCAAATGCAGCTTGAGAAAAGTGCCACACTTTTCAGGCCAAAACTAATAGTTGCTGGTGCTAGTGCTTATGCAAGACTTTATGATTATGCACGTATTCGAAAGGTAAATTTGCTAGGTTAATCTGCAGCAGTATGATTTCCTTAGATTTGGATAAATGCTTTAAACATGGTGATCATATTTTCCTTCAACATGGCAGGTCTGTGACAAACAGAAAGCTATAATGTTGGCAGATATGGCTCATATTAGTGGACTAGTGGCAGCTGGAGTTATTCCATCTCCATTTGACTATGCCGATGTTGTGACCACCACAACCCACAAGTCACTTCGTGGGCCTCGTGGTGCCATGATTTTCTTCAGAAAGGGTGTTAAAGGGGTCAATAAACAAGGCCAAGAGGTCAGTTACAGAAGAAAGAAGAAGAGAAAAAAAAAAAAACACTCCAGATATTTACACTACCACCTTTCTTCCTCTCTGCCATTTGCTTCTGTCTCTCTCCACTCCCTAACACTTTTGGCTTGAAGTCATAATTAATTTGGAAAGTTAATGTATAAAAAGTAAATAACCAATAATCTGATTTCTTTTCTATAGGTGCTTTATGACTATGAAGACAAAATCAACCAAGCTGTCTTTCCTGGACTACAAGGTGGCCCTCACAACCACACAATTACTGGCTTAGCTGTTGCACTAAAACAGGTTTGATGACCTACTAAACATGAAATTTTCAAATGCATTATTCAAAGAATTTTGTGTATAAGAAAGCGATAACAATCCTCAACAGCCTTCCAAATGTGTGCTAAATTGGTCTTTCCTCTTTTTCTTGCATCCATTTTTCTTTATTACTCATCATTACTATTTTTAAGAATTGATGTAATTTCTTTACATAATATCTGTTTACCTACCCTCTTGCTATGCACTTGCAGGCATTGACTCCGGAGTACAAGGCTTACCAAGAACAAGTACTCAGTAACTGCTCAAGGTTTGCACAGGTATGACTTCCAATCATTTGGAGCTTCTGAAATTTCAAGGAAGACAATAGTATCTTACTTCCTCTAGGGCCTCAAATTCATCAAGAAAGTATCTTTGGATCTGTTTATTTTATATTGCTTTGATCTGTTGCATACTGACTATGTCTAGTTCTGTAGGCTTTGGTTGAGAGGGGATATGAACTTGTCTCTGGTGGAACAGACAACCACTTAGTTTTGGTGAATCTTAAAAACAAGGTATTGCAGAAAGTTTACTCTTGCAAATTTTGGGAATGAAATTTTTCAGCATATGAATCACATTGTTTCATCTGGACTTCAGTTGGCAGTATTTTTACCGTTATTTTTTGATAAATTATTTTATTCTTTGCACTCTGGTGAATATATTGCTGATTAATTGATTGTTCTCTTTACAGGCAAATAGGCTGTTTCTTTCTTGCTCTTGATTACCCCCGTGTTATATGAAACCCTCTATGGTGCATGTCATTATGTATTGAGTTTGGTGGTTGGTCTTTGTCCAGGGTATTGATGGCTCCAGGGTTGAAAAGGTATTAGAAGCTGTCCATATTGCAGCTAACAAAAACACTGTTCCTGGAGATGTTTCAGCCATGGTTCCTGGTGGCATCAGGATGGGTAGTTATCTATTATTTCTTCTTAAAATGATGTCCAACTCCACATATTTGCCGTATGGACTAACCAAATTAATGGAATTCTGTTTCAGGGACTCCTGCTCTTACTTCCAGGGGATTTGTGGAAGAGGACTTTGCCAAAGTTGCAGAGTTCTTTGATTCTGCTGTAAAACTGGCTGTCAAAATAAAAGATCAAACTAAAGGTTATTGATCAATTACTTTTAAACATTGATATGCATGCTGTAGTATATTTTTCCACTGACACTCTTGAATATGTTTCTCCTATAACATCCAACACAATTATAATTTTATGTTCTATTTTGTCTCTAGGTACAAAGTTAAAGGACTTTGTGGCCACACTATCCAGTCCTGATATCCAATCTGAGGTAGCAAAACTCCGTCATGGAGTGGAGGACTATGCAAAACAATTCCCAACAATTGGATTCGAGAAAGAAACCATGAAGTACAAAAACTGAGCAATGCACTCTTCATGACAGGCAAGGATATTATTGTATGTATTCGGAGTCCACGTTTACCTGGAAGTGGTTTCTTGAATACTTGACATCATAATTTGCCACTTATTTTATTTTAAATCTTGATGCATGAATATAACGTATGTGGATCATTTGTTGATGCAGAAAAATCTTGAAAAATGTAACAGCATATTATATTCCAAAATCTTCTGTTGCTTATCTTTCTTCATCCTAACTTGATCATTCTTTTCTTTAATAGGTATTTAGGCATCTGAGGCTGAAAATCTTCTACTTCCCAAGTGCCTAGAAGAATGTCTGTGGGTGGTGATATGATATGATTTTGGAGCTGCTATACATATACATATATATATATATATATATATATATATATATATATATATATATGAAATCCTCCAAATCCCTCTGGATCTTTCTCTATATATGTATGTACATTATTAACCAATCTCCATAAAGAAATAAAGTTTTCTCATCCCTCATAGTAATTCTATTCCCTTCTGCCATTCTTCCAATAGTTTATTTTCAATTTCAAGGGCTTCTTTCTCTTATGGTTTAAGGTTCTGCAGAAATCATAATAAAAAAATCCTCTTGAGTTGCAAGTATCCCTCAAATACATACAATAAACAGAGATATTTTAAATTGTGATAACCTATCTAACACATATAATATATATATATATATATATATATATATGAATGAATGTATAGGTTTGTTTGGATATCTTTTTGGTACAAAGAAAATAGTACTAAATTGTTGATCTGTCTATAATTTCCGGAAAACATCTAGAATTGATGTCTAAAAATGTTCTAGAATTTCATCCCATAGTTAACAAATGGACATTCTTAATCAGAACAAGCACAGTATTGAGGATGGATTTTGTCCATCCAAGAAAGAAAATATCTAATCATCAGCTGTCTAGCCAAATCCAAACAACAGAAGAAAACATGAAAATTCCCAAAGGCAGAAGAGGATTTGGGGTTAGAATAACAAACCCGTTTCCCTTACCCTTATCAAACCGCGCCATTTACGGCACTATTTTCTTTATAACCATTCTCATGGCTACAACAGGTTTTTCTATTACCTTCTCTCGCTCGTTACCCATTTGCTTAAAACCTTCTTCTCTTGCTTACCCAAAACATTTTCTTCTGAAATCCCAATCTTGTCCTCTCTGGTCTTCCTCGTTTTCTTTCTGCCTTCATACCCTCCGTAAGTCAAATACCAACCCTAGAAAGCCACTTCCAGTTACTACTGTGAGATCATTTTCCAGTGCATCAACCGTTTCTGGGTCTCCTTCCAAAATGTCAGCTACCGAAGATATTAATAATAATCCGCTTCTGAAGGATTTTGATTTTCCTCCTTTTGATTGTATCGAGGCTAAACATGTTCGCCCTGGTATTCGTGCATTGTTGCAGCAGCTTGTACGTGGTTTTTCTCTTTTTTTTTTTTTTTTTTTTTTTTTTTTTTTCTTTTTGGGGTTTTTGGGGTTTTGTTTTCGGTTGAAATGAGTAGGTTTTGGATTTGGTGTATACTTGTGTAGGGCGGAGAATTAGAGGAATTGGAGAAGACAGTGGAACCATCCTGGCCGAAACTTGTGGTGCCGATGGAGAAGATCAATGATCGGTTGGCTGTTGTTTGGGGTGCTGTTAATCATCTCAAGTCAGTCAAGGATAATCCTGAACTTCGTTCTGCTATTGAAGAAGTCCAGGTCCATATCTCACTTTTGACTTCCCTCTGAGTTTTCAGTATAGGGGCTTACCTTAGGGAACACTTTTTGTGCTGTATTTGCAGGCCTTCTTTGTATGTTTTTAGAAAAATGGGTGGAAAGCTTAACTTCTTTGTTTTGTGTCGCTACTCGTATACATTTATCACGCTACTTCGAAAATTCATCTTTTGCTGTGTTGTTTTTTAGGACCCTCTTTATCTCTGTTGAATTTTGTGCTCATTCCTATGTGCTCGCTTGAATATACCATCCTCGTATAATTCTTTTGGCTGTTATATTGAAAGATTCTGTTCTTGAGGTTATCATTTTACATTTCATTTTCTTCTTTTTTTCTGGGTATTTTGTGGCATGTTGCTCATTTTATATTTAATTTTTGATATGCAGCCAGAAAAAGTAGCTTTTGAACTAAAAGCAGGGCAGAGTAAGCCAATCTATAATGCATTTAAATCAATTAAAGAGTCTCCTGAATGGAATTCTCTAAGTGATGCTCGCAAAAGGATTGTTGAAGGTAAAATTCCTAAAACTTTTTCTTTGTAAAGATTCAACCTCTGCAATTCTTTTTCTGTTTTTTAATCTCTTGCAACAGACAATTCTGATGGAATTTCAGTGCAAAACTTCTGTTGTTATTTATTCTTCATTGATAATTAATTTCTAGTTTCTTGCTCAAATAAACTTACCAGATTGGAGTTTCAAAGATGTCTTGTGATTCCTCTGCATCCATTATAGTAAGCATTACAACCATGTCTGCATCTTAGCTCTATTTTTGCTTTAGGCAACATGAAGCTGGAAAGGGTGGAACTTGTTACCCATTTGGACTTATCCTAGTTTTTCCACATCTTGTTCTGTAAATATTTTACTTTAAAGATTCTTCTGTGCAAATGACTCAGTTTCATTCCCTTGGTTTCTTTTTTACCTTGATTTTTAAGATTGTCATTTCTATTACATAATATTGCCATCCTATGAATGCCGTGTAAGAATCTTCCTTTTAGCAGACTGAATTTATGATTATAGCATTTTTTTTTTCCTTTTTCCGTTTTAGAGGCCATTTGTATTCTGAAAAGTTGTGGGACTTGTGTTGATTGGGAAGTTAATTTGCTTCATTTTTTGATTGCCCAGAACCTTTTGATTTTTGATGTTGACATGCCTGATAGTGATAGCTCTTTTATGTTTACAGGACAAATAAAGGAGGCTGTTCTTAGTGGCATTGCTCTTGAAGATGATAAAAGAGAACAATTCAACAAGATTCAACAGGTATAATCTCCACGTATTTAATTCATTTTTGGATATGAATTCTTTAGATTTTCTTTTTCCCAGTTTTATTGGGTGGATGTTATAGATACTCACATTTTTAACTCATAATGCATGCTTATATAAATTGAGGCTCTCTTGTTATAAATTATAAGAACAACCACCAAGAATCTGCAATCATCTACCATTTAAGAATGCTGCTGATTTTAATTGCTGACCTTTATGTCAGCATCTTTTCACATTGATGGAAATTGAGTTGGAATTTTTCAATTTTCTGTTCTAAAGTGTGTACACACACAAACCTACCACTCATACACATCCATTCACATCTTTTTTCCCTTCTCCTTTCCTCACGGGTGTGTGGTTTGTTCTTTTCAGTTGTTAGAGCAACAGTGGCATCATTCTTTCTTTCAATAGTCCTATCAATCTTAGTACTTATGAAGCTTAAATTTAATGATTTCTACCACATCCCTTTTACCTTTAAAAATTAATTTCCAGGATTTGGCAAAACTATCTCAAAAGTTTGAGGAGAATGTTCTGGATGCCACCAAAAAGTTTGAGAAGTTAATTACAAATAAGAAAGAAATTGAAGGGTTGCCAAGTACAGCTCTTGGATTAGCAGCCCAAACAGCTGTATCTAAGGTAAACTGTTTACTTCTATCTGATTCCCTTGTTGTTGGCTTTTTTTTTTTGTTCTGTTTCATAAATATCTTTGTAAATTTTGTAGGGTCATCAAAATGCTACAACTGAAAATGGTCCATGGGTTATTACATTGGATGCTCCAAGTTTCATGGCTGTCATGCAACATGCTAGAAATCGAAGCTTGAGGGAGGAAGTCTACCGTGCTTATGTGACACGTGCTTCAAGTGGAGATTTGGATAACACACCACTAGTTGATGAAATTCTGAGGCTCAGGTTAGAGAAGGCCAAACTTCTTGGGTATAATAACTATGCAGAGGTATGACTTGTCTACTTGTCAAATTTGCCACCAACTTATGCCGGTGTATCAAGTTATATTTATTGATATTACTAGGTAAGCATGGCTACCAAGATGGCAACTGTTGATAAAGCACAAGAGCTCCTTGAGAAGCTCCGCTCTGCATCCTGGGATGCTGCAGTGCAAGGTGGTCTCTTAACATCTCATGATAATTGCTGCATTTTATCCTCTTTAGTAATGGGATCTTTTGCATAACTAAACAGAAACATGGTGGTTTCTCACTTGCTGTCTTCTTCTTCAGAACCCTAGTTGTTTTTATCCCACTTAAGGGCCAACGCCTCCTTTGTGTTTTGTCTCTTCTTTTCTTTATTGTTGTTCTTACTGCTAAAGTTAAAAACAACACCATTTTTGATCCAGATAATCCCTACTGATCATATTATTTCTGTATTTGTTTAGACATGGAGGATCTTGTAAAATTCTCTAAAGATCAAAATGCTCAAGAAGCTGATGATTTGAATCATTGGGATATCAGCTTTTGGAGTGAGAGGCTTCGTGAATCAAAATATGAAATAAATGAGGTTCATTTTCTCTCTGTATCTCTTTCTCTAATGCACACACGTGAAATCATGCATTCTTTTTTGCAAGATTGAAACATGCTCTTGGGGTTAAATTTAATTTGATAAGTATTTAATTTGGACAATATTGTAAAGTTTGTGTAATCAGTACCCAAGTACTGTAGTAAAAGTGAACTGTACTTTTACTGCTTTTCATTTCTTTGACAAGCTCTCAGTTTGTGGTCTTGAAAATATTTGTAGGAAGAATTACGTCCTTACTTTTCGTTGCCCAAAGTAATGGATGGCCTTTTTAACCTTGCTAAGATGCTCTTCGGAATCAATGTTGAGCCAGCTGATGGTTTAGCTCCGGTGATATATTTGCTTCTTTGCTTTTCATCCTTCCTCTTTGCTGATTAATTTTCAGCGTGGCAGATGTTTCTGTTTTCTAATGATATTGGTTATTTCTAGGTCTGGAATGCTGATATTAGATTTTACCGTGTCAATGACTCCTCTGGAAGTCCGATAGCATACTTTTATTTTGATCCTTATTCTCGTCCATCTGAAAAGAGGGGAGGTGCATGGATGGATGAAGTTGTTAGTCGAAGTCGTGTATTGTCAAGAGATGGCACCTCTGTTAGGTTGCCTGTTGCTCACATGGTCTGCAATCAAATGCCTCCTGTTGGAGACAAGCCAAGCCTCATGACTTTTCGTGAGGTGAGAATTGTTATAAATTTTCTGGACATCCTTAAATTGCTGCACTTTAAAGTTCAGGAAACTATTCTTTCGGTGTTTAGAAAAGGCACCACTATTCCCTTGTGGTCATCTATTATCAGTTTTAACATTTAGTTTATTTCTTATGTTGGTTTTGATTAATTTTTAGGTGGAGACTGTCTTCCATGAATTTGGTCATGCACTTCAGCATATGCTCACTAAGCAAGATGAGGGTTTGGTTGCTGGTATTCGGGGCATTGAGTGGGACGCTGTGGAATTGCCCTCGCAGTTTATGGAAAATTGGTGCTACCACAGGTAAAATTGCCTGAATATGATTTACTTACCTAAGTCTAGTTTGTGCGTTTATGTCTATCCTTTGCCATTGCTTAGTTTTAAGTTTCATTATGCGTATTGCAGGGACACTTTGATGAGCATTGCCAAGCATTATGAAACAGGAGAGAGTCTCCCTGAGGAAATATACAAGAAACTTCTTGCTGCTAGGACTTTCCGTGCTGGTTCTTTAAGTCTTCGTCAGGTTAGTGCATGATTCCATTTCTGCTCCACCTTACTTATATTACATTGCCCTTTATATTATTTTTATTGAATTTGGTCTAGCACTTAATTTTGTGGTGTTGGGTTCATGAGAATATATTTGGTCACCAGGAAGGTGTATTCCAATCTAATGGAACTGTCTATATCCTATATAACATAATATTTCCGTTTTTTTTTTTTTTTCTTGATCCATACAGAAAGTACTAATAAAAACGGAAATATTAATAATATTTCCGTTTTTATTAGTACTTTCTGTATGGATCAAGAATTTTACTTGGCTAAAGCCATGACAATGTGATCGCTCTCCCTAAGTTTCAAGTTTGAGTTGTCATTAAAAGCCAGCATTGAAATATGAAAAATGTGATGCCTTAGAACTGATTGTTACCGCACCTTAACTTATTGAAGTCAGAAACTTTGCCTTAGTTTTCCTTGTATCAAGTTGGATCTCTGTCTACTGCCTCTTTTTCCAAGGTTGCAATTATTTTAATATATTCCAATGGGCTGATGAAAGTTATTCCCCAAGTTTTCTTTTTTTTTTTCAACCGTAGAAACATTTATCAACAAACCTTTCTGAAAGAGGATTTTACTAGTTTCTAAATGGTTTTACATACATTTGCAGTTAAGATTCGCAACTGTTGATCTTGAGTTGCACACCAAGTATGTTCCTGGTGGTTCAGAATCAATCTATGATGTTGACCGGAGGGTCTCTGAAAAAACTCAAGTGCTTCCTCCGCTTCCAGATGACAGGTTTCTATGTGGTTTCAGTCATATATTTGCAGGTGGATATGCAGCAGGATATTACAGTTATAAGGTAGTGTGACTTTCTGAAATGAGCTTGCCGAAACTTTTTAAAAAATCATTCCATATTGCAATTGGAATCTAGAGAGATGCCTATTTCACTACTTAATATGGTTTGGTGTTCAAATTTCTGTAGTGGGCTGAGGTGTTGTCTGCAGATGCTTTCTCAGCATTTGAAGATGCTGGACTAGAGGATGAAAAGGTACCCTTTCCCTTTTCTTTTACAAAATTCTAACGGTTTTTGAAAAAGAATCATATCAAGATTTCACATGCTTTGGAGTTCAGTAATAAATATGATTTGTGTTTACAGGCCGTAAAAGAAACTGGGCATAAGTTCCGAGAGACCATCCTTGCTCTTGGAGGTGGAAAAGCTCCACTTGAGGTTAGGCTATTGAGAACGCTAAATTTATCTTCGTTTGAAGCATTTCTTGGTGAAAATTGAACGTGCAGACAACAAGATTCATGTGGTTTGTTGAGTACTGATTCATGATCTTTTGCTAATTTGTGCTGCGATGCCTATGCAGGTATTTGTAGCATTCAGGGGCCGTGAACCTTCTCCAGAGGCCCTGCTCAGGCACAATGGCCTATTGTCCGGTGCTGCATCTGCATGAATTCTCCATAAAACTCAATCAAAACACAACATATACAGTGATTTGAAGTGATGAAATTGACACCTCCATCTTCCTACAACAAACAGTCCTTTTCCTCCCCGGGAAATAATCCCTCTGCTCCGTTACTACTCTGTTTACCCCCTTAGAGAATTAGAATGGGCAAAACTGTAGAATTTTTGGTGGTTCAATATTTTTACATATAACTCTTTTTCTTCCCAAAAATTTTCTTCGTCATGGAATAGAAGTTGTTTAATCAAAAAATTGTGTGTGATTGATTTATGTTTTCTAAGCAGATGGTCGGAATAAAATGAATAGTGTTATATTTTAATAAAACAATTTATTGATGATGTTTAAAAACAATAAATTAAACTAAAAATATTAAAAAATAAATTTTATAAATATATATATATATATATATATATATATATATATATATATATACTCTGTAAGAAGTGTTAGCAAATATTATGATTCCTTGAGTGTGGCCTTGAGGAAAATGCTGCAAAAAAAAATCAGGATTTGCATCCTTATGAAAGACATTACAGAACCCATCTTCAACTTTCCTTGCTTTAATCATCTTGGGTAATGACCACACTGATTACAGCACCTTCTGAAGTACATTTTTTGACCAGAATGATCATCTAGGTTGTGGAGGTGGTGGTTGTGATGGAAGGGGTGACAGTTCTGACGGAACTGGAGTGGGTAGGATAATAATCGGCCTCTCAATAGAATAGCGATTTGAACCCCCAAAACTGTCGATGGACTTCATGTATTCAGATGCATTGTTCTCTATGATCAAAGCATCCTCAAGCTCCCGAACAATGTCGACCATGCAGGGTCGATAGGCAGAGTAGGGCTCAATACATGCCAAAGCTACCTCCAGTACTCTCCACATTGCTTCTGCATGGTACCCTCCCTTTATGCTTGGATCTACAATTTCTTCAATTTTTGAGTTCCTTATTCGGGGTTTGGCCTGTAATCAACAAGATTCTAAGGTAATTAAAAACTAAATAGAACACTAAGAAATATTTAGGTTCCTCAAATCAGCTTGAGATGTCATATTAATCTGTTCCTGAATTAGTCCTTATGGTTATAGTAAGGCATTTGAGTGTCTAAAGGTGTTCATTTTACTTGCTTTTCTTGATTTGGTGGAACTTATCCTTTCCTAAGAGATTAGCTTGATCCTGGTTATTGTTTCTTTGATGGTGGTTTAATTAATAGCAGATAAAATCTTGTTTTTCCATGCTGATGTAATGTCAGGAGAGATTATGTATGTAATTCATGACAAAAATAGAAAGTTGGAATTTGAACTGTACCCATTCAACCAAGCTCCACTCGTTGCGTGGCCTCTTTATGTTAAGGGGTTCTCGACCGCTTACAATTTCCAATAGTACAACCCCAAAACTAAATACATCACTCTTTGCAGACAGATGTTGGGTTGAATAGTACCTGATAGACACAATTAGTTAGTAATGGTAATAAATCAAAAATAGTTTAGAGCCAAATTAGGAATGTCGTTGGTTAATTTCAATTCTGTCATTGAAATAGCCGATAACTCGATGTACTATGAAGAATAAGAATTCATTGTACAGAATATGTACTTACTCTGGATCCAAGTATCCAGCCGTACCCCTCACTTCTAAAGATGTACCACTATCACCTTCTTGAGGTGCATATTTTGAAAAGCCAAAATCTGCTACCTTGGCGGTCATGCTTTGATCTAAGAGTATGTTACTTGATTTCACATCTCTATGTATTACACAACGTTCTGAGAATGTATGGAGGTATGTCAAACCTGGGGAAAAAGGGTGGAATTCATTTATAAGATACCAAAGATGGAAAGCAATAAATGTTGTGATTGTTCTTTGATTTTGAGTGTCAGTTCTTTGCTATTGCTACAGAGATATTTAATTTAAGACCAAAAAACTGATTCTAATGCATTGCTGACTGATAAGTGGAAAGTACCAAATAGACTAGAATGATAAGGCTGTGCATTTGCCAATGCTACATAATGTATGTGTTTTGTGCATGTCTTTTCGCTGTACTGCCTAATGAACTGCTTATTCAAATTATAATATATGCCTCTGCAGTTTTTTGTAGTTTCCTTCCCCATACGCAACATAAATAATCTTGGACTAGCACATGTTTCTACTGTAATGGAAGACTACAAGATAAATCTTATGATTGTAGCTAATTTTACCTCTTGCAGCTCCCAAGGCAATGGATAGTCTGGTAGGCCAGTCTAGAATCTTTCTCTTTGCTGCTTCTCCTGTTCAAAATAAGAAAGGAAGTCAGGAAGAAACTATTGATTGAGAAATTAAACTTCAAGAGAATTTGCATTTAGGTAGTACCATATAAGCGATCCTGTAGGGATCCATTTGACATAAAGGGATAAACAAGAATTTGTTGGTCATTTTCACAGCAGTAGCCAAGAAGTGGAACCAGGTTCTCATGACGGATGGCTGAGAGCAGGTTCAACTGTAGAATTTATCATGAAAAAGTGTAAGATGGCATCTGATGCCATTGCATTGTGCAGATGAATGCTCAGTTTAGTTATCTTTTGAAATCTTAATAAGTTTAGGAAGAAGGAAGGTTGATCTCTTGATTGTAAAATCAGTTGATGAGTGAATATGCTTATAAAAGTTAGATATTAATGTGATACCAGCCAGTGGAATGATATTGCTGGTAGGAATGTTAAGATAAGTATGCAGTGAGTGTAATGATCTGTCTATTAAAACCTTTTCCAGATCCTTGTTGCTTTTTGCAAGTGAAAAAACTGATGGTGGCTGATATAGATTACCACCTCATTGTCAAATTCACGTGTTCCCTGTGTTGATGTGGCTGATCGAACCTTAACAGCCACATCTTGACCGTCAGGAAGAGTGCCTCTATAAACACATCCAAACCCGCCTTCACCTACTAGGCTTTTGTACTTCTGCGTAGCTACTTCTATGGAGTGTAGAGTAAAGCTTCTGATGGATATTGACCTTAGCATAATGTCGGAACTGGGTATTGAGTACACTGCATCTGTAATTTCAAAAGCTTCATCAATATTGTTGGGGGAACAACAATGGTTACTTATGCACTGCTATTTTGTATATGAATTAGGTAAGTTGGTGAATTATTCTGAAGTCTATAGTTCAGATTTGAGAGTGATAAAATTAAGGCCAGGTAGGTAAACTTACTCTTTATCACTGGATATCCTTTTGTTCCAAACTTCCCATCAGACTGCATTTTTCTTTTGTAAATGCAAACCAAGAATGTTCCAACTGCTAGTGCCACCAAGAGACATCCTGTAACTACACCTATGACAATGCCTCGCACTGAATGCTTAGATACTTGACTGCCGCACATCCCTTGGCTGAAATTCAGGACATAAAAGATTAATCAGATTCTTGCAATTATTCTTGGAATGGTTTTGAACATTATTCTTGTTTATCCTAGATTTCATGAAAGTATAAGAATTTTTACTCTGTAGCAAGTTTTGTTGTATTAAGGTTGGCTGGAAGTCCACTTTTGAGTCCAGGATTGCATCCAAAATATCTGAACAAATATGAGGTGGTAAAAATAGTGAATCAGGCAGGTTAAGCTAACCCAAAACATTCACATTACATTTGCATCAAAGTGCTGGAAAATGAAATCTGTTCTTGGAGCACTTACAATGTAGTTAAATTCGGTAGTGAGTCTAGCAACTCTGTAATATTTCCCTTTAGATTGTTGTGGCTTATATCCCTTAAAAATCAAAAGTAAATTTAGTCAGATCTTCATAAACAGAAATGTTATTTAGAAATTGTACATTACATTTAGGAGATTGTGGGACTTGGAAAAGGGTAGCTGTGCTCTTCTAATGATGTTATGATTTCTATGGTAAACAGATCCAATATAAAAATGTAATGAACTTTGGAATGCCTTCTTAAAGAGAGGATAAATTACATGGAGGTCAAGGAGAAGGATGTTGAGAGTCCTGGGATTGCTCCAGTGAAGTAATTGTTACTCATGTTCCTGGAAAATCAAAAGGGTCAGAAACAAAATTTTGTGTTAGAACCTTGAGTAATAATTAAAGAAAAATGATAAGTGGTCTAGAAAAGGAGTTTGGATCATACGCTTCCTTGAGATGAGTTAGCTTAGTGAAGCTTGCAGGAAGTTGCCCATGAAGCCTAGAGGAGGCCAAATTTCTGCAGCAGAAATTTGGTAGAATAAGATGATAACTTTGTTAAATACAAGAATTCTCCCGACCACAAAGTTTTTTGCAAATGAAAGATTAAACAGTTACATCTTAGTGATGATGGAGGAACCATTGAGAAGTTGGCAGAACAATCCAGGCCAAGAAACGGGAAGGCAAGGATCCCCAGACCAGCTCCTGAGGAGTTCATTATCTGAATTGCTGGTTAGTAATTCATTCTTCACATCCATAATGGCACTCACTGAAAAGCACAAGAGAGGGAAGTCAGGTACTTCATCAAAATTCATATAGTTCTACAATATTATTATAATTTTTTTCATGTATGGTTCTCCAAAATAATTAACTTTTTGGATCTCTACCTTCTTCTTGTACCGTATCTTGAACCAGTATGGGATAAACCTGCAAAATTTCATAAGCATTGATCATCGGTCCAAGCTGGGATCCATTTGAGGCCTTGACCATGGTCAGGTTGAGATGTCCATTTGCTGTAATATTCAGAACAGCTGCATAGCTACGGGAACCCTCATGCAGTATATCAACCTGTACTCTCTTTTTGTCATTGAGATATACATCAAACACTCTTTGCCCAGCTTGAACAGAATCATTGAGTTCAAGAAAGTAGAGGAACAGATCATATTTGTAGTACCCAGTATCCAAATTCTCGTAAAATAACTCCAACCTTTCTGGATGGCTTAGGGCTGTCTGTAAAACTTGAATAGGAGGTACTGTCAGTTCAGATGCATTGTTGGAAAGGTTTGTCGTGAATGATGATATTTGTTTAGCCAATGGATCAGCATATGAGTCTGGTTTCCAGATTCTATCGTATTGGTCAAGAGGATACCTGAAATTGTAAGTGTCACCAAGATGGGAACAGTTTAAACATGTTCTTGAGATTTTTGAAAAACATGAATGCAGATCGAAAGAACAGCCCCTTTTTTTATGGGTGGGCGAAGAGGAGAAAATTGTTTGCCTTCATGATATATATACCTGACTTCTCCTCCTTGATTGCCCGCATCTGCTCTATTTACAAGCTTGAGCACACTAGAAGGCTCCAAGCTCAGGTATCTTGGAGAGATAGGTCTTATTTCAAGCTTTGAGATATAGGGTTCTCCCCTGTCCATGAGTAAGCAGAAATTAACATATCCTTTGCTTGCTTTGAAAATCACCTCAACCTCCGATCCACTGGATGAATTCACCAGGCCTACTTCCGTAGCATCAACTGAAACCCTGAAGAAAGTGCCTAGATTAGATGTTCTCTGCAGATTCCCAGGAAGAAATGTTCCTCTTAGTAAGTAGTTTTGGTCCTTCTCTGTGGTCAAGTTATAACACCATTTCCGAGCAACATCAGATGTGAAAACACGAGTTTTATCGTACTGGATTGAGCTTTTTATGTCTTCGCAACCCTGATAGTCAGGATACCAGCTCTCATCACTTATCCATAGTGTATTTGTAGTTGGTTCAGTTACATTTCCTTTGGCACAGCACTTTATGCTCACAAATCCTGTTGTAATGTAAATGCCTCCAGAAGTTAACAAACAGTTTTTTCTACTGATATTTCATTCCTAGTCTTCTAACAATTCTTACCTGTTTATTATAGTATGTATGCTACTGCTGATGTCTTAAAATTTTCTAATTTCTGGTTCCACAGGTTAAGATTGGACAAAAGTTTGAAGAAACAAGTAGAAGATTATGAACATAGAGAGAGTAGAAGTAAATATATAGTCTTTTTAACTGTAGCAAAGAATTCTACTTAAATGAAGTTAAAGTTGGGGTAACTCACATACCTTCTTGTGCATTAGAAGATTGAAGATATATGAAGAAGCAAAGGATGAAAGAGATGACCAGCCCTCCCATCATCCTCTTATCATGAAGCAAAATTGACCCATGGGGTCATCACAATCTTCTCAAACTTCCAGATCCTCGTCTGAGTCCCAGAAACTTGACTGGTATGTTTTTACTTGTAACGTCAATCAAGAAAAACAAATTCTTTGTTATTTGTTCATTATTTAGTACATGATCTTCATCCCAGGATAGAGTTGGATGCCTGGAGACAAAAGGGCATCTAAAACATAACAGAAATTTGCAGGAATGATCTTGGTTTGACCTCAATGAAGAAGGGTAAGGGTGAGTGAAGGACTCATTTTGATGAAACGAAATTATTGGTTTGTAACTGTAGTTGATTTGATTGGTGGTTTGATTTCATGAAGGCTTTTGGTTTTGTTTGCAATTTAAAATTCTTGATTAGTTATTGGCGTATAAAAAATAATATTAAGGGCGGAGCATTCATCCCTTGGTCGTCGTCATCCATGGCCATGGAGAATTCGTCTCTGCTCGTCTCTTATTTGGTTGCAGCTTCATGGAAATAAGCTTTGGCAATTCTAATATTATTATGGACTTATCACCTTATGCCAATTGGACAGGAAGGAAAACCAATTTCTTCACGTCAATTTTCAAATGAGTATATTAAAATCTACAATTTTCTAGTTGGTTTGGTTTGCCTTGTTTAGGTGTCTCATTTGACCCGTCAAGTGAGGGACTGAAGTTCGTCACATGTTAGAGATAACTTTATACTGTAATTTCAGCTATATGTACGTTGTAGTCTTGAGAGTCTTCTGTCATGAATCACTCTCAAATTAATCGATAAAGATACCGGATTATTAAAACCTTGAACATAATAATAATGTAAAGAATAGTGAATTCCTCTTAAATTTCTTATTCTTTTCTTGAGACCAAACCAACTACCAGCTCCAGTCATTGCTGGTAATTTTTTTATTTTTTATTATTATTTTAAAGCTAAATGTTTCATTAGACGTGACTCATTTTGGTTAATTTAATACTTTAATTTAAATAAATTTAAAAGGAATCAAACAAGTTTTAATATATAAATTATAGGTTAAGAGTTTTTTAAAAAATACTAATTATCATGCTGACATCAAGGTGATTCAAAAGAAATTTTAATATATAATATTTTCTCCACCTAAAATTAATGCCCACTTTTGACTAAATAAATAAAGAATATTCTTTTAATTATATGAAGTTATTGTATAGTTTTACTTTATTTAGATGGAGATAGAGTATTTTAAATCTAAAATTAAATAATTTATTTATTTATTTATTTATGGCGATAATATCAAATTAACCCAAAAAGTTTTTCCTACCAATGAAAATTTTGACAAGGTAGTAATTTGCTATCTTGTTTATTATTTTTATTTGATTTGTAAAGTAAAATATATTTAAATTTGATTTACTTTTATCGTAATCTTGATAGCGTTTTGTATGAATCTGTCAAATTAGTGACGAAAATATCAAATATCAAATTATTAGTAAAAAAATTTGGAGTTTGAATGGTGATGTGACCTCTAAACTCTAAATACCTTAATCTCGATCTCCCGAATTTTCGTTCCTGTCAAAAACAAAGTCAAACAAAGATTGCTCTCTGTGAAGCTTCTCCGATGCTTAAGTCGAAACAAAACCAAAAGAAAGGCTGAAAAGACTAGAGTTTTTTAGAGAAGAATTTCACTTACCTTTCCTCTTTGTTTAGCCTTGTATTTATAATGATATGTGGTTCTCTAATCGGAATAGACTTCTGATTAAGTAGTAAATTATTAAATAAATATTATGATATATTTAAATATAAAAGATAAATATTAAGATAGATATTATGATATCTATCATAATGTCCTTTAAAAAATAAAATAAATATTAGGATATCTATATGAAATGGCAATTACAAAGTTGACAATTTGAATTAAGAAATCATAAGAAAAATATTACAAGTCACTGTCTGAAAAAGTTCATCTTTGTCTTAAACTTGGGAAATTATTATTTTATTAGATGTGATTACGTTGGAGAAAATGGACATTTCTGAGTAGTTAGAACGCAATATCAAAACAGGTCCCCCTTTCCTTTCTTTTTATATTTTTGGTTTATTTAGTTTTAAGTTTATGACATTTGGTGAAGAATAAGATTAAAGTATTTTCTAGAAGTTGATTTTAACGTTAGTTTGGAATATTCTGAGCATTTTTATCTTGCTTGTATTATTTGTGATTAGTCTACAACTGTTTCTCTATGTAGTTTTGAGACAGAAAGAAAATAAAAGGCAGGGTTTTTCTTTCAACTGTTCATAAAATGTGCTTTTGAAGAATACTAGAATGTAATGAAATGTTGGTTTATGTTCTTATCCATTGACGGCCATGGCAACTGATTTCACCAATTAGAATGAAATCCAGGCATGTAAATAGTATAAGCATATAACAACTAAGAAAGAACATCACAATGAAGCTATTTAGAGCTAAAAAGTTAGCTTGAAAACATATTCAAAGATCAATCCTGCCCCTTTTTTTTTTTAATGATCACACTATGTCCTCTGGTTCTTTGAGAAGAAGCGAAGAACTATGTAAAATAGAATTCTGTATAGGACTGCCCACCCCAACATTATATAGATTTTTTCCCACTTCTTGGATTCTTCAACTGAAATATTTAGTGACTTCAAAATCTGATATCCAATAACATCTTGATTAGCAGGGTTTTTCCCAAAACTGTCTGTTGTCTGATACTGGTTCATCAGAAGCCCTTCATATGGATATGTCATTGTTGAAACGTAGTTCATCCACTTCCAATACTTTGGAATGTCACCACTGTTTAAGAAGTAGCCACAGAACAAGAAGAATAGTGCAGTGAAAGCAATTACAGCTGCATAACCCAATATGTAGTTTGGCACCACTGAGCTAATGAATACCACAAATGAATTCGTAGAGAGAAGAGACATGTAGAGCACAAGTAAGAAATAAAGAAAGGGTCCTCGCAGTCTTAAGGCAAACCAGACTATAACAGCATAAACTCCAGCTTGAATTGCAAGGAAAGGCAGGTAAGTAATCACACCAGCAATAGTGTATGAAGATGCTCTGTATGCATTATGAGAGGTTTCACGAACAAAGATGAAGCGTTCTTGAATGAAAGCAGGGACAGCATCATTGGATGAAAAGAAAAAGAGACATACGGTGAAAATAAAGAAACTCAACCGGTCTGTAATTCCTTGCATGGACTTTGGAGGACGCCAAAACATGGTAGCCATCATGATCCCCATTACTGTGAGCACCATGAGTCTGGAGAGAAAAAGTTCTGGGGTACGCCTGATGTTTATGAAGTTTCTACGCATGAGTATCCAAGTTTCGATGAAGTAGTTGTTTGTAAATTTTGGGCCAAGATGTTGATAAGTCATGTTGTTATGAGGAACAGGGGTTATATAGTCATTCTCATTGACAGTATAGTCACTGCTATGTGGAGTCGGAGTGCCTTGAAATATTTCACTGGAGTTGGTGTAGTAGCCTGATGATGGACTGTATAAGAGCAGCAAGAATATCAGAAATCAATGGAAAGAAATAGGTCTTCTCAGATTTTAGGGAATTATTACTACCTCATCATATTCTGATTTCTCCTTTCTGTAGGATGCCTGGTTGGTGTGAATTTTAGAGCTCGCATAACTCCACTATGGCTCCAAGATCTTGATGTATTCCATGGACTCTTCACACTGTTATCAAAGTCATCATCATCTGTCCCTGCTTGTAAGTGAAGGCGTTTGCTTGACTTGTCACGAGCTCCAGCTACATGATGATGACTTGAATGCTGAGGTGGGGCAGGTGATGGAAGGATAGTTGAAGCTGAAATCTCATCAATTAATGGTGGAGGTTTCATGCCAGTAAGAGCAAACTCAGCAAGAGCCTTAACTCCAAGCTCAGAATGATCATACTCTTGGATTATATCTAAAATATATTCTATTGGGTTATCCCCTTTTGGAACTTTACGTCCCATTCTCCCAAGATGTAAGCCCACATCTTTCGGAGATCCTTGGTACATCAACTGTCCTCGAGCTAAGATTATGAGATGGTCAAGAAGCAACTGAATCCGGGATGAAGGCTGATGAATTGTGAGAATCACAGTGCTACCAGAGCGGGCAATGTCATGTACTTTTTCAATTACACTGTGAGCACTGGTGGAATCAAGACCAGAAGTAGGCTCATCCAAGAAGAGTAATGTGGGTCCATGGATAATATCAACCCCGATTGAAACTCTTCTACGCTCACCCCCAGATATTCCTCGAGTTCCTTCATCACCTATGTAAGTGTTCCTGGATGTCTGCAGCACTAGAAATAATCATCCAAAATGCATTTCCAAACATCTTTGCCTTCATCATCATAAGTTCAGGATGATGTATGAAAATTAGTTGATCAACAGTAAAGACTTTCATCACAATAAAAGCCAAACTACAAACTGTGTTAACAAAACTAAATTTCTCAATTCTATGATAGGTGCAAATGTTCTAGATTTTTATCACTTTGAGTTGCAAAAAGCCATGTTAAAGGAAAGTGGATTGATGGAAATAAAACATGCTTCCTCATGATTCAGCTTTCTGTTATATGATAAGCAGTGATCAAATATTAGTAAGATTCAGACATGGATGAACTTACAGACAAACCAAGCTGCTCGATTAGCTTCTCCACACGCTGCCTTTTTTCTTTCCTTGAAATTGAGCCTAGTCTAAAATCAGCAGCAAACATCAGGGTTTCATAGACTGTAAGAGTGGGGAAGAGCCTGTCATCCTGCATTATATATGCTGAAGTCCTTTTAATCAAGCTTGGGCTGACATCCATCCCATCCAGAGAAACTCTGCCACTGAGACTTCCACTTGCAATTCGTCCAGCCAAACCGTCCAAGAAGGTGGATTTTCCAGCACCACTTGGACCCATGACAGCAGTGATGCATCCTTTTGGTGCATAGCCAGTGATCTTATGCAATAAATTAACTTCCTTCTTCTCCCATTTTCCATCAATATCCTTCATTGACTTTATCACAGAATATGTAAGGTTTGAGAACTCAACCCCACCATTGAAATTGGTAGGTTTTCCAATCTCAATCACTGTATCTGTACGATGACCATTATGAATATGTCCCATTTCAGACAAAATTATGGGACTAAACAAGCAAGTTCTACAGGAGAGAAATATGGAAACAAGACTAATTCAGAAGGCCTATTTCGATATGTCTATTGGGATCTCCCAAGTTTTTTGGATACCTGAAAGGGAATTAAAAAGGAGAAGTTCAAGAAAAGGACTTTTACAGCTGGGAAGCCTATCAAAGGAGGCACTTCCAAGGCTCCCTTCTTGTTTCCTTCATCAACTAACTTCAACTGTTTGTCTATTTACTTCTACTGCCCCCAAATCCTGACAAACCTTTTATCAACTTTTTCCCTCCAAACAATCTTGTTTGTATATGAAGATTGCAAAGACCTAGAACATCATCATCATATAGCTGACAGAAATATACCAAATCATGTCGATTATACAAGAGAATATAACTTGACTAAATCTACAATAACATTGCATAGAAATGCCATCCATTCCCATCAATTTTGTCATCTGGGCTAATTCTTTTTAGCCCTTTCAACATGAAGCTCAAAAAAAAAAAAAAAAAGATCAGTGTCTTCAAAAACATAAAGCAACAAGCTCACATTTTTTTCCCTAGTCATTTTAATAACATAAATCCATTCTACCTCCGCAGAAGCAAATAAAGTTGTCAATTTCAAACAAAGTTCTCTTCTTGTTATCGTTTTCGAGTATGATTTATGGCTGAGTGGCGAAAAAGCCATTGATTTATGGCTTTTTCCAAAACCGCTGCGTCTCCATACTCCCATCTCTAAAAAATTTGCTAACCCTTTACCGGCAGCACCTTCAGTATTTGTGCACACTAAATATTTGTTGCTCACGAACAAGAGAGATTCTTGAATTTTGTAATTCATTATCTACGAGAGTGGCAGAATATTACCAAATGCATCAAAATTTACCTCATTTTCTTCCTTTCAGTTTCTAATTGCTTCATTTTAAACCTGGGAATTGATTTCGATTTTTGAAAGAAAATTTAAGAGAAATTAATGGAAAGACTCGTATTAGTAATATTCAATTGAATCGAACATAGACACGTGGAATTGGAATGCACCCTTGGGGGTTTAGATGGGTTTTACAAAAACCCCCATAATGCGGCGTCGTAACATAAGGTCTATCCGAAATGAATTTCAAGACTTTCCTGCTCTGTTATAGGCAGAAAAATCCCAATTTTTTCCGTCACTGCAACTGAACGAGGCAGAGTAAAGCATGGCCAATCTACAAGGCTTTGAAACGGTCCTCTCAGCCACCACCAAACCTTCTTTGTTCACCAAAATATTCTTCTCTGTCAATGCAGAATTGCCTTTAACAACTCCAAGAATTCCTACCTTAAGCTCTTCAGCCCTTAAGCATTCAATTACTTACCCTCCCAGAAAGCCCACAAGGACAAAGTGCACTTCCAGAACCAGCACTAAATGTACGTAATTCCAATTATATTCCTTTGTTTATAACTTTTGGTTTCTGGTGTAAAAGTATTTAAAATAAAAAATAAAATAAAATAACCCCTTTTTTGAGCTATTTTTGTGCAGGGTTGTGTGTCAGCGGTGTATCTTCTGCATCCACAGAAGAACAAGTCGAGGTGGAAGTTGCAGATGGGTTTACAATGACCCAATTTTGTGATAAGATGATTGAAGTGTTCTTGAATGAGAAACCCAAATCAAAGGATTGGCGGAAGTATTTGGTTTTTAGGGACGAATGGAAGAAATACAGGGATAGATTCTATGGTAGATGTTCTGCGCGAGCTGATGCTGAAAATGATACCGAAATGAAGAACAAATTGATAACTTTAGCAAGAAAAGTAAAGAAGGTAGCTTTTTTTTCTTCTTCTTCTTTCGTTTTTGTGAGTTTTCAGCTGCTGTCTTCGGGGACGTATTAATTATTAGATTTCCAATAGAAGTTGAATATGTTTTGGGATTAGAATATGATCAGGAATGAGATTGCAGATAGATGAGGAGATGGAAAGGCACACTGAACTTCTCAAAGATATTCAAGATAGCCCAACTGACTTAAATGTCATTGTTACTAAAAGGCGCAAGGATTTCACTGATGAGTTTTTTCGTCATCTTACTCTGCTTTCAGAAACATACGATAGTTTGGAGGACCGAGATGGTAATGATCTATCTATATTGCCCCTGCTCATTCTAAATTCTTAAATGCTCTACTGGTATCTGGCTATTGGTAGATCAGAATCAACATATTATGATTATCCTTCATGTTTCTAGCCATTAGCATATCAAGGTAAAGCCTTTAATTCTTTAAGGATGAAGTCATTGACAAGAAGATAGAACTATTGATTTTCCTTTCATGCTGAGAACTGGAATTGGCATGGAAAATCTATCTCACCATCCACCCCTTTGGGGCTATAAGAAAATATGTTTATTTTCGTATGTTCAGAATGTGAAATTGTTATCTCACTATTTATGCAGCCTTTGCCAGACTTGGGGCTAGATGCTTGTCAGCAGTAAGTGCTTATGATAACACTCTGGAGATTGTGGACACATTAGATACTGCTCAAGCTAAATTTGATGATATCTTGAATTCACCATCAATGGATGTTTCTTGTGAAAAGATCAAAAGCCTTGCTAAGTCAAAAGAACTTGACTCTTCTTTAATCCTATTGATAAACAGTGCATGGGCTTCTGCTAAGGAATCAACTACTATGAGAAATGAGGTATGGACGTTAGTTTTTGCTAGAAAATCCTTAATTCCTCTGATGCCAATGGTTTCTGATTAATAAGGATGTTTGATGATGTTTGAAATCATCAAAACAGGTGAAGGACATAATGTATCACCTATACAAGGCCACACAGAAAAGTTTAAGAAGTATTGCTCCAAAAGAAATAAAGTTACTGAAGTATTTATTGAACATCACTGATCCTGAGGAAAGATTTTCAGCTTTGGCAATGGCTTTCTGCCCCGGTGATGAACACGGTGCCAAGGATCAAAATGCTATTTACACGTAATAACAGTAGTAAAACTTCTCTTGCATTTACCTTCTGCAACTGAATTCTCTACTATATTTATGTTTTCTTGGTTTATCCATTGCTGGTACAGTACTCCCAAAGAGCTTCACAAGTGGATTAAGATAATGTTGGATGCATACACTCTGAACAAGGAAGAAACAGATATCAGAGAAGCCAAGCAGATGGATGAACCAGTTGTTATACAAAGGCTGTTTATTTTGAAGGAAACTATTGAGGAAGAATACTTGAAAAAAGATGCTGCAGCAGAAAAACAAACATCATCTGATAATTCATAACAGAAAAAGTACTCAGCCTTGAGTTTTCTCTGCTCCACAACCGAGGTTTATTTACATAAGAATCAGGCATTGCTGCTTGATATTCTCTTTTCATGGTGAAAGCTAAAAAGGGATTCTTGTAAACATTTTAAAGATGCATTTGAGGTCACTTTTCTTCCTTTTTAGGGAAAAATTCATAGTTTTTGTTGTACTGATGTATAGTCACTGAATTGCTGAGTTTATTTCTTTTCTCTTCTGAATTTGTATTAGGAGGACACCAACTTTGGGAATATATTATCTATAGACCTTCAAAACACTAATTTAATTTTATATAATATCTAATTTTAATATAGATGTAAATGGAAAATTTATATATGACACATTTTCATATTTAAAATAAGTTTTTTTTTTTTTTTAAAAAAAAAAAAATGTAATTAAATAACTGTTTCCAAAGCTAATGAATGTGTAAATGTACTTAAAAATTTTGTATATTATTATCTACTGTATATATTTAATTATCTATGATATTTACGTGCCGGTATTGAGTTTCCCCCTGCCCAAGCAAGGCAAATCCAACTATATAAGAGAAGAAAAATCATTTTTGTTAAACCTTTTAAACCCTTTTTCCAGTCTTAAACCCTGTGAGTAGATAGATTGCAGAGAAAGAGAAGGAGAAGGTGGAACATCAAATTTTCATGGCGACTTCAATGCTGTTACGCTCTCTGTGGAAAAGAGAATTTCATTCTTCTTCTTTAGCTGCTGTTAGAACCGTCAGTCTCTCTCTCTTTCTATTTCAAACCTTCACTTCTACTTTATACGCTTCTTGTTAATATTTGTTGTTGTGCTTATTGCTATTTATGCTTGTTGGCCGTAAGCATCTTATATTGCCGTCTCGATACGCTTTAGGATTGTTCTCGGATCAATTTGATCATGGATTTCTGATATTGTTGATGTTTGATGTATCTTACAAATGTACTGTAGTCGGTAGCTAAAATGATTGTTGGATACGCTCATATTCATAAACATTCTTCGAGAATCTGGAAATGTCATGATCGTATGAACGATAGAAAGTAGAACATTTCTTGTGACGAATTCCGCCTATTAAGGCATGAAATATTGGACGAAGGTTGAGTTACGTTTGATTTTACGCTCTATTCAATATATAGAGAGATTTATAGATAATACTGTCATTTAAACTTGTCAAAAGAAGGGGAAAATGAATTTTAATCTAATTGAAATTTGTTTTCGGGTTAAGCTAAAGTCCTGCTCGACTCCATTGTCTACCCCTGTTTCTTTTAGCTTCTTCTGTCCGGCTCTACTCTACAGTTTTGTTTTGCTTGTATTTTCATTGTCATTAGATTTCTCATTGCATTGGGATTGTTAGGTATGAAAAGGATACAGTGTAGATTAGTATGACTTTCTTTAATTGCAGGTGGTGGGAAATACAAAGACTTCTTCTTCAGGGATCTCTCCTCTGATGAGGTCATCTGTAGGTCTAAGATGGTTCAGGTATTAGAAGCTTCTCGTGTCAATCTTTCAAACTTGTCCATTATTGCTAATGTACTCTTCTTTGGTTGCAGTTCAAGACCGATTGCAGAGGATGTTATTGGTATTGACCTAGGAACAACAAATTCTTGTGTAGCTCTTATGGATGAAGTTGGGAAGGTTTGCTTTCCTTTTCCGCTTTCTCTTTCAGCCTTTTCTTTCTCTTTTTTCGTTTATGATAATGTGCCCTTTATTAATAGGAATTCATTCTGTATATTAGCTGTGTAGTAGATCTATATATATATTAGGAAACTGCTATAGGAATTAGACCCATTTTTAGGGATTTTCTTTCTGTATTAAGTTATTTAGATGCTATATTAGTTCCTTTGTAATCTTATATATACTCATGTTTTTCAATGAATAGGAGCAGAATCATTTTCTCTTCTCAAAAGATACATTGTATTCTTGCAATACTTTTCATGGTATAGCCATGAGTGGTGAAAAGAAGGAAGGCAACGATGCCTTAAATAGATCGACTCTTGTGTCTCCATATTTTCTTTCGACGAACGATAATCCAGGAACTATCATTACACAAGTTCAATTAAAAGGAGATAATTATGATGAATGGGCTAGAGCGATAAGAACAGCGCTTCGAGCCAAGAAAAAGTATGGGTTCATTGATGGTACAATGCAACAACCTTCAGAAAATTCTTCAGAATTAGAAGATTGGTGGACTGTTAACTCTATGATAGTCTCATGGATGTTAAACACAATAGAACCGACTCTGCGATCAACCATCACGTATTTGGAAATTGCAAAGGATCTTTGGGATGACATTAAAGAACGATTCTTTGTAGGGGAACGGACCGCGCATTCATCAACTTAAAACTGAGTTGGTAGAATGTAAACAACAAGGGACTGCTGTTATGAATTATTATGGAAAGTTGAAGATGATATGGGAAGAATTAGGAAATTATGAGCAGAATCCAGTTTGCAAATGTAAAAGGTGCAAATGTAATATTAGTGGCGAATTGGATAAGAAACGTGAAGAAGAAAGGCTACATCAATTTCTGATGGGATTAGATTCAATCTATGGAACAGTTCGCTCGAATATTTTGAGCACTGAACCATTGCCAAATTTGAATCGAGCTTATGCTATAATTGTTCAAGAGGAACGCCTTCGTCAAATAACTCATGGAAAGGAACAACGAAGTGAGCACATGGCCTTTTCCTTACAAACAAGATCAACATCAAAGGGACGATTTGAAAAAAAGGATAAATCCATCGTTTGCATTAATTGTAATAAATCAGGCCACAAAGCTAAGTCATGTTTTCAACTGATTGGGTATCCAGAATGGTGGGGAGATAGACCAAAAGGCAGTGGGAGTGGTCGTGGTCGTGGTCGTGGACAAGGAGGATCAAAACAATTTGCTACTGCAGGTGGAAGAGGACGTTGGGGTCCAATTCAAGCAAATGCTGCAGTCATAACTCCACAGGACAGTCAAACAATTGAAGTGGAAAAAGGAGGGTTGAGTGGAGAGAAATGGAATACTTTACTTAATCTTTTAAATGGTCAAAAGGAAGGAAATCAAAGAAGATTGAATGGTAAGTGTAATAAATTGAAATGGATAATTGATAGTGGGGCTTCTCATCATGTTACAGGAAGTCTTCAATTGCTGAACAATGTAAAGAGTGCCCAACCTGTCCAAATTGGATTACCAGATGGAAAGGAAGCAATGGCAGAAAAAGAAGGACATGTGATATTGAATGAGTCTCTAAAATTGAACAATGCTCTATATGTTCCTAATTTGAAGTGTAATTTAATTTCTGTATCACAACTTGTTGAGGAAATGAATTGCACAGTTTTGTTCACTAATAAATTTTGTGTAATACAGAACCACAGTTCGAGGATGCTGATTGGTATTGGTGAGAAGCATGAAGGGCTCTATTGCTTCAAAGAAATGGGAGGACTAAAGAATGTTAAAGCATTAAAAACAGTATGCAAGGATTCCTTTAAGATTTGGCATGAAAGGATGGGTCATCCTTCTCATAAGATTGTAAGTTTGTTACCGAACGTTGATATCAATGGTGATAAGTCTGCTAGTTGTGAAGTTTGCCTTCGAGCAAAACAAATTAGAGAAGAGTTTGTGTCTAATAATAATAGAGCATCCAATATCTTTGAAATGATTCATTGTGATGTATGGGGTCCTTACAAAACTCCAACATTTTGTGGTGCACATTATTTTTTTACAATAGTTGATGATTATTCAAGAAATGTGTGGGTTTATTTGTTGAAAAACAAATCTGAGGTTGGTCAAACTATTCGTAATTTCTTTGCATTGATACAACGACAATTTCATGGAAATGTAAAAATTGTGCGTAGTGACAATGGGAGTGAATTCAACTGTTTGAATAAGTACTTTGTGGAGAATGGCATAATACATCAAACTTCTTGTGTTGGGACTCCTCAACAAAATGGAAGAGTAGAACGAAAACATCGTCACATACTTAATGTAGCACGCGCACTTCGTTTTCAAGCAAACTTGCCTATTGATTTTTGGGGAGAATGTGTACTAACAGCTACATATTTGATTAATAGAACTCCATCTATGTTGTTAAAGGGAAAAACACCTTATGAATTTTTGTATGGTCAAGCTCCTTCATATGAGAATATTAGAGTGTTTGGATGCCTAGCTTATGCCCATAATCAACAACGAGAAGGAGATAAGTTTGCAAGTCGAAGTCGTAAATGTATATTTGTTGGATATCCCTTTGGAAAGAAAGGATGGAGTATGTATGATATGGAAACAGGTACTTTATTTGTGTCCAGAGATGTAAAATTTGTGGAAAATCAGTTTCCTTACATACATAAATCTACTCATGAAGAAATGATGTTTGGTCACAATACAATTGAAGATTGCTTGATTGAAGAAGAGACAACTCACTCTTGTATAATGGCTGAAAAAGAGACAAGTGATGAGCAGAAAGAAGATATGGTTGAGCCTAGTAGTAATACTCATGATCAAGATGTGGTTATGGAAAATGAAGATGTGTCGGAAGTTGAACAAATTCAACAATCTAGCTAGTTGCTTGGTCGCGGACACAGAGAGAAACGTGCATCGACTTTGTTGAAGGATTATGTCTTGCACACTGTACAAGCAATGAGCCCTTCTGCAAACTCCCTTAGCCATCATCATACCTCGGGTAGTCTTTATCTTATTGCACATTATTTAAACTGTGATTAATTCTCCATGCATCACCGTGCTTTCTTAGCAGCTCTTAACAAAGGCGTTGAGCCTAATACTTTTGCTGAAGCTGTAAAAGATGAACGATGGAGAGCTGCTATGAAAAAGGAAATACAAGCTTCGGAAGATAACAAAACATGGACTATCAAGCCATTACCGCCTGGAAAGCAAGCAATAGGATGTAAATGGGTTTACCGAATCAAATATAATGCTGATGGAACAGTTGAACGTGGGTTTACCAATTCATGTTCGTACTGATTCACAATTGGCGGACATCTTTACTAAAGCTTTAGGTGGTCGTCAATTTCAACATGTTCTTTGCAAGTTGGGCATTCGTAATCTCCATGCTCCAACTTGAGAAGGGGTAATAGGAAATCATTTTGTATATTAGCTGTAGTAGATCTATATATATATATATTAGGAAACTGCTATAGGAGTTAGACTCTGATTTTTAGGGATTTTCTTTATATATTAAGTTATTTAGATGATATATTAGTTCCTTTGTAATCTTATATATACTCATGTTTTTTAATGAATATGAGCAGATTCATTTTCTCTTCTCAAAAGATACATTGTATTCTTGCAATACTTTTCATTTATTTGTCTAATGGTGCTTCTAGAGTGCCAAAGTTCTTGAGAATGCTGAGGGGACGAGGACAACCCCATCAGTTGTTGCTTTTAATAAGAACGGAGAGCTACTTGTTGGAACCCCTGCTAAACGTCAGGCTGTGACCAATCCAGCAAAAACACTTTTTGGGATAAAACGTCTGATCGGGAGGAGGTTTGATGATCCCCAGACGAAGAAAGAGATGGAGATGGTTCCTTTCAAAATAGTTAGAGCTCCCAATGGAGATGCCTGGGTCGAATCAAACGGCCAAAAATACTCCCCAAGTCAAATTGGGGCCTTCGTTCTTTCAAAGATGAAAGAAACAGCTGAATCTTACCTCAACAAAAGTGTTAGCAGAGCAGTTATTACCGTACCTGCCTACTTCAATGATGCCCAAAGGCAAGCCACAAAGGACGCTGGAAGGGTTGCAGGTCTCACTGTTGAAAGAATAATTAATGAGCCCACAGCTGCTGCTCTTTCGTATGGTCTGAATAATAAGGAAGGATTGATTGCTGTTTTTGATCTCGGAGGTGGAACATTTGATGTTTCCATTTTAGAGATATCAAATGGTGTCTTTGAGGTAGTAATCAATTTTCACATTTTCCACTTTTACTTTCTCTTGATATAGGTAGTTGTTTAACATGTTCATAACAGGTAAAAGCAACTAATGGAGACACATTCTTGGGTGGAGAGGATTTTGACAATGCAATGCTGGAATTCATGGTTAATGAGTTCAAAAAGAATGAGGGCATTGATGTATCGAAAGACAAGCTTGCTCTCCAAAGGCTTAGAGAAGCAGCTGAGAAAGCTAAGATTGAACTTTCCTCCACTTCTCAAACTGAAATCAACTTGCCATTCATAAGTGCAGATGCCTCTGGTGCCAAGCATTTTACTATGACATTAACGAGATCAAAGTTTGAGGCACTTGTAAATAGCTTGATAGAAAGGACTAGATCACCTTGCATTAACTGTCTGAAGGATGCTGGAATCTCCACCAAGGATGTAGATGAAGTTCTCCTGGTTGGAGGAATGACACGGGTCCAAAGGGTCCAGCAAGTGGTAGCTGAAATTTTTGGGAAGACCCCAAGTAAGGGGGTTAATCCAGATGAGGCAGTGGCAATGGGAGCAGCCATTCAAGGTGGTATTCTACGCGGTGATGTGAAGGATCTGCTGTTATTGGACGTCACTCCTCTCTCACTTGGTATAGAAACACTCGGTGGGATTTTCACTAGGTTGATCAGCAGGAATACTACAATTCCAACAAAGAAATCCGAGGTCTGCTTACTTTGCTTGAAATTTTAATTTTCATACTAGATTTTCAATCTAAAAAATTTTGAGTAGATTGATATTTTAGGGACATTTACTCCATCAAATTACATGTTTTATCTGTGTCATCTTAGAACTAGTAGGATTTAAAAGTTATGTCTGTGACTGTGGTCTTCAGAACACTAAAACTAGGATACTACTACAGCATGCTCTACCGTTTGGAATGTTGTAAAAGTACTTGGTATTCTGTTATCGGTGATTCTACTTTTGTTAGACATGATTTGCATGGCTAAATATCTCAATCAAATCAGTGAGTCAATACTATGAGTTCTCTGCTATGTAGACTTCAGATTATGCCAAGGGATGTCCCACATCTTGTCCAACCATACGAGCATTGTTTATGAGGTTGTTCTTGAGAGAAGTGAGGATTAAATTTTGTTTCTTGCTGCATCTGTCATATAAATCTAATGTTTTGGGCCTTTGGATGTATAATTTAAATGATTTGAACATGGCCACAGGTTTTCTCTACAGCTTATGATAACCAGACTACAGTGGGAGTGAAAATATTCCAAGGGGAACGTCAAATGGCATCAGATAACAAAATGCTAGGAGAGTTTTGTCTTGATGGAATACCACCTGCACCCAGGGGATTACCAGAAATTGAAGTAGCATTTGACATTGATGCAAATGGCATTGTTACGGTTTCAGCGAAAAACAAGAACACTGGCAGGGAACAACAGATTACGATTCGTTCTTCAGGAGGGCTTTCGGAGGATGAGATACAAAAGATGGTTAGAGAAAGTGAGTTGCACGCAAAGAAAGACGAGGAAAGAAAAGAAGTGATTGAACTGAAAAATTCTGCTGATGCAACCGTACATAGCATTGAGGGTCATCTGGGGGAATACAAGGATAAACTTCCAGGCGAGGTTGTGACTGAAATTGAGTCAGCACTTTCAGACCTAAGGAATATAAAGGACAATGACAAGGCTGATGATATTAAATCAAAGATTGAAACAGCAAACAGGGCACTGTCAAAGATTGGACAGAGCATGGCCAGAGGTTCTCAGGGCTGTGTGGAAACCCCGGAAGCAGAAAACAAAGAGGCAAGAAAGTAAATATTTGGCTAACGCAGTTTTGCCTTTCAGGAGGGGACATAATTACCACTATTACTGTTCCCCGAAACCTGTTTACGTATTTTGTTGGATTGGTTAGAGAATGCAGTAATGCCAAATATGCTAAAAAGTTTGTTAGTAACAACTTTGATCAGTAGCAGAATAACAGGGTTTGTTAGATGAATTGCTGTAAATGAAATTGGACCCATTCACACTGATGATATTTGTTGCAAGTTAGAATCATTGTACACATATTTTTTTTTTTTTTTTTTTTTTTTGAATGGTACTACACCAGTACACTATCCCCCACTCCCTCCCACTCCCCACCAAAATAAAAAAAAATAAAAAAAAAAAGGCCAAAATGGATTGATTGATCCAAAGTCACAATCCTACATCTAATCTCTTTGTCACTTTCTCCTTTGGTGCTAATATATTATTACGATCATTTTGGGTCCCTATCTTGGACATAAAAACATTTAAAGGAAAACGTTGGGAGATCAATGACCAAAAAAACGTGGATGAACCTTCTTCTGAATAGGATATTTATTAGTCTGTAACAAATAAAAGAATAATATATATATATATATATATATATATATATACTGTAAATATAAATGTTAATATGCTACAAGCACTTTATAAGAATTTATGAGATAATTAAAAATTATAATTTATGTGCTCCAAACCCAAGTTAATGGAGATCACTTTGATGGCCCCTTGAAAACTCAAAGGACATAAGGGAAATTTTTTTTGAGAAAATATAAAAGAGTTATATATATATTTATCTTACATCATTTGACATGTAAATAAATGTCTTTTAAAAATTAATTGAAAGATCATAGAAAATTCTAATGTAAGTGTTTCTTTAATTTATTTTGAAGGGCAAGTATTATTTCCATTTATGTAAAAATGAAAGTGAATTTTGGTTTAATAAGAAGGGCAATTAAGTAAATGAGTACTCATATGTACTCCACGTCAACTTTGAATTCGTACTGGATATTGTGGATGCTTGGCAAAGTGGATTATGGAAGCTATAAATATCCACTTCCAATCCATTCCAAAAAATCACCAAAAAAAAAAAAAAAAAAGGTTATCTACCAAAGACCGATCAACATTTGATACTTTCAAGCTTTGTGTACAACTCTTGCTCGGAAGGTAAGGAAATATAGATCCTGTTTGTTCAAGAATTAGTATCTCTTGAAGAATTGCTTTCATTAATTTTAAGGGTCAAGTCAAAGTTCAGAATATATTTTTTTTTTTTTCTTGGTTATGGTAAGGTGAGAAGGATGGAGTTGAAACAAGAAGTAGAATGGAAAGAAGCCCAAAAAACTGCGATCAACGTTGATCTGGTTGCTGCTGCCAAAAGGCAACTTAAGTTTCTTGCGGCTGTTGATAGGAATAGGTGGCTTTATGAAGGTCCAGCGCTAGAGATGGCCATTTATAGGTACTTCCAAATAAAGTTTCAATTTTGATGCACAAGAGAAGTTTGTCCTGCAATAGCTTTTTTTTTTTCTTTTCTTATTATGACGGTTCATTGCCACTTTGTTACGTATACTGTTCTCTAGCATAATTTGGTTTATCATTCGGGTTTATTTGTTTGCTGATGAATGATTATCTGAAAGGATCATAACATCAATGGATATCCCCTTTTCAAATAGTTTACTGTAATGGGAGAACATGGTCTGTTATGAGTTAACTTCATTAAATATCTTGATTTCTTACACTCAAAATTTTGTGAATATATGCTTTAGGTACAATGTTTTTTGGCTTCCTCTGTTGGCAAAGCATTCAGAATCTCCATTATTTAAAGGGCCTTTAGTTGTCCCTCTTGATTGCGAGTGGGTATGGCATTGCCACCGGCTGAATCCTGTAGGTTTTCTTGGACCAGATTATTGTTTCTTTTCAACCTGCTTTCATCATTACTCAGTTTAACTCTGTCTCTTGGTAAGTGTCCTGATGAATTTTATGATTCAGGTGAGATACAAGTCTGACTGTGAGGAACTCTTTGGAGTTATTTTAGACAACCATAATGTTGTATCCTCTATTGAAGGGGCTTCGAAAGAAGAAACTGAACGGGCATGGAAAATGATGTATCCTGATGAGCCCTACGAAATGGACCCAACTAAAGGTCTTCCAAATGATAATTCTGAACACAAGTCTGGAGTTGAAAAATGTACCAAGTATGATCTGGTTAATGCTGTTAAGAGGCAGAGCTCTTTCTTCTACCAGGTGAGGATTAGATTTCCATATAATTTCTCATGATGCTGATTCTATATTTAGCAAGTTGGCAAAGGATATTCCTATCATTTTGTTCATTCATGATCAGCTTACTCCGTGGGCACTTGTTAAAGTTTGATTTCATCATCGTCAGGTTTCTGATGGTTCTGGTTAAATATCTCGTCAGTACAAGAATTGGATTTTAGCAGTGTGTTTATCTAATCTTTCATATGTGTGTAATTACAGGTGGACAGACCTCATATGAGCAATCATCTCTATCTTGAAGGAGCAGTGGCTAGGTACAAAGGGTTTTTGCACCAAATCAAGAGAAACAAGGAGAGATCCATAAAGAGCTTCACTGTTCCAACTTACGACGTTGATCTTATCTGGCACACTCACCAATTGCATCCTTCTCTTTATTGCAAAGATCTTGTAGATATCATGGGAATGGTTTTAGAACATGATGATACAGATTCAGACAGAACAAAAGGAATGAAGTTGGATAATGGATTTTCTGGAACTACCAAAGTGTGGGAGGAGAGATATGGTCTGAGATACTGGAGGGCAGGAGCTATGTATCGAGGCAGTGCCCCATCCCCACTTAGGACTACTCCTTATCCAGATCTTAGTTTCGAAAAGAAGAGTTGTGCATCCAAAGAGTGTCAGAAGATAATAAATCTTCCTCAGACTGAAGTAATTGAGGTATGCAATTTTATTTTTTTTTCCTTTTTTGGAGGGGGGGGGAAGGAGAATTACTTTGGAGACATTAATACACACAACACATATGTTTCACAGAGTGCCATTCTGAAGGAATTTCTATTTATGACCAAGATTTTTGTGCCACATTGACATCTAATCCTGTTGTATCTGCTCCAAAACATTTTAGGTCATGTTGGAGTTTGTGAATGTAAAAAATGTTCCTGAGGAGCATAAGGGGAAACTTTTTGTCTCCTTTAGAAAATCTCAGCCTGATTCAATCTTCAACACAAAGAGTAGACTCGCTATTTTGTCTGAATCTGGGGAAAAACAAGTTGCTTGTTTCCAGTGCCAACCTATTGGAAGTTTGGTCTTTGAACTAATGAGCCACTCATCTTCCAACTTACCTATAGCAAAGCCTGCAAAAGTTATGGCATCTGGTTTCATATCACTGGAGGATTTGCTATCACCAGGGTCTAATCTCACAATGGAGAAATGGCTTGAGATGGTACCAAGTTCTAGCTTCAGAACCTCAAAACCTATTTGTTTACGAGTGGCAATCTCAGTTACTGTGCCAACACCAGCACCTAATATGCTTCACATGATTCGTTCACGGCCATTCTCAAAAGGTTCTTGTTTCTTCCCACTTCCTGGAAAAGTTCAACTGGCTAAAACCTGGACTCGCATTATTGATGACAATGGCAATGAGATAATTAGCCTCCAAATGAGGTATGTATTCTACTTTTTCTTCTGAATTTGGTTAATATTACTTTCTTCTCAACCTGCTTTCTGAGAACATTTCCCTTACTATGCCATATGTGCCCTACATGTGTATCTGTCATATTCTTCGTATCAGACTCAAAGGACTAATATTGTGCTACTTGAGAAAGATCTAGAATTCCAAAATGAAGATGACCTATTTTTAAGTCAAAACTATTTAGTGGCTTGTATTTATGGACTCAAGTGTTTAGATTTCTGGATGACATATTCTGGTATTATGGTAGGGAATTTAAAAAGTCAAAAGATTGCAAGGATGGCATGTTGAGGAAAGAGGTGATTGGTGTCACAAAATCTGGTGGAACACATACATGTGCTGAATTTTCTGGAAACAACTGGTTTCTAACTGATTCTCGTTGGTCCCTAAAGCTTCCAGGAACAATTGATGAAGATGGATACATTTTTGAGCTAATTGGTGATCACAATGTAAGTATTTCTCTCTCAATTTGTTTTGTCTGGAGCTAAGAAAAACTTTAATCATGTTTGCAATTTCTTCCTCTTGTTGTCTTTTACATTCTTAAAATCATACCAAACCTATAAGTTTCATACTTGATGCTACTTAGCTATAAAAGGATCACAAAAATGAAGATAACAGGACCCCTTTAGGAACAGTTTTTACTTTCTAGTACAAAAATACAACAATTTCAAATGGGATTCTGTCTATTGATTTATCTGCATCTCTGTGCAAGGTCTTTCAACACCCATGGAAGAGTTCACTACAAACAGATTTTTTTTTTTCTTCTTGCTAGTGCATGGAATTAACTTCAATATTATTTTAAAGCTGTTTGTTCAATATATTCATTCTTTGCACAGGTGAAACTCTTTCCTGGTAGAAGAATAGACTATGAGCCAAAGCACTGTGAGAAGCAGAGAAATGATCAAGATTTTTTGACAGCAATTGAATTCTCTACTGAAGACCCGTATGGCAAGGCAGTGGCATTGTTTGACTTAAAATCAGGAGCAATAAAGGTAGATTTCTTCTTTGTTTGTATTCATTTTCCTTTAAATGATATTCCCACCCATCTTACCACACTGTCATTGCCTTTCCAAAAATAGGTGAAAGAAGGATGGTTTTTGTTTCCTGGTTTGGTACTAGCTTTCATACTTGGTGAAATTATTAGAAAAGAAGGTTACAGCTTCATTTCTAGTGGGAAAAATTTGAAGGAAAAGGAGTTCTCCAATCCAGAGCATAATGAGTGCCATTTAGAAGAAAATTCACTGGCTTTGGATTCCCCCAAAGGAAATTCAGTGCCGCAAGCAAAGGGCAGAACAGGTTCAGGTTGTGGCAGTAGATGCAAAGGCAATGTTGGAAGTGGTGGTTGTGGGGGATGTGGTTCTGGTTGCAAAAGCTTGATTAAGAATGAAAACTCAGGTGGTTGTGGAGGATGTGGTGGTTGTGGGGGATGTGGTTCTGGTTACGGAGGTGGTTGCAAAAGCTTGATTAAGAATGGAAACTCAGGTGGTTGTGGAGGATGTGGTGGTTGTGGGGGATGCGGAGGTGGTTGCGGAGGTGGTTGCAAAAGCTTGATTAAGAATGGAAGCTCAGGCGGTTGTGGAGGATGTGGTGGTTGTGGGGGCGGTTGTGGTAGTGATTCCAACAACATGATTGTGAATGAAAGAAGCTCAGGTTCTGGTGGTGGCCGTTGCAAAAGTATGATTAAAGGAAGCTCTGGCACTCTCGGCAATATGCTGGTAGATGGTGAAAGTAATGCTCGTAAAGATTCCATCAGTGGACAAGGAAAAGCTCTGCTTGCTTGAAATTCATCCTTCCATCAGCAGTACTGCTTCAACTGTAAGTGTGTGCATGTAAATGTGGAATAAAAGGGCTGCTGATTCAACTCTCAAAACTGTTTCTTTCTTCTGTTACTCTATCCAGTATCTCAGTATTATGTATGTTTATGTTTAATGTCAATATTATGTATGTTTGAATTGTTGCAAACCTTTCTGCTATCTGAACTAAATGTAATGGCTTGAAGCTTAAATCCATGGGATCAATGTCATTTCATTCACTGGGATTTTGCAAAGACTGCTTCTTTAACAGAAATGGCCGATGCCAATGTTCCCTTTTGGATCATTTGACACCAATATCATCTTCTGAATGACTATTACAAGAAAATCTTGAGCCAACAGAAACACACTTCATCCATCAAAAAAAAAAAACAAGAAACACACTTACCATCTCCAAAAGGAAAATAATAAATCACAAGATAATATAGTCTAATTAGTTAAAGATCCTGACAGCTTTTGGATATGAGGATAACAAAGGAATATGGTCCACATGCCATTTTGTTCTGTTTTGTTTGGTTACTTGAAAGCCAAAAAGGGGTGAGGTATCAGAAACCACAACAAAAACTTTCTGCACCTGAACTTTGACCAAACTCGTACGTTGTGCACTCCCACAAAACACAAGAAACAACTATACCGTGTTTCTTTTTGTTTTTCTGCACTGATTTTTAATTTCATGGACAAATTGAAACATTCAAATACTCTAGATTAGTATTAGCACCTTATGCTGTCTCATTGAGGAGGGCAGCTGTCTCAGAACACTGTACATTTTTATCAACAGTTCCGAGTGGAATTCATTCAAAGATCAAAGATTACTCTCTCTTCTCTTTCTCTCTCTTCACACGGTACCTTGCTGTTGATTATCCTGTGCAATTCTTCCTTTTCTCCATACATGCCAATCTTTGCAGGGGAAGAATTAGAGGTCTTTAATTCGTTGGTTGATGTCCAAAAGAAAAGCGAAATTTTTTATGCGGGCCGAATTGAATTCTCCTTCCTTCTCTTTCTAGATACATCAAATCATCCCACAATTGTTTCTGTGCTTTTTATCACATGGATTCTCTTGTGCATAACCCAGATCAAAAAACAGAGTTATTTGCATATTCAGGTTTGTTCAATTCTGGAAATTTTGTTGTGTGTTGGACTCGGACAATAAGGACTAGGAGCACGAAAAAGATTGTTTCTTTCTTGTGTCAGGGTTAGTTCCTTTCTGCGGGTTCTTGATTTATGAAATTCAATCCATTCAAAAAGGTATGATTTTTATGTTTCTGTTGTCTATTTTTAGCTGTTCAGCTGCCGCCTGCTTCTTGGATCCATCAATTTTAAATCAAGTTTTATGGTATGCTTGGATTATCATGTAAAAGATTGCAGTATAGTATTTCAAAATTAGGGAGGGCATAGATCTACTAAATGACTGGATTTTTCAGAATTTCGAAAATAGAAAATTTCTTTTGAATAAAGCTCATGTATCCGTCGGAGTTTTGTAGGAAAAAGTTTTACTTTGATAAGGATATAATTCAGTTTGTGCTTTGAATTTGTGGATAGATAGATAGATATTTTGAGGAAGTGGTTATGTGTTTTTAGCCTTTAATATATCAGTTTTTCTGTAAGACAACCCTTGGATCGATCAAGGGATGCACATCTTCATCTTAGGTAACAGATTTTGCCCCCCAGGATTTAGGAAAAATATAAAGAGTACTCTTTGACAGAGTCTTGATTTTGAGTCAAATAGCCACAATCATATTGCTCTGTCAAATTCATACTATTGGCAATATGAACATCTCCCCAAGTGAAATCATCAGACAAGGTATGCAATAACAGTCTGCTAATATCATTGTGTACATGTTTCCATTTCTATTATTATTGATCATCATGGTAGAATGTTCTTTATTTGAATGGCATCCTGCTGGAATAATAATGCTGATTCTTGACCGGATGGCTCAACTCATCATTAATAGTAAGTAGATATAGATGGAAATGTTAAAACAAATGATATAAAATCCAGAAAAAAAGGCATGATGTTACTGCTTCATTTGATATAAATTTTCTGGATAATCCCTCTCTGTTCTCTCTATACATGTTACTACTGCATTTGCTTCACCACTCAAAACTGTGGTAAATTTTTTTGTATAGAACAAACCCAAAAAATTTGTTCCAATCCCCTACTACTTTCACTGAGCTTTTGTCATCTCTCTATCTACCATTAGTTCTTATAGTCACATTATCCTAATCTAAAACTTCTATCACTTCTCTAATCACGTCAATCTCCTTTCCACATTTACCAAAACCAAACCCCAAAAATATGCAGAAGCCAAAAACCTTCTCTGATACCATAAAAGCTCCTTTTACTATCAAATTCCCTTACTGACAAATTCAAATGCTTCCAAGCCCTTCATTAAATTGCAGTTGCTCCTCCGGTCTCGCCTGTACGCTATCCTCATCAGAATCACTCCCTGAGGAGCTTCCCGAATCTGAATCTGCAAGATCAGGCCCTAGTGTAAGAGGTAATCAAACTGTTTGTTGGCCATAAAAAGGGAGTATTACCAGTGTCAGAAGAAGAAGAAGAAGAAGAGTCGTCACCGCTAGCACTTGAACTGCCGGAGGAGCTTGATCCTCCACCAGCTCCAGCAGGGTCCTTCTCGATCTCCACTGGAGGAAAGTCATCAGCAGGAAGTTCCTCTCCAATATCAATATCTTCTTCCCAAGCGTCCCATTTCCTGTTCTTTTGCACGGAAACTTCTTGCATTTCTGATGCCTCATTATCCCGGGACTTCTTCCATAACCAAACAACAAATCAGAAGATTAAACAAAATCTATTATTATTTCAAGAAACAGATTGGCGGAGCAAAAGAATGCTTTACTACCTTGAGGATTTCATTTGAGGAAGCACTCCTAACCTCCTTTACCGAAGGATTTTCAAGGGGGTCTGGCCTACTTAGCTTGCCACAAGTTCTTTTATGATTCCTTACAAACCTATCCAATTCCCAGAGCATCTCTGTATCAAGAGCCTCAATATCGAGCTCGATATCACCTCCATCGGGCAACAAATTAGGAGACCCCTTTTTCATAATCTTAACAACTTGTTCCATCTTCTCTGGCGATATGTTCTCCAAATGTGTCACCAAGTTCAGTTTCTCTTCAGAAGTCATTGGCCTCTTTCTCAGATCCTTGGCCTTCTTTGGCTTTGGCAAGTTCCCTGACCCCGGTGACTGCATCATATCCGCAACCTTAACTGGGTGTGAGCTCATCATTGTCGGCAGAGAAGCCGTCTCTTCCACAGCCGCCACTGACTTAGGGATGCTGCCTCTTTTATCTACCGGATTTTCAGTCATTACATTCTGATATTCAGTCTCGTACTTCTCATACTCCGGCCCAAACAACTTTTCAAATCTCTGAAGCATAGAATCCGCTAAGGTGTTTACTTCATGACCCTTTGGGTTGTACTTCAAGGCATTTTCAAATGTCAGCCTCACATCAGATGCAAAATCAAGGGGTGTTTGATATTCCTTATTGATCAGCCTTGATTTTACAGTCCCTAGATCCATAGGCTGCTTAATAATTTGATGATAATCATGAAGTTTCAAACCCTGTACATCCACCGGCTTACTGAAAACAAAAGCATGCTTAAGTCTCAACAAGTTCATCAAGATCTGTTTGCATTTCATCATCATGGCATTCTCCACCCTCTGGACCTCTAACTTGGGTACCATGGAGCGCTTGGAGCCTGGGCCAGCAGCAAAAGGAAGGGCCCTCTTCTGTCCAGAAATCTTTTTATTGATTTTACCACTTGTGAGAAACCCAGAGCTGCCACTCCGTTGGTTTCTCTTAGGGGTTCGCTTCCCTGCAGAGGTCTCTGATACATGGTGACTTTCTTGAATTGAAGTCGGTGGCATTAACTGATGATCAAACCCACCGGGCCTTGACTCAATGTGCCGGTCCTCAATTCGTTCCAAAAGGCTCCGGACACTCTTTAATTCTAACTTTAGCCGTTTCTTCAGCTCTTTCATCTCCAAGTTGGAATAGGAAGCGAGATTGAAGGTAACGTACTCCCGCTGAAATGGGTCCTTCGGCTGAACGGAACCCTCTGGCTTCTGGTGAGACAGTAGTGAAACATTGAATGCTGCTGGTAGCTGTGGTGCGGGTGTCCGTTTTGGCGGCTCATTTTTCTGCCGAATGTGGCTCTTGAGATCACCCATCTGCCGACCAAGGTTGGTATTCACATTCTTGGTCAAGTTTTGGGGAAGATTAGGGTTAGGATTAGAAATAGGTCTAGGGTTTGGATTCAACCGGGAAGTAAATCGAGGGTTATTGTTAGGATTATGCCGATAATTCCCCACATGAGCCTTCCGTTCACCCCAACACTGTTCATTCCTGCTGGGTAGAATAGCTGATGCCATAAGAATGGAACCAAATTAGAAGGAGCCGGAAGCGTATGTCTAATGTCCGACCAAGAAATGGCGGGAAACCATGGATAGATCACCGGAGAAGAATGAACGGCGGTCGGGGCTGAAATGATTTGGAGGGAAATTGAAAAATAAAATGAGTAAAGAAAATGAAATATATATATATATATTTATATACATATACAATGAAAAAGAGGGCGAGGGTTTCGAAGACCCCTGTCCACGGCTGTAGAGAAAGAGGAGAAGATCGGAACCGCTCTTAAAGGCGGAGAGAACTGCCCGAAACTGTTACGGGTAGAAACATCTGTCCTTGGATTTGAATCGTAGGGCTTGCATGTATTCTGTTGCTGCCCGTTTTTTCCTGACCGTGCCATCTGTCACGGACGGTCTGGATTCGATGTGGGAAAAAAAATGGAAAACGTCGATGAAAATTTTATTTTTTGGTGGGAAAATTTTTGGGAGGCAGAAATCTGTCGGAGAGCTGTAGATGACGTGGAAGTGGGCCCGGTTATGCATTGTGGAGCGGGCAGAGAATATACTTTTTCTTATTATTTTTGTTTGTTTGCTTGCTCTGCAGTATATTTTACCCTCAGTTTTTTATCTTTTTTTTTCTCATGAGCATTGAAAGGAAAAAAGGGTAAATAAAAGTTGTTATCGGATTGCATTTTTTTTTTTTTTTTCCTTAAGCATTCGGTATTCGAACTACACGTGATGACTAATCCGAATTTCTCTTTCTGAAAGTAAAATAAATTGAATTTTTTTTTTAAGCATCCGGTATCCGAACCCACACGGAGTCGACTAATCCGGATTCGGCTTGAAGTGCGCTTACAGAATCTAACTCTTACTCCAAGGTGAGGCTCCAACTCTTACTCCAAGGTGAGGCCTAGCCCAGAGCTTTTTTAACGTGGCGCTAACCATCTCGGGGGATTCAAACCCTCAATCATCCACCCCGAGGAGAAATTTTAGGAGTTCGCTTATCAACTCCCTCAAACGATTGGGTTAAAATAAATTGAATTTTTATTTCAAGGCGAATTCTCTTTGCCTTTAAAATATTATTCATGGGCTATAGGTGTTGGCCCAATGGACTCTGTTAACCTGCGTTGCATTAAATTCCTTCCCATCCCAAATTATTTTCATGGGCCATAATATAATTAGGATAAGAATTTTTTTTTTTTTTTTTTTTAAGTGTGGGATGAATTGTGCCTATTCTTATTAGTTTTTTAAATATATAAATAAATCCATGCTGTGTTTTAGTATTTAAAAAAAAAAAAAAAATTGAAAGTCCCACTCTTAGAGCCAAGCAGCTAAAAAAATAAATCCAGCAATAAGTCTTTGTCGTTTTCAATTCTTTGAAAGTCAAAATTCCACAAATTGGGAATAGGGACCTAACTCTCACTTTCATATCATCCACAATTATTATAACTTCTGACTAATTTAAATTTCAATCATAAAGTCTAAATTTTATTCATAAGAAAAGTTTTAAATGATGTTCATAGTAAGTATCGAACATTTGACCTCTTATAATATTCATAATACATTTTCTTATTGTGTATAGGGACCAAACTCTCACTCTCACCACTCTCACATCTTTGTGACAAATATTGTATAATTTTTCTTTTCCTTTCATTTTTCATAAAGAGAAAATACTGGTTTTTCAGTCTATTTTAATTAATTACAGCCAGACACAAAATTATCTTAAAAAACAGAACTACACATTTAAGGGATAAAAGGAAACAAGATTGTAATTTCCGGACAATTTAAGCATTTTCATTATAATCAATCAAAACACAATAATATAGTACTTAATTAGTAAATGATATTAATTGTAATCATTTACTTCAATAAGATATCTACTTAATTACTGCTGAAGTTGAAGTTGAAGTTGAAGTTGAACACAACTGGAAGCATCAAGAAAGAAAGAAAGAAAGAAAGGAAAGGAAGGTCCAAGAAAATGTCTTTGAACACTACCACCTCCTAATTATTTAAAAATAAAATTATAAAAGAGGGATTTTTCAAGAACCCTTACTTCACCAAATCACTCGTGCAACCCATAATTGCATACACATATATATATATATATATATATATATTAATATTTTTGCACGAGAGTGATTACTTAATTGGAACGGCGAACTGGAGATAATTTAGCTGATGAAGATGATGGAAGGATCACAGCAGCACTCGTCAATCAGGCAGCAGCAACATAACGCAGCTAGACTGCCATTCACCCAAAAAAAACAACATTATTATATATGTATGTATATATCAGAAACAAAAACTCCATAAACTGCCACCCTAAACCCCCGAGACCACACACAAAAAACCCTGAAAAGAATTATAATAATAATAAAATAAAAAAAAGAGGGAGTGATTACCATCCCTCGAGAAAACCAGGTTGTCTACTCGGCGGAGGAGCAGCAGCGTACTGTGGCGGTGCCATTACCGGAGGTCCTTGGTAATAACCTACATCTCAAACAAAAAGCTTAAATCTTTATCTACCCTTCCTACAGTAACTCAAGAAAATAAAACAAGAAGGGTTTTCATCGGAAAGAAACCCAAACAAGTGTAGCTCTAGAGAAATAATCAAAAGTACTAAAGACCCAAAAAAAAAAAAATGCTCAACGGCAAACATCTATCTATGAGAAGGAGATGAAATAAATAGTTATGGTACCTTGGGGAGGGTAAGGATAAGCATACTTTGGTGGTTCATTCATCTTCAAAGGTTTCGGGAAAAATGATGCTCTGCAAATTTTCTAGGAATGAAGAAAGGGAAAAAGAAAGAAAGAAAGAAAGAAGAGAGAATGGAAGTAATGATGTAGCAATGGGGTTGGTTTTCTCTCTTATGGGAATGATGATAATCCGATGCCCAATGGGACCGCATCAGTCAATGCGTACCATTAACGATGCCTACTTTTTAAAATTTTATAAATTTAAAAAAATAAATAAAACCCTAATTCATTATAAAATGAAATATTATATGAGTTTGATTTAAGTTGTAAAACTTTTATTTTTGTTAGGGAAGAAAAAGGAAATCTAAATATATGTTACAGAGTGACATGGAAATCCGATCCCACTTGGACATTTGTTGAAAATAGGCCAAGACTCATAGTATGAAATGAGTGTGAAGAAATATGAATGCCTTGAGATTTCAATAATTTTTGTCGGTAAAAGACACAACCAATTTGGTTGTCTTTCTTTACTTTTATCACATGTCTCTCTTAGTAGAATAAAACTTCCCCTATTCACCAAAAAATAAATAAATAAATAAAACTTCCCCTATTCATGCAAATGTTCTATTATTATTATTATTATTATTATTATTATTATTATTATTGAATTAATTAATCTTGTAGGATTAAGAATTTAATTGAATCCTCTTGTGCAACGTTGCGTTCGGTTTCTTGATGGGTGGATTTTTTGATATTTTTTCCAATTTAATTATTAAAAAAGAAAAAATCGGTTGAAATCCCCGAGGGATCCCCTTCAGGGAGTTCCACATCGAGACTTGAGGGCTACACTTCTCATCCAGTCAGCAATTATCTGGATATTGTAAGTGTATGAGATCCACTTATGATGTCATTCTTTGATATTTTCCCCAATTTAATTATAAAAAAGAATTTAATTGAATCATTAATTGGTTCTAAATTTGTTGATAGGGGCAATAATATAAGAGAATTAATTTTGGGAAAGATTTTAAAGCCTCCAAATTCGATGTCAAATTATGTGCATTAAAAGATTATTATAGGTAAATCATTTTTTTTTTTTGGAGGGGAAAAAGTTGGTAATGAGATTTAAATTTCTCCTTTTTATTTTTTCCTTTTTTTTTTTTTTTGTTTTTGGAGTGGTTGGAAAGAAACATTATCCAAATTGCTGTTTATGGTGAAGTAATTACGTCCAAATTGGTGTTTATGGCTCAGGTAACTTACGTCAAATATGTGGTGTGCCGTATGGCATCAGTGTTAACATAAGACAAAAAAGAGTTTAGATGCTATTGAGAGTTTAAACCTCGACTCTTATATGTAACTTTTTTTTTTTTTTTTTCTTAAGCACGAGGTGTCTTAGATGAGTCCCAAATTATGTGAGGACACCTTTTTAAGCCAAGTTCACATCTAGATTAATTTTCATTTGAGTCAGATTCGTCCCTTTCGAGAAGAAGCTCTAACCTCTCGTCCCTTTTGAGAAGAAGCTCTAACCCCAAATTTTAGTTGGGGTTAGAGTTGAGGTTAGAGCTTCTTTTAACAAGAGACCAACTCTGTTCAAACAGGAATTAGTTTGAATGTGGATTGACTAGATATTATATGCTTTTAGAAAAAAAAAAAATGGTGAAACCTTTTTTCTTCTTCTATTTCTTTTTTTACCCTGTTTTTGGATGAATAAAATGTTCATAGTGAATCAATCAAAGAAGAAAAAAAAGAAGACTAATACTACCGTAATTTGAGGTCATTTTGAATATTGAATATCTGGTAATGCACTACGTGTTTTCCAATACCCTAATTTGTGCGGAAACTATGCACATATATATGAAATTAAAATTAACTGTTAAAAAAGATAAAATTGGGTTATCAAAGGAGCTCCTTTTAGAGTAAGAACTCTACTCAATGGAAAATAAATAAATATTTTAAAAAAATTAAAACTAATTCAATTATAACATTAAACAAACATTAAAGTACCTGTTGATCATGTTGTTGGAAGAAAGACGCATGCATGCCCCGCCCAAACAAATTAAACATACGGTTGGAACTACAAATCACATATAATCATGACTTTCTAAAATTTAATTTAATTTTTTTTATTTTTCTTTCTTTTAATTCTAAAATATTTTTAATAAGTTAAATTTATGAAAAGAAGAGTAATTAACCCTAATAAACATTCCTTCGCGGATCAATTAGAAACATTCATGGATTAAGATTCAAAATTAATTGTAAATATATAGCTACAAGCTAAAGATCTCATGCACAGATAATGACAATTATAACAATAATATGTACTGTTCTAAGTTATATGTTCAAGAAGAATATTTCATACGTTACGTTTCTGAGAAACCCTATCGATACTCGTCGCCGGGATCTTCATCTGCTCCGGCACCACTGATGGTACCACATTGTAAACTGAACTTTCTCCGAATCCATTAACAACTCCCATCGGTACCGGCACCATTCTGTACTGTGCGCTACCACCACCGCAACCAGGAAAGCCAGAACCCACTGCGGGCGGTGGTACCCAGTAAATCAATTGCGCCGCCGTCCCCGCCCCCGCCCCACATACTCCTGCATATTCTGTACTGTGAATTAATTGTGTTCCAGCCTTCGTCTGACCGTCATTGTCCTTCCCGTTCTCATCTCCCCCATTCTGGACGGACCCTATTGTACTCGGGATAGTCCAAAGCCCCAAATCGAATGAGGGCGGCGCTGTGGGTAATGCGTTCTTTCGATTGCTTTTATTGCCGCCGTAATCATACTCCTTGTCGAATCCAAATAAATAATCCGGATTGAACGGACCATCCGACCCGTTATCATCAGAATTCGGTTTCGCTGGATTATTGTTTATTTTAGAGAGGAAAAGTCTAAACCTCGCCGGTTTTGACGACGGCGAATTAATCAAACGATCATACTCAAACATCATGTTCTCGAGATCATCGTCATTGATTAGAGAGATCAAAACGTCGAGATCTTCTCCTGGAAATTGATATTTTATGGAGACCTCGTCTGAGGTAATGTTGTAGAGCGCACTGAGCTTTGCAACGACGTCGGAAAACTTGGCGTTTCTATCGACGGTTAACAGTTTGGTATCCCCACCAATATAGACCAGTTGCTGGTTTTGAGGACGAGGCTGAATCTTCCCGCCGTAACTGCACATCAATTTCACTTTGTGGTAAGGATGGACGGTGGAGATCAGTTTCGCTGCAGCGCTACTGCCTCCGCCGCTACCACCGCCTTCTAGAGTTTTCGCCATGGCTGTAACAGACACGCAGAGGAGGTGACAAAGAATTGGGCCGTATAAGTAGAATATGCAGTTGCAGAATTTTTCTTTTTTCTTTTTTTTTAAAAGAAAAGAAATCGTAGGATTCCATGTGACGCAGTACCATGATTAGGAGTGAACCGGGAGAATTGAAATATAACCGAGACCGTTACTATTTTTGATGGATGAATGATTGGCCCCACACGGTAGACAGATTAGCGCGTACACTTTGGTGGGCCCGATTAGATCATGCTGACGACTACTATCCAGTGATTTAAGGAATAAGAATAATTTTTTTTTCCAATTTCATTTAAGGAATCTGATATAAATATTATATAATTTAGGAACAAAAAATAAAATTGAACACCAATTTATCAACATAATTATAGTATTCTGCAAAATCTGTTTTAATTAATTTATTTCCTTTTTGTGTAGATATATATTTCTTTAGATTTTGATTCTATACAATATATGAATTAAGGTAATTTTTTGATACTTCATCCATTATGGTATAAAAAATACCACAAAAAAAATGTAATCTTTTTTACAAATTATTTGTGGTGAAGAAGAACAAGTGAAAAACTACAACAGAGATATCCAAAGGGAACACAGCAGCATGGTGATATGCATGTGAATGGTGATGTCAGAGGGAGACCTTTTTATTCTGGCTGTTTTGTGAGATCAATAATATATATATATATATATGACCAAATCATTGATAATTGATGATGGACAGTTACAGAATGGAGAGGTCTATATTGGTCCACCACCATCACCATTCTCTTTTCACTTATACAAAGAAAACACAGAGAAAAAACAGATTAAAAATGGCAAAAAAGGAGAAGTTTGTGAGTTGTGACCTCCTGCTTTTCTTGCATGAGTATCATAAATAAAAGAAAAGAAAAGAAAAGAAAAGAAAAAGAACATTCTCTTGCTTCATGTGATGAATAGCTGTGAATTGGATGCTATGAGCTGTTATGGTATTCTCTACTTTCATTCATTACATCTGTAATCTGCAAATTTCTAAACTTCTGCAACTTAAAGGAAACATCTGCAGAAAATAAATTGAAGAAACTTTGTTGTTTTGGCTGTTTTAATTTCTATCCCATTTGATAACAAAAGGTAAATTAAAGATGGTATTTGTGTAGAAGATATTGTCTATCATATTTTGATAGACAATGTATGCTGTACATTTTCCAACATTAATGTATGATCACCCAAAGGCAATATTCTAATCCCCTTCTCATCAACAATGCTAAGATGTTCACATGGATCTATCAAGAGACTTGTTTGAACAGATCCATGGGATACAGTATGAACTCGATCAAATCCAATAAGTTGTTTTTCAGGAGCACCCATGGAGATTTTTGGCACTCTAGAAAACAACAGTACAACTGCACTTCCTTCAATTTTTTCATTATTCGTCACAAAGATATGGACACTGAACTTCAAAGAATTGCAGGATTCCAAATCTTGGACATGAATGTGTTTAAGCTCATTACCATTCAAGTGAAGCAGGTTTCTGTGTAGTTCAGTCTTAATATGTCCTGATAAGCTCAGCCCTTTTGGTGGATCAACAAATTTGTAAGTGAAGTTTGAATAGCTCAATCCATGACCAAATCTGTACACCGTCTCTCCGGTATAAAATCTATATGTTCTTCCGGGATAAGATCTAGAAGGATCAGCTCTCATGTTCATGTCGCTCATTGATACCTTGGTGAATGATTCCGGATACCAGGTCAGGGGAAGTTTTCCACCTGTATTCAGTTTTATGCAAGGATATGAACTTTTGTAACATGCTATACCATGGAAAAATATGACTGAATTTTTCTTTAACCATACTGACCTGGATTGTAATCTCCAAAGAGAATTTCAGAAAGGGCTTTACCACCAGTCTCTCCAGGGTAACCGATCCAAAGAATGCTAGCTATTCGTGGATCTTCTTGAGCGAATGAGACATCAATAGGGCCCCCACCAGTTAGGACTAAAATCAGTGGTTTTCTGGTTACAGCAGCCACAGAGTTAATGACATCCTTCTGATATCCAGGTAAAAGAAGGCTATACCGGTCAAGGTCTTCAGTTTCTTGTGTTAAGTCAAGCCCAGCCACTATAATTACATATTCAGCACTTCTAGCAATAAAAAGAGCTTCTGGAAGAAGAGCTGTTGAATTACAAGCCACATCTGCACAACCAACTGCATAAGAAGTTTCTTTGACATAGTTCTGGAGCTCGTCAAGGATGCTCTTCGGATTGCAAGAAAATCCTAAAATCAGGGCAAAAGTAAGAAGATGAAAATGACTAAAAAAAAGAGACCAATTGCCAATCTAGTATGTGGAATATACAAACCTGTATAATCACCACCAATGTCAGTGGAATTTGCCATTGGACCAATAACAGCTAATGAAGACACTGTTTTCTTATCCAGGGGCAAGAAATTCTTCTCATTTTTGAGAAGCACAATACCCTGTCTTGCTGCTTCAAGTGCTAGTTTCTTGTGTTTTGAATTACAAACATTATCAGATCCAAATTTTCCAAACTTATTATTTGCAGGGTTTCCATCAAACAATCCAAGTCGCAGTTGAACAGAAAACAAATTCAGCAGAGCTTTATCTATGTCTTCTTCCAGCACCTTCCCTTGATAAATTGCAGCTTTCATATTTCGCAGCATGTATGTTCCACAGTTAATATCCGTCCCTGGTAAAAACGACAACAATGAAATCTGGAAGAACATAACATATATATAAAGAAAAGAAGTGACCAGAAAATTAACAAACCTGCTTTAAGGGCAAGAGCAACAGCATCCTCTGCAGTTCTGGTGTAATGGTGATCTTCGTATATCGTGGCCACAGCATCACAGTCAGAAACGATATATCTGTAATTTTCCAATTGAAGGGTTTAGGTGTGAGACTCTCTATAAACAACCTCATTTTGAATGAATTTTATGTCAATCAGAACAGTAAGTTGAAAACTATTACCCTCTGAACTTCCAATCTTTTCGGGCTTTATTTAAGAGATCATGGTCTGCACAGGCTGGAATGCCATTCACACTATTGTAAGAACACATCAAGCAGCTTGCTTTGCCCTTCTCTATACAACTTTGAAATGGTGGCTGATATGTATCCTCCATATCTTGCTTGGTTACCTAAATTATTGATGAGCAAATAAGTACTTGTTCATATCTGCAATTTGTCTGTGTACCTAAGTGGAATTTATAAGGCCCTTCACTAAATCAGTAGCTCCAACAAATTGGGGGATTATCCATATGTTACCTATCCTTAACAGTTCCCATTCACTTTTGGGCATTTACACAGAAAAGAAACATACTCAAAACTAAGATATAATCAAATCAAATTTTCAGAAGAAGTTTCCAATTAGACAAAGAAAAGAAATCAAAAGATGACTAAAGTTTTCATCTTGAGTTGAGAGAGACTCACCACAGCACTGAAGTTGTAGCGAGTGTTGTTCCTCCATTTCTCCAAATCATATGCTGTGAAATGCTTACAACAAGCAGACAACATCAACCTTCCGTCCCCATCATCAGTATCAGTATCAGTATCGTCTTTCAGGAACCTCCTCCCGCCGGAACCAACTCCAAGTCGATTCTTGTTTCCTTCGATCACCGTCGGGTTCTGACACTGAAAACCGTTAACATACTCAATAGCATAAGCAGAAGCCACCAATGGATCCTCTCCTGGTGTCTCCTGCCCTCTTCCCCATCTGGGATCCCTAAAAATGTTTATATTAGGCGCCCAAAAAGTCAACCCAGCTTGTCCCGCATTATACATAGCCCTAGCTTCCACAGCAATAGCAGAAGCAATCGAATGCCATAAACTTCTATTAAAGGAAGCAGCAGTAAGAATAACCTGCGGGAAAGAAGTAGCGGAACGGATTGAACCATTGAAGCTGATACCAGGACCGTTGGTCGCAATTCCATGGAGGGATTCAGACCACCATAGGTAAGGTGGAACGCCTAATCTTGGGATTCCCGAAGCATTATCAGAAAGCTGCTGAATTTTTTCTTCAAGATTGAGAAGTGAAACCAGAGTCTGAGCTCTTTTTCTGATGGATAGTGAAGTATCACAGAAGGGATATGAATTGTGATTAGGAGGCTTACATGGGTAGTGAGGAGGCCCTGAAAAACACGGCTGAAACAGAATCAGAGAGGAAACAGAGCAAAAGAACAGGAATTTCAAGAATTCGGACATCTGAGAGTCGGAGTGTAAGAAATTCTAGGATTGCATTGATCAAAGTTCTAGGTAGAAGAATCATTAGAGCATAACAAAAGTAAGATAAAGATGATGCGGTAGTTGAGAAGTGCTTTGTCAGAAGAATAATCCAATGAATCGTGAATCGTGCAAATCTTTTTTCGTACGATCCAATTGATCTGTGTTTTTCGTGTATAAATTCTTGGCAAATTGATATAAATAGTCCCCAAATTATGAAGGTTTGGTGAGATTGGTTTCAAAACTATTTTTTTTGGGATTGGTCCCCGAATTATAAAAAAATTGTGACATTTGTCCTTCCATTAAAAATTCTGTTAAATCACCTGTTAAAAAAAAAAAAAAAACTTTATGGGCATTTATGTCATTATACTATTTAAATATAATGCAAATTGGTATAAATAGTCCCCAAACTATAGATTTTTGGTGACATTGGTCCCCAAATTATTTTTTTGGTGGGATTGGTCCTCAAACTATGAAAAAATTATGATATTGGTCCTTCCATTAAAAATTATATTAAATCACAAGTTAAATTTTTTTAAAAAAATTAAATAATAGTAGAGTTTGTAAACTATATATCAATTTGTAAATTATATATCAGAGTTTGTATTTCCTTTTTTTTTTCTTTTGTTGATATTTTGAGTTATAAAAATGATTTTTAATAATTATCGATAATTTACGCATTAATATTTTGGGCATAAAAATAATATATTAATTGCTTATATTTTTTAAAAAATGATATATTTTATTAATTTTTTTTTAAAAATTGTGATTTAATATAATTTTTAATGGAATGACCAATATCACAATTTTTCATAGTTTGGAGGCCAATCCCACTAAAAAAATAATTTGGGGATCAATGTCACCAAAAGTCTATAGTTTGGGGACTATTTATACCAATTTGTCTTATATTTAAATAGTGTAATGACATAAATGCCCATGAATTTTTTTTTTTTTTAAACTTAACGAATTTTTTAACGGAATGACCAATGTAACAATTTTTTAATAGTTTGGAGACCAATCCCACAAAAAAAATAGTTTGGGACCAATGTCATCAAACCTTCATAGTTTGGGGACTATTTATACCAATTTGCCTAAATTCTTTTGTTCTTATCTCAGCTTTACATATCAAATAAAGAAAAATTAAAAATTTTAAAAATTTCTTTTTTTTTTTTTTCTTTTGGAGCAAAATAAAAAGAAGCTTTTTGGGCTTTCCATTCTCAAAAATTATGTTATAGGCCCATATAGGTTTCTAAGAGGGCCGAAAGAAACTAAACTTCATATAAGTTTCTTTTTTTTTTTCTTTTCTTCGAGGTTTACACTCTTTTTTTTTTTTTTTTGAATTGTATTTCAAATAAATTACATGAAATTTGAGTTATTTTATTTTATTCGTGTCTTGTTTTGAGTTATTACTTGGAGCTTATTTAATGGAGTTAGTTATTTTATTTTTCCTATGTAAGTAAATACTTTACTTGATTCGCATTGTTTTAAATTATTACTTAGAACTTATTTATTTTAGTTGATTTGTCGAACTTCAAATTGTTTATTTTATGTATAGTTAAATATTTTATTTGGCTTACTTTTGTTTAGTTATCATTTGAAACTTATTTATGTTGTTTTTTATTTACATCTCTATACTTGGTGTTATCATTTTGAGGTTATTTTATTTTCACTCGTTTTTCTTCAAATTATCACTTGAAGCTTGTTTTGTGTAATTAAGTTGTTTTATTTGACTCGTTCAATTTTACTTCGGGTAGTTATTTCATTCAGTTCAGCTTTTTTACTTCGCTTGTTTTGAGTTGTTATTGTTGCTTGTTTTGAGTTTTTATTTGTAGCATAATTATATAGTTATGTCATTTTACTTGACTTGTTTTGTTTCAAATTATCACTCAACCTAGGATTGTTGGCGAGGAACATTATGAAACTGTGCAAAGAATTAAGCAAACTTTACAACGTTACAAAGAACTTCAGGATATTATAGCTATCCTTGGGTTAGACGAATTATCCGAAGAAGATCGTTTAACCATAAGCGCCGGCCGCGAAAAATTGAGCATTTCTTATCACAACCCTTTTTCGAGAGTAGAGTATTTTACCGGTTCTCAGGGAAATATGTTGGTCTAGCAGAAACAATTAGAGGATTTCAATTGATCCTTTCCGAATAATTAGATGGTCTTCCTGAACGGGCCTTTTATTTGGTAGGTAATATCGATGAAGCCGCCACAAAGGAGATATCGATGAACTTAGAAATGGAGAAGATATGACCTTACATCTTTGTGTACTAACCCCTAATCGAATTGTTTGGGATTCAAGTAAAAGAAATTATATTATCTACTAATAATGGTCAAATTGGCGTATTACCCGACCACGCCCCTATTGCCACAGCTATAGATATAGGTATTTTGAAAATACGCCTTAACGGCCAATGGTTAACGATGACCCCGATGGGCGGTTTTGCTAGAATAGGCAATAATAAGATCACCGTTTTAGTAAATGATGCAGAGAAGGGTAGTGACATTGATCCACAAGAAGCCCGACAAACTCTTGAAATCGCGGAAGCTAATTTGAGAAAAGCGGAAGGAAAGAGACAAACAATTTAGGTAAATTTAGCTCTGTGGAGAACTAGGACGCGGGTAGAGGCTGTCAATGCGATTTGATTTCAATTATCCTTTTTCTATGTAGTTAATGTAGTTCAATTATTTTACTTCACTTCTCTTGTTTGTTTGAGTTATTACTTGTAGTGTATTTATATTATTTTACTTACCTTGTTTTATTTCAAATTATCACTTTAAGATTTATTTTATGTAGTAATTCAATTATTTTACTTTAAGTGTTTAGTTTCGAGTTAAATGTCTATCATAATAAATAAATAAAAAAACTAAAAGGAAAATGGTGAGCATCAGTCCCCCCTGCCTATATTCTTTTCATTTCATGCATAATTGGACTTTGTAGATTAGCTTTTTCACATTGTGTAATGTTCACACGTGAATACTTAATAGATATATATACATATTTTCTTTTTGACAATAACAAGAAGGTGGATTTTATATATATATATATTTAAGTGTAAATAATAAAAAAATTAACAGTTAAGTGTTTGTTGTCAAGTTAGCAGTAAAGTTGCCCTCAAACACTCTCTTTTTCTAAATGGTGGGAGTTTAATACCACATTTCAATCATAGTATTGTAAGATCTTATTATTAGATTAGTCGGATAAAATCGGACACCATCACTATAAAAAAAAATAATAATAAAAACAAGACATCAAAGAAAGTAGGGGCTGAGAATATTTCTCCAGCATGATTAAAAACAGTGCGTCGTTAGTGTACTCATTTTCACCGTAGACTAATTTGGACCCCAAAATTGAAATCAAACACAACTTTGTCTTTGTACCAAACTTTTCCATTACTTTGGAAACAGTTCCCCCACATCGTTAGTTTGTGCCACGTTAGCTCCTAACGTACTTAAAAATTTTAATTATTTTATAATACTTTTATATATATATATATATATATTATCTTTTATTTCAAATCGAATAGATTTTAGAAAATTTGATAAGGATTAATGGGGCTTTTGGCAAGATGACAAATGTGTTCATGGCGATAAATAAAATGAGATTTAAATCCAATTGAAATAGACATGTGTGTGTATATATATATATATATTGCCGTCAGGGTGTTTCCTATTACATTAACATTATTTGAGGAAAGATCATATCAAGCTTGTAGTAATTAGACGTATGTTTAAACCTTATTCAGACCAATAATTAAGGACCTTCATTTGTAATGCATGCATGCATGCATGCTTATCTTCATTTTCTTTATTATTATTAATAGTAGTAGTAGTATAATTAAAAGAATTTATTTTTTAAGTTAATCGAGATTTAAAGTGAAGGAGAAGATGAATTCATTATTGTTGTAAGGTTTTGATGAGACTGATGAAAGGTGTAATAATGGTGATAGAGATTTGTTTTTATATTTTATTCTCACCGGAAAGTCCAATCAACAAAAAAGAAATATTCTCTTCGTCACAAACCAAAAGCTAATTAATAATAATAATGCATCTGTATATATTGACGTTTATGGAGAATCTTTGTGACTACCATACAACAATTTGTCTCTCCGGTCTATCCATGCACTACCACCACGCGCAGCTTTCACCATTATCCCTGCACATTAGATTTTCTCCACCCTTTTGTCCCTAACAAGATATTTATACATAAAATTAAAAAAAATTTAATTATATCGTATTTTAGTTATGTGGTGTAATTTTGGAGATTTTGTTATGATGAATTCTTGAGAGAGGGAGGAGCATGACGCTGAGGCAACGCCCATGCAGACAGTGGACACAAAATTCACGTACATAGAATCCCAACGGGTCCTACTGATCACCATATTTCTACACACTATAGAAAAAAGGCCAAATATCAAAGCGGTTTTCTCCAAAATATTGTGGGCTGCTTCAGCCTCTAGATTTTCCTTCTTTAAAACATATATATATATATATATATATATATATATATATATGTAATACTAGCAATCATGCCCCACACCTCCAATCACTCACTTATGATCATATGATGATACCGTATATGCCTATGTGCATGGGTGTGGGTATGGGTATGGGTACGGTACAATCAGATTGTTACACCTAGCTTACATATAGTAATATATAAAAAATCTTATTTCTAAAGAATACAAGAAAAATTGATGTGGGAATTAATCAAAATCCATGAATCAGTAATAAAATCTTATATTTGTGCTACCAAAATCGAAGAAGTAATCAACCGGTAAACCAAAGGATGGAGGGGGAACTATAAAAAGCCGCCGTCGGGAAATATTGGGAGCAGAGTCGGTGGTTTGTTATATATATATATATATAGTCGGACTTGAGCCGTACCGGTCTCTCGTGGTCCTGTCTCATGATATGGTTTTTGTGTCTCTTTCTTTCTGTAAATTGTGAGGGGTCTTTATTTATTTTTTTTATAAATTTTATAATTCACTCTTCAATCATGGTGCTATTATTAGATATTCTTTCTGATCATTTTTCTCCCTCTCCCACTACATATATATATGTGCTTATTATCTTTTACAGATATGTATGTATATATATACCCAAGAACAATTTTTCACTTTTCAAAAAATTATTATAGGACTCGGAATTCTCGTTTATTTATTTTTTTTTTTAAAAAAAGAGCTCTCTCTCTCTCTCTTTCTTGCTCCATATATATATATATATATATTAAATTTAAGGACAAAAAGAAAAAGAGACAAGAAAATTGTGATGAGAAATATCTAATGAAAAAATGAGGATTTTTTCACGGAAATGAATATAAGACAAGAGGCTCTGTACCCAAGAATTCAGTTGAATCAAAAGTAGGGTAAAGGAATATATTATGGGTTATTTGATTTAGCATGGTGCATGCAATAATAATATTCTCCTGCCTTGGAGAAAGCACATATATTCATTTGCCAAATCTTCTCCTTCTTCACCTTTACCTGCTTGTTTCGTCGGAAAAGATAAAGAATTCACACCGTGAAATTTGCAACTTTTCTCAGAATCCCCTTTTTATGATTATGAAAAATTTGAATTCGAATCAACGTAGAAGAAAAGAAATGCAAGGCTAAGATAAGAAGGAAGGAAGGATGGATGGATGGATATAATTAGAGTTGATTAGAGGTTAATGGGGACAGTTGTCGTGCTTAAACAGTATAATTAATAGACAGATGCCTCTTTGCATTATTAGTAGGCTAGTAATAATCACTAGTGAGTGCTTGGAAAAGGAGATTAGATTAAGAAAGCCTAAATTATTTTTGGCTAAGCTAAGTTAAGCAAATAGAAAAGAAAAAACTGTTTTAATAATTTAAACTTGGACTCTTTTATTTGGAAACATCCGGGACAAATACATACATGTTCTTTTATGACATCCTAATTCTCGGTAGGTTTTTCCTTTTTTTTTTTTTCTTTTGTTTTTTTCCCCCTCTAAATGTGTATCCATTCTTAATAAAGAAACTTGGCTTTATTAACATGTGGAGCAATTAGTTTGGACCATTTGTTGGCTGGTGGGCATATTTCGATGTGATTTGCTAATTGTCTCCTCCTTCAATTTCGTGTGCCTGTTGCTGTCTTTCATGTAAGAAATAATAACAATATATTGTGGGGATTTTCTTGAACTAGAATAGAATATTTGTTTTGGTTTCTTTTGTTTATATATTACACAAAAACCTTCGACCGACTCATGATTCCATCCATATTCCCTTCTAATTACTCGATCGTTAAACTAACTACCCAAGAAATTAAATGAACACAAAGCTCGTTAATTAATTAAGGAAGAGGGAAATTTGTTTAAAAAAAAAAAAAAAAAAAGACATGCATGCAATAAGGAAATTTAAATATTGTAAGGACATGGGTGCAACAGAAGAAAATTACCTAAGATTGGTGTAATGAGCAGAATAGGAAAGAAACAATTAAAATTCAAGCAGGAAGGCATGGTGTTTTGAATTTTTTGATCATATATTGTCCTAGCTAGCTACCTAGCTGGTTTCTTTCAATTCCTCTTTTTTTCTTTTATAGTTTAATTAACCTGCCATAACTTACCCTTTCTAGCATTCCAATTTCCTATCATTTTCAAATGAGACAAGACAAACTTGATGGAATCCACGGTCTGCCAATTCTTATTTTATTTCGTAGAATACTATATATATATATATCTTCTACTGCCTCATACAGTATAGTATTTACAGTACCCATATTTTTTATGAGTCACAAACAATCATAGACCACAATTATTACCTTCTTTCTTTCTTTTTTCCATCCCTTCCTTTCACGAGTAGGACTAAGAAGTTGAGGAAAGAACATATGGAGTAGTAGTACTATTTAAATAATGCATAATTAACTGCTCATAAAAAAAGAGTATGAAAATAAAGTGATAGTCCAAATTTCAACTTATCTTAGAGATAATCTTGTACTGCATTTTAACTATGTTGTGTAGTTTTAATCCATAAGGTTCAAAATAAAAAAGCTGCTCAGAGAAAGGAAACAGAGTCAGGGTGTAGTTATTATTGATAATTGTGCTTGGGGAGAAAAGAAAGAGAGAATCAATCAAGGCAGGGATGAGAGCAGTATTGAAATTTGCTGAATCCGGGACCCAAAAGCAACATGAGAAAAGAGAGACATCTCAGGTCTCTTTTCATCAGCGAAAAACCACTTTAAGACTCAACAAAATAATAATACTAATAATAATAAATACTATACATTAAAATACCTGATGAATACTATAGGTTTGTCAAGATGCCCGCTTCGTCCACTTCGTTTCAGACAGATCTGTGGGTCAAACTTCGCAGAGCATGGAGAATTTAACTATATATTGTCTCTGATTAATTGAAGATTTCGGTGAAAAATACTAATATATATATGAAGAGAGAGAAAGAGAAAGAAAAAGGGAGGGAAGATGCAAGAGAAAAGAAAATAAAGGAGATTCCTTTCAAGCTTATGCTCTAGGTGATATTACAGAAAACATACTTTAATCAATATTATAATGGAGTTTAGATAATCAAGACGAAACTTATTTTATTTATATATTTAAGTATATATACTCCTTCAACTTTATGCAACTCTCTCTCTCTCTCTCTCTCTTCTTGCAATTTCGTTTGTTATCCTTAGAGTGAGTGAGTAAGAGAGAGAAAGAGAGACAGAGTCATGGAGCTTACACAGCATGGCCTTTTGGAAGAATTCCTGGCTCCAAAGGGAGACAGTTGGACCACTTTGCTTGGCGGAGGGAATGAAATCTTCCCTAATGCTTGGAACTCTGAGTCTTTTGATCATAACCAACATTTACCAACATCAAGCTGCTCCTCAATTTTAGGACTCATCTCCCCATCAGAATCTAGCTTTGTGTTCCCTTTCGGTGAACCCTATCCTTTCGCAGATGGTTTTGCAATCCCTGAATTTGCTTCCTCCTGTGACAAGTATGATTTATCAACACCAGGGATTCAACTTCAAGAAGAGTATGAAGGGATTAATCATGTGGAAGATGCTCAACTTACCCTTCTTGGCAATGGTGTCTGTGGTTTCAAAGACAGGAGCAGCTGCTGCAAGGTCGAGCAAGAACATCATAATGCAACTGCAGATGCATCTGTAATTGGTCCCTGTGGAGAAAGAAAAAGCAAAGTGAAGAAGGCAGATGGCCAGCCCTCCAAAAATCTAATGGCAGAAAGAAGGCGTAGGAAGCGACTAAATGACAGGCTTTCCATGCTTCGCTCAATTGTCCCCAAGATAAGCAAGGCATGAAATTTCCTACCTATAGTGAATTTCAAGAGTGTCACATTTCAATTTTTTTGGGTTGCATTTTCACCTATATATATATGTTTGTGTGTATATAAAGAGTATTGGCCTACTTCTAAACTGCTTTTTAAGCTATTAAAATTTCTCATTCTATTGTTAATGATGAGTGAATAAAAGTGCCTGATTCTTAGCAGATGGACAGAACATCGATACTTGGTGACACCATAGACTATATGAAAGAGTTGTTAGACAAAATCCAGAAGTTGCGTGAAGAAAATGTGGAGGAACAAAGAACTCAGATGCATATGACGGGAAGCTTCAAGGAGATAAAGCCAAATGAAGTACTTGCCAGAAATCCCCCCAAGGTATTCAATCATTCATTCATTCCTTTACACTAATATATATTACATATACGTTATCCCTCCCATTTAATTTTTATTTTCTGAACTAACTTGTTCTTTTTCTCTACACTATTTTTAGTTTGATGTCGAAAGGAGAAACCTCGATACAAGGATCGAAATTTGCTGTGCACCCAAGCCAGGATTGTTGTTGTCAACAGTGAGCACATTAGAAGCTCTGGGACTTGACATTCAACAGTGTGTTATTAGCAGTTTCAGTGATTTCTCGGTACAAGCTTCATGTTCAGAGGTAAGGGGAGGGATCTGTTTCTCACTGAATGCAGCCCCGTCCTCAGTTTCTTGTTTCTTATTATAGAGTATTACTGTTTGATTTGTCTAATTGGGTTTTAATTCTCAATTAATAAGGCGATGGAGCATCGAGGAATTATCAGCCCTGAAGACATAAAGCAAGCATTGTTCAGAACTGCAGGTTATGGAGGAAGATGCCTATGAAACATGCATGGGAGAGGGAAAATAAATTTGGTAATTCTCATAAGGCAAAGGGTCGATCTAAAGTTTCTGTCCTCTTTCCAAAGATTCCTATGTTTCTCGTAGTCTTTAGTTTTTGCAGAGGTTAATAATTGATTGTGAATTAGATGTACATGTGATCTGGTCCATCTGGATCTATTTATCTACTCCAGATTGAGTGCTTTTTTGGGGTACCATAGTTAATTATTCCTATCCTTTCAATAATAAAAATAGATGAAACAAATTCCAGGCAGAGGATTTATTTATGATTTCACATCAGGTAGGAATGTTTACTACAATATAATATATATATATATTGTATTAGAATATATCAGTATATTCTTGCAACTGATTTTCAACAGATTCCACAGGCAATCCCCTAATTCTGGTAAGGCCAGATTTTCTGCAAAGATTCAAGGGGGGATGATAGAGACTTTCTTGACCCTATTTGGTTAATAAAATTTCAGTTTGTTATGTGCCAATTCTAAATCCATAAATTGCATATAGAATGTAGTAAGAGATTTTACCTTCAAACAAGAAGTTAAATGAATCCATTTAGTAAGATAATTCCAAGTTGATGATGATCTCTCGAATCAAGAACAAAATCCATATGAGGAGAAAAAATATACTTCTTACTACTATTTCACATAACATCAATCAATAATAGAGAAGCAGAGATAATGCAACTTTGCCCCAATCCTGAAACTATGAAATCATTAGCAACAATAAATCTCCAGCTGTATGTGAGAGACCAATAAGGCGCCGTTATGGTGCTTGAAACAGTATACATAAACCATTTAAGGACATAGCAGCGACTAAAGATGGTTACGCCTCCAATTAGATAAATTCGAAACATAATAACAGAGTAATGCACTAGTGCTACGTACCGCTGGATATCGTACAATTTTTAGGCTGGAGATAGGCCTCCTTATCCTTCTCCAAACCCTCGCCTATTCTTTGTTTGAAAGATTTGTTCAAAGAATGAGCTAAGGAGGTAACATCTGAGTAAGATTCCCGTCTTCTCCTTCGTTCAAACTTAGGGATTTTAGGATCAACGTCTGTAACCAGTTGAACTTGCTGAACAAATCTTGGCGATCATCGAAGCATGATTGTCGATGTTTGTAGCCTACGAACTGAATTTCTCTGGCTCATTTTCACAAACAGGTTATCTGCTCATAATTATGGCAACACAGAGTTCAGAGGAAATGAATTCGTTTAACCATTTGAAAAACGGGTAACCCGTATTCTAGTGGTACAGACTTTACGAAAAGGCCTCAAACCAGAATAAAGCCCACACTTAAAAAATGATAGTTTTGTTAAGAAGCCCATAAACAAAAGAAAAAGGCATATGGTTTTACTCTTATATGAAAGCCTATAAAAATATGTAGATAACAAAACCTTTTAGGCCCATTTTAAAATATCTGGCCCAAATTTGTTCGGCCATCTTTCCTAAGTCATTGGCTTGACACATAAATAAATATAATCTAAATGTTACATGAATTTGAGAGTTTGATATTCATTGTAAGACTCATATAAGAGTCGGGGTAAAATTTTTTCTCGAGTAAGAGTTTGATTTTATAAACGCAACCCTAACCAAATTTAGATTAGTTAGAGTCACGATGACTCTAAAATCAGTAAACATAAATAAGAAACCATGGATATATATATATATATATATATATATATATATATATATATTAGTAATAGCCTTTTGGATTTGGTTTTGGGTGGAAATTATATTCATTCCACCACTTGAGCCGCGTTAGGACCGATCTTTATAGCATGAAAAGATGACCTTTTACTATTACCTAATCCATGGTTGCCTATGTTGGATCATTCAATATTTCTCTCCCTTTTTTTTTTTTTTTTAAATTTAATATTCATTAATAAAAAGAATCATTGCACATAAATGAATGAATAATCATCATTCATGGTAATATAGACAATATCCAACCTAAAAAAGGTGAATAAAATAACAAAACTCAACCTAAAGATAGGTGAATCATAAATAACTACAAAAACAACAAAACTATTATATCTAAATTTATAGTCTTCTAACCATCGATCATTGATGTCATTTGCAAAGGGGCTCGAATCCATTCTTCCTTTGACAACCATCTCTGTGATCATGTGCGTATCATAGATCCCAAAGACAGTCTACAAAAAGAGATAAAAATTGAGAAAAATGCCCAGATAGAGATTGAGTTTGGATGTTAGTTATTCTAAAAGAAGAAAAATAGTTTGATCTTTAGATATCAAAGAAAACTCTTGCATTTGAGAGTGAAAGGTGATAAAAATACCAATAAGTAGATAAAATAGTAAAAAATAAAAATAAAAAAAAAAACAAAAGCATAAAAAACATAGAAAAAAAAGAGAGAGATCCGGCCAAGAGAGAAGCTTAGTCGGAGCTTAACTACTCTCTTGGCCTGAAGAAATGGGTGAGGGGAAAGGAAGGCAGCAGCAGCGGCAGTAGAGGGAGAGAGGTTTTAGTGGGAGAAATTTTTAAAAGTTCATTAATATTTCTTTTACTTCTAATTCACTAGAGACAAATAACAATTAAAAAAAAAATCTTAAAATTGGTATTAAAAATTGTAACCAACAATTTTGAACCTTTAAACAATATCTTTTTGGCTCAAAACTAGGTTGTTATATGAAAAACCTATGACAAATATAAAGTTCAAAAGAAATTTTTTTTTTTCTCAATATCTTTATTTACTAATCGAGATTTGTAGGAGGAGACTCTCAAGACTATAACATATAGCTAAAAAGTCATCTTTAACATGCGTTTAACTCAGGTCCCTCATTTGGGACACTAAATGAGGCACCTAAGTAAGACAAACTAAACCAAAATATCACATTTGCACATTATTTTTTTTTTGTTCAATTATATCATATGAGTTATTCTTATACCTTTGATCCAAGTTATGTCTAAATCAAATTTGGTAAATATCCACATTAACAATATATATATATATATATATATATATATATATATATATATATAACATTAAATTATTTATGCTATCTATTTCTTAGTTTATGTTATCTTCTAAAGAAAGCACACGCACCCAAATATATATATATATAATATAAAACATGAAAGAAGAAATTAATATTACAAATAATTCAAATCAAGAATAGGCATCCATGTATAATTGTGAGTTTATTATTATTATTATTAATATATATTTTATAACAAAGATAGACTTAGTTATAACACATAGTATTGTACTTCACAAAAGTTCCAACATTTTATTTTTTTTTTTTTAAAAAAATAAAAAGAAAAAGGATTAAAATATGAAAGCAAAGAGATAAGGGATCTTAGAATACACCAAAAAAGCCAGTGGTTTTTTGCTGTCGAGAATACCTAATATTATGATGATGATGATGGAGGATTTCCACTAACTTAAAATTCATTCGTGATACGTACGATATTGTTCGTTTTATATTAATTTGTCTTTTTATACCTTTTGGTTTAATTATATTTGTCACTCCCATCCTAACCCATGGAATCTTTTAAAAAAAAAAAAAAAAAAACCCTCTACAACCCGGTAGATTGAAGGAGTTGATAAGCGAACTTTTAATGCTTCATTCGGGACTGATGGTCGAGAGTTCGAATTCTCTGGGGTGGTTAGTGTCATGTTAAAAGCTATGAGTCATGCTCTAACCCTCGAGTAAGAGTTGAACTCTGTGAGCGTTCTGTAGGCCGAGTCCGGATTAATCTCACCGAAAAGGTGGAAGACGCCCGGCGCCCCAAGGGGTAAAAAAAAAAAAAAAAAAAAAAAACCCCTCTCCTGTAATCCTCCTTTACTTTCTCTCTCTATACATACATAGTAATAGGTTGACACAAATTAATCACATGTTTAGATTAGATTGACAACTTATAATAGGTTGCCAAAAATCAAGAATAACTTAAAAATATTACAAATGACATCAAATTAATTAACACGTGATTATTATAAGTTTATAAGTTTTGAGTTTTATTCGAGGAAAAAAAAAACTCTTAATAAGGAGAAAAAAAAAATGTATTTAAAGAGATATTAAAAATGAAATTAAATTACAAAAATCAAATCAAATTTTTGTCATTTTCTTGGATAGATGCGCCAAACAGAAAATTATGAAGAATCAAAATGATGAGAAAATTGAATTAAAAAATAATAATAATAATAAAAAAAAAAAAATTGGTAGGTTACATCAGCATTCATGTTCTGAGATAAGACCACTAATAACCCACTAGTGGTTGTCTCGTCGGTGGTCCGATCTACACGTGATTTTCCGCTTATTTTGGGCCCCCTTATCGCCACCTTCTCTCCGCTTATCATCCGTACTTTTAACAATTTTTCTTCCCCAAAATTCCAGTTGAATTTTCAATGAACACAACAGATCATGATCAGATCCGTAGGTCTGGTTTTAAATTTTAATGTCGGGACAGTTGAGATTATAATTTGTTCTCTCTCTTAATGTTTCACCCACCCGACCGACTGTCCCTCCATGTAATTTTTCCAAGAGCTCAATTCTATAAGATATGATACTAAGAATTTCTTGATATATTTGGACAGACAAGAGAACAACAAATTCTACGAATATTGAACTGAATATGTAGTTTAATGTTGACTATCGATAATATATCCATGATAAGAAGGTCTTTCTAGTTTCAACAAATATTGGCTATCTTTCTCAATTTTCTTTCTTTTTCTTGAATCTTCTTTCTTATCGTTTATTTGGTTGGAGATTAGACACATGTGAATGAATATGTACAATTCCTACTTTTGTCCGCCCTGACCTCTAATAATCGAAAACCAATTTGGATTACTCTTTACATTTCCGATAGTTAGGTGACGGTGAAAATGAGAGGTGTTGGAAAATTTGTGTCTTGTCAGGCGTATTAATTCAAATTGCATTTTCATCTTTGTTCATCAAACCTTCAAACAAAGAACTGCTAAACCTAGATGGATACTGTGTGACTGTGTGTGTAATAAATGTAGTATTTGAGTGGGTTGAATTGGTAATTAAGACTGTGGGAGTGTGGGAAATGGAGCAAAGTCTATTTCATGACCAAGAAACGTCAGAATCGGAGAATAGTGTTTTAATTAGAGATGATTCGTACTGGAGACACAAAGAGATCATATCACGGAATCAGTACGAAATGACAAGTACCGGAGGAAAATTGTTTGATTTTTTTTTGAACAAAAAGCACTCATTTTTATATTCCATCCACAGTAAAATTAGGTCAAGTTATTTTCTTTTTCTTCTTTTTTAGCAGTGGGATCCTTTTTTTTAATCTTTGAGTGGACAAGAAAGTCCAATGGAGGCATCATGTTTCCTTTTTCTTTTCTTCACCATGCTTAAATCATTCGCCTCAATCAATATATATACATACATACATATATATATATACTTCCCCTGTTCTTGATTGCTTGACCACACTACTCGAAAAATGGGACAAAAAAATACAATCGTTTTTCGTTTTTTTCCAAATCTTTTGTCTCAAGAATTTGGTAATCAGATTTACATAAACAACAAAGATTTGTCATTTCTGCAACAGAAAGATATTTATATATATTATATCATTCATGATCATCAGTTCAGTAGCGTGGAATCAGGAATCGGACGGACTAAGAACATCACACGTAGAGAGAGAGAGAGAGAGAGAGTTGCTTCTTGAATTGAACTTTCTGTGCCCATCAGTTTCGCCTTCTCTAAAACAGCTATGCCAACCAAGCAACTTTGGACTAAAAAACATTATATCCATGCACTCAATGACCTAACAACCGAAACCCAGAATGGGATTTGGAGGCAGTCTTTTTCTCTTCCACCCACACTCCTTTTACTCCATTCAAACACCTCTCTTGAAATTTTCTAACGCATCTCTTTCTTAAGGAATCTGATTCTTATAAAGCAACTCTGTTTTCTCTCCTTGTACGACGATGAATCCATGGTATTTTTTGTTAATTAAGGACACAAAATATACATTTGGGATGTTCAAATTTAGTTAGGAAAGGGATCTGATTCTATTTCTAATGGGTTATCCTGTTTCTGATGCAAAGATTCAATCTTTGACAACGTTGATAACAATAACACCCCCTAGCCACAAATGATCTCTGGCAAAATCCCATTAATAAAAAAGAATATATAAATAGAGAGGAAGAAGACGAACAGTAATTACAGAGTAATAAATGCGTACTATATATCCCTGTTTTTTTTTGGAATTTATGCATTAATTAAAGAGAAATTTTTGATTAAAATTGGTTTAACATACTGTACATCAAATTGTGTACTCTATAAATACAGAGGTATAGCTATGTGAGGCGGCTTCAGCGGCTTCTCTACCTGCACGACATTAATCTTCTCCTCTCTCGGCGGCTCGCACGGACATGGCAATGCTATGAACTTGGGTACTTGATCTCCGGGCATTAGCACTGGCAAGCTCTGGTTTTGATTTTGCTTTAAGCTCTGCATAAATAGAAAAACAGAGGATCATAATTAATTAATTTAGTCCATCAAATCCCCTTTTTCTTTTTTTTCTACTGAAAATTGACGAGGGATGAAAAGAAAAAGGGTATAATTAATTACCATGTGAGCAAGTTTTGCTTTTGAGGTGTCTTGATCACTATCTGCTTCGAGATCTGCAGAGGCGTCGGCGAAAGATCGACGGAAAGAACGAAGCTTATCCCAATGGTAACAGCAAGAAAAGATGCCGCTCAAGCTGAAAATGATTATCAAGAGAAGAGCTGTTCCGAGAGGAAACCCCAGAGACGGCCGAGAAGCGTCGGAGTGCGGTGGCGAATAATCTGGGCTTTCCATCATAACAACCAATTCTACTTCTATTGCTCCTCGAATTGATTACACCAAGTCCCCTCATCAGAGGGCGCAATAAGCAACAAAAAATTTCCAAATTCCCAAAACTAAAAAAAGAAAAAGAAAAAAGATCGGCGGCGGCGCTGGCAATGTGAGAGAAGCAAATGTGGAGTTGTTTGTAATTTGAGGGCTGAGAAAGAATGGAGATGGTAAGAATTTATAAAGAAACAAATAAAATAAATAAAAGAGAGGAAAGGATACGTGTAAAGTGTACTCCTGCTGTCCGGGCCATAGTACGGAAGCAACAAGTAGACCCGAATTGAAAATTTTTCCATTCCTATAGGACCCCCACCCTCCCCTATGGTGGACGCCATGAAAGCTATGTTTCATTTCCTTCCTTCCTGAAAACGATAGCGATTCTTTTCTGCAGCTGGCCGTTGCTGTTTCTCCTATGATTTTTCATTTTTTATCTAATAAATTAATCTTAATTTTATTAATATCCGTTTGAAAGGTATCGAGAAGATAATCGCCACTTATGTAGAACAAGTTGAGGTAGACGCTACCTACCGAACTCTCTCCGTCCCCCTTTTAACCTATTCGGCCTTAGCTAGCAATAGACTACAAAGTTGATTTGACCTCTAACACAAAAATATATGTCCTACTAACACTCGTTTTCCAAGTGACTTTCCCCTCGATTGGTAATACTCCAAATATAAACAGTAACACATACACAACACATATAAGATATCCTCGTTATTCCTTGTATTCTACCATCCTAGAGAGCCAAAAAAACATTTCCTTTGATTCTTGATTTATTGGGAGACACTACCTATCGAACTCTCTAGGTCCCCCTTTTAACGTATTCGGCCTCAGCCAGTAATAGATTACAAAGTTGATTTGACCTCTAACACAAAAATATGCCCTAGTAACACTCGTTTTCTAGGTGACTTTCTCCCCCGATTGGTAATACTTCAAATATAAACGGTAACATATGCACAACACGGATAAGATATTCTCGTTATACCTTGTATTCTACCATCCTAGAGAGAGCCAAAAAAAAAAACATTTCCTTTGATTCTTGATTCCTTGGGAGATTCCCAAAACTAGCTACTAACTTTATCATTAGAGAGCCAACGCCGAAAACATACTCTTGATACAAGGCCTTCTTGCAAAACATTTGGCGTTTAGTGGGGCATCCTAAACCTATATGACACATACACTAAAACTAGTTCACCATCACAATCTCACTTATAATAATTTCAGTTTATGATCTCCAGATTAGTGTTTATCACTTTCTTTTCTTTGATTCTTCCTGTATTTAGGAAAAACGTATAGGGGTGATGAAATAATGTGTGAATAATATAGTTAGTAGAACTTATCCATAACTTATATTATTATTAATAATAAATTAAAATTTCTACACGAAACCTCACTTCTTTCTTTACTCTTTTGATCGACTCAATTGAGTGTTCAGTCTTTTTTCTTCTTCTTTTTTTGAGTAAAAACGTCTCATATTTACTCAATAATATAATTAGTACAACTTATCTGCTATTTCTATATTAAGAGGAAAAAAATGGCTCAAGAAAAACTATCTTTTTTAGATACACGAGATTTCTATTTAAGTAAATATTAAAATAATTTTTAGATACAATTCGGACCAAATCTAAATTTATTAGAACAAAAACAGTATTGCAAGTCTTTTTCAGTTTACACAAATATATTAATAATTTTGAAGGAAAATAAATTATGAGATGGTGAAAGGGAAAAAGAATTATTAATAAGACAGATTGCTTTTAAGAAATTGTTACAGTATTATAATATCTAATCAACAAATACCAAACGGAATAAACCCTAGCATTCTAGAAAATTTTTTTTTTTTTTTTTTTTTTTGTTGTTATTATGTATGGTATGTTCTAGATTTGTCATTAGCATCCAGGAGAAAGGATTAGTTATATGATTAGTTCAATAATACAATCGATCGAATCTTTCGATGAATAAATTTTTTTTTTTTTTTTTAACCCGGTAGCTTGGGGAAATTGGTAAGCGGACTCCTCATGTTTCCTTCAAGGCGGATTGGTTGAGGGTTCGAATCCCCTAAGGTGGTTAGCGTCAGCTTAAAAAGCTTTGGGCCGGACTCTAACTCACGAGTAAGAGTCGAACTCTGCGAGCGCTCCGCAGGCCAAGTCCGGATTAGTCTCACCGAAAAGGTGGGGACACCGGGCGCCCCAAGTGGGTACTAAAAAAAAAAATTATTTTTCGATTCAGACATATAATTCGTTTTACATAAGGAAAAAAAAAAAATCACATGTATCCACGTTCTCTACATTCATGCAAAAAAAAAAAAACTATTTGTCACCATTTTTTTTTTTTGTAGAATATAATATAGAATTCTTTGCTGCTGTATTTATTTTTTTTAGTGTAAATCAAAATTTAAGGATAAATATCTATACATTTGATTGAAAAAGATATTGTTGTACTTTGAATTGTGTAAAAAAAAAAAAAAAAAGAAAAATAAATATCGGCCCAAAGCTAAGAGTTGTGACCTTTAGGGGTCTCAAGGGACATTAAAAATGGAAATGTCCTGTAAATTATGTAAACTTTTTTTTTTTCTTGACGGACAAGGGATTAGGGAAGGAGGGGGAAAATGGGAAATATATACAATATATATATATATATCAATGGCTTTAGAGAGTAGTATTTCTTTTTCAAAATTCAAAAGTGGAGCCACTTTCTCTTAAGTTTCCTCGTTACCATTAATTAGCTGCTGCGGTGCTGTTTCTTGATCAGGGAGGAAACACTGTCGTCTATCTATGTCAAAAAAAGTGTTCAAAAGAAACCGAGTTTCAAAGATTGGAACTTTGCATGAACAAAAGGGCACTTAATAATTTGCCCCTCCAAAATATTTTCATTTCTTTAAAAAAAAAAAATATATATATATATATATATAGAAAAATAGAAAAAGAAAACCCTCCGTGAATCATGATCAGGATCGTCCTTATTCCTCCTCCTCACCTTTTGGATAAACAGCGACATGGAAATTTCTTTCAAAAATATCTTTCAAAAATATCTTTCAAATGTTATTACATGAGACAGTGGACATTATTCTTCATATTTGAATGAAATTGAAACTGTCTGGAAAAAAGTTAACTTTGGATCTGTATATATATATATATATAAGTCCAAGTTATCCTTTTCTCGGTCTTTATTTCTTACTAACCTTGTCTGGATTTCAAATGAGAAGAGAAAAATGAAAATTCTTGTTGTTCATCAATTGAGCAGCTAGATAGATGTTGACAACTTGACATATGCCTAAAAATTTGGGCCCCTAAAGCAACTGCCGCACTGGATTCAACTCTCTATTGTACTATAGTGTACCAGTCTATCTTGGCCACTTGTTGCCTGCCTGCCTGCTGCATGCATTTACATTCCTTAGTGCTCTGTTCAGAAGGTCCACCAACACCACCACACTATATATATATATCTTTTCTCTCTTTGTCTCTCTGTTTTATGATTAGTGTTTGATTTTCTGAATTGAAACTTGAAAGCTTTGTGTACTGTTAATTTAATATCTACTTGAAAGAAAGGAGTTTTTTGAACTTCAACTTGCTGAAGACTATATGTGTTTGTTTGATCTGTGGGAAACCAAAAACTCAAAAAGGAGGGATTTTCACAAAAAAAAATTCTTCAAGGGAGCAGTACTGATGCAAGCAATTAGGCAAATTAAAGTCTTTTTCAAAGTTTGAAGTACTGTGTTCAATTCCCCCCATTGTTTTCTAGTGGGTGATCTTATCCTGTTGCTCATCATCATGGTAATTATGGCCTACATTGCCAACTAGGTTAAATGAATATTTATTCATGTACTTCTGTTTTGTTTTTCTTTTTTAGAATCCAAAAGGGCTGCTGCTTCTTGCTCTGTTACTGTTTCTTCTTCTGCCTCTTCCTTTCTTTCTCCCGTTTTAATCATGTCATTTCTTGAATTTCTGGAGCTATTTCTTGTTTCTTGTTAGCCATGATGTAATAACCTATTGGACACATTTCCTTTCCATTCTAAGAAAGCTCCTTTCATGAACATTTGGATTTTAGCCATAACTTTTATATTACATTTTCAATTACACTAATACAAATACAACAAACGGTAATAAAAGACATTATAAATTTACAATAAATACAAACATTCATTACACATTTTTATATACGAAATCGATATATCACACCTAGAGTGTGCCCTTTTTGACGTGGATGGTAGATTGGCTGAAATATCATATCTATATCTATCTATATGCAATTTTCATGACAACATAGATAGATATTAGATAGATAGATTGATACCAAAGAAACCACTATTACTATATAGCATTTAAAAGATGGCTGTCGCCTTCCAAATTTGGATCAGAAACGTGTATGAAAATAAATCTAATGAATTGTTTTTAGTTTTCACATTATAATAGCAAATGGAAACAATGGGAAACCATTTGCGATCCCAGAAGAAAATCAAGAAATAAAAAATGTGTTTGTTGAATTTATATAATCTGATTATGATAGATGCTAGGAAATTCACCAAAAAGCTACAAGATATATACATACATATATATATATTATCAGAATATCATACACTATCCACTATAGAGTGACCTAATATATCACTCATAATTAGTTATAGAAGTGCGTAGTGGGCCTGTATGTCTTGATTCTCAAGAACTTGATGTGGTTTCTTGTTCTTAGGTCATCATATTTTTTGGCTTCCACTGCGATTATGGCGTTTTTATGATTGAAACAGAAAAAAGGGAGTGTGGGGTGGGTGTGAAGACTGAAGATCAAATGGTGCAAAATCATCCTTCTTTTCTTTTTTGTAGTGAGTGATCCAAGAGTGCACTACACCTCATAAGTTAGGTTTGCAGTTAGTTGGAGATTTCTTGATGGTTTGGCAATTTGTGTATATATATATATATATATATATATTTGCTGATGGTGTCTTCTTGTGTTCCTTTGCTATTCCTAAAGCTATTTTTTTTTTTTTTCTTAAAGCATCCGGTATCCGAACCCACATGGACCGACTAATCCGAATTTGACATGATATGCGCTCGCAGAGTCCAACTCTTACTCGAGACTATAGTTGTGTGTCTTTTGGTACTTCTAATCTTACAAATTTTATATACAATAATGCAAAAATTATTAGGATAGACGTTCTTATATATATATATATATATATATATTTAAAGGGGTTCCATGTTAGCTAGCTTGATCACAAGAAATTCTAGTCACTTTGATTTTCGACTAATCTAGAATTGACACTAATTCTAGCGGCAGATCTAACTTTTTTTTTTTGCTAACACTTACATAAGTAAAATCATCCTCGTAAATCTTATGTGACCTTCAAAATAAGTATTATTGTAACTTCGTATTATATTTACCATGTATTTTTTAATTGGGTAAAATCAAATATACTGTAGCTGTAGTATTACAAGTATTGTTTGCCTCCAAAATAGAAACAAATCTATTTAAGGCCCAATTAGTGTATGCATTTCATTAAGCCCAACATGCGAGACTTACAAACAAAAATATATGCATATCACCAAGCCCACCTTGCAAGACTTTTTCTAGAGAGGACAGACATAGTTAAGTCAAATCTACAATAAGACTAATTCTCTTTTGAGATAGACAGGTTGGTCCATTGCGAGTATGAGAATTCTTTATCAACTCACGTATTTGAATTTTCTTGTTAACCTTTTGTTCTCAGTAGTTATAATATCATAAGTTAGAATTATAAATACATATTAGAAGAAAATAATATAAACAAACTTCAAGAAAATTAAGATTCAATTATTGACTATTAAATGTTGTCCTCTTCCAATTGGATCCAGACCTTATCTTATTGTTTCATTTATCTGAACCAATATTGACCTAAAATTAGTCATCCTAAACCAATAAAGTTTTTGAAAAACAGATAAGCATATAATTATGTATACAATTGTCCACGTAGAAAACCCACAAAAAGAAATTTATAACTAATTTCGTTGCTTTTATCATTATTCATTGGTTCAGAGGATAAGTGGAATAGAAGTACTGGCCAAAAGTCCCTTCTTTAATCTTTCATTTCAAATGATAAAAAAAACTGACCTTAATAAAAATGCCAACGATACCCTCCTCACATTACAAGTAACATCATCACTTCATTTCAATGCAAATTCTCATGTCCTTTCTATACAATTCTCTATATATATATATCATCAAAGAATCCTATGTGAAATGATGGCCAAGAAAGAGAAAAAGTCTCATTTAATTTCTTCAAGAAAATATTACCATTTACATTTTTCTAATCCTTATTTTGTATTGTAACATAGAAGATGGAAATTTTGTATGGTCATCTAATCTTTTATGATTTAGGAGATCCCAATATACATTTTATTGTGTAGGGTTTTTACTATAAAAGATAAAAAGTTTTAATTTTTATTATTATCATTATTTTGAGTTTGTACTGCTTTTTTTATGACAAGCCCAAGATTTGACATTCTTTATTTAGTAAGGTAATATATGAGAATCCAAAATATTAATAAAATTTTGAGGTTTTTTTCCCATATTTATTATTATAATCCAAGAAGGCTGACTTTGGAATTGGAATTATAAGAAAGAAGAGTGTATATATTTTATAAAATAAAATCTTTGAACGGACTTGAGAGCACTTGAAGTTGGGCCAAGGGATGATTTTTGTCTAATACCCATCAAACAAAACAAGATGATAGAATTGCATGTGCTTCTTCTTCTTCTTCTTCTTCTTCTTCTTCCCTCATTATATGATATGTACTCCCAATTTTGGAAATGCCAATTTTTTTTTCTTTCTTTATAAATTTATCCAAATAAAGAACTATTTAATTCACCCTGCTTCCAGAAGACCTTAAAAGTAAAATTGCAGTAAATTACTTTCATCCACCTCAATACGGCACTGAAGTGAAGATAGATGTCCGTATCCGGAACAAGTCGAGGTGGCCACCATTGTTGCTCAATTTGGGTCCTTCCTTTTATTCTATCCGGCCTTGATCAGCAAGCGACTTAAGAGATCACAAAAGGTGGCATAACCAATATCAAGATACGCTCTAGTACAAGAGCAATAGATAGATACTATTGAAGCCATCAAATCAAGCTGACGGACAATATATACTTTTCATATGTGATTCCATAATTGGTTATGACTCTAAATATAAAATAATAACACATGCACCACACAAGATAAGATATCCTCAAAATTACAGTTATTCTTATTGCATGTCGCATTCCTAAAGAGAAGACATGATGAATATACTCTATGATTCTTGATTCTCTCAAGATTCCTCAAAAACTTGTTACCAACATTAGCACCGAATTATGAATACAATACAAAAAATGTGATTATGAAATCTAGATCACTAAAGTGTGACACAAATAGTAAGGAGAGTAAAGGGAGAGTAGTATCATTAATAATAATAATAATAATAATAAGCCCAAATTGAGGAGCATTGATTATTGGAAAACCAATTTATTATTTTTATTTCATTGATGGTTTTTGTTTTTGGTGAAATGAGGAAGAAAATTGGCGGACAAGGTCAATGGGCAAAACCGTCTAAAAAAGGGTAGAAACGTGTTGGAAAATAATTGGTCAGTCCAGAGCCTAAATGTAAAATAAATGTGCAGGATCTCGGGAACCTTATCCGGGGAGCATGGGCTCATTTATTGGCTCCGCTCCGCACTCGAACCCACCCCTCCAATTTTCTTTTCTTTTTTTTCTTATAATAATAATAAAAAAAAAAGTATAAATACTACCGGCAAAAGCGGAAGTCTACCGGCACTGGGCCCCAGTGTCTTCCCGTAAACCTGCAATTTCCTGTGGCTCTAAACCTACACTAATAATAATAATAATAATCCCACTTCAACTAATTCGTACTTGCAATTCTTTTAAAAAAATTCCTCTTTTTTTTGTTAATGATGTGGATTTGGTGTATCTTGTTTTACGGAATTGTTTGATTATTTTAATGTTATTGAAATAATTTTAAAATTCAATTAAATTAATCGTAACTTTTTTTAATATATATATATATATATAAAACATAGGTCATGATGAATTTGTTGGAGCGAAAGAGAAATGTGTCACATTTTTTTTTTTTTTTTTCAAAAGCTATTCTATTCACTTTTATTCCTTTACTTTGTATACGAGGGGACAGAATAAAAGCTAATCAACTTATGATATATATATATATATAAATATAGTGAGAGAAAGAGGAAAAAATGAGCAACATCCATAATTAAACACAACGAAAATCAACTTTTGCATATGCTATCGTATTTCACTTTACCCACCAAAGGGAAAAGTTAATATATATATATATATATATATTAAAAGGAAATATATATATAGAGAGAGAGAGAGAGTAGAAAGGAAAGAAAGGGTGGCATGTGAGATGTAAGGTAAGAGTAGAGAGGCGTGCTCAAGGCAAGTGGAATATAATCATTCTTGCGTGACCAAACATTTATAATGCATCTATTTGTTTAACACTAATTAATCAAATCAAAACCCTTTATTTTTTCCCTTCTTCATTCTATTTTAAAAAATAATCAAATTAAATCAAATAAATAAAAAAAATAGAATTATTATATAATAATATATAAGAATAAATTTACGTATTTACAAAAAAAAAAAAAAAAAAAAGTGAGAAAGTGTGAAGTGAGGGGAGGTTAAGTGTCGTCCTCATCACCCGGCAATACAAGTTCGGTTGCCGCTTTCTTGTCCCCTCGAAATTCCCCCTTCTTTATTTTACTCTCTCAATTCAATTAATTTCTATATACTTCCCCTTTTGCCCCTCATTCCTCTCATAAATTCTCACTTACTCCATTTCTACACGATAATACCATCATATATTATGAAAAAAATTGATAGTTTAATTGATTTGATTTTCTTTATTTAGGTATTTTATTCGTTTAAACGAGGATTTTAAGTTTAACACATGTCGGAAATATCTTTATGTCATATTTCAATTATTATTTATTGTAGTTTTAGAAGTTTCATCTCATGAATCTCTTCCGAATTAATAGACGAGAGTATAGAGTGGAAAAAAAAAAGTGCACTATTATGTTAATATATGAAGATGAATTTAATATAGGGACATTAATGGGAAAAAAAAAATGGAGCATGAAATGGGAGATGGGGTAGACAATTTTATGGTATATTTGGGCATGCCTGACTTTGGAAATAGATAGTGGAGCCCAATTGACGGCTGTGATGGAGTTGGTGGGATCTAAAGAAAAGGACTCGTGACACGTTGGGAAGGGGAATCAAGGGTACTTATGTCATTGTACAACAAAAATAAATAAATAAATAAAAAGAAGGGAAAGCATGTTTTAGTGGGCAATGATGGATTTGTTGAATTTGATATTTGTGATTAAACAGCAGAAATATAATATATATATATATATATATATATATATATATATATTGTAAAGATTAGTATTCCATTCTGTCTTCATCTTTTGCATCTTCATCATATTGATGTATGACAAGTATTGTTTATATAAAATAATTTCAAGACAGGGGCAAAATAGGAAGTACAATATATACATATATAAAATGGTAAATTTTGCTTTAGAAAAGAAAAAGAAAGAAAGGGGATTTTCTAATTGTATCAAAACTTTGAAGAATTCATTTATCTTTTTCCATGGTTACTTGACCAAATATTGGACCAACCATATGACATAATAATACAGAGTCATTTTGGTAACAAAATTCTAATTCCGGCCAATCCTACTCAGATATATTTTGTTTCTTATTAAAATATCTGTAAAACTTTCTAAATGTAATTTTTACAATTATTGAATATATTTTTACAAACCAGAAAGGGAGAACCATAAAACAGCTTTCAGAGAACCTTTTTTCCAGTTAATTCTCTGTCAGGTAATTTTCCTATTCCTTAAATCGACGCCGTTTATTCGTGTCTGAAAAACAACACAACTTTTTTTGTCCCAATTTCCCTTTTGCCCCTCTTTTCCTTTTCTTTATTGTTATTGTTATTATTATTATTATTGTTTCTTTTTTTTTTTTCTTCTTCTTCTTTGAGTTCATTTTTTGACACCTTCCAGCTTCTCGGCCTAAATCAGCTAGCTCTCACTTGCTTTTCTTTGCTTAATGGAGGGACCCTAAAAGCAAAGTTCTCTTCTTTCTTTCTTTCTTTCTCTGCTTTGCGTTGGTTTGAGCTCTGATTTTGAATTCTTGTATATTCCTCTGCGGGTTCTTTGTGTGTTGTGTTGTGTTGTGGACTGCAAAATTTGGAGAAAGGTTTTTACTCCAGGTATGTGTGTATCTTTCTTTGACATTATTTTGATACTTTCTTTGTGAGTTTTTAGTTTATCTTCTACATTTGACCGGTTTTCTTTTATGGAAAATTTTTACTGGTCTGAGCTGGAGATCCTGTGATTTCTTGGGGAAGTGTTGTTGGTTTCAAGCTGCCTGTTTTTCTTGTCAGCTTTGTATTTTATTTGGGGAAACTTTCTCTGAATGTGTTATTCCGAAGATATTTCTGTATTTCTTGATTTTTTTTAAGCTTATTTTCTGCAATTGCATTTTTCCCCTTTCTTTTTCATAATATATGTCAAGAAGCTCATGGTTAGTGATTAAGTGGGAAAGTGGCGCAGTTTTGTCCGTTCTTCAACATTCACCTATTAGTCAAATTGTTATCCCATACAAAAGTTCATCCCTAAAAGTTTCAATTATTAGTCTTTTTCTTTTTTGGGTTTGAACTTTGAATTATTTCCATATGGTTGCAAGGCTTTAAAGTTTCCAACTTTAAAGGTGTGCGAAATTGAGCTAGTGTTCATGCATTTTTGTTCTTTGGTACATTCTTGATTTACTAAATATATTATGGCATGCAAAGCAGAATTATGAAAGAATTTACTATCTCATTTATTCCTTTACTTGTATTTTGAAGCAAGTCTTCTGAAATTTTGTGATTGGATAGACGGGGGACCCTTTTCACTTTGAAAATTTTCATGTTGAATCTTGCATTTAGTTTTGAACAGTGAAATACTGCCATTTTATTTATGGTAGAGCAGCTACACAGTGGAAATATAGTATAAAATGAAATAATGAATTATAGATAGATTAGTAGTTTCATCCCTTTAGTTAATCTAATCAAAGGTTCAGTTTAGTAGCATTTATTTTTGAATTGGTGCTCTCCCCCTATGAAAACTATCACCGAATTCATTTACCTTTTTGAGCAGACTAAAAAAGCAAACTTGGATTTTTTTTAAGTCTGATGTCTCCTCCTCTGCTGGGAATCGAAGGAGAAGGACCAGGAAATGTTTCTTTAATGGCTTCTTCTTCAGCATCTGTTGACTGTATCTCCAAGAGTGGCTTGGGGTTGAAAGAACGCAATTACTTGGGGTTGTCTGACTCCTCTTCATTGGAAACTCCCGGTATCACTGCTGTACCTAAGGAGGACAATAGCAGTTTCAATCTGAAAGCTACAGAATTGAGGCTTGGTCTTCCTGGATCTCAATCCCCTGAACGAGGTTCAAAGCTCAAAATTCTGAGTTCTGAGACGTTTGATGAGAAACCATTGTTTCCTTTGCTTCCTTCAAAAGATGGAATCTGTTCATCATCACAAGTTTCTGGCAGCAAAAGGGGGTTCTCAGATACTATTGATGGTTTTTCAGCAATGAAAACTTCAAACTTTAGTGAAAGAAACTGGATGTTTACTGCTGCAAGTTCTAATTGTGAAGCTCCTCAATCTGTGATACCAGGAAAATTTATTGTTAAACCGGGCATGAACGCTGTGGTTTCTAACAAGTCATCTGGGGCTCAAGCAAGCATTACAAATGAGGCACAGACAAAGGCTTCAGTAGAACGATCCCATGTTGCAAGTGGATCAAGCCAGGACAAAGTGCACAGTTCTAATAACAGTGGCAGTGCTCCTGCAGCTAAGTGAGTTCTCACAGTTTCTAATATTGAAAAAAATTGAAAGGAGTATTCAATAAACAGTATTGTGAAATTTAGGCTCTGGGAGTAGTAATCCTTTTTCTATCATTGCAGGGCTCAGGTAGTTGGTTGGCCACCTATTAGATCATTTAGGAAAAATACTCTGGCTACTACATCAAAAAACAACGATGAAGCTGAAGGAAAAGCAAATCCTGGTGCTCTCTTTGTCAAGGTCAGTATGGATGGAGCTCCTTATCTGAGGAAGGTGGATCTAAGGACTTACTCGACCTATCAAGAACTCTCTTCTGCACTTGAGAAGATGTTCAGCGGTTTTACCATAGGTGAGTCACTCTTTTGTCTCTTAAATGTATAAAGAAAGACCATTGAATATATATGTATTTTATATGTATTATATTAGTATATTTATTAATTCTCCACATTTAATTATGCAACTTAGTTGATTGTCTATGACCATACATTATACATAAGACTAATAATAATAAAGAAAAGTTCTTCTGTAATTTCAATTTTTAATGGTTTCAGGACAATGTGGAACTCAGGAAGACCCTCAGAAGGAGAGGTTGACTGAGAGCAAATTGAGGGATCTACTCCATGGTTCAGAATATGTGCTTACATATGAGGACAAAGATGGTGATTGGATGCTTGTTGGGGATGTCCCATGGGAGTAAGTTTAACATATCTATGAAATTCTTACCGGTTAATTCTTATAATACTCAAATGAAAAGTGTTCTACTGACGTGCATAGAGTGGAGGGATAACTATTACTATGAATGTTGAAGTAATGAAAAGTACAATGTGCTAGTACTCAAAATCATAAGGAAGTTGAACTTGGTTTAGATTGACTTGGTTCTTTTTGTGCTAGTACTATGGTTTACCTCCCATAGTCATCCCGAATGACATGAAAGGGCTCTGCATATATTGTCTTCATGAATCAATAAATAAAAACTTGTCCAAACAGATTCTTCAAATTTTGAACTTGATAAGATTTCTCTTGCATGATTACAAAGTAATGTTTGTTTGACATTTTATCATTTGCTTCAGATATGTTTCTGTGGCCATAAAAACAACAACAATAATAATAATAACAGGCTTCAAGAGGAATCACTTGCTTCCTACACTATAGACTTTGAACCCTATTTCCTCTTGTTTTTGCTGTTGATTTCTTTGTGGATTTGTTACAGGATGTTCATTGATTCCTGCAAGAGGCTGAAGATCATGAAAGGTTCTGATGCTATTGGATTGGGTATGTGTTATCACTAATTTTCACATTTTTGAATTAGTTTTTATGCTTTGGGCTATGAACCAGAAAATTGTGCCAACAGACAAACTTAGGTGGAAGAGGACATTATCATTATAAAATGAGAAATCTAAGTGCTGGAGAGCCCCTACAAAGCTTATTACACCTATCAAAAATGAAACTTTTGCTAAGAGTTAAAGACAAGTTCTTGCATTCACATTTCATCTGGGTTTCACAAAGAGAAATTGGGTCAATTCAATAGTCCTGCAAAAATCATTATCCATAGCCCATTACTTAGCTCAATGTAACTGCACGAGTGCAATTCCCTTATCATATTGGTTTGTTTGGACCATGTTTTCTCACAAACCACTTTCACTTGCTTCTATTTTCTAGGAATCTCCTGTTACTTATATTAGTGTGAAAAAGGAGAAATGTTAACAGCTTTGCCTTGCCTTGCAGCTCCCAGGTCAATGGAGAAGTCCAAGAATAAGAACTAGCTACGACGCCTGGATAAGGCTATCACGATTTTCTATGCTGCCAAGAATGGATAGTTATAGAAAGTGGATGGAAGGAGTAATTGGAATAATGCTTGGTGATTGAAGAATCTCATGGTCAGGGCAGATAAGAATGAAGTGAAAAGGTCATGGTTTTATTACTGCTTTTGGTTGCAAATTACATGTTTGTCAAAAGTATTATTTGGGGTATTTACTGTTTGTGGAGTTAAATATTTCTTTGTTGAAAGTATAGTTTTTTTTACCATGTATTCCTCCAGAAGGAAAAAAAAAAAAAAAAAGACTACCTTGTACTGAAGTATGGCTTTGTGATTGAAATCTCGTTGAGACTAAGTTGTGTAATAACATTATCACTGACTACCTTTGTAATTGTTGATTTGCTACAAGTTTTCAAGTTTTACCATGATCCTTCAGTCAGAACATCTTACTGACTTGTCCAATTTTCTGCTAAGGGGTTTTCTGTGTGCCTAACACATTACAGAGGTACGGTGGCAAAATATCGTAAAATATCGTCTTTTTGAGTAAGAGTTAGATTATGCTGATATAATTTGGGTGGCAAAATATCGTAAAATATGTTTTTTTGAGTATGAGTTAGATTATGCTGTAATTTGGGTTGATGGTCTAACAGAAGTGTTATATAAAGAATTACACAAAATCTTGAAAAGCATATGCAGATCCTGAAAAATGTTGACTTGGTTAACCACACTTTCGTCGGGGAAGAGAAGCAAATCTGTTTGCTGACGCTGCTATTATTTACTGCTATTATATATATAGTAAAGGACTAAATGGTAGTACCTGAACATGTGTATATGTGTGTATGTATATATATATATAAAGAAAAGGAAGTTGCAGAAAATTTTCTGCTATAGGACAAGAAATTGATGATGGAACCTCTTGACTTTTAATATTTGGAGGATATTGACTAAAAAATTGAGATATAATTTATAGCGGTGTTTGTTGTCTTTTCTTTTGCCAGTATCTCGTTAGTTGATTTACTGGTAAGAAAAGAAGCAAACTTTTTGGTGGCTTTCCTAATCATTTTCAAATTAGTGCACTGCCTAATCATTACCAACTATATTTTTAAGTACAAAGAACCTTAGCCAGCCACTGGACTTATCTTCAGCAAATATATATATAATATATTATATAATCCATCAAAAAAATTATATATATAAATTTATCAAGTTTGTTTCCTTAGATTTAATCATTTAAATATTGAATTCTTCCCCCCATCAGTGCTGTCTTTGTTAAAAGATCCGAAATCCCTTTTCAATACTTTCTCCTATTACAGTATCTTTGACAAAAACCCCTACTCTCTAGGTCGAGAATGTACGTAGTATTTGTGCTTGGGTGCAAAAAAATTTGTCAAGATTTTAGTCTTTTTAGGGATAATGATAGCTCCCATCATGTTATGCTTTGTTGAAATTCTCATAAAGATTATTTCTTTTGGTTTCTGGAAAGTTGTATAGTATACTTTCTTGTATGGTGACAATTTTACTACTCTGATCTTTTAATTACTAGCGATCACCATATTTTGTAGTGGCAAATTTTTACGGTACAGAATTTTGGTTGTGTTTGTATAGTATATACTATAGATAGTGGGATTAGCTGTAATGATTAATCAATTAGCCGCAGAAAGTTGGAGCATTTCTTGAAACTACAGCACTGATATGATTGTGTTTCTGGTAAAAAAGTTCTGGGTCAAGTGATTCCTGCCTGCTTTCCACATTACCCTTTGGCTTCATACGGCTAATTATAATCCAAAAGATTCAAACTTTTTCAAGAAAAGAATTTCAGAAATAGAAATCATCACTTCCCAATTGAATTCAACACTGTAAAAAAACAAAAATGAAAAAAAAATTGGCAACCATCACATAATTAATTGATTCTTTGAAACTCAGTGAGCTAGTTGTGTCTGAAGTTTTCTGGAATCTTCCTTCCATTTCCATAATTCCATATGGTTGATAGATATCCATAGAAGTAGTTATCCAGTACTGGTGGAGTGGAGGCCCAGGATGAGTTGTACAACCAAGAAAAATGTGCTGTAATATATATGTATATATTTTCATTGTGACTGACTATATATATATATATATATATATATATATACATGATCAATCTCCTTCACTGCATTAATTCAATGTGATAGCTTCACATATGTGCCCTAAGCTGCCACATCGCACAGTTCAACACCGATTGTTGCACTTAAAATCATGTACTGTACGGTGGCATTGAATTGGTATTGCTTCAAATCTTTCCATCAGCACATTCTTCGATATGATGTAATACCAATATACATATATATATATATATATATTTCTCCTACCACGCCTAAACAAATAAATAAATTGGAGGGACAGGATGATCATCACTGTTCATAGGTGGTGGCTGGCTCTCGTTATAAATGAGGGAAACTTAATCATGCAGTCATTTGGGCTGTCCTTCCCTTTTTCTTACGAAAAATGTGGTGTGGAAGTGGTCCTTAATTTGATTTTTCAATTGTTTATTATTAATTAATTATTGGTCCGTTTTGTGCTACTACTGTCAAATTAATTACTTGGTACCAGATTTTAATGACAGTATTAATGATCCCTTAGCTTTCTTGGGTTCATGGACAAGAATCAAAACTCAGAAAATATGTACTGTTTTTGGTTTTGAAAATAGAAAGCATTATTATGCTTCTCTTTATCTGAACAATGGATATATACGTTAATGGATTACACTTCTTCTTCTTTCATAAAGAGAACCTTTATTATTATTATTATTATTAATTATTTAAGTAGCACTGAGTGTATATATATATATATATATTAATCCTTTTCCACTCTCTCCAATATATTATGAATAATAATACCAACACACACGGATGATTTAATTTCTTCACATTACCTTTTTCCTTCCACCTTTCTGCTCTTTCTTTTCAACAACGGCCGAAGCACTTATTTCTTGGTGCACTATTATGACATACATATATATATATATATATATATATATATATATATATATCGCTTTTCTCTTTTCTTGGTGTCTGATATTTGATTTTCTTATCTACAACAAACAAATAAAGAAAGAAAGAAAGAAAGAAAATAATCCAAACTTGATATGAAGATGCACCCCATTTTCCATTACATCCAAAAAAAAAAAAAAAAAAGTAATATAAAATATATATATATATTCATCAAAGTTTTTTACATAATTATGGAGTTTGTTATCATGTGCCACAATAATGACAATCCCAAAGAGCTCTTACTAAATTAATTAATTTACATTCTTCTTTTTCGCCTTTACTATCAACTTTTTCTTGTAACCAATGATATTATTCTCTTCTTCTTGATTAATAATCCATGTGAGCAGCAGATACCATTCAGCTAACCTGAAAAAGCTTGGAAGTAATAGCTACATAACCAACCAAAAATCAGTTTTTTTTTTTTTTTTTCAATGGTTGAACAGAAATATGTCCAAAGCAGGTGTAACAGAAATATTCTCAAGAAAATTAAGTGTTTCTTGATCTTGGAGTTTATTAGGAAGGATGAATAAATATATAGGACAAGTTCTGGTTGTTTTGTTGAGTAGAAAGAAAACGAAGCAGGTTATGATGACAATCACACTAAAATTCTTTTAAAGAAAATACCTAAGACTGGCAATTATTTATGTCTGAACCAATCAAATCCTTCTTCTAGGGGGTTTATTATATAATACAGTCAAAACACAGCTGCCATCTTTTCTTTTTTCTTCTGTCCAATTCAAGAGAAAATCCAAATAGTATTAATTTCTCAGAGAAGTGTGAACTAACTCTACTTGCAGAAATTAACGTTGTTTGACAAATAACAAATGACAAATTAACACTAAGAGATATATATCTAATCTTAATAAAATATGTTTTGCAAGTTGTGAAAGTGATTAAAGAATGCTGAATTTGGAAGTCAAGAAAAGAAAAGCCTACAAGCTTCTGCTACTAAAAGAAAATCTCTTTTTTTCTGGGAAGTCTAAAAAAACAAAGAGGACATAGTGAAAAAAAAAAAAAAAAATCTTCACTATGTCCAAAGCACACTTGTTTCTGCATCCTAAAGTAAAACTTGTTGCAAAGTCAATCTACTACTCTACATATTATTATTATATAATATATATATATGTATGTATTTTGAACTTATGGTTTCCTTCATAGAAAGGGATCCCAAAAACAAAAAATAATCAATGTATTAGTGCTAATAATTCTATTATATTGAAAACAAAAATACACAAAAAAAAAAAAAATATATATATATATATATACGGGGAGGAGTAGGAGTACGGGAACATGCCTATCATTGGTACTCACAACGACGCTCTGACGTGCATTAAGTGCCCCTGATCCGCTAGCCAAAGCGGGCGAATCACGTGCCACATGGGTTCCCTTTTCTTCATAAAATAGAAATTGGGATAATAAGACAAGATTTTTTCTTGTGACCCAAAAAAAAAAAATTAAAGCTACCCTTAACCGGTTGCCGGTAAAGAGCTCTGAATTTCAGGGAAAGGAAAAAAACATAATTTAACCCGGAGAAGATGAAATGAGTGGTTTTTTTTTCTTTGGTGTTTCCCAATAATATTAATAATATTAATAATAATAATAATAATGAGGAAGTTCGATTAATTACTCATTACATGTCAGTAAATTTTACTATCACTACTCATTAAGTTAAAAAAAATATTATGATATGTAACTATTTAAAATTAAAAAAATTATCCCAAACTGAATCGGAAATTAGTTTGTGAGAAGAGAGTAAACTTTTTTTTTTTTCTTTTTTAGTGTTTTTCTTACGGCGAGGTGACTGAAAACTTGACTGGACGGGTGTGTACGATGATGATGGGAAGTAGTCGGGGTTTGGTTTAATTTTTCAGATTTCAAATTCCAACGAAGACCGTCAGGGGAATCAAACGGCGTTTCTATAGTATAAATAACACGTGAGTGACTGTGATTGTGACACTGCCCTTTGTCAAATCAATCGAACCCCGTCCGTGCTAAGCCTTTTTAGACCTTTTTTTTTTTACCTATTGGCCATATATATATATATATATATATATAAAACTATAACGTTGCTCTATTGACTCGGACGTGAAAGGTGAGAGTCGATTGGAGTACGACTGAACCAGCCGTTCAAAAAAAAAAAAAAAAAATCCGTTTTTTTTTTTTTGAATTAATCTCACATAGTATGTATGGCATTGGCATGGGGGATGTCCAGAAAATTGGCAAACAGTAAGGATGAATCCTAGTTCAATCCATGTCTACGTTGTCCCATACAAGAAAATCAGTACAAAAATGGCAACGCGTGCATGAATTGTACTGTCACCTTCCGATTTGAAGGATTTTGACCTCACACCAATAATTTTCAATAATTTCCTCACTTCAATTTTTTTTTTTTTTTTAAAAAAAAAAAAAAGATTCATGATTTTCTGAGTTTAGGGCAAACGGGCACCAACCAGCCGTGTGTTTTTGTGTGGATAATTTGTGTATGACAACTTCCAGCAGATTTCCTTTGTGTTATCATCTTCTGATAGAGGAAACACATAATCAATTAATTATATGAAAATAAAATCATTGGAGGAAAAAAAAAAAAAAAAGTGAAAAAATTCTACTATTATAGAAGAGAATGGCATGGCGTACTGTCTTTTTTATAATTTGTGTGTGGGCAGAGAGAGAGTTGTCAATTTGACTGCTAACATTCATGGGATGGGATAGCAAGAAAAAGCCAATAAATAATACTACAATGTTATATAAGGTCGAGGGTTCGATAAATGTTATACAATGTCGAGAGTTCGATACTCTCTATGAAAGTTTTACCGACACAACTTAAGTCAAGTCTGAATTAGTCGGAGTTATGATGACTCGGATGGTCTAACAACAAAAAAACACAATACTACAATTCTAGAGTTATTACTGGTCATTGTCATCATTCATCATTTTATCCATTGCCCACACCAAATCACAATTATTTTTGTTTCCTTTTCCAACTTTCCCTGTTATATGAATGTGACGAAAGTTCACTTGATATATGGAATTCCTTTGAGAATCTCTGTTACTTCAAAAAATGTCCCAACACACACACACACATATATATATATATAGTTCAACCCTACTTCCTTTATTTCTAAAACAATAACTAAACATAAATCGCTTACAAATGAAGTAATTTCTCGCGAATTTTAATCTTATCATTAACAACAAAGCAACTCGAACTATAAAAATTATGTATTAGACTACATGTGATAGAAGTCATCTCTACATTCCTAAGAATTAGGCTCGTAGAGTTTAACTATTGTTCAAAAGAAGATCTTACAGTATTAAATTAAAGATTTCATGTAATATTGTGTTCAACCATATATAAATATAAAAGAGTCTGCATCCAGCTAATTGAACCAGTCAAAGAAACCAATTTAGACGTGCAACCAAAAACAGACCATTACTACTACTAAAGCCTTTAAGGTCCCACGCTACAATAAATAGTTCATGTCTACAGTGAATCGGTTAAAAGTGTATGTAAAAGAGATAGTGTCTGCAATCAATGAAACGGAATTGAAGAGAGCAAAAAAAAGAAAGATTTTAATGCACGAAGTTAGAAAAGGGAAACAGGGGAAAAAAAAAAACATACAATAATAATGAATGATGCAAAGGTGAAAAGCCTTTGGGTTTGGGAAAAGGGAAAAAGAAAAAAGAGGGGAAACAGGCGAACGTTAAGGCGAAAGTGGCTTTGAAGAGTGACCTTAATAAGGGCACTTGGAGACAGTGGAATAGGGGAAATCCCATATCTGAAGTGCGCAGAAGGGTAGGTGTCCATATCGTGGGAATTGGAAAATCTGTACAGGTGAAAAAGCCGACTCCATCCGTTGACTTATAGTAAAAATAAATTAAAAAATAAAAAATAAAAAACCTCCACCTGTCGGTCATCAACCCCCCCCTTAAAACATCAGTGACGTTAGGGACGGTAATTTTTTTGCAGGTAATGATAATCCCATGTATTAAAATACGACCACGACCTGGTAAGGGCCAAAAAAAAAAAAAAAAAAAAAAAAAAGAGGCAAGCAAGCAATCAAAGTGAGATTTCAGATTAGAGTTTAGGCAGTGATCTTTTTAGGGTGTCCCTAGAGAGAGAGAGAGAAACTAAAATAGACCCTACAAACAAAGATAGATAGATAGATACATACATACAAGAACAACAACTGAAGAAGAAGAAGAAGGAAGGGCAACTCAGAACCAAATTCTTTTGTCCTTACTCGTCAAATGTTTCTTCCTTTGCTAGCGATAGGTTTGTCTATCTTTTCTGGTTCGTTTTCTTCATTAGAAAACCCAATATCCATCATTTAGCAATTTAATTGCAAGAAAACAGATAAGTGGTAAAGGGCTGGGCGGATAAAGAACGTGGGAGGGAGAGATATTAATTAAAGATAGGAGGGACAAGAAGGAGAAATCTTGAAAGAAAAATCTTACAATGGTTTTGGGATGGAGAAGAGCATTTTGTACATCGATCCCAAGAGATCGAGAATCCAATACTACCAAGCAAGAGAAGAGCAACCCAACTACTCCAAAATTTGGTTCCAAATTGGGTTTCTTCTCTAATCCTTCAACACCACGTTTGCAATCTCAGCCAGTTTCAAGTCCCACTCTCCGTTGTCGAACCTCTCGTGCTGCTCCTCCGCCTCCATCTTCTACGGCCGCTGCATCATCGCTTACCCCAACCGACAGTCCTAAGCTTAAATGCAAGACTACAGGAAACAGTCCTAGATTTTACCAGCGTTCCAACCCTTCATCACCTCGTTCTCCTTCCGCGTTTTCTTTTCTCAAATCCACCCTGCGCCCTTCTAAGGTAATTAATTAACGGAGACAGAGTTCTCTGTTCCATCCATTTCGACTCTGTAGTCTGTAATGAAGCTATCCTTTGGTTTCTGACGTTTCTTCTTTTGTATTGATGAATATCAGGCAAGGTGTGGAATATGTTTAAACGGCGTCAAAAGTGGGCAGGGGACGGCTATTTTCACGGCGGAGTGCACTCACAGCTTTCATTTTCCTTGCATTGCCGCGCACTTCAAGAAGAAACCGATTCTCACTTGCCCAGTTTGCAACTCCCAGTGGAACCAAATGCCCCTACTTTCTATTCATAATGTCACGACTAGCAGCCACAAACTGGAACAAGAAAAGAAAACAGAGCTTGCTTCTTTGTCTCCCAGAACGCCTACTTCAAAGAAGGCAAACGGAAAGCCTATTTTGAAGGTGTATAATGACGACGAGCCGTTAATGTCACCGACTTCCGGAGCTCGATTCAATCCTATTCCCGAGTCCGATGAAAATGACGATGACGATGTCGATGTAAACCTAGATGGAGAATTTCAAGGGTTTTTTCCTCAAACAAATGTGAGTCCTGCTAAGAAGACTGCATTAACTCTGGGAAACATGGATATGAGCATACTGCCTGATGCGGCGGTTGTCTCTGCTGGCCGGAGTAGTCAGACGTGCGTAGTGGTGCTCAAGGTCAGAGCACCATCGGCTCCGGCAAAGACAGCAAGGAGGGCACCAATTGATTTGGTAATGGTGCTGGATGTCAGTGGAAAGATGACGAACGACAAGCTTCACGTGATGAAGCACGCCATGAGATTAGTGGTTTCATCGCTTACTTCCGCCGATCGACTGTCTATCGTGGCATTTTCCTCCACGTCAAAGCGGCTTCTGCCCTTGAGGAGGATGACAACCACAGGGCGGCGGTCGGCGCGTCGGATAGTCGACGCTGTGGTTGCTTTGGATGGAACAGCACCTGGTAGCGCAAACGATGCGATTAAGAAAGCCGCTAAGGTCCTCGAGGATCGCCGGGAGAAAAACCCCGCTGCCAGCATCATCCTCTTATCGGACGGGCCCGATGTTCGATCAGCCAATCAACGCCGTCAATCCTCCATAGTCTGTTCCACTCGTTTCCCCAACTTGGACATTCCGGTACATTCGGTAAGCCTAAAGAACGCCAGAGCGTACGGTCACGCGCCGCCGCAGTCGGATGATGGACTCTCCAAGTGCATCGCGGGGCTATTGAGCGTGGTGGTTCAGGATGTCCGGATCCAATTAGGAATTATATCCGGGTCAGGTCCGGCAGAGATATCGGGTGTTTATTCGTGCATGGGTCGGCCAGAGGCACTCGGGTGGGGTCCGATTCGAATTGGGGATCTCTATGCGGAAGAGGAGAGAGAATTGTTGGTGGAATTAAAGGTCCCATCAATGAGTTCAGTTGGGGCCCACCACGTATTGTCCGTTAGATGCTCTTACAAAGACCCGTCAACTCATGATCAAATTCAAGGTAAAGAACAAGCTCTTTGGGTCCCACGACCAAACGCCGTCAGATCGTCAACACCAAGCATCGAACGGCTGAGAAGTCTTTTCGTTGCCACGAGAGCTGTTGCCGAATCCAGGATATTAGTAGAGAGGCGCGATTTAAGCGGGGCCCACCACATGTTATCTTCGGCTCGCGCCTTGCTGCTGCAGTCTTGTAGTTCAGGTTCGGCGGAGGAGTTCGTCCGTGGCTTGGAGGCGGAGATGTCGGAATTGCACTGGAGACGGCAAAATCAAAATCAAGTCCAGAATCAGATACGTCGGAGAAGCCAGAACTCCGAGAGAGAAAACGTGGAAGAGAAATCAACGGAGCCACTTACGCCAACATCGGCTTGGAGGGCGGCGGAGAGGCTGGCTAAAGTTGCCATAATGAGAAAGTCATTGAATAGAGTCAGCGACTTACACGGCTTCGAAAATGCAAGATTTTAATTTAATTTTGGTTTAATTTATTATGTATCCTTATTATTGAAATGAACAAAAAAAAAAAAATTGTATTATAAAAAAGGAAAAAAGAAAAGAAAAAAAAAAAAACATTAGGTAGTGAGTGGGAAGGGAGAGAATTGGAAATGTTGGGGACGTAAAGGAGAGAGGGAAGAAGGAAAGGGGGCGAAAGTGCAAATAGTGATAAATTGGTACCTGACGGATGAGCGCTTTTCTAAAGGATTAAGAGAATCCCACGTATGATTGGACGACTCGGACTCAGACTCGGACTCAGCAAAAACCTCTTCTTTTCTCAGTGTTCTGAATTTTTTGTCTTTGTTTAATTTTCTCTCCCTTTTCTTTTTTTTTTTTTTTTTTTTTTTTTTATATTTGCATGTTGGGAATATTATATATACTACTGTGTAGAGAGAATGAAATGAACAAAAATAAAACTTTTTTTATTTTATTTTATTTATTATTAAAAATCTAATGCATGATTGATGAGTGTGGATAGGGAAAGTATCTTTCTTTAGTTATTTTATTCTATTTGATATTTATATATTGTTTGAATTATGTTGATATGATCATTGCAGGTATGGGGATGAATAAATGTGGAAAGCAAATGGTACTTTTATAATATATATATTAGTTAATTGTGTTTGGTTCCTAAAGGACAAAAGCTGGTGTGTGAGGATAATGAGCATGAGATGTTTGCCAAATAATAATTATGGCACACTACAAGAGAATATATCTTTTACTTTTTATTTAGTAAGGAAAGCAATATTAGGTCTGTTTCCAAAGTTTCTAATTTTCTAAAATAAATGTATGTAAAGATTCTTCTTCACCTCTTTCAACTGATCTTTTTTAAGAGGAGAAAAGGGAAAACTGAGGGTTGGTCATTTTCGGAGATACGGAATCCAAATAGGCCATAATCAAGAATTATGGGGTCTAAATCAAGGGAAGAAAAAACAATATAGGGTTTTGGAACCAAAGGATTGGAATGTTTAATTTCAGATTAAAAAATCACCTTTCTTTTTCAAAATCCCGAGGTGAGAGAAGATAATATCTGGTAAAAAAAAATTAGGAGAGCTATGATTGTATTTCCACGTTAGCATGACTTTAGGTACACGTTTGTGAAAATTAAGGTAAAAAAGATTTACAATTTTCTTTTATTTTTTAAGAAATCCATCCTTTTCAAGTGAAAGCCTGCATCGAAGGAAGGGAATCAAAAAGGACACACAACAGAGAAGAAAAAACAGAGAGAGATAAGAAAAGAAACCTCCAGATCCGTGTGCTGCTGATGCTGCTTACTTTGGTTTTTGATGTGTTCATGACTTCCTCAAATCCCGCAGCTTTTAACCCTTTTTCCTCCTTTTTCTATCGAAGGCCAGTTGAATTCCTTATTGGACCTTTGCATTTCACTTTCTAGAAATCTCTCTTCTTTCTTTGTTTATGGTGAAAGGATGAGAAATGATTACATAATAGTTCCAGGTGGCCAATAGCTGGGAGGATTAAGTTGAAAGTCATTAAACCCACTTTCTTTCCAGCAAATTCTTCAAAAGTAAATGCATAATCATGGCCGTTTTGGGAGCCAATAATTGTATCACTGCTATAAAAAAGACATTCCCATTTCATATACTTGACTCATAAACAAAGACACAGCAGCCAGGAAATATTACCTTCCATCTTTTACAGTGGCTCATCTGTTTAACTGTGTACATCAGAAGTTACAGAAACATTCTCCCCTTGATGCCTGCGAAATATTAAACACAGCCAAAAAAAAAAAAAACAAAGAAACCAGTTGGGCAGTAAACTTAACAAGGGAGTATAGATACTAAACACAGCTCCCAGCTCTGCAGCAATAGGCTCCTAGGTTGACAGAAGGCAGCATTACCAAATATTAAATAATAAATCAGAAAGGAAGAGTGTACATTTAGGACTCCTACTAGATGAAAGCATGAATCTGTAAAGAATATCTATTTACAATCTGTAAACAAATAGTACACCAGAAGAGAACCATGATAACAGTAGAAGCACCACTGGGAACGAGAGTTACTTGGGCAAATTAAGGAGACAAAAGGAACAACTTTTAGTACAACTGCGGTACTTGCTTCCTTAAATTATATCAGAAATATAATTGCCTGCACTGACTAACTTCAACCTCAGATGGGCAGTATGGACACTTGAAAGGTCTCGTGCTGTTGTTCTTGGACAGCTTCGTTATTGATTGCTTGCACAGCACATGCCCACAAGACAACAGCATAGGCGGGTTCTCTTCACTTGCCTGATCCCTACTTACTGGGCACACAAAAATTGAATGGAACTGAAACTCCCTGTCCAAATCCACTGGAACAGGTAACTGTTTCATGCCTTGCCATTCCTGTTTTTTTCCAGTCATCACATTCATCAACTTTAAAAGGGTCGGCAAGCCTTGGATGCCAGCAGCAACTGTTATGCTTAATGGGCTCTCATAGGATTGACCTATCAGATTACAGAAATGGCGGGTAAGCTCCTCAGACAACTTTTCCCAGTGCATTGGGGATAGTAGCTCAGAGTACGGTGAAGAATCAAGTCTTCCAGCATACAACAGGCAGCCCACAAGCTTCTGGAATTCTGGCATCCGCCTGGTAGCAAAAGGGGCCAAGAAGGTTCTTGTATAGTTAAGGGCTTCATCTCTACCCCTTCTCTGCAAGATCTCAACAAATTGAAGGCGATGAAGTTTCATTTCAATATCAGAACCATTTTGCTTAAGCTGTTCACTGTTCCTAGCAGCCCAGTTCAGAGCAGGCTCCAAGTTCCGCAATTTCATGGCTTCAAGTATCTGATACATTTCTGAGAAAGAAGATTTTGCAGCTGACGCTTCTAGTTCCACCGCCTCATTAACAAAATAATCACCAATTTCAAATTGACCTTCCCGATAAAAATGGCTGGCAATTATCTGGTTTACTGTGTGGGTATCAAAATCAATATTTCTATAGGCTTTCGATATATCAGGATTGAATGTTTTCTCAAGCAGCTTTGGGTACTTGCTTAGTGCTACATTTAATTCCTTTTGTGCTGCTTCAACCTGGCTGAGAGGAGTAATTTCTTTCAACTTGGCTTTTAGTTCACTCAGGACTGAGCTATGATCGGTCTGAATTGACTGTATTCTTGAAAGGGCTTGTTCTATTTCCAGCCCAATTTGTTCTACTATTTCTTGGGATTTTGAAGATACCAACTTTTGCTTCTTTGTGACGCGATCAAAGGCATCCTTGATAGTGTTCAACTCCATATTTCACCAAATCAAGATCCTAATTTTCTAATAAATCACCACCTAGAAGAGTTAAAATTCTTAGTTCATAAAATCCTCATTTTTGTCATGTCGTGAAGTATACAAAAGAAAGAAACACTACGTTCAGAAGCTAGGAAGAAATTCATAAGATAACTAATAAAATTCGCACTTGAAATTAAGCAATAATAATCCAGGAAATCTTAACACAAGTTTTACAATTCAAAACCTGTGGTGCTAAGATGGACATTAAGTTTACTTTTTCATCAGTGAACCCATAAGATGGAAATAAAACAGAGTTCCTCTACATTCAACCCAATATCTCCCTCTTCTGTGTGACATATGGAAAAGAATAAACCACATCTAGCAGTTCCAGACAATAAAATAACCATTTTTCTTCAGACTAGTAATTAGACTGCCCACTGATTTCTTGAACTGTTACAGTAGCATATCCTATCTGACTCAAATAAGACTTCATACAAGTCCAAAGATAATGTAAAATTACCTCCTGAAGAATTTATATGCGGGTTATTATTGATATTTGCCTTGCTCTATGTAAGATAGGCACATACATAAAAAAGAAAGAGATATTTGCCAACCCATCAATTATTTTAGAATAGATGGAGAGACTAAGTGATGATGGAAGTATAGGGCAGTAAGGGTTAACCCTGCATTATAATATGACTAAGTTTGGCCAACAAAACTGAGTTAAATAAACCAGCAGACTCAAAGATATAAGAGAAGTAGCCACACAATCAGACACCGAAGATTCAAAAAGGCACTCAGAAAGGGAAACTGATGAATCCAAACAATGACTTCCACCCAGAGTGACACTTGAGTTAGCAATCAATGCTGAAGAAAACTATATGCACTCTTGACCTTTTCCATTGGAATGTTGAAAAAAACTATATGTACTCTGATTTTTTTCAATTGGGATGTTGAACTAATAACCAAAAGGCAACAATAAAAGTAGCAATATTTTTAATAAAAAAGATAGAAAAACCACAGATTTCCATTTCAATTGAATGAAAAGAGTATGAACATACTCAATGATAACTAAGCTGCTGGTCCAGTTGCAATTTTAAGTAAGTCTAAAACACACAAAGGAGAATAGAATCAATCTAAATTCAGTACAAGACTAGACCAAGGTTAAATTAACCAAGCCATGACATTTTTGTGAATCCTGAATCACAGGCTAAATGTCCATATTATCATTAGGAAATTCTACGAACCATGAAACTTCAATGAACATTAGGGGGGAGTGTCTTTAAATTGTAAGGAATTCAACCAACAGGCCCCAAGAAAGATATCACTCTAATAGTCTACCTGTATATAATTTCCAAGGCTTCAATGAGATTGGATCAAATTTCATTCTGTTTTGAGAATGAAAATTAGGGATTATATTTGGATAAAGATTTTGAGAGTTGTATTTAAACATTTTCCGTTAATACACATTAGATATTAGTATAAAAATATTTTAAATATAGTTTCAATTAAAATGTTTTAACACATAAATTCTAAAAATTCCTAGGCCATCCAACATTTTGAGACTAGCAGGAACACTTCTAAAGGGGAAGAAAACCCAAAAAGAAACCTCCAAACAAAGAACTTAAAAGAAGTAGTTGGAAACTTGATGAGTGGCTAAAAAATTATATTTTGGTATCAGGGGAGTGCCATTTACGACTAGACCTAATCACAGTAGCGCTACCCTAACAAATTTGTTATATACGGAACTCCTAAATTGGGGAAATGAAAACCATATAAACAGGAAAAGAAAACTCCAGCTCACAAGTTAGTGCGAGCCAGAAAACAAATTCAAAAGAATACATACATACACACACACATATATATCTCACCACTTCAACAAAATTGATGATTATAGTCACGTATATACAATACAAATTTACAGGGAGCCACAGTGAAGCTACCTTCGCATTCACCAGAAAGAATTCAACAATGATGATGAATCGAAGAAATTTAGATCGAAAGTCAATTGAGGGAGCAAACAATTTTTTTTTTTTCCCAACGTCTTTAACAAATAAACGCCACACGGAGCAGTATAGATACGGAACAAAAACAAAAGTGAAAATAAATAAATAAACCTAGCTAGGCTTACCAGAAAAGGCGAGTGAGAGAGAAATGCAAAGGCGGCAGGGCCGTCTCCCGTAGCAGTTCTGTGATGTGAAACCAAGATGGTAAGTAGATGCTCTCGAAGAGGAGGAGGGAGGAAGAGTGCAGAGACTTCTTGATTGCTTGAAATGGCGTCCCACCTAATTTTATTCCGCTTTTACCCTTTTACTTCTTTTAGTAGCTTCAATCTTAAAAGAGGCCCTGTTTTGTGGACCGAAAGGCTCCAAGCCTCTTTTGCCCTATTTACCCACATATTATTTTTTAAATAAATTTCAAACTATGAGATGACGTTTTTAAGTCATGATCCATTAACCTTACTTAAATCACAGATTCAGTATACCAAAAGAGATATCTTGAGTTAAATATGAATAAAATCTTATATATTATTATACATTCACTGTGAGAGATATCACGTAGGTAAAATTCAGTTGATAAAGAGTATGAACTTCACAAATAAGGTGTAATTCTCTCAATAATTTGATTTGGGTCTTGTTATTATATTTAAATAACAAAATTGTAATGTGCCCTGAAAGAATATGAAATACTATGATGAACGAACAAGAATTATATAATTAGTGATCATAAGGGATAATCTAATAGAGAGTAAAGGCGAGCAGTGGTAGCGTCTAAAATTCTGCTCCTGCTCGCAAGAAATTTGCCAGAGGCTCTCCGGTTGTATACTGTTTACATGGTAACTGCAAGCAGAAAAAAGATCCTCACTCATCAGATGACACTGAAATATACCAATACTGATTCATATAATTCTTGTTGCTCAAAACCAGTGCAAGTTCACAAGACGAAATCATGCTCTTGTCTACTCTGGTGTACCAATTCCAGGATGGTCTGCATTGCATCTATTGGATTATTTCGAGCCGAACCAACCATGAAAAGAAGCGTGGCACCTGATTTTTTTTTCCAATTAGCTTGCTAATCCATGTCTTCTTCAACCACTGCACCTGTTATAATTGACAAAATCAAAGTATTTCTCTTCCCCATAAAGTTTCCTGAGAGATCAACAACCATAAAGCCAAATATAGAAAGAATGATAAGAAACATGAATGGTGCTGCTGGTCCAGGAGAAATTGGTTGATAAAGAAAGGATCTTGCTGCATTCTAGAGGAACAAACCTATATACTAGTGTAAAGGAAACTTACGCAAGATCCCCCAAGGTCTCTGATTTAATCACAGCCTTCCCCTCAGGGTATTCAAGACAAGAGTAATGCATTATCATGTCCTTCAGAGTATGCTTTGTACTCTTGATGTCATTGTCCCATAAGATACACTAAAACAAAGAAACAGGATTTGTAAGATGTACATCAAAGCAATGTCGGACACAGTAGATCATAGAGAACTTAAATATGACAAGAATGACATTGTTATGCAAAAACAGAACAAACAAACTGCAATAAAGTTTATATGTAGGCAAGATACCTTCCTAATATACTCTCTTCTCACATCTTCCCAAGGGATTTTTCCATTAGGTGAGAATATAGAAGCATTCCAAAGAGCACCTCTAGCAACCATTACAGATGAAGCACCTGTGGAAGAGCAAAGATACTAAACATTATCAAATCACTAATAATTGAAGAAGGCGGACAGTGTTGTCAAAGTTAAAATGCAAACATTAGGGAAAAAAATTTGCCAATTTCCCATTTACCTACCTGTAGCAGTTTTGATGCGCTCAAAATCTTCATATTCAAAGACATCCCCATTTGCTATAACTGGAATTGACAGTGCTGCTACAACGTCAGCAATTTCACTCCACTTAGCAGGGTCTCTTGGCCTATCTGCAATTCTCCTATAACTCAACTTTCAGTACAACTATTACCCGGTAATCTGAAGAAGAGATCAAATATACTAAAGATATGGAAAAGTTATGCTTTCAGGGGAAGGAGGTTTCCTTGTGCTATATGAAGGGTAAGTTCTTATGCAGATTCCTTTTTCTGAATCTTAGAAGGATATCCTAACAGGAAGAACACCCACAAAGATTACATAAAAAAAAAATTAAATAACCAAAAAGGGTCAGGATTACATGTGGCATGTGAAAGATAAAATTGAGAAGTATGCTCACTACCAGGAATATTTTTAACAGTAAGATAATTTGGAAATTACCTCCCATGAACAGCAAGAGCAGAAACGCCAGTTTTCTCTATCCGCCTTGCCAATTCAACAGTATCTTGGGATAATTTTAACAATCGAATTTTGCACGTCACCGGTGCATCTAAATTCCTCTTTAAAGTTGTCAATATCTGCATTTGGAAAGCAGAATTCCAAAAAGCAGGATCATTAGCAGCAATCATAAGAAAGGAAAAGTAACCTAAAAACATAATATGAATTTGCATACATCATGAATGAGTTCTGGTTTAGCCAACAACGCAGCGCCCATCCCTCCACTGATAGAAAACGACTTGGGGCAGCCCATATTAATATCCACAGCAGCAACATCTTTACAACTGGAAGAAAATCTCAGCATCAAAAGGTTTCAATAAGACTATAAAAGAACAAAAACTAGTACCACAAGATGCATAACTTTGCTAGTTAAAGTCTCATACTATCGGAGCATAGGTAGTTAAATTATCTATCATTAAAGTCCCAAACAAAGCAACAAAGGTAACCATGAGCAAAATTACTGACTAATAAGGAAAAATAGATCTTCTACAAACACCCCCAATGCTAGAACAAATTAATAATATGGACAAGAAAGAAGAAGACGAAGAAGGAAAATTACACTAATTCAGCAGCACGAAGAGCCCGCACAGCATCAGAGGTGCCCATCTGAAACACCACCCTATTTCTTTCTTCAGGACATGTTCTAAAGACAATGTTTTCTGTTCCTTTTTCCACTATATCAGTAGATCCAATGACATCTGAATAAGAAGAAACAAAAATAATTACAGTAGATTAAGCTTAGTTTTTTTAACAAAGCAATATCCTGGTCCCTCACTAGTTAACTTTGCAAAGGACAAAGACAAACACTTCAAAAAAAAAAAAAAAAAAAAAAAAAAAAAATCAGTAATTGTTATCACTCCATAGTTCTATTAGCGTCATCAAACTCATTATCCACTGAAAAAAGCAACTAAGCAACCCAGTGTTTAAAGTGGACAAGGAAGTCCCAGGTAAAAAAATTCAATAAAACATTAAGCTCTATTGTGAAAGCTGTATGATTACTACCATTCAGAGCAAGAATATGCTTTGCCCAAATTAAGCTTTTTAAAAACTTTCAGAGAATTAATAAAACAGAAGCCAAAATTTACATCATTTGGACTTAAAATCGTTCCTGTTGCTGCCAAGTTTCAATTTTATTTATTTTTTTCTTTAAAATAAAATTATTATTAAATTAGAGGCCAAAAACAAAATTACCATTGACTCGCCTCTCGCACTTGAGCAGTTTATGATCAATAATTTCCTCTCCATATGTAATGTCGGCACCATACTCAGCAGCAAGTAACCTAAATGGTAACGTACCCTGTAAAGATACCAAATTTCAGTCAAAAGCGTCAACTTTACACGAATCTTGAGCTGTAAAATATAATCCGAATCATTTTGTTGGTTATAGTCAAAAAATTACTAGGAGAATCTAAAACCCTATGGAAGAACTTACAACGCGAACCATGGGAGCCAAAACCAGCTTGTTTCTGTAATCCATCTTATCGAGAAAGAGTCGCGGGACTATAATCCAGCAGAATTTCACGCCCGCGAATCGCCGTGTCTCTTTCCCGTTCTGATCTGATCTCTTGTGGCGGCTGTTTTAGCGCGAAACAAGGGCTTTTTTACCAGTTTAACCCTGTTTCGATTTTTTTTTTTAATGCAAATTAGTCCCTCGAAAATATTAAATATTCTTAATCAAGTCTTTAAATTTTTGAATGTATCAGTTTAATCCCCAAATTTATAAAAAAACATTAATTTAGTACTTTTATTTTAATGATGAGCTTTTTCATTAAAAATTATAGTTTTCTAGTCTAACTTTTTTATAAATTAATCTTCCATTTAAACTTTCATGCATTTATTTTAGATTATAACCTTTTTAACATTTATTTTCTAGCTTGTTCATGAGCAATAATAATAATAATAATATACATAATAACTCTTTAACTTAATACAAGCGGTAATTTATTTATAAATATTATGTAACAATATCAAATTTGAATTAATCAAATAAAAATCCCAAATAATCCAACCGGAATGTAGGCAGCCAATAAAACCTTCCCTAGTATGGGACAAAAGCAACCCATCCTCAAGAACTTTTCGTTTTCCCATGCAAAAATCTCGAGAGGAATTGATTCATAGATACGAAAACGACACAATCCCATCCAATCCAATCCCCAGAGTTAATTGGGAATTTTGCCAGTTGAACACGAACACCCCCACCACATACACCCTTCCCCCTACGGTACGGTAATATTCTCACTCTGCTCAGCTTCAGTAGTACCCTTTCTCTCATCCCTGCTGCTGATGCTACAGCCATGCAGAATTACCCTGAACAAATATATACACTCTGCAGTATTCTCGCGCCATGCGATGCCATACAATCTAATCTTTTGGTTCATTTCTTGAGGAGGCGATGATAGAACTGATTTTTTCCTTTTTGATTTGTCATCTTGCCCTTGTCGCCGCGCAAGGATTACGTGCACTGTTGTTGTACCAATGATTAGATGTTTCAATTTTCCAAAGGCTGTGTTTTTAGCCATGATGGTGCCTGAGAAAAGTAGCTCATTTCCTTTTTTTTTTTTTTAAGAAGATATAAATTAATATATATATATATATATTTTTTTATAGCACCATATATTTTGGATAAAATTAAGTAAATGTTAGAATTTAAAGAAAATATTTGTAAAAGTTAAAAAATATTGAAAATTTGCATGGCTGCGGGGAGGGTTTATTTCTAGTAACATTCCGTGCTTAAACCTAGTACGGTTTTCAGGCCAACAACATACGACGGTGCACTTCCAAATCTTCTTCCCGACCGATTAGTAGGTGATTTTTACGTTATAATTTTTTATTATTATCTTTTTTTTTTTTAAAGAAAAAAAAGATTAAACCTCCTTTTCCATTTAATGAGTCAAGGCTGTCATCCAAAATAGAATTTGATGCATTTCTAGTTACTAGAACTTTGAATATAGATCAATAGAAGTTACAATTTAAAAAAAAAATCTTGAAAATATCAAGATTTATAATATATTTATTGGATGAATATTGTCACTAAAGAACAAAACAATTGTTTATTAAATTATTACAAATGTAATTAATGTTTAAGTGTGTATTAATTGAACTTAAATATTCTATAATATTTATTATGAAATATTCCTAAATTAGAGATAAAGTAAGGAATTAACTATGGATTTTTCACTTTCTACCCATAGTTAAATAATAAACTACCATGGTTAAAATATTGCCACCATGTCCTATAAATTTCACCATTTTGTTTCATTTTCATCACCTCCAAAATTCGGGTTCTCCTCATAATTCTTTTTCTAGGATTTTCTGGTGCGTAAGAAATCTTTTCATTGGAAAATGGCAACAAATGGAAATGCGCGTGTCTCACCGGCGAATGGAAGGAATGGACTGCCGAAGATTCAAACGGACAAAAGTCCTACCAACGTTTGTCACGACGACAGTACACCGCCGGTGAAAGCTCAGACTATCGACGAACTCCATTCTCTTCAGAAAAAGAAATCTGCACCCACCACTCCCATTGATGGAACTAAAGGTGCTTTTGCTTCCGTCCTTCCCGAAGAAGAACGTCACAAACAACAACTCCAATCCATCAGGTATATATATATATATCATGAACTCTGTATATATAAGAATTCCTTGAGGTTAATGCGCCATTTTTTTTGTAGTGCTTCTTTGGCATCACTGACGAGAGAAACTGGACCAAACGTGGTAAAAGGAGATCCAGCAAGGAAGGCAGAAACGCCGAGGATCTCTCACGTTTCTTCATACCACCTCGTCACTCCAACCATTAGCGTCAGCGACAGTGCTTTGAAATTTACTCATGTTCTTTACAACCTCTCTCCCGCAGGTAAATAATATATCATATATGCGTTGCCGTAAGAAAAATGGGAATAAAAAATTACTGATAAATCTTGTATCTGGAGCAGAGTTGTACGAACAGGCAATTCAGTATGAAAAGGGGTCTTTCATTACTTCCACCGGTGCACTCGCTACGCTCTCCGGTGCAAAGACCGGACGATCTCCCAAGGATAAGCGCGTCGTCAGGGATGAAACCATTGAAGATGATGATCTTTGGTGGGGAAAGTACGTTTTCTTTCTAATCTAATTACCAGAAATCGGTGCCGGTTGGGGGGGATTAATTTAGGAATTATTGCTAATCTAGAAATTTGTTCGATCTCCGTATGTTTTAATTATCTGCAGGGGATCTCCAAATATTAAGATGGATGAACACACCTTCATGGTTAATCGAGAAAGAGCTGTGGATTACTTGAATTCTTTGGAGAAGGTAAATTTTTCTGAAAAAATTCAGTTATCTCTAGTATTAAAGGGGAAATGGGGATGACAGCATATTTCTTGTGTCCCTTTTTTTGGGGTCCTGAGATTTGGACATAACTTGTTTGTTTGTTTGCACATTACTCTGTTTCATGTACCGTTGAATAGGGGAAAAAAAAAAAAAAAGAAGAAAGAAACAATCTTGGTGTCTTGCATTACTAAGAAAAGAATTACTGATATGACAGAAGATGTTGCACAAAAACAAGATCATATAATAAGCAAGAAACAGTATTTGTAAGAGAAACAGAAGATTTTAGCTTATTCTTATATATGAAGTACGTATGAATACAGGTCTTCGTGAATGATCAATTTCTGAACTGGGATCCAGAGAATCGTATCAAAGTCAGAATTGTATCTGCAAGAGCTTACCATTCCTTGTTCATGCACAATATGTAAGTGAAATGATGCTTTATGGTGTCGTTGCATGCATGAAATTTGGAGAAATGCTATATAATTAGTTTCTATATATATATGTATGTAAATGCAATTTGATATTACTTACAAAAAAAAAAAAAAAAAATGCAATTTGATATAACTGAATGGGTGGCAGGTGTATCCGACCTACTCCTGAAGAGCTGGAGAATTTTGGAACTCCGGATTTCACTATTTACAATGCTGGACAGTTCCCCTGTAATCGTTATACTCACTACATGACATCCTCTACTAGCATAGATATAAACCTTGCTAGAAAGGAAATGATCATCCTTGGCACTCAGTATGCTGGGGAAATGAAGAAAGGCCTTTTCAGCTTGATGCATTATCTCATGCCCAAGCGTCAAATCCTTTCCCTACATTCTGGCTGCAATATGGGTAAAGATGGAGATGTTGCCCTGTTTTTTGGCTTGTCAGGTAAAAATATCATCATTGGATCGATATTTGTTCCGATATATGGGATGCTTGTTTAGTGTCTGTTTTTCTTGTATATAATTTTGTTCTTAATTTCTCAGGAACTGGGAAGACTACCTTGTCTACTGATCACAATCGTTACTTAATTGGAGATGATGAGCACTGTTGGAGTGACAATGGTGTATCAAATATTGAAGGTGGTTGTTATGCAAAATGTATTGATCTTTCAAGGGAGAAGGAACCTGATATCTGGAATGCCATTAAGTTTGGGACTGGTATGCTATAATCATTATCACCAAATTAAGGAAGAAAAAGAGAATCCATATATATATATATATATTTCTGCAATTGGTTTAACTTGCCATCAATGAACACTTTTTGTTGCTAACAGTTCTGGAAAATGTGGTCTTTGATGAACATACAAGAGAAGTGGATTACTCTGATAAATCTGTCACAGGTAACTATACTAAACCATACTTTTTGTTTTGGTTTTTTGGTTGTAATTTGCAGATAATTGGTTCATAAATTTACCTACATAGCTTTGGCATGACTAGAAATATATCATTTTTTTCCAATTTCTTGTGCAGAAAACACTAGGGCAGCTTACCCAATTGAGTATATTCCCAATGCAAAACTTCCATGTGTTGGCCCTCATCCAAAGAATGTTATACTCTTGGCATGTGATGCCTTTGGTGTTCTTCCACCAGTGAGCAAACTAAGTCTGGCACAAACCATGTACCATTTCATTAGTGGATACACTGCTCTGGTAACTCATCTTAAAGATGTTTGAAACACACTATTCTTAAGGACAGATGAGCAATATTCATTTCTTGATTTCCAAAATTACAGGTTGCAGGCACAGAAGACGGTATAAAGGAACCTCAAGCAACGTTTTCAGCATGTTTTGGTGCAGCATTTATAATGTTCCATCCAACCAAGTATGCTGCCATGTTAGCTGCTAAAATGCAGAAGCATGGAGCAACTGGATGGCTCGTTAACACCGGCTGGTCTGGTGGAAGGTAAGTAATGTCATTAACAAGCTTTAGTATCTTTCTTTCTTGAATCCGAGACATGATTAAATTGGCGAAAAATTTCTATGTTGCAGCTATGGTTCTGGCAGCCGTATCAAGTTAGCTCACACTAGGAAAATCATTGATGCTATACACTCTGGGAGCCTTCTGAAGGCAGAATACAATAAGACTAGGATTTTTGGGCTTGAAATTCCCAAGGAGATTGAAGGTGTGCCTTCTTCAATCCTAGACCCTGTGAACACTGTGAGTAAACCAAATCTCAACCTTTTCTACTCCAATCTCTCCATATGTACATACATACATATATATATATATATATATATATATATATATTATATTTCTTTACTCTATGGTTGCAGTGGTCTGATAAGGCGGCTTATGAGGAAACATTGTTGAAGCTTGGTGGGCTTTTCAAGAAGAATTTTGAAGTATTTGTGAACCACAAGATTGGGAAAGATGACAAATTGACTGAGGAAATTCTTGCTGCTGGTCCTGTATTCTGATTTGAATTACTGTTGAAGCAAAAATGGAATAAGTGAGAGATGCAGCTACTGCTGCTGCAAGACATGGGAATCAAACTGATGAAAAAAATAAGTAGTATAGTCTATTATAATAGTTACTTTACAATAGTTCTGATCATTTTTTTCGGTATACTTCTGTCTGAAGTTGAAGTTATCCATTTAAAGTTGTAATGAAGCTAATGCCTTTCTTTTTCTATTCAATACTTACCAAAAATAAGTTCAATCCATTCAGAATTTAGATACAATAACACAAAGCACAATCTTCATCTAACACAATTTTCTGTTTTTGTTAATACATACTATTTCGGAAATTATTAATAAAATAAAAATTTTGTCTAATTTTGATAATTTTTTTTGTTTATATTTAGTTTTATCAGATAATTTTATCTAAATAAATATTAATAACATATGTATCAATTATAATTTTTCCTACCAGTCAATGTGTCACAATCTGAATATGCAAGCTCGTGCTTGCGACTATGAGTTTGACAAGGCCGTGAAACGTGGTATCACCTAATATATTTGACTCAGTCCATACTTATAAGTGAAATGAGTACCAATTAAATTAAATATTCTACATTACTTTTGTAATATATATAATGTTGAAATATTTAATTTTATTATTGAAAGAATTTGAAAAATAAAAATGTTTTCTTTACACGAAAAAGCAGGAGTATTTTGCGGTAAATACGGCCGTAGCAGAAAAGAAGCCGTGGCGGTTAGATAAGAGAGGCTGTAAAACAAAATCAATAACATTAATTTACTCTCTTTTCTTTTTCCTCTTTTTTTTTTTTTTTCCATCAATCGAAGAATTCTTCTAAACTGTCAAAAGACAGATGGGACATGTGTCCCCATGGCGGTTCGAACCGTGGACTCCAACCACAGTCGGGGGGGATGGAAAAAACCCTGATTGCGGTTGGAGTTTGGGAGTATTTTATTTTAATTTTTTTAATTTTTTAGGTTTTGCTATATACGCCCCTAGCGCACGGTAGCATGAGGCCCTTTTGTTTCTGGGTCCTTCCGTTCCCTCTCTTCTTCTTCTATACTACTACCCTTAGAGGTGCTCTTCGCCTTATCTTCCTTTATTATTTTTTTGTCAAAGTCGAGAGAGTTCTCTCTCTGTTATTGTTCTTTTCGTGCTTTTCGAGTTATCTACCTTTCCAGATCTGAAACGGCTGCTTCGATCGATTGGGCGTGTTAATCTCGGTTTTTTCAGATTCAATTCGGGTAAGATCGCTCTTTCCGTGGATTGGCATCATTTTTATTCAAAAAAAATTAATTAATTGTTTTTTTGGGGCGGTTTCTTTATAATTGAATCGGATTTGGGTGTTTATTGCCTAAATTCAATGAAATTAGCGTCATTTTTATTTTTTTCCGATTATTTGATTTTAGGGTTCTTCATCTGTTTTTTTTTTTTTGCTTCTTTTGGGTTCTTAAATTTTTAGGGTTTTTTCTGTTGGTTTAAAGGTTAGAACTTTTTCGTTTTCTTCTGAAATCTGCCCAGAAAATTATAGATTTCCGGGTTGGACAGTTTCTTGAATTGTTTCAGCTTTGTACTTTGAAACTTATGATCTCTTAACAAATTTTTTTTGGACAAAATTCGACGAACTTTAGGTATTGGTTTTAATCGAGATTTCGTGGAAAAATTGAGTCAGATTTCAATTTATTAGCCTGTTAATTCGGCCTTTTTTTTCATTGGCATTTGATTCATTGAATTTAGGGTTTGTTTCTATTCGTAAATTGATTTTGTTTGCATGTTCAGCATATCATTGTCCTTAATTTTCTGCATAAGAAATTTAATATTTTGTATTGTTCTGTAAGCTTTCCAGATGTGCGAAATTTGGCTCATGGACTGCTTTGTATCTTGAAACTAGATAAATGAGATTGTAAGTTTGATGATTTTCCTGCTCTGATTTGATTGGACTCTGAAGCAAAATTTGGTTCTCTTTTGGCATGTTATCCAGCTAAATTGATAGATGTTTCCTACTGAATTAAAAATAATAAATTTGGTTGGCTTTGTGTTCATAGTTAAATTGATGGAGTATGCATTTATTACTGGATTGTAGATATTGGAGTTCTTTCTGACAGACTATGTTTCCATATATGTTATACAGCATCTTGAGGACCTTATCAAGACAAGCTTGCTTTCTAGGTTGATGCAGCTATGGGAGGATATGATAGATATGTGAGAAAATCTTCAACTTGTCTCACGTGTTATCATGTCTTATTTGTGTAGCCAGTTTAATGGTTTTTTATCTTGCAGGAGTATGAGGATTTAGACGAGTATGAGGAGGATAGTGAAGAAGGGGAGGAAGCTGGTGAGGAAGAATATGAAAAGGAAGAAGATCCTCGGCCCACAAAGGAGGTATTGGATTATCTTGAGTTGAGGCAACGACTAAAAGAAGAAAAGAGGAAGATGTTGAAGAAAGAATTAGGGGCAGGTAGTTCTCGTGAGAAAAAGAATGTTCTGCCCAAGCCCAAGGACAAGTGAGTACCTCCTTTATTACACTAGTAGGATATTATTTTTTGTGCTTTATCTCATTGCTGAGAATTCTCTTTCTAGTGCATTTCAAAGATTTAACATTTTTTACATCTAATTCCTGGTGTAATACAGCAGAGTTAACAAAAACAGCACTGTTAACCTATTTTGCAATACAGACAACAATGGATGCTAAAAGTTCCTTGAGCAAATTCATCTTCAAATAATATATGCTGTTGTGTTTTTCTTCTATTGTTTGTAGAGATCGTTTCTTCAAATGATGTATGTTTTGTGCAGTTATTGCTGATGTATTATTTTTTCTCCCTTTATGCACAATCTTGTAGATGTTAGATCAATTATAATGTCAAAATCGTGCTTATTTTGAAAGTAATTCATTTTTTTGCTTTGATGCAGTTATGGTTCCTTTTTTGGGCCTTCGCAGCCAGTTATTGCTCAAAGAGTGATTGAAGAAAGCAAATCGTTGCTGGAAAACCCTAAAGTGGCTGCTAGAGTTATGAAATCCAATCAAACTGTATGTAAGAAAGCCTGATTTTTTAGTCGCAGATTTTTCCAACGTTGTCCTCCTGTTAGCATTCTACTGGATCTTTTATTGATCATATGATTGTCTAGTTCAAAAATGATAAACCATAGAATGGTGCTTGTATGTCTACCCTTTTTGTTTAAAAAGGGGAAAAAAGTTGGGGAAAACCTGGGAATATGCTAGAAAATAATCAGTTTGAATTATATGTTTCCATTGGTTCTTGTGTGAATTGTATACATAACGAGACATCTAGTTATAGTAGTTATTATCCTTCATTTACTTTTTTATTATTAAACAGTGGTGTAGAGGATGGAGGAGGGTTTTTCCTTGAGCTAGTATTTGGTAATACCCAACTAATTTTGACCAAAAGTCTCTTACTTTTCCCTTTTCCAAAAAGCCTCATGTAGCCATTTTATCATACTCTTTTCTGTTAAATGACTCTGAGTGCTTCCTTTTTTTTTCACCCTCCCCTTTCAATTAAACTGGTTGGTAATTACCTTTCCTGGCCCCTTTTTCAATGAAGGATGAAAGATTCATTACTGGTTTCTGCAGGTTAATAAGAACTCTGGGTCGGCCTCTGCAGGTTCAAAACTTCAAGCAAATGGCCAAAGACCAAGGGTCACAAATGTGGTATGCATAATTTATACTCTGAATAGGCTTAGCTTCCTCTGTTGTTTATTCTGTTCCTGTTCAACGTTAGCTGAATTTACATTTGTATTGCAATATTTGCAGTTGCAGACAAAGGTCCAGACCCTTAAGAATGCAAGGGATTACTCATTTTTATTATCTGATGATGCTGAGGTTCCAGCACCATCAAAGAATCCTCCTCCTCGAAATGTCTTTCCTCCAAAATCTGGTTTGCAACCATCTTATATCTTACCTGAATATTAATGTGAAGCCTGAATCATACTATCATTGAGGAAAACTTATACAGGTTTTTTGGTGATATTGAAGAGGCGCGTACTACTCCATTGCCAGAGAGGAGCAAAGAAATGTCATACAACAATGGACGTAAAGTATTCAATAGTCGAGAAGATAAGAAGCCTATGCCTTCTGTTGGCAGAATCCAGCCTAGGGTTACAAATGAGAGATCAGCCTCTATGGATAAGCATAATCGCATGCCAGTAGACTCTAGGAAAATGATCTCTGGCAGTAACAGGACATTAGCAGATCCTAGGAGACAACACTCTAGCAGTAATGGCAGTGGGCCAGGACGGCCTGTGTTGTCAAAAAGCGTACCTGCTAAGATTCCAGGAGGTACAGCTGTGAAGAAGCCTAGTATACCTGCTCCAAGGTTACCTCCTACATCTGGCATTCAGAGACCAGCTCCTGCAAAATCTCATCACCCTGTTTCAAAGCCACCATTGATCAGGAAAGGTGAAAGCCAAGAATCAAGAAAGCCAAATGTGTTGGCAAAGAAGATGGTGCCGCCCCCGAGACCTAAGGTTTGATACTTATTTTATTTATAGAAGTTGGTCTCTAATATTTAAGTGCATGAGCACCTTCCTTTCAAAAGGAAGAATTATGCTCTGGTTTCCTAGCCTTGTATACTTGAGAAGCTCACATGAAGGTGTGGAATGTTAACAGGTCTCTCAACCTCCGCCAAGGAATTCAGTTCGTGCAACAGTAGATGACCGTCCAAAGAAAAAACCTAGGCGACACGATGATGAGGATGTAGATGATGCAATTAGTGAGATTAGGAAAATGTTCGGGTAAATATGACTGCTCTTCTTGATGTGCTTGAATTTTCCTGTATTTCACTTGTTTGGTCTTTTCTATAGTTGTTGCTTGTGAGCTCATTTATGTATAGTTGAATTTTTCCTGATTAGCAGTTTGATTCATGTGGATATCTTTCCTTTCAGTTATAATCCTAGGCGGTACGCAAATGATGATGATGATAGTGACATGGAGGCTAATTTTGATGACATTATGAGGGAAGAAAAAAGGAGGTAAGTGGATGGCTTTCTTGACTATATTATAATTGCTCATGTTTTCTAAGTATTCTTACAGTTTTCTAGTTCCACTTTGGTCAACCATACTGGTGTTCCCTTTCCCCCCTGTGCCTAGAAAGATATGTATAAGATCTTATTTTGTATCTTCAATACGCATTTGGAGATTATCTAGATTGTTCTGCAGTATATTTTGTATCTTTATCAGGGAAGCCTATTAGGTGGAATTGCTATTAGTTATTGGATTGATATCATTGCTAATATGCATAATTGTCTTTTATACTCCAGTGCAAAAATTGCTCGAAAGGAGGATGAAGAAGAACTTCGTAAGATAGAAGAAGAAGAAAGGAGGGAGAGGTTGCGGAAGGAGGCCAAGAAGCATAAGATAAGATGAGATGACAAGGAAAATTTCCAATGCAAGAGGGTTTTCCTTGTTAAGTTAGCTCAAGCCTTCGGTTGATCCAAGATAAAATAAAAATGTAGGGCGCAGCAAAGAGGAAAAATTGTGTTCTCCTTGGTTCTTTCCAAAAGATGTTTGTTGTAATGTTTTCTGGCTTCATCAATCTGATGGCGTAATTTGCCACCTTACTAATTCTTTAGACTAGGAATTTGAAATCCAATAATAGGTTAGCTTAGCAGCATTCCCTTTGAGGTTCATTCTTCTCTTACAGGAAATTGTGTTAGCAGTTAGTGCATATAAAATTTTTGTTTAGCTTTATGTACTTTCTTCTTTCTTACTTAACCCTTTTTCAGTTGGCTGAATGTGTTAAAAAAAGTTTGCATTACTGGTGAATCTATTCAACTGTTATGCTGGATCGTTCTCGTGTCTTTCTACTCTTTGGGTAAAAGGGTTTTTTTTTTTTTTTTTTTTTTTCCTTTTTTGTTCCTTTAATTAACACAATGCTTAAAGGTACTTTGTTGCCAGAATCATTGTCAACCTAAACCAAGAAGAGCTTGAAAAAAAGGTTTACTTCGGATTTTCTGTTAAAATTAACATCCCTTACCTTTTCTTTTTTTTCATTCAATATTTTTGACATAAAACTAATTTTATCTTTTGTAATAAAAAGATAACCAATATTTTTGCTTAAAAATGTTAGTCGGACAGTCACAGTTACAGGGAATGGAGTTCTTCCCTGGGTGGTAAATTTATTTTGTTCTCTCATCTCTAAGCTGCTGTACGTGTCTGTAATGGATATCCTTTTCACAGCTTCAACCTCCATAGCTTCACCGTCTCTTCCTATCTTTTTCAAGGCGAAGAAGAAACGGCTCCGAGCACGGCCAACTTTTTGCTTTGGGTGATGCTAGTCTCTGGTCTTCCGGTTAAATGTTGGATTTCTCTTTCTGCTGAAGCATATTTTGGTTTATTTATATTATTTGTTCGTATGTATGTCTGTTAAACGCTAATTTCTGCCAGTGTAAGTATCTAAACAGGGATTCCGGGGATTTTGAAATATTAGGTGTTCACGATCATGCTAGTGGGTTTTTCGTTGCTCATCGAGCTGATAAATTTTTCCACTATATGTCCTTCTGGTTGGAAATTATTAATTTCTTCAAGGATGTGAAAGTATCTGCTTATCTGGAATAACTATGAAAGGACTGCTTGTCTTTCTCCTCCAGATCTGTATTTTCTGTTCCTGAATGAATATTTACAGATGTATAATGAGCAAAGCTCACTTGGCACTGAGATTTCCTTTTGCAATATAGGTCGGAGAGCTATGGTGACTTGGAAGTACATGAGGTCAGTGTTGTCTTTGAGGTGATCCAGGAAAATGTATTCATTTGCTTTTTCCTGAATCTCACCTTCGTTCCATGCATGGCATTGTACAGCCTATGGAAAATGAATCCGTGAAAAAGCATAATGACATATGGAAACTTTTCAGGGAAGCACAGGAGAGTACGTGATAGCTATTGTTTATTTTCCGAACTTGCAATTGCATCTAATACACACATCATTTTCCATATTTCTTTGTGCTAATTTTTGGTAATTTAGATATCTTGTCCTTAAACAACCATCGGCTTCTGGCCTTAGAAGAGTTGGAACGAGTGAAGAAAGAAAAGGTTGCATTGCATAATAGAATAGAGGAATTGAAGGCAAAACAGTTGGTCAGCTCCAGAGAAGGTGATGCTTACGCGAATATACATCATCTGTTTGTCCAGTTGTTGCCTTGCTTAATATCATAGTTTCTATAGTACCTGTTATGGGAATATGGTTGATGAATTTCTTTCGGCATTTAGATAAACAAAATTTTCCACAGGAACCTGAAACCTCTTCAATCAGTACTAATGCTTCCCTGTTTAATGAACATTTCTCTTTTCTTTTTTCTTTTTTATTTTTTTAATTTTTTTATTATTATTATTATTATTATTTTTTATAATAGTTTTTTCTTTATTCTCTATTACTTCCATATTCAGTTCAACATAAATATGTATATATATATATATATATCCATTGTGAATTTTCAAATGTTGTGTTTAGATTTCAACTTATTATAGCAACTAATCTTTCTGTTAATCTTTTGAAATGTAGAAACACCGTCTATGATCTCAAAATTGCTGCTTAGGATAGACTCTATGGTTCTTACTGGCACTATTGATAATAGAGAGGCTTTTGATCTGAGAAGCCTAGTCATGAACTCAAGAATGAGTGTAGCAGATAGTTTCTTTGAGATCAAACGCATGAACGATGCTGAAATTCTGGCTGAATTGCGGAACTACTTGCATAAAAGCAAAAAGTAAGGGTTTTTGGATGTGTTTTGAAGAAATGGATAAATAATAGTGGTAAAAATCTGTCAGGTTCTGGTTTTCCTGAACATTGTAATACAACAAGAAACAACACATGGTTTAGTTAGATATTTCTCCACTTCTGGTCATGACTTGGTCCTACAGTAGCACTTTGCTTCTGTCAAAACAACAGTACATCAGTTATGGATAGCAAAATGTTGGATATGATGATTTCTGCTTCAGTTGAAACCGTATTACTTCTCCAGTAACATCTTGCTTTATACATCAGAATGCATGTACATTTGTTCTTCAGATCTACTGGTGTTACAGGCACAGGAGCACGCTAATTCAGTCTCTTTAAAGTGATGCTAACACATTGGTTACTATTATCTACTGTTGTTAGATGCATTCTTGCAGGAATGTTTAATATGACAACCTCACGTCTACTTTTATTTCTCAAAACTTACTTCCAGTACTTATAATTGATGCATCTCATGTTCTGATGCTTTTGTGTGCATTAGAGTATTTTTGTATCTCTATCTCTCCTTATTATGCTTATGTTTTGTACACAACTTGAAATCTATATGTCCCATGCTCGGATGAATTTAAATTAATGAGTTATTTTGTATGTTTGATAATCTGTTTATTAATATATTTTCCACCTCTTATTTTTCAGGTGTGGGTTTCATGTGGTTCACATTTGCACTGAAATGGCACCAGTAGCCGCTGTTGGGTCCTTAGCATCATATGTGACAGGCTTATCTTCTGCCCTGCAGAAAAATGGGCACCTAGTTGAAGTTATTCTGCCAAAGTAATTGCTGACGTTCTCTTTTACTTTTATGCTTTAAATTCTGTGAATTTCACTAGTGGAGACATTATCTAATGCCCTCAGACACCATTTTGTTATATGGTGGAGGCATTTCCTTCACTCCTTTGGTGAATGACTTGTCACCTATAAAAGAAATACAGTTAGGTAGGTGGGAGGATGGAAGTAAAATTTGTCCAGTTTCTTAAATTCTGTTTCTATGGATGCATATTTAGCAGCTTGTCGTTTCAATTTTATGTTCATAGGTAGTGTAGCAGTGAAGATTAGAGCAAAACCATGTACTTCGTCTAATAAAAGTGGGTGAAAGTAGCTGCATTTGTTGTGCAATGTATAAGAAAATAGCGATCTTGTAAGCTTTAGGACTGAAGCACTGAGGTGCTGTATAATATATTACCTGAACCTAGCTAGATGGTGTGATTAAGTTGAAATACTTTCTTTGTTGTCTTTTTATTGTCAACTATCAAGGTGGCTATGAGACTTATATTTCCTATAAGGACCTGTTTTATTTGCTTATATTTCATTTTCTTGCTAAACATTTGTAATATGTTTCAGCTGTATAATTTCTTATATGATATTGTGAGCTTTAAGACCTGAAGTATTGTAAATCATAGAATCTGAAGCGGACATGATTGTTTGAATTAAGGTGGATTATTTTCTTTATTGCCTCTTCACTGTCTAGTTGTTTTTGGCACTTACATTTCCTGTAAAGACCAATTTCATTGCTACAATTTGTAATAGGTCTCAGCTGTATAAGGGCATTTCTTTTACTAGTTTCTTCCTCAATTTCTGATTCTTGAGATAGATGCACTGAGCAGGTATGGGAGCTTAAATCTAGATGAAATTCAAGGTCTACGAGAAGTTAAAGCTGAATTCTATTCATTTTTTGATGGTCAATTGCATGGGAACAGAATTTGGACTGGGTGAGTGAGAAATTTTTTGCAGCCTACTGTTTTTACCATTTAAGGGTTTATAGACACTGATATATGTATATATTATATTAAAATTTTCCTCTTCTATGGTTTTTTAAGTATGGCTTGTTTCTACTCCTTACAATCCCTTATATTTGACATTGCATTTGGTAAACAGGGTTGTCTACGGCATTGCTGTTACTCTTATTCAACCCATCAACTATTCCTCGTTTTTCAGTCATGATAAGATATATGGATACACGAATGACTTTGAACGGTTAGTTGATTCTGCCATGAACTTTTCTGCATACTTATCTTTCTACTAATTGTAATTTAATTTCAAAAAAAAAAAAAAAAAAAATTGTAATTTAATTTCTTCTTTTACCATCTTTCTACAAATATTCAGTTTTGACTCTTTGGTGTGTGTCTTCCTTGCTATTGCTTGTCTAGAGTTACATTCCTCAATATTTGATTTGCTCCTATATGTAACAATTTTATGGATCTTTTGATTTTTTCTTTCTCATAATGTAGATAGTCATTATTCAACATTTTGGATTAGTTGGATTTCATTTGCAAAATATTCTGGTTTACAATCAAGAAGTACCCTTCCCATGAGTCTATTTGATATGTTCACTCATGTAACTTTCAACCCAACTTAACTTTGTTTCTACATCTCATGTTTCTAGTTCAATCAATTTGCAATTCTCCTTGCATGTGAGGAAACGTCAGTTTCTTTTCCAAATTATATATGCCTTTTAGGACAAAATTGGGCTTCTATAGCATTTTATTGATTAAATAACTCATTTAGTTGGAACTTTTCAGTCTTTTGTAATGCCTGTTTATATAGTTTCTCTTTACTTTTATGTGATCTACCATATTCATTTTCTTGATTCATTTTAGGTGCTTATCACTCTTTTTCAAGTTGCTCATTTAACTTCTTTTTCATGCTTTCAGTTTTGCATACTTCTCTCGTGCTTCATTGGATTACATTGTGAAAATTGGAAAGCAACCTGATGTGATTCATATACACAATTGGGAAACAGCTATTGTAGCCCCCCTCTTTTGGGATGTTTTTGTGAACCAGGTAGGAACAGAGCAGTTCCCCGTTCCTTCTGCTCTTATTTCTAGATCACACGCACTGCTTCATGTTATCAATCAAGCTTTACTTTTTTTCAATTGTTTTTTTTACTGGTGTGATTTTACCATTGGTTTGATTTTGAAATGGTTGAAATCCATAATGTAATTCTTAGATTGTTGAGACTGAAATTAAATAGTCCTACAGATCATGGATTTGGTATTTGAGCTTTTATATTTGGTGGCCACTGCTGCATATTGTTCAACTGTTTTGAAAAGCCTTTATAATATCCACTACTTTCTCTAATAAACGTTCTGCCAATTTGTGATTACAAGATTTAGTTTGCTTCAACTTGCAGGGACTTGAAGGTACTAAAATATTACTGACATGCCAAGGCTTTGATTCACAGGCAAGTTATCACATGCTTAATTTCTTTTCTTTTTAAACTACTCCCGCTTTCCAAAATTTAGAACTCCCATTTTGACTTCTACAAATATTTAGATGATCATTTTGAATAATTGTAAACTATCAAATTACCTAATTAATTCAAATAGTTAGTGGTATGGGTCATGTATTTAAAGGGTTCGCATCACTTAAATTGAGGAGGTTAGTTATGGAACTTATGTTTGTTACAGGAAAAAGGCCAGCTATTTGTTGCGATCCTAAAATAGAAATTTAGACATTCATTTTTGAATAGGAGGTGTAATATTGTCTGGTGACTGTCTCTTTTAGTTCTTTGAGATTTTGATTATAATGCCATTTTGTCAGTATCTTGTTGAACCTGAAAAGCTAGCTCTTTGTGGGCTTGAACCTTCAAGACTACATCGTCCTGACCGTCTGCAAGATAATAAAAAGGCTCATCTGGTCAACATTCTGAAGGTGTTTATTGCTCTTTTTAACCTTAATCTTATAGCAAAAAGTTTGAAATTCCTTTCTTTATTGGACTCAAAGCTATAATTTGGATAATAAATTAATCAATTTTATCTCTTAAAAGTGGAGATGCAACTGATTCCTTGATTTTTCTATAAGAGTAATTTTTTTTTTTATTCTCTTGTTTCTGTGCATTACTTGATTCATTTCCCTGCATATCTCCCTAATTCTTTAATTTTCCAGGGTGGAATTGTTTACTCCAATAAAGTTATTGTGATGTCATCCACACAAACTAAGGCTCATTTCATTCATGCATTGGGTCACGGATTGGAACCCACTTTTGCATTCCACAAGTAAGTATTAAGGAAGGTTATACAAAATTTCAGGAAGTAGATGTCTTTTTACTAGTCATCTCAACTTCTGCAATTGAATATAATGTGATGCAGGGTGCAAGTAGTTTCTAGGTTTTGAATTCTGATGCCGTTTATCCCGAAATATTTGGAAAAATGATGTCCAGCACCACCCCTTACCTTTAATTTTTTATTCAAGGGACAAGATGCTGGTTTCTCCTCATGGATTTGACAAGTCAATTTGGGATCCTTCACTTGACCAGCTTCTTCCACAGAACTATAACGCAGAAGATACAAAGGGGAAATATATGTGCAAAAACACCTTACAGAAAAACTTTGGGTTAACAGAAGACACTAATCTGATTCTTGTAAGTTTTCAGCCAGCAAACTATGTCAGGGAGCACCCTGTAAATAAGTAGATGGAAATTTTTTGTAGAGAAAAAGATAAGCTCAAAATTATTTTGTCTTCGCCCTTCCACAAGCTTGTAAGGTTGAATAAGGTAATATCAGAATTGTAATCGTCATGTTTGTACTTTGTTGGGGACATCTGAAAATGACTGGAAACATAAGGAAGCAACCATTATGAATTAGTGTGTGGGCCAAATTATTCAGCAGAATCCTGCCATGATTTTTTAATGAAAATATAGGTTTTCTACAGATTCTTTTCTTCTTTTTTGTTTGATCCTTTGACTTTTATATATATGTGGGACAACTTTCTCATATTATAGCTTTCAACATTTGTATCCTTGCGTTGAAAGAAGTTTGGTAATTTCAGGTTGGATGCATATGTTCAGATTTCTCAGATTTTGACACAGAGAATCTCAAGGCATTAGTTTGGATGGCTTCCAGGAAGGGTGTTCAGGTTGTTGATGCACCATTAATACTTTCATCCTTGAAAACTTTCTATACTAGCAATACATATGTCTATCAGGATTTCACTTGATTTTGCTAGATTTTCTTTTCAGCTTGTTGTTATGGCCTATGCCAAGAATTCAGTTGTCAATAGGGAGTTGGAGTTTTTGCAAGAAGAACTCCAGGTATTTGGATACTTCTTTTCTGTAAGTTTTTTGACCTCTGACTGACCGTTGTCACATGGGTAATTTATTTATTTTAGTTTTCATCTGGGAAAGAAAATCTCCGAATGTGAGCTTAGACTGGGCAAGGCAATTCTGTGAAATAATATGCTGTTCCCTGGAATAATTCTTCACTAACTCTCTTTCACTGAAAGAAGCTGTTACTGCATCTTGTAGTATGATTGCCTTTATTTATGATGAATAGTTCTTTTACGTCTTTTTTCTTTGTTTTTTTTGGCCTTCTTGTGGGGGGAAAACAATAGGAAACCTACCACTTTACTGACCGTGGAAATTATTTTTTCGTCTTTCTCTACTTGTAAAGTTTGCATCCTCACCAAAAGCTCAAACATCCTTCATTATGAATATTAATTAGTAGGTTTCTGGAATTGCTAAATAATATTCCTTGTTGCAGAGCCTAAGGGTTAGAATTTAGTCTTTTCATCAGCCCCATTTGGGTTCAATTGAAATTTTCAGAAATTAAACTTGGAAGTAAGAAAAATAAAGGGGATTTTTATGGTTGAAGCTACGTAATAAACAGATATGCGGTGCTTTCTTATTGGATTACTCAATTGATGCTTCGCATGCTCCCTAAGTGTTCTCTGTTTTCATTTGATTTCGGAATGTAATGATCATTTGTGCTACCTATACTAGACATGTGTTCAATTCTCTTTCTGACAGGATGGGAACCTGAGGTTTCTTAACAAATATGATGAAGCTTTATTGCACTTGATACTTGCCGGATCTGATATTATGCTCTGTCCGTCTTTTGAGGATCCAGTGCTTCAACTGCCAGTATGTGTTGCTTATAGACTCTTTCAATGGGCAGCCTTTTGCTATTGTTCCATGGATGTTATGCTATTAACTTCTAAAGATAAGCATGGATATCTCAGTATGTCATATTTGAGGAATTTCCTGGAGTTTCAGTGGCAAAGCTGCTTAGTGAAGTTATTACCTTCCATTACTTAGCAAAAGAAGTTATTACCCTTGAGTCCTTACTAACTCCTTAAATCTAGTTATTCCTGTACTTACATATGCTGTATACATGAGATTTCAATGAATCTGGTAGATGTACGAATCTAATTCTCTCAATCAACTTAAGCTTTTAGACGAGGTGAAAATTTATCAGAATCACAGTGTTGTGGATGCCTACTAGGTATCAGTAGGATTACATGACAGAAAATGTAAACTCTTCAGCAAACATCCATGTGACAATTCTTTGGTAATACCCACTCCTGTATATACATTCCGGGTGGAATGGGTAGTATGGCATGTCTGCTCATGTGCCACTTGGGACAGAGTTCGAGAGCTTTAACTGATTTAATTGGTTCTTTTAATTTTATTTTATTTTTGGGTAATTATGGGACTCTTTTTGTGACATTCTCTCCCAAATACTCTTGTTTAACCTGGTTGCTGCATTTTATTCAAATATTCAATCTGGGTTATTTGTTTCATTTTATAGTTGAAGGCCTTGAGGTATGGAACCATTCCTATTGCAGCAAACTTTGGTGATAATAGTAGATTCAGGTTAGTCAATGAGATGTGCAAAGTTGAGTATTGTATTTATTTATATCATTAATCTGTAAATGGGAGAGACCTCATGAAAGCACTGGATCAACAGACAAGATTGGGAACATGATTTTGAGTGCACAGAAGTTTCACAGTACATCAATAATTTCTTTGCAAAGATGTCATTAAGTCAAGCAATTGATGAACTTGTGCGTACTCTCAGCCTAATCTTTGCCATTTATTGTTTCCTCCTCCACGTTTTAGTTCTTGTTCTATTTCTTACACAACTTAAATGTTTCTTATACTTTGTGGCAGAGGAACCGCCCATCTGAATGGAGAAGGAGAATGTTGGATGCAATGACAAAAGATTTCTCATGGGATTCAGAGTGCTATGATTTACACGTTTCAGCATATACAGCAATTAAAAACTTGTGAGACAAACATGGGATAGCATAGGGAGCATATGGAATATATTTTTTCTTGCGGAGGCTGAGTTGGGGGGAGTCATATAAATGATATAAATAATGTCAGCCCCCACCCTTTTGTCCTCTTCTTACCATTGATATTTCATTGCATTGAACATTTAAGTAGTTGGTTGGTTTGAGCTACTCTTTTCCTTTCTTGCCTATATTTCCTCCTGGATATCTGCTGACCGTTTCAAGGAAGCATCATAGGAGAGCAAATATTGGATGCAAATGATGAGTTTTTGAAGACAAATGGATGGTCCAATGAAGATTGGTGAGCTGGGAAGGCGGATGGGAGAAATGACACCATTATTGGTCTGAATCACCACCCCATATGAAAGCGACTATAGAATACTCATCAGGTCTTCTAATTGGTGTAAACTGGAAACATGTATATCCTCAGTTTTTCAGATTCAGAACTCAAAAGTTACTAAATTTGAAATGATTTTGAACTGTATTCCAAAATTCTCACTTTTTGGTATTGAAATAATAGTTTCTGAATTGTTTAACCAAAAATATTACATATATATATATGTATACTTGAAGTGGTTCGATAGTCAGAAAGGAAGGAAGAAAGAAAAGGGAGTTGGAAAACTGACATTGTCAAGTTTTGCTTTCAGGTCGCTGTCGTGGTCTTCTCCGCCAGAGAAAAAGTGCTAGACTTCAAAATATTAAATCAGACACAAATTTCCAACCAAGCTGCTGCATTCGCCTTTTTAGAGGAAGAAAAGCCAGCAGTCAGCTGACTGCTGTACTAAGCACCCTACAATTTTGGAAACTCAATCGAGTTTCAAGAAATTGCAGAAGAAAATCTAAATTAAAAATTCTTTATTACATCCTTAAAAATAATTGGTAGCAAATCAATTAGCTACCTTCTATTTTCTAGGAATATTATATTTCTTCATTGTGGCATTGTGAATATTATACGATATTGAGAATTCGATACAAAACATAGAGTGGTCTTTCTCGAGTAAAAAGTCAACCTGAGTCGAATATTAGATGAATATTAGATTAATGTGTATTAACACAAAAAAAAAAAAAAAATTTATGATTTTACAGCATATTAGGCCAACTGAAAGGCAAAAAGAAAGAAAAATGCCACGAGCTCGGCAAAAGGGGCCCATATATAGTAAACGTTCATTTTGTCTTCTTCTTCTTCTCCTCTCTATACAAATTAAAATTACCCGCGTCCAAATAACAATAATAATAATGGAAAAATATGGAGTTACAAAAATTTTCACCATTCAATGCATTGCCCGTTACCATTCCCTATACAGTACGTTGCCATTATAGTAATAATTAATCTGGTAATCTCTCCTAAAGTAAAGACCTAAATATTTGGAAAAATTTTGAAATCATTAGCAAATTCAAACGTCTTTTGTTTTTTCTTCCTGAGATTCCTTTTTCTCTGTTTTCGTCGTCCTTGTTCGGAGCTCCGTTTCAATTCGTTTCGTCGGAACGTTTCAGGTTGCTCGTAATCGTCAGCTTGCAAGTCAGCTGAAAAGGTCCGATTCTTAATGTAGATGATGATTTTGAGCTGATAAGTGCATATTGTTCATTTTTTCGAGATAATCGTAATTTATTTTTTTTCCCCTCACTTTTGTTGTTGCCGTCGATATTTTCTGATGTTATATATATTTATATATTTTTCCTTTGACTCAATTATTGCAGGGGGTCTTTTTTTATTAATTCAGATGAATGGGAAATTATAGTTTATTTACTATGTACAACAAGATTTCTGTACGCGTTTGGTTTTTTGTTTGATCGGGTATAGTGGGAACCTTGTCGTCGGATTTGAGTTATTCTTTAAGTGAATGGTGTTCAAGTTTCAACATGCCCAGTCTTCGAGCTCCAGCTACCAAGAAGGCCACAACGCTTACAGTTAGTCAATTTCGAACTTTTTGATTTAATTTTCATTTTGTATTGGCACAACTTATGCTACGGTGGAGACAAGGTATAAAAACTCATTGCCGGACTATCATTGTTTGTGTACATTGTTGGCTGTGCTTATAGGTGGCTGTAAAATGTAGGCCTTTGACATGCAGAGAACATGGCCGCGGCATAGTTAGAATCTACGATGATAAGGTACCTTCATATATCTCAGCTCTGTTTTGTACTTTTATTCCGTCGTTTCTCCTGGATTTTTCTTTTTAATTATTGGTTTCATTATGATACTGAAAATTTCAATTACCTGTTTGTTATACTGGTAAACCTTTTTTGTCCGGGGAATCAAAATGAGGTCAACTAATTTTGGTAATGCTTGATTTGCAGGAAGTGCTTGTATTAGATCCAGACCTATCCAAGGACTATCTGGACCGCATACAAAACCGAACTAAGGAACGGAGATATACTTTTGATTATGCTTTTGGTCCTAGCTCCACAAATTTGGTTTGTCTATATTACCTTGTTGAATTAATCTCTTTTTATTTCCTTTTGTTAGTGTTTTGAGGTATTAATTTTTCCGGCTTGAACTGCTCAAGTGTGAGTGGGATAAACAATAGCAATGACTATACAGATTAAATTTGAATAGTCGTTATACTTTTTTATGCTGGCTTCATTCCCTCTTTAGGCTTTTGAGTAACATGAACTACTGACAAATCTTAAGATCAGTTGAATCATTGAGTTATCAGTTTATGGAGTGGTCTAATTGAATTTTTTTTTTCTGATATTCTTAAACAAAGGATGAAAAATATTCATTGTTAGTTTTGTAATGAACTGGATTTCTGATTTTCTGAAGGAGCTTTGACACTGCCCTTGGTCATATGTACCCCATAATTAGTAAATACAAGATGGAAAATAATTTCCAGTGGGCGTATATAATCCAGCAAATCCTGTTGATCTTATTGTAATTTTTTAAAAATTAGACATAGAAACAGGTTAGAATTACTATAATATGGAAATTCTAACCTTTTGCAAATCCCAGTTTGCTGTTGTGGTTGTAATGTGTAGGGGATCTGAAAGCATTGCCCTTATGGCTTTATGATTATGTAACAAGATTATGCTAAAAAAAGGGATTTTTCAAATCTCTTCTGCTATTTCAGGATGTTTATCAGAGAAGTATACATTCAACAATTACCGGGGTCACTCAAGGCCTAAATGCAACTATATTTGCCTATGGCTCTACAGGAAGGTACTCTACTTTTGAATTCTGGCAAAGTTAATACTGTAGTATATAAGCTTTCTGGAGGTACTAATGCAATGCATACCCTACTATTATTAGTCATTTTTTTTCTCTTTTATTTCCATAATTTCTTATCTGAGGTGAAGGAGCAATGCATAGGCCATATTTGGTCGTTTATACTATTGGAGAAACAACCATGCTTTACTTGCTTGATTTCTAGTCCTTTTACAGGCTTCTTTAGTCACATTGCTGTAACTACTTCCAAATATAACTACTAGTTTATTTTTCAGTGGTAAAACGTACACGATGGTTGGCAGTCAAGGGGATCCTGGACTTATGGTTCTTAGTCTGAAAACAATATTTGAACTGATAAAGAAGGATAATAGTTCAGATGCTTTTGAAGTTACTTGTTCTTACCTTGAAGTCTACAATGAGGTAGAATTGGCAGATCCATCCAAATATATTCTGTTTGATGTATGCAATCAGTGGGTTCACTTAACATTGACATATGTAGGTTATCTATGACTTGCTTGAGAAATCATCAGGCCACCTGGAACTTAGAGAGGATCCAGAGCAAGGAATAGTTGTTGCTGGCCTGAGATGCATCAAGGTAAAATCTTTCTCTTATTAAAAGGAGTAGCTATACTTCATATCTCTAGAGAATATGTATCTGATGTCAAATTTTTCTAAATTTTATTATTCTGTTCTTTGTTTCAGCCAGATATTGTTGTTTCCATGTCATGTCCTTATATATAGTCTAATAAGTTAAAAAAGAGATAAATAGGAATCCTTTGCTCCTAGTATGTATAAACAGTTGAAATGTTTTGCTAATTTCTTGATTGAAATTTGTTATACGAGTCAACATGTCCTGTTTATTAGTTGATATATTGATATGTGCTAATTTGTTGACAGCTTTACTCTTGTCCTGTCAACTCCCCTCATATCTTGTTTAGAATTCCTCTATTAGAAAATGATCATCCCTCAGATACAACCTGGCTGCTACTTGATATACAAATGTTTCATTGAATTTATGTGCTGGTAATTTGTTTAGTTTGGAAGTATATTTTAAATAGTTCACAGACGTTCCTTTCAAAATCAATTATTTACAGTATTATTGCTCCATGCTGGATTTATCTGGTTATGTTTGGGAATTTCAACATGGATGCACAGAAGAATTGTACAGAAGAGTTACTAAATGTCTCTTCTTTTCTATTATGTGCTGGTCATCTTTTCCTTATAAACAGGTGAACTCAGCTGATAAGATCCTTGAACTTCTAAATTTGGGAAACAGTAGACGGAAAACTGAAAGCACAGAAGCTAATGAAACTTCATCCCGGTCAGTATCATGTACCTTTTCTAGTTGTAGCTGAATTTCCTTTCTTCTGCTTATTAGTAACTGTGTACAATTCTGTTCCATAAAAATGGAATATGACTTTGGCGTGGAATTTATTGAATCATTTTGCAATATCCTATTAATGCATTAGTGCATCCCTTATTTGGCTGAATGTTACTTTGGTATATTGGGTCATTGTAGCTTTAGAAATTGAAAACATTTGGGAATTAGGTCATGATTGTCCATCTTGCAGCCACAGCCTCCTGTCAGCTGGTTTAGCTTCTTTTCTTTTTACTAATTTCTAGTGAAATATATCCATAGTCAATGGTTTTGGTTACTGGCCAACTGATCCAGATGTGTCTGAACTATTCCTTGTATACACTTTGCATATATTCCTGCCCCCTTTAGTTTTTTGTATACTCTTATCACAACCAAGCTATTTCATTTTAGTAGATGCTATTTGTTCTCATTATATATTGCTAATAAAATGCAATGGTGGTTTAACTCAGTATAAAATGCCACTGCAATCCTTGATCTGCATATGCTCTTTAGTCTGGAACAATCCTATCCTATAACTAGCTTAACACATGTAGTACGTGATTTACTGATTAAGATACTAATATTGTTATCTAAGCATTGGCTAGCAGAGAAGAGCTAGTTTTATTAATGCTTTTAGGCAGTTTCATCTTGTCTGCATGATGTAACAGAACAATAGCTTCCAATTGACAGTTCACATGCAGTATTGGGGATAAACGTCACAAGAAGACAAAGCAACAAGCATCCTAATCAGGTTATTAGAGGAAAACTTGCTTTAGTTGATCTTGCTGGCAGGTTGAGCTTTCTTTCTGTTTCCTGCTGTGGTTACAGTCCTGTTTAATTTAATGTGATTGGCATAACTGTGGATGTCATTTTAAAATTTAAATTTAGTGAACGAGCATGTGAAACAAATAGTGGAGGCCAAAAGTTGAGAGATGGTGCAAATATTAATAAATCTCTTCTCGCTTTAGCAAACTGCATAAATGCTCTTGGAAAACAACAGAAGAAAGGTCTGGCATATGTGCCTTACCGAAACAGGTATGTTACTCATTTATCATTGTTTCACATATCCCTCCTCAAGTTGCAGCTAACTCTCATATTTGTTTCAGCAAATTGACTCGGATTCTTAAAGACGGTCTAAGTGGTAATTCTCAAACTATAATGCTCGCAACCATTTCCCCTGCTAATGGTCAGTATCACCATACTGTTAATACATTGAAGTACGCCAGCAGAGCAAAGGAGATCAGGACGCATATTCAGGTTAATGACATACCTATGTTATCCTCAAACAATTTGTAGAGACATGGAACCTTATGCCTGTGTCTTTTGACTAAAAATATCCAAATATGATTAGGCGAAGAATCTTTGGTTTCTAATTATTCTTTTTCCATTTATCAATGTTTGGCCTAGAAGATCTTGAAAATGAAATAAGGTTCAATCTGAGTGCTTCTTTTTTCTACCTTACTCTGAAGCTCTTGTTATATCTCTAGGCACTGATTCATAGAAGGATTTTTGCAAAATATGATCTTTTTGGTAACACTATTGCATTGACCATGACCAAATCACCAATGTTTACATTTTCTTTAAAATAAGTCCTTTATGGCTTAACATGTGCCATAAAAGCATATGGCACATACAATGATGCTATAATCAATCTTTTTTTTTAGAAGGTTTATGATCCTGTTTCCTGTTGCTTCAGACTGTTATGTCTGCTGGATTTCATATCAATTGACATGTCCTCTGTGATGCTTATTGAATTTGATAATCTAATTATGTTCTTCTCAGAAAAATATTGGCACTGTTGACACGCATGTGTCAGACTATCAGAGGCTGATTGACAATCTACAGGTAACCCTTTTGATGTTATCAGAAGGCATATCTTGTTTCAGTTGGATCCATTCAACAGAACATATTATTTGCAGAATGAGGTGAGTAGATTGAGGAAGGAATTAGCTGAGAAGGAATCTCAACTAAGCGCTAAGCCTGCCGAAAAGGCTGTTGACGATGAATTGTCTTGGTTAAATATCTTGAGCCAAGAAACCAGTGAAAATGTCCAGGAAAGAATAAACCTACAGAAGGCTCTATTTGAACTTGAGGATACAAACCTTCACAATCATGCTGAACTCCAACATCTTGATGATGCTATTGCGAAACAACAGGTTAGATTAGCCTAGTTTCTTCCTTAAGGAGTTCATGTTTGCATATTGTAGTTGTTTCCCATAATGTGTAACAGTTGATGTGCTGTCATCAGAACTTCAAACCAGCACACATTGAGAGTATATGATACCAAAGGACATTTGATCAACATTAAAACACTAGGTCTTAGAGAATCAGCAATGATCTGCCATTCCTTGTGCTTGGAATCCATTTTGAGATTGGTTGATGCTAATTCCTTAATTCTGAAAATTTTTATATTACAGTTAGAAAAATCATTCCTAGTATATGCCGTTGGGATTCTGATGCATAGAATTTGGTAAGGAAAGCAAGCTATTAATTCCGAAATAGCAATATTATATGTTTCAATGTATCACAAGTTTGTTCCTGTTATTGTTCCTTGCAAATTTAATTACATCACAAAATGGTTGGTTTTAGTATGATATTCATTACAGACCAGAGTATTTAGGACTGACTTAGGTGTCAAAACTTTCAAAGTAAATGCATATATTGCACATACTGAAGTTCAGAGGTGACTAAGAGGAGCATTATTTACATTGCAGTCAATCGAAAAAGATGGAGCAGTTGTTCAGATGTTGAGATCTAGACGTCAAGTTGTTCTAGATAACATCCGTGACAATGATGAACTTGGTGTTCATTATCAGACGGTGATGCATCTACTACTTCTGTTTATATATTTTTTTATCCGTTATGCTTGCTACATTACTGATTTTATGTCTGCAGGAAATCGAAGCTAATGAGAAACGCAAGTGCCAGCTACAAGATATGATTGAAGAGGCAATAACCAACAATGGCAACCAAACCTACCTGCGAATTCTGAGTCAATACAGGCTCCTGGTAAATCAAAGTTACTTTTACATCTTTCTTTGTTAAGAGTTTATTCCTAACCTTTCTTTAGAGTGCTTACTTTGCAAGTTTTGCTGAGTACATCTTGCAACTACTGTCAAGCATACTTGATGTTCTCTCTTTGTAATTCTTATTTTGTCTTTCTGGAACTTCAACATTCATTATGCTTCTAAGGGCTTATGAATGTCCTAGACCTTCTCATCCAAGTGTCATGATAATTGAACTTTGACCTAAACAGGGAATTGCTAATACAGAACTACAGTTTGAAATGGCAATGAGGGATCAAATCATTCACAACCAGAGAGAAGCACATAAAAATCTATGGAATTTGCTTCTGAGTTTAGGACTGGATGAAAAGCAGATATTTGGGCTTGCTGAGAAGCAAGGAATTACTATTGAGGACTCAATCTCAACACCTCAATCTGGCCTTACAAGTAGGAAGCAGTCATCAAATTTGGGTTGTGGAAGATACTCTCCATCATCTTGTTCTTCACATAGTGGGTTCCCTTCTGCATCATCATCTGCTTTTCCACGGGAACAAGAACAAGGTTCTAGGACATGTTCCAAGGAAAACTGGAGATTGCCTCATTCCTATAGCAAGGAGGAGCATCATAGTGCATATTGTAACACATCTACCAGTCCCACACCATCAGAAGGGATAGGGCAATGTAGTCAGTATTGGAGTGGCAATGAGACCAACTCTCAGTATGGTGGTCCTGATGGATGTCCTCCTCCACATTTGCAAAATCCTTATCCTCACATGAGAACCTCTGCTTCACCATATGATGATGGGCACCAGAAGGTATTTTTCCGCCAGCCACTGATGAGTTTATCTTGAAATTTCCATTTTCTATTTCCCCAGTGTTTCTCACATCTGACATTGGATTTATTTCTTCTAACAGGATTTGTGGACAAACTCATTCAAGAATCAAACACAGCCAAGTCCTTCTATCGGAATCAGTAGAATTGAGGACTCACAGAGAGAAACTGCGCTGAGTCCTGGGGGCACAAAGCACAGTTTGCTTCAGTATAGCCGTCCACTGCAGCAAGTTTCAGGCAATGCTAATCTAGCATCTCCAGATTCCAGAAGCAACACCCTCCTCTAGTCTACAAGAGATGCCCACAGGTGCCGCCATCCTTGGCTAGTTTCAGGAAAACTTGTTTTTGTTCCCGTGGTTTTGATTCCCCACCCCTATTGTACAGCCCGCCTTCTGTGTCCTAAAAAAATTGAGTCCCCTCTCCAATTCTTTTGTTTCCTTTCCAACTGTACATATTCTCGAGGATTAGGAATACAACTGGTTCGTTGTAGCCATGTGGATCACATTATTTTCTTATTTCCTTCCCCTTCCCATTCACAGCAGTGAGCACACAACAGATGATGGATATTTTGTAATGTATGAGAAGAATCAAAGACCCATTGATTCAAATTCTTTAAGGCAATGTCACGGTGCTGTTTATCAAGAAATTTACACTCAAAATTCTTTGAACTACGTGGTCTTTTAAACCTTTGCGCTTACAATTTTTGAATTACTCTTATTTTTGTACTTATTTCTGGAAAAGGCAAAATAAATATAATACGAGTTAAAACAAATTTTTTTAAATTTTTTCACAAATTAAATTCTTTTTAAAATTTAATACCTTTTAATCCCATGTTTCTACAATTTGGCCTATTAACTTATACAATACCCACCGCACCTCCGGAGCTTCCAGTAAGTTCGAAACTGTGGAGCGAGCACCTTCAAGAAATCATTCCCGGAAGCATTAGAACTTGAAGTTCGATCGATAATTCGGAAGCATTCCGATTAATTATCTTCGAAAGAAACACACATTCTGAATCCTGAGTCCTCGCTGTACTGTGCGAATTGCAAATTTCATATAACAGAGGAGAAGAACCCATGGCCTCAGGAACAGACCCGGTGGAATCTTTCAAGCCCTACAAGCTAAAGCAAACCCTAACTGGCCACAAGTTGGCCATCTCCAGTGTCAAATTTTCCGACGATGGCCGACTTCTTGCCACAGCTTCTGCGGATATGACTGCTCGAACCTGGTCTCCTTCTGATGGTTCTCTCCTCCACGAGTTTCAAGGTCATGAACAAGGTATCTCTGACCTGGCTTTTTCCTCAGATGCACGATACCTCGCTACCGCCTCCGACGATAAAACTGTTCGGCTTTGGGATGTTTCTACCGGAACCCTGGTTAAAACCCTCACGGGCCACACTAACTATGTCTTCTGTGTTAACTATAACCCTCAGTCTAACATGCTCGCTTCTGGTTCTTTTGATGAAACCGTGAGAATATGGGATGTTAAGTCCGGAAAGTGTTTAAAGGTTTTGCCTGCTCATTCTGACCCTGTGACGGCTGTGAATTTTAACCGGGATGGCACACTCATTGTTTCTAGCAGTTATGATGGATTATGTAGGATTTGGGATGCTTCGACTGGGCATTGTATGAAGACTCTGATTGATGATGAGAATCCACCTGTGAGTTTTGTGAGGTTTTCGCCCAATGGCAAGTTCATTCTTGTAGGGACTTTGGATAATACTCTGGTAATTCTCTATTCCTTTTAATTTGATCCCATGTTGCGGTAAACTCAATAAGCTTTGGCAGAAAGATTACTCATGCATATCAAATACTTGATTTCTGGTTTTGATGGTTAGCACTCTAGTTTCTTTACTGTTCCTTTATGTGTTTGCTCATGTTCTGTGTGAATTGATGTTTGGCAATGCACCAACAGTTGTTATGCCAATAATATCTATTTGTTTGAAGTCATGGATTGCAGAAAAAAAAAAAAAAAAAATTTCCGTTTGTTTGTTTGTTTGGGGGAGGGGATATGATATGTGAGATAATTGATTTGGAGATAAATTGTTCTCTTCTAAAACACTGGATTCGACTTGATTTGAAAACATTGAGCAGGGATAGAGGCCAATAGTTTACCTGGGTGTATGGTAGGCTGGGTGTTTAATGGAATATCCCGATTGATAGATAAAAAGAGCACTTTTTTTGTTCTCTTTGTTGATTTGTGGCATTGCTGAAGTCTGAGGCATCAGTTTTAACCTCTATTACACATAGGTAGTAATACTGAAATTTGAGAAAGAGGCACTGGAGATTTGTTTTGATTTTGCCTAAATCTTGACTAGTGTGTCCAGACACAGGCAGAAACTTGGTAACATTTTTCGAACTCTAATTTTGACTGATTTGTCCGGAAAAGGATAAACAACTGCATATCATGGTTAGTTGATTCATCAACTAATGCTTGTATAGCTGCTAATAGGGTATGCAGGATACCCTTTCCCACCATTTGGGTCATGTATATAGATGAGGAAAGACAGTCATGAATTTCTTGATTATGCCTTTAGCCCACAAAGTTTTGGTTGAATAACATAAACTGTGTGAGTCTTTGTTTACCTATTGAATAGGCCATCAATAACATTGATCATCATATATAAATATTATTTTATATTGATATTAGAAATTGAGATGGTGAAATTTTGAAACATACGGATTTCATTGGTTCAGGAATGATATCCAGTCTTTGTCCTACCCTTGTTTTAAGGATGAATCATTTCTGGTAATTTCTCTTTTATCTATTTCTTATATGTAAAACATGACATGGCAATGAGAGCAGAGCTTACATGTCAATATTGCATTTGCTTAAAGTTTCTATTAAATATTTTTGGTGTGTGAGCACTGGTTTGGCTTTATCATGACATAAGTTCATTGGCTTTTTTCTTTTCCTTTATTCGGTGTCAGTTTACACTGTGCATTGTGCTTGCTTATCAGTCAATGGTATTGGGCATAGTCACATGGAATATGTTACGGGATTATCATTTGGTTATTTTAGTTCAAGATGCTATATACCCTTTGAAGAATTACTTTGGTGGTTTGCATGTCTCTAGATGCTTTGATTGACCTCTGAAAAATTCCATTTGTTTGCAGCGGCTTTGGAATTTCTCAACGGGTAAATTTCTGAAAACTTACACAGGCCATGTGAATTCGAAGTACTGCATTTCTGCTACCTTTTCCATAACAAATGGGAAGTATATTGTGAGTGGATCTGAGGATAATTGTGTCTACTTGTGGGAGCTCCAGTCCAGGAGAATAGTTCAGAAGTTAGAAGGTCACAGTGATCCTGTCATATCAGTGTCATGCCATCCAACCGAAAACATGATTGCCTCTGGTGCTCTAGGAGAGGACAGAACAGTTAAAATATGGACTCAAGAGGACTGAATTATTCCCTTGATAGGAGATTCTGCAGCATAATTGCTTCTTACCTATCTATCTCTCATCCTCTTTTTCCTATGAGTGGGTGGAGTGAAATAGAGTGGTGTACTATTGTGGGCAAAAGAGATCTTCTTTGTCTTGGTAGAATTAATATGCCACCCTAGTGTTTTTCTTAGGTTTTCTTTATCATCTAACTTAAGTTTAATTCTGACCGTGCACATTATCTTTTGGTATGAATAGAATTCATGATGCTAATATACGTGATTGTGTAGTAGTGTTAAGTGTGTGTGTGTGTGTATAATCAACTTGAGCTCAATGGGGGCCTATAGAGGTTAGAATATGTAAATTGACAAAGATTTTGGTTCTTTATTTAATTTTGTCGTCTTTCTTCATCCTACAAGAAAAGTTCAATTTTCAGCTCTCATTATGATGCTATCTAAGGGGGTTCCTTGTGGAGAAATTGATCATTTTGGTAAGTTTTGGGACAGGAAATATGGGAGAAATTAAAAGCTGGGGACAACCGAAGCGCCCTTATATTGTTCCATATCCAATCAAAGGGTCACCTTAGCTTCCAAGATAACATATTTTAATATCAATAAACAAGTTGAATAAGGTAACGTGCATATCTCCAAAGAAAATATTTTTTCTTTATATATATATATATATAACGATGGGATTTTAAGCTTATCTGAACTGAGATGCTGATTGCGCATCATCAAAATATCAAATTATGGATAGTAGTAGTGGATGAACAAACTACACTAAAAATTTTACAAAAAAATCACAAGAATATATATATATATATATATCATAAAGATGAAGAAGAATTGTCTCTGTTATAAATTTAAAATTTATATCATTCCCATCCCATGTCAAATCCCACATGCTCTCCATAACCTAGCCAAATCATCTCATGCATTAAAGTTACTCTTTTCTTTTTTAATGTGAAAAAAAAAATAAAATTATTTTCTTTCTAATACAAATAATAAATATAGTAATTTAATTAATATTACATTAATTTTATAAGAAAATCGAATATAATTATTTAAAAGAGGAGTTGGACCACTAGCATAATTATATTCAACTTGTTTGGTATAATAAAATGATACAAAATCAAGAAAAGGATTATATATTGAATAAAGAGATGCCTATAACCAATTTAATAAGAATAATATATTTCAAACCAATTTTATATATTTTTTATTTATTCATTTTATTAAAAATAAAAAATAAAAATAAAAATAAATAATCTCTCTCCAAAAATAAAATTCCAAAAGAGGAAGCTAAGGAATTAATTTGAGTGGAGTCGTGAATCATGCATGTGAAGCCAACATCAATGAACAGTAGCTTAATTAATTAATCCCGCACTGAACCGTTCTCCTCGAACAAAGAATTTGACATCGGACACAGCATTAATTTTCTTTTTATTTTATAAACTATTGCCCCAATCTCATAATTTATGATTTTCTTTTAAAATAATCAATTCTTATAAGAATATATATCAATTATTTTTATTATATTTTCATAAAATTATAACAATTCTTGAGAGGTATCGAAGTGGAAAAAAACACGTAGATCGGAGAAGTTGAGGTGGATCTCACCTCGTCTCCATTCGGCACCAACTAGTGCCTACAAGTACCATGCGGATGATATAATTTTTGACATAAAAAATACTTTCAATATAACGTAATATTAAATTTGTCTCTAACCCGATAGATACTGAATGGAGTCACTAGTTCAAACTGTCGAGTATGGTACACAATCCAAGTGTACGTAATTCCCACGTTGGCCGAGACATCAAATATAACAATAACTCACATGACACACATTAAATGGTAAAATCCAGATATCCTAAATTACACTAAGTGTTTGTGTTACCTTTCTCATAGAGAATCAGGAGGAAGATCCCTCTTCCTTGATTCTCCGGGTACTCACTAGGCCTTGATTGTTGGAGAGTTAACGCCATGAACACACCCCCGACGCTAGGCCTTCTTTGTTGGACATACAGAAAAAGAAGTAGAGCTCTCCCACCTTAAAGAGCTATTTCCCGATCAATTCTTTTAATTTCTATATATATGTTACAGAAATTTTGGAATGGATATAAGTACTAAATACAACAGCATTAAAAAGAAGAAGTAATATTGAATCTAACAGTATAATTAGTAGCAGTTGTTAAGAGTCTAAAGTATGAACAAACAGAAAAAAAGAAATTATATCCATGAGTGGAATAAGGGTATTAATTTAATTGGGTTAGAATAATTTAATTCCCAATCAAGATCCTTCATATCTTCAAGACAGATCAGCTTACCAAAGCAAAAGTTTTTAATACTAATTAATTAATTAAAGGCTAATTATATATAAGAGTAGGACTTTTCATGTGTATGCTTCCCTCTTTCTTTTTTTTTTTTTTTTTTTTTTCTCCTTTCTGCCCTAATAATTATTATCATCCATCCATCCATCAGCGGGGTCATCTTGTCTCCCTCCCTCTCAATCGTACCACACACACACACATATATATATATATATATATATACATGATAGTTGTACCCTGATCAAGTTGAACAAAAAATCTTTCATGCTTATATATTTACCGTTACGTATAATCTTTTTTGTAGATATATATTATGCTAAAATATATATTATGGTGTCACTTAGTTACTACTATGGGAGTAATTCAAATTTTGTGTAAAACTAGTGAATGAGAAGAGACCATCTGTGAATAATTGGTCTTGTTAACAACGCGGAGAGGAAGCATCCCCAGAAAATGGGAGGTTCGAGAAAAGGTGTCACATGGCGAAAATGAAAAATAATATTTGTCAAGAAAGGTTCGCTAAAATGGTGGTAAATACAATAACATATAATAATACTACATAAAGAATCTCATGCAAATAAACCCATATTATTATCACTACTGTTTATCCCATATACATATATATATATATATATATATATATATATATTATATATATATATATATATATATATATATTAAAGAAGAAAAAAAAAGTTAGAGAGAGAGAAAGAATTTGGAAGCACCCTCAGGACAGGGTATATGAAACATTTTCAAACGTGCCAATAATATATATAACAAATATATATTCTTGTTTCATCTTTTATTTCTTTATGTCATATCATCTAGCTAGCAACTCCACTGGTCTACATAATTTTCCATTTATTTTAATTTCCCTTTGATTTATTTTTTTATGGGGACCTTTACTCAATTTGTTCGTACAGCTATAAAGATACAGACGAAATAGAAGTCCTTGAAACTGTCTGGAAAAAAAAAAAAAAAGTTCCTCTAAACTCAGGCTTCTCCTTCATATATATATATAAATCTTTAATTTTCTTTGTCCCTTAATTTACCATTTAATTTCTCCGTCCGTCAGAATTGTTGAACAAACAAGGTCGTCGGGAGCGCCATGGATCCGTTAGAAGCACACTGGTTCTCCAAATTGGTAAGCCTATTAATTAATCATCAAGAAAAATTCTCACTTTTCACTATTTTCTATATATATTTATCACGATATATATGTACATTATATGTGTATATATATATATATATAGGAGGAAGCCGATGATGATTCCGACGACTTCATAAATCAATGGGAGATAATGAAATCTATAAACAATTTTGATAATATTCCTCTTCCTCACTCAGCTGCTGGGAGCTACTCATCAGCTTATCCATCTTCAAGCAGTGAAAGCATTCAAGAAATTTCTCCGACCCACAAATTAGAGACTAATTATAATAAGATTATTTCTTTTGGTGACTCTAACTCGCCAAAAAGCAGCGATTTTTACGGCAGGGTGCTCAAATGTACTGTTAAGACTGAGTCCACCAAGATGACAACAACATCAGCTGCGAATGCGATACCTATTGGAGAAATGATGAATTTCTCATCACCACAAGTAGTACTTTCTCCTAGCTTCATTTTTGGTGGTTGTGAAACACAACCAGTTTATAAGAAGGGTTACAATAGGAGTCCTTTGCAAGCTCAAGATCATGTTTTAGCCGAAAGAAAACGCCGAGAGAGACTTTCCGAGAGATTTGTTGCTTTGTCAGCCATGATTCCTGGCCTCAAGAAGGTACCAACAAATTTAAACAGCTATCTTCCTTTGACTCGCTTAAATTTTTAAAATTGATGTCTTAATTAGTGAATTAAATTTGTTGTGATCAGTTGGACAAGGCATCTGTGCTAGGAGGAGCTATAAAATACCTAAAACAGATGGAAGAAAGAATAAAATTGCTGGAAGAAGAGAAGGAAATTAGGAAACAAGAGGAATTATCTTCTTCAAAGAGGACACGAATTATTGCTTCTTCTTCCTCCGATGATCAGACTGTTGGAAAATATAAGAACTTTCACACTTTTGCAACACAAATTTCCAGAAAATTTGAACACTCAAAACTGATTTTTCAATCAAACTCTCAATCCTTTTTCTCTTATTTCTTAGCTTATTTTTACATTGCATATGTGAGGGGTATTTATACTAACATCAAATGAATCTAAACCATACAACACATCATCTAAATACCATACACATATACTCCCTTTTTACCTACAAATACACCTACCACCATGAGGTGTACACTTATCTATCTACCCAATACACCTCAACCCATGAGGTGTATAATTTCTAGAACAAGTTTAATTTTCAACACTCCCCTTTAAACTTGTTTTACGATGCCGAGCAAATTTCTCAATCTGACAAAATCTTCTTGCTTGAGCGGTTTAGTGAATATGTCGGCAATTTGATCTTTTGTTTTCACGTACTCGAGTTGTACATCCTTTTTTTCGATGCACTCCCTTATATAGTGAAAGCGGATATCAATGTGTTTGCTTCGATCATGGAACACCGGGATTCTTGGCTAATGCAATAGGTGACTTGTTGTCGACACAAATTTTGATTGGATCCTTTTGTATCATACTTAGTTCCTTCAACAAGTTTCTCACCAAACTGCATGGCAAACACATGAAGTAGTTGCTACATATTCTGCTTCCCCACATGGATAGTGTGACAATCGGTTGGTTTTTCGACCTCCACGTAAAAGCGGTGTCCCCCATGAAAAACACAAACCGGATGTGCTTTTACGATCATCTATATCTCCACCACCTCACTATCGGTATATCCTACAAGCTTGTACTGATTAGAAACCGAGTATAGCAAGCCATTATCAATTGTACCTTTGATGTAGCGTAGGATTCTCTTAGCATTCTTGAAATGGGTGGTTGTCGGATTTTCCATGTATCGACTCACAAGTCCAACGGAAAAAGAATGTCAGGTCTTGTGCACGTTAAATAGCGTAAGCTTCCAACTAAACTTTTTGAAGAATGTCGGATCTATTCTTTCACCTTTATCATGCTTGGATAACTTGACTCCAAATTCCACTGGGGTGCTTATCGGCTTGCAATCGTTCATTTTGAACTTCTTGAGTATCTCCGTTGCATAGCTTTCTTGGGAGATGAATATGCCTTCTTCCTTTTGCTTGACTTCAATACCGAGATAGTATGCCATTAGCCCGATGTCGGTCATTTCAAACTCTTGAGTCATCACTTTCTTGAATTCATCAAACATCCTTGGATTACTTAGGTGAAGATGAGATCATCTACTCGTCTACACACGATCAAAATTTCTCCATCTTTGATTTTGACATAGAGAGCATGTTCATAGGGACACTTGGTGAAGTTGTTTTTAATAAAGTACTTGTCGATGCGGTTATTCCACGCTCTTGGTGCTTGCTTCAATCCATAGAGAGCTTTCTTCAATTTCAACACCTTGTCTTTTGTTATCTTTGACTTCGTAGCCCGATGGTTGTTGAATGTAGACTTCCTCTTCAAGGACTCCATTTAGGAAGGCAGATTTTACATCCATTTGATGTATTTTCCACTTGTTTTGAGTTGCCAATGAAATGATTAGTCTAATAGTCTCTAATCGAGAGCAACAGGTGCGAATACCTCATCATAGTCAATTCCAGCTTTTTGACTATAACCTTTTGCTACAAGCCTTGCCTTATGCTTTTCGATTTCTCCCTTAGCATTTCTCTTTGTCTTGTACACCCATTTGACACCAATTGCCTTGTGCCTTTTGGGAAGTGAGGTGAGTTCCCATGTGTCACTTTTCTCGATGGCACCGATTTCTTCATCCATCGCGTCTCTCCACTTTTTCTCTTGTATGCTGGCTTCTTGAAAGCCTCACGGTTCTCAATGGCAAAAAAGACAAAATAATGTAAGGTTATCTTGTCGGTCGTTACCTCTCATAGAGATCTTGAAGACTTCGTAGGTCGTGGCTCATTTCTTTCATCTTGGCTTCCACTTGATGATGACAAAGGTGATGAGTCTCCTTGAGTGGTTGATGTTGGTGAAGTAAGTGGAATTGTTGGCTCTTGTTGAGTTTCTTCAGATTGTTCTATTTGTGGTCACCGATCTTCAAACAGAGGAGAGAAATTGAAGTCATCTATATGAGATCCAAAATCCCATAGTCCTTCTTCGTTAAACATCACATCTCGACTTATCACAATCTTCTTATTGTTCGGATTGAACAACTTGTAGCCTTTAGAATTTGTGGTCATAGCCGGATGAAGATGAAACTTTCGCTTTTATCATCAAGCTTTGTTCTTTTTCTCATCCGGAATATGAACATGGGCTATGCTTCGAAGACTCTTAGGTGAGAGATGCCGGGCTTTCTTCCACTCCATGCTTCCTCGCGTGTCTTTCCCCAAACACTTTTTGTTGGAGATCTCGTTGGATAAGTAAACCGAACAGTCGCTGCGCCCCAAAGCTCCTGGGGCGTTTCTTTTTGAGCATGCTCGAGCCATGTTGAGGATTGTTCTGTTCTTCCTTTCTACCACACCATTTTGTTGGGGGATCTAGGAACCGTTATTGGTCGTCGATAATTCCATTTACTTCACGGAACTCTTGAAACTCCTTGGAAGTAAATTCTCCACCGGTCGGATCTCATGGCCTTAATCTTGTGGTCACTCTCTTTTTCAACAATGGCTTTGAACTTCTTGAATACTCCAAAGACTTATTCATTTCGTTTCAAGAAGTATACCCAAGTCTTTCTTGAAAAATCATCAATGAAGAGAAGAAAATAGTTACTGTTACCGTGAGATCTTGGGTTGATAGGACCGCACACGTCGGTATGGATTAGCTCGAGGGGCTTTTTGGCTCTTGACTCGACTCCCTTTGGGAAGCTTTCCCGATTGCTTCCCGAGTAAACACCCTTCACAAAGTTGATCGGGATGTTTGATGCATGGTAGTCCATTCACCATCTCCTTCTTAGATAGCAGCTCTAACCCTCCAAAATTTAGATGCCCAAACGAAGATGCCAAAGCCACGATGTATCTTTTTGTAACAAGCTTTTAAGACACTTTTGCAACATCGTTTTGAATATTCAAAGGAAACATTCTATTCTTTGACATCCGCACCTTGGTAATTAAATCTCCTTCGCCATCTCTTATACAAAGACTACAATTTTTCATTTGAATATCATAGCCTTTTTCTAAGAGTTGACCCAAACTCAAGATGTTGCTTTTCATATTAGGCACATAGTAGACATTTGAAATAAACTCGATGTCTCTCATCTTTTAAACGGATAAGAATGTTACCTCTTCCTTTCATTGCTATTGTGGAATCATCTCCAAACGAAATATTTCCACTTATTGACTCGTTTAGCTCCACAAACATGTCTTTTCTTCCACACATGTGATTGCTTGCACCACGGTCAAGATACCGGGAATTTGCTTGGCCGTCATCAATCTCTTTTCGTGCTAGAAGAAGAGTTTCTTTATCATCGGCCCCTCCCCCCCCAACCAATCTAATACTTCCTTCATGTAGTTGGGGCGCTGTCTCCTCGACTCTATTGTTGGGAGATCTACATTCAAGCATAATGTCCAAACTTCGACAATTATAGCACCGAATTTGAGATTTGTCATACCTCGAGTTTGGATTGCCTCCTCCACGACCTCGTGTTGAACTTTCTCCTTTCTCATAGTTGTTGTTGGAATTGTTATTGTTGTAATTCCAACCTCGTCCCCAGAGAGCGATTTTCGCCTCGTCCACGGCCTCTACTCTACTGCCTCGGCCTCGTTGGTTTCTATCATTCCCAACACTTTCTTCTTTCTCCTTAGGATTGAATTGCATCTTAAGGAGTTGCTCCCACAATCCCTTGCTTCTTTTTATGCTCATTTCTTCATATGCTTGTAATGACCCATTGAGTTCATCAATGGTCATTTCTTCCAAATCTTTTGTTTCCTCAATTGTTACTGACGATGTGCTCGAATTTTGGATCTAACGAGCGAAGTATTTTTTCCATAATTCTCACATCGTCTATCTTTTCACCATTTCTTTTTAATTGATTAGAAACAGTTGCTACTCTTGAGAAATAATCTAGAATAGACTCGGATGCTTTCATATGTAAGGATTCAAACTCACCTCTTAATGTTTGGAGACGAATCTTCTTCACTTTTTCGACTCCTTTGTAAGAGGTTTGCAACTTCTCCCATGCTTGCTTAGCGAAAGTTGCACTCGAGATCTTTTCAAAACCATCATCATCTAATGCTTGATAGATGAGGTAGAGAGCTTTCTTGTCTCTCTTTCTTGAATCCTTCAAAATTGTATTTTGCTCTTGTGTAGAAGAGCCTTCATTTTCTGGCTCGCTAAAGCCTTTCTCTACGACATCCCAAACATCGTGTGCTCCAAGGAGAGCCTTCATCTTGATACTCCAATTGTCATAATTGTTGTTGTTGAGAGTCGGGACTTGGAAGGATGCCACACTATTTGCCATATTGCTCAATATATAGAGAATTTGAAAATTTCGATTGCACGGATAGATCCGGAACGTCGAAAAATTTCAAGAGGATCGGTTGAAAAAATTCTGACCTTTTTTGGTCAACTGGTCAAAGTCAACGGTTTGGTCAATGCTCAAAGTCAACGACTTGGTCAACGGGCAGGTGGCTCGGTCAACTTAGCTCAACTCGGCTGGACTCGGTTCCAACTCGGCTGACTCGGCTGAACTCGGTGAGTGGACTCAGTTTCTGGCAGCAACTTCCGGAGGCTACTGGAGGCTCGTCTGAACTCAGATCGGAGCGATTTTGGTGGCGTCGGATTCCTCTCGTCGAGAGCTTCGATTTGATATGAAATACGGTATATTTCCAACTACGCTCTGATACCAATTTGTTGGAAAATATAAGAACTTTCACACTTTTGCAACACAAATTTCCAGAAATTTGAACACTCAAAACTGATTTTTCAATCAAACTCTCAATCCTTTTTCTCTTATTTCTTAGCTTATTTTACATTGCATATGTGAGGGGTATTTATACTAACATCAAATGAATCTAAACCATACAACACATCATCTAAATACCATACACATATACTCCCTTTTTACCTACAAATACACCTACCACCATGAGGTGTACACTTATCTATCTACCCAATACACCTCAACCCATGAGGTGTATAATTTCTAGAACAAGTTTAATTTTCAACACAGACAACCTCCGGCTCTTCTTCTTCCGATGATGACAATAACTCGTCGTCGGAGATATTCAACATCGACCCACCACCGGAGATTGAAGTTAGAATCTCCAACACGAATGTGCTGGTCAGAGTCTACTGCGAAAAACGAAATGGGATAATTAAAGAAATTCTGGGTGAAATTGAAAAGCTTTGTCTTGGAATTATTAGTAGTAGCGTTATTCCATTCGGTACCACCAGACTCAATATTACCGTCATTGCACAGGTATATTATATTATATATATATATATATATATATATATATATTTTGTACCTTCTGTTTACGTACCTAAAAGATTCAAGGGTTTTTCTTTTTTTCTTATTATTATTTTTTTTTTAACTGTGTGCAGATGGATAGTGAAGATTGCATGAGGGCACAGGAAATTGCAAATAGTATAACAATGGCTATCCAAAACATAATTAATGTAATGTAATGGACGAACTGTGTTTGAATTTAATCTTGTTTCGTAGTTTTTCTTCTGTTTTCATATGTAATCAGTTGAACAGAAGGGCGATATTCCATGCCACAAACTACTTGAGCTGCTGCAGCAGCTTAGGAATTTTTGCGTGGTTGATTAATTAATCACGTTATTCTCCATTCTAAGTGTTCTTTTTAATGAAACTTTTTTAGTTTTTTCCTATCATATGGGATCTTATATTGTTGTGAATCAAACATTATTTCTCCCGAAAGAGAGGAGGAAAAACTAGGAATTTCATTACCTTGATTGTCGTTTATTCATGAAAAGCATAGATGAATAAATGTCTCGATATGTTTTGTAACTAAAAGTTTTATGTTCTAGCTGAAATCAAATATTGTCAAAACAATAAATCTAGAATAAAATTTTGAAATTTACCCTCAAGTAATCCACTTGGAAAAGTGAAACTTACTAAATTTCATAGTTTAAGCTTAAATTTTGTTATTAATAGCATATAAATAAAGATGATTAATCATCGTACACACTCATTTTGACCACCGATATAAGGAGAGAACAAACATATTCACAATTTTTACAATGATATATATATATATATATATATATATATATATATATATATATATATATGATTATTTTACAAAGAACATTGTTTCAATAAAAATATATACAAACTGTCAAATTATTTTAGCTCATGATCACCATCTTTTTTAACTTTTGAATCAAACATATTCTTATCCAACAACCATTGTACTAGGAATTGTCAAATCCAATTTCATGGGAACAAACTATATATGGTAACAAGTGTTATAAGTCCCTCATATTTCCTATCTTTAAAAAAGAAAATCCTCATTTTCAAAGTCATTTTCTTGAACCAGCCATTCAAAAAAAAAAAAAAAAAATGTATTTATATATTTATGTTTTAGATCAAACGTGCAAGGTAATTATATATATATATATATATTTTAAGTTTTTAAACCCTAAAAATAAAAGTACTCTTCTAAGCATTTTATAGTGTTCTTTCTTGTAATGAAGGCCACAATAAATTTAGTATTATGAAAGTTTGTTTTCTAAGCATTCCAAATAAAATCAACACAATCTTTTTAGAATCCAATATAGAATCTTAAATTTTGAACGGAGGAATAAGGGTTCAGAATAAGACTATTATTGGCTGACTGGTCGTAGTACTTGAGAATTTAGTGGGAAAAAAAAAAAACAAAACAAAACAAGAGGGATAATAGGAATTTAGAAAAATTTCTTATCTGTCATTACCGAAATTGTTCTGTTAGATAATTCACATCCAAAAATAAGTGCATATCACGATGGGAGCTCTTTTCTGCATATCTTCTGGTGAATGCAGATCGAGTGATATATATATAAAATTGGGTAGCAACTTGCAAAAACAATACTATCATTTTAAAATATTGCAGAGTTCGTGTATTAAGAATGTTTAAATAATCGTTAATGACAACTATTATAAATGTTTTTTTCGATAATTAATGATTAATTAGGTCCTGCTTCTCTTCTTCTGCATATGAACACTTACACTTTTCTTGTCTCTTATGTTTTTATTCCTACTCACTTAATAATATATATATAGTAAATATTCTATTTCTTAGATATTCCAATTTAAATTATCAGGTGGTTTTTTTTAAGTTTTGTAATCTTATCACAAATTGAGTTTGGAGAATAAAATCTAATTTTTAATACACTAAAAAGTAGCCTTCGCTAAATTGGAGAAGAAAAAAAATAAAGAATTTCCACCCCGATATACGCGCAATATTTTAAAGTGATTAGTTTTTTTTTTTTTTTTTTTTTTTCTTTTAATTTTTTATAATTATAAAAAGTGATTTGATACTTTGACAGCTCAACCAAATCATTTTAATTAGAAATTAAATAATACTTAGCCCTTTATTTTAATTTTAACATAACTTTCTAAAATATATCTTTGATTTTTATTTTATTTTATCAAAAAAAAAAATGTTGATGTCATTAAATTTATGTGAAGTTTTCATTAATAATTATTATGAAAGGTACAGTTTGCACGAAGCATGTATGTAAAAAAAAATTGAATATTTTTATTTATTTTAATATTTTAAAATTGAATTTCTATTTTGTCACGATCCGGAGGTTGGCTACCCGCTCCGATACCAACTATCACGACCAGGACTTATAGGCTCATGCCGTGACTATGGGCCTAACAACACTCAGTGTCAACTATTTGATGTTGTCATCACTACACCAAAAGGATACCCCGAGTTGACTATGAGTACCTAAGTTCATTCTTATATATCATTACACATTTACTTATTATTTTAATGTGGGACGGGATATCACATATTTGATTTTTCTCTCTCTATTTTAGAATTTTCACACTTATGCTTAGTAACAATACGTTTTTCATACTTCTAATTATAAGATCTTTAATTTCATAATAAAAAAAAAAAAAAAAAAAAAAAAAAAAAAAAAACATAAACACACAAATTCCTCGAGTTGAGAAATTAAATGTTAATAGTAAAACTTAAAATAACTTATCTCAAACTCTTGCTCCCCCGACACACATTAATTATTGGTTTTATCTTTTTAAGGTTTATAAATAATTTTACTATCATTAAAGATACGGTTAATAAGTAATAGTTTTTGAGTATCCGACGTCTAATAATTATTAGAAACACTTGTTTGACATGTCACTTACTTGTGAGCGTCTAAAAGCGTGAGTGCCTCGGAAGAAGTCTGGTTGACCGGACAACGAGTGGGGGTTAATGGACAATACCCCCAAAAAGGAGCATTTGTATAACATTAGACCTAGTTGTTGGTTGTTCTTATAATTACTATGAAATTTGTAAACTTAATTGTGATGGTAAGAAATACAATTTTAATACATCGTGGGTGTAGATCTTTGGAACTAATAATCATATAAATTTTTGTGTCTTATACATTCTTATTGTTTATTTTCTTATAATAATTGTTCGTGTATGTTTTGATCCCAACAATAGTTTCATTTGTAATCTAACAAGTTATTAATTTAAATAATGTTGAATCAAAAAGTTTTAAAAAGAGAAACTTCATATGAAGATGATTAAATAAGAAACTTCCTAGCACGGATGAAATTAGCACCTGCATGTCCAGAAAATGGGACAAAGAAAAAAAAAAAAAAAAAAAAAAAAAAAAAGCTGGAACATTTTGACCAGTCGAGCCCGGTCAAAAGTAAGACCTGATTGATCAGGTGTCCATCCACACTCACTATCTTTCCTCTATTCCACACGTGCCGCTTAATGGGAATATTTTATTATTTCCGTTCCGTCCTCGTTGTAAGCGATGATGGGCCCCACAGATTCGACTGAAACAGTCGGGCAGGTGAGGTGTAATAATTGCAGAAGTCGCTGTCTGGATTTCTTCTTTCTTCCTTTCTTCCTTCTTCTAGGGTTTACCTTTTTATTTTTTGGCCGGAGCTAAATACTTATTAAAATGTACGCGCTTCTTCTTTGTCTTTCCCCTTCAATAAAGATGTATAAAGAGAAAGGGAATTCTTGACCTCGACTTTTTAAGGAATATTTGGAAGCTAATTAATCCTCCTTTCTCCATTGAATTCTATACTTTCAGTAAGTGAATCATCTTTTTCTTTTTTCTGTTCATCTAAACTGCTTTTCTTGTTGATTGATCTTGATTCTTTTCTCTTTTCTTTACTGAATTTAATTTCAGAAACTTGTGCCTTCTTTCTTACAGGATTATATAAATTAATTGTGCCCAATTGATGGATTTCTTCACAGCAGACTGGATGTCTGAAATGGTAAGATTTCATCGTAAAGAAGTAGCCCAGTTCATGTTTTCCGGTGGTACGCTAATACTTTCTATTTTTGTTCTGTTCTCCTGACTAAATAGGAACTGGTTGATGCCGCCTTTATCCCAAAATGGCAAATGAACCACCCCAGTAATGACCCTTCTTCAGTTGAAAACCCCGATGTGAATCTTTTTTCTCCCATCTACACTGCTACTACTACTACTACTGATCCTGCAGTTTCTGAAACCGACATCAAGAACAAAGATTTCTACAACAGGAATACCCAAAAAGCTTTTTCTTTTCCTTGTGCAAAGATTATTGCTTTTGAGAATGCATCGGCAAATAACAGAATAGTTAAGATTGAGGCTGACACGGGGTCTCTTGGAGAAATGAACTTCGAGGATCCAATAATTTCCCCAAACTCAATTCAGAAGTTATACGCAGCCTTGGAATTCGGCGGGGAACCTGCTGTTAAAAGAAGCATCACTAGGACAACCTTACAAACTCAACAAGATCATGTCCTAGCTGAAAGAAAGAGGAGAGAAAAGCTGTCTGAGTTATTTGTGTCCTTGTCAACCATGATTCCTGGCCTTAAGAAGGTAATTAAAGAACCAATCAATCAGTTTGTTAAGAGATTAAATTTAATTTCCTTCTTTATGAGTTTAAATTTTTAGAGTTAATAATAATTTTATTCACTTTAATATGGTATCAAAGCTTTTAGAATATGCGGATAATTTATTTCATGACTTTATCATCAGCACACTCATGTGAAATTGAATTAAATTTAAGTATAACAAGGCTCATGAACAATAATTAACGAATGGTGGTAATGAAAGAGTTTGAACTTTACTTATATGATGTTAAATTGTCTATAATATGCACTAAAAATTTAAACTGATAAAGAAATAATAAATTTTATACATCATTAGTCCTTTAGTTTGAATTATTGATTCTTGGTTTAATTTTGTATGTCCACATAATTGTATTTAATTATATGCAATCATATATAAGAGAAAGCTCTGGGTTGGGATGATCACTTAAAATCTTTTCCTTTGGTTTGCACTTACAACTTGCAGGTAGACAAGGCATCAATTCTTGGAGGGACAATTGAACAAATAAAAAAGCTGGAAGAACGCCTAAAGACACTAGAAAAACAGCAAAAGAAGAGGAAAAATGAGGAAACGTTTGTTTCTGCATACCCTAATAAACAACCGAGACTAGTAGTATCTTCAAACGATCATATCGATACATCTTCCTCGGACGACACAAACCTTGACCAGCAGTCATCTGCAGTACCTGAGATTGAAGTAAGAACATCATGCGATGGAAATGTGCTACTCAGAGTACACTGCAGTAAGAAGACCGGAGTTATAAAGGAAATTTTATGTGAAGTTGAAAAGCTTGGCCTTTGCATCATCAATAGTAGTGCTATGCCATTTGGTGATTCCACACTTCATATCAGCGTTATTGCACAGGTAACTAACCATGTCCTACAGTACTCATAATTTTTTCTATAACAAGTACTCCTTCCATTTGTTTTTACTAGTCACACTTTGAAGAAATTGAGATTATTTTACTTGAAACGATGTTTTTATCCTAATACCACTATTTGCTAAATAGTAATTATTCATTTTCTTGAAAGAAAAATATAAAATCGAAAGGTATTTTAATTTTTTCAATCAAAAAATACTTAAAAGATATTGTTTCTTATTTGTACATGTAAAAAACGGATGAAGAGACTACATATACATGTATATTTATATGTATATATGTGTGTTGTGTGTATGAAAACTCATAATTAATGTAGGTATGTGATTTGCTGCAGATGAATGAGCATTTGTGCTTGTTAGAAAAGAGTCTGGAAGAGAAAGTACGACAGGCTATCCTAAAGCTATTATGATTTTGAAGGAAATATGGCAAACATATATGTATATTGACGAATCCTTCCAAGAAGTAAATTAACTTATGATGAGATATTGTTCAATTCAGATTGTAAGAATATATATATGGAAATAGAAAAAAGAAATAGAGAGTGATTCATGAGGACAAGAACAAGCACCATCCTTTCTGCAGCTGATAACTTTTTATGGCAAGAGAGGAAATCCACAAATATCCTTGTTGATATATATATATACATCCACATGTTTTTTTTTTTCCCCTTCCCTCTTTGGTGAGCTTGAGCTTGAACTATATATATTTTTCCATGATATATACACAAATAAAAATTTTTCATTTATTATTTGTATTATTTATGTAATACATAATTAGTTTTTACCCTTATACATGATTGATTATGTATATGTAAACAAAGGAAAGTTGCAAAATCATGGATTTAATGGAAATGCAGACACTATGATTAATCTTTAATTATCGTTGATGTAAGGAAACAAAGTTAGTGTAAGAAGATCAGGGAAACTGTTGTCCAAAAGGGACACACTTAACCGCACCATTTACTCCCTATTTTCCATTTTTAATTAATTAGGGCACTATTTGGTGTTTTCTAGAAGTTGATTGTAGTAAATTATTATGCTTAATGACCATTCTCCTAGGTCACGTGTACTAAAAAAACAGTTAATTAATACTAATTATAATTTTTTTTAAAAATAATAATTTATTCGATACATTTGAAAAAAAAAAAAAAAGAAAAGTAAAGGAGATTATTGTCCTTTTCTTTTTGTGCTTATGATGATTTTAAAGTAAAGATTAACAAAAATGTTTAAAACCAAAATGAGAAATAGAAAATACAAATGATTCTGGAAAAGAAAAACCAACTAATTTCAACTAACTATATATATTGATAATTGGTAGAAAACAAAAGAACCTTGATCATGAAATTACCTGGTTACTAATTAATTAGCCTATGTTATTTGCAACTATTTATTAATGTTCAAAATAATGCAATATATATATATATATATATATATATATATATATATATATATATATATATATATATTATATATATTATATATATATATTCTTGCATATTTAAAAATGTGTGTTTCTGGAGAGTTGAAAAGGTTAAAGGGAAAAAAAAAAGTTTTTCAAAGCATTATCCTCGTTAATTACTTATTTAAGCTTCTTCATTGAATTATGGAGCTCGAATTCACACATGGAGAAAGTCACAGCTGATGATTAATGATTCTAGATCTCTAACTAGACTGGAGACTAAGAATTTGTTGAACTATATATATATATATATATATATATATTTTCAAGAATAATAATAAATAAGTCAAAATTAATTAATTCATTTTAAATTTAGATTACTTCTATTGCTTTCCAATTATAGAGGTAATATGTAAATGTATTAGTGACAAATGGAAATTTTAATTTTCCAAATTAATGATATATGTTATTGCATTGGGGAAAGGGGGAGAAAAGGAGGCTCTAATCATGGATTAATTTAATTTATTGCAAGATTATATATATTACTAATGACCTTAAAATTTTCAAATCAATAAAGTAAACCGAGTAGACAAAAAGAAAATTGTCTACACTAAAGTCAGATGTTTTTTTCTTCACAAGAAAGGACTGTATGATGTTTTTGACAAAGTATTGAAACAAAACACCCTTTGTTTCAAAGTAAAATTGCGTAAAATCTAAAAAATTATTTGTTAATTTCAAAGAAGATTATTAAATTGTGAATTGGATCCTAATTAGATGAATAATTAATCTAAAATTTAAGTAAGAATGAACATTTTTAAATTGTGAATAATTATTTTTATAATTTTATCCATGGAGTAGTGTCAGAAAATGATTTGCTGAGCAGAAAAAGATAATCCATGCATATTATATAATGCTAATTTAACCAACTAATGACGAATTTTATAGTTTTATTACATACTAGTGACGATCGAGACAATAAATTAAGGAACTGGGGTAAGACAATGGTTCTACTGTGTTTGACTTGAAAGAATTTAAACACGCCAACAAAAGTTCAAAAAAGTTTGAGACGATTTAAGGTAACAAAACTTTATTGTATTCTATTCTATGTTTTATGTCATCGGATGAACATGCAGGAAACCTTACCAAGAAATCGGGACGAGGATGCCATTTTTGACCTATTTCTTCTTCTAACAAAATTTTTTAAGTAATTGATGATGATTATGTCTAAGTACTCAGAATCTGATCATGCAAATTATTTACGCGGAAATAAAGAAATGTTTAGCTAATATGCATGGTGCCCGACCGCCCGCCTTCTCAGTCATCTTCACACCCATTTTTCTTACTTACCCATCGTTATCTTGTAATTAATTTATTAATGTAAGAATAATTCAGTATCTTTTTTCCTTATCTTAATTGGTCGGAGGGGATTAATCTTTCTTGTTTTTCCAGAAGTACGAAGTATCTAGCACAATATATCACACTAAAAGAAATAATAATCATTGACGCTGACAACCACACTTCCCAGGTAGGAAAATATTTGATAATTAAATTGATTCGTTTGTGATCTATATGTCTTCTTATATATAACTAACCTACCTTCCTCTAAAAACATTTCAAGAAAGAATCAGATATAGTTACCAAGTCCAGCTTTTTGGGACTTTCATGATCATATATATCTAATTAAGTCCCAAAGTTTAGTTCATTTCTTTCTTCGTTCTTGAATCTTGATCTTCTGCATTTATTTGTGTTCCTAATTATGGATGGGTTAACAGCACAGTGGTTTTCTCAGGAATTAATGGTGAGTATAGTCATCAAATTGCATGCATGCTTAATTTTTTATTTTTAACTTACTAATTACTGATGAATGTACTGAATTAATTTAATTCTTTGGAATTTTAGGAAGTGGATGATCATGATGATGTACAATATCCATGGCAGATGGCAAAATCAATCAAAGACTGCTGCACTCTGGATAGTCTTTGTATGACTAATAATGAATATTCAAGAATTGCTGAAGCTTCCCAAGTCTGCATTTTGCAACCGCCAGCTGCTGCAAAACAGGATTTGAACGGTTACACTTGTTATTCTCAGAAAACTAGCCATGAACATGATGATCGTCAGTTCTCTTCTGTCCCTTCCACCAAGATTATTTCTTTCGGGGAAATCTATGGTGCACAGGAATTTGATAAGTCCGTTTATAAAAGGTACGATAACGTCAACATGATGCCAACAGTAGAGACTCAAAATAATAGCGTTTTAGCCGAAAGAAAAAGGAGACAAAGGTTGACTCATCTCTTCATATCTTTGTCAACCATTATTCCAGGTCTAAACAAGGTAACTATCCAACTCATAATTTTAATTTACTAATGCGATTCGGACTCACAAGACGGTATAGTTACCATGGGTCTAATAGTATCTACTTGGTATTATTGCTATTGTATTAAAACTAAAAAATTCTCAGAGTGTACTATGAATATTTAAATTCATTTTTATAAACTATTACACATTCATTTCAACTTTCAGAGTATCACATGGTCAAGATTTATTGTGTACTTAATTAAGTTTCTCTTTGCACGCAGTTGGACAAGGCATCCATACTTGCCGGTGCAATTGAGTATTTAAAACAACTCCAACAACGTATACAAGTGCTTGAAGAAGAAGAAAAGAAAGAAAAGAGAAGGAAATATGAAAAATCAGCTTTGGTTAGTTACGATCAGAGTGTGGTGGATCAATCGTCACCGGAAGTTAAAGTTAGAACATGCAACGGGAATGTACTAATGGAAATCTACTGCAGAAAGAGACCTAGGATTTTAAACGGCATTCTTTGCGAAATAGAAAAGCTTCATCTTTGTATCATCAGTACTAGTGTTATACCATTTGGAAACACTGCACTCCACATCACCATTACTGCGCAGGTATATATAAATGTCCAAAAGAATCAAGAATCTTCCAAGTTTTTGGGAGATGCTAATGATCAACTTCATTAACCAAACAAAGAAAAAAGGGAATTTAGAAATTAAACTTCATGAAAACCTAGCTAGCTCGAAAAGATTTAAGTTTGTCTGTATAAGAAGTTAAACTTAATTTTGTCAAATTAATTATGATGTTAATTTATGTGGCTTTTTGTGTGTCAGGAGAGTGGTGAATTCTGCATGAGGGCACAAGATGTTGCAAATGCCATACGAGGGACTATCTTAAATTAAGCTGGTGTAATGGGAGCTTAGAATTTTGCTTTGTCTATAGATTGCTCAACAGTTTCCTTAGTTTAAAATTAAGTTTTTTTTTTTTTTTTTTTTTTTTTTTTGCAATTATATGTAGAATCTTGATTTCCAGATATATGGGATCTTGGTGTTCTCGTACGTAGTATATCCACCTTAATTTGTTCCAATGACTAAAACTTTCTGATCACCTTAATCCAAATTCAATGCGTTAAAAAATTATAAGACACTATAAATTAGCCAAAAATCATAATAAGTATGATAATAACGTATTTTGAAATGCATACTTCTTTATCTACATTATATATGATTAAGACTACACCTCTCACTTTGATACCGCATAAAGCCAGACCACACATTATTGTAGTAACAATTTTTTAGGCACTTTTAAAAATTTAGTAGGCAATAAAACCACGTTAGTGCTTAAAATCTCGGGTGCTGCTTATCATCATCAAACTCCCTGTCTCCAAAGTAAGCGTCTTGGGAAAAACATGTTAGGATTTCCTGGATGGATTGGTCTGGCGCCGTAAAATGAAAACGGACAAAATAATTCAGCAGTTTACAAAAGAATCAAATCCCTAGACCATGTAGTAATTTAAAAAAAAGAAAAAAAAAGAACAAATACAAAATAACTTGAAAATATATATATATATATATATATATATATATATATATATATACTATTAAAAACGTACATACTAGAATATACTACATGTTTATAAGTTCCATCCATTGCCAGCGTGATGAACATTGGAAGTTTGCTGCAAAGACAAAAGTAAAAATAACAATATATACATATATATATAGCCACCACAATAATATAATACAAGACAGAGGCTCGAAAGGGACTTGAGCTGTGGATTACAAACAAGAGATGGTATAGTACTGTTTTACTTCTTGTCTTCTACACAGATCATCTTAGTTAGAGAAAGAATCAGCAAAAAGAATTGATCCATCCATCCTATGCTGACACTAATATATCATATAATATATATATACATTTATACTATCTAATCTAAATTTCCATAAGTTTTGGGATGGGAAAGAAGAAGATAAAGAAATATGATTCCCGGTAGGCTAAATTGCGATCTTATGACAAATGTGTCCAAAGATGAGTTGGGCCTCGAGCGATCTCTTGGTAGAACAAAAAAAAAGGTGGGGGTAAAGACAATGACCATTCGGGAGGCCGAGCCCATTGAACTTTGCATTTTTTTTCTTCCCTGAAAGGCACGATATATCTTAGATAGGTTGGGTTGGTCACTAGATAGAAAACTCTTACTTCAAATTTTAAGCAGTTGTATATATGAGTCAAGATTCAAACATTCGACCTCAGAGGTGCTCTTTACCAGTTCAGCTGCACTTTGGAGTTACTGCCCCATTGAACTTATATAATACTAAAAGATGCAAAAACAACTCAGTAACTTGGAGGAGTTAATAAGCGGACTCATAAAGCTTTTCTTCAGGGCGGATGGTCGAGGGTTCGAATCCCCTGAGGTGGTTAGCGCCACGTTAAAAGGCTCTAGGTCAGGCCGAATCCAGATTAGTCGGCCCGTGTAGATTCGGATATCGGATGTTTAAGCACAAAGAAAAAAAAATGCAAAAACCGATCTAAAATGGACCACACGATTTTCTATTCCTTAAGGTTATTCTGGAACGAAATCTGCCTGCATGAAGATACCGAAAGAGAAAACAAAAGAATAATTGAATTGTCATAAAATTAGGTGAACTTTTTACATCGTCAATTATCAATATATAATAAAACTTGTATTAATTATTAACTCGTGAGTTTCCATATATTGATCTTTACAAATCAATTAGTTAATAGTATCCTTTTATGGAGTAATTATCACTCCTTCCGATTTCGATTTCTGATTTTGATTTAATACTGTTATTTTTAACAAAAGAAAAAATTTGTACGTGCTTTATTTTACAGTAAAAGTCATGTACAAAACAAGATTAGTGCCTTAAACAGATGAAAAAACGGATCAAATGAAGTTGACCAAAGATTATATACTATATATATATATATATATATATATATAATTGTAGACAGGAGTAAAGAATTCATTAGAAAAGAATTCATGAACTACCTTACTAGCCTTAAAGATTCTACCAAATTTGCATCCACTTTCAACAAACTTATTCATGCGTGTCTATATATATATATATATATATATATATTACTTACCAATGCATGCGTTACATAATTGTAAAATTTATCTATCTTAGAAAACATTATTAATTAATTCATGGTATTGTTAGGAAAATAGTACAAGTAAAAAATTATTTATTGAAATATGAGTCAAGGTGAATGATTTAAGCAATAATTTCATTACAAACGCTAAAGCGCAACTCTATAACAAATTTTTTTTTTTAATTTAAATAAAGTTAAGACTTTAAACCTCGATTGGTATACACATTGATTGATTGGTATATATGTCTATCAATCATTGTGTGTTTAATTGTGTAATTGAAGGAGATGATGGCCAAACAAGGCCCTGTTGATGGTCAAATGGAAAAGGACTTTAGGGTTCATACAAATTATTTTTTAAAAAAACCTTTTCAAAAAAGTTAATTGATAGATAAAGCATCCAAGATGTTAATAATATAACGATTTAGAATAAGACAGCATCACCTTTTTTTTTTTTTATTTTTTTTATTAAGTATCCGATATTTGAACTCATACGAATCGATTAATTCGATTTCATGCGCCAATCCAAATCTTAATCACCTTTTAAGTAATTTCTTCATCCATTATTTTTTCTATTTCATTTTTTATAAACAAAATCTCCTTTCAATTTTTATTATACCCGCCAATATTAAAAAAAAAATCAAAATTATGACATATTCATTTCACACCTAATAATAATAATTCATGTTATAAAATTCATTAACCGACATTAATCATTATTTATTTAAATCAAGTAAAGAAAAAAAAAAAAAAAAAGGGTTCTTCAATAGGACGATTGGAAAACGACAAAATGTGCACGCTGCGTGTTCTAAATTTTAGGGTTAGGGATGCGAAACCATCATTTTCTTCGGGCCACATAAACAAAAGAAAATGTCCGAAAATGTTTTTAATGAAAAAATATAAAAATTTGTTTAGTAAAAATTAAGGTAAATTTGTTTTACGGAAGGAGGGAAGTTTCGTTTATTATTATTATTATTATTAAGCTTAAAATTAGGAGATTTGGATTAGTAAACGGAGTTATAGAGTGAGTGGCGTGGAACAAAGTAAGGGGACAAAAAAGGAACGGTGTCCGAGGAAAATTAATGGGTAATTTCTTGTTAAAATTATTAACGTGTTTTCTGGTGAGGAGTGTGTGCCTTGGGCTCATGGAATTTTAGCAAAGCCCCAAAATCTTTTTATCTTTTCAAATCCCACCTTTTATTTATATTATCAATGCCTTTGGGAATCTTCCTTCATTCAACCCCCCATCTCAATTTTTATTCAAATTTTTATAAATTTGAGTAACTCTTTTAGAAGTAAATAATTTTACTTACCAATCGTTGGTTGATTCAATGACGCATGAGGTTGAGCTTGGTAGGGGGAACCACGATTCGATCCCCCACAATTGTGATTGGGAGGAGTTTAAAGTCGTAATCCCTGAATCCGCTCCGAATCCGGATTAATCGACTAGTGTGGGTTCGGATACCAAAAAAAATAATTTTACTTAAACTAAAAGAGAGGTTTTACTAGTTTACTTATACTATAAAGATTATATGATATGAGCTAAACTATCATATACTCAACCCTAAGGCGTGAGTGAGTTTGTAATGAGTTCTTACTAACTTAAGTAAGGTCGAGAGTTCAAATATCGATTCATGTATGCAACTGTTTAAAATTTGGGGTTAGTACTTCCTCTTGCAATGGACCAACCGGACTCGAACGGGTCTGGGTCTAGATGTGGATTGGTTTAAAGGTACCATTTCATAGTTTGAGACTCATCTAGGATACTTTGTACCCTTAGCCAAAAAAATTGTCATATTCTTTAAAAGTTTAAATTTTTAGAATATGTAACAATTTACCTCAATTGAACATAGTATATTAAGAGACTATAAGTTAAAATTTCAACTATTAGCCCGCCATTCATTGATTATTGTGCAAGTGTTGATCGAAGTTAAATTTTACCCAATGAAGTGGATACTGATGATCTAGAAATGGGAAAGAAAGGGACAGTAGGTTTGGAATCCATTAATTGTGACAAGAAGGGGAAGGTCCAAATATCATAATACATCATTCTCAAGACCCCTCCAAAAGAAAAAGGAAAAAAAAAAATGTAATAGTAATAATAAAATGCATGTGTAATGGAATGCTCGGCCACTTTGTTTGATGAAATGGGAAGGAGTGGTTTTGGTCAAATCTGAGAATTGTGTGTCCAAAGCATTTCTCATTCTGCCCATTTTGATGATATTTGAGATGGGATGGGATGGAGGTGGAATCGGTGTCTGCAGCTATGAGGATAATCTTATGGTCCACTAATACCTTCTCATCTCTGTTCCTGTTGTACATATATAACATAATATAAATATATATATATATATATATATATATATATATATATCCATATATGACCAAATGAAAGTTGGTCATCGGCAGATGCTGTGTTTTTACTTACTAGCTAGTATTGCCATCTTGCAAAAGTACCCTAGGGCACAACGGACACTCCTAAAGCTCCTTTTCTTTTCCAACCTTTTATTTTCAAAATACTACTATTCCACCTTTGTTAAAATTACTCCAATGCCCTTTTACAATCAATTATTATTATATATGTATTTATTGAGAAGGATAAACTCTTTATCTTTATTTATCTATTTGATCGTTGATAGAAGTCATTTGATTATTAGGAGCCTAAAATAGATGAGGCATTACAATTTAATGTCAATAATTTTATAATTGTTAGTTTTATATTCCTATCGTGTTGAGCATGTGGAGTCCGATAAATAATTATCATGAACTCTTGGTATATTGTGTCGCTTCTAGGAATCCGAGGGCATGAGCGCCTCGATAGAGGCCCCTTGCAGGGTGCCTCTGGAAGGTAAATTACTTTTTTTAACATTTGGCCCACTTGTTAGCTTCTTCCGATAATTATTGGCAATTTTATTAATCACCTTAATTGTGAGTTGTGAGTGCATGAAATATAATTATAGTGACACAATGAATGTAAGTATTTGATTGTGTTTCATATTCTTCTTGTTTACTTTTATTTTTATAATTGTTTGTGATTATGTTTCGATTCCAACGCATCAAATATAATCTTTAGGTTATTTGACCAACATAGTGAAATATTTAAGGAAAAAATGAAAAGGAAGTAAGGAAAAAGAAAAAATAATTGCAAAGGATAATGAGTCATAATTGTAAGTTGATGTTTTGCATAATATTGGTCTGTAGATAAGTTAAAGAATCTCTCTAGCGAAGACCAGGTTAAAACATTGGCTCTCAGTGGTTTCTGCCACAGTTTCAGAGAACACATCAATTTGAAGAAATGATGGCTCCCGTGGCCATACACTGTCTGCTTCAACAACGATTGATCATGTACATATACATATCTCCTAAACCCTAAATCAAGGACTGTAATTAGTCAAAAAGATTAACCAAAACCTGTTTCATTTTCACGTGAACAGGGAAGGAACAACTTCTGCTGCAAATCTTGAACTTCTTTTCTTCTTTTTCCTTTGTGCTCTCCTTTTAACGTAGGTTAATCTGCCCCTCCCCAGGTTCCGATGTCCTAATGTAACGTTAAAATTATAACTATGGTTATTATAGTAGTTTATGATCTTTAAATCAACCTATTCTCTAACAAACTAAAATCCACCACTTTTTTACTCCATCTTATGATTTTATTCTTAATTACTTTCTCTCTCTCTCTCTCTCATATACATTTTTTTTTTTCTGCTTTACTTAAGTGAGATTTTTCGGGTTAGAGTTTTCTCTGGTAAAACACCAATTCAGCTCGAAAGGAAATTAGTTTGAATGTAGATTAATTTAAATGTGTTATCCTATAATTTGATATTCATATAAGACACCTCATGTTGTTAAAAAAAAAAAAAAAAATATATATATATATATATATATATATATACTTTTTGTATCATTTATATAGGCAAAGCCAAAAATCCATTTAAAAACCATATTGGACCATTTTCCTTTTCTTTGCGGCCAATCAAAATCACCTTTTTTTTTTTGTTGTAAAAAAAATTATATATATTTTAGTAAAAACTAAAAAAAAAAACATGCTATATTTTATACTTATAATTATCTATTTATCCACACGAATATTTAATTAATTTGGTATATTCTTAACCCTTCTATTAATGCTGCTAATGTAAGCCCAGAAAAGATAGATAACTTTTGAAAAATTAATAAAAAATAATAATAAAAAAGAAGCAAAGAGCTGAAAAAAATACAGTCCAGAATCCCATTCATTAATCATCCCCTGGTCAGCAGAAGCTGACATTTCAAAATGTTCTTTTAAAGGTTATTTATTTTTTGGCTAAAAAAAACACCTTTTTTCAAAAAAAAAAAATTTACTTTTCTAATTTTTTTTCTTTTTTATTTTTTCTTTTCCAGAAAAGATGCAAAAAAGAAAAATCGAATCATCATCAGTAAAAAAGAAGAAAAAAAAAAAAACTAATATGAGGAAAAAGTCATAAAAACCCCACGCCAGCCCAGCAACTCCCCCCCCCATTCCCATCCTCTTCTTCTTCTTCTTCTTCTTCTTCAGCTACACTCTCTCCACAGAGAAGAACCAAGAACCGCAAAAATGCGTTTCTTTCTTCTCCTTTTTCTCTTACTTCATTCCACTCTGGCCGCGAAATCACCACGGATGCCGGAATATCAAGCTTTACTGTCCATAAAATCTGCCATTTCCGATGACCCACAAGCTGCTTTGGCTTCTTGGGATATTTCCACCAGTCACTGCAACTGGGCTGGAGTTACTTGTGACTCTAATGCCCGTCATGTCACGGGTCTGGATATTTCCGGTCTTAATCTCACCGGTATACTCTCTCCTGACGTTGCGCATCTTCGCTTCCTTCTCAACCTTTCCCTCGCCGCTAACCAATTTTGTGGCCCTGTTCCTTCTGAACTTTCGCTTATTCCCACTCTCCGTTATCTTAATCTTTCTAACAATATTTTCAACCTCACGTTCCCTCCACAGCTAGCTCGTCTTCAGAATCTCCAAGTTCTTGATTTATATAATAATAATATGAGTGGTCCTTTACCGGTGGAAGCCTATCGTTTAACCAGTCTTCGTCACTTTCATCTGGGTGGGAACTTTTTTTCCGGTAGCATTCCTAAGGAGTATGGAGGTTTTCCTAGTCTTGAATACCTTGCTGTCTCCGGGAACGAGCTTGCCGGTGAGATCCCGCCGGAGTTGGGAAACTTGACTAAACTTCAACAGTTGTACATTGGATACTTTAACTCTTTTTCTGGAGGTATTCCACCGGAGATGGGGAACTTAACGCAGTTAGTACGCTTTGACGCTGCCAACTGTGCGCTCTCTGGCGAGATTCCCGTGGAACTCGGGAAGCTGCAGAATTTGGATACTCTTTTTCTTCAAGTGAATTCTCTTTCTGGGTCGTTGAAGCCTGAGCTTGGTTACTTAAAGAGTTTGAAATCAATGGATCTGTCAAATAATATGCTCACGGGTGAAATACCTTCCACATTTGCAGAGCTTAAGAATCTGACCTTGCTGAATCTTTTCCGGAACAAGCTTCACGGCTCGATACCAGAGTTTATTGGAGATTTACCGGAGCTGGAGGTATTGCAGCTCTGGGAAAACAACTTCACCGGCAGCATTCCACAAGGCCTGGGAACTAACGGCAACCTTCAAAATCTCGATCTAAGTTCGAATAAGTTGACCGGAACTCTTCCCCCAAATATGTGCTCTGGAAAGAAGCTTCAGACCCTGATCACTCTGGGAAACTTTCTCTTTGGCCCGATTCCAGAATCACTTGGTCAGTGCGAATCACTGAACAGAATACGGATGGGTGAAAACTATCTCAATGGATCAATTCCAAAAGGGCTTCTGAGCTTGCCTGAACTAACCCAGGTTGAACTTCAAGATAATCTTCTTTCCGGCCCATTTCCGGAGACTGGTGTTACCTCAACAAGTTTAGGGCAGATTAGTCTCTCCAACAATCACCTATCCGGTCCTTTGCCACCAAGTATTGGCAAATTCTCCGGCGTGCAAAAGCTATTGCTGGATGGAAACAAGTTTACGGGCCGCATTCCCCCTGAAATAGGGAAGTTGCAGCAGTTGTCAAAGATGGATTTTAGCCACAATAGCTTTTCTGGTCACATTGCTCCCGAGATCAGCCACTGCAAGCTGTTGACATTTGTCGACCTTAGCCGGAATCAGCTATCTGGCGAGATTCCAACTGAAATAACGGGTATGAGGATTCTTAACTATTTGAACTTATCTCGTAATCACTTAGTGGGTAGCATTCCTGGTTCGATATCAACAATGCAGAGTCTAACATCTGTTGATTTTTCCTACAATAATTTGTCTGGTTTGGTTCCTGGGACTGGTCAGTTCAGTTATTTCAATTACACTTCGTTTTTGGGTAATACCGATCTTTGTGGCCCTTATTTGGGTCCTTGCAAAGAGGGGATTGTTAATGGCACAAGTGAACCACATGAGAGGGGGCCATTATCCCCCTCTATGAAGCTTTTGCTAGTTATTGGGTTGCTTGTTTGCTCAATTGTGTTTGCTGTTGCTGCAATTATAAAAGCCAGATCATTAAAGAAAGCCAGTGAAGCTCGTGCGTGGAAACTCACAGCTTTCCAGCGTCTTGATTTTGCTTGTGATGATGTCTTGGATTGCTTGAAAGAGGATAATATTATTGGGAAAGGAGGAGCTGGAATTGTTTACAAGGGAGTGATGCCTAACGGTGATCTTGTTGCTGTCAAGAGACTACCAGCTATGAGCCGTGGTTCTTCCCATGATCATGGGTTCAATGCAGAAATTCAGACCCTTGGGAGGATCAGACACAGGCACATTGTTAGATTGTTAGGCTTCTGTTCCAACCATGAGACTAATCTTCTGGTTTATGAGTACATGCCTAATGGAAGTTTGGGTGAAATGTTACATGGCAAGAAAGGTGGCCATTTACACTGGGACACTAGATATAAGATTGCTTTGGAGGCTGCTAAGGGACTTTGCTATCTCCATCATGATTGCTCTCCACTGATTGTTCATCGCGATGTTAAATCAAATAACATCCTTCTTGATTCTAACTTTGAAGCTCATGTAGCTGATTTTGGACTTGCCAAGTTCTTGCAAGACTCTGGTACATCAGAATGCATGTCTGCTATTGCTGGTTCCTATGGATACATAGCCCCAGGTAAAATATAAAAAAATGATCTTTTCATTTCAATTTTACTGTTTATATTTGAAAATTTCTCTAGCATTCAAAATTTTATGTGCAGTAGTTATATTTGGCAACAGTAATTTTTACTGCTTTTAATTGAATGACTTTCTTGTTAGTGCAGCTTGATGTGATAGTGATCTCCAACTACTTCATGCACTACTTTGGTCTGAATTTAAGAATAATATATTAATATTACTTTTGAAAGCAAATTCCATTAACTTTGCTTCCAAAAAAAAACATAACAAATACAGTTAGGTTAATGACAGATAAATAACTATTTGGTGAAAAAAGTTGGTTGGTATACTATACAGAGTGAGTAGTCTTTTTGATACCTCTAATTAATCTGTCTGCTAACAGTTGTTCCTATTCCTAATCTTGGGTTTTTGTTTTGGGTTGCAGAATATGCTTACACACTGAAAGTGGATGAGAAGAGTGATGTATACAGCTTTGGTGTGGTTCTATTAGAATTAGTGAGTGGAAGAAAACCAGTGGGGGAGTTTGGGGATGGTGTGGACATAGTGCAATGGGTGAGAAAGATGACGGATGGGAACAAGGAAGGAGTGCTTAAAATTCTTGATCCAAGACTGTCTACTGTTCCCCTTCATGAGGTAATGCATGTGTTTTATGTAGCCATGCTTTGCGTGGAAGATCAGGCAGTTGAACGTCCCACAATGAGAGAAGTTGTTCAAATGCTGACGGAGCTGCCAAAGCTCGGCGGAGGGAGTGCTAATAAACTAGAAGACTCCACAGATTCCACCACCCCACCACCACCAACCTCCACTTTGGAGTCACCAACCTCAGTCTCTTCCTGCAAGGACACTAAAGATCAACATCCACCACCACCACCTCAGTCCCCTCCACCTGATCTTCTTAGCATTTGAAAACTTTGGCATGCTAAATGATAGTAGTAATTCTTTTTTTTCTTCATTTTTAGGAGCTTTGTATTATTTTAAGGTACTTTCTCTATGAATCAGGTGGGGCTACTAGCATTTTTCTTTTCTGTGTTTTTTTTTTTTTTTTTTTTTCCTCTCTTTCATTAGAGCGTGGGTGGTTGGGAGACTGAAGAAGAAGAAGAAGAAGAAGGGAAGTAATAGCAAGGGGTGTGGATTTTCTAACTTGAAGTTATTGCGCTAGTTAAGGGTTCCAAGTATTTTTATTGTACAGTGGGAGTTGGTGGGGGGTTTGTTAGCAAATGATATTGAAATGTTCTTCAGCATCATGTGCACTGTTTTATGCTAGCTGTTACTATTACTATTACTTCAATCTATCAACTCTCTCTCTCTCTCTATATATATATATATATGTACAATTACAAACTACTAGTTAGTACTTCTACAAAGGAAACTGCAACAGTAATATATATGTATATGCAATCTCAACAATAGTATTTTTTATAATTTTGATGGAATCTGTGTAGTTGACCATTTTGGGAACTTCACCTGGAAGCATAGATAAAAGTGATGATTAAACAGAAAAGAAATGCTTACAACAACTACTAGGTAGGGAAAAAAAAAGAAGAGGAATAGCAAATTCAATTATGGAAAACAATGATAAGCAAGGGACGGCGTGCTGTGCTTGCTATCAAGTACCGAGACTTTTGTGGGGTTTTCTTCTTGTTCTTCTTGTTCATGAAATTGAAAAAAATGAAAACAGTCCCTCCGCCCAGATCATGATGATGATGATCCATTGGATAGTAAAGAGAGGGGGGCCATTTCACTTTCAAAGGGATCTTCTTTTAATTCAAGAACCTACTACCGGAACTGGAACTGAAACTGGAAGCGGCGCAGTAGTCAATGAGTGCTTTGGCTTTTGCCCTTTTAAATAAGTCACTCCCTCTCTCTTCATTTAACCTCCTCCTTTAAGACCATCCTCAACCACCCCCATACTCTCTTGGGTGTTTCTTTTATTTATGTGATATAAACTGTTTTGAATGAGTCTCGATTATAACTAATATCTTTCAAGTCAGTTTAACATTCAAAAACTAATTTTGTTTAAGCTAAGTAAAGTCCTTTTTGAGAGATAAGCTCCGATCTCAAGTTTCTTAAAACTTTTTATCAGTTCACCTGCATTTTAGGATTCTCTCTTGAATGTAAAAATATCACCCCCAAGGAATTTATCTACGAGACTTCTAAAACTACACAAATACAGATAAAATACGACACAATTAATGTGGGTCAAATTCAAAACTTGTAGAATAATAAATAAAAATATCAGGTTGTAGTGATTTGTGATATTTGATGGATATATGGTATAAGAAAATGATGCATGAGATTAGACCACCTTCTTGGTCTCTCAAGTGGGGTGGGGTGTGGTCCTTTTGTTTATTTGATTATCATGTAGGCCATTTGCCATGCACGTGACGCACATGCAAAGTAAAAAAACCTCTTTTTTTTTCAATTATCTTTTTCAAAGTAAAAGAAAGACCAAAGACTGTCCTACTCCTACTAACATTTTGTTTGCTTGGACTTTGAACGACATTTGATTTACCCATGTTTTCTTTACTTCAACTTTTTCTTTTTTACTTTCCATAGTGGATTGTATGTACTAAACAAAGTCCAAGTTTCGATATTTATTGTACGTATCATTTAAGAGTTAGAGTGAAATTTTTCTTGAGTAAAAATTAATTTTACGAGCGTAACTCGAGTCAAATCTAAATTATTAGAATTGTGATAGCTTTAAAAAAACATCTTTTTTACATTCCCCAACATTTATTTTTTAAAAAAACTCTTATTATGTATACTTTTTCATTTTTTTCCAAAAAAAATAATACAACACAAAATGAACATAATAGAATCCCATATTTCACATGATAGATATACCACAATTAAATTAAATTCATTTATAAAGTTTTTTTTGGATATATATATGTGTGTGTGTGTGTGTGTGTGTTGGTTCTATAAAGATTGCATTCACCTAAACATTATTCTGTCAGAAATAACCCCAAACTCTTAGTACAGTTTTTTCATTGTCATGAACCTTATTCTTGGTATAAAAAACAAGGAAGATATTAATAGACAATATTGCTAGAGTCATCGTAAATACCTTGATTGGAAACTCATAGCATTGTTACTATCACTTATGAACTCGTGGCCTATATACTTACAATTTGTGGATAGAGTTTTCCTATTTAAGTTATCAATTTATTTTTAGAAATGTTTCCAACATCTCCTTTTTTAATTTAATTCGAATTTATAATTTGAATACATAATTTTTTTAAAAAAAAAAAAAAATTAAGTATCCGTGTTCAAAAGTTACTTTCGGTCTCAACTAATCTAGAGTCAAGTAAGGTTGAACTCCTATTCAGCTTCAACTAATTCAAAATTAAGCCGTGTCATACCTTATTAGAGGAAAACTCTCTCAACACTTAATTTCTCCTTATATTCGAACTCAAAACCTTGTGTAAGGGGAACCAAACATCTTCTACTTGAATCAAGGTGTGTTAGGTTGATTGGATCCAATAATGTCAAATTATCAAGGAATTAATCAACTACTTAAGTTTGCGGAAGCATACTTAAATTAATATTGATACATTAACCACATTATTTATTGAGTATATCATAAATTCTTTAGTAATCTTGAAGTATTTGAGTATTTAACCTTTTGACGTTCATAAATTTTGATATTCTTGAAATCCTATATAAACAAGAGATTATGATTTTCTAAAAGTTTTGTCGTACAGATGAGATATAGAATATACAACTCTCAACAATCTCTCGAGGACCATCACCAATATAATATCATATTACTAACTAACCCATCATAATCTCGAAATAGAGTATTTATGTATGTGGATCCATATTTATTCTCGATGCATGTTAACCCATTAAATTTTATTAGGACTAATAAAATTTGATAGCCTTAAAAATACATAATTGACACATAACAACTCTTACTCGAGAAAATATTTCACTTTCTCTCTTATAAAATGCTCATAACGATTATCAAATTTCAATCTCGTATAATATTTACAATATTTTTTTTTCCATTCTAGTCAAATCAACAACCTTCATGATGATTGTTGATGAAGGGGTACACGGGGACCCACAATATGATTGTGTGGCCCTAATTGGATCCGATCCGGGAAGTTTTTTTTAAAAAAAAAAAAAAAGATTTTTATTTGAATTATTGGATGGATGGATCAAAGCAGTCGTAGAGAGTAAAGAAATTGATGAAGGAGAAGAAGAAGTACTAAGTATATGCAAAAAAGGTTTTGTTTTATTCGAAAAGAAAAATTAAATGCATGGGCGGAGAAGTAGGAATATTTGCTCACTTCACTTGGCTTTTTTTGTACATTTTGAGGGTTTGTATCAATGTAATTATTTGTACTTCCTTTCATCATTTTCTCCCCTCCCATAAAAATAAAAAAAACCAAAATCATCATTAATAATCATGTCCATCTTTATTTATTTACAAAGGGAAATAATATTAATAATATATATATATATATATATATATATATATATATATATACTAGAACAAGAAACAAATTAGTTAGGAAAAATGGAGAATGCATAAATTTATTTTTATTTTTAATTTTGAATACAAGATTTGGTAAAAAAGAAAAAGAAATATATAGCTAGGTGACAGATTATGCTTCACAGGTAGGTTAGGTTAGGCTGAATTTCCTGTCTTCTTCCACTCTTTTATTTATTTATTTATTTATTTATCTTTTTCCTCTTTTTGTGAATAATTAAATTATTTAAAAATTCATGCATTTTCCCCATTTGTAAAAGGAAGAGACAGAAGTGAAAGAAAGAAACAAATGATAAATAAATTTCATGACAAGACACTAGTGGAACTCCATCACTATTTTCTTTTTCAGATTTTTTTCTTTTCTTTTTTTTTTTCCTTCAAATCATCATAAAATAATTTAATTTACTCTTTTCTTTAAATATGTATATATAATATATATATATATATTATATTAAAGAAAAGAAAGAAAGAAAGATAAGGAGAAGAATGTATGTTGAAGTGTGCTAATCAAATGTGTCAATCGGAGCACAAAGAAAGAAGAAAGTGCGGTTGTGTCGGTACAAAATGTTACGTAAAAGACTATGCCCTTTCCCCCCCTATTCTTGTCGTGGACTCCTTCATTTTCATTTTTTTAAGTTTTGGGAGTTATTATCACTCTGATTAATTTAAATTTAATTTAAATTACGCATATAAAATTCAACTTTTATTAAAAGAAAATTTTATCATCGTTCTTACATTATATTCACAATATAATAAGTGTTAAATTGTTAATCTTGTATGATATTTCACAATACGTTTTTCTATTGTGTTAAATGAAAGGTTTTCATTTTCATTTCTGTTACCATACCATTTCAATAATTGAAGATTTCTTTGCCTTTTTCTCCCCCTTTCCTCCCATTCAAAGCATTAAAATTTGGTGTAATATATAATAATAATATTTATATACTCCAATATTACTATATGTTATCCTTATCATTTTTTTGCAAATTATTCACCTTATGGGTCCAAATTTGCCATTCCCATTTATTAATAACAATCTTTATTATTAATTTCCATTAGTAGTAGTAGTAGTAGTAGGTAAGAAAGAACTTGTAGGGTTGATTTATATCCTCTACCATTGTGCCATGTGTTACATATAATGTTCCTTTTTTTGACCTTTTTCCATTCATTAATATATATATATATTGTTAGGTGATATATATACACACATAGAATACAAGTGATATTATCATGATAATCATTCAACATTTCAAATCCTACTAACTAATTTAAACTTTTAAAGGACTCTTCTTTGTTGGTAAAACTATTGTTACAAATTAAGATTAGTGTTATATATATTATATATATATATATATATAAGAATTGACGAGGAAGTTGAGAGACATGAGATGGAACAAAAACAGTAGTTAGAGTTTCACAAGATTGAATGATAAATTTATAAGAGAGAAATAAAAGTATATATAAGAGATAATGTAAAAAGACTATTTTACCTTATGAGTAATAATGAATAATAACAAAATTGATATATATATATATATATATTTTTTTCTAATAATAAGAATTATTTATTCAAATGGAGAGGAGTGTTTGTAATAAGAAATTTGGGTATGGAATGACAAGACTCTATCTTGGGGATTTGGTTTTCCTTTCTTAATATGCATGCAGATAGCAGAGAATATGCGATATAATGGGATGTGTCACCCTCAAAATGGGTGAAAAAAAATAAAGAAAGAAGGAAACACGAAAACCTGGCATTCAAGTTCTTGGGAAAAGTCCCGAGTGTTTTCTTTTTTTCTTTACTTTTTTCTCTTTTACACCATTTTGATTTGAAAATACGTATGAATGAATGCATGCACGTCAAAGTCGAAGAGAAAAATCACACTGAACTTCTTCAAAAATTTATGGGACGAAATGAAACTTCTTCACTTCCTTTGTTTCAGCACATTCATACTTCCCAAATAAACTCGTCAATACAAACATTTATAGCCCCCCGACTGCTAGTTTGAGTCGGTTGGTCCATTGTAAAAGGAAGTTCTGACATCAAATTTTAAATAATTACATATATGAATTAAGATTTAAACCTTCAAACTCACTCTACTTAAACCCTAATTTTACAATATCTAATTTACTATATACATTCATATGAAAAAATGTTGCTTGTTTTTTTTTTCCTGTTGTGGTAGGGTAAGGATCACCTCCTGACTCGTCCCATCTTTTCATTATGACATTCTAGCAACTGGGATATATTCCAATACCACTGTTTTCTTAATTACTTTTTACAAAGTTTTATTTCATATTTGAAATTTTAAAATATCACACATACAATATTATATATATATATATATATATAAAAAGTGAGTTGAACTCAGAACCAATCTCATGTAGTACTGCTTTTTTATCAACTTAAATTGTGTAAACACAGGGATGGCCATGGTTGTCATTATTATATATGTTTACTACTTAGAAACCATTGGTAGGGAAAAAGGTTCATAGGATTCCATCAAAACATTCAAATTGTCTAACAGGAACTCTGATGAATCAAAGAGTACTTACTACTGGAGAGACTTCCCAGTTTCAATATCCCCTTTCCTACTTTATAAAGTTCACTTTCGATTTGATCTCCTTCATGTTTTCTTTTGCCCTTTACAGCCTTTTTTCACTTTGGTAAAAACAAAAATTACTTTTCAATTTTTTTAATTTATTCGATATCTTTATTGACTAATTCAAGAAGAATCCATAAGAGGAAGCCCCAATACTACAAAATATAGTTATAATTGTGGCATAAAGTCAAATTTAGATCTCTCACTTGATATATCGGATGAGACACCTAAGAAAAAAAAGTCAAACTAACTAAGTTATCTATCACCTTTTCACTTTCACTTATATACAATTACGGTAATTACGTGTTTAAACTCATAAACTTTATGTGACTGAGAGTTTCTTACCAGCTGTGAGTGGTCGCAACATTGGAATAAGTCGTCGGAAGTCCACTAAATGGACCAGGTTAAGAATTAATGGACTTTATTAATTAGTGTAATAAATCAATCTTTTTTAATAATGTAAGAGAACAAAGTATGTTTAATAATCATCGTTCTCTAAGCCAAAAGGAGGAGGAGACACAGAGGTGATGTTGGGAAAAGAAAAAGGTAGAAATGACGACTTTTGTCGTCTTTGAAAATGAAAATTCATTGCAAACAACCAAAAAAAAAAAAAAAAAAAGAAAAGTGGAGAGAGTCGTAGGGGCTGTTCGAAAAGATATTTGAGCTGTAAAGCAGCGAATTGCATTATTCATGATTTCTATCCATACGTGTGTGTTTTTGTCCCTAATTTAATTATTAATGCAAACGCAAATACAAAGAAAATGCATGTTCCAGCTGCTGTAAAACGACACGAAATAGAACAAACAAGAACGGAAGTCTAAGAGGGGAGTACTGCAGTTTGTTTGCAAAGAAAACCGAGCTCAGGCACCTCGATCAGGGGACGTCTGTAAATTTCTTTGATACATATATAATATATATATTTTATATATATATATATAGGTAAAAGCCAGGGATAATCACGGGATGTGAAGATATAGACGAGTACTGATGAGGGGTGGGGGCTTTTACCAAAATTATATGGTGCAGTATTGCAGAGCCCATCACTTCTTGTTTACTCTTCTTCCTTTTGGCTGTTACATTTGGTTTTTTTACCTTTCATGTCAGTTGTAATATATGTATGTACATTTTTTTTCCCCTCTCATTGGCAAAACAACAAAGATCATCCCCAACATAGAATAGATATTTTAACAGGGCTGCACAGATGCTGCACTTACAAGAACAGTAAAGGATTATTCTGTTATATTTCTTCTTTTTTTGAAAAAAAAAAAGAGAATTACAAATTCATGTTGAAAATTTGGTTGAGGTGATTTTGAATTTGTAGTGTCATGAATCAAGATAACTGTATAAATTATTAAATTTTCTGCTGTTTGTGGTTGACTTTGAACTACAAGATTCACCTACTAAAATGTAAACCTATATTTCCCTAATTATTATTTTTTTTCAAGCTGGGCTTTTAGCCATCTTTCTCCTCCTACTAACACAGTAGACAGAACAACTTATTCGTGGAAGTTATGAAAAAATGCCATCTAAAACAAATAAAAACCTTGAGAAATGACTTGTGATGGATCACCACTGATTTATTTCCTTGCAAAGGTGATCCCTTTCTCAATGCTACCAGCTAACTCTTTCTTGGCTTTTTCCAAGCCCCCTCTGTAAAAGAAAAGAGAGAATAGTTAATATTTTAAGCATTTCCATTAACTATGGAGATGGATGCTATAAATCACACCATGGGTTTATTGTACAATTAGCAAGCATAAAAGAAAACAAGACAACCAAGCTTTTTCCAGAAACCCAGTTGAGAAAGCAGTCATCTTGGGTGGGTTTGTACAAATTTGATAGAATAAGATCGGCCCAAACCACAACTTCGTGGATATGCTGGGTACTCAAATGATATACCCAAGGTTTGGTCATATGATAAGAAAATAAGATCATGGAAAAAAAATCTAAGCAGCGTTTTGATTCAATCTGACCTCTCATACTCATTCAGTGGACCAAGTGGGTAGACCTCCTCAACTCCGTTACGGCCGAGGCGTACTTTGGATGCAAAGAAAGGAAGCTCAGTCACCTGAAAAAGGGAAAAAATATATTCATTTTCTCAAGCATAAACAAAATTAACTAATGAAACTGAAGAAAAACAGTAAACCGATATACCTGAGAATCCACAAAAGCACACACAACAACATTAGCATCGCCCTTCAATCCACGCAAGCATGCATCCGCAAATTTAGAAGCAGCGAATGCCTGTGATAAATAGAAGTATCCTTTCAGCACCAACTAAAAGATTTATTAGCAGGAAGGAAAAAACAAAAGGAAATTGAATAAAGAATGCTAGCAAAGCTCACCATGGATAGAGTAGCAGACCCTGCACCAGCTTTCGCCTGTAAAAGGAGGGAAGGAATGACAATATATGTTATACAGAAACTAATAGATAGTATTTTTTAGTTAAATAAGTGAAGTCAGATGTCAATTACAGCATATACATTGTTTCTATAACAGAGCACATTAGTATAAAAACAAAAATATCACCTGTTAGTTTACTCATGCTTCTGAAAATGTGAAATCAAAATCAACAATTTAAAATCAGATTCTGGGGCATGATTCATGTCATGCCGTGTAAGTTTCTGATTGTAAAAAAAAAAAATTGCCATGAAAAGGCAGCCTACTTTACATATCATAAAGTGGAATGATAATTGCATTCAGTTTATGTCAGTATCCCATCTTATAGTGAATTAAATACCCTTCCTTGTCATCCACTTCACTCACTCCTGAGAATCATTTTGTTAGTTCAGACTGCAGGATGGCATCGCATGCATATAGCACTATGACAAGCTTTATTGTTTTCACTACAATGAATAAACTAAATGGGCACACCATTCACCATGCCTTCTCATGTCAAGTAAAGTTGAGAAGCAAATATAACTACTATACCCTCATGTTGTGAGTTAACAATTGGGGAGAGTAGGTATTGAAACATGGAATCCTTCCCATGGTTGTATGTGGCAGTTTAAAAAGCAACAGCATGTAAGTGCTATTCATTTGTTTTCTATGAACACTATGCATGTAAGTGTTCATAGTGATATTTTCAAGTAACATGATTTTTTTTTATTTATTTATAGAAACTATAAATAAATATGAACACTATGAAAATAACATCAATCGGGATTCATGCATAACATATCGACAAAACTACTAATGACTAGATTCTTCTTACCTCAACAACTTCAGTTCCACCATTTTGGATACGTGATGTCAGATACTCAACTTCTTGTGGAGTGAAAGAACACGAAGGATTGACCTGTATTAACATAAGGTGTGTCCTAATCTGGAGAGATAGGGCGAAAAAGAAAAAAAAAAAAAAGAGAAAAAAAAAAGAGCATACACCTACAACAGTCTCCTTTAATGTATTTTGATTAGTTGGCTTTACCTGAGACAAGAGAGGTAATATTGTTACACCAGCATGGCCACCTACTACTGGAACATCAACTTCTCTTGGATCAAGCCCTAAAACTTCAGCCTTCAGCAGAGCAGCATTTATAAAAGATATCAGACATACTATGTAAACAAAAAGAATGTAAACAAAATGATATCAGACATACTAGTCTCAGCTCTTTTTTCCAATGGCCATGAATGCACTGATTATTACAATATTCCATTGACGTAGAAATCATGTTGGAAACAAATGTTAATAGAGGAGACACAGAACTAGGCTTACAACAAATGTATTGGCTCTAACAACATCAAGTGTTGTGACTCCCAAAAGCCTCCTTGGATCATAGATACCAGCCTTTTTGAAAACTTCTGCTGCAATTGGAACTGTAGAGTTGACAGGGTTACTTATTAAGTTGACAATGGCCCTAGGACAACACTTAACAATTCCTTCACAAAGTGACTTCACGATTCCAGCATTGATGTTAAAAAGATCATCTCTTGTCATTCCTGGTTTTCGAGGAACACCAGCAGGAATGATTACAAGATCCATGCCAGTAAGAGCATCCTCCAATTTATCCTTCCCCAGAAATCCACGAACCTTAAAGATACAAAAGCACATAAAATCTTCAGTTTCAATATTTGCATACTGTTTCAAGATTATATGAGATCAGAAGATACTCAATCACTCATCTTTTACATCTTTCGTCCACTAACTTAATCATGATGAAGACAGTGATCACATAATAGCAAGGTGAAGATAAACTGAACCATGGAAAAAACATGAGTCCAAAGTAATGATCTTGTAGTTCTTAGAGCTCCAAAGTGAAAAAGTTTTGATCACTCATTCAAAAATTTTTATCTCACTTTCCATTTTAATTAAAATGGGAAATAATACTTCATGATTGATAAATAACCTAGAGGAAGTACTGTTACCCCTTTCCCCACCTGACAATATTTAGCATGAAGTATTTTTATATCTCACCTCCCACCTTTTATTTTCCAATAATTTTGTCTTTACAATGTCATCTACATAACCATGATTTTCCACAACTAAAATTATAAATGATAGTATATATGGATAGATAGATGTCTAGCTGAAAAGAAATGTGAATGTTTTGCATAAAAAGGAAGTAGAAATAAATTATTCACAAGAAAAACAATGAATAAATTCAATATTAGAAATCAAAACCGAGAAGGGTGAAGATTGATCATTACCACAGCACCAGTGTCCATGTGACTGATATCGGCAGTCACGCCAGGGGTATTGGCCACATCATAGAGATGAAGAACAGACACCAGAGGATGCATCTTCATGAGCATAGCCAAGGGCTGCCCTATCCCTCCTGCAGCTCCCAAGATTGCTACTTTATACCCAGCTGATCCTCCTTTTGCCCGGCAATTCTCTAGCCCCAATGCGGAACTTCCCTCCATCTATGATAAAAAAATTTATACCAAAATTTGAAATTAATTAAAGATCAAATAGCAGAAAGATAACAACTTTAATTCGCAAAAACAATCAAACGTCAAGAAAATCGTCAATTAAAGGTATAATTCAAAAAAAGAAAAATATCCCACTAAACTAAAAACTCAAAATAACCAACCTGGATAACGGTAGGAGGATTGATGTGAGCTGAAATTCTTGCAATTCGTCGATTAACATCTCCACTGGACTCCATATTTCTTTCTTTTCTTGAAATCTTCTCCTTCCAACACTATAATCTTTTTTGAGAGTTTCAAGAATGGTAAGCACAGAAGAGGAAAAAGAAAATGATCTACTCAGTTTGCTTCTATAGATCACCAATTGCTGAAAACAACTTCTACATTTTTGCATTGGGAAATGTGAAATTGGATAATCAATTTTTGGGCTCTGCGAGTGTAAGGATGACGACTGAACATTTTCTTATGTAACCAACCATCTTCAGTTAATTTGGGCTTTCTTTCGGTTTTGGGTACCTATAAAAGTAACAGGCCTCGACTTCATAGGCCCAACAAGATTATATTACATGTATTTACCAAAACACCCTCCCATCACCGTGGTTATTTGGGTTTGAACATTATATATTTTATAGACCTATTTTCGAGACACAATTTGACCTAGCTACCTCTGGTTTGAACACAACTGAAAACAAGGTTGAAATGTCGGGAAGAACAAGAAACATGGCACATAAAATAAATACTAGTACTACTAATCTTAATAAAATATACTTAAATAATGTATATAATATATAATAAATAGTCTTTATGATATTGTTTATTTAAAGTGAAATTCATAAGTTTAAAACGCGTTATCAAATAAAAATATTTATACATTACATAATAATAACTATTTAAAAATTTCTTATGTGAATAATATGAAACTTTAGGTCATAACAATATATATATATATATATATATATTTAACAAAAATAGTAAGGCATATAAATACATTATATTTTAATATTGGAAAAAATATATATATATATATGTGCATAGATATAATATATATAGTAAGGCAAAAAATATTTGGTTGGATTACCAGGCCGTCTCCGGCAGGTTGCTCCGGCTAGACAAAGAAATATTATAATGATGAATATATTGTGGAAAAATAAAGGTAGGAAGGAAGAAAATGGTGGTGAGTTTCTAGAAAAAGGTGGGGAATGTGTGTAAGGATAGTGGTGTGGTACATGAATTCAAGGAAGCATTCGATGAGTGTTTTTGGATGCAGGGAATCATTGACGTCTAAGGCACACTACTACCCATTCTGTCTTTGTCAAATAAGGTGGCTGTTTTTCTTTCTCTCTCTCTCTCTCTCTCTCCATTTTCTTTTTTCTTCTGTATACGACGTCAAGTTTACATCTACAACCAAAGCTTCTCTTTCTTTCATTTCTTTTTTTTTTTTTTTTCCTATGTTTTAATAGTAATTTTACTTATAATTCAAGAAATTATGTGTTAAAAAGTAAATGTCAAAAGTATTTTGTGGATATATATATATATATATATTGACATCTTAAAGTAAATTGTTGTAAGAAAATTTTGTCCATTAACAACTTAACATAACTATGTGAAAAATGGGATATAGTTTAGTTGGTTCGACACATGTGAGGTTTGGTTTGGTTTGGTTTGCGATCGCAACGTCCAACTCTTATCCGAGAGATAGAATTTCATCATGACTCTTACTTAATGCTTACATCGAGTCGTATAATATTCACGATATATACTCTTTTTCATTGTGGTAAACCAAAAGACATAATATTAATGTTACTACTATGCCATGAAATTGCACCACGTGACGACTGTTTATACATCAGTAATGTAGAAGTAGTACGTACTTTAATTGATACCACATAATAACACCAAACTAATACGCAAAAATTGGATAAAGTCAAACCATATTGTAATTAACAGTAAGTATGGACTATATATTATAATTAATAAAGATTACAATTAGTCGATTAATTAGCCGTCCAATCTTGGCTTTGTTCTTGACCTTTTTTGAAAATTTATTTTCACATCTTGGAGAATAATGGCCTCCTTTTTAATTTTTCCCAAACAGGTGATCAAGAAAAGCCATGGATATATTATATTTTTTGCAATATTGGTAACATCAATATAAATGTCTTCATGCGTGTGATTAGATATTTCTTTTTTCCTTAATCCAACTTTTCGTGACTTTAATCTTGATTGATTGAGGAAAAATATTTGTATGTAAATCCGAGTTGAAAAATTATTATAAAATGACAAGTAGAGCTAGCTATACTTTTAATCAAATCTTATATATATTTGAAAAAAACCAAAATAAATAAGAAGTAATAATTGAAGAATATGAATAATATCAAGAATAGTTCTCCAACATAAAAAGACAAGAAACTTGCCTGCAATATTTCATATATTTCCACCAACGTGCTTTTGTATAAAAGGAAAAATCAAGGTCAACTACCATTAATTCCAACAAACAAGTTTTATAAATGAGGTTTTGCAGGAAGAAATTGATCAACTTCGAAGAAGAACAAAGAAGAAAGATTGAAGAAGATCCGAATCAATAAAAAGGGGAGGTGGGGGGAAGGAGAAAGGACAAGGGAGAATAATTAAGAAGAAAATGGAGGATATCTGGGGAATGGAGAAAAAAATGTAAAAGGGGGGGGTAACCTAACCCCATATAGTAAGGATGTGTCGAAAGAAAAAATTTGCATGGAAAGAAAGAAAGCTGAAACGTTATTGCTTTAAAGACTTTATAAAAAAGAGAATTATTACTGCATTATGGTATTATGGATTGGTTGAATGAGACCACGAATATAAGAATTTGTGTCTCTAGCTACCAGAATACTACTCACTACTGTTACGGACCAAAATGAAAGCTGAAAAGGCCCTATCACCGGCCATCCATTTCCACCTCTCTCTCTCTCTCTCTCTACATTGCCGTCAACTCGCCCTAACTCGCACAACTCCCACTTCAAACATTTCTTTTAGTGTGAAAACTTCTTTCATCATAAACTAAAAAATATAATCTAATAGTTTATATATTAAAGAGATAGCTTCAATACGAATAAAATAATAAGATGTTTGAATTCTTGAAAACTCTATATACATATGTATAATAGAAATGTTATCTTTATTCCCATCAAGATAACATTTTTATTTGTTTGAATAACAATCAAGGTGAAATGAGATAAAAAAGATAGAATCTTTTTATGATAAATAGATTTATTTTGCGAGTTTCTTTCTTTTCTAGAAAGGATCAAACTAATGACGTATACAATATTTAAATTCTCGATGTATATGTTATGTAATTGGTTCTTATGATCTTTTAGAGTCTACAAGTGGAATAAGAGCACCCGAAAGGTTCACGTTGAGCAAGTGTAATACAGGGAGAGAAGGGCGCGAGTGGGAGAAAGAAAACAATGTGGACGAACCGGGAAGGCAAAAAAAAGAGGCGTGAGCTGAAAAAACCAACCCGCATGTACAAAATGTCCCTTCGTCTTCCGGCTGGGACCCGTCTTTATAACTTCCCTTTCCTCGTCTCTCCTCTTTCTCTCTTCTTTCTCTCTCTCTATCTCAGTATCCATTCCTTTCCTTCATCTTTCTTTCTTCCTTCCTTTGGAGAGAGGTGGTGGAAGCTGAAAGGGCAAAACATATACTTTACCATTTTTTTGTGTATATATATATACATACATATATATCATTCTTTTTAATTTTTCTCTTATAGAAACAGTACTGTGAGAGAGAAGGAATACACTAAAGATAATGTGAAAATGTTTCAAGAGGATGAGCGCTTGCTTTCAAAACCAGTATTATTCCTTTCTTATGTAGTAGTACTGCCGCTACTACTATTTCTATCTGGAAAACCTTATTATTATAAGCTTAGCTGCACCGGCGGTTCAAGAATTTATTCCCCCATCGGATTTGGAGCTGATGTTGTTGTTTACAGATCAAAGTTGAAGTCGGTTCGATATAATGAACTTGAAGGGTTCGGTAATAGAGGGCTCTTAATTACTCATTTTAATTACATCATGATCGCCTCCTGATCATCATCAAGAATTTGAAGCTTGCTTTTTTTTTAGAAAAGAGAGAGGCAGACAGAATGGAGCCAGGCAAATACTACTACTACTACTACTAATGTCAATTGTTTTTCATTTCTTTTTTTCTCGTCTTTTATACATTTTCTAATATCAATTGTTTTTCTTTCCTTCCTTTCTCATATGCACATATATATATATAACAAGTATTTTCTTCTTTTTTGTCTAATTTGGTTAAAAAGATCAAGTCTTTTTGAGACATTGATCATATATATATATATATATGTGCTTGAGTCTTATATATTCAATCGGTGAAATGTCTTGAAAGTATATATATATATATATATATATATATATATACAGAGAGAGAGAGTGCTGATCCCTAATTCAAGAATTAATCCCTTTATTTTTGTTGAATGTTTTCCTATGTCTGTTATTTCTTTAATATTGCCAGACATATATATATGTATATATATGCTGCAAATCTGTTCAAAATGCTCACATGAAAGTTGAAATACATCTTTCCTTCTATATATATATATATAGATAAAGATAGTGCAAACCAGGCATTTTGAGAGTTGATCAATGTTTGTAGTACTTAATTCACTAATCAGTCTTTTACTTGAGATATTGGGAGGAAAAAGAAAAAAATATTTTCCTTTTTTTTCCCTGGGCAATTATCTAGTAAGTTTCCATTCCATCATAGTTTTGCGAAGATTCACAGTATCGTACGTTTTCGCTTGGGTTGGATTTCTATTTCTTTGTATATATATATATAATGTGCAATGTGGTGGGTAGGCTTGGGAGCAAGAACGCATTTTCATTTTGCGTTTGGTTAGTGTTGCAATAGCTGTAGTGACATTCTCATAGCTTGACGTGCAGGATTGTTCTTGATCACTTCAAATGATGCTTTATTTATGTTTGTGGATGGTAAAATATGTCTTTCTCCATTCGTCTGCCTGCACCTATTTTATTTTCTTTTATTTTATTCTTTTTTGGGTTATAAACAACCATATAATATAATATAATATTATATGTATGTATATAAACACACACGTCTTCGTGAAATAGCATATTTTCAGAGAGAGTTATCATGTGTAAATAAATTAATTCCCAGCAAAAAAAAAAGAATGTGTAAATAAATTAATAATTAGTTGAATGGCTCTGTCAACTGTATTCCGTAAAACAAATATATATATAATTTGAAAAATCTTAATTTTTATTATGTTTCGAATTTATGAAAATATATATATATATATATATATATATATATTCAAGTCTTGAAATACGTATGAAACATCTGATTCAATTTTTCTTACAATGTGAAAGGAGATAAAATTCTCGTAGCATTTGATACATAACCCTTATTCTTCCCGGTTGGTCAGTATATATAAATGTCAACGTTTGTGAGATTTATTATTCGTAAAAATGAGAGTTAAATAAGTGGCAAAAAAGTGAAGATAAATTTAGTTCAATAAATTTTCTCAAGGGAAATAATATGTACTTTCTCACTTAAAAGGATGCTCTCCTATTTATTATATAGTTTGTGAGTTTATAAAAGTGAAAACATATAAACTTTTTTTTTTATAGAAATTATTGTTTAATGGGAAAGCCTGCAATTAATCCCTAGTCTAATTGTCTCGGATCCTATTAAGAAAAACTCTTTTTACACTTATTTCTCTAGATTAGAACTTGAAATCTTGGGTAAGAGGAATTAAGCTCCGACAATGTATTGGTAATTTTGAGAATATTCACGTGTTCTTCTTACATATACATTTGAAACTTGGAGAAATGTTTTTTTTTTATTTTTACCCGAGATGGATCTGTGGGAGGAGACTACCAAAATTATAATATATAGCTAAAATTCTAAGTATAAAGCCGTTTTTGACATGTGTACAACAAGTCCATCGCTTGGAAGAATGTTGTTTGCCCTACGTTTCTCTTCCTTTCTCTCCAAGTATATGAACATAGCCATATCATAATGGCCCATCAAAGCGAATCATTCCTTACTCTTGGGCTAAGATTTATATTGGGCTTGGCCCATAACAAAAAATGCCAATCTCTAGATTTTCTTTTTCCAGTAAAGGATATATTATATTTTAAACAAGGAAAATAAACTCTATAATTTATCTAATCATTCATACTTTTGAACACTAAGTGACATTTCAAGAATATTTATGAACACAAAGTCGTTTTTTTTTTTTATTTTTTTCAGTTTTTTCATTTTTTCTTTTTTATACTTAAAATCAAATCTGATTCCATAAAGAGTCATGTTGAGGATTCCCATGCTTACGAACAACTTATTCTTCACGGCGACGTTGTTGTGTTGCTTTGTCCGGTCCGGCCCTGACTCTGTGGAGACAGACAGATTCTCATAAAATATATTCCTAAAACGAACCAAAAACCCTCAAACCACGCTGCTCAGACAACACACAATACCGCTCTCTTACATATGTCCGCCGCATGCTCCAATCCATCCTCTCTTAATATATATATATATATATATATATATATATATTTCCCTGAGATTTACTTATACACTCGCGAAAAAAAAAATGGTAGATTTCTTAATATTAATAAAAAGTATGAATAGCAGTAAATATTTGACCGAATTTTGAAACCAAGGTCGTACTGTTAATAATTAGTGGAAGCATTCCAATTAGTTAATAGGTATGGAGAGTGATTGATTTGTCTTGTGTCCGATTCCAAACAAACTGTGAGTGGGTGAGTGAGTGAGTGAGTGAGGAGGTCCAATGAATGCCCACAACTTTAGAATTTGGCTACCTAGTTTACTTCTTTGTTTTAATATTTTAAATTATATGTAATGTATTGTAATGCTGATGCAATAATTTCATACTCCATCCCACTTGTTATTATTATTTTTTAAAATGTTTTTATATCGGATAAGTACTTCGTAGACGAACTAATTTAAAATTAAACTGTTTGATAAACTTACCACATTAAAAGTTATATATACTAGCTTTTTCATAATGAATTATTGTTGTATGTAACTTTTATTTAACCGTGTGTATTGTAAGAAGTTTTTTAATTTTTTTTTTTTTAAAGTGATAAATAATAAATTGGATGGAGTATTTTTTTAAAGAGGTGGATTGTTCTCTGTTTTCTGGCACGTGAGATTAGAAGGCTTCACTTCCTGTCGTGTTTCTTGCAAGGAAGGCCAAGTATCGAGAGTGTGTTCTCGGCGTTGGCTCTTCAATGACTAAGTCAGTGATTGAATCTAAAGGAGTTCCAAGGAATCAAGAGATGAGGAATATTTGCCTTGATTCTCTCCCGGGATGATAAACAATATTTGGCTTTCATGTCAATGTGTGGTGTGTAAGTTATTAGTGTCAAGTCAAACGCATTTAATATTTCATACTGGAGGTATCTTTTATGTCAAAGAACATACCATCCGCGTGGTACTTTTATTAGCCAACCAATCCCGGGTAGAGCTGAAGCGACCCATAATTGACTTGCTCGTGTGGCATCCACCTCCTCTCCTTTAGTCTACATGAACTTTTTCTACACTTGGTGCCTCTCATAAATATTATTGTGAGTACTAAAAAAACAAAGAAGAAGAAGAAGATTAATTTTGGAAAGGGGGGTGTTAATGAGTAAAAAGAAGTAAGTACTCTAAGTTGATAATGATATGAGCAAAAGTTATTGTATCTAATAAGTCAAAATTTGAACTTTAAAGGTACTCATTCATAATATATATATATATATATATATATATATATATATATATATTTATTGAGGCCACTTTTAAACTTTTATTGACTTACTTTAAATAAGATCACCTCAAAAACCCTAATCCAATCTTTATTTATTGTTTTAATAGTAATCAATGTAGTACTACTACTTAGTGGAAGTACTATTCTAATCTAAATCAAGAAGTAATTATACCAATAATAGAGCTTAATATATATACATATCAATTATACATAAAAGTACACATACCAAATAGATTCCCTAGAATGTTAGAAACTTGATAAAAATTCCATAATCACTTGAAAGAATTTGGACTACATTTCCCAAACTTCTTTTTTTCTAATTTATATATGCCGCCGGTCTACTTGCTTCTCACTTCATTCTATATGATATACATCAACCCTAATTGAAGCAATAATATCAAAATTACCCTATAAAATCTATTGCCCTTCTGTTGTTGTCCGAAATGGAATCTTGTATTCATATGCTTACAAATATATACTTTCAAGAATTACTAGTAGTTGAGAACTATATATATAAATGCTTGTATATATATATATATATATATATATATATGAATAGTGTGTTTAGTTTTCCATGGTGCTAACTCAAGTGACCCAGCTATTATTAGTAAACTCCACAACCAGGGTGTAACAGCACACACACACAATATATATATATATATATATATATAATAATAAGATCCCTTATATTTTATTGTAAAGAAATAGGGTTTATTTTACTAAGATGGGATCCATATAAATGGGTTTGGTCGCATTCCAAGAAGACCTCCTCAGTCATCTGAAGATGGAGATTGCAGAGATCAATGTTCCGGCCGGAAGAGCTAGAGAAACCTGAAAATCGGCGACGACAAGGTGGTGGTCGGAACAACTCCTGATTATCTGAACCCTACCGCAGGTAATCAAGAAAGCTTTTTTTTTTGGGTTTTAACAATCAAGAAAAGCTTAGCTATGATGAGAATCTAGAAGGTTATTTCTTGCTATGTTCTAATTCCTCTTCTAGAAATATTCCACTTGATTTAGGCTTAAATTCATTGGATTTGATTAGCATTTCTTTTTCTTTCTTTTGTGGGTCAATGTTCATGGGAAAGTTCAACAATTTCTTTTAAAAAAAGTTATTTTTTTTTAAATTTTTTTTTTTTTGACTACTTTTGGTCATCATTTGACCCATCATATGCCACACTCCAAAAAAGCAGAAGCAGTCCCAATCACTATTATTATTAATTAGTCTCACAAAACTCATGGTTACCCATCCATCCCTACAATTTCCTCAAATTTAATCCACATCTTTTTTTATATTTTATCTTCCTTTTTTTTTTTTTTTTTTTTTTATTTCCTCCTTTTCTTCAAGGACTAAATTGTCATTTTACTCCTTTTTCAAAAAATTATATCAATTATTTTCGTTTCTGTTATCTTAAAAATTTGTTTAATATTCTATAAATAAATATAGAAAGAATCATTTATTATTATTTCTCTATTTATATTAATCATTTATAGTACTCTCTGTATATTTATTATTATTCTATAAAATTAAATATTCATTTATTGAAAATTTTATTATAATATTTTACAGAGAAATTAAAAAAAAAGAAAAAAAAAAGAAAAAAGGAGGAAGCTTGGATCTTCTTTTTTTGATTCACGTGCTGAGGTTCAGTTCACTTCTGTATTTTAATGGTTTCCAGAAATAACAGAATTAATTTTGGCCTGCTTTCTTGATTTGCATGCATTTCTGATACTAATTTTCAAATGTTAATTCTCTCTTTACAGGAATTCTCTTCTTCTTCTCGCTATACTCGATGATTTCTGGTGCTAGAAAAATGAGTTGCTATTGCATCCCAGTGTTTCTTTATCGGATAATAGGGGTTTTCTACATACTCTGTTTATTCGTTTCCTTTGCAAATTCGTCGAATAGGGATGCTGAGGTTCTGCTCCGGGTTAAAAACAGTGAACTCCAAGATCCTAACGGCCAACTCAATGACTGGCTTCTCTCTGCTCCGGCTGCTCCATGTAATTGGACTGCCATTATCTGTGATCCTCCTCGAACTGGTGATGTCGTTTCCATTGACTTAACTAGTTTTGGCCTCTCTGGCAATTTTCCGATGGATTTTTGCCGTATTAAGACTCTTCGCAGTCTCGATATTTCTGATAACTTCTTTGTCGGCGTTATCTCTGCTGAAGCTTGGTCCCTTTGCTCTCACCTCCAGTTTCTTAAACTTTCTTCTAACGTCTTTGTGGGTGGTTTGCCGGACCTCCGGGTGGAATTTCTAAATCTAACGTTTCTATCATTGGATGGAAACAACTTCTCCGGCGATATTCCAGTGAGTTACGGATATGGACTCCCCAAGCTGCAGGAACTTGTCCTCTCTAACAATCTTCTCAATGGCTCGATTCCGGATTTCTTGTCCAACCTCACGGAGCTGACTCGACTGGAAATTGCATTCAACCCTTTTAAGCCAAGTCCGATTCCCGCCGGCATTGGGCGCCTTACGAAACTTCAAAACTTCTGGATGCCCCATTCGAACCTCCTTGGTAGCATCCCCGAATCAATCGGACATCTTGTTTCTCTGACAAACCTGGACCTCAGCGACAACAATCTCACCGGAAAAATTCCACAAAGCATCGGAGCTCTAACATCTATTCGGCAAATAGAACTATTTGGAAACCGCCTCTCTGGAGAGATCCCAAATTCGTTTTCAAGGCTCACTTCACTGGTGAACTTCGATGCTTCACAAAACTATCTCAATGGAACCATCCCTGATAGTCTTACATCGTTGGCTCTGAAATCTCTACGTCTTAATGACAACCATTTGGAAGGTAAAATTCCAGAAAATTTAGCTTTGAATGATAAACTCTCTGAGCTTTCTCTATTCAATAATAGGCTGTCCGGTAGTTTGCCGGCGAATTTGGGTCTTAATTCTTGTTTGGCACTGTTGGATGTTTCTGGAAATTTGTTAGAAGGCCCATTACCTCCGAATCTTTGTTCCAAGAAACAGCTTCATGAGTTAATTCTATTCGACAATAAGTTCTCTGGTCCGATTCCTTTGTCGTACGGTGATTGCAGCTCTTTATCTCATGCTCGAATTTCCAATAATGAACTTTCTGGAGTGATACCAGTTGGATTCTGGAGTTTGCAAAATCTTACAATGCTTGAACTCTATGATAATAAACTGGAAGGATTGGTTTCACCTACAGTATCAAATGCTGGTGGCTTAGTCAAACTTTTGATATCTGGAAATCAATTTTCTGGTGAATTGCCAGATCAAATATGTGAACTGGAAGATCTTGCTGAACTTGATATTAGCAAAAACCAATTCTCAGGTGCATTGCCCCCTTGCATTACCAAATTGAAGAATTTACAGAAGTTTCATGCTGAAGAGAATTTGATTAGTGGTCAAATTCCAACTTCTGTTACCACTTGGACTTATTTATCCGACTTGAATTTGTCAAACAACAAGTTGACAGGTGAAATTCCTAAAGAGCTTGGAGCATTGCCAGTTTTAAGATATCTGGATCTATCACAAAATTCCCTCTCGGGGGAAATTCCAGTTGAATTAACAAATCTGAAGCTCAACATTTTCAATTTCTCCAATAATAGGCTTCAAGGCAGAGTCCCTTCTAGTTTTGATAAAGAAATTTTCTTTTCAAATTTAATGGCCAACCCTGGGTTGTGCAGTCCTAATCTCAAACCATTACCTCCATGCAACAGAAAAGCAACTCCATTCTTTGGTGGGATTATAGTGCCACTGATTTTGTTTGTGGTTGCTGCAATAATAGTTGGATCAGTTATTTGGTATCTGATGGAGAAGCCTTTTGCATTTGGAAGGAGTAGAAAATCATGGAAGAGTACTGCATTTCAACGAATGGAATTCGATGAGGAAGAAATTTTAGCTTCATTGACTCGTGATAATCTCATTGCAACAGGTGGTTCTGGTCAGGTATATCGGATCAAATTGAAGAATGGACAGGTTTTTGCGGTTAAAAGGCTCTGGGAAGCAAACCGGGGACCAGAATCTAAAGATTTATTCAAATCAGAGGTGGACATGTTGGGAAAAATTCGGCATGCTAACATAGTAAAGCTTCTGTTTTGTCTTAGTGGTGGTGAGTCCAAACTCCTAGGATATGAGTACATAAAGAATGGAAGTTTGGGGGATGTATTGCATGGTGAAAAGGGAGGAGTATTGCTGGACTGGCCGAGAAGATTTAGGATAGCAGCAGAGGCAGCAGAAGGGCTGTCTTATTTGCACCATGATTGTGTACCTGCAGTTGTGCATAGGGATGTTAAGTCCGACAATATATTGTTAGATGAAGAATTCAGGCCAAAGGTGGCTGACTTTGGACTATCTAAAATTCTGAAGACAACTACTGATGGTGATGTTCCAGAAGCATCAAGGGTTGCTGGTTCATATGGCTATATTGCTCCAGGTGAGCCATATTATATATATATATATATATATATATATATATATATATATATTTTTCTCCAGCCATATTGTGAAAATTCACTTGATGTTATCAAATCTATATTCCTTTTTATAGTGTTCTTGAACATTGTTATTCTAACCATGATGTTTTCTAAAGGGTTTAAAACTGGGATGGCTCTTTTTGATTTAGATATCAAAGCTGGTTGATAAGTTAGTAAACAAAATTGATGAGAATTTAGACCAACTCTTTGATGGTAATTGATGTTTTGTCAGTAATGCTTCACACCCTATTAAATGTTATGCATTGTTGTTTCTAGCTCAAAAAGAATCTAGCAGTTAAGAAAAATAAAATCCACCAACATGTCTTATATACCATTTGCATACATGATAGGTTGATGATAAAAATTTCAAGAGGGAAAAAGGGAAAATCTAGAAGAGAAGATTCATCTCCTCATCTTGGACAACCCTATATTGGTTTTGAGGAATCTTTTCCTGTGTTGCTCCCTCCTATAAAGTGAAAAACATATTGAAGAAATCATAGATTATCATTGTAGAACTAATGATAGTTATGGTTTAGGACTAAAAAAATAGCTAGGTCAGTCTGCATTTTCCTCTTTCAAGAAGGTCAGTAATGATGTGTAGTTTTAAACTTGCAGTGCAAATTTGCATAAAATAATTTCTCCTGATATTTTATTTTTGCAGAATATGCATACACATTGAGGATAACTGAAAAGAGTGATGTTTACAGCTATGGGGTGATTCTATTGGAGCTAATAACGGGCAAGAGGCCGGTAGAGCCATGTTTTGGGGATGGCAAAGATATAGTAAAGTGGGTTAACGAGGTTGCTATATCTTCTACAGAAACTAATGCTAATCTTGTTTTTGATTTAAGTCATCTTATTGATCCTAGATTGGATCTCTCCACATGCAACGAGAAAGAGGTTAAACTTCTACTCAGAATGGCTTTTCAGTGCACTAGTTTACTGCCCACAGACAGGCCCTCCATGAGAAGAGTTGTTGAATTGTTTAAGGATCATTCAACAGTTCGTTCGAAGTAATTTAGCCAAGTTCTTGATAGGTGACCATTGAAGATCTTCTTCATTGTGTCTAGTATATAATAGTTAAAGCCAAATTGGAAAATTAGCTAGGTTTTTAATCAACATTTTCAAGTGCTAGTCCCAAAACTTGACTGTAAATTTGTGTATCAAAGTTCTTATAATCAATCATATTGGCAACCCTTGTTCAAATTTTCCGGGTAGACTCAGAAACATTATCTGTTTTGTGGTTTATCTCTTACAAATATCTGCAAAAGATTTGTAAAATATGATTTGAATAATCTGTAGACTGTGTCAGTCAGATACTGCTCAGATATATATTATGTTAAAAGTGTGATAAATTGTCGCTTATTCTAAAAAGCTTAAAGATAGTTAATTTTTATTCTCTGAACTGCCTGATGTTCTGAACACACAAATTTCTTCCTTTTTAGCTTATTCATTTTTAGTTTAACTAACTACACTTGCTGCATTCTGCCTCCAGTAGCACCAGAAAAAGAATATATATATATATATAGTTTTTTTGGGTTGATTTTTCTCATTTGCATTTTTTTTTTTTTTTTATCTTTTTTTCCAGGTAAAAGAACTTCATTTCAAACATCGAAATCGTAGGTCCCACAGCTGACTTATTGTCACTCAACCATACAAAAACACAAAATTTACACCAAATATCAAATCAAATAATAGATGCCAAAGAGGAAAAGTCTCTTCTTAAGTCAAAATGAAACTAAATCTTCTTCACAGGAAGATCATCAAGAACAAATCTTTTTTTTTCCGCCTTTCCGCGCGCGCCTTTTTATAAATGCAAAAGTCAACTGGAATACTGTATATATTATATATATATATATATATATATAGGTGTGCTGTTTTTATGTAAATGAAGAGAATAAGGAATACAGAGTATTGTGACACTCTAATCTAATCTATAAAAGCATTATTGTGCATAAATCGGAATCAAGGTTTGGACAAAACAGATAAGGCAGCTAGCTCTACACGAAGAACCGATCCTATTCGTATCGATCGCTTCTGCTTAAAAGATCCTCGTCGGATATAGACTTGAGATAAAAGTCAACCTATCTTATTAAAAATAGTAATTACGATCTGCCTGGTAGTAAATACAAAAGACTTAAAATATTTATAGTTTGGTGGTTGAAAGTAAAAAGAGAGATCCAACAAGCAATATATCAGTGTTAAGATTTGGTGAAAACGTGTGGTATCTTAGTTAGTTTGTCTTGTCTTACTTAATCTCATATGACCAGACAAGTGAGTAATATGTTAGGGAACGACATTACAATTTTAACTATATGTTGTAATCTTGAAATTTTCTTGTTTAAAAAAGGGCAAAAAAAAATAAAAAACATGGAATCGACCGTGCAAGTTGATATGTATCGTTCTGCCGCTTCACAAGAGCATGTGTGTTTAATTATAATTAGTAATAGATACATACATATATATATATATATATGTATATTATTGTGCCATGAAAGATAAAGTTGGGACCTTGAAACAGATGGAAGAGAGAATATATTCTTTGATCACGAGACATATGCAATAAGAAACATTTATTGAGTGCCTTTAGTACGATTAGAGAAACTAAGGAAAAAATTAGTTAATGCATGGGATGCGATGGGATCGAACATATTGGTTAAATGATGTGTATATATAAGGGGATTTCCCAGCTCGATTCATTCATTCATTCATCAGTTAGAAATCAAAGAGCAGAGAGAAAGAGAGACTGTTCTTGCTAATTCATCTCTTTCTTCTCTTGTTGAATGATGATAAAAACAATTTAAAAGAAAGGGAAGCCTAAAATGGGGATGAGAGCCGACTGTTTTGTAGCCAAGGATGGCTTGCCTCCTCCTCCTCGAGCATTTTTCTAAGCTGTCTTAAAAAAATCCTCGGTTGGATTTGTGATGCAAGCTATCCTTCGCTTCATTACAGGCTCTTTTCATCATTATAGGCTCTCTCTTTCTTGAATACGGCTTCATCAGCTAGTCTTTTTTTAAACCAAAAATGGAAACTATATGTTACAACATTCTTAGATTGTACTTACTTTCTGCATAATCTGCTGTTTTCCCTTATCTCTCTCTCTCTCTCTGCAGGATTTGATGAAGAGGAACAAGCCATGAATATTGCTAGGTTGTTTAATTTGTTCATGTCATTGGAAGGAATCAAATAGTTACAGCCTACATGTAGTTGTTTGTTATTTTTACTTGACAAAACCTCCTTCATCTTGCTATATAATATATATATATATATATATATATATATAAGGTGAGTGGAGAAACTGTCTGAATATGGAGGATTCTAGAAGTTTCTAGTTGTGGTGGTTAAGAATGGGATAATTAGTTACGGGTAATACTAATATATAATGGGCGCACTACTTAACAACTTGTAAGGAGAAGTTAAAAATGGTGCAGCGGATGAGCATGAATTTCCGGCACCATTTAGGTCGACATGATCAATATCTTCAGTTGCAATTCGCCAATAAATATCATCACGGCTAGCTTGTGTTCCAAGAAACGAACACGTGAAGACAGAATGATATTACATTCTTTTCTTTTGCAGGTTTTCAGTTGATAATTGTTCTTCAGTGGCACACATGCCAAACAGTACGTAGTAATATTGGAACTCAATCATATATATATATATATATACATATATATTATACCATATCTCCCATTGCAAGATAGCGTTAGAAATTCAACTGATTAAAACTGTATTTTCTTTTTTTTTTATTGGATGTGTATATATATATAAAAGTACTCCTATGATTTTCCAAAAGTTGAGGTTTTTGTTTCCCATACGTTCGAAAAATTGACCTCGTCATGACCCCAAGATGTTTCTTTCTTGAAAAAATTGGTAAATTAATGAACAAGTCAAAACAATTAATTGAAATATTTGAGGATTTTTCTCGTGGATCAAAATCTTGAAAAATAACTCTAATTGAATTACTATACCTTATAATCCTCATGGTAATAACAATAATAATTAGAGTAGTATTATTGAAGTAATTAATGATAATAATTATTATGTTTCCATATATATGATTATTATATACATGTTACATACATAAATAAAGTCCAACTTTGGTTGTTTCTTGTTTTTTTTTTCCCATACCAAAAAAAGGCAAATTAAATATGTATAAAAAATTAATTATATTTGGAATCATATGAAAGTGCCATAGGTAAGCAAGTCCAAATGTTGGTCCCTTATTGCGAAAATTAAAAAGAAAAACAAAAAGGACAAAAACAAAAACGAGTAGAGAAATTTTCAACGGTTAGCAAATTAACAAAGCAGATGTGTCCCATTCATCCTAAAAAAAAATAAAAAATAAAAAATATATCAAGTTTGATCATAATATAGTATAGAACCGCCATGCGAAGTATACAAAGACCTTACGTAACTTCCCTTTCCGGATTCCGATCATCGGTTATAAATCCGTCAAACTCGCATTCCCTCACTTCCTCTACCTTCAACTACGCTTTCGGTTATACAACCAATTCCCACATAATCACTCTCTCTCTCTCTATTTCTTGATTTTACAGATCAGTACAGTCACATGGTCAATGGGGGCAGCTACGGTTCTGGACAGAGTGCTGATCAATCCTATTCCCATGATGGCAATTAATAATAATCCTAAACCACCATTAATGAGAGTCTGTTTCTCATTTGCTGCTTATGCCAAGAACCTCATTGATTATCTCAAGTCTTGCAATGTACCCGTTGAAGAAGGACTTACCGATGCCGAATTCTCTTCCATCGAATCTAATTTTGGATTCACTTTCCCACCGGATCTCCGGTCGGTTCTCCAAGAAGGTCTCCCTGTCGGACCGGGTTTTCCCAACTGGAGATTGTTTTCCGTTCAACAGCTTCAGATTCTCACCCGCTTACCGATCTTGGGTCTATGTAAAGAAGTCGCAAGACGCAGTTTTTGGCTCGATTCTTGGGGTGAAAGACCCGTCGGAAATGACGAAGCCGTGGCTTTGGCTAACGGGTTCTTGAAAACTGCTCCGGTTCTTGTTCCTATTTATAAGAATTTCTACATTCCTTCCTCGCCTTGTTTGGCTGGGAATCCCGTGTTTTACGTGTACGGTAGCGATGTTAAGTTGCTGAGTTTTGATATATCTGGATTTTTCCAACGAGTTGAATTCAAGAACAATGATGACGATGATGATGTGATCAATAAATCGTCTAATTTGTTATTAAACGCGCCTGCATGGGCGGCAACGGAGCCTAGAAGGATCGAATTTTGGACGGAGCTGGTGGAGAGAGGAGAAGAACATGTGGCGGCGGCGATCAGTGGCGGCGGACATTGGTGGTGGTTGAATGGAGAATTGGGAGGGTGTTTGGAACAAGTGGTTTGGAGATTAAGAAATGGAGGGTGGAAAGAAGAAGAGGTGAGAGAGATGATGATGATGGACGACCGTGATAATGAACAACAAGATTCCGATCAAGATTTCGATGTTAAAAATATGGTCATGGACAGGGAATTTTTGATGTGGCATATGAGATTGCTCTCGATGAAGTTATTGCGTGCGGGCTGGAGCAGTGAAGACGTGGTGGACTCCCTTGGATCAGATTCTTCTTGGTTTGATTTCCAGCATCCCCCCAATTAGCTAGTTGATTTTAGAATTAATGTCCCTTTTTTTCTCTCTAACTTTATTTTGTAGTTGGATTTTGTAAATAAATTTATTATTATTAGCCCTAGATTATCAACAGAACAAGAAATAAATATAATAAATTTTTGGGTCTTTCTTCTTTCTTATATAAACAAAATCTTTATGAAGAAAGATGATCAATGATGGATCAAAATTTGAATCTTGAAAGGGGAAAAAATAATGTAATATATAATAGTGTTATATACTTATAATCTGCTTACACTTTCTTTTCATTTTTATATATTCGGAAGGCTCACCTTGAATTTTAACAAGGCAAAAAACTTTAAATCTCGTATAACAATTACAATTCATAATTCATAATGTGTAAAGAAAGAAAAAATAAAAAAGGTGAAAGATATATCTAACAACTCCAAACTCCAGAAAGAAGAAGAAGAAAGATATGAAATGCTTTATATATAAAAAAAAAAAAGTCGTATGACAAGACTGCAAAGAAAAGTTGTACAACGTAGGAAATCCGGAAATGGTCGTTAGGGACAGTTTTGTTGATTATTTCCTTTAGAAACACCCAAGGACAACAACAAAGGAAAAGGACACTTCAACTTGATGAACCCTTCCTCAAAATGCTAAAAAAATGAAAAATATATAAATATATGCATATATATTGTTAAAAAATATAAATCTATGAGTATGGCGTCCTATAAAAAAATTTCTTTGAACTTGCACAATCTAAGCTTTCCTTCAACTTTCTTTGTTCCCGATAATGTATAAATTTGATCAATCAACAAATATATAAAATAACAACAAAATAGGATGGAGTTACAATGATGATAACGGATTGGTCGTCGAATAGCGGAAATATCCTTTGGGGTTGAACCCTGCAAAACTCTAACGGAGGTATTTCTCCGTTAGAAGCCTCCGACGATCAAGTTAGTCCAAGATCTCTGGAAGAATTGGAACAAAACTTGTTTTTGTTCTCTTAATTTTTCCTATCTCAATTTTGTATATTCCTTCAAATTTTCGGAATTTGTAGCATATTCTTCGTTCACTTGATTCACTACTACTTGTGAATCGCTTCGGACCTCGAGGTCGGCAATTTTTGCTTCGCTCGCCCGAGAGGCCCCCAGGATTAATGCTTCGTATTCGGCTTGATTGTTAGACAATGGAAATTCAAGCCTTATACTTCGCGATTCATTGAATTGATGATTTGGTGAAGTTAATGTTATTCCGACACCTGCTCCGTTTGAGTTAACAGCTCCGTCGACCGTCATGATCCATAGATCGTGATTCTCCTTTCTGTTAATCTCGGGTTCCGCCCGTTGCTTTCTTCCTCTGTGGAACGAAGTTTCGGCAATGAAATCGGCTAGTGCTTGTGCTTTGATTCTTGTGTCCAGGAGTAAAAGTTATGTCAAGTCCGCACAATTCGATCGACCACTTCAAAGATTCTACCCGATTGGTCGAGTTTGTGGAAAATTTGAGCGTGCGTTTGTGTAAACCATAATTTGGTGCGTCTGGTAAACCTTAATTTTCGGATGCGACAACCAAAGCATAAGCTAACTTTTCTATATTTGAATACCGCGATTCCGTCCATTTAGGACTTTACTTACAAAATAAACAGGGAGTTGTTTACTATTTACTTCCCCGAATACCACAAAATTGGAGCGGATCCATATAGGACTTTACATGTTTCCCCGATTACGGGAGCTAAGTAGTGAAGTTGCTCTAAATACCTTGAGTTCGCTCCCGGATTGTCGGCATTCTTCCGTCCACCTAAAATCTTTCCCTGTAGTTTTAAGAGCTTTGAAGAAAGGTAAACATCGCTCTGCTAGCTTTGATACGAATCTTCCTAGTGCTGCTATGCAACCATTAAGCCTTTGGACGTCCTTAATACACCTTGGTTCGACTAGGTTTCGAAGTGCTGTGACCTTTTCTGGATTAGCTTCGATTCCTCGTTGGGTCATCATGAAACCTAGGAATTTTCCGGACTTAACTCCGAAGGTACATTTGGACGGATTCGGTTTTAGATTATATTGGCTCAAGGTTGCGAAGGTTTCCTCGAGGTCGGCCGGATGAGAATCGACGTGCCTTGACTTGATCACCATGTCGTCAACATATGCCTCAACATTTCTCCCTATCTGCTCCTTTAGGACTCTGTTTATCATCCGTTGGTAAGTCGCTCCAGCATTTTTGAGGCCAAACGGCATGACATTGTAACAATAAATAGCTCCATCAGCCCTAAAGGAGGTATGAACCCGATCTTTCGGGCTCATCTTGATTTGGTGATAGCCTGAAAAGGCATCAAGGAAACTTAGGAGCTGGTACCCAGCGGTGGAATCCACCAGTGAATTGATACGGGGTAAGGGGTAACAGTCCTTAGGGCAGGCTTTATTTAAATCGGTGAAGTCAACGCACATCCTCCACTTTCCATTAGCTTTTGTGACCATGACAACGTTGGCCAACCAGGTCGGGTAGGCTTCCTCTCTTATAAATCCGGCCTTTAATAACTTTTCGATCTCTTTTTTCATTCCTTCCTTTTTATCTTCGCCAAAATTTCTGGCCTTTTGTTGCACAGGTCGGAATGTTGGATCGATATTTAACCGATGTTCCGCGACCTCGGGATCTATACCGGGCATATCTTTTGTTTCCCGGGCGAAGTTCGAGGTGTGATTCTTCAAAAATTGGATCAACTCGAACTTCTGGGAGTTCGATGCCTATTTTTATTTTTTGGTCGGGGTAGGCATCATTGATTGTTAACTCTTCGAAAGTCGCCAACTTTTCTTCCCCTTCGACCGCCTGCATGATGTCTATTTCTATCGGTTTCTGGATTCGTCTATCCATGTTTGATAAAAGGTCTGTCTGGAGTTGATCTGCAATCAACATTTCTTCAGCTTCTCTTTGTGCTTTGGAGATTACTTCTGTCTCTGACGAAGTGTGACCCCGAATGACATCTGCTGCTATTAATGCTTCGGTCCGTTGAACAAATGCTTTGGAAATCACTCCGATGTCCATAGACGTCGAAGTGTCATCCGTCACATCCTTCGATTTTCGGACCGTTAACAGATAATCCGAGGTATTTCTCCGTTAGAAGCCTCCGACGATCAAGTTAGTCCAAGATCTCTGGAAGAATTGGAACAAAACCTTGTTTTTGTTCTCTTAATTTTTCCTATCTCAATTTTGTATATTCCTTGGAAGTAAAAAAAAAGATCCCACTCCTAATAAGGAAGTTTCCCTTATATAGGTAGACTTCCTTATTAGTGGGTGGGAGTAGGAAAGGAAATGATTACCTGTCTACCTTATCTTCTGCACAAGCCAAAAGGCTACTATCATAGCCTTTTTCGGATGTCCAATCTCACAGTTTCCCATAGAAGTTGACTAAAGTCTGTGGGTCCCGCTATTTTCCTCTTATTATATTTAAATAAGATATTAGTGAGCAGGATATACTTGGAATATTCCTTTGGCTGTGCATTCGATTTAGGATCGTTGAACTCGGCCTCGAAGCTTTATATCACCGCGGTTAATTGGTTAATTGTTTAGCCGGTACTCGCTCTTTCATCGGGAGCTTTCACGAATCGCGTGGTCAAATGCTTCGTTTCGATACTTGGATTGTGCTTCGGATACTATTGAGGTCGTGGTGGTATAAATGCTTCGGTTGACGTAATGCTTCGCGTTGACCAGGTCCGATCACATACCGATTTTGACCAAGTCAAAATCTTTATCTACGTGGCATATATTCCTTTCAGTTCCCACAAAAACAGAAAAGGTATATATATATTATAATTTTTTGTGGTAATCTTAAAATACAAGTGAAATGATGTTCTTTTATTATTTGAGACTCATACATGATATCACCACGGCCGTGTATTGGGAAACAAAAAGAATTTGTGGTAAAGATAGTTCTCCGATGGTAGAAGGCGTAGGCCCATTACCCATTAAATTGAGAACCAGATTGGATTATATATCCAAAAGTATCATCAGCCCATGAAGAGGCCCAAACTTTTCATGAAAACAAAAAATATTCACGGCAGTTAAATGGTAGACTGCACAGTTAAAAAGGAGTTTCTACTTTCTATATCCTACTCACCAAGTCATCGGCTCGGCCATTTACATTGAAAAAGAATAGGGAATCAGAAATGGCGACGGCGTTTGTAAGATCTGGGCTCCGCTCCGCCCTACGTGGTGGTGCTTCTCGTGGAACTCCGGCTTCCAAGAGGACTTTCTCCTCCTCCTCCAGCCAACAGGAGGAAGCTGGTATACCTCTCTCTCTTTTGTTTTCTTTCCCCTCAAATTGATTTCATTCAAAGGATGCGATGAATAAAAACATGTTTTTAATTATTTCTTTATGTATGTCTACATAATCAAGATTCCATTTTGGTTTTGTTTAATTCCTTAATGAGTTATCGTTTCACTTGAATCCGATCCAATTATTTTGCTTCCAGTTTTTCATGTGGCATCTTAATTTGAGCATATTGTGGTTTTTAGTGGTTTCTATGTTTTAGTATGCCTATATATGGATTGATTACTTCTGAATCTTTTGCTCATATCTGATGATTTTCCCTATGTTTTCGTATTTCATCTTGATTTTGATGTGGTTTGATTAAAGCATGTGATTTTAAATGTCTGATTTGTCTTTTGGCGATTAGCTGAGGCTGCGAAGTGGGAGAAGATTACATATTTAGGAATAATCTCTTGTACTGCTCTTGCAATCTATAACCTTTCAAAGGGTCACCCCCACTTTGAGGAACCTCCTGTAAGCTTTCCCTTTCCCTTATTTACTGTTTTGTTGTTTTCAGATTATAGTTATTCTTCTATTGTGTTATAGGAATACCAAGGCTTTACCAAAGTTGACATTTTTTTTTTGTTATGTTTGTATCTTATCAAGTCACTGAGAATTCTTTTAATCCTACCTTAGCTAACTGGTCAAGTTGTCTTACTCATCTTTTCTGAAATTTGCAGCCGTACTCATACCTGCGCATTCGTAACAAGGAGTTTCCATGGGGTATGTTTCTAGCTTAGGGTTTTCGTACATCATCTTTGCCCATTGTTTGTTTCTTAGCTTTATTTTTACACTGATGTCTTCTTTAGTTATGTTTCCATTTGTACATTTTCTTTGAGTTGTACCAAGTTTTATTTTTCATTTGACAATGTGATTTAATCTGTTGTTTATATTCAAGTTGCACCTTTTGCCTCGTCTTTATGTTTATTATGAATTGTGTTATTAGGAAAAGTGTTCTTTTCTTTGTGATGCTTTTGATTTTGTTGAAGGACAGTTAAAATGGTTTTTTTTTGGGTGAATAGTTAACATGGATGATTCATTGTATAGCAGAAAGTCCAAAATATACCCTCCTTAACATGTTTATTGTATGAGGTTTCCCCTCGCACCTTTGAAGGGATTTTTGTTCTGGGATTTTTTTTAAGCACCTTGAATTTTGAAACCACAATTAATCAGTACAGATCGTTATCTAATGTTTTTTGGATCCTGTGATTTAAGTTATTGTAGGTTGTGAGTATGATGCTCTATGTTGACCCTTATAATTGCAATATTCTGAAAGTAGAAGTTTATAAAATGGTTCACATTTGCAGGTCCTGATGGCCTTTTTGAGGCGAAGAAGCATCACTAACTGTGCGGATCAATGATATTAGTCCTTCACATGTAGTGATCTTTTTAGTCATCGGTTCAGCGATCTCATCAAGTTCAGACTGTCAAGGCCGTCCTAGAGATTTTCATGGATGCCTTTTGTTTCTACTTCTTGAATTAAATATTGCCTTCTTTGCACAATATTTCATCTCTTTCAATCTGTTTCTTGTATTACCTTTGAAAATAATAAAGGTTAAAGGAACTCTTGTTATGATTCTTCTATTTTATACAAATCTTCAATTTCACTTCACTATGACGTGTTTGGAAGAGTTTCTGATTTCTAACCTCTGCAAAAACCCATATGAACTAAATCTTTTGTTATTTTTGCTGTGACTATATTTTACGGGCACAGGTTTTCCATGTAAGTTTTAGTAACATAGTGTAGGGTGGTTCAAGGGCTTATAAGAAGCTACAATCCATTTGCTTTGAGGGGAGCTGGAATTCTTGGGTTTTGGTCTTCTTTAGTTGTGATGATAAATTCAAGGTGCCGACACTGTTAAAAAAAGGGCAAAAATCAAATGTGTTATTGAACTCGAAAATAGTTATAACAACAATTGTATACGTTTTAAACCACAAGATCAGCAAAAATCACATCCCTATATGCCAGTATTGTTCAGCAACCAAACCCTCCACAATTATACAACACTGCCCAATTTTAACCCTTTAACGACCACACTTATCTAGTTTAATTTGTGGGAAATAAAAAATGTGAGAAAATAATGGCTAACAAGTAACATTACTTAGCTACAGCATCTTCATGACTATTTAATTCGGTCCCTGTTGCTGGCAATGTATCCAAGTCTGTACGAGCTTCCTTCTCTTCTTGAGGAAGTGAAGAAATGGTGGATGAATCACCTTGGTTTTGTTGCTCAGCTTCAGCATTTCCATTTGAATTTCCTGATGTCTCCTCAGTATTTGTGTTAGAAGGATCAACTGTTTTGGTCTGGCTAGATTCGGCATTGTCATTGTCATTTGATGGATTAATCTTTTCTTCTGGACCAGTTTCTGTGTGAGCATCAGACTTCTGGTTGTCATTGCTCTCCTTTCCAGCTGTATTTTCAGGAACATTAACATTCTGTCCATCTTCCACAACAGACTCTTTGTTGTTGTTGTTGGAGCCTTCACCATCTTTTGTTCCTTCTGTTGAAGAAGAGTTGGAATTTGAATCAGACTGATTTGAGTCTGTGATCTCATCCTTCTTTTCAGTTTGTGTGGCATCTCCATTGGAAGCATTACTTCCCACATCATTGCTTTGTTGTTGGACTTCACCATTGCTGGAGTTTTCATCAGTAGTCTGAGTATTTCCATTGCTCCCGTCAGTAGGCACATTCTGTTCTTTGGCATTGGAATCCCCATTAACCTGATTCCCTTCAGATTCAGTTTGTATCTTCTCACTTGGCTGCTCACTACTTTTCTCAGTTTCTGTTACAGTGTTTTGAGAATTCTGATCTCCTTCACTGGAGGCATTCTGATCACTATTATTTTCCTGTGAATTAGCTTCATTCACCTGCTCATTTTCTTTTGAAGCCTTATCCTCTGCTTCACCAGTCACATCATTGTTTTTGATTTTGTTGTGTTCCTCAGTTTCCACCTTATCTTCCTTCTTATTCTTCTCTTCGTCATCTTTCTCCTCGCTCCCCTTTTCTTTTGCCTCTTCATTTTCATTCCCATTATTCTCCACCTTCTCTTCTGCTGTATCATTCTTTTCACTCTCTTGTTGTGCACCTTCGTTCCCATTCTTTTCTTCAGTGCTCTTATTGCTTTGTCCTTCTTCATGTTTTTTCTGATTCTGTTCACTAGTTTCATTATCTTCCCCATTGTTCTTGTTATCATCATTCTCTTTTTCTACACTGCCTTCAGTACTTTGCTGCTCTTCTTGTTTTCCTTGCTGCCCTTCTTTAGATTCCTTCTCTTCACCATCCTTATTATTTTCATCATTCTCCTTTTCTTCAGTTTCCTTCTCTTCTCTCCTTTGGTTGCTTTGCTCTTCTTCTGGTTTAGATTGATTCTCTTCGTTGATGTTTTTCTCTTGGCCATCCTTATTTCCATCATTCTCTTTTACTTCTGTTTCCTTCTCCTCTTTGTTGCCACTTGACTCTTCTTCCTGTTTTCCTTGATTCTCTTCATTAGTGTCCTTCTCTTGCCCATCATTATTTCCATCATCCTCTTTTGCTTCTGTTTCCTTCTCATCTTTGTCGCCGCTCGACTCTTCTTCCTGTTTTTTTTATTCTCTTCACTAGTGTCCTTGTCTTGCCCATCATTATTTCCATCATTCTCTTTTGTTTCTGTGTCCTTCTCAACTTTGCCGTCGCCACTCAACTCTTCTTCCTGTTTTCCTTGATTCTCTTCACTAGTGTCCTTCTCTTGTCCATCATTCTCTTTCATTTCTGTGTCCTTCTCATCTTTGCTGTCACCACTTGACTCCTCTTCCTGTTTTCCTTGGTTCTCTTCACCATTATCCTTGTTCTCATCATTCTCATCCCTGACCCCAGTCTCATCTTTAATTTCATCCGCTTTGATCCCTGATTCTTTTTCTTTGTCCAAAACATCATCCTTGCTCTGTTGTTCCCCTTCTAGCTGGTCTTGATCATGCTCACTTTCCTCCGGCTTGCTTTCAGCATCAAAACCTTTGCTTTCTTCTTCTTGATCTTCCCCATGATTGTCATCACCAGTAGTCATTTCAATCTTAGGTTGAAGGTCCTTCCTCCCTAACATCTTTGCTTTCTCTGAAACATGTGTGGCTTCTTCGTATGATGCCTTCTTACTACGAGAGTGCTGAACCTGATAAAGAAGCCATATGCAAACACCAACTAGCAGACATAGTTGGAGGGCATGCTTCACCTTAAATCCTTTATTCCTTTGGCTCCTACGAGGAGATGACCTGAACATGATTCCTTAGTCCTTATTATCTTGTATTTCAGATGTCAAACTATATTCCTCAAGCCCCCCTGAGCTGAATCAAGTCCTGTACTTCTGATAAAGAAAAACAGAACATTATTAAGAAAAGATCAAGAAAAAGAACATCACTGAACCATCAAGCTCCTGGTTTATGAAACACTCGGAAGATAAAAAATGGAGAACATATCATGATCTTGTGGGATGCAAGGAAACCATGTGAACATACTCTTATTTCCTCCTCCAGCAGGAGTTGATCGTCATCAATAAATAAATGCAACAGATATAAAGAGGAAGATTGACTTTAGCAAAGTAATTGTAGGATAAATCAAATCCTAGAAATGTATATGCCTTTGAGATCTACCTAGAATCTTCTGATGCATAAACTTATGTAAGGATTCTGCAGATATGCTGCTGGAACCGAAGAAGAAATATAAATAAAGAAAAGCTATCACAGAATATTTCACAAGTTAAATAACGTCTATAAATCTCCCAGATCAAGCCTCAAATAACAAATAGTTTGATGCGCACAATTCAATCTGGAGAGGGTAACAGCAAACTCATATCCTATATAGCAAGATCCATATCTAACTCCATATATGCATATACACACTATTTTACAAAAAAGGCAAAAGGCAAGAAACAAAAAGAGAAGAAAATCCTTTAACATTAAACATTTTCAAGACAAGAAAAATCTCTGCAACTTCATTCTACAAAAAAGAAATCCAACCTCAATTCAGCAGTAAAATGGCCAATAAAGTAACTAAAACCGCAACATTCTTAACCACCTTGAAGCAATTCACACACTACATACTTACAACCTTACATGACATCCATCAAGAAGAACTGATCCACATAGATCAACATGAAAGCTCCACAAGAATAAAAATGACGCGTAATTGTGCAAAAACGATCAATGCTAAAAACCCAAAAAGCAAAATGAAATCAGTAAAGTTTTATGAAAAGCTAAGCCATACCTGAATACCTGGTACTAAAAAGATGCAAAATCTTGCAGATCCCTTTGTTAATGAATGCAGCAAAGGCAACCGTTTTTTATAACTGTGTCAAGAGAACAATGATTAGCTCTGAAGGATTAGCTCTGTGAATATATATATATATACATCAAATGATTTTGAAATTCATCAATCATTAATGTTTTACTTATGGTAACATAAAAGCCAAACCCATATATCTCTCTTACACCAAATTGTGTGGTGGTTACAAGAAGCTTTTCCCCGAAAGGTTTAACTACACTTTCAAGAACTGCAATGTCTTCTTCTTCAATCTCAGATTGGATCTGCCACAAAAATAATTCCTCGCTACACACTGCGTCTTTAATATATGTATATATTCTATATATATTTGCGCACCGATATCCGTGTTTCTCCTTCAAGAACAGTAGAAATTTTTTTTCCTTAATAGTTAATATTTAAATATTCTCTACTAACTTTGACATTTGGTACCTTCCGTTGATTTTGCCATAAATTTTTAAAAAAATTTTAATTTCTCCAACTCATAATTCCATATATATATATATATATATATATATAGTGAAACCGTTATTAATTAAACACTGCTAATCAAGTTACGCTTTTTAACCTAGTCGTTTAACCTTAATAAGAAACTTGTAAATTTATTTAATAAAATCTTATCCAAATTTTTAACATAATTTTTTTTAATTTTAATTTAATATTAGTAATAATTTTTCTAATAAAAAAAAATTACATTACAAAAGATTTTTTTGTTTTTTTTTGGGTTAAAAAAAATCGTACGATTTTTTTTTGGACGTACAGCGATACATTTGGGCTAAAATTTCCTGCACTATAATTTTGGGCCAATAATAGAAAAAAATTATTAGGGCCTAGCATATGTGGTCCACGGTACTGGAGTCAGCGATCTTAATGGTTGAGGATTCGCCACGTTTCTGCTCAAGATCTTCCCATCTCGTGCTGTCGGTGAGGCGGTTACCTTTTTCTTTCACATTGCCGTCATTTTATCATCGCTTTAGCCCCTGACGTTTTTGTTTTTCCATTTCTTTATCGTTTTTATTTCGATTAGTTCCGCAAGCTGAGGCAAAGCATAGGTAAAGCAGCGATGACGTCGAAGGTTCTCGCCGCCGCAATCGGCCGCAAAATCTTTAAGCCAAGTAACCTGCGGTCGTTCTCCACGGCGGCAGCCGCGGCCGTGGAACCTTACCAAGAAGATACAACAGGAATTACAATGAAAGGTGTGAAAATCTCCGGCAGACCACTCTACCTCGATATGCAAGCAACTTCGCCTGTAGACCCTAGGGTGCTAGACGCTATGCTACCTTACTATCTCTCCCGCTATGGCAATCCACACTCCCGAACCCACCTCTACGGTTGGGAATCGGACCAAGCGGTGGAGTCTGCCAGAGCTCAAATTGCAACTCTAATCAGAGCTTCCCCTAAAGAAATCATTTTTACCTCCGGAGCGACCGAGTCTAATAATATATCTGTTAAAGGCGTTATGCACTTTTACAAAGACAAGAAGAAGCATGTTATAACAACTCAGACGGAACACAAGTGTGTCCTGGATTCCTGTCGTCATCTCCAGCAAGAGGGGTTTGAGGTAACTTATCTTCCTGTTGAATCTGACGGACTTGTCGATTTGAATAAGCTTCGAGATGCGATCAGGCCCGATACTGGGCTTGTTTCTGTCATGATGGTTAATAATGAGATAGGAGTAATTCAACCTGTTGAGGAAATTGGCCAAATATGTAAAGAATTTAGTGTCCCCTTCCACACTGATGCTGCACAAGCTCTGGGAAAGATTCCAATAGATGTGGACAAAATGAATATTAGTTTGATGTCTTTGAGTGGGCATAAAATTTATGGACCTAAAGGAATTGGGGCTTTGTACATGAGGCGGAGGCCAAGAGTTCGAGTGCAGCCTCAAATGAATGGAGGTGGTCAAGAGAGGGGTATAAGGAGTGGAACTGTGCCTACTCCGCTGGTTGTGGGATTTGGGGCAGCATGTGAACTTGCAATGAAGGAGATGGAGTATGATGATGGGAGGATTAAAGCTTTGCAGGAGAGGTTGTTAAGTGGGATTAGAGAAAAACTTGATGGGGTTGTAGTGAATGGTAGTGTGGATAGGCGATATGCAGGGAATTTGAACTTATCATTCGCATATGTGGAAGGAGAGAGCTTGTTGATGGGTTTGAAGGAAGTGGCAGTTTCTAGTGGGAGTGCTTGCACCAGTGCAAGCTTGGAACCATCGTATGTGTTGAGGGCATTGGGTGTGGATGAGGATATGGCTCATACATCAATTAGGTATGGAATTGGGAGGTTTACTACCGAGGAAGAGATTGATAGGGCCATGGAGCTTACTGTGAAGCAAGTTGTGAAATTGAGGGAAATGAGCCCTCTCTATGAGATGGTGAAGGAAGGAATTGATATAAAAAGCATACAATGGACACAACACTGATAGTTTTCGAGGTTGGAATTGTATTGTTAACAGTACGAGGAGAACAAGACTTAACACCTGCAATTTAATCTTACAACCAGGTTATCTCTCCGTAAATGCTCTTAGAACTCTTATGGAGTTTCTCTAGGTTAAATTTAAAATTTTGATGCTAGATATGGGTCTGCAGTTAAGGTGGTGTACAATATATACTTCATTCTGACATCAACATAAACTATTGTACAATTATAGTGACAATAATGCTAGTAGTTGTGCTATATTTGGCAATATTGGTACATCTTGTGAGGTGTACTATTTTCAAGTTGGTTGCATTGCCTCTTAGGTGTCTGATCCACCTTTCTTAGCTTGGGTTAATACTTCTTTTTCAACTTGCCTTCGCTTATGCTGCTTTTCTTTTGTTGCTGGAGTCCGCTGTTTCTCTATTCGTTTCTCGTTTTGGTGCTGCTTCTCCTATTTTTAGTTGGAATGTCACTTTTGTGCTCCTCGAAACATGCTTAGCTTGTTCTATTTTAATAATTCTTTTAATGAAATTCATGTTTGTAACCAATGACACATGGAACTGAAATTCATGATGATAGGATTATCTCAGTTGAGTTCATATTTTTATTTAAGAAGGATTGTGTCCTTTTTTGATAGGACCCATTTACGATTTCTGCTAGTTTTTCTTTAATGTTACCAGTTCAAGGTCTGATAATATGTTTGGATACACACACGAATATACATAGATCAGTTATCCTGTTTTAGGGAATATTTGGATACTCTTGAATTAAAATGATAGAAAAAATGGTTGAGTTGGTGGGTGATGGGGGGGAAAGAGGAGAAAAAAAAATTATGTCTTCTGAGGGATGCTTGGCAGGTCAATATTTAGAGGATTATGATGCCACAGGAGATGGGTTAGAAAATGACTTGGCCTCCTGAAAATCTTGCTTAAGGTCACAACCCTCATGCAAGACCTTTGGTATGCACTTAGAACTTTACTGTTTCCACAAAATTCTTGGATGATATATGGAGGAACCTTTATCTTTATGAATATTTTCGAAATAGGACTTAACTCCATCTCCCTTGTTGTAGATCCTGAATAAAAAAGATGGGGTTTTTTTTTTTTTTTTTCTTAAAAATTATATTCTGAGTCTTTCCTAAGTGTTTAACTATGATATTTCTGTGTTTACTATTGTTGATATTATCTTCACATATGTCCTTTGTATTAACCAATATTATATTATTGTTAGTTACTAGTTGTCTTTTCATCAAGCAGTTGAGAGGTTTTAGCTTCCTTCTTGCTGTGATATTATGGTAGTGTTGTATGTAAATACCCTGTAGTCTTAGAACCCATTGTGCTGTATAATCCAAAAGAAGTGTAGTGGCACTTTTTGTATGGGTGAGCACTCCCTGTTGGACGATGTCACAATTCTTCTGACCATCTAGTTTAGGGTGGAAGGATCATAATTCTAAGTAAGTTTTTTTTTTTTTAAATCTCGGTGTGTTAAAAGATCTATACGTTAAGTTGATTTTTGTCTTATTGAAATGCTATCATCAGCTTAGGGTCCTTTACAGACCCAAAGATTATGTTTCAGAAAAGCTGTCATGTTAAATATTCTTATATTTTTCCTGAAGAAGCTTCTGAGCAACAATCCTTTTAGCAGTTTGGAACTACTAGTCCTTAACCTTATTGAGAATGGGGGGTTCTTTTCTGAAGTTGCTTTAGTCTTCTGTAGCAAAGGCATCCTTAAGCAGGAGCATAGAGATATCAACTGGGATGTATTGCAATATGTCTATTGCTATATTCAAATATACTGTGGGTTTATGATGGCTTCTTCAATATATATATATACACACTTGTTTTGACCCTAGTCGACATTGATATTTAATCAGCGTATTTCTCCCTCTTTTCCATTTTTTTGGGGATAATTCAGGTATCTTTGCCATGCTGCCATGCTGATCTGAAGACTGCCTACTTTAATCTGGTTTTCCAACTTGGTTGAATTTGTTGTTACTATGGATGGAGGCGAATAGTCAGCTGTTCTCCACAATGCTATTTTCCCATGAAAGTCTAAACCTGGTAGATAGATATGTCATACTTGAAGGATTTGAGCGTCAATATTTTAGACATGTGATCAGTGTATGGAAAATGCTACTTTATTTCTATGTTCTCTTACTATCTTTGATGGTTGTATTACTTCAAAATTCTTTCTTTTTGTGCTGTTCTTGTCCATATAACTTCTGAAAGTTCTGAATATGAAGGGAAGAAATATTGATATTTGAGTGTCATCCCTGTTTTTCATTACAATTCCTTCCGGTCACATGGAATCACTATGAAAATTTGCCTACTGCCCCATCAAAAGAAAAGAAAAAATGGTGGGGGGAAGTGAAAAAGTTTGGTTTAGGGATGACAGTCTGCATCAAAACAAATCTTGGCTATTAACTCATGTACATGTAGGTTGTCCAATATGGATTCATGAGGGAGAGTAGTTAATAAAATCACTTTAGAAAAAAAAAGGAAATCACCCTACTCTGAGGCTGGGGGTAGTGGGGGTGGGTGGTGGTCAGTGGTCAGGACCACCGAATTCCTACTAGTGGTCCGCATTATCTGTGTTAGATGAGATTGCCCAAGAAGATGTTATCTGTTTCTTGCAAGTCAAGTAAAGCTACCCATACTGCAAAAGGATTTGGAAGTATTTTCAGCTGCCCTGAAAGCTAAAAATCCCGTTGTCAAAAACTGGCACCTCTCCTCCTCCAGGATTAAATTTGAGCATCTGTTTCTTGCACTGGTTGCTAGCTACCTACTGCCCCTGCCTAGTAATGTCATTTAGTGAAAGGACAACACCATGCATTGAGAAGTTATGATGGGTACACCACCACCACAACGGTGAAAAAAAAAAATCCAGACATGATGGCAGAGCAATATCAGGCGGAGATACACATCCTATTCAAAATCTTGGGTACTCTTTTAACAGTTCACTCGTTCACTCTATATATATATATATATATATATATATATATCACCAATTGGGTGTAGTTTTGGTGCCAGATTTTAATAACAGTGGATATGATTTATTAAATTTAGATACAGATATGGTAAAGCATACGGACATCCGCCATTACTGTGAGTTGGTACTGTACATCATAGGTATATCAGAATTCAGAAAGCAGATTCGAGAGAATCGGCTGAATTATATAGGTTTGCAATGGAGTACTCAATTATATTCTGCAATCATCATATCTGGATGCAATTATTTCACTTATTTGTGTAGTCTTCTTTTTGGTTAAATATGACAGAGTTATTTCATATCTGAACCAAACTGGAAATCTTGAGAATTGACGACTCCATAAAGTAACCTTCTTTTTTCTTCGGAAAAACTTTTCTATCCATTTGACATGCTGAAAACTAACTACTGAGTGGGAAGAACTACTGGGGAAAAAAAAAAGAAAGAAGAAAGATTCATTTACAAGAGGACTTCATTCCAGAACAATTATAATAAGTTGGAACAAAAAGAGAAAAAAAGAAAAAGAATTCAAGGGTTAAAGATAAGGTCTCCACATTTGCACTTCCAACTCATGGGCTTGTAGTTAGAATAGTCATCACCTCCACCTCTGGAGTAAGCAATCCTCGTAGATTCCGGGGAATTATTGTTCTTTCCAACCTTATATTGTGGGTTTGTCGGAACCTGAATGGCTTCACAGTGTCCGCAAGAATTGCACCTCCTCTCGCACCTGGGCGGCTTTGAACCTATCTTTGCATACCCAATTGGCTTCATGATTGGTCTACCAGCTGCAATTCATGCACGAAGAAAGAAAACAGATGTCATCACATTCTGAAACTTTATATACAGAGAGCTAGCCATCAAGCAACTCAAGGTAATTAATTTAAGTAAAAAAGTTACCTTCAGCATTGAATCTGATCAACTGGGTGCAGGAAGTAACAGCAATGATGAGTAAAAGAAAAGAAGAAATGGCAAAATGGTGAATCGTGCCGCATGTTAGACTCTGCCCGCAACCCATTTCAGAGAAAACAGAGGCTTAATTCCTAGCTGCAGAAAAACTGAAGGAGGAGGAGAAAGAAAGAAAGAAAGTGAAGTGATATTATTATGGCCACTCGTGGAAGGCAGCGGGCGGTCGACGTCGGAGGACTAAATACTAATAGACAGAATATAAGTTAGCCTTCTCAAAAGGCGTGTGATGATTGAAGTGTGAAAAAAATAAAAGAAAGGTTTTTTACTTTTACATATATGCAGCAATAAGATAAAAGAAAAGATCGGAAAGAGTTTCTCTAGTATAACATGTCACTCTCTTTCTGAAGGTTTTTAGACATGATAGAACGTAGAAGGACAAAAAGATTTTTAGCAGCAGTAATGGTTAAAAAACTTGAAAAGAAAAAAAGGTGAGAAGTAAAGAAGATCCGAAAGGGGAAGAACCTTAATGCGTCGTTTCATGAGCCAAACCTTTTAAGCAACCAACAAAGATGTTACCTATATTATTATAAGTAGTCTACAATTCAAGAACCATTTTTATGATGTATATATATATATATATATATATCTGTGTAGAGAGAGAGATGAGATAGCAACACTACACTTACACACAAGAGAAGCTCTGATTGTAAGTGAGTATATATGATATATATATATATATATGAAAAAAGATAGTTTTGAATATAGATACAAGACAAACACCCTAAACAGCTAGAAGCCAGAAAATGCCACAATGGTACATCAGACTACAGCTGTTTGGTTTTCTGGGCTTTCGCTTTCAATTCTCAGTATAATATATATTTGCCTAAACATTGAAGTACAAACATATAAGTAAGTATTCAATAGACTCCATATCTGATATTTACATTAAACTTAGATATATCTGTGTGTTAGATATTAAACTTATTTTCGATACTTCTTTTATGGCAGTAAGAGATGAATTCTATCTATTTGACCTTTGACTACGGAAGGATTTGACTTTAATCTCACTTTCACGAAACTATAGTATCACATCTATTACATATAGAATACTGGTACATAACCGTATCCTTCTTTTGTAGATCAAGATCGAGTTCAACTGAGAATTAGGATTTTATTACTTTCATGGAGAAAATATAAAAAGTCTCTATGATTTTGGTTAGTTTTTTACCATTCTGATTATATACAACTACTCTTATTTCCTTTTCAAGTGCATACGATAGGAACTTTTCAATAAATTCATTAATATTTTCTCAAGAAAGATGATAAATACATAATGTTGAAGTTGGCAGTCTGCCTTGTTTTAATTTGTCTGGTGTCTTGACCTTATTATATATATATCTTTTACTTTTAATGTACGGTTCTGTGGTGAGTGGTGAGGGCCTTTTTAAGTTTTAACTGCATTTGGTTGGAAGGAACCTCTCAAAGCTTCTTTTAGTTCGTGTGCATATATTGAAGTGGACATATGAAGCACTGTCATCTCTACTCATCAGCCTTTTATTTCTATCATTTTTTTTTTTTTTTAAAAGTCATTCTTTAATTATATTTTTAATATTTAATTACAGAAAATGTTAAATTCACATTGCAAAACCAGCACATAATAAGTTGGATATAAGACATAGATAATATATATTGGATCAAGGAATAAAAGAATAGCACTACAGAACATGCTATTACTTTCTTATTATATACCAAGGATTATATACATATCATCGATCCTTGGTCAATTAATTCTAATTATACTAACGAATTATATATATATATATATATATATATAGTGGGATTTGAAGCAAGAATTAAAGAATTTGATGACATCCTGTGGCGCTGAGGTTGGGAATTAAAGAATCCTGCTGAGGATAGTTTGTAATAATTTGATGAGGAGGAATCCATTGTTGTCCGTCTACGAATGAGATATCCATGTAAGGAGCTGCTTCAGACTGCGTCAACTGCTTCCCATATCCCACTCTATGTGTTCGAACTGCTCCACTGCCAAAGCAATCATATTCTCCATAGAATACCGTCCTATATATATACATACAAATACAATAATTAATTAAAACTCTTGCATGCATGCTTGTTTCTGAATTTGCTAGAAAATGATAATTAAGAATCAAGAATTGGAATAATTAGTATGTACAGACCGGTTTCTAGCGGGATCTCCCCAATTATTCCAACCGTCAGAAGAAACAGCTTGGGACATGTTTGTTTTAGAGAACACCACTTTAGAATAAGGTCCCCAAGCACGTCCAAGCCACACCTTTCCCCTCCCTGTGATGCTACAATTGACGAAGGAGAAACCAGAATCCTCCATTGCTGATCGCTTCCCTTGAGCTGTAATTGCTCCAGTAGTCCCGTGTTGTGGGTTATCTTCAGCTATGGAATTCAATTCGCAATTCTGCATGCATGATTGTAACAAATATATTAATTAATTAACGTTACGTGCATGTAAATATTATATTATTACGTACGTACCTCGTAGAGAGATCTTGCATTCCCAAAAATGAAATCAATGGAGCCTTGGATGAAACAGTCTTTGAAATAGTGTCTCCCACGATCGTCAAGGAGGGTATCTTGTGCCCCATAAAATCCACATCTGAAAAACGCTGCTTTATCACCGGCAATTCTCAATGCCACAGCCTGAGCTCCTTCTACACCGGGGGTTGGAGCAGGAGCCGTGTTCTTTCCCCCAATAAATATATATAGTCAGCATTTAAAGTGTAAGATAGCATTGAGAGCTACGTTCCCATGCGTGCATAATTAAATTTAAGAGTACCTGGAAGCTAATATTGTAGGCGATGAAGTTGGGAGCGAAAATGGCAACTGAAGGGGTAAAAATAGTTCCTCCGGCAGAACGGGCAGTATCATTCCATGCTATGACTGTATTTAGATATCCTTGGCCTTCAATTATCAAGTTTGTCTTGCTAGCGCTCACCACCACTTTCTCCCTACATGCCACCACAATAACCAATTAAATAATTAATTTTAATGCATGTTAACTGTATCTATATATCTCTATATATAGGAATATTAATTAATTGATCGATCGATTGATTGATTAATATACATACCTATATGTTCCTGAATCCACGATGATAAGCGTCTTGCGTTTACTGTTATCAGGAACAGCATTCACTGCCTTCTGAACGCTGCTGAAATTAGCACGACCCTTTTGATCCACAGTCAAGACAAGGCCAACATCAAAAACCTCACTGAGCTTAGATTTCCATAGATCAGAGCCATCACTTTGCTTCTCAAGATGATCATGATGAAGGTTGTGATAATGTGTAGACAGTTCTCGTGCTACTTCGATAATAATCTGTATAGTAGTAGAAACCCCAGTTTTTGAAGCATAGTTTGTGGCATAAAAAAGTACAATCAATGTAATGGCAAAGGCAGCAGTCCATCTTGTTGAGGTCATCATCACTATATATATGTATATGTTGTTCAATGGTCTTCTTTTTCAGTTTGAGCTTTGGAGTTTGTTAGAAAACAAGTATGGTGTCCAATGAATTGATCATAATCGAGCATTATATAATATCCATAAACATGTACACAAGACAATCTTCATGTATAAAATAAATAAGGAAATTACTCAAAAACAATTGGTTAAATAAGTAATTGCTAAATTTGGAGTGGAAAAATATATAGCAATCCGCTGACTAATAAGTAGTTGCTAAAAATAAGTGTGTCAAAATACATATAATCATATTTATTTAGATGTTGAATAAATCAGTTGATATGGTAAATTATATCTCAAAATATATTTCTCTTGTTTAATTTACTTACTAAATAATTATATAATATCTATAATATATAAAAATTAATCAAGATATAAAGAAAATCTCTTATTACAATCTTCCAACAAAGCCTCTTCGTAACATAGTAAAAGCAATTGCTAAAATAAGATAATTATACATTTAGATGTTGGTTAAATAAGTAATTGCCAAATTAAAAATATCAAAATACATATAATATATCCATTAACTGAATAAGCAAGTGCTAAATTAGAATGTCAAATTGGACAAATATACCTACCTAAATCTTTTAAAACCAGAAATAAATATAAATTGGATTTTAAAAAAAAAAAAATCTTATTTTTTAATGAAATCAGCTTGTATTCATTTTAGTGTAAGGCCCATTTCTTGACGAGGTTGGGCTGACTCTTCGCTTTAATTCTCACATTAGTATGATATTGTGACGATTTTATTTTTGGGCACCTTCTCAAAAAGCCTCGTACTAATAAAGTAGGTGGAGTATCCATACAATTCTTACATCATCTTCAGATGTGGGAGTTGGGTTGATACCCAACATTAAGTTTATGTTTTCCTGTGCAGTTTATTACAACAGTTCATTCTGCTTGGACGTCATGAAAATTAAAAGCATGATCCTTCCAGCCATAATATCTCATATCCATTGACCCTTTCTTTTTTTTGTTATGGATCTGTCCTAATTGAGTTTTGCACTCATTCCTTAATGACCTCAATTCAGCAAGAACTGCCAACCCCAGAGGTTGCTGACCTGCACCAGCATGGTATTCAGGCCTATGACAAGTTTTAGGACCTGACCAATTCCTTTTCTTTACTTTCTAAAGTTTAGTTTAATAATTTCAGAAATTTCGAAGCATGCTCCTATATTTTGTGCTTAGCATTCTATAAGTTACAAGACCTGCTCTACCTGCTATCAATTTTGGCATGCTATTCTCCAAAATTCTGAATAGTATGACCATTTTCCTACAGTCCTTAACTTGCTCCCTCTCAAGCCGAGACTTCCAAGACTATTGGTTAGAAATTTCTTGCCTGAAAACCCAAAACTTTTAACATAATATTCTCATTCTGATGAGTATTTGCAGTAGATTCTTGTTCTTGTTTCACAAAACCATGTTTTATATCCTTGGTGAAGAGTGTATTCTAAGATTTTCAAGTTTGATAGAGGGGTAATTCTTCTCAACTAATCATGACATGAGATGCAACAAACAAACTGTAAGATACACACTATTTAGTGTTTTTCTATATAGCCTGGGGAGATAACATGGTAGTATGGGGCAGATCGAAATCTAAATCATCTTTCTACAAAATTGGAAAACAAGAATCATATGCAGAGAGCTAGATAAAACTTTTGTCCTTTTAGTAGGTGCTGTTTTCTTGTCTTAGTTTCTTAAGCTCTTCTTGTGGGAGTTTTGATCATTTGATTCCATTATCCTCTGTTTTTCTTTAGATATGGAAGAACCTTTTTCCCAGTAAGTATGATTATCAAATATGCAAAATAACCTGAAATATGCAGAATTTCTTTCCTTCTGCTTGCTGGTTAAGTACTTAAATATTTAAATAAGAAAAAATAGCAAAATTCAAACACTTCAGATCCCATTAAAAGTCCAGACTGGTTTTTTGCAAAACCAAAATGAATTGGCTAAGATGCTTTGTCTATGAATTAAATTAGATGTGGAAATTTCAACCTGCTATCATTTTTAGTATTAATTATACTCATCTGTCAGTTCGTGGACATGTTTTACACTTTGGCTCAGTGGGTATAGCCTGAAATTCAGAAGGATCAAATTTGGATGTGACACACTTCATACATCCATCCATTCTGAGGAAAACAGCCCATGCATGCTGTTTTCTTACAAGTAGCTACAAACAGAGCCGTGTAGAGCCTAAGGCGACCCCGCATCGGCAAGAGACTTCCAAATCTCTAAAAAAAAAAAAAAATTATTTAAAAAAAAAAAATTAATAAAAAGAAAAATTAAAATTATATTTATAATTTTTTATTAATTAGTTTATTTTTTAAAAATGAAAATAACTATTATTTAAGGTTATCAATAAATAAAAATGAACCTATTTAAATAATATTATATTTCCAAGAAAGATAAAAATATAAAAAATTCTCTCTTTATTAATATTATTTTACTTTTCTCGTCTTATAACAACTACATTCTAAATTGTTGGTATTTTTATTTTTATTTTTTTATATATAGAGAATCTTTATCGTATTATATTTCTAAGGATTATAAAAACATGAAAAATTCACTTTCCTTATTAATATTATTTTACATTTCTCATCTTATAACAGTTACATTCTAAACCATTGATATTTTTTTTATATACATAGAGAGTCTTTATCTTGAATAAGAAATATTTTAACTTTTTCAATTACTTTCGAGGAATACAAACAAATTTTTGAGTACTTTTAAATCTTATAAATATTAAGTATATCTTCCAAAAATATACTATGGAGATCTTCCAAAATCGAACAAAAATATATATTATCTTGATCTACCTTATTTAGTAGATCGATTATACAATCTTGAATTTCAAATCTAAAAGCAAAAAGGCAGTATCTCCGGAAAATAAGTCTTATCTTCATTTCATTATTTTCTTCTTTTTTTTTTGTATTTTCTAGTTTTTTTTTTTAAGAGTGTTAAAACTTTTTATTGTTTAATTTTTATTTATAATGTCAAATAGAAAATACGATTTTGGTTATGAAAAATGAAAAAAGAAAAGAAGAATTGAGAAACTCATTGAATCACAACGAGGTGCACTTGATAAATTTGTTATTGGTAATAAAAAAAAATGGCTTAATTAGTACAACTAAAAAGGCTCCAAAAAAATTTGGCCTTAGACCCCCGAGACCCTCTACTGGCTACAAAGATCACTGACATTTTGTCACAAAGCTTGATATTTCCTTCTAGGTATACTAGAATAGATATATATATATATATATATAGTCATTTTATCATAATCTAGAGTTGTGAAAATTAAGTTCTTGAAAATGTAAATTATGTAGAGCTACTGTGGACGATTTTATGAGATGGAGACTAATTTCTGAACCTTTCTAAATATTATCAATGAGATACCCTACTTATCTCCATCTAATGGTTGCCATTAATATCTCTGTACACTGTATGTATTAAGTCTATTTCAAGCATCCTATTACTGATTTTGACATCGTACCTGTTAAAAAATTTCAATAATACACTGATGCTTTTCTTTCTTGGCTGTAAACATCTTTTTTTTTTTTTCACAGTGCAAAATTCCCACACTGTTGCATTCATCCAGTCATTCAGAGAATTCCACAAAAGCTTCTTTTAGAAGAGAATAAAAACAACTTACTTCCTGGAAACCTTAGCTGGCTTCTTCTTTACACATATTGTCAATTTCACAGTTGCATTTTTTTTTTTTTTTTTTTTTTTAATGTATTCTGGTAAGGCTAATACACACATACGGTCATTGTTAGAGAGTCAAATCTGCCCTTTCTAAGAGGAAGCAGACACCAAACTGCATGCAAAAGTCTGTCCATAAGTAGCTTATGTGTCTAATCTTGCTGATTAGTTATACCTTCTCCCAAGTCTGAATTTAGACCTTTTTATAGTATTGAACCTCTTTCGATATAGAGAAAACAATATCAAGTAATTGACTTGGGCCGATATCTAAGCTCGTCCCATATTTTTCCATTATATCATTCATTAGTCCACCTCTCTGTTTTCTTGTTACTCAGTCTCACAGTTCATTTTAGTGCACTAGCGAGCAGCAAATCAGAATTTCCTGTGCTAATACTAAAGAAGATGGATGATCAAAAGCAAAACCTCTGGAGTTAACCCTTCGATCGTCTTCAAGAACAATAATTAAAGACAATAAATTATTTATCTTTCTAGTTTCCACGTGAAGATCCAAGATTGTGATTACAAGTTACAACCATGTCTTGCAACTCCCATTTTTTATTTTGCCGACATATAACTTGGGATGTCCTTCTTCCATGTCAATCGTTGTTATATTTGCTGATGCATGCAATAATAATACACAATGAATCTGAATTCCGAAATCTTGATTTTGGGGTTTTCCTAAGATTGAACATGGTTTCCTTTCCTATTCCTATCCTAATCTAAATCTTAATTTTTGAAAAAAACAGAGGTGATTAATTCATGAACTGTTGTAATATATATGTATTGTTATTTGTTAATTGAGGTTTAAGATAGATCTTCTCATCCATCCATCCACATAACGGATAAGGTTCCTTATTTTAATTTTTATAGCTGGACACAAATTATTGAAAGCATTATGAAGTAGATATGACAAGGAATTGACGTTTAGTTTCAAGATAAAATGAATTCTAGTTTTCCATTGGTTCACTTACCAGAATGCCACCTTTTCTTTTGGCTCAAAAACTCAAGAACTTTGACCTGAAAACTACGTTTGAGGGGTTAAAAAGAAAAGGATTCTTCAGCAAACTATCTCTTTTTCCAATTCTTAAATTTGAGTTTCATTATGATTGTCATTGCATGTGGGATGTAGTATCACATTTATACCCACTAAAGGCTTATTAGGGTATGATTATCAACTCCGATACCAACTGTTACAACTCTAATTGTCACCGCAAATTAGTGTGGTAATTATAGACTTAGCAGCACTTATAATTGATATAAATTGACTATTTATTTATTTTAACATTCACCATAATGGTCAGCGTCGTCCAGAAAGCTAAAAATGGTTACTTCTTAATTCTTATCGAATTCTACAGAAGCAGCCAATCGGTACCTTGCCACGTAAGCTGAGAAAGAGACACGGTACCGCAGCTATGGCACGGAACAGAAGAAAAACGTGGGTGGGGGCATCTACGTGGCGACTAGTGGTTGGTGATTCCCGATTATTATTCTTTACTTTATTACCAACTACTACTATTACCCGTCAAAGTCTCTCGGATCAGACTAAGGCTTGTTTGGTAGGTCCGGTTCTTTTACTTGCCTTATTTCTTTCTTCTTTTATTTGAATGTTCCTTTCATTTTTTCCTTCCCAGCTGTTTTTGTTTTTTCTCTTTGATATTTTAAGGAATGAATTTTGGTTTGTTCTTGCAACTTGCTTCCTGATTAATCAAGGATAATTACAAGAAAACGCAACTTAATTTAGTGTTAAAATAGCCTAACAATTTATAATTAAGCATAATATTCATAATATTTACTACTACTAGACAGTAAAGTTATGGTGAAGTAAGTATCATGATCGTGCATGCAGTAGCTTAAATCATCTAATAGCCACCTTGCCGTATAGGGTTACTTCTCAACGTGGATATTTTAATTAATTTGAATATATAGATATATGTATATATGTATGTATATTTTCTTGAAAATTTGAGTGGAAGTGGTGCTAAAGATGGCACGTCAAGGATGTGGGTGGCATTGACGGCTACTATACAGGCTGAGTATTATCATGGTACAGTATAGCAGTGGCTATTAAATCCCCAGTATATATATATATATATATATATATATATATATAAGAGTCCTCTGTGACCACAATGAGAAGCTGACTTGTAACCCTTGGACGCGAATCAAATATGGTCTTTTTCATTGCCTGTATACAGGTTTTTCCTGTCTCTATGCTATGATTGGATCGCATTAACTTCAATTGACACACATACATATACATAAATATGTATATGTATATGTGTATATCGTGGTGTATGATTCTTGGCTCACGTATGCTTTCAAGTTAAATTAAAGCTCAAACATGTGGTGCTGAACAATTGGGCAGGAAAATCAAGAAAGAAAAATCTTAAGAGTTTCATTTATGTGTTTAGTTCTTAGTTCTTATCAATCTATGATCAACAAACAAACCCAAAAAAAAAAAAGGAGAGAGAGAGAGAGAGAGATCAAAAGATTAATTATTGATTGAGGAATTATTGAGGAAGATCTTGTCACCCTATTCACAAAATACAGTAACAGCTGATTAGTACTGTAATTAAATTAGGGTATTATTATTATATATATATATATATATATATAGTTGCATGATCAGTTTGACAAGTTTTATTCTAAAAGCATCTTTTACGTTTGATTGTCCATCACTTATATACACAAATGCATTAAAGTTACTCCATTTTCAATCTCCACCCGTGCTAGACAATGCACATTTTTCCAACAACCGTTACATAATTGCTTCTTTGATTTATACTCTAATTTCATATCAAAATTTTATAAAAATTTAAGTGATTCATAACATTTCCTTCTTCCTTTCTAATTATTTTCATATCAAAGTTCTCAAGAGACATACCTGGACTGAATTCATTCCCCTCTTCTTATTTTCCGGAAGACGAATCATTTCAAATTAAAGTCCTTTACAACATTTTTTTTTTTTTTCTTTGTGCCGTATATTATAATTAAAATGGAAAAAATTCGACAAATTCTGATGTTTTACTGTCTCCACGATAAAGATTTTTGCAGTAAAGGACGTCGTAATTTCTTTTATGTATAATAAAGTTTGGTTCCCAGCACAAAAAAGTTGTAGACATGAAAGAAAGCTAACTATGCCATTTTTCCCTCCTTTTTTCTTTCTTTCTTTCGAACTTTTCTTGCTACATTTGCTGAATGGTCGACTTACATTTTCCCAATTTAACCAAATAAACTGAAATCCTCCTACTTCTCCCCACCACACCCTTCCCCTTTGGGCTTGTGGTGGAGTTGCAGTTCTTTTTAAACTTCAAATTCAAGAAGTTAATATAAGTCCATTCATATCTCTCCAAATTGACATGCATGTTAGGCACCAGAAGAAAATATATATACATAATATAAGGGCAATAGTATTTATACAAGAATTGAAATATTCATTTTATCTACTAGTGATATATTATAGCCTTTGGTATGTACCAACAATAATAGGTTGGGTCCATTTGACGGCTTGCCATTAGCTGTATAGAAAAGATAAGCAGTGATGGATGGGAAGCTTTCCATTTGAATGCAGCAGTCCTTATCACTTATTATTATTATTATTTTTCTTCTTCTTCTTTCTCCTCTCTTATATATATATATATAAACCCCCCTCCCCAAACTCCATTCTCTCCCAAAACACACGTTCGGATAGATAGATAAATATTATTATTTATAAACATACATACATACAATGGCATATTATTCTTGGAGTCTAAGACATGTTATAAGCTTGTACGTGGTGGTCGTTCTTCTGGCATTTTCCTCCTCTGTTTATGGAAGACCGGCCACTTTTCAACAGGACTTTCAAGTCACGTGGTCTGACTCTCATATCAGGAAAATCGATGGAGGAAGAGCCATTCAACTTGTTCTTGACCAAAATTCAGGTATTCAATTCCTCCATCGTAACCTCCTTTTCTTTCCTTTCCTTTTTCTTTCTTTAGGAAATTGTACATATATATATATATATAGGGTGTGGATTTGCTTCGAGGTACAAGTATTTGTTTGGAAAAGTTAGCATGAAAATCAAGCTCATCCCTGGAGACTCCGCTGGAACAGTGACTGCATTTTATGTATGCATGCCATATTTATATATATGTTTTGTCTGAGTCAATTGTATCCCAAACTATATATATGTTTTGCTCATATTTATAAAAAAATCTGTTTCTTGATTCCTCTGCGCGCAGATGAACTCGGACACTGACCAGGTTCGTGACGAGTTGGACTTTGAGTTCTTGGGAAATCGGTCGGGACAACCGTACACCGTTCAGACTAATATTTACGCCCATGGAAAGGGTGACAGGGAACAAAGAGTAAACCTCTGGTTTGACCCTGCTGCTGATTTTCACACTTACTCCATTTTCTGGAGCCATTACCATGTCATGTAAGTATATATATATATATATATATATTTTAACCGATTTTTTAAATTTGAAAAGACTCAAGTATCTTTTTTATTTTAAACAGTTTCTCTGTGGACGAGATGCCTATCAGAGTGTACAAGAATAACGAAGCCAAAGGCATTCCATACCCAAGATCACAACCCATGGGAGTGTATTCAACCTTGTGGGAAGCCGACGACTGGGCGACAAGGGGTGGTTTGGAGAAGATAGATTGGAGCAAAGCACCTTTCTATGCATACTATAAGGACTTCGACATTGAAGGATGCCCCGTGCCTGGACCGCCAAGTTGTGCTTCCAACCCTAACAATTGGTGGGAAGCTGCTGCATACCGTCAACTCACACCAGACCAAGCTAGAAGATACCGATGGGTTCGTATGAACCACATGATCTATGATTACTGCACCGACAAATCAAGGTTCCCAGTTACCCCACCGGAGTGCATGGCAGGAATCTAAATTATCATAACCATAACATATCATATCATATCAATATATACATAGTAACAGTACTACTACTCATCACTATACGCCATCATTTTCAAAAAGGTAATAAGGCAAAAGGGGCAAACCACTACCGTCCATTCATTTCCAATTTCTGTTGTTTGTTTGGTACATATATATTATATTGAAAGATTTGAATTCATGGAATTTCCCACCGACGTAAAACTCCCTCCTAAAAAAAGTGTGTGGAAGCCATGCAAAATAGAGGGTTTTCGAAAAGAAGAAAAAAAGGCCTAACAGAGCCAAAAGTTGTATTTATTTGTGTGTCCAATTAATTAGCGATGACCTAAAATGGTCAATGTCATCATATTGCTGTACTGTCATTGTATTTGTTATTTTCTGCATTACCGTCCTACGAACCAATAATGCTAATTTGGTTCATTGTGGAAATTGTTTCAAATAAATATTATATGGTTTTATGTCAAATCTTCTCCAAGGTTGTCATTAATTTTTTCGTTTGAATTTTGTTTGTCAATTTTGTACTGTTCTTACCATCATCATTAGTTTTGGGAACCAAGAAATTCAAGCATTGATCACAAATTCAAGTACTCTTATAAAATGGTTGTCGGTCACTACGATAAATTACAAAATCAGTCACAAAGAAAATGCCACGATTCTCACAGGGGAAATTGGGCAGCCTCTGTCTTCGTAATGTCTCGATTTCTTAGCTAATATGTAGTAAAAAGAACAAACCAAAAGGCAACAGCCGTCATTTTAATGCAGGTTTATATGTCTTTGTTCGCATATTCAGGACCAAAAATTGTTTTTTTTTAAAAAAAAATAAAATTATAAAAAAATCGGAAATTCTTATGTTGTAATGTACTTGGCTATTTACTGAGCTCGTACATTCATTAATCGCATTTAATAGCCACGTACAACTTATACAACCTATTATCCCAAAACAGAGCAGAAAAAAGAAATTAAAAAAAAAAAAAAGAAAAGAAATTGATGTGACAAGAGCTAGCTGAAAATAAAATAAAATAAAATAAAATCATCAGATAAAATGTAATAGAGCCAACATAATTCTCTGTACATTTCCTGCATTTTTTTTTTTTTTTTTGGGGGGGGGGGGGGGGGGAAGACAAGAAACAGATAATGTCTTAAGCAAGATCTTTCTTACGTTCAAGACAAGTTATATTTTCCTTTTTCTTCACGGCCTTCTGATAAGTCCCAAAATAGAATCAGATCATGAGAAGAAGAATAGATCCATAATGTCAAATAGTTCCATCATCATAATATGGACATATATATTATACACACAGAAATATTAAAGGATGGACAGGCTGCCCAACAGCTTGATCAGCAGGAATTTAAAGAAAGGTCCCATCAGGAGGTGTAGTGAATGCCTAAAGCAAAATATGACTAATGCAAAAGTGACATAACAGTATTACTACTACTCCCCTACCTCTGCATCTGATCAATTGCTTCAATTCCTGTTCTTTCTTGCTTCCATATACTGGGAACTATGGATTTTTATCTTTTAACTTACCCTGCACTGTATTTTTTGTTTATTTTTTGTACCACAGACAAGAGTACTTCAAACCCTTTCACAAACAAAGTACTGCCAGAGAAAAATTCCTTCCTAACTGTTGGAATTTTTGACTTGAGATAATTGAGGAAAACAGAATAAAATAATACACAAACACAGCAACAAAGATCACTAAATACCTCATTAGCAACCATCTAAAATTTTCATTTAATTATTGATTTTCCTAAAGGACAAATATGTCCACCTAACTTTAAATCATTGTCACATGTCTTGTATAAAAAAGTCACTAAGTTAAAAGTGATAATTCAATTTTAATAAGGAGACATTGTTTTCAACAAAAATGAAAGATGTGAGAAAAATAGCTCAACTTTGAGTTACCTAACCAAAATAAATACTAATGTTTCAAGGAGAAAATGGAATCAGTATATGGGTGAAGCAAATTCTGCTCGGCCAAAATACCCAACTGGTCCCGTACCAACTTTTATGAACCTCCCCACATTTATCAATGGTTTTATTCCGCATGGAACAATTGCATCACACTCCAAGTGGTGATATAACAGAAAATATAAAGACAAAACATAAACATATGCAGATGAACGAACTTACTACATCCAGCCCCAAATAGGCGTAGCAGCACATGATAGTTCGACAGATAAAAAGGAGTCATTAATCATATATCAGGAATGCAAGAAAAACAGGAGAGACGTATCACTTAGAAATTACAATCATGAAAGGTTTATGTGCTAAAAAGGGTTTTACCTCTTAATACTTTCTTAGAACTTTTTGACAAAGGAGCAAGAGCAGGTCTCTTCCCAAGGGGGAAAATAAAAAGCTAATCTTTTTATATGACCTAAGTTGCCACCCTCTTGGCATGATGGAATCATCTAGAGACATTAATGATATCATGAAAATAAAACTTCAATTTGAACTGGTAATTCTGACTGCAACTGGATTAGAGCAATAGGGACAATTACCAAATAGAACGTCAAATGACCTGCCCACATAAACCACATAAGATAATCACAGTAAGAGAACAATACAGAATAGGTGACTACTGTTAGAGCTACCTGCCTAATGTGCCACGATAGATGCATAAAAACAATGTCTTTTTCACTGGCCCAAAAAAGACATAGCACTCAAAGTGACCTAGGTGCTGTCTATAGAATTATCTGAAGCAACAGATACTTCATGAACTACTATCCAAATAAACGTATATCAATTAAAGATCAGAAAGTTTCTCCACAAATACACACCCTCTCAGATTGTCCACCAGTTTAACTAATATCTTTCTGACTCTGATTTGTCGTATCTGCCCACCCAATCCCTTTATTTTCCAAGAACAGAAACATTGACATCTATACTTATCAGTGGGCCCAGAGGTGAGTCATTTGTTATGTAATTTCTTGTATATATAAGCATGAAATAGAAATAAATTGCAGAACAGGCCAATTAAAAACCGCCAAACTAAAAGAAGATATTAGATTAATTTGTTTTCTAGTTTGCCCTAGTTCCTCTACCATCAGCATGTCAGAAGCAAGGGACAGAATAATTACAACTTTCAACACAATGATCTAAGTTTAAGCAAATAATGCTCTGAAGAAAATCATAAAGTTAACACGTGATATGAATTGAGATTTCTAGTAAATTATCCCCACATTAGTAACTTTAACTTAATGGATAAAACTTTGCATCTATAATCCTGTGGGGGCAAAATGGGTGGGATCAAGGTAAATTATACGCTAAGCACAGGCTTTTTAGCAGCAAAATAATGAATATGGTTAGTGCTCATACAAAGAATTCAAAGAGATCAAACAAGCTTATCATATACAAGACCAGAGGAAATATATATGTGCGAAAGTTGAGCGCTTGAGCAATATAAAAAGTAGAAATCAAATACTTGTTTAAATAAGACAAAACGTTCTAATGTCAGCCCTAGCCACATGTTTACATGTGAATATTACAGCACAAACATACAGTTGGCATACATGAAATGAGGTTGTCCTAGTTTTTGAGGTGAAATGACAGTAATACATAGTGATGACTTGAGCAAACAGAAAACTTAAACCAAGAGAGGAAGAAAGAACATACTGCCTAGTTGTTGTAATGGAGCGGAGCCAGTCTCCCAGACAAACACTATGGAAGGCCCTACTGCAATTGTAATTTTCACAAGTATAATCTATCCCACTTCCACTCTTTGCTCCAAGTTCATCATCTATGGAAAATAAATCATGTTAATGATATGCATTTGTAAACAAACCATTCTTAAATTGGCTATAAAAATATGGCATTACCAATAGGAAGGTATTGTGCATAACAAACCCCACATTCAGTTTGATGGTCATTCTTCTGGTCATCAAGAGGTTGGGGAAGTTGAATATCCAAAATGTTCATAAGATTATCAGTGAATGTGTTGTCTTTGGTCCTGTTAAATGGAACACAAATACAAAATTATGCCATCAACTAATAGCAATGATGAAAAAACTCATGCTATTTGGAAATATTTAAGGACAGCTTGATAGATTCCACATTGAGATTGTACATAATCCAGATCAAGATATTCTGCTGAAATACCACAGGGGAAGAACTTTTCTGATATTGCAACAGTATTCATAAGAGCCTTTGAACAAAGGGAAAAGCTATAGCATCAACTAAGGTTTGACATCCAACAATAAGTGAAATTTAACAAAGCAGTGCCTCAGACAGGGGCAGAACAACCCCACAGGTTAAAAGTTGTCAGTAAATTACTTCCCCATTTCTGGTGTTATGACACTTAAAAAACTTGCTGTAATACAACTAAAAGTTTACAAAAATCATTCTCAACATAAATTGCCCTAAAATTCACAAAATCTGAGAGGTATAAGGAAATTCAAAGAGGAAAACAACATGAAATACAGTGAATGATCAATTTATTGGAGCACAAAAACTCTGCATTAGTTGTTAATTTTAATAAGTTATTCTGAAACAGATGGATATGTCTGGACACATACCATCTTTTGCAATTTATTTTCCATTTCTTTCTCAGAAGATTCACCTTTGCATCTGAACCCAAAAAGCGACACCTGCAAAGATCAGAAATTCAATAAACACAAGACAGGCAAACACTGATAGACAAGGAATTGAAGACGAAGTCTTACTCTGGTAGGGCTCCTGGATCTTTGGCATTTAAGGATAACATGATGCAGCAATCATCTCCTAGAAAGGGAAAAAGAGAAACAAACAACACAGATGAATTTGCATCCTAAAATCAAAATACATTTGGGTAGAAAACAAACCAATATTTATTTGACGACATGATATTGAAGAATGAAGATGCCCCCGCTCAGCAACCCTATGGTTCCTGTCAATATCATCTAATGTTGACCAAAAGTCCTGCAGCTTCTCCAGATGCTGAGAATGGTAACAACATTTTGGCATGTTAAAACAAGCTTATAATTATCTCCATCCGTAGCTTCAAATAGTGAAGTTGAAAAAGGAATTATGGCATGATACCTGTTGAAATTGCACCAAGACATCTTTCAATTTGGAGTCCGGGGACCATTTGATATCAAAGATATAAGGTACATCCTGGGAAAAGTTATGTTGAGCAGATATTTAGTCCTGAAATTAAAGGCCTAAGCATTTAAAGAAACTGTATGCAACTAACCGCAGATATTGAAGGTGGACATTTTGGATAAGCTTTATCCAATGTGAGCTCCAAAACATGCTCTCTCCCTTTCTTGTCTCTGGAACACGATAAAGCAGCTTCAAAGAAAAAAAAAAAAAAAAAAAAAAAGGGAAAAACAGAGAGAAACAAAAAATTGTAACAAATGACAGTTTAGAGAGGAAAGACTAACTTGACACGAAAGCTAACAAAACTAAGGTCATCACCCACTGTTACCAGATTTTCCCATCCTATCTCCTCAACCTGTGGATGAATAAATCTTTCTTAGTCTTCACTTTGAGTTTAAAATTTGGTTGCTTGCTAATGTAAAAATTAACTTGCCTGCTAACACACAAAAAAAAACATATGGAAAATGATCTGATTTCTCTTGAAGGCAAACTTCAACTAATAATGTAATAGATGAAAGGCCATTAAATATGTTGTATCATATACAAAGATAATTTTAGTGGCAGAACAGATTAACAACTGTGCTTGGGGGATCAAAACTGATGTATTATGAACCAAATATAATTTAGAAGCAAATGTGCCATGTTATAAAAAAATGTAAAATTCATTTGGAAACTTGTAATTCTTTTAGTATTTCCAAACCAATTCAAGGTAATTAACCTTAATCTCCATCCTCTCACGCCAACAAAGAAATATATAATGAGCTAATGTCCTGCACCTGCATATAAAACCATACTAAAAGCCATTCACGTAGCAGGCACACGGGGACTCCAAGTTGCCTATCCACTCCTATAAACATGAGAAAAATTAAAACTGCCTAACCCTTCACCTTAGCCACAAATTCTCCCAGGAATAAGGGAAAAGAAAAATCTAAGTAGCAATTGAAACCTGTATAGAACTCCAAATTGTTATCATCATTATCCTTTTACCTCAGAATAAATCCTTCTATGCAAAGATGATGACTTTATCCGCTCTCTGCATCTATCCTCATTTCCAGATTCCTAAAACATAATGCAACGTAAAAAAGAAACAAAGATGAACACACTAAAACACCAAATTTAGAATTAAGTATCCTGAACTCGTTCAAAAGAAACCCAAACCATACCATGTTAACCTGCATAATGACAAAACTAAAATGCTAGCAGTGATTTTCAAACTCCTTTCCTGCCATAACAATTAACAAAAAGCCCAAACCTCGTTGAAAACACAAAATAATAATTCTCTGTTATATTTTAAAAAAGAAGAAAAAGTGGCCCAACATTTCCAAGACAACAAAGTTATTTTAAATGTTAGCAAATGCAGCAATTCTGGAGTGTGTAGAATTTATAATTCTTGAATGGAGACGAAAATCAAACACCTGGCGTGCATGTTTTACTTCAAATAGAAGCTTAGAACCTCTTCTTATCCTGTTACTTCCTAGTTCATAAATTAACTTCCCGAGAGGAAAAATTAGGAAGGGGAATTCTAGAAACTAACTTCCAGGATCAAGAATCTTCAAATTTCAAGCTTAAATAAATTATTAAGAAAGAAAATAAAGAGGGATATTTCTGTTTCTGTTTTCATTGTTTTCGCAAAGTTGATGATCGTTAATGACGCGGTTAACTAAAACGCATCATGTAGATGCGTCAGGCGTTCCATTAGTGCCAAAATCCTATATATTTCTATGAACTAAAACGCATTGTTTACATGCGTTGGGCCTTCCTGCCCAATCCGCAAATAAGTTGTCATACAAGTTCAAAAATATATATATTTACTCCTATATATCCGCTTGCGAATTGCAATTTAGCAAAATTTGTTATTAAAAAACTCTAATAATTTTCATGCAACGGTGTACGTGTATAACTTATTAAAAAAAAAAAAAACAAATGTTGTATGTATATATAACATAAAAAAATTACGATAAGTCAAATGTGTTGTGATAGAGTGGTCAACAACAAGGACCACACTTTGCATCAATAGACCGTTTGACAGTCAACTCAGTCTTAATATTGTCGGATCCGCATATAGATTATTCAAATATAACTCGAACCTCAAAGGGAAAAAAAAACTATGATAATGTTATTGTTGCAATCATATAGTGTGCCACCTGCCTGCCATGCACTGCTTGCTAACCTAACCCAATACATACCGACAGATGTCCGATAATGATTTGCTTGTCAATATCGAAATTTAATGAATGTTCGAGATAACGTACTTTTAAAAAGACTAGAAAAAGTTGTGGGAACCAACTTATAAACTATTATTAAAATAAAAGGAAGCAACTGGGCCGGTTTCTTTCTGTTACTATGAAAGAAATTTTACCATAGCCCAAGAAATCAATTAGTGTAGGCCTTCAAGAAGGGCCCAAAATCATACTCCCTACGTCGAAAAGATATATGAGAATTTTATTTTGTATTTGAATTGTGTGTATTTCTTAAAAAATGAACCTTTTTTTTTTTTTTTAAGAAAATATTTTCTTATTTTCATTTTCTATCTCTTCGTTGAAGTTCCTCTCCTGGCCTAATGGTCTAGTAGTCTCTCCATCAACCAAAAGGTTGAGGGTTCGAATCTCGACTGGTCATTGGTCTAGGAGTTTCTCTCTTACCTCCTAGCTTGTCAAGAGTTTAAAGGTTTAAACCGGGGTTCCACAATTCGATATATATTCGCAAGTGCAGATATACCGGCACTGTTGGGCCTTCATGGATGGATTAGTCTAGATCGGAAAGGCCTGGAATACCAGCTCAAAAAAAAAAATTCTATCTCTTCGTTAGTTTAAGTGAAAAAAAGTAAGTAAACTAAACAACATTAAAGAATTATTGAGAGAATTAATAAGGTTAGTCTTAGAAATTAATAGCGCATAAATATTGAAAGAAGGTGGAATATTCTTTAATTAGTTAAATTAAAAGTTCCAACTTTTTCTAACTGTATATATAATAAATACACCAAGAAAACAGACAGGAAGTTAAAGGTCGAAATCACAGAGAGAAATTTGAATACGTAAATAACAAAGTTTTACTGTTTTTTTCTCTCATGGAATGCGTGCATGCATGTATTCATTATCCATAATGTGCATGATCAACGACGACGACGACGTCGTCCGAGACTACCTTTTCATTCATTTTCAAAATAGAAACTCTGTAGAAATTAAACTTTGTCTAACTATAGATATGTATGTATCTGTTGACATAAGATTATATATATAATTGGATTGCCAGCTTCCAACCAAGTGTTGAGATTCCCTCTACGTTATTTAATAATGATCTGACTCATCACACATCATGTTATCCTATCCACCCTTCTCCCTTTTTCTACCTCCAAAGTTGATTATTAATTAATTTTCCACGTCCATTAATTCCAAGTCCAGTCCACTGATCATTTTCTAAAATAATTAAATATATATATATATATATGATCATATGATTAATATAACCTTACTTCATCGATAATGTTATAAAATTATGAAAAACAATGACTTAAAATAATATATTAAAAGAAAGAAATAAGATAAATATACAGACTTTACGTAGAAATTTATTATACTTAGAAATTTTACGAAAAAAGTTTTAAATTCTTTATCAAAATAAAAATTAAAAAAAATTTAAAATATACTTATTTATATTTATGTTGAGTGACTCGATCTATACTGTAAATACACTTATAAAACACGAGCTTTCCATTATTATATTTATGTGATACATATATATATATATATATATATATATATATGTATGCTTGTAAGATTGAGCTAGCTATCATTTCAACTATCAGTGTCAAAGTTGTATCAATTACTTAACTAGTAAGAAATTCAACACCTGTGTTTCAAACAATTTTCTCAGTTCCCACGGGAAAACAATTGAATTAATTTAGATATTGTGAATCGATTAATTTGGTACATAAACTTTTTGGCTAAAAAAGAACACCAACAAATAATTAAATAAATAATCAGTACAACCGTCAGATCTCTCGCACGTTCGTACGTGTAAAGAGAAAAAGTCTTTATCCATATATCGATCGGTATATATTTTGCTTCTGTTATAGCAGTTTCTGGTTATTAATTAATTACAGATGCACGTCGTGGCCTGGCAAATATATATATATATATATATATATATATATATATATACATACATATGGCTATCTCTAATTTGGTCTCCAGCGTTATCCAAATTTTTGATTCAGAAAGTTTTTCCATTCATTATATAATTTGTTTTCTATGTTTGTTACTAGCGATGATCAGTCGCCCCCCCGCCCTCCTTGTTACGAAAAGGACGCATCATCGTTCCAAATTTTCTTACAGAGATTTAAGAATTTGACCCTCTTCTTAATCCTTTCGCCATGTTTTTTCTTCTGTACTCTACACATGGCCAAGGTTTATAATCATGGCTGTGTACCTTCTTCATCAATCGCTGTTAACTTTGCCGACACTTTTATTACTTTGTTAGTCACTTTTGTATTATTTTTAGAAAGTGACATACTTTAAAAGATTAAACCGTTAGATTATGGGTTAAATTTATTCTCGGAGTGCATACAAATCAAACCAATGTAAAAACTTTCGACCTTCTACTCTAAACTAAGGGGGGAAAATGTTACATTGCTCGTTTAAAAGATCTTTGAACAAGTATTCAAAACCTTTTACTCAATGATACTTTTTTAATTTATAAGACTACCTAAAACGGGTCAAATTCGACAATATTATAATACATCATCAACTGAGAAATGAATAACTTAAAATTGCAATTATATATAAAATAAATCAATGATAGAGGGGAAGGCCCCATTTCACCTATAATATAAGTAATCTACTAAGAATTGCATCACAAAAGTAATTATCACCGTTTTTTTTTTTCTTACTTTTTAATTAAATGTAAAATTCAATCCTACTAATGCGGACTCTGAATGCTTCTCCTCATGGCGGATGGTCGAGGATTCGAATCTCCCCGAGGTGGTTAATGCCACGTTAAAAAGTTTTAGGTCAGGCCTTCACCCTCGAGTAAAAGTTAGACTCTACGAGCGCACCCCGGACCGAATCCAAATTAGTCGACCGTGTGGGTTCGGATACCGGATGCTTAACCAAAAATTCAATCCCTACCGTGCACTATTCCTCTACTTGGAAATTTGTGATTTGATCGAGATCTAAATCAAACCGACGACATCGACAAAAGCTTCCAAATTTGGTTCTACTGAATACTACTAATTAAACATTTTTCCAATATATTTTAGTATTTGTTTTGTTGGATTATATGAGTAATCAAACAGCATTAAGAATTAAAATTAATTAAGCTGTTTTTCTGAACTAAGATTGGGTCTAATTATAAGTTGCTTTCCACTATGATTAACTGAACAAACAAAAAACATAAATCTTATCTATAAAACTATGATTATTTTTATATATATATATTTATTTAATAATGATCCTGATTGTACTCGCCGACAAGTTGATCAAATCCCGACATGTGTCTTCCTAGATGATCTTTTCTGATTCTTTTATTTATTTATTCAAAAAAAAAAAAAAAGAAAGAAAAGGTTTCGTGTGGGCACACGAGTTGCAAACTGGATAACAAACAGTAAATAATTGAATATTTGAGCTAAATTTAAACTCAAAATTATTGTTACTATGTTGAGTATATATATATATAAGATATTATCCACTTAGGACATTTTACAGTGTCTCTCGTTGCCTAAAAAGTTTTAAGCATTTATTTAATAATTATTAAGACGTGAGACTTTATGTCACAATATATAAAAAACTTTTATATATTTAATTATACAAAATCATTTCATTCATTATATAAATTAGTTTAAACTTAATTGTCATTTTGCTTTCATAAAATTATACATAATTATGTAATCGATTAGACCTTAATTTGACTTATGTAATCGATTGACAACACTTAGAATGGTGATTAAGTGACTTATATTTCAATGAGAAGACGAAATTCAATTACAATATCAATCTTACTCGTAATTCAAAAAAAGCATGAGCTTGAAATTTTAATATTATAATGAGAGAAAATATTTATTTTCAAAAATAAAGGGGGAATAAAAGGCATGATGATGATGATGATGGTAATAATGATGATGGATGAAAGGCATGAATGAAGTCAGGTGAGGGGGGAGAATGCAACTTCGAGGAAAGTCGCCTAATGATTATTGGTCCACACCCCTATCTCCTCAGTCATCAAAACGACATTTCTAGGTAACTAAATAATAATAATGAATTACCTAAAAAAAAATAAAAATAATAATAATAATGAATTTGTAAGTGGACCATAAGACCACGATAGATCCTCCCAATGATTCATCCAATGACTTTCTCTATGACCAATCATCATAACGTGTCAAACAAGATATTCAACCCCACTTCCCTTCCCATCCCATACTCTTTTTTTATATATATATAATCATTTCTTTTTTTTTTTTTCACTTTTCTGCAGTTTCATATAGCTTACATAGGAGATTTATTGAACAATTATTAAATAAAAATAATTATTAAATAAGAAGAATTATAATATTTTTTTACAAACTCATAAAATTTACATGTTGAAATAAATTAAAATTTACTGACTAAAAAAAAAAAAAAGGTAACTGAATGGAACATGGGTTGGTTAGAAGAAGAGATATTTGGTCTGGTTCCACATCAAAGTTGGGGTGGAGGTGGGGACAGGTGATTTCTCACCTAAACAAACAAAAGAGTGGGGGGAGGGGTACTAAAAATCCACGCAACTCCGATTCTTTCATAATGGAAGGCGAGAAAACAAACGAGAGAAGAGTGTGAACATCACGTGGGGTGTGACCCACCGGTTCCCTAAAAGTTGGGGCATCTCACGCGTCCATCACCATTTTCTTTCTTTATTTTTTTTTTCCAACTTCCAGGCCCATCTTCATCTCCATTTTCCCCTTTTTACCCTTTTCTTTTTTCATATTTACCAACTCCTCCCTATTTCTTTTTTTATATATATATATTTTTTTTAATAACACATTTCAAACTCATAAATTACATTTAAATAATATTATTAATTTTTTTTAATCAATTTGAAAAAAAAAAAAAAATAGTGAGGAAAAGTTTTGGGTGGATTTTATTTCCATTCCTTTCTTTCTCCACACGACTCTCACACGTATGACCCATCTATCTAACCATGCCTTTTTTTTCCATGTTGTTGACACTTTCTCACTTCCAAAAGAATTTTCTTTTTTTAAAAAAAAAAATTTAAAAAAGAGAAAAAGAAAAAAGAAATTACAATTTGGTTACAGACAAATACACGTGAGCCAACCCCTCAGTTACTCTGTCTTTCTCTCTCACGCACAAACACACACACACACTATTCCGACATCATCGATTACTAAAAAAAAAAAAAAAAAATAAAAATTTTAAAAAATAATAATTTTTCTTTTCTTCCCACTATTCCGACATCATCTGATTACTTTTAACTTCCAACTGATATACAAAATATATACATATATAAATATATATATTGCTATCATTATCTTTTCCCATATTTGTTTGGCGAAAAACAGCGCACCCAAATTAATTCCGATGCATGAATCTCCTGTTGATCAACAATAATTTTACAAATTCAAACATCGCATAATTAATTCCCTGTCTTTAATTATATACTGCTTGACTTAAAAATAATAATTAAGAACACAAAAATTGCAGGACAAATCCAAGATTAATTAATAATACAATCCCTTCATATATATATATATATATATATATTTGCTTCCTCATTTACAATGATATCTGAAATAGCTACAATAATGAACACTAGCGATCAATAAAAACTTTCTACAAATTTAAAAAATAAAAAAAAAAAAAAAAAAAACTGATACTAATCCATCATTACAAAGCCCTTAACCGATAAAAGGTTGGTTGTAGGGGAGGAGGTGATATTTTTTCCTTTTTTTTTTTTTTGGTTTTGTATCTGCATGAGCTTCTTCACATCATCATATACGTATTTATAACTTCTGTGTTTTTTTTTTTTTTTTTTTTTGGTTGTTGTCTCTCGATCTTTCTTCTCTAATAGTGTTTCGAATCGAGAGCTAACTAATTAATTAATTAAGTAAATAATTAATTAAGATATGATCAGTACGTACGTACGTAGTAGTAGTAGCTAACAAGCTGCAGATTGATTGGTGAACTGGGGACTGTAGAAATGGGGTTTGGGAGCAATAGTAAATGGAGTATTACTACTACTACTGTTCTTGGATCCATTTTCTCCGATCCTTTCGCAGGAAGGACACATGGTTAACGTTGCCGCAGGCAGCTGCATGTAAAACGGCGCCTGTGCTAATTTTAGTGCTTTCAGTTCTTGTAGCTCCTTTTGTAGTCTCCTGTTTTCATCTGTTAATGTTTCGCAACATTTTTTCAAGAACTCACAGTCTACTTCTGTTTGCTTCAGCTTTGTCCTTCATATATCCAAACAAACAAACAAACAAAATCCCATTCAGATTTCCAATCAGATATATATATATATATATATATATATATATATATGTATGTATATTGGACACACGGGAAAATGGACAAAATAATAAGGTCCGACCAAAAATAAAGAAATCGTACCACTCGATAATTATCTTTCTTTTTTAATGTCGTGTTCAAGAAGAGATATTGTTATCAAGATATTCTATTTTTGAGTGGATAAATATAGAGGGGAAGGGATAGGAAATAGTACCTGGCTCTCCTGTTCTGAAACCAGACTTCAACTTGCCGGGGCCTAAGATTCAATTCTCTTGCCAAGTCTTGCTTTTGCTTCTACAGATTTAATTAATTTTTACAACCCAAAAAAAAATCAATCAATCCATCGGTCCAAAAAGAAAAAACAAAAAAGATCATATATATATATATATGTGTGTGTGTGTGTGCGCTCGCGTGTACGGACCGGATTGAGAGTACTGTGTTGTTTGAAGCTTTCTTCAAGGAGAGCAGACTGAGCTTTGGTAAGCCTGAGTTTCTTCCTAGCGTTAGAGCCATCATCATCTTCATCGCTAATTCTTGAGGAAACTCTTTCAATCTCCGCCTCTTCGCTACCGAGTTCTCTTTCCCTCTTCACGCTAACATTTGAGAAAGATGATGCGCCGCTGTCTTGACGGTACAAATCAGTAGAATGATCATTGCAAGTAGCAGTTTTACTACTGTTAGCAACAACCACCACCTTTTTCTGATGATCATTATAGGTGTCACCGGAAAGACTCAAAGTAAGGGACGGTTCAAAACTACTTACCGTCTCTTTACCCAGTATTAGTTGTTGTTCAGACTTAAAGATTATTGGCTTCTTCGACAGCTTTATATTATCATGAACATTCTTGGATCCCCCTGCCGCCGCCGCCGCCGGTGATGGAAAACCTAAACCAAGAACAAGCCCCGGGCTACATGAATCATCAAAACCCATTTAATAAAACTTTTATATATATATGAATATAGAGTGAAAAGAAGGTTGAAACTTTTCAATGAGAAAAAAAAATATGAATATAGAGCGAAGGAAAAAAAAAAAAAAGGTTGGAACTTTTCAATGAGAAAGTTTGGGTTTTTATTGAGGAGAGGAGAGGGTGGTGGTGAAAGACACAGTCTTGGTGGGGGAATTAAATTATATATATATATATATATATATATGACTATTATAATATATTGGGAGAAAGAATGATAGAAAAGGGGAGGACTTTTGCTGGTGTTGTTGAGGAGAGGAGAAATAAAATGAGTTGGGTGGGAGGATGGCTATCTATGATTAATAATCAATGGAATGAATGAGTAGAGAAACGAATATGGTGTGGAGGAATTATGAAAAAGTCTCTTTCTCTCTCCTGCTTAGGTTGACCATTTGATCCCCCACCCCACCCTACCCCACTATGTTCTCATAATACATATAAATATATATACATATATCTATCTTATAATAATTAATACTACTAACCAACGAGGAAACAAAAAGAAAAAGAAGAAAAGTAATTAACTCCCACTACCAAATTACTCAATTAGAGACCATTCCCCATAAATGACCAACTATTTTTCAGCTATAAATGAGATTATTTACTATTAAACAGAAGTAAGAAAATCTTCAATGAAAAATAGAAGAGATAAATATATATATATATATATATATATATATGTATATGTATGTGAAAGATATTTAAACGAAGAGAAACGTGAATTAAGATGGAAAATGGGGGCGACATGAAGAGAATGATTCGTTCTGCTTATTGCTACCCATAAACATACCAAATTTCACTATTATTACCACTAACTTTCTCCTCTTGTCTCTCTCTTTTCTTTTTTTATTTCTTAATGATTCTTTTCTTTCATATGACTTGGTTTCTACTACTCTTTACTTTACATTACATCCCATCAAAAAAATAGCATATGAAACATACGTACGTAAAAAAATAATTGATCAAATAGTTATATATATATATATATATATATATATATATATATAGCCAAGTTGTGCGACAGGCATGATGCATGATAGTTAGTGTGTGTGTGTGTGTATTCTACTTCAAGTGTCTAATTTAACATTTACTGATTTAGTTGCGCCTCTACTGCATGATGAGTGGGGCGGTGAGTAAACTGTCCACGCCAATTTGTTTCGCCCTAATCATGCTACTTTCATTAAATGTTTTTTTTTTCTCTCTTTTCTTTTCTTTTTGTTTGGTTGACAACAACAAAAACACTCTTATATATATATATATATAAAAGTACGTACATCTATCCAAACATTGTACGTATGTATATCCAACACATGTATAATAATAATAATAATCAAGATTTTCGAACAAGAGATCTTTTGCTTTGATATTATATATTTGATATTATATATTATCTTGTTATAAACCGAGGTAGTTCTATTTGTTGACTTTTAGGGCGTGGTTTTGTGAAAGGAAATGAATGGGTAATAATGGAATATGGAGGGAGGAGTTCCATTAATTGAGTACGATGAGAGAGGAGAGGTGCACTAAGTAGAGGTAGCTAGGGTTTCGAAATGAGGATGGAATGGAGATATGGGGAAGAAAGGGGGTGGGGTGGTGGTGGTTTTTTTCATATTTTCTTGTTTGTTGTGTAGGAAAGAGAAGAAAGGGTAGAAAAAGCAAAGTAGGTAGAAGACATGGGGGGAGGTGAGTAGTTTCAAAAGAGTTATAATAATGGTGCCAGAATATGATTCATCAACAAGAATCCGGATCTTTGCTTAACTAGAAAGTTGATGTAGAGTGTTCCTATTCCGGTGACCCTACTTTGCTACTCCCTCCCTACTTTACTAATCTCTTCATTTACCCTCTCCCATTTTTTAATTTTTTTTTCTTAGGCACGAATGTCTTAGATGAATCTCAAACTATGAAGGACATTTTTAAGCCAAATCTACATCTAGACTAATCATCGTTCGAGCCGAGTTGGTCCCTTGCGGGAGGAAGTTTTGGCCCCAAATTTTAAACATATGCATACATGAGTAGAAGTTTGAACCTCTAACCTCATTTAAGCTAAGAAAGCTCCATACAACCTCACTTTTGCCTCCCTCATGTATGTAGCTCACCTACGCCTCCCTCCCCTTTTCTCGCTAAAGGCACGAGTTGTTATAGATGAATCTCGTAAACTATGGGACGACAACATTCGGGCTAATCCTCGTTTGAGCCGAGTTAGTTCTTTACGGGAGTAAGCTCCGACCCCCAAATTTTAAATAGTTTGAACCCCAATCTCATTTAAACTAGAAGAGCTCTTTACTAGCTCAACTGCACCTAGAGTTAATTTACCCTCTTTTTCTCTCTTCTACAAAAACCCCATTTCATCAATACTGCAATTTATCGGCTATGCTCATGATCATATCATCAAGAGTTAGGTCACAAAAAAAACCCTTATTTTGTTAATAATATTTAAATTATCTTTTTTATAATTAGTGTATCATCTCGAGTTTAATAGGATGATATAAAATCTTGGCCAACTTATATGAACACATTATCTTCTAACATAGGTAGTCGTGGTGGAAACACTATTATACATATACATATATATATATATGTGTATAAATGTATGTATATATGTATATGTAAGTGTGATTTTATCCTAATTGGGGGTTTTGGTTTGGTTCGTCCTTGGTTAATGAGTAGAGTTTTGGTGATTTATGTCTTTGGAATTATTCCTACAAATGGCATGGGAGAGAGATGAGGAATGGTCCCAATTAATATCCACCACCACTCATCAATCACAAAAGTGAGATATGCACTCATCAGTTTCCACAACCTATATAATGGATAAAGCTATGCAATTTTACATTTTCTTTTTTTCCCCCTTTCTTTTTTCCCTTTAATTTTAATTATATATATACATACATAAGCAATAATAATATTTCAAAAGTTTGAAAATTGAATCCATTTTCCCACGTCACGATTCTATTACGGAATACTAATATAAATATCAAAAAATAATAATAATAATAATAATTATAAAGATCTCTAGAACTAGAACATATTTGTTCCCCATTTGTTTTGATAATTTATTCATGTCCGATAATTACTTTGCACTCCAACTAAATTAGAGTCGAGTTACGTCGGATCCTTATTGGGGAAAAAGCTTTTCTTACACATGTCTTTCCACAAGCAAGATTTGAATTTGGGATCTTGCAGTTAGAGAATCAAGTTCTTTACACTTGGACAAAAAGGTATTGGTATTTGTGGGCCATTTTTGAGAGCTGCCATTAGAGGCATGATATTTTTTTTTTCCCGGAAAATTTAAAATTTTAGGTTTATATCATACATTAATTTATTACACTTATTATATATATTGTATGAAAAAGTTCTAGAAGATTTTCTTATTAATTAATTGTTTTAAAACATAAGTTTTACAAAATATATATTTTTTCAAAACGTTTTATTCTTTTTTTGTAAATATATATACATATATACAATATTCTAAAACTTTTTAAGAATTATATTCTGCCTGAAATTCTATATAAGAACCGATGCCAAAGACAAGAAATAATTGAGGCAGCAGATACATATATAAATGATACTATGATACTAATAATTGAATTCACTCATGCACGATCGATTCTTGGAGATTTGTTGGTTTCTGATTTCCCTCCATGATTGAACTCCACGATTATATTATGCTTGTTCTCGCTATTTTGACCTTCTTGTTATACCAATTGGTATATTCTCCATTTTTTTTCCTTTTTTAATTATTTAAAAAAAAAAAAAAATAATAAAAATAATTTAATTAATAAGAATACCATATAAATTTTCTAAAAAAAAAAAAAAAAAAAAAAAAATCATATAAAATAAAATTTTATTGTATTTTAAACTTATAGATATACAATATTCACTTAAACTTTAATTAATTTGAATTAAATTCCTTCTAGGACAAATTATTTCTGTATAAACGATTCAGCTATTGGGTAATATTTTATGTATATAAAATATTTAATAATAAAAATAAAAAGACGTGTGCCATTCTTATAATAATTTTTTTTTATACAACTAATTAATAACATAAGGTAAATGTATTATCAAAGAATTACTTCATTCTAAACAAAATTTTGAAAAAAAATATATATATATATATTATAAACAATTATGGTCAATCTTTTTTTGATATGGGTGATGATGGCATGGAAATATGGCATAGCATCCGGTCCTGATTGGAAAGCTACTGTTTGCTTAAATGGTGAAGTTGAAAAAAAAAATAATAAGAGCAAGTTGACAAAAGTTGACTTTGGTGCCCTCCGAAATTAAGGAATATATATATTATATATATATATTTTTGGTAATTATATATTATATATATATATTGGTGTATGTTAGAATATTAATGTGTAAGAAACACACGGGGGTGGTATCATCCTTAACTTTTGCAAAATGGTTGGTGACATGATTGGGAATAATTATATAAAATCAATTTTAAATTAATCATTTCCTAATCTAATCCAACATCTCAAAAATTCAAAATATCCATTCAAATTCAACAAAGTAGAATAAAGTAACAAACACCAAATTAATTATTAATGATCATAAACTTTTCTACCTAGCCTTAATTATTATTATATAATTATTTGTCATGACAGTCACGCCCCCCTTCTCTTATATATATATATATATATATATATAACTATTCATCATTATTATTTATTTTTTTGGGGGTAGATATATAAATATATATCCAACCATCCATCATTATTAATTTCCTCGTAGTACTGTTTAGATTTATTACACGTCTCAACCCCCATAAAATGCCAAAAAAAAAAAAAAACGTCAAGTAAATGAGTAGATTTCTGGGAATAAATATTTTCCACATGTCGTGTTCTACAAGGATCAACGGAAACCTACAAGGATTGCTCAACTACTATCATTATATTTTTCACGCTTCTCATCCTAATCTTTTAATATAATATATAGAAAAATATCATTAACATATTAAAAAATATATTTCAAAGCTTTGAATAGAATTACGGTCTAATTTGGTATTGGGAATTGTAAGCATACAAATTTAACTTTATATATATATTATATTTTTTTTTTAAGGCATGGGTGTCTTAGATGATACTAAACTATGAGAGAGTATCTTTAAGCCAAATTCAAATCCGGACTAATTCCTGTTTAAGTCAGGTTGGTCTCCGACAAGTGAAAGCTCCGACCCCAAATTCTAAACAATTGCATACATGAATAGAAGTTCGAATTCCAACCTCATTTAATCCAGGGAAGCTCTTTATCAGCTCACATGTGTCATGAGTCTATATTGTAATATTATACTATAACTCCACATAGTTACAAGATAGAATATAATGAAGCCCAATATTTTTACTAGGGTCAAATTGAAAATAATTGATCTAAATTCAAGATTAATGAGTGAACGTACACTTAGCTTTCAGGTTGATTGTCCATTCCATACAACTATTGCAATTTGAGTCGTGACATGAATATGGGTCTAGCAACAACTATTCGACATTATCCTTATTATATTATGAGATATCACGAGTTGATAATAGAATGACTATTTAGACCATATTTATATATTTACGACAGTACCTTATATTGATAGCAGAATCCATAAAATTGAATGAATATTTTTGAAATAATAATTTAAAAAGGTAAAAAAAAAGAAAAGAGGAAGACAGACATAATGGACCTACAAATGATTTGGTATCATGGGCATTCGATTCCGTGGGGGATTAATGATTATGAAACGTAGAAATTGGGCAGTGATGGAGGGGGCCTTTACTCCCAATTCTTTTCAATTATTATTATTAATTTTCTTTTATCAGAGAAGTAGAAGAAAAAAAAAAAAAAAAAAAAGAAGATTATTAGGGTTTTCTTTTTTCTTCTTTGTTCTCCTTCTTCCCATGGCCTCTTTTCTTTCATGTCCTTTACTAGTTCCTGTCTTTACGGCCAGCCGACCAATGTTGATTGCCATCTTTAGTGTTCATCATAATTGAGTACCCTCTTTACGTGATCCCCTTCTTCTTATATTTCTTTATTTCTTTATTTGAACTTTGTTGACTAAGTGTGTGAATATATATATATATATATATATTATATTTTTATGTAACTATTCTTTGATCCTTTTCTAAAGATATTTTCTTATTTCCTATATTATATATATATATATATATATTAAAGATATTTTCTTATTTCATGTGTATATATAAAGTATTATGATAAATAAAGAAAAAAAGATGATGTTGTGAATACTGCTTATCTAAGATATAAATATATTCGTAAAGTACATTTGAAGTGTGGAAGAAGCAGATAATATTATTGTATTCTTTATATGAAATGATAAATTTTTATTTTCTATATTTTACTTTCTTTCTAATTCTATAATTTTCATTTCTAACTTTCTAATCGAAAGGATTACATAGAAGGCAATATTATATGCCTAGTAGCCATTTTTACAAGAAACTTCTAGGGAGGACAGGGATCACACACTTGACTATTGGAATCATTGGCAACTTTCCTTTCTCCATAAAATATATATATATATATATATATATATTTATATAGCATAAGTAAAAAGACCAGATATATATGTCTATGTTGTCTGCTACATTTGTTGGATTGATTACCTATGGTGGCGCTGGCTAGCTACCTTAAATATCCGTATTATATTCTTGATTCTTTGTTCAAATCAAAACCTCTAGCTATTCATACACACACACACACATATATATATATATATGTATATATTCTTTTTCTTCTTTTTCTAGTCTAGTCATTGATAAAGAAAAAGATACGAATATGAAAAAAAGTATCACAAATGTACAAATAATAATCCCATTTCTTTTGACAATTAGTTCAAATAATGACAATATCTTTTTCTTTCTTTATTGTTTGAAATGACTATAAATACATAAGATTCTTTATATATATATATATAATATATATATATATATATATATATATGCAGTTTGTAGAGTCAAAGATAGGAATAATTCAACCTGTGTAATAAAGAAAAGTAACATCTGATAAAGCTTTGCATTAGCAGCCAGTCTAAAGCTAAGGATTTTAGTAAAAAGGGGATGGCTGAAATTAGATCATACAATTCTTCATTTCTTGGTCCAAATTATCATCATCATTATTATTATTATTAGTTTCTCGATCAACTGTTGCTGATCGTTACTTAGATATCACCTCTCTCTCTCTCTCTCTCTCTATATATATATATATTATAGAATAAAAGGAAGAATTTTCTGTTGAGGGAAAAAGAAAGAAATAAAAGAAAGGGGTGTGTGACATAGAAGAACGAAGAGCTGCTTTTGGGATCTCAAATCTAGTAATTATGGACCAGCAGCATCACAAAGTTTGATCTATTTGCTTTTTCCTTTACATCTCGTGGTTTCTAAAACTCCAAAATCCCTTTACATGCAATATTATTCCCTTCCTCTCATATCAAATATATACATATAATTTTCTAAGATTGTGTAGTAGATTGCTAATATCAATATTAATATTCATTTCAACATTTATATGTTTCTCTCTTGTGTATAACTAGTATTATATAGTTCAATTAAATATAAATTAATGTGTGTTTTTAATTAAAAATAAAGTTAAAATATTATTAAACATATATATAAAAATAAAAAATAAAGAAATCTTGAAGAGGTGAAAAATGTAAGATAACCTATTTGATTTGAACTTTTCTTACTTAAGTGTTTTACTAATTTACCAATTGAAGAATCTGAGTTCAAAATATATCAATAACAACTTTATAATAATTTCAAGTGTATATTAAAAGGTAGTTTGGAGTGGGGGGGAGAGGACACGAGTCCATGTCATAGAAGTGTAAGCAGATTGAATTATTCCAAGTAAAAACAAGGGAGGAAGAAAAAAAAAAAAAAGAGCATTTATCGAAATGCACCGACTTTTGTTAAAAAGCAGAGGTATTAGAGACCCCACGTACGCCTGCGTGCAGAGTGGCACTTTCCTTTCCATGACTTTTTTTTTTTTTTTTTGGAGAGATTACAGCATACACTGATTAGGAGCTTACTCATCCTTCCCATGGAAAAATACATACATATATATATATATATATATATATAGAGAGAGAGAGAGAGAGAGAGAGAGAGAGAAGCATCATTGCTTGCGTTTTAAAGTATACAAAAAGAAGGTGGGTCTCATCATATCATCACCATCACACACATACACACACACACTCTCTTTTCTTTCTTTTTTGCACATTCTTTACCTCCCCACAATCACCTTTTTCCTTTTTGAACTTTACGCAATTTGGTAAAAATTGCACTCTATTATTTTACATATCTCTTTCTACCTACTTAAATTTTTCTCTTTAAAAAAAAAAAAAAAACAATTCTTGAATTATCGTTCATTATCTTTGTAACGTATGATATAAATTGGTCGGAGCCAAAAGATGTAAGAAATCTTTTAGTGAGTAATAAGGTTTTGTTTAACATTAATATAAGGAAAAAAAAAAAAAAAAAAAGAAAAAGGGGTTCATCTAAAAAGATTGAAAAATGGGGGGGGAGAGAGAGAGAGAGGGTACAATGGGAACAACTTGGTTGGGTATGATAGCCAAAATTGACTTGGTGGTTGGGAGAGGAAGAGGCAAAAACAGTTGAAGACTTGCCGGCTCTATTTGTGGCACAAAGCTGTAGCAAATGGACCCCCCTTTAGTTTGTACACTTATTTTTCTTTTCTTTGATTCTTTCCTTATAAATCTTACAATACTTGGATTTCTATCTCTCTTATTATATATATAATATATATACGCAAATCTATCTTATGCCACTCAAACATTATTTTAATACTAACACATATTCGTTGAGATGAAAGGAGTTTGGTACCTTTCTACAAAGTTTCGAATTTAAATTTTGTTTATGAAAAAATAAGTGTAGGAAGAGTTTTCTTCTAATATGAGTCCACACCCTATTACACCTATAAAATAGGTATAAGAAAAGCTTCCCTAATAGAGATTTGATACGGTTTGATTCGGTTGTAGTTGGAGACACAAAAGGTAAAATATTATTCCACATATAAATAGGAATTTTTCCATTTCAACTATAGAGGAACGTTTAAATTATATTTACATAATAAATATTATTTGCAATCGAGTTAGTCAAATTTATTTGTAAATTTAGTAGTCACTTTGGACCCAACTAAATCGGAGTCGAGCTGTGTCGAATCTCTATTGGGAAAACTTTCGCTTACATTTATCTCTCCATAAACAATATTCAAATTTAAGAACACCTGCGTATGAAAATCAAACTTTTTTCACTTTCCACAATAAGTGTTGTTGGGCATCTAGGATGAAAATAATACAATATTCACGCCATTTTTGTTTGGGCCAAATACTAAATAAAGTCGAGCGTCTATGGGTATCTTGTAATTCTTTAGTTCGGTAAACTACTATAGGCCCACAAAGGCCATTGTCTATATATAGAAAAAAATAAATGAAAACAAAATAATAGAAATTTGTTGTGAAAGAAAGCCCGATAAAAATGGGCCTAATTTTCATAATAAGTGGGCACATATCCATGGTGTAATGACTAAAACAATCGGCCCAAAACAAATTCTCTTGTCACACTTTCTACCCCAAAATGATAAAATTTTTTTTCAAACAGTACAGTACGGAGTGTCTTAGATGAGTCTAAAATTATGAGAGAGTCCCTTTAAGCCAAATCCACATCTAGATTAATCTCATTTGAGCCGGGTTGGTCCCTTACGGAGGAAGCTCTGACCCCCAAATTTTTAAACACTCAACTTTACTTAAATTAGGAGAGCTCCTTACCAACTCATCTAGGAGCTCATCATCTACGCCTTGGGTTAACCAAAATGATAATTATTCATTCAAATTCTTAAGTCACTAATCTGTATTTTTTAAATAACTTGTATATTTTAAATTTTTATTTCATTTTCATAGAATAATACAGTTTCCATAAATTTTTAAAATCAGGTTTGTTTAATTCACCTCCAATCAATCTTGAATTTTTCAAAGAAAATTTCAGCTCTCCAATTTATCCATTTTCGATTTTTGTCTTTTTTTTTTAACGGAATGTTTGCAGACATACCGTCAGATTCCAATAACGTAGTGGGCGTCGAAAAGAAGAAGACAGAGGAGCATGAAATCATGGTGATCGGTTTCTTTACTTCAACACTAGAAAGCTGATGAAACAATGATGGCAACTTCTACGCTACATCTCCTACTCTCTCTTTTCCTCATCTTCGCCGTTCTTTCCTCCTCTTCCACCGCTCATGTCCGCCGCCGCCGCTTCAGTCCTAATTTTCTCGGCAAGTTTTCACGTCTTCATAATCATAAATCGATCCAGCATGATCAAGTTCAACAGTACCAGTACGATATCCGATACTTCCAACAACGTCTTGATCACTTCAGCTTTGCCGATCTCCCATCTTTCCAGCAGAAATACTTAATCAATGCTCATCATTGGCTTGGTCCTTCCAAAAAGGCTCCCATCTTCTTCTACTGTGGCAATGAAGGTAATATTGAATGGTTCGCTGAAAACACTGGCTTTGTTTGGGAAATTGCCCCTAGCTTCGGAGCCATGGTTGTTTTCCCTGAGGTAACGGTTATTTATGGGATTTCGAATGTGTTTACATTTTTGCATACATTTGCCGAAGTTCGATTTTAGTTTTGAAAATTGAAATGGAAAATTGCTGCAGTTAAGCTTTTGTGTGTATTTTGGTGTTAATTTGAAGGTGATTGATTATATGTATATAAAATATTATTATGCTTCCAATTTAGAAATGTGTGTGGTACTTACTTAACAGCACCGATACTATGGGGAGTCAATGCCATATGGAAGTAAGGAAGTGGCGTATCAGAATGCTACAACTTTATCATATCTAACAGCTGAACAAGCGATAGCTGATTATGCACTTTTAATTACTGAGCTTAAAAGGAATCTTTCAGCTCAAGGATGTCCAGTTGTGTTATTTGGTGGATCATATGGGGGAAGTGAGTGTTTAATCCCTTTTTGGGGGTTTTGTTAATTCAGTGGGATAGCTGCCCTTTTTTCCACCTTCAGTTGAAATGCCATTTTATATATGGAACAGTGTTGGCAGCATGGATGAGGCTCAAATATCCCCATATCACTATCGGTGCACTTGCTTCTTCAGCTCCCATTCTTCAATTTGAAGATATTGTACCACCTGAAACATTTTATAACATTGTTTCTAATGATTTCAGGGTACGTCTCAATTTTCTTGAGTCTCTAATTTGCTTTGTTTCAGTTTGTGAATGGGTAAGGCATCCCCCAATTTGACCTGCTTCTTTATTGTATTGATAGCGTGAAAGTGTTAGTTGCTTTAACACAATCAAAGAGTCTTGGGATGTAATTGCATCAGAGGGACAGCAAAATGATGGTCTTAACCGACTCAAGAACACTTTCCATATATGTGGGTATGACATTATTTCTGACTTGTTTTATTGTGTGATAATATGTCAGCATATCTCTAAATACCATGAACTTTAGATGTTTCCTTTGATATATTTGGATGATCAAGTGACAATAATTTGCAGAAATCTGGAAAGTGCTGAAGCTCTTGATGACTGGTTGGAGTCTGCCTATAGTTATTTGGGAATGGCCAACTATCCATACTCTTCTGATTTCTTGATGCCCTTACCAGGAAATCCAATAAAAGAGGTCATTTTGGAGTCTGAACCTTTTTCTATTAAGTTCAATGCTTTCTTTTCCTCCCCTTATAACTGCTTACATGCTTGCTGTTTGATATGTTTACTTATCGTCTCTGGATGATTCGGCATTATAAGTTCTTATTGCTTGATATCTTACATAAATTTTATATCCATAAATATCTCTGGAACCACCTTGACAGTTTTTTTTTTTAATTTTTTTTAACGTTTATTGCTTGACAAGTCAAAAGATTTCATCCGGTGGAAAATTCACCTTGCAACTGTTAGCATTTAAAAGTTGTCCTAGAAATGTACAGGCATCTCAATTATTGCTAATATCAATAACTAAGTAGATGCTATAATCATTGAATGTTGTCTATGGTTCTGCTGTGTTTATCCTTATTTCCCTTTTGCAGGTCTGTAGAAGGATTGATAATTGTCCTGATGGGACAACTGTCTTGCAGCGCATATTTGAAGGAGTCAGTGCCTACTACAACTATACTGGAAAAATTGACTGTTTTGACTTGAGTGATGATCCTCATGGCATGGGTGGCTGGGACTGGCAGGTTTGCTCTATCAGGGATGAGGAGTTGTTACTTCTGCTAGAAAACCTCAGCATTTATACATTTTAATTCTTGAGAGGGTCTTTGCTGCATTAATGGATACCCAAAGTGTTTTCCTTGATTTCTTTGATATATTTTGCAGGCCTGCACTGAGATGGTTATGCCAATGTCAAGTGCCAAGGACACTAGCATGTTCCCACCTTATGATTTTAACTTCACAAGTAATGCAGAATCATGCTGGAATGATTTCCATGTCAAACCAAGACCTACATGGATAACCACTGAATTTGGCGGACATGTACTAGACCTTCAATTCTATCCTGTTTATATAATAGATATTATTTTAGTTCCATGAACACATGTATCCGTTCTTGATGCATGATGGATGTGGCTTGTAGCTCCTTGAATCTTAATAGATAATTTGTTACTTTTATTGCAGGATATCAGAAGTAGCTTGAGAACATTTGGCAGTAATATCATATTTTCGAATGGCCTATTAGATCCCTGGAGTGGTGGCAGGTCACATCTTAGTCCAGTATACTATATTTTTTTATACAGAACTACTTATCCTCACTAACAAAATGTTCACGGAAATGTATTCCTGGCAGTGTTCTGGCAAATATTTCCGAGAGCATAGTTGCTTTTGTTACTGAAGAAGGTAACTTTCCTTTTTACCTCTCTTGTATTGACTGTATATCAGCAACACTGAAAGATTTTGAAGCACCACTTACTCTGTGTCATCAATTCTCTCTAGTCTTGAACTACTGCTGCTTTTTGTTTGCCTCTCCAGATCATACACTAGTTGAAGACTTGTATAATTCTGATATAAAATATCTTTACCTATTCTCAACTGCAAGCATCACAATTGTTGGTGTAAGCAGACCACTTCCGTATGAATTAGAGCATTTAATCTTATTTATCTAGCTTAAGAATAGCGTATATTACAGTGAGAACTCATTGGTTAATCTTTCACCTGACATCCTCCAAAATGCATGAAATCCATAACTAATTCTGTCTGAATATCCATCCTTTATCCCAAGATGGAACAATAGTCCAGTATGCTTTTTCTAGTTTCATGTATGTTGGGATTCTGAAGCATGAACATTTGATGATCACTAGTACAAAAGATAATTAATCCCATCTAGTTGATCATGGTTTTAATTTCTTGCTGCTACTAAAACTACAGTGAAGAGAAAATAATAATGGTGTCCTTTTTCTTGTCAGGTGCCCATCACCTAGATTTACGTGCGAGGACCGACAAGGATCCTGGTTGGCTGCTGGCACAACGTGAGTCTGAACTGCAGGTAATCGAAGGCTGGTTAAAGGAGTATTATTATGCAAATAAGAAGACAACATTCTCCATATGATTGTGAAGATCAGAGGATATTTGGACTGTCTGGTTGGTTCTCTGCATGGACGACATTGGCAGCAAGCAGCAAAATCCCTCTGCTGCGAATTTATGACCCATGCATGCATGGCTCAAGCTTCATCCGTTGGAAAGAGTTGGCCAAATCCCATCTTAGAAATGTTTTATGAAATGATAGCTTTTGATTTGTTCCAAATCAAACAAATAATTGATATATTACCTTTTTATTTTATTTTTCTTTAGAAAGCATATGACATGTTACCTTAAAGGAGAAAATATATTTATTTTCCTTTTATATATATATATATATATATTTCTATTGAAATACATAATTATTTTTAATTTTGTTCACGGGCTAGTAATATTTTTAACCAATATTATTTATTGTTAATCTCTAAGTATTTTTCTAAAAAGTATAATTCATAATAAAAAAAAAAAAAAAAAGAGCAGCAAAATAAAAGACCTAGTACATCCATTATTATTCAAAGCGTCGTCGCTTTTGTCAGTCCGTTGTAACTTTACCGAAGTAAAATTGCCCGGCGACATCTAACGGTCGAGAATTTCCAACTCAGAGTATTCCAAAACCCAGTTGTCCATTCTCATTTTCTTTCTCTCACTAGAACTTGAACTCCCACCACTCTGTGTGTCTCTGCGTGTTAGAGAAATAGAGAAGTTGATCGCGTCGAACTCACCCGTTCAAGAATTCTCCTTGATTTTAATTGGAAAGGAAAACTGCAGCCGTGAAGATAAATAGGGCTTCTTTTTCCCCAATTTTTTTGGGAGTGTAATTGTGAGAGATGGCTACTCCGCAATCGGATAGATTAGCATTGACGCCCAAGACTCCGGCCGCGACCGCCACCGTAACTTCTACACCTTTTACTGTTTCCACTTCCGGTGGCAGTAGGGTTTTACGCACTCCTTTGAGTGACGAAGCCATATGGAAGCGACTTAAAGAAGCCGGCTTTGATGAGGACTCTATTAAACGAAGGGATAAGGCTACTCTGATTGCCTATATTGCTAAGCTTGAAGCCGAGGTTCTTTTGATTCTTTTATATATGTATATTTTTCCTTAGCTATGTGTTTTGGCAAATTCTCTTCATAAGGTTTGTGAATTAGGGTATGCGAATTTGTTAGTTCTTGGTTTACATGATTGGAAAGGAATATGAAAATTCCAATGAAAATTTATTCTCATTCTTGAAGTTTTGGTTCTTGTGCATATATTTTCACTCCACAGATGTTTATTTTGTCAGTTTCTTGGATGGACACGGGAGCACTTTGGTAAAAAACGGCAACTTAAAAAATTATATGAAGGCAGTTAAGGGGCAGGGGGTTCTGATCTCATCGTTGCACATTTTAATAAGTTCCTTTTTTCTTTCTTTCCTTTAGCATTTTAAAATTCTGGTTTTAAATTTCCAGAGGTTGGTGTTAACAGCTTTGTATTTAGAGTGTGTCCAAAGAAACGTCGCTGTCATCTTTGGTGAATTTTTTTTTGTTAAATTTCTATTTATTTAAGGTTTTTCTGGTGATACGCTATTAATTTCATTGAATATAGATATATGATGTTCAACATGTGATTGGCCTCTGCTGAATTTTCTAATTTATTTGAGATATTTCTGATGATAGTGTATTAATTTCATTTAAATGCTCAATTTTTAGGTATACGACGTTCAATATCAGATGGGCCTTCTTCTTATGGAAAAGAAAGACTGGCTTTCCCAGCATGATCAACTTAAAGCCATCGCGGATGCTGCTGAGTTTACCTGTAAGCGAGAAAAGGCTGCGCATGCTTCTGACTTGGCTGAGGCCAAGAAACGAGAAGATGCTCTGAAGAAAGCCCATGGCATTGAGAAAGAATGTGTTGCAAATGTAAGATGTGATTTTAATGATAGCGTGGGTTTCAGCTGTTCTTCCCAATATGTTTGTTCTTAATTCTTTTTCCAATTGTAGATTGAGAAGGCTCTGCATGAGATGCGAGCAGAATGTGCTGAGGCAAAGGTAGTTGCTGAGAGTAAATTGGCAGAAGCACTGAGCATGATGGAAGAAGCTCAGAAGAAGTTCACCGAGGCTGAGTCAAAACTTCATACAGCACAATCCTTAGAAGCAGAGGCTAGCCGGTTTCACCGAACTGCTGAAAGAAAATTACGTGAAGTTGAACAGCGTGAAGATGATCTTCGAAGGCGGATGATTTCATTTAAATCTGAGTAAGCCACTTTAATAATATCTTTTCATTATTTTTACTTGTTTACTAATAAGTTGCTGGAAGTTATTTCCGGTTCTAATTCTTTCTTTGTGTTGCATGTGTGGAGAGACTTCATATAATAGATCTGTTATTACAAGTTCAGGGTTTTTTTGAAAATCTCTTTTTCTTGAGATATGGGTGTACTTAAAATTAATAATGCCGTTGAGTGACTTGGGTTTAATTTAGTATGTATTTTTTTGGAACAGCTTGTTGGGTGATTTTGAATTTGTCTTATTGTTATTTTTTAGTTGTGATGCTAAAGAGAATGAAATCCAACTTGAGAGGCAAACGTTGCGTGAAAGGCAGAAAGTTCTGCAACAGTCCCAAGAAGGATTACTTGATGGCCAGGCTTTATTCAACCAGAGGGAAGAGTACATACTTCATAGATCTCAAGAATTAAGTAAGCTGGAAAAGCAGTTGGAGGCTTCAAAGTCAGCCTTAGAGGATGAACGTAGAGGCCTAAATGAGGAGAAGCAAAAATTGGAGCTTATGACTAAATCCTTAGACGCAAGAGAGGACGTTAGTATCCCAATTTTCTTGTAGAATCTTGCACAAAGTGTTATGTTTTAATATCTCTTAAGTTATCATATACTGATCTCTTTATGTACTTGTTTCATTTTAACCTTCTTCAGGCTGTCATAAGCAAGGAGTGTGAACTAAAGAAGAAAGAGGAAGGGCTGCTTCTTCTACAAGGAAAACTTGCAAGCAAAGAATTTGTAAGTAGTGATTGGGTGGCAATGAGACCATGCTTTTGTTTCTTGTGCAAACTGCCTTATCTTTTTTCTGATGCACTTTCAGGATGGAATTCAGCAAGCAATGGCTAATCGTGAAGCTGCTCTGAGTTCAAAGAAGTCTACTTTGGAAGCAGAGTTGCTAACAAAATCCAAATCGGTGGATGAAGAAATTGAGGCAAAGAGGCGAAATTGGGAACTGAGGGAAATTGATATGAAGGAGAAGGAGGATCTACTGCTGGAGAAAGAGCATGATTTGGAGAGTCAATCCAGAGCATTGATAGAAAAAGAGAGAAATTTGGAAGATAAAAGCCATTTATTAGAAGAGAAAGAGAAAAACCTCATTGCTACTAAAGAGAAGTTGGAACTTAAAAATTCTATTTTGCAGCAGGAAAAGGATGAAATTAATAGAATGAAACTTGAGCTCCAAAAGGCTTTGGAGTCTTTGGAGGATAGGGAGAAACAGATTCATTCTGCTGAAGCAAGAGTAGAGGAGATGAAGACTGAAACAAATGAATTACTGATTTTAGAAACAAATCTGAAACAAGAGATTGACATAATCAGAGCTGAAAAACTGGAGCTTGAGGCGGAGGCAGAACAGTTAAAAACAGAGAAGGCAAAATTTGAAACTGAATGGGAGCTGATTGATGAGAAAAGAGAGGAATTAAGGAAAGAAGCAGAGCGTGTTGCTGAAGAGAGGGTAACCATTTATAAGTTTCTTAAGGATGGGCGTGACAGCCTGAAGTTAGAGAAAGATGCAATGAGAGATCAATATAAACTTGATCTTGAGTCACTTTCTCATGATCGTGAAGCCTTTATGAATGAAATGCAGACTGAGAGATCTAAGTGGTTCAACAAAATTAAAAAAGAACGTGAAGACTTTTTGCTTGACATAGAAATTCAGAAGGAGGAGCTAGAGAACAGAGCTGACAAGAGGCGCGAAGAAATTGAAAATTACCTCAAGGATAGAGAGGGAGCCTTTGAGGAGGAGAAGAAGAAAGAACTGGAGCACATTGCTTCCCTTAGAGAAACTCTGGCAAAAGAAACAGAATTTGTAAACTCTGAAATGGTAAGACTTGAAAATGAAAGAAAAGAGATTAGTCTGGACAGAGAAAAAAGAGACAGGGAATGGGCTGAGTTGAATAGCTCTATTGAAGAACTTAAGTTGCAAAGGCAGAAATTGGAGAAACAGAGAGAACTTTTACGTGCAGATAGGGAGGAGATTCTCTCTCAGATTGAAGAGTTGAAGAAATTGGAAGATTTGAAATACAATCCCGACCGTATTGCCTTGCCTCGGCCTGATTCCCAATCTAACTCTACAAAGAGATCATTGCCGCAGAAGACTCAAATGGATTCAGGTCAAAAAGGAGATCTTAATGGCACAAGACATGGTTTAGCTGGCAGAAAAAGACCTGATAATGCATCTTCTCCTTTCAGTGCTTCTTTATCATGGCTTAAACGTTATGCAGATACATTGTTTGATCAGAAACAAAGTAATAAAAGGAGGAGGCAAGCTATGGATGTTTCTATGGACTCGGAGACCCTTCTGCGGAGGTATTGTTGGCTTCCCAAGTATTGTAGTCTACTAACGCCTTACTATCTGATTTCTATTCAATTTAATTGGATAAATCTATATCTGATCATATGTTTCTGTAGCCCATTAGCTGAGGAAACAGTGGCTGTGGATTCCGTGGACACAGCAACACCAATAAACCAATCTCCAGTGACTCCAAATGAAACCACCGTGTATATTGATAAAACTACAATCCGTGAAGTGGTAGTTGAAAGAGTTACAGGGGAAATTCAGGTAATGGTTTGAAGTTGGTTGGTTCTCTAACTGGTGCTGTCATCTTTAAATTTTGGTGATTCATAAATAAAATTCTAATTGAAGTATTCTGGAATTCCTGTATGGGCCTCAGCTCAATAATACCACTTGTGACATGAAGGGAAATATTTATGACTAATAATTCATTACACAGTATTGTCACCCACAAATCTTTTGCCTATGAGCTTGAAATCTGGACTCTTCACTTTCTGAAAATTATATGCTGAATAGTCCTACTTGTATGTGTGCTTTCTTACTTCTTACAAAACTAAAACTTGATTAAAGGATTGGTGTTACTGTTTTATGGATATCTATGTAATTTACATGGTTATGATGTGTATCTATCTTACTAAAGGAATATGGGGTGATATTGTTGATATATATATATATATATGCCATTGAACATGCATGTAGATAGGGTTTTTTTTCTGAACACAACCAGAGAGAACTAACGTGAAGGTAACTCCCAAAACACCGGATGTTGTGAGAGAGAGGCACAATCTTTTTTGCATTTGATACGTGAATCTGTTTCTAAATATTATCTATTTCACTGGTTCAAATGCTGTTGTATAACCTTTAAAGCATGCATTAATTGCCATTTGTGATGGCAGAGTATCAAAAGCCCTAGGAAACAGTAGAATGTTTAATTTGTTAAGATTATATGTATGTGTGTGTATATGTATAATTTGTAGTGTAGGGGAAGATCTTCTAAGAAAATGAGTGTTTTAACAATATACAGGAATGTGGTTCCCAGGATGGGGAGAGGAAGCTGGAGGATAACAGCGAGTTAAATATTGATGAGAGTGGAAAGCTCGAGACAAATGCTTAGGAAGGAGGTTGGTAAAGGTGGTGAAAACTGCTGCTTCGTTTATTGTAGCTTGTTGTCAATAGAACAGTTACAGGTATTGATACCTGTTCAAAGTTGTTCTCTTCTTTACTCACATGTTTATTTACATAAGATGGACTAACCTTTTGCCACCTCAGGTTTTAAATCAACTGTGAAGATCAGCAACCTGGTAGTTTCGTCTCTCCTGTGACGGAATGGTGACCTATATCATTTGTGGATGTGTAAATGATAGTAATACTTAATAGGCTACTAACTGAATATGTATATTTTCAGCTTTGAATCTGTGTTAGGTAGGTATCTTTAGGCAGGCTTTTGAGGATTGATATTTATTGTTGTGTTTGGGAGTGGAGTCTAGTCAGTCAGTTTTCTGTACCTAATATTGTGTTTTTGGTGGATGACTAATCAAAAGTTTGGCGTGGGAATTGTTACTAAATATCTCTGAAAGGTTAAGAGTTTGGAATTTAATGATATGGGTTTTCTGGATTTCAAGATTCATTTGAGTTTTTTTTGTTTTTGTTTTTGTTTTGGTTTTGTGCTTGTGAACTAGAAAAATACAGCCAGAATGCCAAATTAGAAACAGTGTAACTCATAAATTTCCATGTTTAGACATCATAAACTTGGGACAGGACAGAAATGTATATCCATCATCACAACCTCCACAAATAGAAAACAGAGAAAAGTGAGTTTTAAATGTGTTGTCTGATTTTTATTTAAAAGGAGGAAAATGAGGCTAAATGTATATTATTACATAAAACTAGGGGTATATACCCCCAGAGAGCTACAATTTTTGATTACATGGGGGATGGGGTGTCGAACCCTGGTGACCAGGGAGGGCCTTCCGCCAACCTTAGCCGCCCAGAGAGCTACAATTGTCACTTTTTTATATATATATATATATATATTTAAAATTAAAAATATTTTATTATTAATATTAATTTTTTTGGGTCAAAAGTAAGACTTATAATTCGAAGTTTTAAAATTACATATTTTAAAAATGATACTATTTATCGATTTCGAGTTCTGTCTTAATATTAAATGGTTGGAGTTAAAAGAATTTTGCCCTAAGCACGTAAATAATATAATCAAATTATTAAGTAACGAAAAACACATTTGCCTTTTGTAAGAACTGGTCACGAGGCTAACAAGCCGCCACTGCGAGTCGAGAAAACGAGTTACGGAAAGCCATGGACGCCGGTGTGGGCGCGGTCTTTTCCGGTGTTCTTCCAAATGCTCCGGCTCATCTCTTAGGCCGGCCGAGAGCTGCCAAATTTCTTCCTCCGCTCATTTCTGAGAAGAGGATGTTATGTCCCTTTACTATCAAGGTTAGAGGCTAACTAATGTTAATATTTTTTAGACGGTTTAATGTTGTTCTGCATGTTTTGATGGTTTTGTGTAATTCAGCTGCAAAAACTTCCGCATGTTGGATCTCGTACCAATGGCAACACTGTTCTTCGCGTGGCTTCTCCGGCCAGGTAAATCTGTTTCTGTGTTGTGAGAGATTGATTTTCTCCTTTTCCTTTTTTTTTTTTTTTTATTTCGTGGTCCGAAATAATTTGCGGAATTCGTGCATGATTTATGCTGGTTTCTGCATTGAAGTATCGGTATAATGAGTTTATGATTGGATTGTTCAACATGGTTTTATTCAAAGTTCAAAGCTTTTTCGTAATTTTGGTCTACCATTCATTTTATTTTGATGGAATCTAGAATATACTGATTCTTGCACATCAAAGTACACATCACAGCAGAAGCAACTCTTCTTTTTTCTCCTATTATTTCCCCCTTTTTCGAATGATAAAAACAAAAGGAGGAAGAAGATTGTTAGAACTTCTCATGATTCTGAGACAGAGGAGTTTCTCGAGCAACGTTCATATTAGTTTTCATTTTCTTACAGTCATATTATTTAGTATTTAAAATTATGTAATTTCAGGGGTGAAAGCACAGAAACTGACCTTGATTGGGATAACCTAGGCTTTGGCTTTATTGCTACGGATTATATGTATATCATGAAATGTGCTCATGGTGAAAACTTCTCAAATGGTGAACTACAGCGATTTGGAAACATTGAGTTGAACCCATCGGCTGGGATCTTAAACTATGGGCAGGTTAGTTGTTGATAACTTCATTTCTGTGGTAAAAGGTTAATTTGGAACTGCTTATCAGGTCATGACTCTTCTACTCTGGTGTTGTCTAAGTGGACCATCTGCTTCTGTGATAAATTCTTTGCAGGGGTTGTTTGAAGGTCTAAAGGCCTACAGAAAACATGATGGCAATATTTTACTGTTTCGTCCTGAGGAAAATGCTTTACGGCTTAGGATGGGTGCAGAGCGTATGTGCATGCCATCTCCATCTGTTGAACAGTTTGTGGAAGCTGTGAAAAAGACTGTTCTAGCAAATGAAAGATGGGTAATTTGTTCATAACCTTATGCTATGATGTTTTCTTATCAAGTTAAGTAGTCTTGTTCATTATCTGTTTTGCTATCCTGCCTCATTTTAGGTTCCCCCACCAGGTAAAGGTTCCTTGTACATTAGACCATTGCTTATGGGCAGTGGAGCTGTTCTTGGTCTTGCACCATCTCCTGAATACACATTCCTCATATATGTATCTCCTGTGGGCAACTACTTTAAGGTATTTCTTCCAGTTCCTTGGTGATGTAAATAAGTCTAATTGCCATATTAAGTCGTGGAACCCTTGTTTCCTCTGTAAGTTTCTGCTAGAACATGTGCAAGTACTGCAACTTGATGTGGAATGGTTAATGTGAAATTTTATACCAATGAAAACCAGTAAATATGTCTGAATGTTCCTAGGATCGGGTATAATATAGTGTGTAGTCTATCTGTCTGCCAAGGGAAATATTTTCTGAATTTTGAAAGATCACAAGTGTCTATGCAGCATAAGAGAGAGACAGCATAGTGGGATAAATGCTACTATAAGCAAGATATCAACATGAATATTTTGGCCAAAAATGGAAAATATGTGATCAGAACTCATCAAATATATCACTGGTTTAGATAGCACCTCCTTTGAGATTATCATAACAAGCCTAGTGAAGGCCACTAAATGAACTTCAATACATTTCACATGTTAAAAGATATATTGTGTTTGTTTAGTGAGACGGCATTTGTTATTGTTCTTCCCTCTAGTCCTGCAGACCTTCTCCAGCACATACTTTCTGCTTATGATGATTTGTATATTTCCATGGATCTTATTTGGCAGAAATTATGAACAGGGAAGTGGTTGGAACTAGAACACTTTACTCCTAGAGTTTGGCATGCCTTTACAGTATTTGATGTAACTTATGTTCTAATTGTTCGATTTTCCTCATCAAGTCAGTCATGGTGCCTTTCCATCTGGATGTATTTTCTTAATTTCTTCCTGTAACTCGCCTAGATGTAACTTAGCTTTCTCTTTTAAATTTTTTAATTTTTATTTAGCTTTTTCTGATGGAACTCTTTGCCTGATAACTATCTAGAATTGAATTAATTTTACTTAATTACAGGAAGGTTTGGCCCCAATACATCTGATAGTCGAGACTGAAATGCATCGTGCAACTCCTGGTGGTACTGGAGGTGTCAAGACAGTTGGAAACTATGCTGCTGTAAGCTAAATTTATGATCTTGTTTTATCTTCTTATATTCTACTCCTATCTTCTTATCTCGTGGCTTGTAATTTCCAGGTACTAAAGGCACAGAGTGCTGCAAAAGCCAAAGGATACTCTGATGTTCTATATCTTGATAGTGTTCACAATAAATATCTAGAAGAGGTCTCCTCTTGCAATGTTTTCGTTGTGAAGGTATTATGCTTGTTGAGTTTGTTTCAAAACAGGCTAGATATTTTTGGATTACTATTTCATCGAAAGAGAGTAGTATGTCAAAAAATAATAATGCTTTTGTATTATTTTTTATGAAATGTATGATTTCTATTTTCACTGATGTAGTTTCTGATCAAGCAGGTCAGAAAATGTAAAGGTTATTTAGCATATCATATATTCTCATCATGGTGGTTAATATTGTTTTCAACATTGGGTTAGATATAATAATGGAGGTTTTGTATTAGCATAAAATTTTTGTGATAGCAAATTTCAATGGTGATCAAAGTACCTGCTGATAATCACTTCATGACATGGATTCTTGTTACTTGACCTCTGTTTGGCTTTCATGTCATGCATTACTAGGATACGGAACATTATTTTTTAATCTCTCACAGTTTTCTCATTAGTGAATTTGTTGATGGCTATAACTTAATTCTCAATGTTTTTTAATTAAGGGAATTCATTCATGGGAATTGGAAATGGGAACTTGAATTTTCATACGTAAGTTTAGAGTAGATTACACCAGGTATGAAGGATTTGTTCATTACTACTAATTACTTTGAGCTTTTGGTGGAATATGAAAATGAGAATGTGAAATTTAATGTGTTAGGTGTGAAGTAGTTTGTTTGGATGCCCTAGTTGCTAATGTCGGTAACAAGCAATATTAAGTGACCTGTTGGCTGCACTATTGCTTATTCATTTTTGATGAATGTAGGAGTGGACTTTTCATCATTTTATTTATTTATTTAAGAATTTTCTGTAATTTTCCTAATTAATGGATGTTTTGCATGGTTATGATACAATCTTAACATTCTTGTTTCCAGGGTAATGTAATATCTACTCCTGCAATAAAAGGAACTATCCTTCCAGGCATTACACGAAAGAGCATAATTGATGTTGCTCGTAACCAAGGTTTCCAGGTATTTCACGGTGCTCATCGACTGAATGAACAAGTTTTTAGTGCCTCTTCATTTACAAAGCTGAACTAAACTGCTCCTTTGTACTAACATTTAAACTAGCTGGCTTTCCTACAAGGTTCCTATCAAGCCCATGAAGTTTTCAGTAGAGTCATCTAGCTTTATAGCTCATTTTCGTTTGATCCCTTTGGGTCCCAAAAAAGAAGATAAAGCATTTTTTCTGCTAAAGTGACTGAGTGATTTATTTAGAGAGCTGTATCTTGCAATTGTATAATCTTGCCATATTCTCATTCCTACATTTCTGTAGGTTGAGGAACGGTTTGTAGCTGTGGAAGAGTTGCTTGATGCAGATGAAGTATTCTGCACAGGGACAGCTGTGGTTGTATCTCCAGTTGGAAGTGTCACGTACTGTGGCAAAAGGTTATTGTTTGTGCATTATTTAATGCTCTTTTGGTTCAGTGTTTCTATTCTCTTGATAATTAAGTGGTCATAATATCTGTTTGAAATAGCAATGGCAGCTAGTTTATACTAGCTGCTTATGGATTTAGTAATTGGAAATAAGATGCCTGAGGAAAGGGGTTTGCAATGTTTTTTTTTTTTTTTTTTTTTTTGTGGAGGGTTGGGGTTTCAGTTTGAATTTGCCATTGAATTGGTTGGTATACGGACGTTATATTCAGGTATTTGAAATATGATAACAAGGTTTATACTCCCAACCATGACTTGTTTAGCACAGATCATACAAACATGCCCTGCCGGCTCTATAACTAGTTTCTGGCTTTCTTTTATCATCTAGTTTCATACTATTGTTTCATCAACTCAGAACCTTAGTTCAGAAGCACCTCTTTCTCTGCAGGAAAGCATATGGTGGAATAGATGGCGTTGGACAGGTTTCACAAAAACTCTATTCAGCTCTGACAAGTCTGCAGATGGGACTTACAGAGGACCAGATGGATTGGGTGGTTGCCCTCAAGTAGGTTTGGCAACAAAGCTCAAGTTAGCTAAAGGATAGTCATTTTTCATTTTGTGAGAAAAGTTTTCATTAAAAGTTCATAACTCTAGAAATGTTACTCTTTTTGTATGACCTTATGAATAATTTGTGATGGTGTCTAATGTATTTATCTTCTACTTTGCCAAGCAGGAGAAATTCGAAATAAGCATATATATATATATTTGTCTACAAATTGTTTAATGATGCTCAGACTTCTTGTTTATCAAAATGGGATAGAGGATAAACCTTAATGCGCCAAAAAATGTGGCAAACTAATGCTTCTGGCACTTAGTAGAAGCTTTATTTTTCAGTGTTATCTTTTTGATGGAGAAAGGAGAAATGAAAACAGGGTGTGGTCAATCAATGTACTTTAATGAGAAAAGTAAAGAAATTTCTAAAGAAGAGAGTTGGTTTGATTGAGCTGTTGAAGATGACTGTCCGAAAACTCATTCCAAAGGCAGTAGGTCCCCTTGTTCTTACATAATAGTACAAAATAAAGACCAACACTGAGATATGAGAGAGAAAGAAAGATGTATGAACACAAAAACAAGATTAGAGATGACAATTGGTGGTAATTAGAAGTCAAAAAATTTGCACTTGTTTATGGTGTTTACTTAGAAATGGCTGTTGAATTTCACCGTTTTTAAAAAAATTAAAAGCAAGGGTAGATGGTGATGAAGAAATGTAAACGCAGGTTTTTCCACGCAGAAAGATCAAAGATGGGGAAAAAAAAAAAAAAAAAAAAAAAAAAAATCAACTTGGTTGGCCACCACCATTACTTCTCTCTCTTAAATCTTAGTGTTTATTTAATTCTTATTCACTGTCTTTTTTGTAGGGAAACCACATTATTGACTCCTTTTTCCAGGGGAGACTTTCCCTTCCCACCATCATATATATAGCCTTTTTTACCGTCACTTTGTTAATTTTTTTTTTTTTAAAAATTTTTTAAAGGGATCCGATTCTGATTAATCTATTACTAAATTTTTTGATAGAACATGAAGATGTTTAAAGATATTTTAGGCATATATGATATTTTCAGGTAGAATATATATACACATACATAGATAGAGATGTTAAGAAACTCACTTCACTATTATATGCTGTTGAAGAAAGTATATGCTTAAGAAATATATTAGAAGAAGGAAAGTGAAAAAGATGCATGGATTAATTCTTGTCATTACGTCAAAGGTTGGTTGGCCCGAGTGGTATGTTGTCACCCTCACTTACCGACCCTTAGGATTGGACACCTCCTCTCCAATGTATCAAAAAAAAAAAAAAATTCTTGTTATTACATGTCTAAATGATCGATGAATATATATATATGTATAGCTAGATTTAAAAAAAAAATAAAATATATATATATATATATATATGTATAGCTAGGGTTTTAGATAAAAAGATAAGGTTAAATTAATTAATTAATTAAATATATAATGTGATGCCTGTGGAAGCGGGGGAGCTAAGCTAGCAAAGCAAAATGAAATGAACGATGAGGATTGAGGATTGAGGATGAGAAAGTTGATCATATGAATCTAAATAAATCAGATGTTGACAGTTTACTAGGTGTTTTCTAGTGTGTGTCTGAGCTTGCAGTCGGCTACGTACTACAAGAGATAGAGACAGTCATTTGATGGATGAATCATGAATTAATTATTTATATATATATATATATGTGTGTGTATAGATTCTGGACTAAGAAAGACAATAAGAAAACACTTAAAAGTCTTCACCTCTGGCATTCAAATTCCTCCATTATTTCGTTTTTTATACCCAAAAACAAAGAAAAAAAGAAAAAAGACTTCATCTTTTTTTATTTTTTTTTCCCACTCCCACTTTTTGAAATCTTGAAGAGGAAAATTAATCCATGCCAGTCTCTCTTCTTCTCCAGCTATTATTACATTCTTCTCACTTTCCTCTTCCCAACACTTACATATATAATAATATTCATATATTTCATCAATCAGTCACTTGTCTTGAGGTGATCAGCTAGCTAGGGGAAAAAGCAAGAAAAAAAGAAAAAGAAAGATGGGAAGAGCTCCTTGCTGTGACAAAGCGAACGTGAAGAAAGGTCCATGGTCACCGGAAGAAGATGCAAAGCTCAAGTCCTACATCGAGAAACATGGCACTGGCGGAAATTGGATTGCCTTACCTCAAAAAATAGGTAATTCTTTAATCATTTAATTTGATTTGTAATAAATACTAGCTACTTTCTCTTCATGCAAATTAAATTAAATTAAGATCCATATACATATATATAGGGCTGAAGAGGTGTGGAAAGAGTTGTCGGCTTAGATGGCTGAATTATCTTCGTCCAAATATCAAGCATGGAGGGTTTTCAGAAGAAGAAGATAACTTCATTTGCAGCCTCTATTTGAGTATCGGAAGCAGGTGATCGATCATTCATCATCACATTCTTTTCTCTTCTTCATAATAATAATACATAATACACTATGATGATTAATTATATATATATATATATATATACAGGTGGTCAATTATGGCGGCGCAGTTGCCCGGGAGGACAGATAATGACATAAAGAACTACTGGAACACGAGGTTGAAGAAAAAACTACTTGGGAATAAACAGCGCAAGATGTATCAAAGGACGGCTCGTGGTAATACTAATATTTTTCCTCCTCCTCCTCATCAGTTCCAACAACCACCACTTGTTTTTCCTCCTCCTCCGCCTCCTCCTCTTACTAATAATATGTCGTATCATCATCATCAGGAGGAGGAGGAGCCGCCGGTCTATGGTGGTGATCAAGAATTAATAATGCCATTAATGCCATCCTTACAGCCTTCCTTTCATGACTTGTCAGCAGCCACTACTTCTTCATCATCATCATCTTCATCAGTTTCCCTTATTAATTCTCCCATCTCCACCACCTTATTAATGCCAACATATTATTATTGCTCATTAATTAATAATAATAATAATAATGAAAATAGTTTCCGATCCTTAAGTAGTTCATTAGGGTTAATGAATGATTATTACGACAACCCTCAAAAACAAACAACATTGGAATATTTGGATGATGGGATATTTATGGAATCTATACTGCAGACAACTTGAGATGCAACAGCTAGTGAAGTGACATGATCATCAATCAGTATTGTACTTCTTCTTCAATTATATATAATATCATCTAGATCTTATATTTATATATATATAGGTTTGATTTAGAAAAGTTATATATAATTAGGGCAATTTATTATTGTACGTACTGTTCCTAGTGCATGCATGTACTTATAACACTGGACTCAATTCTATTCGTTTGTATTTCACTAACGCATATATACTTTCATCGTATAGTTCTGCTATAAGGACATTCTTGTTTATTTCTGATTTGGTTTCTAGCCACTGCACCTATTTATATGCATATATATATATATATATATATATATATATATATATATATATATATATATATATATATATATATATATATATATATACTATAACTAGATTTTAATTATTTTCCACGGCTCAATTTGGGATATTAATTAAGCTTTCACTGGGAATGAGAAAAAGAAAAATAACTTTATATATATATATATATATATATATATATATATATATGAAATGGAAGTACCAAAACTTAAATTTGCCTAGTGTTACTCATTCTCATGGTAAGAAGGGTACTACTAGCTAGCTAGACATTATGATGGTACCAATCAAAACATTTTCATTTTATAATATAATGAGAGATAGAAGGAATATATATATATATATATATAGGAAGTAGGGATTTAATAAATCGAGGGTGCATGAACTAGAATTATTTGTCTGATCGAATCCCCCTTATATATATATATATATATATATATATATATATATATATAAAGAATAAAGAAAAGAGAAAAGGGGAAGGACAGAGTTAGAATTAAAGTGCGGTCTCATTTTTGGCAAGAACTAAGTGGCGTATGTAGAGGTAGGGTATCCAAAAACTGTCTGTTTCCCTTTAATTCTATCTTCATGGCTGCTACCACAACCAGCGCTGTGAGCATACCACCATGTTTTAATTAATTAGCTCCACTCCTTTCCCCTTTGGCCCTCACTGATCTCCTGATTGGACTTTCAGAACATTATTATTATTATTGTTATTTCTTTCCCTTTTCTTTTCATTATTTGTTTATACTATGTATACATATATATATTTCTTTTCAAATGGTTGGACGTTATGGTATATATTTTCACTTTTTTTTTAAATTTATTTATTTATTCAAAGTTACAAAATAAGCACGTATCACGACCCTGTGTTTGTGTGAAATGAAGTCAAAAGCAGATAAAAAGGCAGCACTTATGCAAAAGATTGACCGCTTCTTTGAGTTTTGGTTGATTTAGTGTGGAGTACGTAGTATTTAGTGCATTAATTTCCTCAGTCAACTTAATTTAAGTATGCTCAACAAATTCAACAAAAACGTATTCGAACTTATACTCTAATATCATATTAAATTATCACGAAAGAACTGAGATAACAAAAATAATAAACCCTCGAATCTACATGTGATCATACTATATATATATATATAGGTATGTATTCAAACTTCAAAGCTGTTGATGCAGATTGATAACCAACTGATATCTAGAACTATATATATTAAAGATTCTGGACTACTTTTTCATGATATTTAGTAATTAATGGTCCAGTCTGGTTTTCTATATAGAGTACTTTTCAATGGAAAAATGATGATTTACTTCGCCAAGAGCTGAATCTGTCTTCGCAAATCAATAAATTGGCTATTTCTTGCTGCAGTAGTGTCATATATATATATATATATATATATATATATATAACGGCATTGGCGAGAATAATATCTTTGATGACATCTTAATATCTTTGACTTTTCTTGAATGATTAATTCTACCGCATCCAGCTTCTATTACTTTTTACCGTTTACCAGATGAGTTTAGAAATTAGAACTCAGAAACAGCACAGAGGAAATATATATATATATCAGCTGACACATTTTGAAATTATCGTGGTACATAAATCTAATGAAGAACTTAGGGTTAAAGAAAAGCATGTAAGACTTGCACAAAACTTTATGTAGAATATATATACACAAAAACTGAAATCAGGGTACGTAGGTGAATAGAATATGATATATATATATATATATATATATATATATATATATATATATGTAGCAGTGAGTGAAGAAATTAAAACACAAAAAAAGTTGTACCATGAATGCAGAGGAATCTCTCACAACATCAGCATAAAACTGATGAACAGAAAACATTTGGAATCATGGACAGTCTCAAAAGAGTTTCAGAAACATTAACATTAAAAAAACAAAAAAAAAAAAAAAAGGAAAAAAGAGTTTTGGTGGGATTTTTTTTTTCTACTGAAAAGATTAATTAATGGAGGAATTTTATTGTCTTTATGATGACCCGTGATTGATCAGCTAGCCAGATGATATACTTTCTTCCTATACCTACCTACCAACATATTCTTTTTTTTTTTTTTTCGCTGTATAAGTGTCACAACTCGTTGAGACTAAGCCTAATTTGGTCATTCTAGCCCTACCAGGGCACAAGGGGATAAGACCTAAGTCCACAGGACCAAGGATTATAGGCCGGCCACCGCCAACCCATAATACTCCCAAAGAATTGACAAAGTTCTACGTCTTCAGTGAGGTTCGAACCTTGGGTGTTCATGTAAGCCTGAGGTGCTTCACCATAGGTTGATTTATTAAGATTATCACACAATTAATTATCTCAAAAAAGCCTTTTAAAACTGCCAATGTATGTGATTGAGTAGGGAGTTTTTTTTGTTTAGTATTCTAATCAACTAATTCGGAAAGGATTCGTGAGAGAAAACTCCCCAAAACTATAACATATAGTTGAAAATTGTTGCCCCTAACTTGAGTCAAACTCAGAACTTCTTGCACCTTGGTAAAAAAAAAAAAATTAAATCAATTAGATTATCACATTTTCTCGTTTCTCTCGTAAGTCTAAAAGAAAAAAAGTAAATGAAGTAAAAACTATAGGCTTATAAGAGATCCTAAATCTTCAAAAGGCCCAAAATTTGGATAAGCAAATTCTTAAATCCTAGCATCTAAAAGGCATAGACTATCAAAATAAAAAACATCTAAAAGGCATAGTTAGAGAACCTTTCTTCTTTCTATCTTTTTTTTTTTTTTTAAATCATAAATTCTAGAATTCTACTTCTTCTTTTTTTTTTTTCTTTTCAAAAGGCCCAAAATTAATTATATGGGCCTAAAATTAGATAGCCCACACTTTTTACAAAAATTAATTTTCATCAGTTTGGGCCCAAATTGGCATAAAATTGTAAATTCCATTACGGCTCGTTTGGATTATTTGTTTTTTAAACCTTCTTCTGCTTCTACTGAGTTTTAATATAAATATGTGGAAGTATCGATAAGCCAGGTTTATTGAAGCTTTGGATCACCATTTCTGACTGATAAATGATAGTTTTCAATCGGAAGATCTGACTAGAGAATTAATCCGATATGCATGTGACTTGTAAAGTATCTTCACGCCAAACACTTCAGTTGTAGCTCTGGAGTCTGGACCACAACTACACCAATATTGCCACAGTGAACATGCATGGATTTAAGGACGATGTATATATATATATATATATATATGAGTTGTAATTTCTTAGCATAATTAACGAGCGGGACTAGCTGTCTGTCCTTACTCTTAAAATCTGTTTGATCTGCGTGCAAAGTTTTTAATGTCCGGCCATGCATTATATAATTCCAAGGACAAGTTATATACATATATATTGCTAGATATTTCTCTTTCTTTCCACACTTAATTTGGAAGGAGTTTCTTCTGATCAGGCACACTGTAAGTCCGGTGGGGGGAGAGTGAGAGAAAGCTTTCTTGATATTTATCACCGGAACTTCTTCCAAGAATTATCTCTCTCTCGACCCACAGTGTTGGATAACCATAAGGGGATTTGCCCATGATGCCACTATTAAAGACCACGCAGCAGCATGAAAATATAGCTAGCACTATCAAACATTCAATAGAAAGATCTAGTAGCATGCAAATTAATGATCATATGCGTCCACCAATAATTTGTTCTGACGTTCTGGCTATCGTCAATTGTCAGAGGATAGAAGTTATTGCATGCAAATATTTTGTTTTGAGTATCTTGATAGTTGTTATAAACTCTTGTTTGTTGTGTTGCTCGTGGGAGTTCAAGGATGCAAACGTCTTGATAGAGGTTTAATATTTGTATGACGTTTAATCCAATTGTTATTTCTTTTTATAAGTACCCAATACTTATGCATGTAACTTGTAAATCCTAAAATGAATGCAAGAAATACAATTTTGCAGTAAAAGTACCGAATATCTTATTGTTTACTTTCAATTTTATAATTGCTTGTATATATATTTGTGTTTCTATCCCAAACATTTTGTTACCGTGAATTACTTTCGTGTGTATATATATATATATATATAATAGAGATGAATAAACAGACACCACGTGAGGAATATATATATATATATATACATTTTTTTACTTAAATATGCATGTATATATGTTCATGGAAAAGTTTAAAGGGGGTTTTGATGAAAAACGAATAAAAAGAACAGAAAAGAAGTCTCTCTCGGTTCAATGATTGACATGGAAAATTCCGAGATTAGGCCAATCGATTTCAAGGGAGGGGTCCAGACTTAAATTTCATGGTATGGAGGGAGTGGGACATGTCGTCATAGTTTGAGACAAACTGTCACGTTCAATTGGCCATTCTTGTTCAGGTGAAGGTGAGCATCACCAAGGAATGGCATACCAGGTTGCTGCTTCATTGCATTGCCCCCCCGTGAAAAAAAAAAAAAAAAAACCCTACTATTATATTATATAATATATACATACATATCCACACCCTCCCAAGAGTTTTAATTTGCAGGTGTTCTCTGTTCTTTACCATGTGCTTTGATGGATTTCTTCATGTGAAACCCACATGACACCCCATGCCATATAGAATAAATGTCATTTCCTGCCCGCAACTCCCGATCGAAGCCTTCAAAATTATATTTTATATATATATACCACCAATTCATTAATATTTACCTTCCTTTCAAGTAATTAATTAATTAAATTTCTTGTCATGAACCCTACTTAGGGAGTAGGGTTATTAATTAACTGTTTAATTTACAAGTGTTGTTGTTTAAGTGTCTAATTTGAAGAAAAACAAAAGCCATTAGTGAATATATTATTGTTGTCTGAAGTTGTCTTCTATGTCCTCACGTAAAACAAACGTACTAACCTTGCTTATTGACTTCATAACCATAGCTCCCTAGAAAAAGCAGGTAGGCCTCTTCGTACGTAGTGATGTTCTTCCCTTGTCTTTTTTTTTTTCCCCCTCTTATAAATGGAAAATTAATTTAAAAATCATCAAATACAAAATACATATTATATAATATATATATATAATAGATGAAGTTGGATTTAGTAAGAGCAGGAATATCTAGTGTTAGACTTTGCTGTTGCGTAATTATATTTTATGTAACCTAAAGACCAAACAATAGTACAAAACTAAGATTTTAAAGTTGTATAGTCACCAAGCCGTGCCGCAAAAGGAAGCAAATTCTAGGGCACATGCTGGTATAGTCATACAATAGAACATGGAAACTGACCAAATTTATAAAGTTAATTCTTCTAAATATTATTATTTCCAGTCAATTATATATATAATCTCTCTTCTAAACTACCTAGTTCTCCTCCATAGCCACCTACCTCTTCACATGGACCAATCTTTGACGGAAATATTTCTAAAGAAAGCCAAACATAAATCATCTTCACATGCAAATACCACGATCTTTCCCGGCCGGAAAGTAGCTATATATATATATACATCTTCTAATTTAATGATACGTATAATTTAAACTTATAATCTATAGTCCTATGTGATTAATTTATTTATACTACAATTTATATATTTGTGTATTTGCATGTTATTGAATGTGTGTTAAAGATTTTATATTTCATCTAACATACAATTTTTGATAGTGACGGGGGTGGGGGGATGTAAATAATTATATATATAAATACTGAAAAAAATGGTCATTTTCAAGAAAGACATATGCCTACTATAGGCTTACTTAATGAGTTTATAAAAAAAAAAAAAAAAAAACATAATTAATTTTTTGAAATCACACTAATCTGTGTCCTAAGAAGCGGGAGCTGATAAGACTACAGAAATTGATGCATTAGCTATTCCTGTCTGATCCCATCGCATCAGTTTGCACTGCTGGAAATGGACGATTTTGGAATTTCTTTACATATTTTTATGCGGAGAAAATCTATTGCAAAATGATGAAAATGGCCGCTAGCTATAGTAATTAATAATAATAATAATAATAATACTTTTCCTTAAAGTATTGAAAAATAGTAGTGGTTTGGAGTTGAATTCTTGTAAATCACCCATATGTCAAATATACACACTATGATTAGTTTTTTTTTTTTTTTTGGGTGAATTATGATTAGTTATTTATGAGCTGGAAATTAAATTAATTTTTATGCTTGCTGATAAGTAACTGGATCGAACTTCTCCTAGTGGAAACGAGAAGTGTTTTTTTTTGAAAATCTGATATTCGAAGTCATCACAATTCCGACTAATCTAGATTCGATCAAGATTGTGAATCTTACTTTGGAGAGAGCCTCAACCTAACTCTTATATAAAGATCATGTTAAATCCTATAACATTTATAATGTACTTTTTCATGGTGTCAAATGAAGGGATAAAACTAGAACCATCTTTGAAGTGGCATTTGGCAGCTCGAAATCAAAACTTTCACAAAGCGAGGAAAGAACTTTTTTCAGTTTTCTTGCAAGAAACGCTACTTTCTTCCTTCTTACGTGGCCAGTGACGTTTTGTATATACTTTAATATAATTACTTTTCTTTTTTCTTTTCAAGAATGATAACAAAGTTAGGGTTTTTCAACTGCTCTGCGCTCATCTATTTAATCGAATCCTAATCTGGATTGCTCGTGGAAACACTAACACAAATTAAAAGGTACTTTCCTTAGTTTTTTTTGGACTCATAATCTATATATATATTACATATACACACACGTTTGACCGATAGTAAAAGCATGCTGCTTATACGGCTAAAACAACGTCATCAACACATTAAAAAAGTCGGTTGACAAATTATATATTATATTATATTTTCAAGAAACCGGCCAACGTCCATGTCGGCATCATTCTACACCGTCTCTGCGGTCGTTAATCCCGCCGGTGGCGTAAAACCCTACGAGGACATTGTTGCCATTACATGCAGAGAGTGTAGCAGACATCGTATTTTGTACTCGTAAAAGTATTTCTTTCCCTTTAAATAATGCGTTCTCTATACTGAGTATTATGAATAAATTTGTGGAAAGCAAGATTGCGTGTCAAGGAGACAAAACTTATATAATTTTTTATATATATAAAAAGAAACCGAAACCTGCAATTTAATTAATAGCATTATATATATATATATATATATATATATATATATATATAGTTTGAACAAATCAAGAAGATATCATGGAAGAAATCAAAAAAAGATTATACAAATGAAGATGAAGCCACTTCTAATCCACATGGACCGAGTGCACTCTCTACATAAAATAGTGATACAAAATTTCTAACTCAATATTTTTTTTTAACTAATTGAGATAACGAAAAAAAAAAAAAAAAAAAAAAGTCAATGGGATACGTTTCACACCAGACTACCGTTCACTTTCACGGTCATGAAACGATAGTCGAAAAACCCACTTTGTGAAAGACTTTCGTACAGAATTCTTGTTTGATTGGTGATGACCGCGACGTGTACATGTATTACTCGTCCTGGACTCCACAAAATCTTTTATACGACGCATTGCTAGGTCTAGCGTTTCTTCCGACATGTTAGCGAAACACATACGGAACCAACCCGGTTCTGAACAATGGCATGAAGATCCCGGCGATATGTTTAGCCCAACTTCGTATACAATTTTCTTCCACAGCTCAATTTCCGCGTCAAACGTTTTACTTCTCAAAAGATGTCTCATGTCAACCCAGCAAAACAAGGCGGCATTACTTTCGAGGCAGCTTATCCCGGCGTTCTCAAGCCCTTTGATTAACATTGCATGACGCTGTTTGAGCCGACTCTGGTTTAACGAAACGTAATCTTTTGTGAATTTTTTGTCAGAGAGCATAGCCGAGAGTAAATACTGGGTTTGTGAAGAGACCAATCCAAAGCTAGACATTTTTGTTGCTGCGGAAACAACCATGTCATCGTTGGAATAAATTGCTCCAACTCGAAAACCGGGAAGTCCCAGATCTTTGGAAAGGCTGTAAACCATGTGAACTCGATTCCATACTTCTGTGTTCTGCAAGTTTCTTTCTAGTAAAACTTCCATAACGCTCACGAAGTTTGGAGAGTTAAAAACTGTTCCGGAATAAATTTCGTCACTGATTAGGTGAATGCCTTTTGCTGAGATAAAATTTAGTAGTAGATTTAATTCTTGGCGGCTCAGTGATGTTCCCAGTGGGTTTGATGGGTTCGTTACCAGCACACCTTTTACCCTAAGGTTTTGCTTTCTTGCTTGCAGATAAGCTTCCTCTAGAGCTGATTCGGTGATCCGAAATCCATTTGAACTACTGCAATGAATTGGCACGATTTCAACTCCAGTTCTCCATTTCAAGTCTCTATCAAATCTGCATTACCCACGCATATAATTAATTAGAAATAAAGTAAGAAATAAGTATGATGGAAGTAATATATATATATATATATATGGTGAAAAAGATAAAGTGAGATGTAATCAGTTAATTAATACGTACCCAGGATAGTATGGAGTTGGAAGGAGAAAGGCTTCGCCGGGTTCAGCTAGGCAAAACATGAGGGTCTCGTTGGCGGAAGTTGCTCCGGCAGTTAGGACTAAGTTCTTGGCATCGAAGCTGACTTTGTTCCCTCTAATTTCTCCCATGAATTCGACCAATGCATTCTTGAATTCTGGAAGGCCATGGTAGTCTTGAAAAAGGGCTAGTTCTTTAAATATAGACTCCCCATTTCTCTTGAATTGGCTGGCATCTGGGTTTTCAGCTAGCCATGATTCCAGAAGATCAAATGAGAGCTGCGCATACAATGTAAAATTTAATTAATTAATTAATTAAGAATTGGAAATTCAATACTGCTGGAGGAGTATGTAAGAGAAACAAACAAACAAACTATATATTCCATACCTGATTCTCTGCAAGACCCATCTGAATAATTCCTGTCGGATTACGGACCTCATCATATGGGTTCTTCTCATACTCCTGCCATCCTAGGAAGTAAGATGAATCTTGTCCATGAGAGTTGCACGTGGCTTTCCTAGACAACATCTTCATCTTGATATAATTTTACTTCTCTAAAGTCCCTTGTGTAATGATTTTCTTAAAGAATGTAAAGAAAGTTGGCGCGAAAAAGTCAAGATGATTATGTGCCCAAAAAGAGAAAGAAGTAAAATGAGCCAATCGCTACGGCCAAAAATTCTCAGAGAGCACCAAAAAGAAAATCGATTTTTCGAAATTGTTTTTTTTGGAAAAGTTGGGTTTAGAAAAATATTGAAGAAGGAAGGTATGTTGTTGCTATCTTGCATAATCTGAAGGATTATATATAGCTGTTCTGGCCGTCAAGAAACGCCTAGTCAGCATAAGACCTTACGAGATTTATGTAGGCCCTCCTTTGTCTGTATATTTTTTTGATAAAATATATATATATATATTATTAAATAAGTTATATATGTATATATATATATATATATAAAAAATTTAAGCGTTACCAAACACTATGTAATGTAATAATCTTGGGCATATGCAAAAGGCGCGTTTCCAACACTCAGTACACGCTTGCATGCTGTCATTGTGCCGTGAGGTTTAATCGTAGGAATAGCGTTTGGAATAATAGTACCAAATATATAAAATTTGGAATTTTTTAGATCATCTAATTAATAAAAAAAAATTTAAAAAAAAAAAAAAAATTGAGAGAAAAAAAAAAGTGAAGAAGAAAAAGAGTAAATTAGTAGAAAGGCTTGTGATTTGTTCAGGAACTGTGAGTCATACCGACAAAGCAATCTCAAGAGACACTGGCAAAAGTGGTAACACAGCCCACCCAAAATTGGACCTTCAACCGTGCCTATGGTCCACGTGTTTCCCCCGACCGCCCTGCCCCATCTTTACTTCACGTCGGCCACTTCTTCTCTTACAATATATATATATATATATATATAATATTATATATATATATATATATATATATATATATATATATATTTGTATGTATGTACCTTCGGCCCCCCTTTTTTTTTCTTTTTGTATTTTTTCACGAATAAGTTTTTACCCAATCCCATTTTTTGTAACAAAGAAAGAAAGAAAAATGAGTAACGAAATAAAGTGTCTCTAATTTTAATTTGAATTAATTGGGACCTTATAATATATATATATATATATATATATATATATATATATATATATATGTATATGTAGATGTATAGTTTAATGCAAAGATTGCGCGGTTGATTTGGAGTCGAGAATAGTGGAGAAACCACATTGCTTAAATTGGTAAGAATAGAAGCGGTGGAAACATTATTAACCAGAAATAAGACGTATGAAACACAATCTGGCTCTGTTTATACTCCAAAAATGGTAACTTTACGATGAAACGAAACCGAAAATCGAAATGTGTGTTCTTCAACTCTATTGTCATATTTAAATCTAAATATATGGACGGTGTTGTTTTTCAGGGTTTCCTAAATGGCACGGTTAGATAAAAATATATACATATATTTTCTTACACAACAAATGTCATTTTAACGTTATAAATAATATTAATAATTAAGAAAGAAAAATAAAAAGGTAAAAAAATTCGTAAATATTGTTCGAGTAAGGAAATTGCAAAAATGATTATGGGAAACGAACATTTTTAATCCCTCACCAAATCCCAGTGCGCCCTTAGTATTATAGCCACCTGATTTAGCATTGTCCTAATGAGTAGTTGGAAATACTATCCTAATATCCTAATGGCAATATATATATATTTTTTTTGTGTGGGTTCATGAGTTTAAAGTAATAAGAAAGAAATCCCTATCTTTCGGTAACAAAAGTGATAAAAAGTAACTTGTTAAAAATGTAAGCGAACTTCTAAAGTTTCTCCTAAGGGTAGATGGTCGAGGGTTCGAATTCCCTGAGGTGATTAACGCCACGTTAAAAAGCTTTAGGCTAAGCCTCACCCTCGAGTAAGAGTTGAACTCTGCGAGCACATCTCATGCTATAATATGGTAATTAATTGGAAACCAAATCGAGAAAATGGTAGGTAATCATGGTGACCAAGCCGCGCGCCACCAGATTTGTAGGCCTTTTTGCCTTTTCTCTTTTTTTTTAATCTCTTTTTGGTTTGGTCTTTATATATACATCACCAGATTTCTTTTGAAAATCTTGAGAAAGTGAGGGACAGCTCATGATAACGTTGTTACAAATTGTCTGAATTTTTTCCTTCATTTTGTTGTTGTTTAGTTGGAATTTCTAATTTAATTACTCTAGAGTCCACTGCCTTGTACTACTACAATTCTTATTCCTCTCCATCGTACTTTCCTTCCTTCAAAAAAAATGAACTATCTAAGACCATGATTCTTGGTGTCCACCAATTTCAAGAAATTGCTTCGAACTGTCCTAACATAGCCTAACCGTACCCCACCCACCCCCCCAAAAGAAAAAAAAATGGATACAAATTTTATTCACCTAAAACCCATTAAAATTAAACCTTGAGACAAAAATTACATAATTACAAATGTACTTCTCTTCCTACTATCAAAGCGTACACACAATGTACAAGAACAATATATACATACATACATATATATATATATATATATATGGATATGGATAGATTGACAGCGGCATAAAAAGGGTACTTGAAAAGAACTATTGAATTGACGTAAGAGAAAACTTCTGGCTCTAATACCATGAGACATTCGATACAAAGAGGTACACACATAACATTTGCAAAGAATTTATCGAAAAAAAAAGAGAGGTTAGATTGACATTTTATTGTTAGGAGAGTGTTACTGTCCTACCCAACCAAGTAACGGACGTGGTCTCTCCTTTGGTAATTCTCAATTTGATTGATTAGACTATTAACTTTAGGGTTTCTGGGCAAGAATTGACCTGTCCATGCATAGTTTTGGACCTTTTCTCTCCATACGGAAATTTTTTGCTTGCAAACTAACAGGCATTCATCTGCTTATTCTCTAACAGTTGACACTACTTTTATTTAATTAAAAAAATCGAAACAACTACTCTATTCTATTCGAATTTTATCTTTTATATAAAATATCAAACTCAAACTCGTATAACTAATTTTAAAGTAATTATCAAATTAATATAATGATATATATTGAGTTGATAATTCTTTAATGTGTACGTATTCTTGAATTTTCTATGGAAAATTGAACTATATTTCATATTCAAGATTGATTTGGTTTGGTCGAGAAATTGACTTATACTCATGTGGATAACAACAATTTATTTTATTGGACCACCTTGTCTTTACTTTTCTTTTTCTTTTTCTTTACAAGAAAATATAAGTATTAAAATTTTCTACATAATTCTTCCACCCTCTCATTCCTTAGCAATTTCCAAAAACCCGTTTTGGCCACGGTGATATATATTGAACTAGAATTATTAATATATCTTAAAACAAAATATTATTAATTCCATTAAAGAATTATATATATATATATATATATATATATGTGACCTAGATTATGAAAATAGGCTGTTCAAACAAAATTTTATTGAATTGGCTAAAAACATTAATTTTAAAGAATATTACATAAAAAAATTATTTTCTTAGACATGGGAAATCCAAACCTTAAACTCAATAAGCTAAGGGTCGAATGTTGGTGGAAGGAGTGGCAGAGTGCCACCCCCACAACCTCCCGGTTGGGAGATCAACACCCCCTCCCCCATGTATCAAAAAAAAAAAACTCAATAAGCTAAGGGGAAAAAAAAAAGAAAAATGATTAGGGGGACCATGTGGTTTGCTGAGAAGAAGAGGTTGAGGGTTGATTAGGGCATGTGAAATGGCCGGGTTTGCTTAAATGCCCCATGCCACCATATATACATCTCCTTCAAATTTATGCAATGTAATGTATTATGTATATATAGTATAGGGTAAGGACCATGTTATACACACATATATATATATATATATATATATGTGTGTATATATATATATATATATATATATATATATATATATATATATATATATATATATATATATGTATGTATTATAATCCCATAAAATAAAAAAATTGAAAAAAAAAAAACCCCCTAATTAACCGCAATCCCTCCAGGGTGACAACCAACATGACAATCACATTAAGTCCATTCGACAAAAGCCCCATTTGCTACCTATTCTTCAATGGTGTGGGTCCATGCAATGACCCTTTCCATGCCGGCCGGCCGGCCGTTTTCTCGCGCCTCCGAGAATTCCAGGGGTTGTCCATCCTAATTTAAAGGTCAACGAAAGCTACGGTTCTTACCTTCGTGGGGTCGAATTTGTTAGGCCCGATTCTCTCATCGGGTTGGACAGAATCTTCACGTAACTTCACATTAATATGATATTGTCCGTTTTGAAGTCTAAGCTTTCACGGGTTTGTTCTTGAGACTTTCTCAAAAAAGCTCATATTAATAGAGTAGATGTAACTTCTTATATATTAGACAACTCTTGCATAATCTTCCGATATGAGACTTGGATTGACATCCCAACCCCAACACTTTTGATTAAATATAGCATGGCAGCAGTCAAGTTGGTGAAATTGATCTTTTGCTTTCAATTCAAAATCGTTGACTTAATTTAAAGTCGTGCAAGAATTTTTTTTTCTTTCTTTTTTTTTCTTTTAATGCTTTCAAGTCAGAATAGTGGAAATTGAGTGTAGTTTACAACTCTTTACGTTTCTTTTCTTGAAATTCTATAGAAATTAATTTTTTTTGCAATAGGAATATAATTTTGACGGAGAAAAATAGCAGAAAATCAGCAGGACGGTCAAAATGACATGTCGTAAAATTTAGAAAATGCAACAACGGGGGGAAGAATATCGGAGAGAAAGACGACCGACCAGATAAGACCAGAAAAAAAAAAAATCCCACTATTCCATAATTCTTATTCCACAAGTAAATTGAAGTTTTTGATCTTCTTGCATTGTTATTCCTATTTATCGTGAAAATCTAACCAACTGAAAAAGAAATATTTCCAAAGTAGAAAGTCTAGGGAAATTTTTTATTTTTTTAATCTCGAGTTAAACATATCTAAAATTTATGATCTATAATATACACTTATAAATGATATTACATATATTGTTTATTTGGAGTTATTTTTAATTTGTTTGTTAGCGCAATTTATAAGATTAGTCCAAAATTTGAAATAAGATGTGTCTATATATAGATTGGGACACAATGTCGAGGGCTGTTTATGATAGAATTGAGACAAAATATGCAGTGAATTACCTCTTAGATGGTAGTCAAGTCATGCCTAGTAAGGGTACAAAAATTTAAAAGTCATCTCTTTCGTGAACAGACAGGAAGATGATACTCATTTCGCGTCCATTTGGTTAGTAGTCAGTACTACCAAATATAAAGTAGACTTTTAGTTTTAATCTAAAGGATTGCTGGGACACAAAACAAAATGTTGTACAATTTCAATTTGGAATTTCTTAATTCACATCTTTCCTTAATTGTCATGATTTTGTCTTATTCTTGTTATCGTATTTATAATGTATTTCCATTTCTGAAAAATAAATACGAATATAATCATTATATTTGTAGACTATTGTCTCTTTATAAAAAAATATTTTATAATGTATATTATAAAAATTAGAAGATTTTTATGAAGTAATATTGGTCCATTAAAAAAAATTTCACTCTTCTAACACATTTATCAATAACTTTACGTTTTTTTTTTGGCTTAGGGTATGAGGTGTCCTAAATGAGCCCAAATTATGGGAGGACACTTTTAAATCAATTCACATCCAAACTAATCCTCGTTCGAGTCGAGTTGGTCCCTTGCGGGAGGAAGGTCTAACATCAAATTTTAAACAGTCAGGGTGATTACTAATTTTAGGAACAAGTGTGTGGAGGTCCTAAAACTCTGATATTTCCATATATGTAAAGATGCTTCATTTGCGTCAAATGGGTTGTGGCCGAATGGTCAGCACCCATGCTCCCAACCTAAAAGTTGGGGGTTAGACACCCAATTTAGTTATATTAATGCTGCCAGATCCGATTTAAAAAAAAAAAAAAAAATGCTTCATTTGCTAATGTATTCTTAAGGGGAGAAAAAAAAAAAAAAAAAGATTTCAAATGTTCACACGTGTATATTGAAAATTGAAGTATCCATTTACTCTATAAGGGTACGAACGGGGGAAAACAGGGGATTTGCTGGCAATTTCCAATATAAAATAGAGTTTGGTCTTGGGATTGTCATACTCAATTTGGGGAAAATATTGGTAAAAATTAAGTCCAACCACAAACTTCAATCTTGTCACAATCTCAATTTTTTCTTCAATGCATGCCTCCATTGCTGAATTTAAGAGAATCATACTCACCAAACAAGTGTCCTATATATAATATATATATATATATATATTAGGTTATAAAAGATATTCAAAAACTGGGAAACTTGTAACCAGATGAAGAAGCCTTATAAATGGAAAAATTACCTGTCTTTTTTTTTTCTTTTTTCTTTAATTCTAAGACATATATAAAAGGATACGCAATTGTCTACAAATCGTTATTATCTTCCAAATTCTGCCGTGTTTGCTTCTTCTTTCTTGTTTTTTTCTACTTTTTTTTATAAATCTTTGAATCCATTAATTTATGTTTCTTTTTTTCTTTCAGCAAAAAAAGGATATGATGACGACAAAAATTTTACTTTCTCTGCGTGTATATATATGATGTTGATGTTTTCTACAAATTTTTCAAAGATCATGTCTAACAAGCAAAAATACATATACATATATATATACATATATATATATATATATATATATATATATATATATATATATATATGTATGCAAAGGTGAAAATGAACTTGTTTAACCCTAAAAAAAGATAAATTTTTTTTTGTCAAAATGTTGGAATTCAACAATTATGAAACGAGGACCCATGCAAGCTAGCTAGTTAATTAAGTCATAGTCTTGCATGTTTCTTTCGGACCAGTTAATTGTTTGTCTGCATCTCTTTCTTTGTGGGTCGCTCAAGTATATCTCTATCAACCATGTAGTGTATCCTTATTAACACGTCAAAAAATTTACAAAAAAAAATCCCTTAGTAGGCTCGTTCAAAGATGATTTTCAATCTTCAATAATGTTTTCATGTCAATAATAATGATGAAATCGATCGATCCATATCACAGGTTCCAGTTGAGTTATTAGCATTCGTCCATAACCAGCGGGACGATTCCAGCCATACTTGATAGTGATCATTTTTGTAAGAATATAGAGAGAGAGAGTACTCTCTCTTTTTAAAGTCAAACTCATGTTTTATTACAAATGAATCATTTTCGCTGTCCGAATAATTCTAATGCCACAGTTGTTTCCCTGATTTAACGTTGGCACGAGATCTGGAAAAAATTGGAATTATAATTCTAAATCGAACCTATCTAAATATATATGTACAAATTTTTTTGTAAGCCACATTTTGGGAGTTTATTATGTAATAATTTCTTATTTTGGTAGTAACTGTTCTTAGCTGCTCTCAGAATGATGCAACTCCATGCGTGAATAAGAAACAAGCATGCATGATTAATCTCAGGTTCGACTATTCTCCCACCCGGAAGCACGAGGTAGGGAAAAAAATGAACGAACTATCTAGCTACGTGTTGGACCGGGCCGGACCGAGTATATTAGCATATGTTTCTTGGTGCTGCTGTAAAGGAGGCAGGGTGCTTTGTTTGGACTGAAAGATGCCAGTGGCGAAGAATTATCAACTTGGGGGCTACACATATATACATACATATAGATACATATATATATATATGTATATATATTTGAATGTTGCCAGCTAAAACTGTGCAGATAGCACTGAAACACACAACGCCTCCATTTTCAAGAAACGAGGACCAGGACCAGTTCCAGGTCCTCTGTACTTTTGGGGGGGGCAAATTAAACAAAGGGAAAGCAATGATCTAATGTTCGCTTCCCCACAGTCCACCCATGTTCACATGCCTCCCTTGAATTAAAGTAAAGCCATAAAACCAGGCTTTCTGGTGGCCACAATTGGTTTGCTTATACATACATACATAGTTTTCCTACTTTGTTTCAATATACTACCATATTAGGCCAAAATGTTGAAATCTTGAAATAAATTTTTTCAAAAAATACAAATTGGAATCTTTATACTGACAGAAGATCAAGTGCCAAAAAGCAATTAGATTTTCATGTACTATTAATGTGTTGTAAAGTTTTAGTAATGACAAAAGTGGAGATTTACAGAATTTCATACCTTTTTTCATGTAATGAGATTCTTGAAACAAATCCCATAAAAATCTTCTAAGTTATTCGTAGTTTGGGCTTATTCCTTGAATGGCATTATGTTTTTCGGCTATAATTGTTTGGTACTAAGCCTGCAATAATATTCCTGCGGACAAGGATATCAGAACATCAAAGGTTTTCTTAATGTTGGGCTTCAATTTCTTAAACAGGTGTCAACCCAAATCATGTATATACTTTCCCCCCCGCTTTTTCTTTTGTCAGCCCGAGTAAAGAATTGGGCCTTAGCCATCAGTTTGGTATAATGAGAAAATGTATTGTGAATACTATTCAAAGTCAACCCGAGTAAAAATTTTCTTTGAGTAAGAGTTGAAAACTCGGGTCGAAGCCATAAGAGTCAATGTGAGACCTTACTGAATAAGAGTTGGACTCTGCGAGCACAACTCGGAGTTCAACTCAAGATGAATCTAGATTAGTCGAAATCATGATGACTTCGTGTATCAAATGGCTAATTTGACATGTATTGTCAAGTAAAAGTAAAAAGTCTTGAGTCGTAATTCCAATGCATATGTAAACTTATAAAAAAGTTTTCTTTTAACTTAAATGAAAATATGAAATTGAACTCATACATACGTATACTACAATTGGTTGGCAAAAAAAAATAATAATAAAGAAAAATGAAATGGGCCTCATAAGATAGTTTAATGAAGCCATAAAAATCCGTTTACCCAAAAAGAAAGAAGCCATTATTTGTATTGAACCAAATTACTATCATTTGATGAACCAATCAGTATGCAGCCTCCAAATCTTCCGCCAAATTTTGAAAACATGCATAGCCCAGAGAGACCTCGCCGCCGGCAAACTCCTACACAGCCTTTATGTCAAGTCCGACTTCCCTCCTTCAACCTACATTTCCAACCACTTCATTCTCCTTTACTCTAAATGTGGTCAACTTTCTGAAGCCCAGAAGGTATTCTATGCCACCCCTGAACCCAATGTCTACTCCTACAACGTCATCGTTGCTGCCCATGCAAAACAATCGCAGCCAGAGGTTGCCCGCCAAATGTTTGATCAAATTCCGGAGCCGGACCTTGTATCTTACAATACCCTCATTTCTGCCTATGCTGATTGTGGTGATACTGGGCAGGCTATTCGACTGTTTATGGGAATGAGATATATGGGTTTGGATATGGATGGATTTACATTCTCTGCAGCTATTACTGCCGCTCGTGGTGACAATGATTTGATTAAACAGCTACATTGCTTGGCTGTCTTGGGGGGTTTTCACTCGTATGCTTCTGTGAATAATACCTTGATTACTTGTTACGGTAAAAATGGGTTTTTAGCTGAGGCAGAAAGGGTATTTTATGGGAGGGGTGAAATTAAAGATGAAGTGTCCTGGAATTCAATGATTTTGGCCTATGGGCAGCACAAGAAAGGGTCAAATGCGCTTGCTCTGTACCAAGAAATGGGGCACAGGAACTTGAAGGTGGATATGTTTACGTTGGCAAGCGTCTTGACAGCCTTTACAAGCACGGATGATTTGCTTGGTGGGGTTCAGTTTCATGCTCAGTTGATCAAAATGGGGTTCCATCAAAACCCACATGTAGGAAGTGGTCTGATTGACTTGTATGCTAAGTGCAGTGGTAATATGTTGGCTTGTAAACAAATATTTAAAGAAATCCCAGAGCCGGACTTGGTCATGTGGAACACTATGATTTCTGGGTTTTCACAAAAGGAAGAGTTCTGTGAAGAGACACTTACTTGGTTCAGGCAGATGCAAGTTGCTGGACACCAGCCTGATGATTGCAGTTTTGTATGTGTGCTTAGTTCATGTTCTAACTTGTCATCCCCTTCCCAAGGGAAGCAAGTTCACTCTTTGGCCATTAAAGCTCACATCCCGTCAAATCGAATTGCAGTGAATAATGCTCTTATAGCAATGTATTCCAGATGTGGTAATCTACAAGATGCAAGGAGAGTGTTCAAGCAGATGCCAGTGCATAATACTGTCTCTTTTAATTCACTGATTGCAGGCTATGCTCAGCATGGGCTAGGCGTAGAATCATTGGCTCTATTTGAACAAATGCTTCAAAGTGATATGCCCCCCTGTAGCATAACTTTTGTCTCTGTTCTTTCTGCATGCGCACATACAGGAAAAGTAGAGGAAGGACAGAAGTATTTCAAGATGATGACAGAGATATTCATGATTGAACCAGAGGCAGAGCATTACTCATGCATGGTTGACCTATTTGGTCGAGCTGGAAAACTCAAGGAAGCAGAGAAACTGATCGAAAGTATGCCATATAATCCTGGTAGCATTGCTTGGGGATCACTACTTCGGGCCTGTAGAACACATGGTAATATTGAGCTGGCAGAGAAAGCTGCTAAACAGTATCTTCAGTTGGACTCTACTAATGCATCTCCATATGTCATGCTTGCGCACATATATGCCAGAGCTGGCAGATGGGAAGAAGTAGCAAAGACTAGAATACTTATGCGAGATAAGCAAATAAAGAAGAAACCAGGTTGTAGTTGGATTGAGCTGGATAAGAGGGTTCATGCATTTGTTGCTGATGATAGTTCCCACCCAATGATAAGGGAAATCTATAGCTTTTGGGATGAGATGTCAAAGAAGATGAAGGAAGCAGGCTATGAGCCAGATCAGACATATACCTCCATGAGAGATCATGAATCAAGCAGTGGAGAAAAGAAGATAAGAATTGGGTACCACAGTGAGAAGCTTGCTGTTGCATTTGGGTTGTTGTACAGTAAGAAAGGTGAATCTATTCTTGTAGTAAAGAACTTGAGAATATGTCAGGATTGTCACAATGCAATTAAAGTCATATCTGCCATAAGTGGACGGGAGATCACTGTTAGGGATTGTTATAGATTTCACTCCTTTAAGGATGGCAGATGTTCTTGTGGGGATTTCTGGTGATTCCATCTTTTCAAGTATGAAAATCCCAAGCATGCCAAGGATTTTTCTATGTATTGCTCTAGTAAAAACTACTTTTAATTATTTCTATTGGGAATAGAGATAAAATTGTAGGAAAATTTAGCCGATAATCTCACAGCAATTAGACTCTTATGTCATTGCTGTCAATACCTTTGTACAATAGAAGTGTTTCATATAAAGTTAGAACATAGTATTACTTCTTTCAGTGACGATCTTGACACGGCGTAACCTCTTGGATGCAACAACCTTTTGCTTTATATTCTGTTAACTATGTAAAGACAATCCATCTATTTACATCTAGTTCATGCTTTCTCACAATGCTGATTATATGCAATGGAGAAATATTTTTAGACTAAAGAATATTCTAGAAGAAATGTGAAAACAATGAAAGTTCAAAGAATCATAAAATTTCCTATCATTTCATGAGATAGTTGCTAAATGCAATCTAAAGCAATGTGGTGGGCAACTATTAAATCCTATCCAAACTAAGGTGTAACCAACATGTGGCATATTTTATAGGATAAGTTAATCATAACTTATCACTTAACTAAATCAAGAGTAAAGCTTTATATTTCTTTTATAAATCTATAATGTCAATGGTGACTTCAAATGAAAAACTTGGCACCTGGGCTTGTATCCGCTCTTGGTTGCAGCCTGCACAAATTTCTTGATTGCATCTTCATTCTCCTCAAAACTGGTCTGAACAAAAAAGTGAGTCCACCAAGTCGAGCTGCGCAATTTTGCCTTAACATAGAATTATTAATATGTCAGCTTACCCCAAAAAAAAGGGAATCCCCTTGTGTATATGCAGAAGATATTAAAACCACCTTTTGAGTCTGAACTAACTCACATAATAACTACAATCTGAAATTAAAAATATTTCCTCAAAAAAAGATGTAAACAGCATTGTAAAAATGTCTTACCGGACGTCCAAACTTGGATAGCTCAGTTATTTTTGCTCTAGAATGACCTGGGTAACCTGAGAAGGGAGAAAGAAAAGGATAAATCAGCTACTGGTGACACTTCTGTTGAAAAGAAATATTTCTTGGGGAAGCTGGAAACTGATGATAATTCAGTGAGAAAAATGTTCAAAATGGTTACCTAACCAATGTAGATGTTTATGTATGTAAAATATGTGAAAGAGTTAATAAGCCCACCATTTGGGAATTTACCTGTGAATATAACTAGACCATCAGATGACACCCTTGCTAATTCCGGTAGAGTCTTATTCAGGGATTTTTGAGATAGGTAATCCACCGCATCTGATACTATAACGAGAGAAAATGAGTTTTCCCTGTATGGAAGAGGAAATTTAATATCAGCCACACGTACTATGCCTCTTTGCACAAGATTCTTGCAGTCGTGACCCATGTCATCTATCTCATATGGTTCCACTCCCCAGACTTCAATTTCTTCATCTTTCAGTAATTCAGAGACCACTGAACAAGTATCAGGACCTACATGCAAAACTCGCTGCATATTTTCTCCATATGCCTTCTTCAGGATTGGCAGTGCTCTTTGAACTTCTGCAGTGCATGTATCACCTATATAGCCCCATCAAAGAGATCAGGAAGTAGAATCTTCCCTATAGTCAAAATGATTATAAGCTTATTTTTTTCATCCATCTTTGAAGAAATGATCTTAGAAATAGGTATTTCTACTCCAACTATGACAGGATAACTAACAATAATCTGAATTATTTCAATTCAGAAGAGACATATATTCATAATTGTTGTCTTAGTTGAATGAAACAAATTTATACTATTTCTAAGCATCATTGAAACAGAATTATATTTATGTCTAAACATCTTGACCAGATTAACTAAAATTGATTCAGAGGGATATTGCAGATATTAACTAAATGACTCGAACAATACCATCAATTTCTCTAACTGATTGCTTGCTACTTCCGGATGAACCTACACAAAATAAGATTGGGTGAATGTTTGAAGGAAAAATATGATGCAGTCCTACAATTTCTGCATAAGAGGACCAAATCATGACAATTATATCTCAGAAAATATGTACCTGAATCTTGAAATAGATAGCTAATAACAAGGATTAGACCCTGAAAGTATCACAACAAAAGAAGCCTTTTAGCATAAGAAGGTTAGTTATGCAGAATAAAAAACTGAGCTGAAATTATGAAAGTAAAGAGTATTATTATATGCAGCCTTTTTGTTTTACATATCTGGAAAATCGTAAAACCAACAAAGACTGCTGAAATTCTCATTAAGTGTGTGTCACAGAGATTTTCTTTGTTTTTGATAGGCAGAGAATTTTCTTTTTATATATATATATATATATATATATATATATATTATGAATCAGAAAAGACATATAGTTGAAAGTACCAAAAACGCAAGGACTACTGATATCAAAGGAGAGAGGCGTGATTTTGGATGAAATAGTCCCCAAAGGCCTCCACCACCTGCAACACGTCTTCCAAAAATTGATGGCTTTCTTGACATGATTACTTGATGGATTTAGTTGTGGAAAAGCTCACACTGGTGAAAAGAAAACATGAGAAAATCTTTTACATGTGAGCCATGCTAAATCAGCTGATAAGGCTACCATTTTGCTGAAGAAATATATTGCCAGATATTAAAGAAAACAATATACAATTTCTGATATATAATCATTAGTAAAGTTGTGTAGATCTCCTAAAGACAAATACAAATACATTTGTTATCTCAAGATTAAGAAGCAAGTAGCTGATCATGAGATAAAGAGAAGTAAGAGTTGATCAGTTAACCCCCATGTTTTTCAGTATCCATACAATCCCTTCTCACATTTATCAAAATTACAAATTACAACCATTCAATAGAAATAACAGGGCAACAAACAATACCCGGAAGCTGATGCCATTCCATAGAACTATTAACAAATAAACAAGACAACGAAATTGAAGCACAAAAGGAAGAATCGGTAAGAGAGAAAATCCAGGAAAACCTGTGCTTCGGTGTGAGCTTCACTGTAAAGAAGAAATCTAATTGATATTAGAAAGTGAAAAAGTTGATCAAGCCCAGATGAAGACTCAAGACGGTTCCAAGATTCAGGATCTGTTTGGCGCGACTCCGGATCTACCGCGTTTAAAACAAATGAATTATTTTACTAATTTACGCCGGGTGCTATAGTTTCAGTTATTTACACTAGTAGTCCTCCAAATTTTCTGAAATACCCATTTGGTCCAAAAAAAGTTTGTGGGTAATCAATAATCATATTCATTGTAAAAACCCAATAAATAATTTTAACTCTACCTTAAATAAATCCATCCATTTTGTACTATAAATAAATAAGTTAAAGGAACAAAGGTTGTTAATTCCATTGGATGACCATATCTAACATTGATCTCTTATCAATATCTTGGACAAAGTTTCCTAAAAGTGAAACAACAGTATTCTGGTTAAATACAAAAATGACGGAAACCTTATTTGCTGCTACATCATAATCCAAGAATGTTGACAAACTTATCAAGAACCCAATTCATGGTTGATATAGGTAAAAGGTGGTGGATTCTTGAAGAGGAGAAGAAGAAGAATAGACAATAGTGGGCTTTTGCCACGTGGCTCTGGACATTACAGGAAGTGTTGAGTGTCATTCTCACCACCTACCCTATGCAACTTCTTGGCTGTGGAGAGACAAAGATGATGATACCTTCTATTGTTCCACAGCTATGGCACTGTCTTCTGAACGTGGGGGCCTCCACTTGCGATTAAAGATGTTGCTTTCAGGTAGTTTCTCATTCTCTGTTTTCAACTTGTCGTCAATGAGCTCTAGCAGTTCTTGCAGGCCAACTCCTGTAAAAGCAGATGTCTTGATATGTGGAATTGATTCAGATAGAGACTGAGCATCTTTTGCGAAATTCCTCCAATTCCTAGAGCTCAAATTTTGTTGATAATCTTGAGAATCTTGTCCTATTGTAGAACCATCATAGTCCACCCATGATTCTAGTTCATCCCCTGACAAGAGCCAACCATCAGAGTAATCACCTTTTTTATCATCCAATTCCTGCACAAACTTCTCAGATTTTCGGTCATCTTCAACACTATGTTCAGCGCTGTCTTCTTCACCTTCTTCTTCATGCATATATTCATCGCTACCATATTCCCCATCCATGAGATCTATCTGAAAAGGTGCAGAGTAGAGCATTACATCTCTGTCAACAGTGTGAATTTGTCACAAGAATTAGAAAATCAGGAAGATCATTAAGGAGAAGGAACTGGGAGATTTAGAAAACTGTAATACCTTGTTCCAAACTTCAATCATATTCTGAAGCTTTTCTTCAGAGACTCCTATTTGCCCAAGAACTTGCAGTACAGTTTCCCGTTGGTCATCTAAATTTGGCGAACTTGAATCCAGGACATGCTGCAAAAACATAAAAATCTACCATGAACTACAATACTGAGTGCAAGAAAAGTCAAATATCCTTTAAAACATAGGCACAAGAAAAGAGCATGGAAGGTTATTCACTGAAAAGACTACTTTGCTTAGAGTCATTGACACCAGGAGAACAAAACAAAATGCGATTCATACCACGAGGAGGTCAGCCTCAACTACCTCTTCCAGAGTTGCATGAAATGCTTCCACTAGCTGCAAATTTCACAGTTAGCTTGGAGACAGCGTTCAAGTCCAACAATACCATTATCAGTAACAGAAACTTGCAAGTTACCTGCACAGGTAGATCTGATATGAATCCAACTGTATCACTAAGAAGTACCTTCCTCCTGGATATTGATTTTAATCAGTGAAAGGAAAACAGAAATCTCTTGACCATAGAAAATCTAATCCAAATTACAATTTTCCATGAGAGAGATCTTCTAATATTACCCCGATGGAAGAATAACGCTGCTCAATTTAGGGTCCACTGTTGCAAACAATCTGCAGAATAAGCATTGGGCACAGGGATCAAATATCAGTAAAAATGAGATATCAATGCACACATGATAGAAGCTTCCAATAATACAAATAATCAGCTTGATATTCCTTCAGGATTAAGATATGAAAATGCACGAATTATCTGGCCTACCTGTCATCACAGTATAGATAACTGTCTGAAAGACTGCTGACCAATGTTGATTTTCCCTGGGAAAGGTAATAATAACATAAGGCTACTGCAGCAATGTCAAATTTAAAGCAGTTCTAGGCCTATTCTGATCACCTACAGCATTGGTGTACCCAACAACAGCTACAGTAGCAAGAGATTGTCCATCTGAACCTCCATGCCTCTTACGAGCAGCACGTTGCAAAGCTCGTGTCCTACGAACCTCTTTAATCTCTGATAGCAACTGATTCCGACGCTCTAATATTCTGAAAGAATTTCAAGCACTTATAAATCAGAGGAAGCTAAAATGCAGACTGGGAGAGAATCAAAGTATTATCTAAGAAGGTAGAACACTTATCTGCATCATGACATTCAGCAGAAAACCTTCCAAATCAATGTAAAAATGTTTTTGATAAGCCTATGTACTTTTCACCCATCATAATACCCAACTTCTGGAAACTAGATAAGCTATTGTCTGAACATAATTGCAATTAAGTTCCTCAATCTAGAATTTGCAGGAGCCCTCCAAAAAATGATGGATTCACATTCTTTAACTTGTTTTGGACTAATATATTTTTGTCAACAGAAGCTACGTCGGACATTTCAGATTCAAACCCAATAAACACCAAACAATAATCTTGTTCTTTTCTTTTTCAATTTTTTATTTTTTAAAAATTTTATTAGGTTGCTGTATGCAATTCTTTCCATAATCTCATCAATCAGTAGATGTCCTTTCTTTACCACTAGATGGTAGTTAGCTATTAGTAATCCAAAAAACTTGAGGTTGAAAGTATTCAGTCAATGAGCAAACCTCCGCCTTTGGAGATTAAGTTCAGTTTCTCCAGCACCACTTATAAAACCACGTCCTCCACTTCCTCTCCTGCACAGCAAAGTGTATCAGAAATCTTCCAACAAGTGAGCCATATCAATAATGAAAACGGTCCAGAAGTTCTCTAATATGTTTAAAGAATATATCTTGCTTCAAAAACTAAATATAATTATCAGTAAATTTGTTCTAATCTCTCTCTACTAGAGAACTTATACTGAAGATGTCATGGTAATACAAGGGCTTGTGCAAAATGCACTCACCCTTTGGCACTGACAACTTCTGCTTCTCCAACTGCACCAAAAGTATAGCGCCCATCAGGGCCACGCAAACGCACAAGTCTAGATCTCTGGTACATTAGAGCTGCTAACTCAGCCTGCAGATTAACAACGGAAAGGGAAGGGTTGAGAAATGCAATAAAGCAAAATAATTGCAGTAAACAATAATAGTGAAATGATAAACAAAAAGAGAACAGAAAAACACCTGTAGCTTTGCTTCCTTTGTCTGGGCATGAGCATTAAATATCTGTATAATTAGTCCCACACGATCTAAAACAGGTTTGCCCCAGATACGCTGCCAGCAATAGTTAAAATAGAGGTAAGCACCTTATGCCTAAAAATTTGATCTTATTAGAAAAGATAAAAGCAGAGAACTGGGCTCTTGTCAACTAGTCTGTGCAGAAAAGAGAAAATTAATTAGAGTTTGCAACTTGCCTCCAAATTCCTTTGCTGAACCCCTGTAAGAATTCCATTCACAAAAACAGCATCCAACCTATCCTGTTAAAACAGAACAGTAAACATAAAACATCTTTTACTAACTTTATGGTAGGAATTCATCAATCTCGGTAGACAAGTCAGAGTAAAAATTATTACTTTTGATTCCAGAGCATTTATATGGCATTTGACATGATCCACTGTCCCAGGGCCAAAAAATGTATCTGCAATAACATCATGTTAGTATAATACCTGTGAATGTTTTAGTCTTTTTTTTTTTTTTTTTGGTAAGCCTGTGAATGTTTTAGTCTCATTCCTTAATAATTTAGCATAAAGTAATGCTCTAGATTTTCAGTTTTAAATGCGTACTTAAAAAGGCTAATTTTTGTCAGTATCTACGCACAAAAGTTGGCATTTTTTTGTGGCAATAACATTTTTTTCATTGAATCCAGAAAATAATTCAAGAATGAGATCATAGCAGAAGAAACAAAACCACAGAAGAAAAAACCCACCAGCACGAGGTGATCGAGCAGTGGGATTCTGAACAACAACATGGGGAGGCAACCCTTTCTCGGAAAATTCAGTCTCATAATACCCATCTCTTTGTTCTTCAAGTGAATTAGCGAGATTTAGAGCTTCTTCAAGCTTTACCTGTAAAACAGGTTCAGGTCGAAGCCTCGGTTGCACAACGAAAAGCTTTGGAGAATCCTTGGGGTCTCTATTATACTCATCATTATCATTAAAGTTGTCATCTTGGTGGCGCCGCCTCAGTACCTGCGAACTTGAAAATGGAGAAGAAAGGGTTGACGAAGGAGGGAACCCAGAATTGGAGAATCTTATAAAAGGAGAAGCTAGGGCTGGGGAAGGGATTATTCTCCGCTGACTGGCTAAGGTACGAACATACGTGGAGAGGGACCTCAGGCCGTGTGAAGATCTCAAGGCAGTTTTAAACATTTGGCGGTGGTTTTTCTCCCGGTGATTCTTGTGATGGTTCAGCCTCTGTTTGCGGTGGGATACAAAATCAGTGTCACTGTAGTTCTTTATGGCAACATCCTGGGCAGGTATCTGATATAACCTGAGATCGCATTTTGGAATGAAGACACTCGTCTTTCACACCCAAAAAAAAAAAGAAAGAAAAAAAAAAACCTCCGAATGTATTTTTCAATATCTCAGTTTTAACTGTTTTATTTTATTTCTTATTTCTTAAAAAATTATTCACAATGAATCTTCCATTAAGCAAAAGAAAAAATAAAAATCTTAACTTTTTCGAGCCATTCTTGTGAAGTTAAAACTGGCAAATTCACAATTAATTCAAGTTCTTGGGACATTTCATTGCTGTCACTGTTTCACATCTGGGCCCTTGCATTAGGCTTCACAGTCTACCAGTATAACTAAACAATAATGACTTTGGAGAAGGGAAGTGGGATTAGGCTTCAAGAAATTAGAATACTTCATGAAAGATCAAATCTTGTACCCCTGTGGCAACTCCAACTCGAGCTAAAAGCATGATATCCATTTTAAGATAGGAGAGCTGATCTCACTAGATGTAATATGCTACTAACTTGGCCATAACCCCAAACCCAAAAAGAAGAAGGAATTGCACAAACTAATCACCGCAAAACAGACATCTGATAGAAATTTCTCATACCATAAAGTGCATAATTCTAGGACAACAAGCTGCTAAAACTCCCATTTCTTCAAGCATACTTTTTCCAGATGTAAGTTCAGGAACAAGATATATCTAAACATAAAGGAAAGTTGCAATCAAGGCAAAGAAATAAATCCTGTTTCATTATCTTTGGCGAGTTCCTTTTTCTGTTTTCATAAAATTATCCGTTTTGTAGCTCATTCTTACAATGAAATAAGAGTGCAGATAAAACCACAACAAGGTATAATAAGTCATGCCAATTACAACTTACAGTACTCTATCTCTGCAGATGTGACAGTTAGATTGCTAACGTAGACTCACTCATTCACCTATATCAGCTGATACCAGCCATGTCATGCCCCTTTTTCTGCCCCCTTCCCCACCGACGTTTGCGAGCTCTCTGCTTTCTCCCATCCTTCTTTGCCTTAGCTTTCTCTTTTAAGTCCCTCTCCCCACGTCGCTTGTACATCTTGAAAGTCATCTGTCTCTCAGCAGCCATTATTCTGACTTTCTCTGTGATCTCTGCTGCAAATTGCCGGTTATACAGTTTCCTTAAACCACGCATTAACTTGGCAAAGGTGTCTGGCTGAGGCATCACACCAGCATCCATCATATCTAAACAGTAAGAGCAAGCTTCCTTCACATGTCCTTTTGAGAAGAGAGCATGAATCCATATTGTCCAAGCATACACATTAAGGTCACATCCTTTAGTCATAATGCAACTCCATACCTCTTTACTCATCTCAAGCTTATCCGCTCTGAGTAAAGAATTCAAGAGATCCTTCAGAGTACCATATTGAGGTGCGGACAACAGACCTCTGCCTACCATTTCCTTAAAGTAATCACAAGCTTCAACCAGGCAGCCTTGCTCAACAAGGCCATTTATCAGAATCACAAAAGTATCAACACCTGGACTTATTCCATTAGCCTCTATTCGTATCCAGAATCTTAAAGCTTCTTTAATTTCACCCAACTTGCAAGCCAGTCGGATTAATGTATTGTAGCTGGTGATGTCAGGAACTAAGCCAATCTTCTGCATCTCTTCTACAAGTTCCACACACTCCTCTAACTCTTCCTTCTTCTCATGAGCCAACAGAATGTTCAAGTAAGTAGTCTGACTAGGAGTATGTCCTTTTTGTATCATACTATCCAGCAGCTCATAACCCTTATCAATCTGACCCCACTTACAAAATCCACTTATTAAGGTAGTGTATGTCACAATGTCAGCCTCACATCCATTCTTTTCCATTTCTCCGAAGACTCGCACTGCTTCTTCCATCTTGTTTTGTGCACAGAGCGACTGAACCACAATTGTATAAGATGTAGCGTTAGGTTCACAACCCTTCCTCTTCATCTCTACTAAAAGCTCAAATGCATCCGTCATTTTCCCAGCCACAGCATATCCATTAAGCAAATTGTTATAGACCACAATGTCAGGCTCAAATCCTGCTTCCCTCATTTTCACCAATACAAATTTCGCTTCCATAAGCTTTCCTTCCTTGCACCAACCATATAACAGTGAAGTAAAATGTTTTATGGTTGGTCTAAACCTCATTCTCATGTCCTCAAACAATGAAGCAGCTTCCTTAACGCTACCGTTCTTGCACAAAGCATCTAACAAACAACCAAAAACATACTCATCAGGCTCACAACCATATTTTGGCATCTCATCCAACACTTCAATTGCCTTCTTCACCATTCTTGCGGATGCAAATCTCCTCATCAACACAACAAATACCTCTGGTGATAACAATTGCGGATTCTCCTTCCTCATCTCCTCAATTAGAGCCCAAACAGCACCAAACTGTCTCATTTTTCCTAAAATCTTAAGCATTCCCTTATAGACATCATAGCTATGCCTATAACCAGGCTGTTTTGATGCCCAAACAAAAAATCTATATCCTAAATTGCCAGCATCACCACAACGGTTTAACACTCGCTCAGTCAAGCCTGGCCTTGCAACTATACCAGATTCCTGCAAAGCAAGTTCCAATTTTGGAACTCTAGAGTGAAATTTCCTTAAAATTCTATATACCTTTTCTACGTCAGCAGCAAATTCGTCTTGGGGTTGACGGTCCGTATAGGGCTCCGGTTCACTTCTGAGGCGTACCAAATCAAACCCTCTCCTAGCCTCTGCAATTCCTTGGAAAGAATCCGCATTTGAAGGGCTTTGGTGCGAACCCAGATGAGAATGGGAGGAAAAATAGCGAAACTTTGATGATTCGTTGCAGAAGATGAGGCGGAATGTTCCCTTCCTCCGTGTATTTTGCTCGGCAAATGAAAAAAATGGAGCATATTTGCCCCAGAGGACCATAGATTTCTTTGAAGAGAGCTTTTGCATAGTGAATTCTTCGTTTAGCTCTGCTCGAACCAGTTTCTAATTTTTATGCCTTTAATTTTAAACGTGAAAGTTTGCAGGGGAACCCGGAGTCAGCAGTCAACTTAGCTTAAAAACGTGCTCCGTAAAATACACCTTCTGCTATAAACGTGCTCAGGTTTCGACCCACCGAAGACGGAGGCCAGGATTCTAAACCCCGCCGCAATAGCCATACCGGATGATTGGCTCCGGCCGGGGGCACCGCGAGCAAAAGGATTCTAGCTCATCTTATTTAGGATTCCTCTTTCTTTCTTTTTAGAGTTCTTGGCAAAGTAATGTGAATGCATATGTTGCTAGCTTAATTCGAATTTGGATTGAGCAATTTAAGGTAGTCCAAAATAAAGTCCACAAAATCCATGAATGTTTCCGAAAAACCTTCTTACCGCCATTGCTGAAACTGGTCCCAAACTGCTAATTGAACTCAATTGCCTGCTCAAAAATTTCATACGTTCAGAAAAATATTCAGAAGCCCTCCAACTTTTTCACCAAATCCACTCTTTTCACCACCTCAGACCTGATCACTACACTTTCTCACCAGCCATTACTGCCTGCGCCTACCTCCGTGAAACCACCGTTGGGACTCAACTCCAAGCCTACGCCATCCGTTCCGGTCTCAATTTCTTCCCTCACGTTGGAAATACACTGCTTCTCCTTCACTCGAAATCGCAGGACCTGGGTTCTGTGAAGAAGATTTTCAATGAGATTCAAGACCCTGATGTTTATTCATGGACTACGTTGTTGTCAGCTTGTACTAAGCTTGGGGATGTTGCTTATGCTTGTAACGTGTTTGATTCAGTGCAGAACAGAAATGTTGCTATATGGAATGCAATGATAACAGGTTGTGGGAAAAGTGGGTACGATGAAATTGCATTGAATTTGTTTCATAAAATGCTTGTATTGGGAGTTAGACACGATTATTATAGTTTAGCTAGTGTTCTGAGTCTATGTTCTTTGGAACTCTTAGATTTTGGAAGACAAGTTCATTCTTTGATTATCAAGACTGGATTTTTGGCTAGAACATCTGTGGTTAATGCTTTGCTTACCATGTACTTTAACTGCGAGAGGATGGCAGATGCTTTTAGAGTTTTTAATGAAGAGGGAAATATGGTGCATGATCAGATTACTTATAATGCAATGATAGATGGTCTAGTGAACATGGAAAGGGAAGATGACACATTTTTTATGTTTAAAACTATGCTGACCATGGGACTAATGCCAACTGAGTTGACTTTTGTGAGTACAATGAGTTCTTGTTCCTGCGAAAGAATTGCAATGCAAATGCATGCTCTGGCATTGAAGTTAGGTTTGGAAGATTGTACTTCAGTGAGTAATGCAGCTATTAAAATGTATTCGAACTGTCGGAATCTATATGCAGCTCATTTAGTATTCCAGAGGCTGGAAGAGAAAAAAGATGTTGTGTCTTGGAACAGCATGATAGTGAGCTACTCTGTAGAGAATCAAGATAAAGATGCAATCTTGGTGTACCTTCAAATGCAGAGAGAAGGCATTAGACCAGATTTGTTCACCATTGGAAGCTTACTGGTAAGCTCAGAAGATTTAGTATTTGTAGAATCTATTCAAGCCAGTGTCATAAAGAATGCACTTATTCTAGAAACAGAAGTTTCTAATGCATTAGTTTCCGCATTCTCCAAGCATGGTCATATTAGACAGGCCTATCAAATCTTCCATGAAATGAATTCCAAGAATTTGATTTCATGGAATACATTAATTAATGGGCATCAATTGACTGGATATCCAATGAAGGGTCTGGAGCTATTTACTCAACTTGTGAGTTCAGAATTATTGGTTCCTAATATTTATACTTTCAGCATAATTCTCAGCATCTGTGCCAGCATTTCAGCTTTACAGTATGGGGAACAAGTTCATGCATACATCTTCAAGCTAAGATATTATTTTGAGACATCTTTGAACAATGCTCTTATTACCTTGTATGCAAAGTGTGGCCTTCTGGAATCATCTTTGAGGGTGTTCCAGAATATGATGGAAAAAGATGTTGTTACATGGAACTCAATGATATCTGCCTTTGCACAGCATGGCAAAGGTAAAGAAGCTGTTCTCTACTTTAAGATGATGCAGAGTTATACAGTTATGCCGGACAAGGCCACTTTTACTGCAGTTCTTTCAGCTTGCAGCCATTCAGGTTTACTAACTGATGGCATTCGGATATTTAATTCTTTGGTGAATAGTTACGGTATTGAACCAGAAGTAGACCATTTTTCATGCATTGTTGACCTTCTAGGTCGAGCTGGTTATCTTGATGAAGCAGAAAACTTGTTAACTGGTGAGGTTGTTGACATAGATTCTAGTGTCTGGTGGACGTTATTCAGTTCTTGTGCAGCTCAAGGAAATTTAAGATTGGGAAGAATTGTTGCTAGGATTCTTCTGGAAGCTGAAGAGCATAACCCAGCGGTTTATGTGAACCTGTCAAATATTTGTGCAAATTTAGGGAATTGGGAAGAGTCTGCCTATCTAAGGGAATTGATGAAGAAACATGGAGTTAAAAAGCAACCTGGCAGTAGTTGGATCGGATCATAGTCTCAATCTTGTATTTGCTTAGTAGCATTAGAATTAGCAGTCAGTAACGAACAACATTTTCTAGAGCAGTTAATGATACACATTTTCATTTCACTCTGACCAAAACGTACATTTTTCGTGAATAATTGAACAAAATTTTTAGGGACTCTAGACATCCCATGATAGATCATGTTCTAGTTCATATAAGTTTACATCAAATCGAACTCAAGCAAAATCTTTCCTTATCTTCTTCCGATCAACACCATCCTTTTCTGATGCCCCCCTCTTTTTACCACCTTGCTGACCTCGCTTAGCCTGAGAGAAAATATCAAACCCATAAGAAATATGATATTTCACTACATTAAAGATCAGCAAGAAAAACGTTTCTCAAAGCATAGCATATACACACATAGAAAATGATTTTTTATTCACGCCACGTGACACTAGAAATCTTCCTTGGAAAAGCTTTTGTTCAACCATTCCCAAATCATTAATAGTCTCGTGGTCAAGCAATCCAAGAAACACAAAATGCAACCATCGAAGAGTCCAACAACTAGTATATTAGATGCATATACTGAGTTTTGTAAATGTGTGTAAAAATAGCCTTCTAACAAGAAATATTATGTCCAAAGCTTATTAACCTAATTTGCGACCAATAAAGTAATGAAATTTTAAAACAAAATACACCAGTATACCTCAGCAGAGAATGTTTTTAGAGGATCTCTACTTTTCCTGAATTTACCCTTGAATCCTTTATGACGATTAGTGTTGGTATTCCCCATAGCAGCTCTGGCGAGTTTTAAAATCTTGCTAGCTTCCTGTGTGGTTGGATCCACGAGGTATTCTGGCACATCTCGCAAATGTGGAGCAGGGTCTGTCTTACTAAGAACCTTGTCATGATTCAGAAGATCTGCCAAAAGTAAGAATGACTATTCAGTTGCTGAAGCAAAAATACTCCTTAAAATTTCAGCAGTCACTTGCTAAAATTTTTATTACCCAAGTCTTTTGGATTATCTTGAAAATGAGCCTTCAACCTGATCAGAATCAGCAGATATTTAATCATTAACAAAACTGAAGATTTCACATTTAAATCTACATCACCCAAGAGACATAAGGACAACTTCATCAAATCAAGTCTTTATCTACAACTCCATAGTGAGCAATGAGAAAAATGAACTTACTTTTCTGAATTCAGCATTTCATTCCTGAGATCCTGTGCTCGTGATTCTCTTACAGAAATTTTTGTCACGCTCCTTGCAACATCCTGAAATTTTCACCATACCGCTGTTATACACTTCATGATTATCAACAGTAAATTTTAAAGCAGTGTTTTATTCATTTACCTCCGCCCTATATCTCAATGCCTCCACAGCATTCTTACCCAGCAAAGGAAATGGAGCAACAAAGTTGGACTCTGCAGTATCAGTCTCACCCAAAATGGATTTAATCTCTTCAAAAATTTCGGTTTCCTCTGGCACAATCTGTCCAGATTAATTAAATGGACAATGAGATGGAATTATCACTTCTCTTTTGGATTAACTCTCTCCCCAGTACCGGAGGAAAGGTAAAATCATTATACCACAGCATATATAGTATATTCTAGTGACCAATGTGGCAACATGTATCTCCATTATAACCAGAAATTTTTAACTTTCAATAATTCAACAAAAAAAAAAAAAAGAAGAAAAAAAAAAAGGAATCATAGGATGTAGATGACAACATCATCTTAGATAAAGTACTGATTGGCCAACCAATCATTTTGCTGACTACTTTCTAAAAGGTTAAAAGTCATTTTATCTTAATGAAACTTACAAGAGAAACAGATGCACCAGTATTATATGCTCTTCCGGTACGTCCAATTCGGTGTACATATCCAGCTGCACTACGAGGCATATCAAAATTTATAACCTGCAAGAAAAGGCAGGAAAACAAGCACGAACCATCTTAAGAAAAATGTGAGCCCCATGTCAAATGCAGAAATGAGAACAAAACGTCCATTACTGCCTCCAGAAGTCTCAGTTGAATGATGAATAAAATATCAACAAATTAATAGCTTAAGTCATTAATCAGTAGTTTAAAAAGTACTGTTGATTCACCTAAAGTTCTCATTTGAGAAAAATGCTTTTGCAGTGATTTGAAAATTACCGTATGTACATTCTTGAAATCTATCCCTCTGACAACACCAAATTCAGCATCCAACTTTTTCTTGGGAACCTTTCTACCTTTCCTTTCACCATCACGACTTCCCACATCAGTCTTTTCTTTAACTTGTGGATGACTGTCATCGGTTGCAATCAGATAATCAAAAAGACCAACATTGAATTCCTAGTGAGTAGACAAGAAAGAGATTATAATAAAACAGTATAAAAATGACCATAACAAACTGAGAGCTGTTTACTTATGATCTCCACCATGTACAAAAGTTTTAACACACACCTCAAGGATGTGTAGACGAGAATTCTGGGGCAGCTCCGCATTCAAAACAGCACTCTTTATACTAAACTGAATTTTACAAACATGGTCACAAAAGAAGAAGCAGACATTTTTACCTCAAACCTCAGATTTCAATGATTCATACCAAACATAATTGATAATAAAGAACACAGAAACAATTCCCAAGAATACCTGTTCAAAGAAAAGCTTTAGTCTAAAACTTGTGTCAATTGAGTTGGTAAAAATCAACACCTTCTTCTGAACTAACTCCAGCTTCAATAGGGCAAGAATATAGACAAGCTTATCACGGGAACTGCATGAAATCTAAAAATATAGAGCAGAGATCAACAAGTTGACATAATAATTTCAGTCGAATGGTATATAGTATTAAATCTATCGATTTACATGAACCACAGAATATCTATAACATCTCGTCTACAGGTATGCACCACCATAAGGCAATCCTTAGCAGTTAATTCCAGACTATCATTATAGTATGGAATTCTTTTAACCACCTTCCGGGTTCAATATCAGAAATGCAGATGCTAGGTAAATGACACTAACTTATACAACAATACAGTAACTATCAACAACAAGACTACTTTACCTGTACTCCTACATTCATCAGGAGGATGCCCTTTTAAAATAGAGTGACAAGACAACAACAGCAACGTGTGCAACAACAAATGTTTAGGAACGGGGAAAAAAAATTGCCAGCACATGAGACATAGGTTGAGTAAAAAAAACCATATTATTATTCTCACAGTTATGTCAAGCAAATGGAATGAGATAACACTCTTGAAGTATGGATTATGGGGAAGACAAATATGTAACCTGGAAACTGATACATCCAGCCCCTTCTACCAAAATTAAAACTTTCATACCGCTTATTTATACACCAAGCATTGACAAAATATTTTAGTAAATTATATGAGCCACAAATGCAAACTTTAAACAAATCCATGACAGTTTGTCTATGCAGGCACATATATTCTTACATAAAATTGTTGAACGTTTTTGGGAACGATATCATCCTTTACATCTCCAACTTCTGGCAAGGTCAAGATGTAGGGATTGTGTAGAATGAGCTTTTTCAGCTTTTCAACATCAGAACTGCAACATTTAAAATGCAAAAATAACTTAAAAGAGGATCTAGCTAAAAAAAGAAAAGGGTTAAACTTCAACCTTGTAAGCATGATAAGAAATAATGATAATTTTTTAAGCTCTCTATTGACATGTTTAGTAATGCAACAGGTATGAATAACTCATACAAAATTGTAAGTCATAACTCTTTACAAGAAGTGCTATTTGAAGACCATTTCTTCCCATAGACACACCACACATTAGGAGAGTAAATAAAATGAAGACAAATGTAAAGGAGAATACAAAGTAAAATGCAGCAATGACAAGACAACTATGGCAATGAAACATACCTTGAAGTAGCAGACATGAGAAGACACTGGCAACATCTAGGAACATGAGTTGTAAGGGTCTTAAGGTCATCTTCATATCCATGAGTCAAAAGAAGATCTGCCTGATATTAAGATTGGAATCATGAATCCAAGCTAAGAATGGCTCTTCAGGAAAGAAACAGCCACAGAATATTTTTCTTTTTCATTTTCTTTCTTTTCCTTTCAAGTGATGGACAACTAAATATTAAGCACATATAAATTTTAGAGAATAATATACTTCACTCTTATGCTTCAGCTCACAGGCTGTCCATAAACTACATGGAAGCTACTTTCTCCTCCAAATACTCAGATCAGTCACTGAACAAATTTTAACATTTCCAAACTAAATGCATACCTCATCAAGGACAAGCATAGAGAGAGAATCCTGAACGGCTTTTGGCTGAAGAATGCTATTCGAAAAACATGCATGTATACATGCAGGAGTTGACACCAAAATATCAGGAGTGCCAGCCAGTGCTGTTCTCTGAAACAGCAAATATATTAATCCATCAATTCAACTTCAAATACATTATATATATATATATATATATATTAATGCACCTACAGTATGACTAAATATGTCAAAATAAGCTAATTGAATTCAAGAGGAAAAAAAAAAAACTAACCAAGTCAGAATTTGACATGCTGCTTGTCAATTGTATAACTTTCAGTTGCACTCTACATAACTCAATTAGCGAAATAGCCTCCGAATAAACCTTTTGCATAATTAATAACCGAAACAGTAATTCATCAATAAACCTTAAAAAAGAAAAAAAAAATAAAATCAAATGAGTACTAGTTCATACTTGTTGACATAATTCACGAGTAGGAACTAAAATAAAAGCAGCAGGAGCTCGATTATCCTTCGAAGGGAGATCAGAGAATAGCTTCTGGAGCAAAGGAAGCATGTAAGAAAAAGTCTTTCCAGAGCCAGTCTTCGCTCGAGCAACCACATCTTTACCTTCCTACAATTCAAAGAGAAATAACCACAAAAGATAAATAATTTGACAAATTTCATCTTAATTTTGATGGTAATGCAAGAGAAAGATTCAAAATTTGAAGAGAAAGAGTACTAGGATGAGAGGAATTGCAACGTGTTGGATGGGAGTAGGCTTGTGAATGTTCTTTTTATTCAGGGCTCGGATAAGTCGAGGGTCGAGACCAAGTTCCTCAAAACTCTGCTCCTCCTCGCCTTCTTGCTCAGCTGCTGGTGTTTCTTCTTCTTCTACTTTAATTTGTTCATTTTGCTCTTCACTTTTTGTTTTCTCTTTATTCTTCTTCGCCATTAACTGACAGAAATATACTTGCAGCTGATTCAGAGAGAAAGAGAGGATGAGAAGAAGAAGAAGAAGAAGAAGAATGAGATAAGAGTTCAAGATTGTTAACGAAGGCGCCAAAGGGGTTTTCTTTAGGGTTTTTGTTTCCGAAAGGGTTTTTCCGTCCTAATTGGCCCCCTTTTTCCAGATCAGCCCACGATTTACCGGAATGTTACAAATAAATGTCAACATCTTTATTTAACCTAATACCTTATTTCATTCCAAAAATCTTTATAAATTACTAAATAAAAATTTTTAAATTTTAAATACAAAAAAGATATATATATATATATATATATATATATGTGTGTTAGAACAAAAAAAACAAAAAGATATATATTCAACCCTTTTTAGTTATTTTTATTATTACATTATCTGTATTTTTTTTCAACCATCACGACAAAAACTCTAAATTTTAATTAAATTGCACTCATAAAATCAAACTCTTATTCGAAAAAATGTCTCACCTTATTTCTTACTCCAAGCTAATCTCTTTCGAAATAGATTAATTTCTTGCGAAGTTATCTCCGACCCAAATTTCCCTAATTTTTGGTATTACCCCACTAGGGGCGTCCGGTATCCCCACCTTCGATGAGACTAATCCGGACCACTCCAAGGGGATTCGAACCCTCGATCATCCGTCCCGAAAGAAGTATTAAGAGTCCGCTTAGACTAACTCCGCTGCCGAGTTAGAAAAAAAAGCCCTAATTTGATTTGGATTAAGGAAAGGAAAAAGGAGGAAAAAAATAAATAAATAAATAAATAAAATGTGGGCAGTCACACCACTAAATGGGCCCAGTCCTATGATGAGCTAAAAACATGCTTACCATCCTCGGAAGATCCATTAATCAAAAGGAATTAAATTAAAAGCATCGTTTGACTTCCACCTTTTACTTTCGGTGCCACTAATATAAACCTTACTTCATTCTCCCTCAACTTGTCAAGATTTTTTTTTTTTTTTTTTTTTCCTAAAACTTTCAATAAAATTTCCTAAAGGAATATTTTCAAAATTATCCATGAACAAAGTTTGGATTGGATTGTATGCATTCCAAAGAAGACGACTTTTTTTTTTTTTTTTTTTTTGATTCAGAAAAAGCCAAAGAGGAAGACATGAAAAAAGAGAAGCCTGGAATGTTGGAGCTAAGCTTTCGTACGGGGAAGAGACCGCAATTATATCAAAACACATTCAATTCTACCATCATCCATGATGAGACTAGTTTGGAATAATATTATATGATTTTTCTTTTTTTTTTTTTTCTAAAAACTACCCAAAAAAGATAAACAAAAACAGTCAACAGAGCAGGAATTATCGATAAGAATTCACCAAAGAATCCCAGTTTTTTCTTCTTTTTTTCATATAGTAAATATATATATATATATATATATATACAAGTAAATGGCAAGAAAAGGGTCAGAATAGTTTATTCAGGATTCTGTATTGATTTTATTTTTAATCTATAAAAATTAGAAAGAAGACACAAGAGAGAAGTTGAGAGAGAATGTTTGGAAAATTATATAAAATTAGACAATTTCTGCAAACATGCGGTGGCATTGCAGGTTTGCAGCTCATGGAAACCACAGCAGTCATAAGTTTATAATACAAAGTACCTCTTTTTCTTTTTCTTTTTTACTGCATTTCTAACCAGTACAGAAAAATAATTCCGAATGTATATACATTATACATATATATATATATATATAGAAAATACAATATTAAAAATCGTGGATTTTGACAGCTTTTCAGCCTGCGGAGTGGCGGATAGAGAATAGAGAAGAAAGATTCATGCTTTGCAAAGCAGAAACCAACTCAATTGCAACTACTGAGATTAGCTGGAAACAGAGAAGAAAAAATCAAGAAACTGAGAGGAAATTTTTCTAGTAGTATTACAATTTTCATGATATGGATTTGTTAAATCTTTACAAATGTCAAATGACAATCTTCAGAGAAGAAAAACTATAAAGGAAAATGACACAAAAAAAAAAAAAAAGAAGAAAAAAACAAAAGCCCCAAGGAATCATTCCTAAATCCAGCCAAAGGAAAAGAGAAATGATCAAGAATTCCCATCACCATCACTAAGATTTAGTACAAGAAAAAAAAAAATGGAATTTCAAGAAGATGAAATGGAAAGACTCTCCCTAAACATACCTGTGAAATCCTATTTAGCCAAATTTAATGACACCCCTATTAGTAAAAATCAAAAAATGAAAAGAAAAATTCCGACTTTGATCATCAATAATCAGGCATGAGCTGACTAACTTTGCCTTCTTCTGCAACCATTTTCTGCTCCGTGACTTTCAACCATACACAAACAGCAGTAAAACTCAACACCAAACTCACCAAACCACTACCTAATCCGATCCCAACAATGACCATAACCGATAACCCTTTACTTCTCATGGGTGGTAAAGGGTACCCATAAAGATCCTTATTCCCTATATACGAACTGGCATTAAATCGGGGCAAATTCCCACTCCTATTCCCTAAAGACGAAGGTATCGGACCCGACAACTTGTTATTCGAAACATCAAAAACCGATAACCTAACCAACAATCCCAGTTGCTGAGGGATTGAACCCGACAACTGGTTGTCGTGGAGATCGATGACGTTAAGGTAAGCACAGAACGCAAGTTCTTGTGGGATTGAACCGGAAAAACGGTTAGAGGAAAGATTTAGAACAGCGAGGTTGACAAGGTGTTGAAGTTCAGGAGGGATTGGACCAGAAATAGCGTTGGAAGAGAGGTCAAGGGCTTGAAGATTAGTACAGTTGGAAAGATAAGGCGAGATTGTACCTTTAAGGGAGAGATTCGGTAGGGATAATTTGTATATTCTGCCATTGTTGCAGGTTGCACCTTGTAGGTAAGAAGTGAAACCTTGACAGGGATTTGAAAAGGTAGTTTTAGTCCAGTTTTGCAAGTTCTTCAATGGGTCCTGTAAAGAATCACTAAGATGGTTTAAGCATCTCTCGTCGTCTGGATCTGGTTTAGATGGCGGGAGAGAAGCGCAGGTTAGTAGGAGCACCAATATTATGCTCCAAACACCCATCTATTTTCCGGTGCCGGTGGCGGACGACGGAGGAAGAGGAATAGTAATTTTAAGCAGTCCAGGTGATTCTGTTGTGGTTGCAGAGGGCTAAATTTAACAAAAAAAAAAAAAAAAAATGGAAAACAGAGGAAAGAAAAGATGCTCTTCCGCTTTGTTGTATTTTCAACAGTGTAAAGAAGTTGCTGTATCTATAATTCTCTGGTTAATGTTTATCAAATAGGTAGTGGAAAGTGGGAAAAGAGTCAGTGAGTGGTTTTACCCAAAGCTTAAAGAATAATGATGAAAAGGAAAGAGAGGAAACAGTAGTCGAAGAAGAGAGAAAGAAAATGGAGCGAGGATCCTACTACTTATATATATATTATGTATATAATATTCCTCTGTTATAGTGCCAGCGCATTTTAAAGAAAGGAAAATGGAGGTTGCTAATGGCATATACAATACATTATATATATATATATATATTATATAAATTAAGGATTTTTATGGATTGGTGTTTGGGCCACATAGATGGGAAGACAGAGATAGACCTTTTTTTTTTTTTTTGGAGTAAATTGGAGAAGGAGGGAGAAAAACAAGAAAAGGAAAATGGGAAATGAAGAAGGGGGTCACGATTGAGCTTGGGTGAAAATGAAAGATAGTCAAGAGAAAAGTAGTAGTAGTAATAATATTTGGCACGAGAGATAGTGTGTGTTTGTGTGTGTTTCTCTCTCTACTGTTGCAAAATTGAGGTCTTTTGATGGGGTTGGCGATGGTGACAACACTGAATTTGGTTTAGAGAGAGAGTCTCCACTCTCTTACCACTTACCCCTGTCTCGTTTTTTTTTTTTTTTCTTTTTCTTTTAAGGTGTAATGTAAGTGGAGCTGTTAAAATAACATACTATAGAATTGGTAAGTGGATATTGTCCTAATTTGCCAAACAGTCAATGGTTGTTTTTTTTTTTCCCTATCAGTTTAGGTGTCTTAAAAAATGTTAAGACATTATTGGGTCAAATTTATAGTATTTGTTTATTTGATAACTCAATATTATCATCGACTAATTTTAAGACTTTAAGAGAATCCTCACATGGATAAAAAATAATAAATTGGATGCTCGAACTAGATTTGAAACTTTAATGGAAAAAGGTCCATTTTAAATAGGATGCAAAGGGAAAGGCAAAGTTAACGTGAAAATCCAGCAGTATTTCTACAAGCCAACATCTTGTTGGGTAGTCCCAATTCCAAATAGGATTCTTTGGGTCAGGGGAGAAAGTGAGAGACTTCTTTCTTCCTATCTATAATATCGTTTCCAAAATGGACCCATTGCCAAGAACATTATTTATGGTGTAAAATCATTAATGGATTCTCTGGTTTTTTATTTTTCTTTTCTTTTCCATCAAATTCAAGGTCTCCATGAAATAAAATAAGAAACTCTTGAAGAAAAAATTTCAACCACTTGAGTAAGGCAAGATAGCTACTTCCGACAACATAATATCTTCTTCTTTCTTTTCTTTGGTAGAAATTGAAAACAACGGTCTTTAAGATCTGTCACTTTGAATAGAAACTTCTCAAACAAAAAGCTTTTGTGGGTTATATGCTAGACAATCAAACACGCACGGCACAACCCCAAAAAAGAAAAAGATACATGCCGGACAATCCCTTGGTGTCTTGACAAGGAAATGAAAAGGACTTGTGTTCTTTTTGCTCTCCTCTCTTTTTTTTCAATTGCCAATTTGTGCTCATTTCAATGAAATATTGGATTAGTTCAACTCCAATTTGGTGGTACTGCGGATTAGTAGTGGAAAAAAAAGGGCTTTTCTTGATTAGGTTTTGGTTCTCCTTCCTCCGCCCCATCCCACACCACGAAGTTGTGTTTTCGTTTTCAGGGCGTCCGTGGCCACGAAACGTTTCCTTTTAATGGACTAAACAAGATTTGATTTTGGGCAAAATTTCTGCCTGGGGTAGGAAAGGATAAAACCGAAGCAAGAATGCAACAAAAGTGTTTGTCGAAATGCGTACAAGACATATCAAGAATCTAAGAATACCCCCTCGTGGGGTTTGGTCGGAATGTGCATTGGCTAGTCCTTTTACGAGTGTCTGTAAAGATTGCGATTTAGACTCCAATATGTGACACAACAAGTTTCCACCTTTTCTTTTTCTTCCCCAGAAAATATGTGGAAGTAGGGAGAACACCACAGACCATATTTGTGGTAGTTCACTTAGAAAGACACCATTTTTCTTCTTCTTAAAATTGAGGTCACTGATTCCTCTCCTGTCCAAAGTAAAGAAATTGTAGGTACGGTGTAGGGATGGATGTTCATAATTGAGAATAATTTTATAGTATTTCTCACCAATCAATTCGAAGGGAAACCGTGCATGTTTTGTACAAATTGGTGATTTGTATTTATCATATGTTTGGCTCTTTCTAAGCTTTCTAGGTTTTAAAGCAAGTCTGGCTACTCTATTCTACTACACTTTATTTTTTTTTTTATTCATCCGCTATCTTTATCGACTAATTTTAAGAGACCTATAGGAATAAACTCTTAAAACTACAATATTTAGATAGTATGTTTAACTCAAATCCCTTATTTGGCTTGACACCTTAGTAAACGAAATCGGATCGACTAGACTATTACTTTTTTACATTCTACTCTACTACGCTACTAATATATATATATATATATATATATATATGTGTGTGTGTGTGTGTATTTGTAATTAATATAAAAATTTTAAAAAGATTTTGTCATCAATTAATGTAAGTTTGTACCAAAAAAACAAAGATACTTTTAACAAATTCAATCTAGTATTTATTATAATTTGGTAATTTCACCTTGTTTGTCTGTTAAAACAAATTAATTGGGCTTATAAATGGGCCAGCCTATAGTTAGTTCTAAATATTACCATAGTGGGCTTGTTGGAATCCACTCTTTTAAATTTGGAAGCAGAGCATTCAATTTAAAGAAATGGTTATTATATTCAATAAAATAATTAAATTGAGAATTTTAAAAAAATATTTAGAACCTGAATAATAATTTTTTGTATTTTTTTCAAGAAATTTAGGTTTGATGAACCTATTATAAAATTATCGAGTTTCAAACCATGACTTGGGTATGAAAAAATATTAAATCATCTGGCCAACCTGTCTCACCCAATGAGGTGTCTACAAATTAGCGAGAATGATTAGTCTGGGCGTGGAATGACTTAAAGGTGTCTCCCCTCAATGACAGGACACACCCAAAACACCCTGATGTAAAAAAAAATAAAATAAAATAATTATTATAATTTAAACATGTTGGGCCAGGCAAAGACAGAAAATCTACAGCATATTGGGTTTCCGGGCCCAGTTAAGTGGGTGAGATAAGTTATACAATTATTCGAAAGCCTATCCACTACATATTTAATTCCTTTATACGATTGGTCCACATCATATCAAATAGATCTCCGCACCCTTCTATTTTATGTGGGCCGAGTCCCACTTTCTTAGGGGCCCATGGGCCCAACTTCTTTTATTCTTTTCTTTTCTTTTCTTTACTTATTCCAAGAGAAACTCTCATTGAAACTCTTTTAAGTTCTTTTCTGAGGAAGAAAACAGTAAAACTTTAATGGTGAATTTCAAGAATGGGTTAATTCCTTTTTTGGTTTTTTTGACAAAAGGGAAGAAATATTCCAGTACGATCACGTACATGGATGAAACCATGGTGGTGGTGAGTTGAGAATTTTAGTCCATGGACATTTTTCCTAAAAAGAGTGTCAAGATGATTGGCAAGAAAAGTTGCATGGACATAATTATGATTTTGACAAAATTTTCCCATTAAGACAAAGTTACTTTCACAGTTGTTTGTTCTTACAGCTTGAGAAAACAACCCATGAACATCCCCTCCATCATGCTTATCTGATTAGTCCTTTTTCAGCCCAAAAAGATGTAAATCAGAATAAAATATATATTTATATATATATATTCATCGTCTTGTTTTGATTTGATCAATTTCACATGATGTTAAAACACATTCAACCGACGGTTTTTTTTCCTTTAATAATGTAAATTGACAGTGTAGAAGTGTGAGACATCATGATTACTAATCTTGTGGAAAAGACAAGCTTTTTTTGAAGCTACCTTTGTTAGACTTTTTTTTCCTCCTCTTTTATGGTGTACAACCCTTCTCTCATATTTCTACGTGGTTTTCCAGTTGGAAATCCTTCCTTTAATTTGACCGCATATATATATATATTATATGTATATGAAATGAAACCATATACATATGTATAAAATATTTTATTGGACTCCAATAATAATGCAATGAGAAGAAGATGATGAACCCCCCATATTCAGGCTTTGATTACTACAGGTGAAAAGGTTTAGCTTTTAACAGAGAGCTGTGTAAAACAACTGGCAAAAAAGGTCTTAATTTGAAAGAATTTACGTTTGCCCAAATTCACTGTTCTTTTCCCCCAGGGGAAAAAAATGGCTTTGAAAGAAAAAGGAAAATGATTTGGGGAAAATGATGAAGAATGGTGAATGTGCACGAGGGAATAATGCAATCAAAGCTTGTGATTATCATCAAGATAATCAATCATACACGTCCAGACATGGAATAACTTTAAGCAAAAGTAAATTGGGATTAGAGCAAAAAAAAAAAAAAAAAAAAAAAGATTGAGGGGAAATTCAGTAGTAGTTGAACAAGAACTTAGAATGCAATGATGCAAATTTACTTAGCATAAAGATAATCATGGGGGAATCTCCCACCTTCCAAGAACTGGTCAGGTCAGGGGGAAAAACATGGTAATGATTGTCTTGAAGATAAACGGGAATTATGAGAAAGGAAAAACGCAAAAATATGGTCAAAAAAGGGTTTCATGGTAAACATATAAAATTTACTTTGCTGCTTTAGCCACCAGCATTGATAGAGTTCTGTACTTCATGGAACAGATCCCACCACAGATTTTCTTGAGGAATTTTAACTAGTAAAGATCTTTTTTTTTCTCTTCAGAACTTTTGGAATGATAAGTTAATTAATCCATCAATAAAAAAAGAGAATAATAAAAAAAAAAAAAAACTGCAGCCCAAAAACATGGCTAAAAGCCACTTTGATTCCGTTTCTGTTCTGTTTGTTCATATGCAGAAGAACCTTCCCTGTAACTGTTAAAGATGATTTGCCGCAGGTGGAACTAACATATATAGATATAGATATAGATATATAATATCAGGTTGTATCTGTCCAGGCAGCAAAGACAGGCATATGAGTCCTAAGCTGAGTAGTTGATGAGATCCAAGAATTCACTGTCTGTGATGCTGATGATGTAGGCATTGCCAAATGCATTGGGAGATTGCTACTATTGTTGTAGTTTTTAACAGTAGGGCTGCCTTCTCTTGAGCAGCTCAAACTTGTTACCAATGAAGAAGCATCTGAAAAGTGAGTAATCATTTTATTAGCTGATCCAGCACCAGCACCAGCAGCATTACTACTAAGAGTTTCAACACCAATCAAATCATTCACTGCCATGGAGAAAGATGAATTCTTGAAATTTTCATCAAGAGCACCACTTCCTCCTCCTCCTCCACCACCAGTCTGCTGCTTTTGACGAGATTGAGAATAATGATGATGATGATGATGATGGAGTGCCATGTTCCAGTCTAATGCATTGTTATTATTATCATCATTACTCTCCTTTGAGATGATATTAGTTTCCCCACTATGATTAAGAGGAGGATTTAAAGGACTGTTGTCATTGTTAGTATTATTAGTAGGTATTATGCCGTTACTTGATTCTGGTTTCTTGTTTCTCCTTGCAAGATCCCCTGCCAGAAGGGTGCTACTGGCCATTATTCGTTCCACGTCGTACCTTGATATATCAAAGTTTGTTACAGCATTCACTCCCCGGAATTTGATTGCAGCTACGTCATATGCCTCAGCAGCTTCCTCTTGAGTACCTGAATATATACATACATATATATATATATATATATTATCCAATTAGCAGTCTGTAAAAATTAAGTTGAACATGAAGGAATGGTAAAAGAGATACCCAAGGAAAGTTTTAAAAAAAAGGCAAAGTAAGCAGCATTATGTAAGACAGCAGAGATATTTATTCTAAGAAAGATCTTATCAACAAAGAAAAAGATAGTAACTTTGGAGTACTAATGTTCAGTCTGAATACACTTATTCTCAGCCCTAGCTATCAAGAAATGATGAATATTTCAAAGGAAATGTAAGGAAAAGGGGAATTTGGAAAAAAGGAAAAGAAAAGTATAGTTTTGTGATCAAAAAGCAAAAAGTATAGTAATACAAACACGTTAATCATATTATAATGGAATGCAGTAATTACAAAAGAACAGAAGGGGGAAAGGGAAAAAGTAAAAGAAGATTCAATCAAACTTACTGAATGTCCCCAAGTAAAGATCTTTATTTCCTGCCACTCGACCAATTCTAGCTTGCCAACGTCCATGTTGATGATGTCTGCTAAACAAAAAATAAAAAATAAAGAGATTTCAGTGCAAAAAGGAGAATAAAAATGCAAAATTTTCATAATATGTTCATGAAAGGTAAAAACTTGACCTTGTTACTCCTCTGTACATTGAAGCACCCCTAGAAAAACCACTGCTTTTCCTGTAAATTTGAATCCCAAAAGGATCAAATATCAGAAGCGATTGGAGAAAAATAAGCCAAGTAAAATGAAAAAGATCTAAAAGCAACTTCCACCTTCTCAAGTGAGCAACATACTCCTGTCTGGTCATGTTCTTCATTTCTTCAAGTCCTTGTTGATAATTTTCCAGCTTCAGAACAGTAATAAGAAAATAAGGTTAAAGATATAACATACACTGATATTTATAAGAATGTAAGATCCCCAAGTCCAGCAAATTACCGGAAAATTTATATGAGTAGAAGGTCCCCAGTACTTCAGTGCTGCCAAATCATAAGCCCTTGCAGCTTTTTCTTCCATGTCATAGCCCCCTAAAAAGATTTGAAGATTTAAACAAAATATCCATATTGTTCAATGATAAAAGAGGGAAGGCAAAGAAGTATAAATTTCCAGGAAATAGATTTTTACCTAGATAAACTGGAACATTACATCATGGAGTAGAACCCACAGCCCAAAAAACATGACAAAAAAGAAAAGGGATTGTTTGTATTAGTAAGTTAAGAAATATTTCCTAGATACGCATTTCCTCATAGATGTGTACTACTACTAACCTTGCCTTCCTTTTCTGCTTTGCCCTTCTTTCTTGCAACTATTATCCCATAAATGAGCTTCATATCTACCAGTCCATCTGTGCCTGGTTATATGATCCAGAAAGCATTAAAAACTTCATGTGTAAGTTAAGAATGGAAGCACTGTGTAGGAGAAATATAAGAACTTGTAGGAGAAAAAGATCCAACCTTGTGACACCTCTATACTGAGAAGTTCTCTGTCCAAATGTATCAATGGACTTCCTGTGAACAATCTGCTTGTGGTCGACCTTTTCAGAGCCTCTTTTTTTGGTTTCAGTAGCCATACAGTCTGTCAATGCAGGTGAAATTTGTTGTGAACCAGTAATACAACTTGATTGGGAACCAGGGCTCATTGATAAACTCAAGGACTGCAGATCCCCATATCCCATTGCACCAAGAGAACCTGATTCTCTCCCATTATCCCCAATGCAGCCAGTTATCTTGTGCTCCAGTGCATGATCAACAGTATAATTTCTTGAAACCCAGTTCTTCATGGTAGAGATATCATCATCTGCTACAGTAGGGAGCTGAAGATTTGTTTCTGCAAGCTGAGTGTCTTTAGTTTCTTGTGATCTCTGGTAAAACTCATAGCCTTTGAATGCGGAGTAGTCTGGATATTGTTGAACCTGAATCTGTTGTTGCTGTTGCTGCTGCTGCTGCTGTTGCCTGGTGTTGTTTCCTTGGGGATTGTTTATGAAATCTTGACCGTTGTTGGACTCAGGGTTCAAGTTGAAGTTTTGGTGGTAGTACATGCTGTCTAGACTAAGAGCCATACCTCCTCTTTCATTAGTAGCTTCATACTGATGGGTCCCCATTGTTGTTCCACCAAAGAAATTTTCAAGTTTTGGAGAAGTTACCATACCTTCATAGTTAAGAAGTACAAAGAAAAAAAATCAAGAAATGAAGATTTTCAGTTCCAGAGCATAAAAAACAGAACCCTTCAAGAGAAAGAAATGTGAAGCAAGTGTGAAGTATAGACCTTGTGGTTGCGACCTGTTGATAGCTTCCATCAGACACAGTGAACCATCAGACTTTAGTGGCATTACAGTCAAAGGAGAATGGAAGCCAGCATTTTCCCCTTCCATTCCATAGTAAATTCCAGGGTAGTTAAAATGAGGAGAAACAGCAGCAGAAGGAGGATGGGAAAAACTAGAAACTGTGTTAGAGAGAGTCTGGGGATGATGATTAGAAGAAACTCCTTCCATTTTGTTCATGTTAGGAGACAAAGAAAAGCCTAACCAGTTGTTGTTGTTGTTACTGTCATTACTTAGGGACTTCATATTTTTCTCAGAAAATGAATGAATGAATGAATATATCTCCTTAGCTAAAAACTAGTTTTTCTCTTGTGCAAAGTGGGAAGGGGAAGGGCAAAGTCAATCATTGGGAAACAACTAAACTAATCATATCATATCCCCTCATCATCATCATCTCTTTGCTCCCTCTATTTGATACTTGTTTATTTTTTTTTTTGTTTTGTAGCTGCAGACTAAGTAGGAAATCTTGCCAAAAATCTAAAGAAAAGCCCAAAACTCACTGAATGGCTGAATCTAAGGTCTTTTTCTTTTACTTTCTCTTTCTCTCTCTTCTCTCTCTCCCCTTAAAAAGATTTCTAAAGAGAACAAAGAGAGTTCCTTTAAACTAAACAAAAAGAATGAGTTCCAGCAAGCAATGCTGGGCATCCATCCTGCATTCTATAGGGATCTGTGTTTGAGAAAGACAACTTCTTTTACTTTTCCTCCGCTCCACCTTCCTGCCTGCCTGCCTGCCTGCCTGCCTGCCTGCCTGCCTTCCCTTTCTTTTTTTTTCCTTTTTATCCTTTTCGTATGCATATATACATACATATGAATAATGAATTGAAAGAGAGTTATTTATACTTATATCATCATCATATGTACATACAAAACTTAAATATATTGACTTTAACCAATTCCTACTATTAACCAAAGTGCAAATCAATGAATCACAGGGTAAGATCTAAAGCCATAAAATAAAGAAAGAAAAAAAAAGGGTTCACTCTCAGCACAATTAGCCTGGATTTTGGGATGCTTCAATATCCAAAAGAAGAGCTACTGTTGTTAAAGTACCATATACAGTTATAGTAACTCTTTTTACTTTTCTTTTTCCCATTACTGTTGGTCAGCAGGCTGCATATATTATTATTATTATTATGTTTTTAATTGAGACTAGTATAAAAAAAAATATATATATATATATATATATATATATTTATTTAATCCAATGATAGAAAAATGATATGATATATGACAAAGAAGCTAGCTTTATCCTCCAATGGAACAACATTTTCTTTAGCAGCTGGTAAATTCAGTAATATGTGGCAGAAGAAAATGTGGGGTTGGGGGGTGGTGAACATTTATAAGATATGATTTAACAATCAATTAGCTGGTGGCTACCGCTGATGGTTTACTTTTAACAACAATCCCAGAAAGGCCACGGGAACAGGGGAGAGGGATCAGAGAAGCTTAGCTAGATTTCATAGGGCAGAAGACAAAATGTCAATCTGATCACTTCCAGACGGGGGGCAGTACAAAGGCCCCTTCTTTCTCTCTTTCTCTCTCTCTATCTCTGGGGCAGTGGACCTACTACTACTACTACTTTGTGTTCCAATTCCAATTCTTGGTTATAGGTAAGTATCTACTAGTAGTAGTAGTGTAGTACTAGTAATTGCTATGCCATACTTGACCCAGTGCGGCCATATATGTAGTAGACTGGTGTTTGTTGAAAAGTTTAAACGATGCCGTCTAGGGAGGTGGGGTTTGTTTGCCTGGGTGGTGAATAGACGTCGAGTCGTCCATTGTCTACTTAGATCCTGCTGCTTCTGCTGCTGCTGATGCTGAAGCTGCTGCAGCAGCAACAGCATATGTGCTAAGCGAGAAAGAAATCTTTTGACTAGCATGCTTCTCTTCTGTTTCTGGTGCTTTTTATGTAATTTTTTTCTGCCTTATACAATACAACCAGTACACTCACCACCCCTACCACCCCATTGTACAATTCATCCATCAAGTTGAGTTCTTGGCTTGAATACAAAAAACCCATTATTTTCTTGCAACTGCATAAACATGATTTCTTGTTGTAAATCTTTCATTTTTAATTAATTTTTTTGCATGGGAATGCTAAAAGGAGACAGATTTTCTAGTGGAAATGATTTTTTTTTGGCTTTAAAGAACAGACCTTTTTAATCACTGTAATAATGATTGGTGGTAACCACCACCACCCCATCCACCCTCCCATTCAGAAGAAAACCCAATAAGCTTAATTTGCCTTAATCAGTGCAGGGTTTTTTCTTGCAAAAGCCCATCTTTCATCTTTAGCACAAGAAGAAGCCCTTTGGGTGGAAAGCAGATTGGTGGGGGGGGGGGGGGAGATGGGGGAGGAGGAGAGGGGAGGGGGCCCGGGGGGGTGGCACACCACATTTGTCTTCTTTGTCTGCTTTAAATAGGGCAAGATTTTTAAGCCCATTTTTTTTCCCCTTCCCCCCACCACTACTCTCTACTAAATGTCTTTCGTTAAGTCCTTTTTACCGTACTGAGACCAGTTTGCTTTCCATGAATTACAACACTTCCTTTCCCTAATTTGCCATTATTCCGTTTCTCTGTTCAAAACAACCTCCCTGACACGTACGTTTTATGCATTAATCCTACCCTTTTAGCTGGACCATTTTGTTTTATACCGCACCATATTTGCAAATAAAAATCATATACCAAACTCATTACAAACTTACTTCATGTTCTCCTACCATCATCCTTCTTACAACATCCTTAAAACACACACTGTTACCTAGTACTCTTAGTATTAGCACATCATTATTCTTGGATATACCTTCTCATATCCCCAAAGAAAAAAAAAAGTAGAACTACTAGAAGAATTTTAATCATCTAAAGTTGGCTGAGATTTTCCTGTTTAATTTAAATCGAGTGGAGAAAAAGAGGTCTCTTGCCCAAAGGGGAGACCATGAAAGAAAAGCAAACAATCCACTCATATGACCAAAAACTATCTGCTTTGGTGGTGAAGGACTTAATATTTTCTTAGCTACGTGTCTAGCAAAGATTGTTGCATCCGTAGCTTTACTTCCTTGGGAAGCTCTAGCACGCTCAGCAATGGCTTCCCTGAATTCTTTATAAAGTTTCCAATCATAATTTGCTAATTTTCCCGTACTATTATTCCCAAAATTTGATCTTATAGCACCAGGAAGTACCAAAGTCACGTTGATATCAAAAGGTTTCAATTCAACCCTTAGTGCATCGGTCATGGCATGGACAGCAGCTTTGCTAGCACAATAAGAACCAGCCCATGGTGTTGGCACTTTCCCAACAATGCTTCCTATATTTACTATACACCCCTGTCGTCGTGCAGCCATGTAAGGCACGACGTGTTGAACCATTCTTAGTTGCCCCAATGTGTTGATTTCGTAAGCTTTCTTGATTGAATCGAGTGGAAGTTCAGCTAAAGGACCGGTGCTACCGACACCGGCGTTGTTGATCAAGATATCTATTCGACCATACTTGGATATCACGGCATTTATAGCCGTTGAGACACTCTCCTCCAACGATACGTCGAGTTCGAGTGTCTCAATTTTTGATGACTGCTGCAATTCTAACATGTCATGGACACGTTCAAAGATGTCGGAAGCGAAAACGTGACAATTTTGCTCGGCAAACGCCTTGCAATATTCATAACCAATTCCACCTTTGGCACATCCAGTGACAAGAACAACTTTACCGCCACTCATATTTAACATTGCTCTTTGGGTTTTTATTCAGTTTTACAGTATAAAAAGAGAGGGAGGATCAGATGATGATCTATGTTAATTCCGCCCATAATTCGAATATACTTTAGAGCATATCCCATTAGCTTAGCTAGCCGGCAAATTAATATTAGATTAGAACAAGTTTATCTACATTTGAAATAGTTGAGAATCTTGATTTATTTATTTTTCTTTACTTTGGACAAAGATAAAATTATAATGAATAAAATATATCAGTAAAGAAGAAACGGTACTAATTACTGCATAAATAAGGGTAAGGACTGGATGGACCACTAGGGCTATAAGGGCTAAACATACCTGAGCAGGGTACGATTGATGTAAGATTAACGATGCAAATGAATGGCATGCCTATCGAAAACATGTGATATTCACCACAACAAACAAAAAGCTTTGTGTGAATGTTCGTATCCTAGGAAACACCTAAAGAAAACAAAATGTAGAAAATAACTTGCTACCCCTCCTCCCCAACTTGAAAAATGTGTAATTTTTTCTTTTAAATATATAATAATTATGGATGGGTTACCAAAAAGAAAAAGGTGTAGTCTTGAATAGAATTTTTGTGTGGGATATGAAGAAATTTGAAAAATAGACTCCAAAATAAGGGAGGTGATGCAAGACGAGAGATGGAAAGGGTAAAATATTGTAAGACTTTAAAGAGTATAAAAAGCCAAGGAATGGTGCACTTTAATGAAGAGGGATGAAGGGGAATTGGTCCAGAATTCAGGTGGGAACACAAAATCCAAAACAAAATCTAAGCAAAGATCACAGCAAAAGGAGAAGAGGAGTCAACAGATAAAGCAGGTTAGAGATAGCAACTTAGCTGAGAACGACCAGAGAACGCTGTGGTGGCCTGCGTGTGAATGAGAACAAAAGGGGTTTGAGCTACTTGCTCTCTTTTGGAAGGAGAGAGACAGACCTATCCACACCATTAAAGTGCCTCTCGTTTAAAACCCATCTCAGGCCTTTCTGAAACACTTTAATTTCACAGTCTCTCTTTCTTTTTTTACTTACTCTCTCTCTCTCTCACACACACACACATACACACAAACAGAGACACAGAGGAGAGGAAAAAAAAATGTGTGTGTGTGTGGGTGAAATGTCATGGTCTATGGCATGTGTGTCTAGTCACATTCATCTCAGATTCTCTTGATCTATACATCCAACATGGCAATTCCCACACTGCAAATCTTGAAATTTTTTTTTTTTTTTCCCATTTTTTCCCCTTGGGAAAGAAATACAAGAGACAAAACTATATTTTTAATGAATCCATTTGCAATGGGAACAGGCCTGCTGTTGAGAGGAGGAAAGTCAGGAGACCTCATTGCAATTTTCATCTCATGCACAGAGAAGCTCCAAGAAAATGCAAGGAAAGCATGCAGCACCCCTAACTCAAAATATAACAAGTCATCCAAATGCAATCACAAATATAGCCACAATACTAGGACGATCCCCGCAGTTGTATAGAAAGTTTAAACATAGAAACTTCTGCTCAACACAAATCATTCACAATACATCCACAAAGTAGATATTGTAGGGTTCCTTTCCAAGAAGAATCTGAATATGTCATCCACCTTCTGCGATAATTGCTTTTCATGTCTGTTTAATTAAAACCTCTGATAGAGATTCATTTGCCATATACTGAGGCTTTCTCTTTCAAAGCTCCAAAAAAGAAACTATTGAATTTGGAAATACCACCATAGTGCATATAACAACAAGAGCATTTCATATTACACTGTCCTGAAAAGGACTTCTACCCAACTCATCTTACACTTTATCTAATACACAGAATTTAAAATGAAATTTCCATTAAAATCACTTAGAAAAAGAAAAAACTTCATAATTCCAATTTCACTTGATAATTACTTGAAACTGGAAGGAAAATAGAGAGAATTAACTACAGTTCACGAAGATCATCCAAGGACACAGATGACATCAGATTACATGATAAAGAAATTTAGAGTCATCTTTTCAGTATTGCCCAAGAAAGAATACTGAAACTTACTCCAATAAAGTCTTGCATATGGGTCTGACAGATTTTTAAAAGCCTGAGGTGTACTAGGGTTGTTTAACCCTACTCTCACCCTACTTTCTTAATCAGCAGTACCTTAATTATATTGGATTCAACTATTTACCCTGGATTGATGCATCTTGCAAAAGTTTTCTGATTTTGTCTTGCATCATATTTAGTTAAGAGTCTGGTCATTCACTTCTTAGTTCTAGGTTGTCCTTGGACCTTGGATTTTGGAGGATGAAGGGGTCATAGAAGATGATCAAACAACTTAAAAGAGAAGAGATGGAAAAAAATATCTTTTTTTTTAATCTCAAAGATTAGAAATGCAATAAAGGGGAAGGAAAAAAAAGGGGGTGGAGTCTCAGTTTGAAGGTTGACCAGCAGTATAAACATATACTTTTTTCAGACGCCCATTTTTTATATTATCATCAGCTAAACATAAGAAATAAAAGTAAAACACAAATCAACATACAAAGAAGATCGGTTCTCTCATTTGGCAAAGCTAGCAATGCTTGTATTCTCCAATAATTTGGATGCCTCATGGACCACAATTTGCATATTCTTATAAAGCATTGAACAACTAACAAATCTTCAATCAGCTAAAACCATTTCTCCAGACTAAACAACAAAAGCTGTAGGTAATGTTATTGACTTGTTATGTCCAAGCCATGCATGCAAGCTTTAAGTTGAATGAGTTTTATTTATAATTTGCTTCAAGCAACATTTCATTTTGATGGTATCTTCTTCTTTTTTTTTTTTTTTTTTTTTTTTTCTCCAAATGATGGAATTCAGAGAGTTGACCAAGTGCACCAGGACCTTATTGTAAGATCTCTAACTATGATACCACCATTAAAAAAGAAAAAAGAAAAACTGTCAGAAGACAAAAATTTGAAAATTTCTACAATAATGATCCAGAAATTTAATTATATAGAAAATGAGAAAACACTCCAGCAGTACATAAAAAACACTAGGAACTGAACAAAAAGGTAACTAATGTTGGTGTGACATGATTTTAGGTTATTAAGGAAAAAAAAAAACATGATTTTAGTTTACACTGCATCTTGGTTTCTACAAGCAGCTCAAAGAACAGAACACTTGTTAAATATCAAGAGCCAGCAGATAGAGAACTAGATAATGGTAGTTAACAATGAGGTAAATGTATTTTATACAAGATATGCAAAAGAATATTTTTCTTGGAAAAATGATACATCATTATAAGATGGTTTTCGATTATTCATTCATTGGGAACAAGTATATGCATTGCATATCTATATACAAAGGTTCACAAGATGGAGAATTCTAAAATAGATAATAACACTAGCAAGCAAACAGAAAAACCCGGATTTAAAAGTATGGTTTTAAGAAACTTTGCTGCAGATATCAAGTATGTCATCTAAGGGGGCATGATCACCTGTCCCTTCATCTTTTCGAGCATATATCAATTGCTTCCCTTTAAAGACAAACATCCCTCCCTAATATAGCAATAATATGGAGATATTGTGTAATTAATGAAAAAGCCTCAAGAAATTGATGGTTGATATTAAGCCATAGGAAAGGTGTCTAACCTGTTGCAAGACACCACTCCTACCATCTGGGGTGGCTTCAATGGTATAGTTCTTTACAGCATTTTTTAGTGATTCAAACCTTAGGAGAACCTTAGCCTGTCTTAAAATCCAATTTAGGGTTATGCTTCAATAAATATATGTATTCCAGAATAGATGAAAATGAAGAAAGGAAGATTACACTGGCAGGGTTAAAAAATGTCCGTCCAACACCATAATACAAGCCCAAAACATCATACGCCTGATATAAAGAGTCAGAAATTATGGTGAGACAAGGAGGAAACTTACATGACATTGTTAAAATGATTGCAGAAATTACCTCACGATTGGGGTCAGCATAGAGGCAATCCATTGGAAATGGTAACTGGCCAAACATATAAAATCATCAGAAGCAACAACCAACAACTCAAATGAAGAACCAACTATTACTAAATTGAAGAAGAAAATAATCATTTAAAATTGTAGTGGAAATTGCCAGAAAATGAAAAGGTCTGGTCACTCCTCTCGCGGAAAAATCTATCATATTTCAATCGATTCCTAAACTATAAACATGAGGAAATATTAGTGAATCAAAAGAGAAAAACATATGATCATACCCTCTCTGCAAGAATACGCGCTTTGTTTGGGGCACCAACACCAACAGCAATGAGCTTCACACCAGCAGAGTCAAATGTTTTTTTAACCCCATTCAGTGCTGAAGCAAGTTCCCAACTAAAAATCATATGCAATGAAATCCGTTAATGGGCTATTTGATCAGATACCAAACAGAAAGGAAGGGAGAAAATTGTTTGGCTTCCACTGTTTACCAGCAAGGACATCCAAAATGTCTTAATAGCGCAACGACTGCTATCCCCTGGTAAGAAAGAAAATAATTCTGAAAAAGCTTGCAAACTAGATAAAGAGTTTATAACAAAGCATCTTCTTTATTACCACTTCTCTTCTTCACGCCATGTGGCTAATATCCAAGAACAGAAGGCTTCTCATCACATTATCCCATCAAAATGTAGGAGGGGAGGAGGGGAAAAATTCAGAGATTAAATTTTAGTGATTCATAACCAGGCTATACAATAAAGTATCACACTTTCAGCAGCAGAAATTTTTCCAACTTACACAGCTCCCTATAATATGCCTTTGTTGGATTCATTTTAGCTAATTTAAGCATTAAACTTACTGATTTCACTATCTAAAAGTAGTAGCTTAGGCAGTCAAAACATAAATATTCTAGTGACTAATTCTTGATACACAAGAACCACAACGTAGCTATTACCATTAATTACAAAAATATCTATATAAATAATAAATCCAAATCCACGAACCAGTAGAGGAATAATCAAGAATAATCATTAACTATTCATCCAGTATGATCCATCACAAACTAACTAACCAATTTACTTAACTTAGTCATAACTCAATTAATTTAATTACAACATAAAAATACCTCATTTTGATCCCAGAGATCCTTAAACTTAACGGGCTCACCAGCAGCAGTGAAGATGCTAACATCGCCCAACACATTGCTAACATCCTCTGACACCACAGAAGATGCATTTGCCTTGATGAAAAATCTAACTGGTTTTCTGGGAGGCTTCAAGGAATGGACTGCACGATTGGAATTGAAGGAAAGTGAAGAATACTGGAGAGAGTACAGCAGTCTCTGAGATGATGATGACGGAGAAGAAAATCCAGAAAATTGAATCAGATTGAAAGCTCGAGAAGATAACATCGTCGCCATAGTTTCTTCTCTTTTGTGAGTTTTTTGCAGAAATTCTTGAACCAGAATAGTGGAATTTGAAGAAGCGGAGTATAGCGAAACAACAAAGTTAGGCAGTTAGGCAGTTCTGGTGATTATTTATTTATTTATTTATTTTTGTGTGTGTGGCGGGAGAAATATCTGAGTAAAATCGATACCGGTATCTGAAGTGGTCCAGATTACAAATTGGGCTATTTATTATAATAAAGCCCATATTTCCACCGTAATGGGCTAAAAGCCTGAGAGGCCTGTTTTATTACCTCGGCCCAAAAGTATGAGCTAAGTTGCTGGCCCAAACTCAAAAAAATACATTCACCCGAGTCCATGAGTCAGTGCCGCAACTGTGAATTTTACACCTAAAATCAACTATTTAGTATTATCTTCATTGTATCAAAAAGATATTTCGAGTTGAATATAGATACTTAGGCTCCTTTTTAATATCATTACATATTCACATATATTTTCAATGTGGGAGAATATATCCCAATTTTAGAGTCTCTTATAGCAATGAGGATATTGTATTATTAAAAATAAATCATTTTAGTCATAAAAAAATCTTGATTCTTGTAAATTTGAAATCCTTGCATTTGACTTAGCATAGAAGGGGAGGGGGGGGGGGTTTCTTAAATGGTTCATCTAACTTAATTCAATGCTGGCCTTACCTTTCCTTGTCTATAATAATTGCTGGAAATGGGACATTAATACAGATATTCCATACAACTTGTCCCCTTTTTCGTCGATACAGATAGTTTCCTCCTCCTCCACACCCCCCCCCTTTTTTACTCTTCTTCTGTGATTTCTATGTTTTAAGTTCTATCTAACATATTATACATACATACATACATACATACATATATATATATATATATATATATATATATATATATATTAACTTACATATGCAGGATCTTTGTCTAAAGAATTTGGATTCCATAGTAGCTAACTTAGTAGTATGATTATTTCACAATGCAAATCACCTTCACCCCTTTTATGTACATATACACACACACACACACACACACATATATATATATATATATTGTCTATGTCAAATAATAATAATTGAAAAGAAAAAATGCATTCCCATGCTGGTCCTTATGTAAACTATAAAACACCAAGAAATGGCCATGCCTAATAAAACAAAAAGTCCATTTCTTTTTCTTTCTTTCTTTTTTTTTTTTTTGGTTTTCCCTTAAATATATATATATTATATATATATATATATTTGAAGAGAAAATATACTTATTTCGCGATAAAATCATGATATTATATAAATGTGTGAATGATTTATTAAGGAGGTTTTTCCCAAAATGGCCCTACTTTTTAAAATCACCCCCCCCCCCCCCCCCCCCCCTCCCCCCCCCCTCCCTCTCCCTTCCTCCTCCCCCCCCTATAACCCAAGTATTTTTCCCCTTCCCCCTTCCCCCAAAAAAAAAAAAAAAAAAAAAAAAAAAAAAAAAAAAAAAAAAAAAAAAAAACCCTTCCCCCTCATTCTCTCTCCTCATCTTTCCATCCAAATTGACAGACCGTTTCTTTTATTTTTTTTCTTTTCTTTTCTTTTTTAGTTTCTTTTTTCCCCTCTCTCAAAAATTCTTCTCATTCTCCTCTTCCCCTATCCTTTCCTTTCATCCTCCAGAACAACCAAAAACCCTAGACCGCCGACACTAAATTGATCGCCGCCGCCCGCTCCATAGATAGTCCTCGCCGCTGAATCGATTGCCGCCGACGCCGATACTCCCCCCAATAGATCTACGCCAACGCTAAGGTATCAGAGGTAAGTGAGAATTGATTCTTTGAGTTGTCTTTCACAATATTACAGTATGAAATTAAAGAGCAGTCAAATTTGAATATGGAAGATATCAGATGGGATATATATAATTTTTATTCTTATCAAATGTGTGTTGTGTTTTGGAACTTTTGGAGGAAGAGAACAAATAAGGGTTTTTGATCTTGGATGGATATTGTTTAAGGAGATAAGATAGATAGATCGATTACGGAAAGCAAATTCTCAAATTGGCAGAAAACTCTGTGGGAATTTCGTTTGAGGTTTTTGTTGTTGTTGCTTTGTTCTTTGTTATTGGTTTTTGTTTCCTTCGCTTCTGTCTGCTGTGTTGTTTAGTTGTTAGGTGTTGTTGTTTCTTTTTCCTTTTCCAGATTGTTTTCCCTTTTCTAATTTTAATGGTATCCAAAAAAAAAAAAAAAAAAAGAAGAAAACTCGTGGGAATTGAATGCCAATGAAAAAAAATTAGAATTAATGAAGCAGTGGTAGTGGTAGCCTCATTGACTAGTCTTCTTCTTACACATGAGTAGTAGGACAGTGGTGAGATTCCTTTTAGAGATTAAATTTTATTTTGATTTGAATTGGGTGTGATTGCTTTTCCTCGGCAATTAGGAATAAAGCAAATTGATGTGATCTAAGTTTCTTCTTTCTTCTCCTTTTTTTTGTCACTTTGGTTTCCTTTTTTGTTTTTATCAACCATTACAAATAGGCAACTTGATAATAATAGTTCATCAAAACCCACATTTTTTTATTGGGAAACATGTTTACTTACTTGTGAGAATGTATTTCCTCAAGAGTGTGGGTAATAGTTAGTCCATTTCCCTCCCCAAAAATTAGAAAAGAAAATATTCATTCCCTTAGAATGAATTTATTATTAGAAAAGAAGCAGAACAGCAGCAGCAGCAACCCCTCTGCTAATTGATAATTGACAAAGCTAAAAAAAAAAATAAAAAAAAAAAAAGAAAAGAAAAGATAGAGATAATACTAAGTCAATAGCTATAATATATAAAACTAAACTAATAACATATCAAATTTTATATATTTCTTTTTAGTTATGTATTTTTTTTTAACATATACAACTAAACTAATAACATATCAAATTTTCTAATTCAATAACATGTAATTCAATACTTGAACGTCCGAATAACATATATTTTTTTATTTGATGTTTATGTAGATGACGAGTTCTAAGTAAATCCAGGTCCAATGAGTCCAGTTGTTTTGAATGAGCAAAATGAGCATAGGACATCTTTAATTAGGTGGTGAGAAAGAGCGATTAATAATGCATTAGGGTGAGGAGATTCGATTCTCGTTTTTTAAGAATTATAACAAAACGCTCCAACAGGGGAGGGAGTTGTTAGATATTGCTGGGTTTGGGGGAGTAGCACGCGTTGGGTACTTTGTAGTTGATCATAGTTTAGTTCATTGCACTTGTAGAAAGGTGGAGACAGAGACACATACATTTCACCTCTCATGCGGTGAGGTGACTATCACACTACAAGATATTGCATTGTTATGGGGTTTGCCTATTGATGGAGCGCCCATTATCGGGCCAAAAATTGTGGGTAATCTGAATATTTGCAAGATTTATGTGAGAGGCTTTTGGGTTTTAAGCCTAGAATGGATGAAATAACAGAAATAGAATGAGAAAGAGCCGCCTTAGATAGACATTTATCTTTGTGGGTTTTGTAAACCCCCAATGCATCCGAAGAACAATTAGTGCACAGACCACGCTCCTTAGCACTATTACTAATTGAAGGTTTATTATTCACGCCTATCGCACGGGTAATAGAATTAACCTTAGATATCTTAGTCACTGGTTTTTTAAACCCATGATTTTATTTTTTTGTTTTTGCCCTTCAAAATATGGATTTCCATTTCCATCGGAAAGAATACTAGAATCCCAAAAGAAATTTAGTCTAATTGGTTGCTCCAACAATGCCATCTAAAAAAAAAAAAAAAAATAAATATATTAAAAATTTCCATATATAATGTTTCTTTATAAACACAAATAAGAAACCATAAACCTAAATAAATCATCACCAAAAATCTAAATATAATACAATCAACCATAAATAATTAATATGTACAAGAAAAATTCATTAAAAATACAATAAAAGTCAAGATTTACCTAACTTGAGTCATAAAAAAAAAAAAAAAAATTAAAATAAGTCATATAAAGAGATAATATAATTATGTAATTAAATAAAATATTAAGATTTGTTAGTTATACTTACAATATGTGGTTGAAATTCCTTGGATAGATCTTGAGAGAGACAATTTTTGAAGAGAAATTTTGGGGAGAGAAATTTTGGGAAAGAAATTTTGGAGAGAGATTTTGAAAGAAAGTGAAGTTCAATTTGAGTTAAGGGGATCGAATTTTAAACTATGACTCATTCACGTATGAGTCATAGTATATATATATATATATATATATATATATATATATATATATATATATATATATATTAAATATAAATAAGAAAAAAAAAAAAAAGCATTATTTTTATAAGGAAAGGGGAGGAGAAAAAAAAAAGAAAAAAAAAAAAAAGAGAGAATTTTTTTTTTTTTTTTTTTGGGAGAAGATGAAATGACTCATTCACAAAAAAAAAAAAAAAAAAAAAAAAAAAAACATTTTTTAGTGATTTTTTAAAAATGGGCCATTTTGGGAAACTTTATTAAGGGATAAAAACTTTTATTATCACATTGTAACTGTAAATTATGCTATCACTAGAGTTAAATGATATTTTAATCTTTTAAATTTAAAGATGTATTAATTTCAATATTTTTCAAAATTTGGGTAGGATTTTATCTGTGACAAGTAATATATATATATTTAAGAGGAAGTACTATAAAAAATTGGGGAGTTAGTGAAAGGACAAAATAGAGACTAGAGAGAGAGAGATACATTGCATAGTTACCATTTTTCGTGTAAGAAAATGAATGTTGCCGACGGAGCTGATTTTTGTTACGGGGAAACAATGTCGCCAAAGGGGTTGCTTTCTTAGCCGCCGCCGCCGCCGCAAAGATGCATGCACATGCAGCCTCACCGATCCCCTGCCCAATCACAATTATACGGAAACAATCATATAAAAAATATATATATATATATATATATATATATATATATATATAGAGAGAGAGAGAGAGAGGTGGAAGAACAATGTATTTCTCTTGGTAATTGAAATTCCATTATTTGTGATTTTATTAGTAGTAGTAGTGTTCAATAATGTTTGATTGGTCCTTAGCAAGGATGTTAAGTTTTAAATGAGTGAATATGATATTTTATCTCATATTGAAATGAAAAATGAATGTGTAATGATTTATAAGAATGAGCTTAGATACTCATAGTCAACATGAAGTATCTTTTTTAGTGTAGTAATGACAATATCAAATAGTTAATATTAATTATAAGGACTATAGTTACGACACGGACAAAGACGAAAATTAAGACATTAGAATTGTACAAGTTGGTAATGTAATGTATATAGTTGGCAGTTGCAATTCAAAGGTTTAATTAATGATGTGTTTTTTTTTCATTGGACATTAATTGGTATTTTGGTCGATACAATGTGCCATGTTTTTTTCTTTTTTTTCCTTTTTTAATTCTTATGAAATTCAATAGTCATTGGCATTAACTTCAAGAAGATCTTGCGGTTGTTAGAGGTATGAAAATCTTGGCAAGGACCATACCCCTTTTTTATTATTATTATGATCATTTATATTTGTAATGTTTTATCTATAATCCCTCCATATAAAATTGATAAATTTCCCAAAACAGATAATATTTTCCTATGTATAATTGTTTTGTAAAAACATTATCTAAGTATATAATATGATATATAATAATAAATATAAAGAATTAAATTGAATTTTTAAAAAAATAACAAGTTTGGTAAGATATTTTATATGGAAAAGAAACAGAACATTTTGGCAAGAATTTATTTTGAGGTTCAAAATTCTTGTATTCATTTGACAAAAAAAGAGAACGAGGTTTCGGTCACGAGGGGTAGAGGTGGACCATTTCATCGCATCGCCCGGACCACAATATATGTAATTAAAAAAAAAATTATATTGTAATATACGGTCTCACATTTAAAATATATATATATATATATATATGAATATATCATAAAATATATGAATAAATTTAAGTATTAATTGTTAATTCGAAATATCATAATTTATCATATCATAGACTCATAGTATATAAGCATCAAGTCCTGATTGTTAGTATCATAATGATTAACTAGTCTTACTAAACTATGGAAGTAAATGTAATATCATATGTAGTGACACATGTGATATCCGTCCAACATCGAAATGAAAAGTGAATATATAATGTTATATAAAAATTAGTCTAGATAACTATAATCAATTTATGATTGTATCTTTTTAGTACAATAAGCACTTATCTATAGAATCCGGATCGTTCACTTTTTGTCTGATAACAAAGACTCTTACTCACAAAAATATATATTTTAGTAGAAGAGAGTTTTAATTTGACTACTAACTCTTTTGAATTATTGAGTAGGTGGATTCCCCATGAATAATAATAATAATATTTTTTTTGGTAAATGAATATTCATTAAAAAAAAAAAATTACACATAAATGAATGAATAATCATCATTTATGGTAACAGAAAATATCCAACCTAAAAAGGTGGGGATAACAAGACTCATCCTAAAAAAATTAGGAGAGTCAAAAACAAAAAACAAACAAAAACAACAACACAACTATTATATTTATATTCATAGCGTTTTGATCACCGATCATTAATAATAATAATAATGGACATTCTGTCAAATGGGTTGTGATCGAATAGTCAGCATTCATACTCCCAACCTAAAAGTTGGAGGTTCGACACTCAATTCAACTATAGTGCTCCGGTTTCAAACCAAATAATGAACATTCTAAATTCTAGGGCTTAGATTAAAAAGGGAAGGTTTGTCTTTGGCAAATAAAAGCTCCACCCAACTTGTTTTTGTCGCCTTCTCTCTTCTTCCTTTTTACCATTCAAGGAAAAATCTTTGGGGTGATGACACCAAGACCACACATAGTTGCCTCCCATTCATCTCCCTAATAAATTTTTTTTTTTTTTTTTTAAGATTTAAAAAAAAGAAAGAAATTGTTTATTTTATTTTACATCTTTTACCCCTTTTACCTTTTTATCATCATTTTGTAGACTCTCTAAAAAGTAAAAAGTGAAAGAAGAGTAAATTGTAAAGCATTTACTTTCATCATGTCAAATGTAAAATATAGTGACAAGATAGTCTAACTAAATTTTGTAAGTCCAAATCTTTTTTCAAGATTTTAAAATATATATATTATGATAAGATAAAGAGAAATTTAATTAGTATTAATTTTACTTATAATATTAAAAATTATATCACAAGAAAAAGTACAAAAGCATGAAGATTACACAAATTTGGTCCGGTGTCCTATACAAAGAAAGATGTGTTTACTTTTACAAAAGGTATAAATGTCTCTCACTCTCTCCAAATAAAAAAATGAAAAAAAAAATATTATAAAAAGTTCAACGATGTTGTTGTTTTAACTCATTTTAAAAAAATATTACGGGTTTAAAATGTATTATTAAGTGAAGAGATTCACGTATCTATTTAATAACCTATCTTAAGCAGACGATATGAGATTTTAGGTCACAATAATGGAGATTAAATTTTGTAGAGAAGGGGTAAAGACACTTGTGAGTCATCTACAACTCTGTTTCTCCACATGTGAAATCAAACCTAAATCTACGTGGTAAATCCTTCTTTATTTTCTTGGGAAGATTTCAACAAATGTTATACACAATGATCTTTGTAAAGGAAACTTTTTGGGGAAAAAAATTTTAATTTTTAAATTGATTGTACTTATGGACTCTTTTACAAATCACATGTTACATAATAATTTTCTTGCAATTATCATTTTCGAGCCTAATATGTTTGGCATCTTGAAAGAAAATATATATATATATATATATGTATATACAACTATTTCGATTAACTAATATAAAACATCATTTAATATCTAAAGTTACTATTTTCATTAACTCATATTTGTTCTATAGAATCTAAATCTTATTTAAAAAAAAAAAGAAAAAGAAAAAGAAAATGTTACTCTAACTTTTATAAAATGCTTACAATGAAAATTGAACTAACACTTTTAAAAGATATATATAAAACTTGACTCATATTTTATTTATTTATTTATAGTGATGATATCCAGTTTTTACAATAATGGTGTCCGACCCCCGCCTCTTTTGGGCAAGGAGAGTATTTAGGGCTGCCGCTAACCTGATCACAAACACTTAACAACTTGATTCATATTTTATTGTAACTTGACAGACTCATAAATTATCAAAGTGTGATGCAAAAGTACTTTAACAAATTTGAGTCCATAAAAGAAGATATATATTGTCAAGAATAAGAGTACAGAAATGACAGTTTAAATAGAGGGGAAAAAAAAAAAAAAAGGAAAATGCATTTAAAAAAGAAAAGTTTCACAAAACGACAATATCTTTTTATGTTCAAAAAAATGTAAGGTGAGAAAAGAAAGGAAGTACTTATTTCATATTTTCAGTGAGCTTTGTGACAAAACTAGAGAGGAAAAAATAACTACCATAATAATAATAATAATGGACGGAGAAAGCAAAGTATGATCTCTGTCTTGACTACGGAAAAGGGAAGATCTTTTTTTTCTTCTTGATTATAGGGAAAAAGGACCTTAATTTATATATATATATATATATATTATAGAATCAATTAAATCTGAATATTCTTTATTGCCTTTGAATTTTTATGCAATGGGAGCCACCCTCAAAATTGAATAATTTGCAATAATAAAAATATAAATTTATTGTATATTTCGATAGTTATACAAATAAAAAAAAAATTAATATTCATATTCATCCATATTTCGTAAATTAATATATATGAAAGAAACCAAAGTGAGGTTTTTGCCACGTAGATAAGATGGTTTGAGGTAAACACAATACGTTGACTATGTTGGGACCCACTTTGGTCAATTCAGCCTCGATTAGCAAGTAGAGGAGTCAAGCAAGTGATATGATTCTGATATACCAATACGCTCTAATACAAAAGTATTAAATGACTCTAGAAGGTGGTTGAAAAATAGTATTATACACGCCCTCAACGCACTATTGGACTCAACCCTCACATATAAACGTTAATACATGCACAATACACTACAAGATATCCATTATGCAATTTTTCATTCATAAGTATTGAGAGAATATTCTCCACTTCCAGATGACACATTAAAGAACACTAAGAAACATTCTTGTGGGTTCTTAATACTTTGAGAAGATTCTCATAATTCATTACTAACTTTGACTGTTAAAGGGCCAAAATCGAGAATACCATCTTACACGTGTCATTTTTGTAGGCTATTTGGCATTTCAATGGAGCCTTCTCACTTTCTGTCACACACAAAGAAACTGTTCTCAATCAATATATATATATATATATATATATATATATATACTAGTTCTATTATATATAGAACTAGTTATAATTAATAATGAACTTATCTTTTTGAATTTGATTTTAAGTTGCCATGTTACTCTAAAACTTTTTGACCAACAAGCACTGATTGAGGACAACTCGATCGTATATAAATATTTTTCGACTTTTTTGACGGATATATTGGTCGGATTATTACATATTTAAGTACATATATAATAATTATATTATTATTCGAGGAGAAAAAAAAAAGAAAAGAAAAGAAAAGTTGATTGAAAAATATTATTCTCACAAAGGTACGTCTTAAATTGTAAATGCCGAACAGATTTTTATACATGTCTATATGAATAAAGGTTTAGGCATAAAGGGCATCAGATGTTAAAAGGTGGTAGTTTTCCAGTCATATATATATATATATATATAATTTTTTTTTTTTTTCCCCTCTCTTTTCTTCTGGTTATTTGGGGGCTAAGAATTATTTAATTGATTTTCCTTTTTTTGAATATATCAAAAAGTGAAAATTTCTGATCTCATCCTTTTTATCTAAATCAAACACCTTTGATATCAAAGAAAGGCTTCATTGACTATTAAATTATCAAGCAAAGAAATAAAAAAGGAAAAAGATGTCCATTATCAATTTGTGATTTTTTTAAATTTTTTATGTGATACTCATTTAATATCGAATAAGAATATATAATGATATATAAAAATAAGTTTAGATACTTAATTAATTCGAGATATTTTGATTTCAAATCTATAGTTGTAGTACGAGACCAGATCGGATAGCCAGTTCAAATTATAGAAACTAAGTATTACCCCACATGTGCGAGAGTCACCTCTAGAATTTCGGACGTCTCCTAATTAATTTTAGACTCATGTCAATTATATTCAATTAGGTCTTAGTGAGACCCTAAACCTTAAGAAGGTGTATGCTCGTCCCACATCAAAATTACATAAAAATATGATATTGAAGAATAAATTTAAATACTCATAATCAAATTAATATATTCTTTTAAATTACTTTTTCTAAAAAAAATTATAATAATATTAAAAAAATAGAATAGATGGAAATAGATGTAACCGTATGAAAGCAACTTTGTTGAGGAATCTTGTGGAGGTAGGAATGAATGAGGAGCTTATGATATGGAATTACGACATCTTTCTTCTCTGCTCTTTCTCTGTTTGAGAAGATTTGACATTTGAGACAACAGTTTTGCTTAGCGAAGAAATATAATTAGAAGATAAGCAAAGCTTCTGTCCCTAGGAGAAAAAAAAAAGGAAAAACCTCAAAGAAAGAAAAAAAAAAATCCCTTGTTGGGGAACAAAAGTAAATAAATTTGGGCTAACATGTCCGAGATGCGGACATAGTCTTTGGTACTACTCCTAGTCCTAGCTTTGTCTTTGTCTTCTCACATCTTATCTCTACCCTCTCTCTCTCCTGTGCCCCATTATTATTAATTTCTTGATTTCTTTTTCTTGTTTTTTATTGGTTTCTTGAAAATCAGCTTTCTTCAATCTTAACTGAGCCTCCCTCTTTCACTTTCTTTCGTTTTCGGATTGCTTTTTTTGGTTCAACTTATGATATGATATGCTCCGGGGAGATTTTACTTTATAGGGTAGTGGTGGTAGTGGTGAAGGATAGTTTTCTGGGATGGATTTAGGGGTAATAACCACAGAAGGGGTTGGGGAAGCTCAAGCTGGTACTTCCATTAATGCTGTTGGTTCAGACCCATTTGGGATTAACATTTCTAAGAGTATAGGATCTGGGCTTCTCAAACAACAGAGATCTGGTACTTCTTTGCAGGATTGTTGGAGGGCTAGTAAGTTGCCCAGACCTAATGAATTCGGGGGCAGCTTCTTTTCTCAAAACCAAAATCCTACTACTTTGCTGAGATCTGGTTCCATGATTCCCACCAGCAATGGACAAACTATGATCAGTTTCTCTTCTCATTCACAAACCCCTCTTTTCCTTGAGGAAGATGGTGTAAAAACCTCTGCTTTTCCTTTCTTTCTTAGCCCTTCTCAGGACCAGCAACTTAGCTCAAAAACTTCAGGTATTAATTAATAAATGATGATCCCTTTTGTTAGTTTGTTTTTGGAGGGGTTGCCATTTTATAAAGTGGGTCATTGGAGATTAGATTCTTGTTTGGTTTGGCAATTAATTTGTAAAGATTACTGGTTTTGTTTTTGTTAATGATGTTCCTATGTGTTTTTATTTCCTAGGACAGGGTAAAGGGTCTTTTCATGGGCTTCTTCTCTTATCCCCCCTTCTCCCCCTTTCTCCCCACTTCCATATTTAATTTTCTTTTTCTTTTTTTTCTCAATGTCTTGTCAAGAAAAAGAAAAAGTTTTCTTTTGTGTTTATTAAATTAGTTTTTCCTGTACTTTTTAGAATATCTTTTGTTCTTTTTTCTTTGGTTTCTGTAAAATTTCCTCATCCCCATTGGTAGTCCGTGAGGTTTGATGAAACGGTGAAAAAAGGGGCGTCAAATGTTAAAGCACAAACCGGCCTACTACTGTGCTCTCCATCTATGCTATGTTTTTTTTCTCCTTTCCAACTCATTTTCTCAATGTCTATTACTTCTTTAAAGTTTAGCCTTATTTTTTTTTTCATTCTTATTGGCTGAATCTGGATATCCACTGTGCTGTTTAGCTCGCATCATCATTTAGGCAAATCTATGCTAACCTCACTTTTCCGGGGAGGTGAATTTATTAGGATATTTGGCATTCTTTTTCTTGTTTTCTGATTTTATAGCTATAAAGTTGCTGTCTTTCATGGATATCTCACGTTAAATTTTGGTTTTTTTTTTCTTGATTGAGGTTATGCCACAGAAAAAGCAGCAGAAGCTATACGAGGGCCATTTGCCAGGTTTAGAGGTCCATTCACTCCCTCACAATGGATGGAGCTGGAACATCAAGCGTTGATATATAAGCACATTTTGGCCAACGTTCCAGTTCCTTCACACTTGCTCATCCCTCTGAAGAAATCGTTCAACCCTTATGCTTTTACTGGCTTTTCCTCTGGATCCTATGGCTCCAGTTCATGTAAGTTTCCTCTCCGATTCTTGCTTGCATGAGAAAACCAGTCATTTGTCTGCTGTATCAGTAGTTCTTGTCCTCCTTTGGTTTGGCAAATAAGTTAACTTAGTCAGTTACGGTATGGGATTAGTTGAGACAAAACTCAAAAGTTAGACGTTTCTTTTCACTCATTTGGCACCTAATGCTTGGGATCTCTGACTTGTTTTTTTTTTTTTTTTTTTTTCATTTTGAATGCTGTAATCTTAAGAGGTCTCTGAACCGTTGCTTATTATGTCCATAGATTCATTCCATGAAACTGATTTTTCTTACTTTTGGTGCTAGTAGTGGGATGGGGTTCTTTCCATCTAGGCTTTGCTGGCAGCACTGATCCTGAGCCCGGGAGGTGTCGTCGAACTGATGGAAAGAAATGGCGGTGTTCAAGAGATGCTGTTCCTGATCAGAAATACTGTGAAAGGCACATCAACAGAGGCCGTCATCGTTCAAGAAAGCCTGTGGAAGGCCAGACTGGCCATGCTGTTTCTGGATCCACTGCTCCAAAGGTGGCACCGAATGCTTCATCTTCTTCAGCATCGGTGATGTCCAGCAGCAATGTATCCAATTGTCTTGGTGCTGTGCAGCACCAGTTCAAGAATATGCAGCCTGGTGCTGCTACTAATACAGCCAATGAACATCTTGTCAGCAGGTAAAAATCATGCACTAATTTCTTCTAATTAATATGCTTACCTTCTCTGTTTTCTCTGTTAATTGGTATGAAAAGTTTCTTACTTTTGTTTCTTGTCTTTACCAAAAAGTAGACTTGTTGCTTCATTATTACATTGCTGAATGGGATTGTTCCTTAGTAAAGGAAAGGAGATTCCTTCTCTAGGAGGATTTCATAATGAATCACATGTGCAGTATGTGTAGTTTTGAGTTTACCATTTCGAAAGGGTTTTTGCTGACTTTTTCTCTTGGGAAATTGTGGGAATCATTTCTTTCATTGTGTTTGGTTCCTTCCCTTCCCTTCTCTTTACTCACAAGTTTCATTTTTTTAATGATTCTGCCCCAACTAAACAAATGCTTGTACATTTTTGGCTAGAATGCAAGATCTTCAGGGCCAGGGCATCTCCATGCTCGGAGATGCTATGAATTTGAAGTCTAAAGACTCATCATTCTCTTCTCAAAAGCCACATGGTCTACTCGGAGGATCCACTCAGTCAGAATTTGGGATTGTTTCCCCTCATTCCCTCCTGAATCCTTCACAAAAGACTTCCAGAATGAACTCCAGTTTCAACGAACAAGACGTGCATGGACAGCATCCTCTGCGCCACTTTATTGATAATTGGCCGAAAGACCATTCTGATCGTGGCTCAGTTACTTGGCCTGAAGAACTGAAGTCAGATTGGACTCAGCTGTCTATGTCTATCCCAATGTCTTCATCCGAATTCTCATCATCTTCAAATTCACCTCGACAAGAGAAAACTACACTTTCACCTCTAAGGTTAGCTCGAGAAATCGACCATATCCAAATGGGTTTGAGCGTGAATAATAATGACCTAAGCGAACAAAACCAAAAGCAGCAGCAGCAGCATTCAAATTGGTTGCCAGTTTCATGGGGTAGTAGTAATTCTTCATCACTTGGAGGACCATTAGGAGAGGTACTGAACAGCACCACTTACAGTAGTGTGGTGGGAGGTTCCAAGAATTCATCATCAGCCCTGAACCTGATGACAGAAGTGTGGGGTGGTGATGGTAGTAGCCCTCAAATGGGATGTTCTCCGACAGGTGTGTTGCAGAAATCTACTTTTGTATCTCTTTCAAACAGTAGTTCAGGAAGCAGTCCAAGAGGTGACAATAATAATAACAATAAGAAAGCTCCCAAGAATGCCAGTCTCTGTGATGAGATTCTTGCAAGTTCTGCATCAATCCCATCCATATGAGAAGAGAAATGACCAGACATGGTGGGATTATTACTATTACTATTACTATTACATGAAAAATGGGACTGTTTGGGGGAAAGTTTGTTGTGTCCCTCGTTAGTCAGTCTTGCAAAAAAAGAAAGTTTCCTTTTTTTTTTGTTTTTTTGTTTTAATATTAATTATGGTCTGCTGCAATTGTTTTGTTCCATGCAAAGACTTGTTAAGGCTCTTCTTCAGGTTGTGGTGTAACAGTTTCTAATGTATGATTTTAACTATAAAACTTACATTACATTTCGACTTCATTTTAGTTTGTTTGTTCCAAACTAATCTTTGTCTTATGGTTCGCTTGCTTCAATGGAGCATTGTTGTTTTTAGGATTGGAGAAGAAGGTTCCATCATAACAGCATGTGTTTTGCTTTGCAGACATTACAACTTACGAGGGGAAGAGAAAGAGAGACCCCTCCACCCCCACCCCCCAATACCCAATACCCAATACCCACACCTCTCGCTGCCCCTAAATCCTGCCCTGTACCTAAGCTAATCCTTGAAAAATGCTTGAATGGACCTGCCTCTTCTGCTGGACTGCAGAAAGCCAACAAAACCACAAGTGAAGTAATTGTTTTTTGGGTATAAGTTCAAAGAGTGATTAGTGTTTTTCACTTTTATTCTTCTTCGGCATGCATGTATATACATACATGTATATATATATATATGTATATGTATGGTACAATCATCATTTCTTTGAAGGGTTGTTTTCCAATTGACTAGAGGTGAAAGCTTGTTGTGTCAGTAAAAGAAAATTTGATCCTTATCCATTTTATGACCGGTAAGGTAAATTCTGTTATTCCAAAACCAATGGACCGGTGTGTTCCGATGTCAAATTGAACTGGTTGAACCACACCTTTCTCCATTTTAAAATCTTTTTCTTATTCCTTCCCAAGCTTCAAATAAGGCCAAATTATTTACAACGTTAAAACCAGCTTCTCTCAATTTCTTCCATTAATTATTTCAAATTTTCTCGATATCTTATAACCATCTGCCTCTACTTGGATTTAATTGTCTCAGATAAAAAAACTCATCCCATTCTTGACAATAGATAATAAAAATTAAACATATTCATATAAAATTTTAAGAGAGAATTTTGAAAAATATTTCAGGGTAAAAAAGATCATAAGAAAAAGGAAAACTTTTTAAAAATTGAGACTTTTTGAGGATGGAGATAGATAGCATCAAAATGGGGCGATTGCTCAGATTCTATGGGTGTAAATATGAGTCTGTCATGCCTTTAAGCATTCAGAACGAGGAATTATATTATAATCACTGCAAATTTACCCCCATTTTGTTCACCTATCTATCTCCGATCCATCGTTAATCTCCAAATAAGCAACGATTAGTTTAAAAAAAAAGAGGCTCAGACACGCACAAATAGGTCATCAAAACAAGCAACAGCCATGGAAAAGGTCGTAAACTCAGTATCGAGAAATGATTGCAATCTTCATCGCCCCGATTAATAACGATTGCGAGAAGAAGAAAGCAATTAGGGCAAAAAAATAAAAAAAAAATAAAAGAATCAAACTTGTGTAGAATGCAATACGAGAAGCTCCAGAAGAGGTTCTTAAAGATCTCCTCCAGGAATTGATCCTTAGATATTCTGAGTTAATCTGTGTGGATATATAAAGGAAGAACAAAAACCCTAATTCCTCGCTACTGCGGTTAGTGCTGACCTACTGGGCTTTTCTAAAACTGCTAAGAGATCCAATGGGCTGAGAGATTTCATCCCAATCAACACACCAATTTTTAAGCCTATTTATTCTCAAACTAGTAAGCCCCAAACAAAAAAAAAAAAAAAAAAAAAGAAAAAGAAAGAAAGAAAGAAAGAGGAGGAGCATTCATTAATTACAAAAGAGGTGAACCACAACCTCTTGATCAAAATAGGAGCTTGATTTCTTTTAAATAAAGTCTCAAATTTGTATAGAGAAATAAGTGTTAAAGAGAAGAGATTTTTTCGAAAAAGGATTTGACACAGTATAGTTCTAGATTAGTCGAAAATGAGTTTTAAAGAGAAGTTTCTCTACCAATTGTTGGTTGGCTCAGTGGCGCATGAGGTGAGCTTGGTAGAGAAAACCACGGTTCGATCCCCCACAATTGGGATTGGGAGGAGTTTAAAATCGTAATCCTTGGACCCGCTCCGAATTCGGATTAGTCGACCCGTGTGGGTTCGGATACAGGATGCTTAAGAAAAAAAAAAAAAAAAAAAAAAGAAGAGAAGTTTCTCTTAAAAAATGGTCACATACAACTTGATTCTAAATTAGTCGGAAATGAATGTTAAGGAGAGTTTTCTCAAAAAAAAAAAAAATGTTTGACCCAACTTGATTTTTAGATTAATCGGAGCCTAAATGACTGGAAGGTTAAAATAAAAAAATGAAAAAAAATTCTTCCTATCAATATCTTAAGCTAAAATGGGAAAAAAAGTTTAACCAGAGGTAGTAAGAATGTAATTTGGGTCTAACTATCAATTTCTAGAGGGTCATTTTTAACTCAATTCTTATTTTGACAAAAAGAGAATTTTTTTTGTTCTTTCACCATCCCACCTAATGAAGGAAATTGTATGTAGGATTATTGGGTTACCAGCCCCAACCAAAGTCTAAAACAAAATCATGATGTAGGAATAAAACCAATTACAGGGTTTGCACATATATATAGAAGCAGTTAAGTGTTGTATAACAATCACAAACCAGCTTATTCATGCAATAAAACAAAAACAAAAATTAGAGAGCAAAAACTTAATTCTCAAGCCAACCCCTAACCAATGATTGCATGTCCATATACAACTTCAAGACATCACAAACTCTAAAGTGCAAATGAGAGGGTAAATAGTTATGAGGTTGAGGATTTGAATCATAATTTATGTATGTATTGCTTAAAATTTGATGTTAGAGTTTCCTCTTAAAAGGAACTAACTCGTCTCAAATTGAGATTAGTCCGGTGCCCTCCTTCCCATAAACTGGTAAGAAACTCATAACTTTAAGTGAAGAGAACATTCTCTTGCAATGAGGCCAACCCTCTCGAACAGGGATTAGTAAAAAAGTAAAAAACTTTTTTAAATTTAAATGAAATTGCAGGTTTAAACTTATATTCATGTATGCGACTATTTAAAATGCAAGCCGTCCAAAAAAAAAATGCTAGTCTAGCATTGTCAATATTCAAAGTTTCTTTTTGTGTTTTGAAAAACAAAGGTAGATTGGTATTTCCACTCAAGGGTGATTCAAGAACTATTTTTTGACTTGGGTAGGAAAGATTAACAAATTTCTTTTTCTACATTAGAATATTGTCATTTTTTTACGCTAATGTATCTTCACCAACCGGGGTTTTTTCTCTGTTCAAAACAGTCATCAATGAAAGAAAGAAACTTTGTTTATCAATGGAGTTTCATTTGGACCGTTCCTCTTCCTGTTTTTGGTAAAATTATGCATCTTGAATCTTGATTTTCATTTCTGACCAGCTAATTAAACCATATTTATGGATCTAAAAAAAAACATAAGAAATGAAACATCTTGTAATTCACGTTTTGGTTTCTTAGTCTGAAGGAATTTGCCATTAGTACGTTCCTAGTACGTACAAATTATTGTCAGGACATTAACTAACATGAACACACTATAAAATTAACTCTCTTTATCGATTTAAATTTTTATAGTAAGAGATAATTTACTTTAATTTAATATAGTATCGGAGGAAGAGATCTATGTTCGAATATCTACTATTGCTCATATTTATTAATTATTATGCACTTATTAAGCTCTATTAAAAAAATTGTCTAAGTACTCAAGATATACTTATAATACAATGAGCTTACGGGTTCAAATCATAACAATATTAGAACGATTAGTCATTTCATACCATAAGAAGATTAAATGTTACACCATATGGGTCGAAGTAGAATCGCCAAGATGAGGGTGTATAAATAGTGAGATTCCACATGCTTAATCTTCAAACTCTCTCTCAAAACATGGCTAACAAGAAGACGACTCGATCTCAAAGTATTATTCCTTTCTCATGGGAAGAAAAGCCAGGAATTTCCAAGTTCAACAACTATAACAACATGCCCTGCAGCAACCAAAACGCCGTCGACGACCGGCCTCTACAGAAATCGCAGCCACCACCAACTAATTATTATAGCTCTCCAGTTACTAATGCAGCTTATTACAGTACGAAGATTTCACAGCCGCCGCCGTGTGGTAGTGGTGGTAAGACTCATCATCAAAACAGAAGTAGTAAAGGTCTATGGTGGCGGCACTTGGACGATCCTTTTACTGCGGCAATGAAGGAATGCACCAAAAATATCAAACACTACGGGTTGCCCAGTGAAGGGAAAATATGCATTGCATCCAACGGGTTCAGCTGGAACAAAAAGATTGTTTTTTCCTGCAAGAAATCTTCATCTTGTGATGTAAGAGAAAATAATTTAGTAAGACTGGGCTCTTGTAATAATAAGCTTCCTCCTATACCCTGCAGAGAGAGGAAAAAAAAGATGAATACTTTAATTGCTGAGGTAAATTCTTGAACAGAAATTAAAACGTGTCAATTTAATTTTTTTTCTAGAGAGTTGTAAGTTGGATGTGAAATCTCAGAACATTTTTCTTGCTTAGGCGTTTTCAGTGAATAAAATATTTGATTGTTCTTGATAATGATGATATAATACGCAGGATTTTCTCGTACTCAAACTAATTGTAATATGAAAATTTAATTAATAAAAAAATATACAAATTAAAGGACAATTACTAAAGATAATTACTGTTACCACTCTGGACGCTGCGCAGTCAAATTTCTGTCAACGAAATTGACACGTAGACATCGCATTTCATTGCTATGTCAGCTTGAGTTCGGGGAAACCGACCCGAGTCCGCATTCATGGTCAATATAGGAATTTTCAGTAAAACAGGGTTCTTTGGCTTTTTTGAGAATACGAAACCTTTCGTTCTCTTGTAGCTTTCTGCCGGAATTTCCTATGTAGGGTAATAAGTTTATCAAATAAACCAACTTATTGCGAGTAAAATGGCTTCTCCTGCATCCATTTCATTTAACAACGTTGGGAATCTCCAAGGTTTTTCTTCCAAAACCTCAAAAACAAGGCCTTTGCTGGCTTCAGATTTCTTGGTTCAAAAGTTTTGTACATTGAGCATCCGTTCTAGAAAGGAACAGGCTTACATGGTGAGCTGATAATTTTTTTTGTTGTTCTTGGATTATTGTTTTTGTGTTGGAGTTTCTTTAAATTTCTGTCTTGTTTTGATTTTCGTATCTAAGATTCTTTCTTTTCTTGCTGATTCTTTGTTAGTTGTATGTGGGAAAGTTGGTGTTTAGTGTATGCAATTTAAATGATGAAAACTTAGGCTGGCCACTTGGCATTTCCTTTTGTTTTCTAGGCTGGTCTGATTTTCTGCTCTAATAAATCAAGGATTTGGACTTAATATAGCAAACCAACAATGGCACTAGCAGGGATTTTTGGGGGTGGCGCAGTATCCATGATTACATGATTAGAATACCCTGGTGATCAGTTGGCTATGAATGCTTTAATGGTAGTAACTTGTTAACAAGATTAACATAGGGAAAGCATAAAGATACAGCTTCATGAGCTGGTTGTCTTCTTGGAGAGTTTGTGAATAGGGATGCAGCTCATGGTACTTTTTAAGAAGAATTTCATTGAGGTAGAATAGGGAGAATGTATTTTCAGTTGAAATGCTTGATGGTATGATAAGCACAAGTTCTTGTATCTTTTTCCTGATTTTAGTCTGGATGTTGTTCATATTCTTCTTGTGCTAACAGATTGGTAGTTTTTCACTTTTGAGCATAGTGTTCTTCTCTGTGTACCTGCTTGTCTTAACCAATTGTTGTTCTTATGATATAGGTGTGACACCACTAGATAATAAGCCAGTGTTGTTATTTCCACTTAGCTATTTTATTTCCCACAAACCTCAGCTATTCAATATTTAACAGATTGGTTGGTTCCAAAAAATCACCTCAAGAGCTTTCGGTATATATTTATAACAGATTTAACTCATCCAAAATAAATATGAAAATATACTTTTTTTCTTTTACTACCTAATCTCCTGATTCTTCTGTCATAGGAACTTACCAATCTGGTTATATTAATTTGCAAATTGCCACATCTAATTGTAGCTTGTTTCCCAGACTCCTGGCGAAAAATGTTGCCGATGCCTAATATGATTGATTACTGCAAAGCATCAAAAACCTATATTTGTTTTTTTTAAGACTCCTGCCTCTGTTAGCATGAAATGCTTGATCTCCAGCATTATGAAATTTTTTGTGGCATAATTTTGATTTTTTACTTGCCTACCAGAGACTGGAATATTGATTGAATTATTGCCAATTCATAAAATGTAGTTAATTGACTGACTTCGTTTGATCATTTATGATCTATGGAATATCTTAAACTTGTTTATATTTTATTCTTATTTTTACTTCTATCAGACTGTTAGACTGGATAACCTTTGGGTTTCCTTTGGTGCTATTGCTGTACTCTGTCTTAGTTATCTGTTTTAATGAATAAACCATATAATGGTCTTGAGATTGTTTCCTGTCATTACATACATTATGAATCTTAACTTTCTCTTTCCCCCCACCCTCACCTACTCTGCAAAAAGAGAGAGAGAAAAAAAAAAAAAAAATACTCCATGAGCATGACAATGGATTCTAATATTTTATGTGCTCTCATATTTCCTCTCAGATGCCACTTCTTAGCTTTCATGGCACAGGCTGGAATTTTCCTATCAAACCTGGAGTAAACTCTGCTGAATTTCAGAAGCATGCTCTGAGAGCTGCTGTGCACGTATTTGATGCCAAAGAAGATAAAAATGCTCAACAGGTAGCCAAATCCAGTTGCCTGAAGACGTCAAAGGTGGAAAGAAATCCTAAACGTCTAAGCAGTAGTGCATCAGAAAGAATTGAGCTGGACTCTTTCCAGGTTCTCAAATATCCCCTTGTCACTGAGTTGGCATTGCAGGAAATGGTACAAAACAACACTTTAATTTTTGTTGTTGACAAACATGCTGACAAGAAAAATATAAAGGCTGCAATTAAGAGGATGTCTGGTGTTCATAGACTTCAGACCAAGAAAGTAAATACGTTGGTCATGCCCAATGGTAATAAGAAAGCATATATCACATTGAAACCTAATTTTAGTGCTTTGGATGTTGCCAAGAGACTTGGAATTATTGGAAAATGATGTTATTGTGTGAGAATCTGGCAACAGGTCCAAAGAAAGATCAATTTTCTCTTCCCTGCAGGAGTTCTTTCATGAAAGAAACAAGAGATTTGGAATAAAAATGAGCCAACAGCTTTTAGAAGAAAAGATAAGTAGATGGACTCTGCAATCTTTCCACACAGCAAAATTTTCCATGAGAGAGCCCGAATGTCCAAACCATATAGCTACGACAAGGATAGAGTTGTAATTCACTCACTTATACATATATGTTTTTCCTTATCTTTAAACTCCTAGTATGGACCTTACTGTGATTCTCAGTTTGGGCCTTTAATGAAATCTTCGTCAATTGAATTTGTCATGCATAAAGTTTCTAAATGATGCCCTTAGCAGCCATGATGTTAGGAATACTTCGATTTCTTAGCTTTATGTAGCTATTCATTTATCGATAGTAATACTTCTAAATGGTGTTGTTGCGTGTTAATCTTATTGATACATGCACTATCCTTTCTGTTCGTGGGGACAATTTGTTTATGGACTGCCTTTTTTTCTTTGTATGAGTATGATATTGTTTGTGGAATTATCTACTTTTATGTCATATCCTTGCCTGATTGATGGGTCTAAAATGACAGTTGAGCAACCTTTGAAAAATCTTGATCACATGACATCTTTATATCTTATTAGTACAGTTTCAGGAAATCTGTGTTTGTGTACTTTAGAGACACAAGAGCATGGTGAGTGTTGGATTCATCTGCTCTGTGCTCTCTCTCTCTCTCTTTGTGCTCACTTTTCATAATTGAGTAGCTTTAAAGTAAAGAACATGTTAGTGAGCCTTCTTTTATTCCTCTCTCTATGGTCAATTCATGGTCCTAGATACGGTTGGAAGTTATAGAATCATGGTTTTAATGATGTCCAGATGTATGTATAGATCTCTCCTTAGAACATTGGCAAGAAAGATCTTGAATTTGTGTTCTTTTTTCTATTTAAAGTCTTCTTCACAAGGGGTTGTTGAATTAGTCATAATGCTGTTTTGGAATTTTGTCTTAAAAGGACTTTGTTTACTTGTTTGAGTTAAAACATGGAAGAATGTCATTCTCTCATGAAAATGAAGAAAGGCATAAAAGCAATGTCTTTGGTCATGAAGCTTTGAGAAAACGCATTGTGAACTTTACACGAGGTTAATGGTTGACCTTTCTGGTGAGCGTCATGTAAGAGATAGGGTGAGACCTTGCTTGCTTCAAATAAAATTTGAATTTTGCGAACGCAACTTGAATATGAATATCTCTTTGGAGACTAAGAAGTTGATTCATGTTCTGTAATAATTGTTTTTGGGCTTTAGTTGTTGGAGATAGTGACATTCTTAACATTTTCTTAATGAGCAAAGTGCAAAGAAACAAATCATTCTTGTTTTTTCTTCTTTCTACTCACTAATGTAATGTTTTTCACATTAAGGATCCATCATCATTACATCAATACAAATATTGTAAACATTAATCTCCCCAACTTGCAATAATAAAAGGGGTGGCCCTGAAAATAACAGAGAAAAAAATACTAAAATTTTACCCAAAAAAGTAAGAAGGTAAAATTTTGAAGTCCATTAAATCATCAAATGATGTAATCTTGAAAAATGACAAGAACACACAAATATATATAGTAATATATTTAATGAAAAATATACGAGATTGAAAAGATACATCAATTTTTTTTTTGTGTTTTGTTTAATCGTAATGTAATAGAGAGAGTATATTACCTAAGACTCTACCCAAAGTGTTGTCTTACAATTATTGGAGTTTCCAAAGAGGAGGAATATGCTTTGATTATGGTATCGTAGAAATTGAAATTCTCCAACGTTGTTGTCGTAACATATTATTATTAGATGGTGGTGGAAGGCTACACTTCCATGTCTTTTCAACTTTGGCTTATACATACTTACCAAAAAAAAAAAAAAAAACTTTGGCTTATACATTAAAATGAAATTTGCAATCTCCCACTATCTTTCTTCTCCAATAGTTGATTAGATACAAATAGTGATGCTATTTTCCACCCAAAACTTTCTCAAATGGATGAGATTTTTCTTTCTTTTTGCCTTTTCCTCTTTATTATTGTGACATAAGGAGATCTTCCGTGACAATTTCTTATCAAAATTAAAATACTTTTATTATTTTTAAGATTATTATAGAATAACATTGGACCTATGTTGTAGGAAGATATTACGATTTGAACTGTATTATTAATATTGAATTTGAAAACTTATTCATATATATATATATATATGGAAAAGTGATAACTTTGTTATGTATTATTTAGCAATTTATAGTGTTGATGAAGTGATCAATTATTGATAGTGCAATGTGATTTTTACACTAAAATTTGTCATCAATTATTAAATTATAACTTGTGTTGGGCATAATTTCATTTTATTGGGAGAGATTTGTCCGGCATATTGTATAGTAACGTCACGAGCGACATCATATCTCATGTGCAAAATAAAGCATGAGAGTGATCCTTACTCATTAAACTAATTCTAAAAATTCCGTAAGTGAAATCGTTTATTATTTATTTTACGTTTATTTTTTATTTATAGAATATTATAATACTATGTTGTGTGAATTGAGATTTGATTTTAATATATTTCTTTAGACATAAACATCGTTGAAGGGAATATATATATATATATATATATATCATTTCAAAACAATAATTCAATGAAGACCATGCCAAAAAAGAGCTAATGGAACAAGCTAGTGATTATAACTTTAATTGATGCCATGGACTTGATTACTTAATTTACTTTTCCCTAACTTAGCATAGAAAAAGGTTATATAATATATATATACATATATATATATATATATTTGTACTTTGAAAAGTAAGCAGTGAAAATATATTGGAGTCTTAATTATAAATAACTTAGAAGTGAAGAAAGGAAAGAAGAACAGTCTCTTGACATTTAAAAGCCCTTAATTGATTCCCACCAGCTGTTGGCTTGGCAAAAAAATTCTATGGATTTCAATCAAAGAACTCCAAAAAAAAAAAAAAAAAGAAGAAAATTCTACCATAGCTTTCCGAATTCTAACTTAACCCTAAAAAGACAGCAGACTTCTCAGAAAACTTTTAACTCAAATATTAAGCCATCAAAATCAGATTCCAATTTACCTTTTTTTCTTTTGATCTTTAATTCACCATAATATATATTTACTTTCGGTAGGAATTAAAGATGTAGGGAATATCCATGGCACCTGTCATTATTAATTGCCACTAATAATATTAACTTTGCAAGTTTTCTTAGCACCAGAAATTAAAATGCTTAATTAATTCAAAAAAAAAAAAGAAAAAAAAGATGAACTGATGATACATACATATATATATATATATATATATATATATATGTATGCATATATGCGCACAAGCTTGCTTGTGCATAGAAGAGAACCATATTCGCCCTCTCTATTTAATTTTTCTCATTGTTGTCCGGACACTGATCATTTTTTTTTTTCTAGCTAATTTTTATCTTATCAGTAGATGTGGACATGAATTAATATCAATTAGATTAGGTAACATATATATATATATATATATATATATATATATATATATAACTAATTAACATCATTGTTTAATATTGCAAGTTGATAACAACTTTTTTTATAAAATAATTAGGAAGAAAAAAATAAAGAAATACTTGGATGCCCTGGAGTGGAGACTTGTTAATCAGGCAAGTTCCTGTGCAACCAAGAATTCCAAGATTAATTTTTATTCTTTCTTAAACACATAGTCAAATAGAAACCCACCCTCAAGGGTTAATATATATATATATTATATCGTACGTTGTTAGTGGGGGATGCACGTTTTGCTTTAATTATTATACTTTTCACACGGAGCATAATTAGTTAAATTCCAATTGTACCCCTGACCCTTTCGCTATATAAACTCACTTATTTAGCTGAAGAGACTTTCGGGTTTTCGTGTTTTTGCTATTGCTGAAAACCTCTGTGTGGAGCTTAATTAGTTCTGGTGTGTGTGTGTGCTTATTATTCTGATCGAGGGGATCGATCGACGGTGATTTGGGTGGCCGGCCGGCGTTGGATCTGTATGTATATATGTATAATATATACAATTTCATTCTTAATATAGTTTTGTTGGTATTAATTCATGAATTATTGATAAGAAGTGCAAAATTTTGTGGCGGAGCTGGAGATGCTAAATTAAAAGAAATCAGTAAATTTGTTGAGTATGTTATGTATGAATTAGGAAGAGAAATAAACAAGAGACTTTTTAATATAACATATATATATATATATATATATATATATATTATTAGAAAAACACTGGAAAAGGGGAGAGAGAGAGAGTACTCTTTACAGAATTAATGATGATTCGGTTGGCGTTCCAAAAAAAACGAACCACCATCTTAATTTATAATATTTCGAGAATACCTTATAAAAGTACTTACTACCTATACTTCATCATCCTTTCCTCTATTTAGCCTGTAATTACAGAGAGAGAAGGGGAAAGGAAGAGATTATCTTTGAGTTCATACTTGTCTTTAGGGCATATATATATATATATATATATATTATATATGGTAGTAGGCAGCTGATTGTTATAAGTGATGAAATTAAGTTACGTAATTAATGATTGTGGAATTGTTTCTTCATTAATAGACGAAAAGTTATTGCATGGCCATGCAGAGGCAGTCAGTTGTTGTTGCTGCTGCTGAAGTTGACGGACAAGTAATACTTGACGAATATCCCAAAGTCGCTGCCGGAGAATGACCGACTCCGATCGGAGTCGATCGTTTTCATTTCGTACGAGTTGGTAATGATGTGTAACCAAACGAAGCCGGTTCATTACGTCCCGGTTCCCGACTCTAAGCCGGTTCACTTGATTCCTCATGTTCTCCAAATGTTTCTGTTTTCTCATGCGTGATCTCCGAGCCGATTCACGGTTTGATATCATACGTCTGCGCTTTCTTTCGTCTACGACAGTAGTAGATTCCTCACGGGCATGCGGTGGTGGTGGGATGAGGTGGTTTGTATCATCAGAACCCGAACCCGAACTCGACATAGACTTTTTCTTACGCTTCCGGTTCGGCTCGTCCGAACCGGAATTCGAGTCAACTGGTAATGGATTTGTATTATCCGAACCCGAACCTGAACCTGAACCTGAACCCGAGTTGGAAACCACAGGCTCTTGTGTTTCCATTTCCAGTGGACAAAGAACCGGTTCGTGTTCATCATAGTGTGGGAAAACAAAGGGTGGCTCTTGGAAATCCCAAGGGGTAAAACCACCTTCAAAAGCCGGAAAAGGACTTCCAAAGAGTCCATCGGAGGAGGAAAACGTGGCCGGAAAAGTGGACAACATGGTCGGAAAACTTCTTATAGAGAGGGTGTAGGAAGGTAGAAGGAGAAAAGGGAAGAAAGGAGGGGTGGGAGACTAGTATTTAAGGAGGAGAAGTGGAGCTGAGTGTGGTGGTCCACTCGGGGTATTTTCGTAATTTCAGTTTATGTACACGCATTAGCTTTTGAGTCAGGTGGCACTAGTGCTTGGTGGGCCTATATTGGGCTTTAAAAGGATCAACCATATGAATGGGCTGACATAAGCTGTTGTGGGGCCCTTTTTTCAAGCTTAGTCATGAAGAAACAAAACACGTGGGATCCATTTGTACACGTGTCTCACTCTCATTGGGTACCCCCCACATCCCCACCCCCAATACTTATTTAGGATCGTATTCGTATGTATATTTGTATTCGTTTTTTAATAAAAAAATATGTTGGTTACGAATATTATTTATTACGTCATCAAAATATTTAATATTTATTTTAAAATTTTTTTAAAAAAAATCTCCTTGAATTATTTATATCCAAACACATCTTTACCACAGTTGTTTTTCCGAACAATTTCACAGCGGTTTCCTCCTTTTGCAATCACTGTAGTTAAGTCAAATAGCTTTTCAAGTTGACCAATGGGGAATGACTTTGGCTTTGCATCATTCCAAAAGCTCATTATCAAATATCAATATCAACGCACTAAAAAAAAATAGTCAAGTTGTTTTTTAATAAATGAATATTACACAATTAGATGTTGACACATAATATAATTTTCAACTCAAAATAAAATTAATTTAATTTCAAACTAAGGAGAAAATAATTGTTTATATATATATATATATATATATTTGTATTATCAATTTTTTTATAGATAAATAAATTAATTCAATTAGTAGCGTTTTTATATATGAACTTAAACGTCTTATTCAATTATGTTTGATGTAAAGACTTTAAATTAAAAATAATACTTATCTTTACATTATATATATATATATATATATATTTGTACAAGTATGTGTATACCTTATTTGATTGACTATTCTTCAGTTTTATATAAAGCTATTTAGAAAATTCTTTGGGGGATCGAATATTTTTATTTTTATTTTTTTTAGGTATAGGTTGAATGTATTTGTATATGAATGGAATAAGATGGCTAGAAAAGGAAAAGCAATACTACGTTTTGAGTAGAGGATAGTATATGTATGGAATCTTAATTGATTTTTTCTTTCTTGGAATATATTGATACAAATATCTCTCCTAGTTTCTATTAATTTAAAATTTTAAAATGAAAAAATTCACAAGATAAGTTTAATGTGAAAGAAAGTAGCTTAGTTTGTATAGTAGTATTTGAGATAAAAGATCTCAAAATTAATTATTTTTTAATATATATATATATATATTATATAATATGCATAAGCGGATAAGCAAAAAAAGCCAAGCCTCTCACGTAATCTCATCTTAAAGATAATACTATCCGTTTGATTTATTATCCAACTCTCTTTATATATATATATATCGGAATAATTTGTAAGCAAATTGGTTATTTGTTCGAGACTAAAATTTCAGACGCTCATTATAAGATTTTGTGGATTAAATAAAGTAAAGTTGTCATAAGAATTTGTAGGGATGGTGGTATTGCTTACTGCTTTTTCTGCATGGTCCATATATATATATATATATATATATATATATGTATAGCTTGCGGAAATTAAGGAGTTCTTCCAAGGTCATGGGACGAATACATTTTTTTTAAGTTCATTGCATGACAGACACGTGGATAATGACAAGATATACAATTCAAGAATCGATGAGAATTTCTTGCATGTTAGCATATTCTACTTCTTTCCAACTACATTAATGTCGACTAGAATATTCTTTCTCCAGTAGCTTCTCTACCGTTCTATATTTATGTGTATATATATATATATATATATTTGCTAAAGTAATTAGTGTGTGCTATTGATTGGAAGGGAAAAAAAGGGGGAAACAAAAAAGTAGGATTCATTAAGGGCCATTACAATTTTAAAGAAAATCTTTAATCATTGCCCTAATTAACTTTAATTAGATGTGGTGCTAATTAAAAGGGTAGGTAGCTATGTATTACAACTTTTAGTTTGAGGATAACTCTCATTTTTTTTTTTTTTTACTAAGTAAAGAAAGAGAGAAAAAAGAAAAAGTTTATGAACACATATATTTAACACGTTTAAATTTTATTATTTTTATCTCTCTTTGTCTCGAACTCTTAATTTATAAAAATTATAAGTGAAATTGTTATGAACTAAACTATTCTTTCTCGACAAATAATGGACAAAATTATTCAATCATTCAGGTAGGGTTTATAAAATTATTGGAAAAGGAAGTTAGGCAGAGTAGGGTTTAAAAATATATATGAAGATAGCAACGAAATTGTTGTCACAAATTTGAAAATATTTTATGTCGTTCCATTACAAGAAAGATCGGTTACACCGTCCCCATCGCATTCCAAAAGTTTGAAACGTCTCAAAGAATAGCCGGCTACTTATTATTCATTTTGGCCCACATTTTAATTTTTAAGTATAAAATGAATTTTTTTTTTTTTTTTTGATATTAAGTATTTTAAATGTATATCGATTATGTGTGATACTTTTAAAACATGTCTATATTATTAATCTTCCTTTAAAATGGATCGTTTTTTTTTTTTTTATGGGCAGTCTTGAGTACGGGAATTTCCGTGTCAAATTATGTGTGATATCTTTAAAATATATCTATATCACTAATTTTTATTTAAAATAGGTAGGTATTCCTTGCGGGTAAGTGTGTGTACGGAATTTTCATAACAATTATATGTGTTACTTCTGAATTATTTCTATACCACTAATCTTCGTTTAAAGCCTGTAGATTCTTTGCAATATTCGAATAAATATATTTGTTTACCAATATATATATATTAATTCCATAACTCTCAAAAAAATCTATCTTCCTATAAGTAATATCTTACTTATATATATATATCATTACATGATTTAATATAATTTATGATTTTTATTATATATGTATATTAGGTTCAAGATTTGAACTAATTTTGAATTAACTATATATATATACCTTTAAAATAATATTAATTTTTTTTTTCTTTAATATGTGTTAAGTCATGATGGAATCAAATTATAAAAAAAATATTTAAAGTATACATAATTTATCGTATTTAACTTTAATTAGAATATCTTTATGTTAATATATATTTGCGACAAAAAGAAAGAAAACATGAAGTGGAATACACTTGAAAGCGAAGTATGGGTTGAGACTCTTTAATCAGCCTATCTTAATCGAACCAATCAATTCATCTTTCTTTGCAATGAACGATTAATTAATCCTATTGCCACTTGCTAGTGAGCTAATTATATTCCAAAACAAGTGATTTTTTATTTTTTATTTTTTATTTTCCTTTTTAACCAAATAGACGTCGGTGTGTATTGTATTTTTCATAAATTCCATGAAAGATGCCTTTCTTACACCAAAATTAATGCATATACATATACATACATACATACATACATATATATATATATATATTCTATTTTTAATATTTATTAATTATAACTAAAACTCATGACCACTTTTTATTTATAGGCGAGAATGAGTAATAGTATTTCTTAACTTAATTTAGGACCAGCTTCAACCTTTGTATTAAAAAGTAGTTAATATTTTTTTTTTTTTCTTGTCATAATTTAATTTATATATATAAAAGGAGTTAATATTATAACATATTTTGATTATATTAAGAAATTTATATATATGCTTATAATTCAACATGAATTAGGTATCAAAAGTTTCAAGGACTCTATTACTTATATAGATAGAGAAAATAATACCTTTTAATACGTCCTAACTTATTATTATAGAGTTTAAGTTCAACAAAATATTGAACGTGGTGCAAAATTAATGGAATGTTATACTTATAGTCAAATATATAAATTAGGAATCAAAAGTTTTAAACACTATACCCTTATATATATATATATATATATATATATATATATATATATATATAAGGTTTAGTATCTTTTAAAAACATCTCACTTTATTGTAAAAAACAAAATAAACAAATCACGATACTTATAAAGTATTTCATAATTTTTTTTTGTGGTGAACATAAGCAATTAAGCAAAAACCACATCTTTGGTACCTAATATTTATTTTTAGTGTTCACTAATTTTGCACCATGTTCAATATTAAGGCGCGCTTCTGTTCACGACTACTCAAACCCTAAAAAGGTTTTTGAGTGGTTGTTTACATGCATCATGGGGTTTGTTCTAGACCATTAATTACATTTGAACAAAAATACATGTTAACACTTAATCTTGTAATTGATATTACACCACATTTAGAACATATATACAAATCATGAATCACAAATATTAGGTCTGAGAGAGAAGCATTGAATAAAGTCATATTCAAATATTGAATGTTACGAGTTTCATCAATTATATTCGAGATAAAATTTTTGAATAATATTTTAAAGTAAAATCATCAAAAGAAAAAGGAAATATATAATTAATGTATAGTGCAGTACATAAATCAAAGAAATAACACTAAAGCTTTAAAATCAAATGAAAAACATTACATAAATTACCCTACCAAATACAATGAAATGTTGAGAATATTTGAATGGAATCTGGATTTAATTAGACACATAAACACCGATATATGTATGCCATGCAATAAATCATGTACTTAATATGCATATATAATGTTCAGCATTTATTATTATTTTTTTTTCGCATGCAGTAGGGGAAGCAAGTTTAATTTCTATTGCACCTTTTAATTATAGATGGGCAGTCTTGAGATCTTCATCTTTCTTCATTATATATATATATATATATATATATATATATATATATATATATATATATATATCCATGCTGTTCATAGTTGAAAACCCTACTTGTTCGCCTCTTCATGTTCTTCAGTACTTTCCATCAACGGCCAGAAGCTACCACCACCATCATTATCAGAATCATCAATGGTGTTAATGTGTATGCAAGAACATCGTTCCAATGAGGTGAAAAACGCTGTTATGACACCATTGATGATTCTTGCAGCCACCCCATCAATATTTCTTTTGATGAAACTTGACGAGATTGTTTTTTTCTGGAAATCGGGTTGATCGATAATGGTACTTTTGCAGGAGAAGGAGTTCATGGTGAAACGCATTTTGGAAAGCCGCTTGCATATTTATATCTCTATATTATTTTGGGTTAAGACGAAACATCGTTGCTAGATAAAAGAATGAGTGAAAATGAGATATCTTAATGCATCTCCATCTTTCATGATTTCTTTGAAATTAAGTTACTTTATACTTTATATATATATATTCTTTAAATTATAGTATATGATAAGCGTGATGCTGATAAATTTATTTGGTATGAGTGCTCTGATTTATCCCTAATAGATGATAATGGAGGCTTAACGTTAACTTTTGTTTGTATAATAAAGGGCATCAAGAAAATAAATCATGGTGTTTATCTGCGCATGCTTTGTACAAATTCTTTTTTTGGGGGGGGGGGGGGGGAGTGAGGGGGGTTAGATTAAACACAATGTAAATATAAACAAGATGCACAAAATTCATAATTCACTACATTTTCCACTACAAATGGTATTATTATTAATTATTGGATTATATATAGGCATTGGATATATAAAATACTTATAATATTTTTTCAAGTAATGATAGCAATAATTATAATTATGTATAATAATCGTTTCACTAATGATTATACAAGGTATAAATTTAAGTCAGGTTGAAAGTAAAACAATCTCGGAATCTAAATAAAAGTTAAATAATGTTATATATAAACGTAAATGTAATAAGTTTAAATCATATTTTAACTAATATATTTCATAGCATGTAAATTAAATAATTTACTCACTAAATAAAATAACATATTTTTAACACATTATCACCTATAGAAGACAAGTATTGCTTTTATAATTATAGAACTTGTAAATGAGCAAAGAATAATAATAATAAAAAAAACCCAATAGCTTGGGGAGTTGGTAAATGGATTCCTAAAGCTTCTCCTCGGGGCGGATGGTCGATGGTTCGAATACCCCCGAAGTGGTTAAAAAGCTCTCGGTGAGGAGCTCTGGTGAGGGAGTTGGATTACGCGGCCGACTCCTGGATTAGAATCCCGGGTGAGTTGCGGATCCGGGTTGTTTAAGGGAAAAAAAAAAAAAAAAAAAGAATAAAGAATAAGTTAGGTATCAAAAGAGAAGGCAAGAAAAAGAAGAAGAAGTAAAGAATGAGATGTTATTTAAGAGGCTCTTTTCTTTTTCTTTTTCATTTTTAATTTGATTTGATTTTTTTTTATTATTATTTTACTTTGTTTTTAATTTGATTTTAGTTCATAGAAAAACAATAAAATTAGAAGATATTCAAAGTAGTTTTAGACAGGAAAACAAATAAGAAGGAAGAGTTTAAAAATAAAAGGTAAAAGCCCAAGATATGACTGGGCCTGGAGTGTTTATCCGAAGCCCAATATTAAAATTAAGCCACTTTTGAGTGGGTACGAGTTTATCATAATTGGATTAGTTATGATACCAAACTAAAGAAGAGGCCATAAATCAAATTTTTATGTTTTTTTTTTTTTTTTGAATAAAAGTTTAAATATTAAGCTCTTAGTTTGATATAATAAGAAAGTGATTTTTAAAGTTACACTATATCGAGTATTTGAAATTCACTTTAAACATTATTTAAAAATTATGCTGAAGTCTTCCCCGAGTGATCCCTCGAACATCCATACAAAAAAATGAGAAATCTTTTTTCCTTGATAAATTCTTTTAATACTCATTTCAATATACATATTTTATAAAATCGAGGTAAAATATTTTTAAAATACTAAACTCTTCTATTTGAACGGGGGATTCAATCAAAGCTACATCCGAAGTGGCCCAGAAGTGGTAGTGGGACTAGACAACTTATTGTTTTCATCAATCTTTGGTCTGTTCACACATTGCCCGCTAATTAATTTCTCACTTTTGACCATAATCTCTATCTTGTCCAACCAGAAACGATAGACGACATGGACATATATCCATCAAACTTCTCCATCATCATTCATCATTCAAACTTTTTCCAAATTTAATAATATATATATACTAAGTACTGTGTTTTCTACCTCAAAAAATTTCTTCCACTTTGTGATGATGATAACTGCGATTTTTCTTGTGGTCGTGGAGCCCAGAAAATTCCCATAAACATTGCAGAAATTGGGAGATAAATAGTCTGGTTTCATCATCTTGATGTTTGATCAATTTCACTGTAATTGGATCACGTGATTGAGCATCACATGAAAGAATGTTATCAAATTCAAAGCTAAAAGGTCCCTATCAGTGAAGCTTTGAGAAATCTTTGGCCACATTAATTCTTCAAAAGTCAAGAAAAGAATACATCATCTTCCAAGATTTCTCACGAGAATTCTTCACAATCATATACATACATACATATATATATAATGTAGAACTTTCTAAAGTAAGAAACTAATGTCTAGGTCTATTAATACATTTTGATCCAAATGTATATGGATTACATATAGTGGTGGGTTGCATGATGACATTTGCATGAAGTCAATCATCTAAAAAAATGCTAGCCTTAGCCAAACAAAAAAACCCCAACCCCCTAAATTGAATTTTTGCAATTTTAGGGAAATTTCTTTGTCGTTTTATACAACATTTCTTCACGACTAAGTCTAGAAAACTGCCTAAAGGTTATACTCCTGTATATTTTTCATTGGTTTGTCTGTTTTCATAAATTTCTTCCATTGATTGTTGGTTTTTTTCGTGTAAATTAGAATTAGAATTAATTCGAAAACGGACTAATTTAAATCGATTTGAGCTAAAAAGAAAAGAAAAAGCACAAAAGCTTGTGAAGGAGGACTTTCTTGAATTCTGTCGTAAAGAAAGACGTTAGTTTGGATACAGAAAATCTAATTACATATGCTTTTTTTTCCAGCCGAAAGGGGAAAAAGAAGAATAAAGCTGTGCAAAACAGTAGCTTTTGACTCATGAAAATTTCAGAACTTGCATATGAATGAATGTCTGAAAAAAATTTAAAGTAATCCCAGCTTCTAGAACACAAAAACCATTGCAAATGCAAATTTCTCTGCTACCTTTTACTTTGCAGCATTTCCAACATCTTCATTTTTTCTTTAGTCAATCATTATAAATATTTAAATTTATTCTTATATATTATTAAATATTTATTTCAATTTCAAATTTTAATATAAGATAATATATATTAAATTTCTGTCTCCATATCAATGTCTTATTCCATAAATTCCAGTGGGTATAATTAATTTTGTAAACATTTATTTGTTTTAAGCCACTGAAATTCTATCTCTTTACCGGCCCCGTTTGGATCTTTTTCTGCATAAAAAATTGCGTAATTATATATATATATATATATATATATATATATATACATACATATTGTCAACCTGAATCTGGAAGAATGTATTATATATATATAGTCTGATCTTGAATATTCATCAGAATCAAACAAAATTCTTTGACAAAGATATCTAGGGTTTTAAGCTCTATAAAACTCCAGATTTTCTGCAGGAATTAAGGAGTTGGTTGAATCATCCATGGAAAGAAATGCCAATAAAGCCATGGGTTTTGGTTGTTAAAATTACTGTATTAATTAATTTGATCATGCATTACGTGTAAAATATTGTTTTTTTTGTTCGTTATTGTGAGCAAACATTGACGGGAATAATCGGTAGCTTGAGAGAGTTGGTGTGCGGACTCTTAATGCTTCTTCTAGAGTGGATAATCGAGGTTTTGAATTCCCTGAGGTGGTTATCGTCAGCTTAAAAAAGCTCTAGGTCGGACCCTCATTCTCGAGTAAGAGTTTAACTCTGCGAGCGCTCCGCAAGCCGGGTCCGGATTAGTCTCACCAAATAAGGTGAGGATATCGAGAGCCCAAGTGGGTATAAAAATAAAAAAAAAAAAAAAAAAAAAACGTTGACGGGAATTGATTTCTAAGGATTGGTGCAACAAATAGTTCATAGACTCGTCATCATCATTACCACCACTAGTTTTCTTCTTCTTGAATTTGCATTTTATCCGATTTTCACCCTTTGACCACATGGAACCTTCCTTTTTGTTATAATTAAGGTTAAAGTTTGTTATATTAGTATATACGATATGTTCTATAAATTATTACTTACAATTTTTTTATTTATTTATCACACATAAAAAAATATAAAAACTATTGTAAACTAAAGTCACACATCGCTCAATTAAGAGATCTCTAAACCGTTCAATCAATAATCTAAAATATTGACGTGTTTTAAATTCATGAGACTTACCTAAGATAAGACAAAACGATAATATTATTGGGTATTTAAATTTCAAAATAGACAGAATATATAAATTCTTTCGTAATTAATTATTATAATGCCACTCACAATTAAATAGTATATATTCTTTGAAAAGTCTTGGACCAAAGAATTGTTTCCTTAATTTCCTTTGCTTAGCATGACATCACAAACACGGAACTTTGTCGAGAATAATATCTTGTTTTAACAAAATTATTAGTTATATATGTGAGATACGTACGTATAGAATTATCAATTAGTACATTAAAGTATCATGTATATATAAAACAAATATTAAAAAAAGACTTACCTACTTAAAAACCAGCAATTCTTATAAACAAAAAAAAAATATATATATATATATATATAAATATATATTTCTCCAAAGACTTATTTTGAAAGTGGCTTTAGGGTATTAAAAATGATGGACAAAGAATCTAAGCATTAAGGAGACCAATAATTACACAAGAAAACAATATTGTCATTTGAGAAAAGAATATCCTAAAGTTGTCCAATTTGATTTAATCCAATATTTAATTATTGGATTTAATTTATACTAATAGTTTGAAGAAACGTGTTTACGATGCAAATTTTTTTTTTTTTTTAAAAAAAAAAAAAAAAAAATGTTTATCCATAATAGTACCAAAATAGTACGTTACAATAATATTTGGTCATACATATAATGGTCACCTCGGTTGGGGAATTGTATTGTTTTTCCAGTCAACACACTTTTTTGGATATGGGGGGGTCAGCCATTAACATTCCTTTCAAGAATGTGAATAAGCAGATCATCAGAAGATGAATTTTTAACCGATTGATTTTCCTATAAAAATAAATTCCTGTGGCCGATTTTTTTATTTAATTTTTGGGGTACGAAGAATTTTTTCTATTTTATGCGCACACGGCTGCATTAAAAGTCTCCCATTTACTTTGACAAGTTCACACACACAGAGAGAGATTTTGGTTTGGAGTTGCCGATTGATCGAGTTGGCCGTCCCTTCCCTTTTTTCTCATGTCATCTCCCTATATAAATTCCTCTTGCCCACTTCATTTTTTCATCGTCTCTCTCTCTCTCTCTCTTTCTCTCTCTCTCTACACTCACAACACAAGCTTAAATACATATATATAAATTTCAATCTGCAAAAAAGGGAAGTAAGTATAGAAAACAGTACTAACTAAGAAAAACTATGTCTTCTAAGGTTTCCTCAGCCGCTTTTCTATTAATTCTTCTTGTTTTCTGCTTCTCACTGTCCTGTGCTGCTCGTCCTGCTCCTCATCATGGTCATGCCAGTCCCGAGGTACATTTCTTTAACGTATTAATTACTTGTTAATTAAAAACTATTATAAATCCTTTTCCTTTTCTTTTTGGTTGCTTATATATATATATATATGTATGTATGTGCAGAGTGTTAATGAAATAGAAGACATGGAAGTGAGGTGTGAAGCTGGTGATGAGGAGTGCTTGATGAGGAGAACTCTTGCTGCTCATCTGGATTACATCTACACACAGAAGCATAATCCATAAGAGAGAAAAAAAATGAAATGAAACCTTTAATTTTCTATTATCATCATCAGTTTTTTTATCTTTTCTACCTGTCCCTAATATATATATATATATATAATATGACCAGAAAATTTGTGTTTGTAGTGCACACTGCTTACTTTATGAATCTGCAGTTTGCTGAAGTTTTTAGTTTTCCTTTGCTTGTTTTCTGACCATGCTATATATACATACATACATACATACATATATATTTTTCTCGATCGAGTTCTATCTATCTATGACTATGATTGAGAATACAATTGATTTTCTATTGCAAGTTTATTTGTGGAGATCAAAGGTTAAAGATTATGTTTGATTTATAAAGATATATATATGTGTGTATTAATTGAAGAAGAAAAGCTGGAAAACTAACAAACAAACAAGAATATTATATTTTCTCAAAAAAAAAAAAAAAAAACAAGAATATTATTATATACAGTGTATACCAAACCTAATAATAAGAGGGTTTGACTCTCTCTCAACTCTGAACTCTAGTTGACTTGTTGAAAAGTCTATCAAGTCAGAGCCAAAAATCACAAAAAAAAAAAAAAAAAAAGAAATTAATATCAGAAATAAAGCCTAAGCAAACTTTTGCAACCTTCACTAAGCAGAAAAAATCTGCATTATTACAAAAATCTAATGAAACATTAATTTACTGTATTCTCGTGACTTGAAACTGACCACTTAACCATGCTAGCTAAGATTCATGTAGTTCAAGAATTTAATGGAAACAACTGCATTTTGGAGTTCAGGTGAGGGAAGTTATTATGAAAGTAAAAACAAGGGTTGATCTTGAATGAGGGTTGGTTGACAGTTGAGATATTAATAATATTAATAATAATAATACTTACCACTCGATGGATTCCCTTCCCCTTCTCTATTTTTCTTCTGTTTTAATTTTCATATATATATATTTTATATTTTTTGGGGAGGGAGGCTTTGCCTAAGAAGGCAGAGAGTACTAGTGACTAACTAGCTAGAGTGAGTGTAATAATATAACAATATTAATTAATGTCACTACTCTACCATTACTTCTTCTCTTCTTTTGGTGTCCGTGTATCATCATCAACTAATTCAAAAAAAATTCGTGTGAGAAGACTTTAAAGACTGTAACATATAACTGAATTTACAGTATAAAACTGTTCCTAACATGTGTGACACATAAGATCCTTATTTGACAGTCTAAGTAAGAGATATCAAATTAAATAAACTATCATTTTTTTCACCTTACATCATCTTCATAAAATCAATACCAAAAAAGCAATGCGTAAAACTGTCACCTACTGAAATTAATTATAAGTCTGAGCACAGTTTCTTAACATTAGATACGTTCGTACCAAAATGGCATCATCTCTGCGCACAAGCACAAAGTCAAAACTAACACTAACTCGCTATCATCATCAACTCTTGAAGTGATAGATTTTTTTTTCTCGGTAACTACGCAGATTTCTTTTTCCCCAATAACTACCCATCTTTATCAACTAGAAAATTCATTGAAAGATATGTGTATTTTAATCGATTAATAAATATATTATTACATAATAGGGTTTTAAAATTGAATCTTATTCAAAAAAATTTCACTAAATATGCTAGATGAAGGAATGTATTAAAAGAATCACGACGCCATGCATGATTTCAAACTTCTATTTATAAGCTATATAAAAGATTAAAACCATGCATGATTCCAACTCTAAGTTACGTGCCATTCCTAAGCAATGGCTCCTACAAAATCTATATATATATACACATTCACGACGCCACCTGATATGTCTGCAATGTGATAATATATATATATATATATATATATATATATGTATGTATGTAGTGTGGCCTTGTTGGACCAGAGAGTTCTGAATTAAAGATACTGTGGAACTGGGAGAAGTGTTGAAAGTTAAAACGCCGGCCACCAACCGGGTCAAAAGTTTATTACAAGGTTTCCAAGTGCTGGTGGAATTTTACTGGAAAAAGAAAAGTTTAGACACGGTCAAAATATGCGTGGATTTATATTTCTTATATATATATATATATATGTATATCAAATAAAAATTCTAAATTATTGCTGTGATTAAATTATTATGTCGAATATTACTTTGAGTTTGTTATTTGAGGGACCAGAGCTGCTGCAGTTAGGATTCTTATATAGTCCAATTATAAATACGTATGTATTATATTTTGTAATAACGTTAATAAATAATTAATTATAAATAAAAATATATTGTTACTGATTTATTTTATATATATATATATATATATTGTGGCTAGAGCTAGCGCCCTTAAATTCATTATTAGAGTTAGGTGAGAAGTTAGGCTTGTAAATACAAACGAAGTAAAATCCTCTTCCCAGTTATCCCACCCAATGAGTTACCTACAAATAAGCAAGTGAGATTAGTTTGAGCGTGAAATAAGCTTAAAGGTGTCGCCCTCACTGACAGGACCCAACACCCGTGCTATAAGAAAAAAAAAATTGTCCCAAATTAATGTTGAATTGGGCTTCTAAGAAAGCCCATATTTGAAACCCAGTCAAATGGAGGATTTACAGCCCGTTTTAATTTCTTAATTAATGAGCCCAATTCCAAAATGTGATTTTTTTTTTATTTGTTTTTTTCCTTTCTTAGAGAAAAGGAAGTTTGGGGTAAAAATGGAGTCATATTAAACTGGAAACGGAAAGTCCTTCTCTGAATCAGCAGATGCCTTGAAAACTGTTGAAGAAGAAGTGTTGAAAGCTATTGATGATGTTTGGCAGAAGAAGATTTTTGTCCTTCCCGATGGTTATTGGCGCGACAGTGTAAGTTTCTTCGTCTTTATTGCAATTTCTTTTTCTTCCTCTTCAAAATATTTGCTGGGTGAATTTACTGTAATTTGATTTTTTGTCTTTTTGATCTTAAACTAATAGATGTACTTTCTGTGTTCTGTAATGTATGAAAATGATAATAACTGATAAGACCCTTACGATTCTTAGTCAAAGTGTGAAACTTTGTGCTTTTAGCTGTAAAATGGTACAAATTATTGGATAATTTATGTTATACTACTTGCGCACATTGTGCTAGATGGTTTTTGTTTGCATTTTTTCATTCAAATTTGCGGTTAGAAAAAAAAAAGGGGGGGGGTTTGTGTGTTGCAGGGGGGATTGGGGTGTTAGTTTGGAGTAGTGACTACTTGCTTCCATTTTTCAGCATTACTAGTATTTTTCAGCTAAATGTACTACTCGGATCCTGGGGATTCTAAAAGGTGTTAATAGTGTACAAAGAAAGTGAAGATCATTCATATAAGTAACTCACAGATATTTGAGAAATCATATTTGTTCTCTGCATTTGATTTTTCCTGTATTTTGCTTTGATGTGATTTCAGTTTTCTGTGTTACATTGCTGGTGGTTTTGCATTTCTCTTAAAATTTACTTTCTTTTACTGAATGTTGATTTGCTTTTAGATAGGTTTCAGCCCTTTTATCTTGAATAGTGGATGAATTAGGATGTAAGTATGATATCTTTGGAATTGATCTTGGAGTAAACTGAAATCAGTTATAGAAATCTTATCATTACTGCATGTATTTAGAACAAAGGTAACAGTAGTGGAACTTCCTTTGAAGAATCAGTAGAATGAGAGAATCTTACCTGGCTGGATCAAACAATCCAGCCTTAAGAAGCGGCACTTGGGTTCAATTTTTTTAGTGCTACTTTCTTGAACTGACTTGTAGCTTTATGTTCTATATCCATAGTTGGCATACTTGATTTTGTTATACATTGTCCAATTTGGAGTATTGGTTATTATAGAAGACTTTTCTCTAAGTTGCAACTGTTTACAATGCAGAATTGGAGTAGTCTCTGGAAAGGCGATATTTGGCCCTCCACTTGACGAATACTGGAAGAAGAAGATTCAGGAAGAGGCAGCTGCAAAAGAAAAGGAGGAAGCCTCTAACAGCTGAGCCTTTGAATCTTTTACTTGTGGTGTAAAGAAACCATGATCCTGGAATGTGATAATACTTCATCTTTTTTAAAGGTTTTCAGGTTGGATGGATTTTGTGCTTATCCATTTCGATTAACTGAAAACAGCAGATGACTCCACTTCTTGATGATGTAAGGATCATATCCATACTGCACATTATGTAGTCATTTTTTTTTTTATTATTCAAAGCAAGATACCAAGGAAATTGTTCTGTTAGCAAAACATTCTTAACATCACGAGGATTCTGTAAATTCTTTCAAGTAATTCTTGATGGGAATTTTCTTTTATATAAACACAATCCAGCTGAATTATTTCCTTCCTTGCACATCATTTCTATCAGATTTATTTGGATAAATGTATAAAAACGCATATAAAGAGTTTTCACTTGGTCTCTGTTTTGGTCAAACACATATTATGAAGACTTGAATAAGTTCATTACATTCTAGGACTCATGCAACAACGTTGTTCTTTACCTAAAATCTATATATATATATATATATATGAATTGTTTCTTGAATATGCTATCCACATGAGAGGAACAAAAAGGGCAGAAACATAAAACAGAAAAATGAAGGTGAAGTATATTAATAGTTTGGTACAAAAATCCAAGGACTATTCAGTATGTGGAAACATAAAGAAAGACAAACAGTAACAACTGCAGAAGATCTTCTACTGACATGTTGTTTTACAGCCACAATTCCCCTATCAATTACTTCCCCTTGAATTACATCAACCCCTCTTTTCAAACACTCTGATATCCTTTCAAGAAGATATTCCAGAAAACACCTCACTGTTTCAAATGTAACCCTTCCAGTTACATCAAGAACAAGTTTTCTGTTGCTCGGTGTTGTCAAAGAGGAAGACATCTTTCTTATCCATCCTCTCTCTTGATGATTCTTTGCTTTCAATTCCCTGGACATGAACTGTCTTTTGACGAGAACTTTGCTCCCATCATCATCAGTTGTAGGTGTAGGTGTAGACGTAGGCGTATTCGTGTTGTTATTCATGAGGATTTGGTGAGATGTCCGAACAAAAGTTTCAATGGCACCATTACACAGGGATGACAACATGTCTCTTACTTGAGTTTCATGTTTGGGATTTGTCATCCCTGAAATTAAATCATCATAAGGGTTGATATGCATTGTTTTGTCAAGAAAAACAGTTACTGCTGTACTCACTAATACTTGAACCAAATCTCCAATTAGTTTCCTGCATTTGTCTTCTAATATCACATTAACCCAACGGGGAACAGAATCAGAATCCGACTCCATCTCCATGTCTGATTTTGAGGAGAAGTTTGAATTTACTTTCGATTTCTGCTCCTCCATATTTGTGTAATGAGCCATTACCAAGTTTCTCGCTAAGCTCCCAACAACCACGGATGCAAAACCAGCTCCTGTTTCTGAGAACAGTTTATCCAATACGAGCTCTAAAAAATCCGATTTCTTCACCGTTTCATGACCGTAATAACCCAGAGAAATTCCCAGAGTCAATGCCCTGGTGATTTTCGTGAGGGATTCTGAGAACTCGTCCGAACGAGTAATCTTGGAAATTTGCTTCAAGCTATTGGGAATTTGATCTGAATCCGATTCTAAAAATTCTTTGAGATCTCTCGAAACCAAACTAACTGCCTCAGCTGAATCAGACATCATTTCAGCAACAGAAACAAGTGCACCAAACATTTTCAACAATCTTTTCCTCTTATTTACCACAGATGGCGAGTGATAAACTCTGTATGCGCCATAACTCATACCCAAAGCTCCCAATGCAATAACCCACCTCTTCTTCCTATTCTGGATATAATCCAAACCCCACCTCAACAAATATTCCAAATCCATATATATATTAATAAATCCCCACTAGAAACTATATAAAGAAAAGAGAATTTTTTTCTTTTCCCTTGTTCTGATTTAGTTATCCACTCAAGAATATGATTAGCTGCTATCTATAAGTATGAAAGATCATATCTTTTTTCATATGTATATCAAAAAGGGGGAGAAAAAATGAGAGAAATGGTGATGATTCAAAGACAGTTACAAAATTGGAGAACAAATGACGTTTCTTGAAGATAAAAAGAAAGGAAGAACGATGAGGGAAGGGGTTGAGTGCACGTACGACTTGTCAGCCATGGCCCTTTGGGTTTTCTGAGCTGAGAGAAGTTCTGAAGTGAAGAAAAAAGTTGATGAGATTAATATGGATTTTCTTTTTGGGGTCAATTAATGAGTACTGATGATAAAAGCAAAAGCAACTCAAACAACGACATCTGTTATCTGTGTCATCATCTTCTCCGTTATGATTTTCTTGGAAAAATCTTGGGTTTTTGGGGATCTTTTTTTTTTTTTTAAATTGGTTATGGATATGAAGTTACTCTCCTAGCTTAATAGTTTAGAAGTTTCTCCTTCAATCTTTTAGTTAATAGTTTGAATCTTTTCTGGTCGTTAGTTTAAGAGTTTCTTCCTTACCTCCTAGCTTATCAAGAATTTAAAAGTTTAAACTTCACCCGAAATTTTATAATTCAAGATATATTCACAAATACAAGTATACCCACTGTTAAACCTTCTTAGAATACCACCTAAACAAGAATTGGTTATGGATATGGATCATTTTGTAATTCTATTTTTCTTTTTTTTTTTTTTTTTCGGGTGCTCGTCATATTTCTTTAATGGATAGGGATAATAATGAATGGATGATTGACCCATTGTATATCGGAGGGCCTTCTCCTAAAAACTTTTTTCCATTGACAAGTCAACCTGAAGTGGGCCTTAATTTTATGACGGCGCCGTATATAAAATCAAGGGTCGAAGAATTTTGTACATGTAAAATTTAATTTTTATTCAAAAATGAAGTTTTATTTTCAATCTTATATAACGCTTCACAATATGTTTGAAAGCTTATGGATTATCCTTTTCTTTTTTTTTTTTGGTTTATTTCTTTAGTAGTATTAAAGCTAATAGATTTATATTTTTTATTTGTTTAATTATTTGTCTTAAAATTATTTTGAACCCTCTAATTTTGCATCGAGTTGTGTCAGACCTACACTTTATTTCTATTTAAAGAACGTTTGAACTCGAGAACTTATGTAATTGGTAAAACTAACGGATTATTGGTTGTTTTTTTTTTTTTTTGGTAAATAGGAGAGTTATATTAGATGAAAAACCAGAGAGATAGTTCCTCCCATAAAGCAGGGAGAGTTACACAAAGAGAGAGCCAAAATAAAAGGACAAAGCCAGTACACTTGGGTCACATGCCCATAACAAAGGGATTACAAAAGGAAGCTAGATATAAGCAGGACGCACAAAAGCTCTTCCACCAAAAAATCTCTTATAAGTTATGGTCCCTGACCCAACGCTGGTTGCAGCAAGGCCCTCTGTCAAGGTTAAGCAGAGGGAGAAGTTCCTCCGTTGGAGATGCTAGCGTTTGCACCGTGCTGATTTGAGCTCGGCGCCCCATCTCTGCCAGCTTGTCTGCCACTTTGTTGCCCTCCCTGTATTGATGCTGTAAGACTACTCGTTGAAGCCTCTGCATCAATAACCTTTCATTAGTGTTGTTTTGGAGGAGGTCGATAGCAACTTCCGAGTCTGACTCAATAACAATTTGCATGATATGTTGTTCCACAGCGATTTGAAGTCCGGCTTATGCTGAGTTGTTATTAATCAACATCAGTTCCGTTAACGTGGATGGGCCTATGCTGGACAAGCTTTTAACTCCAATATTTGAGTACTATTGGGCCGCTAGCGGAAACAGAACCAAAAATATATATTATATATATAATAGTAATCTTCCGTTTAATTTAGTAGACTCAATAAATCATACTTACTTGGATTCTTCTTATTTTTAACTGTGCTGAAGGATTCTCTAGTATGATTAATCATGCTGTGAATCAAGGATTGTGGCCTGGAAAAAAAAAGGGCAGAAATGCCCCCCTTTTCTCCCTTTTTCTTTCTTCCCTCGTTTCCCTCCCTCCTCCTTCTTTCTCCCCCCCCCCCCCGGTTCTGGGGATGGTCTTCTTTTTTTTTATTAAATAATATAAAATTTTAATCTTATCAAAATTATTAATGAGAAAAAATCTCCTCTCTTCCTAAATTTTATAATTTATATAAATTTATTTTTATTTTTTTTTATTAAAAAGAATTTTATTTGAAATAAAGTTTTTTTTTTGTGGTTTTTATTTTTATTTCCCGCCAAAATGATTCTCCCTTCCGCTTGCACGACACATTCTTTAATTTTTTCGCATTGTCTTGGAATAGGTGATCCCAATCACAAGAAGGTATCTTTAAGTCATTTCATTTTCAATAATCTCGCTTGCAGTTTTGAAAGCATTTTCAAGAAAGGATTTCTTCACGAGTGGTAGTCCTCCATCTTATAATTGTCCATCAAGTTTATTTTGAGGTGCGGCAATTTTGGGATCTGCCTCCGTTTGCCACCTCATCACCCTCCACCGTTCCACGTGGCTTTCTGTCTATTACTTTTTTTTTTTTTTTAGCTATTCTGTATATTACTAACACTCCCCCTTTACTACTAATTTTTGTAATCATGGTTAAATTCTCTTTTATAAACTGAAATTGCCAGTGCAAGGCATTTGTTACTTGTTGATTGGCTCCTGAATTTAATTAAACTAAATTATTTTCTTAAATGTCAACAAATATTATTAAGATTTCAATATTACAACTCATCATTTTTCGTCTTTCTTTACAAAAAAAGGAAAAAAAGTTTAGTTATTATTTTTATTGTGACTTGAATTTTATATTTATTCGCTTAAAAAAATTGATTGAATAGTTATTAAGTATAAGTTTGAAATTTGTAAAATCTATCTTAAGTGAGTAAAAATAAATAATATTATTGGGCCTACTGTCTATGATATTTTTTTCACAACACATTTCATCACAAGCATTGTACTAAGTGGGTTTCACAAATTTAAAACTTTAAAGCGCATCATTAAGTAAGAAGTTTTAGATTCAGTAAATCTTTTAAACGAAGATGAACAATAAATACAAGAATATTTAAGATTAAAATAATAATAAATAGTTGTGTTGTAGTATCTACCAACAAAGCTTGAGTTTGATAAACAAGGAAAGGGAAAGGGGGAATTAAGGAGGGGAGTAGAGAGTAGGGAGTATATAAAGATCGGAAATCCATCTCCCAACGCCACGTTTATATGACTCTGACAATTCCTCCATTCATTAGATTTCGCGGTTTTCCATGTTCTTCTCCTCTCTTTGTCTCTCTGCCGCCATTGCTCCGCTTCGATCCGCTAGCTATCAACAAAAAACTACTCTAATTTAAACACAAACAAAGAAAAGGTCATCCATCCATCCATCCCTTTATTTTTTTCAGATCTTGGTGGGTTTCTTTTCTTTCTTTCTTTTTTTCGTTTTTCCTAAGACGACAATTTTACCAGGTGATTTTTAATTTCTAGCTAATACTACTAGTATGTATTTTTCTTTCCTTAATTTGTTTGTTAGAATGAATCGAATTCACGATGAAAACCAACCCAGTAGTACTAAAAATCCCACTTTTTCAATAAAGACTTCTCCTTCTCTTCTTTCTCCCGTTTAATTCAGTCTTTTTTTTTGTTGGGTACTGTTTCTTAATGGGTTTGTTAATCTTATGATCAGTTTTAGGATTCATCAGCCAAGAACATGGAAATCGTTTATGGCCCATACTTGGATCCTGATATCGAATTGCTCATTGAAAGAATGAACCCTCCCAGGTTTTTATTTTTCTTTATTTAATTTCTAAATCTTTTTTTTCTTTTTCTTTTCTCTTTTGATTTTAGTTGGAGTTTTGATCGATGAAATTAATGCTGCTGCTTTTTTTTTTTCTCTCATTATTTTGGGGTTCTCAGAGTTTGCATTGATAATGATTCTTGTCCAGACTGCACTCTTGTGAAGGTTAGTACTAGTTAGTTAGAAATCTCTCTTTCTCTCTCTCTCTCTCTCTCTCTCTCTCTATATATATATATATATATGTTTATATGACTTCATCTCATAATTGCTTAATTTGTCTTGAGATGATACTAAATATTGGAGACATGCATGGAAAAACTGGGGGATCCCTATATAGAGATAGATAGCAGATTCCTAAATCCATCAAATGCATTAAATACAACTTGAATACATAAGTGTGTGATGGTCCACTTGGATACCTTTCAGTTTTGTTTTTTCTTTTCTTCTTTTCCTTCTTTCATAATTCAGCTTTTCAATATCTACCTTGAAATTGTAAATGGTTTGGGAAAAAAAGAAGAACAAAAAAGTCTCTAAGCCCTTATACTAACAGTATAATTAATCCACTGTTTTCTTTTTCTTTTTTTCTGCACCTAGAAATAATATTCTTGAAAATTGAACTTAAGAATGGAGAATATTAATATGTTTGATTAGTGTGACTTTATATATTGAACTTATAAGAAATATTCAGGATTTATTTGTGCTACAAAAGTGTCTTCTAAACTGTTAATTTACCACCTATGAATCATCGGAATGTTTAGGTGTTAGTGTACCTGTACAAAGTCTATCCAGGATCACATGTAATAGTTTTGAGGTCTCTTCATAGTTTAGAGATTAGTCAAAAGTTATGTTTCTGGTTGTCCAATATAATGTATAGGCTTTATCTGGCCATCATCTTTACCAAACTTTAAATATTACCAGAATATGACATCTGACTGTGAAAGTATTCTTTACAAGTGTAAAATACACAGAGAGAGAACTATATTAATTAATTCTTCTTCTTATTATTATTGATATTCTTACGTCACCTTTTTTTCGTCTTCTTCTCCTTGTTGTTTGGCCATGATAATCACAGGTTGATAGTGCAAATAAGAATGGGATATTGCTGGAGATGGTCCAAGTTTTGACAGATCTTGATCTCGTTATTTCTAAATCCTACATTTCTTCCGATGGTGGTTGGCTAATGGATGGTTAGTCATCTCCATTATTGTGCTTTTCTTACCAATACAATTCAATTAACAAGTCTTTTTTACTACCCCCACCGCCCCACTAATGTAATTTAATTTGTGTAACAAAATTGATGTCTTATGTGGGTTTTTGTTTTCCCTTTCTTTTGGTTTTTGATTTGCGTGGCCACCAGTTTTCCACGTGACAAACCAGTGGGGTGACAAAATTACTGATGAAAATATCATACTTCATATCCAACAGGTTAGTGGTTTTTAATTTAATTGATTTTGATTATACATGTATGTACGTATATAGCTAGCTGAGTTATATAAATTTTATATATATATATTTTTTTTTGGATGAAGGCAATATGTACAAGTAGAGAGAAAAAGACATGGATTAGAAAAGATGCAAAGGGGGGCAGCAAGACATGACGATGCATCGACAATACTTGAGATGACGGGAATAGATAGGCCGGGAGTAATGTCGGAGATATCAGCAGTATTGGCGGAGTTGGGATGCCATGTTTCCGGCGGGGTGGTGTGGACTCACAACGCCCGTGCAGCCTGCATCATCTACGTGGAAGACGGAGCAATAAAGGACCCTTGTAGGGTGGCACATGTACAAGCTCAGTTGGAGACTGTTGTTGAGGCTCATCACTATGAAGGCGAGAGGCGGAGCATCACCTTGGCGGCAGCAGCTGGTGGAACACATACACACACGGAGAGGCGTCTCCACCAGCTGATGTCGGCGGACAGGGACTTCGAGGCGTGTGTTTCTTGCTGTCAAAATGAAGAGGAAGACAACAGGAAGAGATGCAGTGGTGGTACGCACGTCAAAATAGAGAACTGTGAAGAGAGAGGGTACTCGATCGTGCACGTCAGAAGCAGGGATAGACCCAAGCTATTGTTCGACACAGTCTGTGCTTTAACAGACATGCAATACGTCGTCTTCCATGCCGCAATTAGCTCCCAAGCCTCTGTTGCTGTTCAGGTACATACATATATATATTGATTCTTCAATTCTGCCCCGGAAAGAACCTCTGTGTGTGTATTGATGTAAATTTTTTTGGTTGGTTAAGGAATACTATGTGAGGCACAAGGACGGATGCACTCTAGAGACACAAGCTGAGAGAGAAAGGGTAGCGCAGTGCCTCATAGCAGCGACAGAAAGAAGAATTTCTCACGTATGTTTTTGTTTATGTTTTCTGGTTTCGGAGATATCTTTTGCATAGGGATATAAATATATATATACATATATATATCTGTGTGTGTATATATGTGCAGGGAGTGAGGCTGGACATCAGCACTGAGAACAGGATAGGGTTGTTATCAGATGTGACGAGAATATTTCGGGAGAATGGACTATCTATCACGAGGGCTGACATTGGAACATGCGGAAACAAGGCAGTAGGAACATTCTATGTAAAGGATGTTTCAGGGCAAAGTGTCAGCACCAAAACATTGGAAACCATAAAACATGAAATAGATGGTACCGTTGTCGTCGTAAACAAATCTTTGCATTGGTCACCACTTCCAATCCCATCCCACAGTGCCGCCGGCATTGATGAGGGAAGGTCCAAGTTTTCATTAGGAACCTTGTTCTGGTCTCAGCTCGAGCGACTATCCAGCAGTTTCAGACCCATCAAGTCCTAGAAAAAATATCAAATGTTCTCTCTCTCTGTGTAAATAAAATAATCTCCCCAATCCTTATACTTAAACCCCCTTTTTCAATTTAATTTGTAAATAAATATAAAATACTATCAGTGTGTTTTTCTCATTCTTCCTATTTTAATATCTTTCAAATACGTTTAAACAAAATTCAAACCGGTTTCAGACCAAAAAAAAAAGGTTTAAACAAGAGGTACAAGAAAATTGTCCATGCTTCCAGGTTATCAAACACTGCAATATCTACCCTCAAGGAGGCCACAATTAAACACAAATATATATTACCAAAAAAAGCAAGTTGAACTCTAACCAAAAAACACACGATACATAATATCCCAAAAAGACAGGATAATTACTGATTGTAACACAGTTCTGGCAAATTACATTAACTTAAGAGTTCATAATTGACAGTGTGTTGGTTGGGACATTTTCAATCTCCATTGCCTTGAAAGCTACCAAAATTATATCAGAATACAAAAGCCAAAGCTGTAAGTATTGTGAATACTAAATAAAATGTGCAATTGTTTCGTATTATTTAATATTATGTACACATTAAAATTCAGAATCCTTCACAAAGATGCATTAACAAAAACAACTTATAATATTCACAACCATCATTGAACTAATATATGAGATTATAAGGGTAAATTATGCCTCATCAATGTCATCCACATCAAGCCAATCATTTGTTTCCTTTGTTACAGGGTTGTTGGGAATTACCTTCAAGGAAGAGTCAGCAGAGCTTTTGCTCAGCTGAACCCAGTCCCGTGTGTCCTTATCTGAACTGTAACTTATTTTCTTGGTTGCAGTTGCATCCTCATCATCCTCTTCAAGATCACTAAAGGAAACATCCTCCTCGTTCTCAATACTGATATTGGCACCACTAGTTCCACCATATTCTGAGGTTTCTTCCTTCAACCAATCATCACCGTCGTCTTCATCTTTCTCAACCAACAAACTAGAGGAATCAGAATGGACATTCCTTTCCACTCCTGGGCCAATAGTATTTTCCTCAATCATAGATTTGTCAACAACTGGAATTTCGTTGCTTGTGTAAGGGTACTTCATTTCCAAAGTACGTGATTCAACATAAGATACAGGCACATTATAATGTTCAGTTCTGGATGGTACATATGGTGGCTCTCTGTGTTCATTGATATCACTATCTTTAGGATCAGTAGTACCCCCACCAGACAAGTCTTGTGACTTTTTACGGCTTTTCAATTCCTGTGACAAGAAGGCCCTGGCTTTCACTATCTGCAACCAGAATATGAAATGGACAAAGTGGTATTAGAAAATCTGTCATGTCAAAGAAAATAAGCATGTAAACAAATAATGTGGAGAAGAAATTGACCATCTGCAATCAGCACTTATTTTCTGGAAATCAAATGTAACGAAGACTAAATATATATCCAAAAGAAACAAATTAAAACAGAAGAGATTCAATAAATGATGATCAAATGGCATTTTATTATTATCTATTGATAATAAGGAAAAAAAAAATGACAACAGCTCTGAAATGTAAGCAACTTACCTGAGTTGTTGATAGGAGTTCTGCATCTTGCTTATTTAGTCTGGGGTGAAGAAGAACAAAGTAAACCATCCAAAAGCAGCCCTCGCTCATGTAACCTGGGCAAAGTTCAATCCTCAAAGCGCCCAATCTAGGTGCCAGGCGTTCAACAGCTAAAGCATGCTCTTGTTGAATATCAGACAAGTGAAACTCTAGCATTACAGAAAAGTAGAAGGTCATCTTCACTTGAAAACAATCATTCTTCTAAAAGAATGAATATAAAGAACACTATACTATATGTCAATCATTTTCATTTTGACAGTCCCAAAATACTTATCAATGCCTTAAATTAACAATGAGATTACCTTCACTTAATCCATTGTTACATTCCTACTAAATTATTAAACACTTGAGAATATATTAATCATTTTGCATTGTAAGCAGATTTTTAACAATTCCTCAATACCTTATTTTTGGTTTCACACATGATAAAGAAGCCTACTATAGGGCTGTGGATCATTGTTTTATACAAATGATTTCCACGACAGTGATGCAATGCAACAGGATACAAACTATCACAATACAGGTAAATGGATATCATAGATATAGATTTACCTAAATCATACTCTTAAAATAAGATTGATATCCATATTTAGCAGCTGAGTAAATGAATGTATTGAAAGGGAGTTAACAGACCAGAACTAAATTGAATGACTCAAGAAAGATAGGTACAATGATTTTATAACTAGTATCATTAGCTAAAGTTTTTATAGTCCTTGGCACAGAGTGAAACAGAGAACCCCGGATTAGAAGCCTAACACAGAATTATCATCTCAGCATTTACAAACTACAAGCTATATAAAAAAAGAAACAAACAAAGAGATCCTAAAAATTAATCAAACCAAGTTTATCATGCCAATTTTTAAGATAACAAAAAATTACCTTGATAAAAAAAAAATTAAAAAAAAATGCAGCAGCAGCTTATAATGAAAATGAATATGAATATGCAGGACATTTGATGAGCAATCTTTCAGCAACGGAGAATAAAAACTTTAAAAAGTAGAAAAGTACCATCCTCATCATCGTTTACAGGCAAAGGAAAATTCAACCAAGTCTCAGGATGCATGGAGATATCCCTTGCAAAAGCTACCACTTCTTCAGTCACACCAACAACAGCCCCAATCAAAGAATCATTCGCACCCCCAAACTCCTCAGAATTCTCATTGTCAGGACCCAATTGCAGGAGATTAGATGCAATCTTCGTGAACTCAGACACATGTACATTACTGGATAGCTTCGAGATTCCACTTCTGAATCTTCCTCCAATCTCCGCAAAATCACTTCGAATACCAGCTATCTTTTGTCCAGATCCTTCTGGATCTGATCTCGATTCAAATATCAACTTCTCTTCAGGGTTATTATGGTCGGGTTCTTCGATAGGATTATAGGGTTCAGCCTGCTGAGGAGGAGGAGCGAGGAAAGAAGCAACGCCCCAGAATTGGCGAGTTAGGGTTTTGGTTATCTCCGAAATATCCTCTTTGACTCCCCGTGTCGGCGACGACGGATCGCCTCCATTCTCTATACCGGGTTTTGGATCATTGTTTCCTATACCTTCCGGATTTGGATTTGCAGAGGAATTGGGATTAGCATTGGGACACGAATCGTTGTCGCCTTCATCGAGTGTAAGTGTGTTAGCAATCGATCGAACAAGCCATGCCATTTTCAACGTTCAGAATCGCCGACCGGTTTCAGTTCCCGTGGGCAAGAACTTTTTTGAGCACCTAGTATTTTGCACCCACAATTTTAACTAATTTTATTATGATAAGCCAAGCCTTACTCACGTATGACCACTTACATTATTATTAGTATTTTGATTATACCTCTTAAAGTGCCATTATTTTATTTTCTTATACTGTAAGACTTGAAAACTGATCATAATAAAATTGATCAAAATTGTGCGTAAATTACTAGTTACTCAAAATTTATGCTAACGTAAACTGAGACATAAATTAAACTAAATTTGTTAAAAATCTTCTCTACTTGAAGAGAGTTCTTATTAACCTTAATTTCTTTCTAATTAGGTTGTTAGTTACCATTAACAATATAAAGAATTAAATAAATAAATTTTTTTTTTTTTAAAAAAAAAAAAAAAAAGTGCGAGAAAGTTTCAAATTCAAAATTCAATCCAGTCTACAAACGGAGTCTAGTCCATACATTTTTTTTTTTTTTTTTTTTTGTAAACCTATTCCATACATATTAGAGCATCAAAATGATGATAAAAGACAATATGAAATGTGTAAATTTGCTCCATTGATGCTTTGATGGAATCAGTTATCTCCGCTATCCTCCCTTCTAATTTTTGATGGCGGCAGATGCTCATCACTGTCTGAAGACGAGTAATTCTCGATCAGCTGGGGTTGTCGAATAAGTAAGAAATTAGCTCGTAAAATAAAGTCCATACTGATAAAGCATTGGAAAACCAACCGAATGAAGTAGACAGTATTATGAAATAGCAGATAAATCAAAAGTGTAGCCTTAAATTCAGGAAAAGAAAGATCAAATAACTTACTAATTCTAGAGATGATTTAGGTTGAGGCGACGGCTGTTCAGTGAGCTCCGATCCCGATGGCTTTTGTTCACCAGTGAGCGTCAGCGATGAATCTCTTGAAATTATTTCCACTGGTAGTGGAATACGATCCAATTCCTATGAAAGAAATTGAATATGCAAAATGAAATCGATACCATAGTATTACACCGTAAAATAATAAACCCATACGTTATTATAAAATAGAAGATCTATTAAGAGTTTACTGTGGGTAGCAATGACTTGACATTGCTGTCCATTAGCTGATCTAGGTTTGGAGAAGGCCGTGGAGGTTTTCCTTTAGGCCGAGGTGGCTTTGGCGGTAGTGGTGGTGGCTTAGGTTGTTCGGTGACATATGGTGGCTTATGTTCACCAGTGAGTGTTAGCGAAGGATTGCTTGAAGGTACCACTTGTGGTGGAAGATAACCCAAATCCTGTGACAAAAATTAAAATGTGCAGAATAAAATCAATATCATAATTTTAGATCGAAAGTTAATAAGGCCATACATTTAATGAAATTAGAAGATCAATCAACAGTATAATAGAATTTTCTGCTCGTAGCGATGCAAATACTCTATCAATTTTCGGATTCAAGTTCGGGAAACCCGGTGGAGCTTCATGCCAAGGCGGTTGTGGTTGTGGCTCACATATTTCAATGACCTCCGATGGCTTCAGTTCACCAGTGAGTGTCAACGAAGGATAGCTTGAAGGTACCACTTGCGGTGGAAGATAACCCAAATCCCGTGACTACAATTAAATGTGCAAAACAAAATCAATATCATAATTTTAGATCGAAAGTTAATAAGGCCATGCATTTAATGAAATTAAAACATCAATCAATAGTTTAATAGAATTTACTGCTCGTAGCGATGCAAATGCTCTTTCAATTATCGGATTCATGTTCTCAAAACCAGGTGGAGCTTCAGGCCACGGCTGTTGTGGTTGTGGTTGTGGCTGACATATTTCAGTGACCTCCGATGGCTTCAGTTCACCAGGGAGCGTCAGTAATTCCTATGACAAAAATCGAATATGCAAAATGAAATCGACACTATAATATTACATCGTCAAACAATCAATCTATAGGTATTATAAAATAGAAGATCTATTAATAGTATAATAGGGTTTACGTTTGGTAGCGATGACTTGACATTGATATCCATTAGCTGATCCAGGTTTGGAAAAAGCTGTACAGGTTTTAGTTTAGGCCGAGGTGGTTTTGGCGGTTGTAGAAATAGTGCCTTAGTTTGTCCCGGTTTTGGCGGTTGGAGTTCATCAGTGAACTCCGGTAGCATCTCTTCCTCGGTAGTATATTTATCTGCATCCTCCTACGACAAAATATTAATATGCAAAATGAAATCGATGTTAGTGTAATACTTAATATTAACCATTTTATACGCTAAAATGGAAGCGAAATTGAACTATTGAAGATCAATGAACAGTATAACAGAATTTTCGTTCTAAAAAAAAATGCAGAAGACATTGACGACGTTCTCGGTGATGAATAATACTCTTTCTATGGTATGGTTTAAACAAGTTAAAGCGTCGCGCGCAAACAGAAGAACAGAGTACCAATCTGTAATTAAATTTAAACAAAAACATAGAACTAGATCCAGCAAATTCTATTCTCACCTTAAATAGAAATTTTTTGCCAGCTTCAGAATTTGGAGAGTATTCCCAAATGTAGGCAGTGAAGGGAACAATAAACTCTCGAACTGAATCGACCACAGTGTAATCCACAAAATCAATTCCGTCTGGATTATCATCAGAAGTGTGAAGCGCAAATGTTCGAGCCTCTTCTACTAAGTTGACGTCCACCAAATAGTGAAAAACTATTTTGTTCAGTGTATAATAATCCAATGGCGGAAAATCTGGCGGAAATTCTGGATTCTTCATTGCATTAGACAGCTTAATCGGTTCACAATTATTAGTGCAGTATTCCCAAAATTTTATCCACGTCTTAACAGCAGTATAGCCACTCAAGTAAGGAAGTTCTTCTAACTCTACTATTTCCATAAACGAATTAGAAATACTCCCGAGATTCAGATCCAAGAGATACCTCTCCATGAAGTCATTAACTTCACTGCAACAGAAGATGGATATTATTATGTAATTAAGCTAGAATGAGAAAGGAGAATTAATATTTTAAATTCACATACATAACCGCAAACTCTTTGTCCAAGTTCCAATCCCTCGGCCTGAAAAAGTAGTCTCCCTCCATTTGTTAAATTCAAACTGAATTGAAAATGCAAAATTTGTTTTGAGCAGAATCCTTATAAATAGGGACGTTGTTCGACCAATGGTCTTTATTAAACCCATGTATTTTATTCTGGGCCGACGTGGGCCAACCTTTGTATTTACTTAAGGGTTTCTTTGGGCTTCATACCTTTTTGGACTTTTTGGTCTTACGGGTCATTATTATTATTTTTATTATTTTACATAGGGGCCACTTAGTTCGGCTGAAAACCGGCCATCAAAATGAAAAAATAAAAAAATAAAAAAATAAATAATTGATGAATTTATTAAGTAACTTTACATGAAATATCTACAAAATTATAATAAAAAAGTTACAACACTCATTCACAAAATATTTTTAAAAAGGTAAAATAATATATATAAAAATATATTTCATATAAAATGACTTTATTACCCTTTTTTATTTAATAAATCATATAAACCGTTAAATTTTAAAAATTTTGACAAAATTTGTAAAAAAAAAACATAGTTTTCTTAAGTAAAAAAAAACTTTAAGAGTTAAAAATAATATTTTAATACTAAACTTGTAAAACCGAAATACACTGCCCCTATTCTTGATAAGGTTTGTCCGTTATTTTCTCCTTTTTACTTTGTTTAATGGTGAGCGCATTTTTTTTTTTTTTCATTTTTAAAAATAAGTATGATGCTTGTCTTGCTCTTGTAGGATGGGATTGTAAAGAATTCAAAATTTTTTTAAGTTTAATTAATTTTTGAGCCGAACATTGTTCAAGAATATAATCGAGTATTTATAAAAAAATTATAAATACTTATTTTTTATTATCTTTATATATATTTATATATATATTATTATTATTATTATTTTTTAAGTATAAGTATCAAGTTTCAACCAAAAAAAACAAAAAACGAAAAAATTTATTATTAAAACCAGCCATTACATTTCAACATTACTAAAATGAAAATAAAAATGTAAAAAGAAAGTAAATAATCTCATGAACAAGATTAAGTTGCTGCTCTCCTGTTATCCTTCAATAACACCAATACCGCCCAGTGTCATCATCCTAGCATACAAAAATAGAAAAAGGTAGCACAGAATCATGAAATTTATTCTATATATATATAACTCAAAATGAAAGAAAGAATAATGATATTGGAAAGAATGAATACAAACCTCTGAACAACACTAGAATTAGGCACAAGAGTGAATTCTTCAGAAGACTGATCATCATCATCATCATCAGGAGAAGGACTTCCAGGCTCAAAATCAACATTAGTAAAATTTACTACAGAACCTTCAAGATTTTCAGTAACACCATCTTTGGTAGTAGCAGCATCATTTCCAGTCAAACAAGAACGAAATTCATATTTATTGTCCTCCTTTTCCACCAGAGACAAAAGCAAGGATTTATCCATTGATCTCTGCATTAAGTTATAATCAAATCTAAATTGCACTAAAAAAAAAAAAAAAAAGAAAAAAAGAAGAAAAGAAGAAGAAGGCACCCAAATGTCTGCCTTTGTTGTTGTTATTGCTCTTACTCCAAATGAAGAAATCATAGCGTAGAATGGAATAACCCAGGAGCGGATAGAATTTTGGTTTGAAACCGGATTTGACAGACTATAGCTGAAATTGGCAGCACTATGATTGAATTGAGTGTCGAACCCTCCACCTTTAGGTTGGACAGATAGAATTACACCTACGGAAATGGATTGAATGATTGGTACGGATATCAAAGAGAACAGCCTCGTCCGTTAAGCCCAATTGGTCTAAATAGAACTTGTAATATAGTTATTATCTTGTTGCATATATTTTTTATATCGAAAATTTATTGTTTATTTTTTTAAAAAATAAATACAATCAATACATATAAAAAATTAAATTAAAAAAATAATCAACAAAAAAGTTTATATAAAATTAGAATTTAATAAATTGAAGAAGACAACAAAAGTTACATGAATTAAAATTAAAATATTATAAATATATATATAAGAAGGAAGGATATAAAAAATAAAAAATAAAAAAAATTACACAAAATAGAAAAAATCCCATTTGAAAACTAAAAATTTGATATAATTTTTTTAAAATTTAAAACCAAAATAATACTAATTATTTATTTGTATCGTGTTTTTTCAAAATGTTTCTTTCATAATTTTTTTTTATAAAATTTAAGATGCTAAATTAAAACTTTTGAATCCTTTAAGAACTTGATTGAGAATCTTCCATAATTAAAAGGACTAAATTGCAATTTACAATCCAGCATAAATTATTACCTGAACCTGAAGAGTTCTTGACAGTTGTTTCTTGGATTGTTGAAGGTGAATTGGACACTAAAATTGAAGAAGATTATTTACTCATCTTCATCGTCTCGATACAAATTCCTTTTTTGAATGTTGAATTGTTACTTGGATTCCAGTTTCCCATTCCTACCAATTCAATTTACTGAAGATTGTGGAGTACAATCTTCTTGAGATCAGAGGAAAGGGAGAGGAGGAGGTGGTGATGGTGACAGCGACGGTGAGGGTAGTAGCAGCTACTGGGAAGCACAAAACAACCAAGTTTGTATTCTTATGCTTAGCCTTATTGGGGGCTGCTTTAATTGCGGATCTGTTATGGGCATCATCTTCTTCCTCTGGGTACCAATCCATAATTACATCCACCGCCACCACCATTATCCTTCCTTCTTCTCGAAATACCACGGTCGCTACCCCTGTTCTTGATAAGGTTTGCTCGTTACTTTCTCCTTTTTATTTTGTTTCATGGTGGGCGCTTTTCCTTTTTCTTTTTCTTTTTTTTCTTTTTTCATTTTCAAGATAAGATTTTATATTACAGTATGATGCTTGTCTTGCTCTTGTAGGATGAGATTGTAAAGAGTTCAAACGAGAATGTAGTTCGCAAGAGGCTACTTTCTCCAACTTTTGCTGATTTGCCAGCGCCAGTGCTTGATTGGGAAAAGATGGCACCTGCTCCCGTGCCTCGTCTTGATGGTGCTGCGATACAGATCAAGAATCATCTTTTTGTGTTTGCTGGATATGGAACCATTGATCTTGTAAGAATCCTTTGTACTTTCTTCGTTTTTACATTTACTTTAGTTTTTGAATTCATGATTTTATCAGTTAACTGTCAGCTCAAATTTTTCCTGCTGTTTTAGTTGTCTGGAAGTCTTAGGATCAACTTTCCTTTCGTTTTTCTTGTAATTTTTGCCTGTTTAAATGACTGATCTGCCCATTCCCAGTTTTCCTGCTTGACTGAACGTTACTGTTTCTTATAGGTGCACTCTCATGTTGATGTTTACAACTTCACTGATAATACATGGGGGGAAAGATTTGATATGCCGAAAGAAATGGCTCATTCGCATTTGGGAATGGTGACAGATGGAAGATATATCTATGTGGTTACAGGACAATATGGTCCTCAGTGTAGAGGCCCTACTGCCCGTACGTTTGTGCTTGATACAGAGACGAAGCAATGGAGTGACCTACCTCCTTTACCAGTCCCTAGGTATTGATTCTTCAAATGACTAGATGAAGTTCTTTTCCTGAAATGAATGTTTTTATGTTTGATAAATTATCTGAATGATTGTGAAGTTATATCTGTTCATACATACAAATTTTGATTTGTAGTTCTTATGTTCTTTATATTATAACATTTTTTTTTTCTTGTTTGTTACTTTTTTAGAAACTGTACTAAGCAAGACTTTTCAATCCTTTTGTGCACTAACTATAACTTGTCTGTTGTTCTGGCCTGAGTCAAGAGAAAATTTAAGATTGCTGTCTGGTTGTTACTGCAAGACAATTGAAAGGAAACCACAGGGGCAGTTGAAGTTAATAAAGTGATTGTTTTGGCAAAAAGAAAGTTTTTTTAATTATGTCATGTTTTGTAGTTACACATTTTACAGTTTCTTTTGAGCTATATGTACTAACCAAATTACTTCAGATATGCACCTGCAACTCAACTCTGGAGAGGAAGACTGCATGTCATGGGTGGCAGCAAAGAGAATCGGCATACACCCGCACTAGAGCACTGGAGTATTGCTGTAAAAGATGGTAAAGCTTTGGAGAAGGACTGGCGATCTGAGATACCAATTCCCCGTGGTGGACCTCACAGGTTTTGCATTCTTTCTATCTGGAGTAGGTTTCTTTTCTCTTTTTTCCCCCATTGACTGTAGTTCTATCCTTAAATCTTGCGTATGATTTGTTGGTCTGATTGGGTATGGGACATGAATGAATGTTCGGATCGGATTCTGACTATAAGCTTTTGAATTTGATACTGTTGATGCTCTGATGAGACACTACTATAGTTACATGCAGAATTATTATAATTTTTATGCCATCTAAAGTAGCTCTTGAATTATTCGTGGTCACACATTGGGTTTTTTTGCACACATCATCATTGTGTGGATAATTTTTTAGCTGTAATTTGGTTGAAATTTGTGGCTTCCTTCTGTGATACAGTAGTATTGTAGCTTTAAAAGATACCTTTTGTACAGGGCTTGTGTGGTGTTTGATGATCGATTATATGTCATTGGTGGTCAAGAGGGTGATTTTATGGCTAAACCTGGATCTCCTATTTTCAAATGCTCTCGCAGGAGTGAGGTAATCCATGTTTTCAGTTTTATTGCTTATGCTTCATCAGTATGATCTGTTTGGTTATGTACTTGAATTGATTATGTGAAGGAAGCAGGAGTTGCTAAAGAATGCAAACTTTATTACTTCTGGGCTTTGCATATATGGGCACTCTCTACCCTTCCTTTTTCTTTTCTACACAGTATTCGATATTCATTCTTTCTCTATTAGCAGACCATCTCAACTTTTCTTAAAAGCTATGTGAATATGATTGTTCACACAATTACACCTTCATGGATTGATATTAGGTTTGCCTGAAACATCTAGGATAAGTTCTGAAATTGGGATTTTGTCATCTACAGGTAGTGTATTCTGATGTTTACATGTTGGATGATGATATGAAATGGAAGGTTTTACCTCCCATGCCAAAGCCAGATTCACATATAGAGTTTGCTTGGGTGATTGTTAACAATTCTATTGTAATAGTTGGAGGCACAACAGATAAGCATCCAGAGACAAAGAAGATGATACTTGTTGGAGAAATTTTGCAGTTTCAGTTGGATACAAGGGTATCTTTCTCTTCCTTCTCTTTAATTTCTGACACATCTTTTTATGTTTTTGCATGCGTTTGTTTATTCTTTGCTATATTGCATTTGAAATATTTTGCCATTTGCTGAAGATTTTAGATGTCTCTTTCTCTTCATCAGGCTGTTAACTGTCAAGCAATTCTTGTTTACTGAAATGTTGCAATTTCTTTCTTTTTTTTTCTTTCTCTTTAAAATTTTATGGTCCTGTTTCTGAATCCCAAAAGAAATGGTCGGTTGTTGGAAAATTACCTTATCGTGTCAAAACCACTCTTGCTGGTTTTTGGGATGGATGGCTATACTTCACATCGGGACAGCGAGACAGAGGACCTGATGATCCAGCACCAAGAAAGGTCATTGGGGAGATGTGGAGAACCAAGTTGCACTTGTGATTCATTCTTTCTCATTCTTTTTTTGTTACATACATTTACTGTGTAATTTATTTCCTTCAGTTTTCCACCATCATAGTTTATAAGCACTACTACTGTTGAGAAGGTAGTAAAAAATGGTTAGGTAGTGAAGAGGAAGTTTCAAAACATGATTACTTGTTTGTATAGTCCAATTTGTAGTTGTAACAGAACAGAACACCATGATTTATAAAATTCATTGTTGGTTGGAATGTGCAAATTTTTCAGATTTTATATGAGTTTATGCCTTCACTGAGTGGGCAGAAATATCATCTTTGCTGATTATTTTGAACCAGGGAATGGTAAAGCAGGGCATATATTTTTTTTTAACAAAAGTCTGTAGTCTTGTTGGTGTCTATCTGCAGTGCCGCCTTCTTCAATTCCTTGACCTTGTGCCTTCACAGACTCGGAACCGATGTTCAAAGAATCCTTTTTCAAGTAATACCTTACTTTGATAATAAACAAAGTCTTGCTAATCTCTAATTTTTGACAATGGACTCTGTACATCAGTAAGCGACATCTCAGTCAAGCAAGCTTTTTCCCACTTAAGTCCCTTTAAGCAGGGAATTTCTTAGAAATAGTGAAGGATACAAAGCTGCAGAGATGGTATTTACATGGAAAAACCAACACAGACAATATATTTATATTTATATACATATATATCCATATTTTGCTAAGACTGGGGAAAAAGCTCCACAAGGAAAAGATCAGCATCAAACCTCAATCCTGAAGATTCAGTAGGCTGAAGCAATCCATCCACCATCCCACCAAAAACATACAAGTACCGCCCTGAATTATCAACACAAGCTCGATGGAAAGACCTGCAATATAGTTTATCCCCCATAGTTTTCAGCCTTCTCCACATTCTTGTGTAAAGTCTAATTGGGTCCTCAGAAATGGGTGGTTGTTGTGTTTTGATAGATGGTATTGTACTGATCTCCAACACCCAAAAGTCGTCTTTCCTGTGTCTGTACGAATCTTCACCCCCATATATAAGTAATCTTCCCCCTAAAATAAGGGTTGCTGAGTGACCAACTCGTGGGAGTGAAAATCCTTGTGGTATACTTTGCAAGTCAAATGGTAACTGTATCCATTTCCAGTAACCTTGGGATTCTTCAAAAATCCACACATCGTCCAGTACTTGATAACCCAATCCTCTTCCACCAAATAAAATTGTTTGGTTTCCCCCAACGTGAGTCAGTGAGTGCCCCGAACGAGATGGAGGAGACGTCTGGGTTACAATTTCATGCCAACTTCCATAGTAAAGATCTTCTGATAGATCTAAAATCCAAGTATCACCCAGCCTAACACCAGAGAGTCCAATGCCCCCATAAATAATCATCTTCCTCTCATCAAGAACGCAACAAGCGGCATGAGCTCCACGAGGCAGGGGAGCAACGGAACCCACCTCAAGCAGCCTCCAAGACAAGTTAATACCAAAATTTTCATGCACTACTATTTGTCCAATCCAAGTGTCATTGTGACGGTCACCATGGTCATTGATCCCTCCAAAGAGGACAAGGGAGTCGCCGATGACAACACATGAATGACCAAATCGTCCACTCGGAATCCCTGAGCTGATCTTTTTCCAGCTCAATATTCTCCTGAAGTCGTTACTCATGCATGCTACCCATGTGTCATCAACATGCCGACCTGATGAGAAACAGGAGAAAGTGTCAGATTGCAAAGAATGAATGAATGATAGTAGATTTAGTAGTCTTTCTAACATAAGAAGGAAGATTCTTTCTCAGTCTTTAAGATATAATCTAGGAATGATTAGAAGTGAATTCAATTTGCTAAAGATACCTTTTGTATCTACATTTCTTTGCCTCTTTGATGGTTACTTTTTTTTGTTAGAAAGACTCCTCGATTAAATTCCCAAAACTAGCAGTTCTATTTGTAGATGGATTATTAGTATTATAGACACTACTATACCAGAGAAATTCTATCAGATTTATTTACGATGATGCGAAAATTGAAGTAGAGAGTATCTGGAGAAAAACAGATGAACAATTGGAAAAAAGAAATTTTCTCGATTAAACCCCCTACAAGGCAGAATTGAAAAAAAAAAATGAAATGAAGAGGAATTATATGAAGAAGAATTAAACAAAGAAACCAGGAAGAGGAGAGCAGTGAAGACTCTCACCTCCCTCGCAGCCGCCACCAAAGAGAACCAGAAATCCAGAAACAAAATTGAGGGAATGAGAAGCTCGTGAATTTGGAAGCTGCAAATCATGAGTATCGTCTGAGCTCAAGAGCCTATGACAGTAAACAGAATCCAACAGGTGCACACGCCGGTAGAGGTTAAACCAGTTGGTACTGGTATATGTATTTGCTCCATCAATAATAAGGAAGGACCTGAGGGAATCCACACATGCGGTACCCCAATCTCTTCTACAGATGAACTCCCAGAGAGCATCGGAGGAAGTAATAGACCTAAATCTTCTACATGTCATCCCAAAACAGAGGATTGAATCCACGGGTAGAAGCAAAAGTATGGAGAAGAGCTGGTCCTTGGAAATTCTGGTGATTGGTGATCCATTAAAGGTTGAAATGCTGCTACTACTGCTGCTACTGATTTCCACCATGAATGCTTTCTCTCTGTCCTTAGCTCTGATTGGGGTGAGGGGCCAGAACCAGACCACTTTCCTTCTTTTTTTTCACCCTTAAATGCTTGTCAATATTTACTGCTGTCTATTTATCTTTATTCCCTCCTTCATTCTCATATATATATATATATATACCAAAGAAAAATATATAATATATTTAAATTCACCATTATAACCCAAAATAGTAACAGAAAGATTCGTGGGGTAGAAAAATGTTACTGCAAGAGACGTTGAAGTCCTGCACCCTTCTAAATAAAGACATACCTCAAGACAAAACCAATCTTGGACCTGTTCAGTTATGGGCAATGGCACAAAGCTGAGTGCTCATAGGCTCCCTGATTTTCTCTGTCCACAACCCAGAGAAGGGTTTTTTTCTTGAGCCAAAAATGAAAAAGAAAATCCAAAACATGTTCAAAGATGAATCCAAACCAATTAATACAATAGTATTAGAAATTTATTAATGGCAGCTGAGTTATTATAGAAAATGGTGATTAACAGTTTTCATTACAACCAAACCCCCTTCCTAATATAAAATGTCTCAAGTTAAAGAAAAAAGACACTGCCAACTGTCTGACTTCTTGCCCCCACTATATATTACAACATAAACAAACAAACTATTTTATGTCTGCAGATTGTACACACGACCTTTATTTATCAACCTCCAAAGGGCTTCCTTAGCTTGCTCCAAGGTTTCAACAGAATCTTCTTCTTCAAAGGATAACCTTTGTATGTTGAACTGTCAAAAAATGGAGGAAAAAAATGCGTTTTATTTCAAAAGGAAATAGCGGAAATATGGATGTACGACACACTGAAGGAGAACTAGAATACCTGTGCGCCTTGACGGACTCGTAAATCTGTCCCTTTGCTGTCGATTGATATAAGGGCAACATCATCAACCTCAATTTCTTTTGACAAAAGCTCCTTTAGGGGCTTCGAAAATATTGCATTCAGCTCCTATTTTGAGTAAATATGAAAACAAAGACACTATTTAGATCCCTTTCATATACAAAACTATTAAGAAACAAAACTTTCCTTCAAAATTATACATATACAAAACTATGTAAGTCAGAATATTTCTGGTACTTCTATCTATAACTCTTGAAGGTTAAACAATGCAGAAAACATAAGGTATTGATTTCACTTAATTGAATGTCAAATAGAAAAATCAACAATGTGATGCTGAAATATTTTAGAGGGCAGAAAGGAAGTACCTTCAAGTTTTGTTCACCGCCATCAACAGCAATCTTATCAGGCTGAACTGTCTCATATTCCTTGACGTCAACCCAAGCAACAGTACCAAAGCCCCCAATGAAATATATATCACTGTTGCCATGAAACAAGTTTAATATCAGATAACAGTAGTTCATCATAATTTTACTTTCCCAGAAACAAAAACCAAATCCGGTTCTAATACCTAGGATGCAGGTATAATCAACAAAAGAATGTTGAAGTGGTATACTTTGTTCTGAATTAAACAGCTAACCTTATATTTTGCATCCTAAAGTAGTAAAAGTTTCCCCACTGCTGTGAAGGAACCTGTTGATGCTTTGCTATGTATTGTTTATGAGCCCATTCCTGATGTTTTAAAGAGAGAGATTGATCAAAATACCACCAATCAAAGAAAATAAAGTATATAAGAAAATCTTCATAGCTAATACAAACTTAATATAATCTAATGGCAACACTCTTATATTACTGAAATCAGTGATGGGGTAAAGCAGCTGAGAGGCAAACCAGCTGCCATGCACCATATATACAATGCAAACATCCTTATCAATTTCAAAGAAAAGGAAGGAGGAAACCAGGAGATCAATCAGATCATTCAACAAGTCACATACACAGCTATTACATATGGGGATGCCAAGAAAGTAAAGATGCTTCAAATATTGTTTTAAAAATAAAATAAAATAAAATAAAAACTGCCTAGACTGAAATAAGATCGTCCAAGGCATGATCCAGAAACGACTGTTTTGATTACTTCCACATGCTAACATTTCTTTGGACAGCAAAAACAGAAAGCTATTGTGTATAGGATTCATTCTACCGCCTCCTAAAGGAAATGAATTTCCACATAAAGAATCTACATCTTTTAGCAAACAACATCAATGAGTTAATTACCTGATACTCTTTTGGAATGGGGACAACATCGCCAAAGATTGTCACCCTTGCATTTGACAAGCTACTCCATCCAGGGATCTACGCATGACCAACCCTCAAAAAATAAATTAAAGAGATCAAACTGAAAATTGTAAAGGTGGCCAAAAAATATCTACTCACCTGCACAACCAAAGTGCACCTTGGGTCAGCCATCAAATTTCGGGTATGTATGGCCAATGGAGAGAATGAAAATATAGGATCTAAAAAGAAAATAAAATACATTAGGATTGGCTGATGAATTTCTCATTTTCCAATGAACATTACAGTCCTTCCTAGGAAGGTCATTTCAATTCTGAAGGGAGACAGCAGATTAACTTGAAATGGTTGAATTAAAAGAATCCAAATTTCACATGGTTGCATAGGTCCATAGCCCCTATCCAAGATTTTTCATGATCCTGAATAGACCACATATAGATTGCTTACGCTAAGCAGAGCCATAAATGAATTAAAAAGGGAAAGTTCTATCATTGTAGAAAAGGTACAACGGTAAATCAGTAAAGTAAACAAAGCATGCATTAGTATTTTGGAAACTTACGTCCCATCGGATCTGGCACGAAATCTACCAGTGAACCAAATGGATAACCTTCTCGTCGATGGTGCATCCGTGACATCACAGTGCACAAGTGGCCAAACCTAGCCTTCAATGATAGTTAGATTCAAAAGGAAGACAGTGAGAAGAAGTAATCCCTAGGAAGAAAAAATAAAAGAATGTTGTACTTATATGGAAAATCTTTTCAACCTAGTCTGACCATCAGCAAAGTTAATGTTACCTGTTCCATAAGATTACGAACAGCTAAGGCTGGTCTAGGCAAACCATGAGCAGAGGTGGCACTTTGTACTCCCCCAGATATTGGAGTTCGGAAAAGCCCAGTCCTTGTACCTCCTCCAGTTGTGCTTCCTTGTGAGGCTGCAAGAGGTGTTAGAACATCTGATTTTCCATCTCCATCTTTTTCAGTAGTATGCTCGAAAACTGAATTACCCTTCAGAACATGAGAGAGGCCATCATAACATAGCCCAAGTAGCCATTTGACACAGCCATTCATGTACTATATCATGGAAAGAGAGACAAATAATTGCGCCATGCCGCAGAAACTAAGGTACATAGAGCAGTATTTGAGGAAATTAAATCTGCATGAGGAATCATATATATATTCCATGTGTAGCTTTTACAGGAAAACAAAAAGGCAAAATAGGGAAGAGCATCTTCAAACAGAAGGAAATCTTATCGCTATAGGCATGACATTATACAAATATAGAATTCTATTGTAAGTCCAATTATCACAAACCAGAATCTAATACCAGTTAATGCCCCCTCCCTCTATCCAAACCAAGCAACGTAATTGTAAGGACATTCTTTTACCACCAAAAACAGAGGGGAAAAAATCCAAGCAAACATAAAATTCATAACCTCGTAATCAATTCAATACAAATGAGTCGAGAGAATAAACCAACAATTCGATCAGAATCTGGAGACTCAGAAAAAAAAAAACTACATTACCCTCTGTACCTGAGCAATAAGTAGAGAATCTTGTTGAACTAATTCAAAACCATAATCATTGACCTTCTCACAGTCCTCTTCTTCGCCACCCTGGTCAGGTACATGACGAGCAAATGCAGAAACTCGAGCCCCTCCAGCCACCGAAACATCAGCAGCAAAATTCAAACTAATCCTGGGCGATCCAACAACACGCCCGCTGCTAACTTTAACCAAATAAAAAGACGGGGTAGCCTTATCTGAAAGCTTGGGAAACAAAGCAGAACCAGGAAGAGCTTCCATGGTTTTAGACAAAGAAAGAGAAGCCATATCCATGAACGAATGAGATATAACTGGCAAAGCAAAAACTAAAAAATACTTGTTCTTGAGAAGCAAATGTTTTGATCAAACAACATTAGCAGCAGTACCATATATATATATATATATATAGAATCAGATTACAGAAGACAAAATTAAAAAGGAAAGAAATTGAAAAATATCTAACGGCTGGTGGGATTCGGTTCTCTTGCAGGTTTAGGGGCTCTGGGTTTTTGCCTAGAGTTGTGGCTGCTCAGGTTTTAAGCAAAGTGAATTTCTGAGACAGAAAAGACACATACTCCGAAAAAGAAAAAAAATAAAAATAATGATTCCATATTGTATTACGGGTTTGGTTATATTCGATTCGAAGCCCAATTCATCCCCTCAGCCCAAAAATGGAAATTTATTTTTTAAAATAAATTTATAAAAAAAATTTCGCGCTCAACGAATCATAATATTTTATACTATTAAATAATTTTATAGAAATCGTTGAGATGAAATAAATAAATATGAGCAACATTAAATGATATATTATATATAAATTTTTTTATTAAAATAATTAAAAAGAAAATATATATATAACAAATATGGAACGGATTGTTAATAAATATATTCCATATTTGTTAAAAAAAAAATTATACAATATCTGTTCAAATCAATTGTTATAACATTTATTATATATATAAAAAATATTTATTTTATTATATAAATAACTATTATTATATATTTATAATTATCAAATATAATTAATAATTCATGATTTTTTTTTTTGTTCATGGTGAATGATTGATATTAAATCAAATGAATCTAATTCTGAATTAATTACTATTGATATTTTACACTTTTTAAAAATATATATATTATTGCATTTTAACAATATCATCCATGTTTTTTGAACCGTCAGCAGTTTAGAAAAAGAAATAGATTTTTAAGTACAGATGTTTTTTTTTTTTTAATATATAAATATATATATTACAAAAACAATTGAGGACAATATTCAATACGTGGACCAATCAATATATAAATTCTTTTTCTTTTTTTTCATTTGATGGATATTTTAATTTTTTGAATAAAAAAAAAAATTATATAGCTACAGACAATGGCATCAGACGGTTATGAGTGGAAAATGTTCTCAAACATGGGAATGGGAACCAAGTGAGTTTGTGATTTATTTTAACGAAATTTTGCTTTCTCTCTCTCTTTTTGGCCTCATTTATATTTTGTTTTTATCAGGACTTTAAATGACATAGTTAGGAATTACTTGAGGAGACTCAACCTCAACGAAGCTGCCGCACATTTTGAAAGAAAGGCCCACGAAAACATGGCAATTCTAGAGCACTTACTTGATTATGCCTGGAACCAGGTTTTTGCTTACTACAACTCATCCTTCCTCAAAGAAAAACGAGTGATGGCCATGACTCAATCATGCATTGCTCCAGAAACTTACAGGGAGTTCAATCTCCTAATAAAATGGTATTTAGAAGAACTGAACCTAGCTGATTATGCGGAAGACTTTGCGAAGTCCGCCGAGTCCGCTCCCGCGGATTGTTTTAACACCATCAAGCCTTTGATGATTGGTTTCAATTCATACCATCTGATGCTGACTAGTTTCAATTCATTCCGTCTGATGCAGACTAGAAGCCAGAAATTTGTGTGACAAAGGAAGAGTCTCACTCAACTTTCGTGAAAGAATTGAAGGAAAAGCATCATCAAATTGTCATCGAGAAGGTACAATTTCTTTGATTTTTCTCAACTATTTTTTTTTTCTAGAAAAATTCTTTAAATATAGTCTAAATTGTCAATTAATATATGCAGAAGCATGCTGGTGAGCAATCGGAGAAGGAGAAAGGAAAGGAAGAAGGGAAGGATAAGGAGGAGGAAGAGTAGGATAAGGGGAAGGCGAAAGTGCAGGAATAATGGATTCCAGGATTAATCGTTTCGTGGTTTTTTTTCACTTTCTTAATGTTGAACTTAATCCGGATGATAAATGTTCTTTTCTATTCAGTGTCTTTTCGTTATTTGTTTTTTCGTTGAACTTAATCTGGTTTTTTTCTTAATGTTGAACTTAATCCGGATGATAAATGTTCTTTTTTGTTCAATGTCTTTTCGTTATTTTTTTTTCGTTGAACTTGATCTGGGTTTTTTTCTTAATGTTGAATTTAAACCGTATTGCTGGTCTGCATGAGATGTTTTGGAGAAGTAAGCTTAATTCTTGCATATTTGTATTTGTATGTTAGATGCTTATTTAAGCACATATGAACATTGCCTTCTAAATTTGCAACATGATTGCTCGTATAGGTTTTTCCCTATTCCAAAAGAGTATCGGTTAAGTAACTCATTAATGATCTTTGGTAAAAGATGTAGATTCTTTTTGGGAAATTCATTTCCTTTAGGGAGGTGAAAGAATGAATTCCTCATACATAACACTGTTTTTGCTTTACTTGTCTTATTCCCCTTTATGTTGTTGGAATAAATCCAATAATTGTCAAATTCATTATCATTATTAGACAGAGTTTTCTCTATTGTAGACTCCGATACTCTTATTTTTAGAATTTACAGAAAAATTGACAAACTTGGTGGATACGTAAAAGAAATTTTATCTTTTCCATCACTTTTGCATATTTGAAAGAAATACTGCGACATTTCTGTTCTTATGGCCCCTTCCTTTTCCTAATTGGTTATGTAGCGAAGTGGGCGGTTCCATCGGTTATAATCGAAAAGAGCCAAAAGAGAAGGGATCATAATTTTATCATCTTGCTCTAGATCCTCTGTTTCATCGATTTGGTACAGCTCCTTCATTGCCTTTTCTTCCGCAGTCTTTTTTCGGGTTCTTTCAGCACAACGGGTTTCGGTAGTATGCCTATACAGTAGAGACTGGTAACAAAAAATGAAATACTAGTGACCCGATTCATGAAAGGTATCCATTTTAGCTTTGGCCCAAAGAACTTTCTAGTTAGAGTTAAAATGAAGTTATTCGATCTAATAAAACGCAAACTTACAGGGAGTTCAATCAATCTCCTAATAAAATGGTATTTAGAAGAACTGAACCTAGTTGATCGTGCGGAAGACTTTGCGAAGTCCGCTCCCGCGGATTGTTTTAACACCATCAAGCCTTTGATGATTGGTTTCAATTCATACCATCTGATGCTGACTAGTTTCAATTCATTCCGTCTGATGCAGACTGGGAAGCCGGAAATTTGTGTGACAGAGGAAGAGTCTCACTCAACTTTCGTGAAAGAATTGAAGGAAAAGCATCATCAAATTGTCATTGAGAAGGTACAATTTCTTTGATTTTTCTCAACTTTTTTTTTTTTCTAGAAAATTTTTTTTAAATATAGTCTAAATTGTCAATTAATATATGCGAAGCATGCTTTGGTGAGAAGTCGGAGAAAGAGAAAGGGAAGGATGAGGGGAAGGATAAGGAGGAGGAAGAGTAGGATAAGGGGAAGGCGAAAGTGCAAGAATAATGGATTCCGGGATTAATCGTTTCATGGTTTTTTTTCACTTTCTTAATGTTGAACTTAATCTGGATGATAAATGTTCTTTTTTGTTCACTGTCTTTTCGTTATTTTTTTTTTTCGTTGAACTTGATCTGGTTTTTTTCTTAATGTTGAACTTAAACCGTATTGCTGGTCTGCGAGCTGTTTTGGAGAAGTAAGTTTAATTCTTGCATATTTGTATTTGTATGTTAGATGCTTATTTAAGCACATATGAACATTGCCTTCTAAATTTGCAACATGATTGCTCGTATAGGTTTTTCCCTATTCCAAAAGAGTATCGGTTAAGTAACTCATTAATGATCTTTGGTAAAAGATGTAGATTCTTTTGTGGAAATTCATTTCCTTTAGGGAGGTGAAAGAATGAATTCCTCATACATAACACTGTTTTTGCTTTACTTGTATTATTCCCCTTTATGTTGTTGGAATAAATCCAATAATTGTCAAATTCATTATCATTATTAGACAGAGTTTTCTCTATTGTAGACTATGATACTCTTATTTTTAGCATTTGCAGAAAAATTGACAAACGTGGTGGATACGTAAAAGAAATTTTATCTTTTCCATCACTTTTGCATATTTGAAAGAAATACTGCGACATTTCTGTTCTTATGGCCCCTTCCTTTTCCTGATTGGTTATGTAGCGAAGTGGGCGGTTCCATCGGTTATAATCGAAAAGAGCCAAAAGAGAAGGGATCATAATTTTATCATCTTGCTCTAGATCCTCCGTTTCATCGATTTGGTACAGCTCCTCCATTGGCCTTTTTCTCCTTGATCTTTTTCGGGTTCTTTCAACGACAACGGGTTTCGGTAGTATGCCTAAACAGTAGAGACTAGTAACAAAAAAGGAAATACTAGTGACCCGATTCATGAAAAGTATCCATTTTAGCTTTGGCCCAAAGAACTTTCTAGTTAGAGTTAAAATGAAGTTATTCGATCTCATAAAATGCAAACTTACAGGGAGTTCAATCTCCTAATAAAATGGTATTTAGAAGAACTGAACCTAGTTGATCATGCGGAAGACTTTGCGAAGTCTGCCGAGTCCGCTCCCGCGGATTTTTTTAACACCATCAAGCCTTTGATGATTGGTTTCAATTCATACCATCTGATGCAGACTAGTTTCAATTCATTCTGTCTAATGCAGACTGGGAAGCCGGAAATTTGTGTGACAGAGGAAGAGTCTCACTCAACTTTCGTGAAAGAATTGAAGGAAAAGCATCATCAAATTGTCATCGAAAAGGTACAATTTCTTTGATTTTTCTCAACTTTTTTTTTTTTCTAGAAAAATTCTTTAAATATAGTCTAAATTGTCAATTAATATATGCGAAGCATGCTTGGTGAGCAGTCGAAGAAGGAGAAAGGGAAGGATGAGGGGAAGGATAAGGAGGAGGAAGAGTAGGATAAGGGGAAGGCGAAAGTGTAGGAATAATGGATTTCAAGATTAATCGTTTCGTGGTTTTTTTTCACTTTCTTAATGTTGAACTTAATCCGGATGAAAAATGTTCTTTTCTATTCGGTGACTTTTCGTTATTTTTTTTTTTCGTTGAACTTAATCTGGTTTTTTTCTTAATGTTGAACTTAATCTGGATGATAAATGTTCTTTTTTGTTCAGTGTCTTTTCGTTTTTTTTTTTTTTCGTTGAACTTGATTTGGTTTTTTTCTTAATGTTGAATTTAAACCGTATTGCTGGTCTGCGAGCTGTTTTGGAGAAGTAAGCTTAATTTTTGCATATTTGTATTTGTATGTTAGATGCTTATTTAAGCACATATGAACATTGCCTTCTAAATTTGCAACATGATTGCTCGTATAGGTTTTTCCCTATTCCAAAAGAGTATCAGTTGAGTAACTCATTAATGATCTTTGGTAAAAGATGTAGATTCTTTTGTGAAAATTCATTTCCTTTAGGGAGGTGAAAGAATGAATTCCTCATACATAACACTGTTTTTTCTTTACTTGTCTTATTCCCCTTTATGTTGTTGGAATATATCCAATAATTGTCAAATTCATTATCATTATTAGACAGAGTTTTCTCTATTGTAGACTCCGATACTCTTATTTTTAGAATTTGCAGAAAAATTGACAAACTTGGTGAAATACGTAAAAGAAATTTTATCTTTTCCATCACTTTTGCATATTTGAAAGAAATACTGCGACATTTCTTCTTATGGCCCCTTCCTTTTCTTGATTGGTTATGTAGCGAAGTGGGCGGTTCCATCGGTTATAATCGAAAAGAGCCAAAAGAGAAGGGATCATAATTTTATCATCTTGCTCTAGATCCTCTGTTTCATCGATTTGGTACAGCCCCTCCATTGCCTCTTTTTCTTCCCCCCCTTTTTTGGGTTCTTTCAAAGACAACGGGTTTTGGTAGTATGCCTAAACAGTAGAGACTAGTAACAAAAAAGGAAATACTAGTGACCCTATTCATGAAAGGTATCCATTTTAGCTTTGGCCCAAAGAACTTTCTAGTTAGAGTTAGAATGAAGTTATTCGATCTAATAAAACGCAAACTCAAATAACTAAAATAATTAAAAGGAAAATTCAAATAATTAAAAGGAAGATTCAAGAAATTTTGCCGTATCCAGACTAATACCAATTCAACAATTTGCAGGGAAAAAATCGACCAATTAACCAACCAACTAAACTACTTATTAGAAATAACATCTTGTTTTGCATCGAAACATATAAATGTAGACTATTCTGGCTAATATTGAACTTGGTAAAACGAAAAAGTTCAATAATTGACAAACTTTATTTTGCACGAATACATGTTGAATGGTGAAATTGGGCAGTGAGTTTCGAGATCTAAAATTATTCCTGACGAAATGAATGCAAAGATATGGTACAACTATGGCAATTATTGTATGAGATCTACTCAATGCTAGATGCGCTATCCCGTAAAAAAACCAGCTATTGTTGGTGCCTTCTTCTCGGTTCCTTCTTCCATAGCCTGAACCGGGAAAAGGAAGAGAAAAGAGGGCCCTAGAGAGAATGTGGTCGAAATCCAAAATAGAGTCCGACCAAAACGACCGAATTATTTATCTTCATCCATAAGAATACAAGGTTATCTAGTATAGAACTCATCGCAAACCTCCGTTATTTGTTTTTAATTTTGAATTTTTGTTTCTTTTATTTATTATATGAAATTCGAAATTCATTATATGAAACATTAAATGAAACATTATATGGAAATTCGAAATTATGTGGATCATTCATTATATGAAACATGAAACATTAACTGAAACATTATATGAAATTCGAAATTTTGTGGATCATTCATTATATGAAATTCAAATTTTTGTGGATCATTCATTATATGAATTTCTGTGAATCATTATATGAATTTCCGTGGATCATTATATGATGATTTTTTAACTTTTCATATATAGAAAAGAAATAGAAAGAGATAGACTAGAAACGACATATGTTATGTCAATGACACCAAAGGGATATTAAATTAATTAAATTGGGATATGGATGAAATATAATGAAATAGAGCCACTTTGAGGTTCCCTCTAAAATGAGGCATGGTGGGGAGCCACTACGAAGAAGTTCGGGGGGTTACCCGGGAAGCTTCTAGCTCATATTGGTCGTGGGTTGAGAACAAGAATTGAACTCCATGAGAATTAATGATACTATTGTTGGAATTAATTATGAATTTCAGCTCTTCTCCATTGGATCATTCGGATAATTTTGATAATTAATTGGGAGGGTGAGTTTTGATAATTTTTAGCTCGAGTGAGCATTTCTTTTTATCACTTTTCTCATCTTTCTGAGGAATTTGTTACCGGAAAAATATTACTTTATCCTTTTTTTTATTTGGAAACTGTCAAAGACCACTGGTCGAACAACCTTCCTATTTATATGGGATTTGGGCTTAAATCATCGATACTCTTTTTTTAATGTACTGTAAAAGTTAAATTGCTTTTTCTCTACTCTTTCTTGCTCTTATTTACCATTAGTGTGTAAAAATAGGAGAATATATATATATTATCCTATCCTCAATCCTCAATTTTCAAATTTGAAATTTAAAATATATATATTTAGAAAAAATACAGGATGGACTCATGCAAAATATCAGGATAGTTCTTTCAAAAAATATTTGTATATATATAAATCTAGGTAACTTTTATTATCGATCATCTCTAAAATTCTTCTGCCTAATATCATTCATCTCTAATATCTCAGTTGTTCAGCTATATATATTATTGCATTTTAACAATTTGATCCATGTTTGTTGAACCGTGACCAGTTTAGAAAAAGATTTTTAAGTACAGATTTATATTATATATATATATATATATATATATATATATATATATATATTACAAAAACAATTGAGAACTATATTCAATACGTAGACCAATCAATAGAGGCTGACAAAACGGAAAGAAAACACCATAAAGTTGCAAGCCCATTACATATAGAAATTAAGTAGATTTGGGTTATATAAATAGTGGGATAAAGCCCAGCCCATACATATGAAAAGTTGTTGAGTGAAAAAAAAAATTAGGAGCAAAGGAAGTTTTTATATAGTTTCAAATAGCCCATCTAATATCTTTTAGGTTCACGGCCCATTTAATTCATATCCATCCACCCAATATATATATATATATATTTTATTATATGTGGGGCAAATTGATATAAAGTTCAAACTATGAAGGTTTGGTGATATTGATCCCCAAACTATTTTTTGGTGGTAGTCCCCAAACTATAAAAAATTGTTACATTGGTCCTTCCGTTAAATCACCGTTAAGTTAAAAAAAAAAAAAACTTCATGGACATTTATGTCATTACACTATTTAAATATAAGTCAAATTGGTATAAATAGTCCCCAAACTATAGACTTTTGGTGACATTGGTCCCCAAATTATTTTTTTGGTGGGATTGGTCCACAAACTATGAAAATATTGTGATATTGGTCATTTTATTAAAAATTATATTAAATCACAAGTTAAGTTTAAAAAAAAATTAAATAATAGTAGAGTTTGTAAACTATATATCAATTTGTAAATTATATATCAATAGTAGAGTTGGTAAATTATATATCAATTACTGGAATAAATGTTAGCACAAAATAATATATAATTTATTCTAGTAATTTGTAATAAAGTTTTAGAAAATGTAAAATAATGTTTATTTTGTGTATTTCTTTTTTTTTTCTTTTGTTGATATTTTGAGTTCTAAAAATAATTTTTAATAATTATCAATGATTTACGCATTAATATTTTGAGTATAAAAATAATATATTAATTATTTATATTTTTTTAAAATGATATAGGTTATTAAATTTTTAAAAAAAATTATCCTATCCTCAATCCTCAATTTTCAAAATTGAAATTTAAAATATATATATTTAGAAAAATACAGGATGGACTCATGCAAAATATCCGGATAGTTTCAAAAATATTATATATATATATATATATATATATATATATATATATATATATCTAGGTAACTTTTATTATCGATCATCTCTAAAATTCTTCAACCTAATATCATTCATCTCTAATATTAGTTTTCATTTTCAGTTGTTCAGCGGCGGTACCTAATGGACAGCGTTAGCGTTAGTAAGATTGCAATACTGTGAGTTATTCTTCTAATATAAATTATTATCTTTTTTTTTTCTTTTCTTTTTTTAAATTGTTTGATTTGATTTTTTCTTTTCTTTTGTAGCACATTGAATACCATGGTTTACAAGTATTTGAATGAGTTGCATCTTGTTAACGCGGCGAAAGCATTTTGCAACAAAAAAGACAAAATGGCAGCTAAGCTTTACAACCTTGTTGCGGTTCAATGTTGGATACATATTTACCTGTATTTTGTTTTATGCTCTGTGGAAGAATTGCGTGCAATGGAGTCGTCGGATATTCCGCCAAAAACGTATAAGGAGTTTAATTTGTTGGTTCAATGGTACTTAGAAGAGCTAGGTTTGACTGATGAGGCTGCTCTCTTTGTGAGCAGCCCTCGTGCAGATTATTCCTCCTACAATTCACTCCGCCCGTGGATTATTTTTTTCCACTCTCTGATTTCATCTTTTCAATCTTCAAAACAGCATTCTAAAGAATCAGATATATGGTTGTTGCTTGGATTGTCGAAGGTGAATTGAATTTTAGTTAATGTGTGTTTAATTATGGCCTTCTTGGGGGGGTAAATATTTAAGGATAACCTGGAAGAATGGACAATTTTCTAGTCTTTGAATGCACTGTAAATTAAAGGTGAATTGAATTAAGTAAAAAGTTAAATTGCTTTCTCTACTCTTTCTTTTTGGGTCTTATTATACGTTTTAACATACTAATATGGATTTGCTTTTGTATCCATAAATTTTTGTCTATGGTTGAAAAGGAGGACAAATCTTCTTGTTTGACTGGAAATGCTGATACTGCTGCAACTACCAAAGATGAGGTTACTGCTGCTGCTGCAACTACCAAAGATGAGGTTACTGCTGCTGCTGCAACTACCAAAGATGAGGTTACTGCTGCTGCTGTAACTACCAAAGATGAGGTTACTGCTGCTGCTGTAACTACCAAAGATGAGGTTACTGCTGCCTACTACTACCAAAGAGAGGTTACTGCTGCTGCTACTACTACCAAAGATGAGGTTACTGCTGCTGCTACTAAAAGTTCTCTTGTGATCTGTTCAAAATGTTCTAGTGTTGCTGTTGAAAATATTTCTCCTGATGATGATAATTTTTCTGAAGAATTCACTCTTGTGCCTAATTCTAATATTGTTCAGAGGTACAATTAATTATATCATTCATTCTTTCATTTTGAGTTATATATCCTCAATGTCAATTTCTTGATTCTGCGCAATCTTTTTCTTTTCTGTATGCTAGGATGATGACATTGGGCGATAATGATTGGTGTTAATGAAGGTAACTGGAGTTCATCAAATTATTTACTTTCTTTTTACATTTTCATTTTAGTAAAAATGTTACATTTTCATTTTCATTTCAAGACCATTTGGTATTCAGATTCGAACACCTCTAAAGTTTAACTTTTAGGAAAAAAGTTTTATCTTATTATTCATAATGCGATTTTCTCTTTGTATCAAGTTAATGGCTAAAAAATATAATATTATTAATAGGGTTCGATACAAAAGGCCCAAAAAATAATAATAATTCAAAAAGATGGGTTTCTACAGGCATTTTGGACATTATATAAGAGCCTCTTTCTCTCATTAAATTTGAACTCTACGATTACATTTTAAACCGATCAAATTTAGATTAGTAAAAATGGTAATTTTAGATTAGTGGAAATGGTGTAATTAAGAAAAGTGGGGAAGAGGCCATGTATGGTGAAGCCCATATTGAAATGGCATCATGTTTTTTCAGGCCCTATTTAAATATTTGCACATTTCTTTTTTAAAATATTTAATAAAAATTATAAATGGTAAAACAGTAATTAGTAAACTAAAAACTATGTAAATTATTTTTATTTACAGTGAAATTCTAACATTTTCTTTTTCTTTCATATATGAAAGGAATTTAATTAAAAATAAGAGGACTATATATATATATATATATATATATATATATATATATATATATATATATATTTTTTTTTTTTTTTTTTGCTATGTAAGAGGACTATATATTTAATATCTAACTATTTAATATTTAAAAATCAGAGAATTGGCCCAAAATGGACACGTGTAAAGCTCTTGTTGGATTCAGAAAATTACTCTTTAGTTTGGCCTGCAAATATTGAATATTTTTCTTTTTCTTTTTCTTTTTTCTATTGGTTTGTTTTAAAATTTGAAGAACCCTCTTTCTACAAAAATATCAAACCATGATATTTGTATGCTTTAAGTTCAAGATTTTTCTTTTTTTTAACCTATATATATATATCTGTTCCATTGGGAAACAGAGAGCCCAGTGCCTAGTCTTCTTCTTCTTCTTAAAGTTTGATTCATATTTCTTTCGTGAGTTTGAGTAGGGTTTATTGATCAGCCATTGTTGCAAGCTAGCTAGCTAGCTACTGAAAATTTCCGTATTCAGTGTTTTGATCAATAAAAACAATGCGAAGGCGAAACCATGTCCACCAGCACGATAGTTATCCATATATTACCATACTGTTAATAGGAATTGTAGTATCGTTGGTTATTTTCGGGACCTGGTCGAGTTATGTACTAAACCTCAATCGTTATCCAAATCCACCTCCAATAGTTTATGATCGTGCAAATGTAAATCCGATCACGGTACCTGAAACGGGGGCCGACTACCCTCCGATATTAGCCTATACCATATTTGGGTCAAAACGAGATGTTGCGAGGATGTTGAGAATTCTGAAATCTATATACCATCCACGAAACCAGTATCTTCTGTATCTCGATGCTCTGACTCCCGATTCCGAAAGAGAAATATTGCGGAGGTCAGTTGAAAGTCAGGAGGAGTTTCAGGCTTTCGGAAATGTCCACGTTGCTACCAGATATTCCGTTGTCAATCCGAATGGAGCTTCTAGCCTTGCCGCGGTTCTCCATGCTTCTGCATTGCTCCTCAGAATGAATGCAGATTGGGATTGGTTTACTGCTTTAAGCCCATCCGATTATCCTCTCATTCCACAAGATGGTAAGAAAATAATATTTTGATTGCACAGAGAACTCAACAATTTCGTCGATTAACTATTATTGTTAATTTTTTTTTTTTTTTTTTTGTGTGTGTAGATATCCTCTATATACTATCTTCCTTGCCCAGGCATCTCAATTTTATAGAATACACCAACAGAACTTTTAGTGATGAAAATGAGTAAGTGCTAAGTAAATGAGAAATGGAAAATGGTTTTTATTGGGAAATAGAATAAATATTTGATAATGATCTTTGTTCACTCGCAGTGGGAAATATGGTGTTAATGACATCGTTGTAGATACCAGCATTCATACGAAACAGAAAAACCCAATTCTTTCTGCTCAGCAGAGTAGAGCAGATCCTGATGCTTTTAAGATATACAGAGGTATTGATGAATATTATTTATATTTATATATGTGGATGGATCTGTGAATTGAATATGGGAGGGAAAAAATCCACTGCAGGTTCACCTTGGATGATATTGAGCAGAAATTTTACTGAGCATTGTGTGATGGGCGGATCTGACAATCTTCCCAGGAAGGTACTGATGTATTTTACCAATGTTGCTTTCCCACTGGAATACTATTTCCACACTGTTCTGTGCAATACCCCAAAGTTTCAGAATACTAGTGTGAATACTGATTTGAGGTACAGTCTTCTAAAGACGAGAAATCCGAAAGCTGGGATACTAGAAGAAAAAAGACCTCACGATGAACTTGTGTTAGCAACCCCTGCTTTTTTTGCACGACCCTATGAACGAAACGATCCTTTGCTAGAAGAAATCGATACGAAAATTCTACAACGCGGCATGGACGGAGTTGCTCCGGGTAATTGGTGCATTGAACCTCACATGTACAAGACCAATAACCACCCCACCGATTATCATGCGAGTGATTATGAAGATTACAAAAGAAGAGCTGAGTATTTCAATAATTGTTCGAGTTGGGGCAGTATTGATTCGGTCAAGCCTGGAAAATATGGCATATTTTTGGCGGAAATGTTTGTTACTGATGTTGGAAAACGTTTGTTCTTCACTGATCAGTGCCAAGGCTTTACATAGCTTAGCTTCTTTTTCCTTTCTTTTCTTGATGGGATTTATACGTAGATCTAATATTCCATACTCTTAAGAAAAGACACTAGAAGGATTGATTTGATCTCAAAGATGTCAGTCATACTATGTCACATAAATAAAATGATCAAATTCCTTTTGTTATTATTCTCTAAATATAGATATACATAATAAATTACATTTTGCATACTTTCATCCTACATCAAAATGGTAATTGAATATGTAATAGTATATAAAAATAAATTTAAATATTCATAATTAACTCATGAAATCCTTGAAAACAACAATTAACTAGTTCACATTAAATGCATACTGGGCCGGTATGGATCTTGCTAAAATACAAACACTAATAAACTTTTGAATTTGTTAAAACAACACTTTAGATCAACTAGACCATTCCGATTCAGCATAGCCTTCCTCCTCCTGCTGATGATTCTTTAGGCGTTGCCGTTTGCTGGCAACAATTTTAAAAGCCCGTTCCAGCCTGCACGCCGGAGATCTCTTCCAACCTTTTCAGCGTTTTACAATTATACAGTGATCTGTCCCAACTCCCCACAGTATTTCAATCCAAACCACACAGAAGCTGCGAGGCTCACACGGAAGGGCAAAACAGACATTTGGTTCCAACAGTTAGCCAGAGCGTTTTTGCCCAAACGTACATCTCGATCGCCGGTTAGTCCAAGTTTCCTGCACCAGTACATCAGAGCTCCCTCCGCCTAAAAGTCCAGAATCGAATTCGTGTTCCCGCTACGGGATCTCCTTTGAATTAGATTTGTTGACTCCACTGCAGCCTTCACTCTGTTGCTGGTGACTTTGATCTTGAAAGTACTTCTCCTGATGAAGATAATTCTTCTGAAGAATTCACTCTTGTGCCTAATTCTAATATTGTTCAGAGGTACAATTAATTGTATCATTCATTCTTTCATTTTGAGTTATATATCCTCAATGTCAATTTCTTGATTTTGTGCTACCTTTTTCTTTTCTTTTTTGTATGCTATAGGATGATGACACTGGGCGGTAATGGTGTTAATGAAGGATAACTGGAGTTTATCAAAACACCAATTTAATCGTGCTCATCAGACTATTTACTTTCTTTTTACATTTTTACATTTTCATTTTAGTAAAATGTTATGGCGGTTTTAATAATAATAATAATTAATGTTTATGTTTTTGTAGCATCTGATAGTTTTTTTTTTTAAGAAGGAAAAAAAAAAAGGATTGAGTATTAGGGTTTCAACTGGAAATTTGTATTGTGAATACTAATAAATTCGAGGGTTAAAGACATTTTTTTGGTAATTTATTGGAAGGTTAGACATTTATTCTCTAAAATATAGATTTTGTGACCTTATTTTAATCATTTAGATTAGTGGTTGTAGTATAATTCAGAAAAGTGGAAGAGGCCCATGTATGGTGAAAAGCCCATATTGAGATGGTATCATGTTTTCAGGCCCTATTTAAATATTTGCACATTTCTTTTTAAAAATATTTATTAAAAAATTATAAATGGTAAAACAGTAATTCGTAAACTAAAAATTATGTAAATTATGTTTTTTTTTCAAAATAAAAATTCAAAAATTTTCAGTGAATATCTATCTATCATTTTTTTTCTCTTTCATATATGAAAGGAATTTAATTAAAATAAGAGGAATATATATTTAATATATTAAATCTCTAACTATTTAATATTTAAAAATCAGAGAATTGGCGCAAAATGGACACGTGTAAAACTCTTATTGGATTCAGAAAAATTACTCTTAATTTGGCCTGCAAATATTGAACATTTTTCTTTTTTTCTTTTTTTCTTTTTTCCATTGGTTTGTTTTGAAATTTGAAGAACCCTCTTTCTTCAAAAATATCAAACCATGATATTTGCATGCTTTAAATTCAAGATATTTTCTTTCTTTTTTTTTTTTTTTTTTTTCTGCCTATATATATATATCTGTTCTATTGGGAAACAGAGAGCCCAGTGCCGAGTCTTCTTCTTCTTCGTCTTAAAGTGTGATTCATATTTCTTTCGTGAGTTTGAGTAGGGTTCATTGGTCAGCCATTGTTGCTAGCTAGCTACTGAAAATTTCCGTATTCAGTGCTTTGATCAATAAAAGCAATGCGAAGGCAAAACAACAATGTCGACCCGCTCGATCGTTATCCATATATTACCATGTTTTTTATAAGAATTGTAGGACCGCTGGTTATTCTCGGAGCCTGGTCAAGTTTTGTACTAAACCACAATCGTCATCCTGCTCCAATAGTTTTTGATCGTGGAAATGTAAATCCGATCACGGTACCCAAACCCAAAACGGGGGCCGACTACCCTCCGATATTAGCCTATACCATATTTGGGTCAAATGGAGATAGTGCGAGGATGTTGAGAATTCTGAAATCTATCTACCATCCACGAAACCAGTATCTTCTGTATCTCGATGTTCTGTCTCCCAATTCAGAAAGAGAAAAATTGTGGAGTTCAGTTGAAAGTCAGGAGGAGTTTCAAGCTTTTGGGAATGTCCACGTTTCCAAAAGTTACGTAGTCACTCCGATTGGAGATTCTAGTCTTCCCGCGGTTCTCCACGCTTCTGCATTGCTCCTCAGATTGGATGCAGAGTGGGATTGGTTTACTGCTTTAAGCTCATCCGATTATCCTTTGATTCCACAAGATGGTAAGAAAACAATAATTTGAATGCACAGAGAATTCAACAATTTCGTCAGCTTATTATTATTGTTTTTTTTTTTTTTTTTTTTTTTGTGTGTGTAGATATCCTCTATATGCTATCTTCCTTGCCTAGACATCTTTTATAGAATGATGAAAAGCCTAGACATCTCAATTTTATACAATACACCAACGGAACTGTTAGTGATGAAAATGAGTAAGTGCTAAGTTAATGCAAAATAGGAAAGAATCACTTGATGTGGTTTTTGTTGGGAAATAGAATACATAGTTGCTAATGATTTTTGTTCACTCACAGTGGGAAAGATGGTGTTAATGACATCGTTGTAGATACCAGCATTCATATGAAACAGAGCAACCCAATTCTTTCTGCTCAGCAGAGTACAGTAGATCCTGATGCTTTTAAGATATACAGAGGTATTGATGAATATTATTTATATTTATATTTATATTTTATACATATATATATATGGATGGATCTGTGAATTGAATATGGGAGGGAAAAAATCCCCTGCAGGTTCACCTTGGATGATATTGAGCAGAAATTTGATTGCGCATTGTGTGTTGGGCAGTTCGGAGTCTGACAATATTTCCAGGAAGCTACTGTTGTATTTTACCAATGTTCATTCCCCACTGGAATACTATTTCCACACTGTTATGTGCAATACCCCTAAGTTTCAGAATACTATTGTGAATACTGATTTGAGGTACAGTCTTCTAGAGACGAGAAACCCGAAAGATGGAATACTAGAAGGAAAAAGACCTCACGATGAACTTGTGTTAGGAACCCCTGCTGTTTTTGCACGACCCTATGAAGAAGACGATCCTTTGCTAGAAGAAATCGATACGAAAATTCTACACCGCAGCCTGGAAGGAGTTGCTCCGGGTAATTGGTGCATTGAACCTCACAGGCACGAGACCAATAACCACCCCACCGAAGATCATGCTGAGTATTTCAATAATTGTTCGAGTTGGGTCAGTATTGATTCGGTCAAGCCTGGAAAATATGGCATATTTTTGGCGGAAATGTTTGCTACTGATGTTGGAAAACGTTTGCTCTTCACTGATCAGTGCCAAGGCTTACAACATAGCTTAGCTTCTTTTACGTAGATCTAATATTCCATACTCTCAGAAAAGACACACAAGAAGGATTGATTTGATCTCAAAGATGTCAGTCATACTATGCCATATAAATAAAATGATCGAATTCCTTTTGTTAGTATTCTCTCTCTCTCTCTATATATATATATAATGAATTACAATCCTTCTAAAATACAAACACTAAATTTCAAATTGAAGTCCCATCTTCAATAACAACAACTAATAATATGGTACTTTATAGTACAACCTTGGTTGGTTGGTACAGACTTGGATAGGGGCCTTAAGTCAGTCATTGAAAGAAAAACAGAGAGATTACAGAACAGCGCATCTGATTAGATTAAAACAATAAGATTTAGAAGAAAGAAAAAATCAAACAAATTCAAGAACTAAATAGTTAAAAAACATTAGGGAATTAGGATTGATAATCCCATGAAACAGATTTTGCAGACCTTGCTTAGAAAAATGAAGACGAATATGTAATGAAATCCTCGACATCCTATTACAAATAATAATGTTTAAGATTTTGAATTTGTCAAAACCACACTTCAGATCAACTAGAGCACTCCGATTCAGCATAGCCTTCCTCCTCCTGCTGATGATTCTTCAGGCGTTGCCGTTTGCTGGCAACAATTCTAAAAGCCCGTTCCAGCTTCAACTCAGCGACTGATATGAGCTTAGCCTGCACGCCGGAGATCTCCTCCAACCTCTTCAGCGTTTGACAAGTATACAGTGATCTGTCCCCACAGTATTTCAACCCAAACCACAGAGAAGCTGCGAGGCTCACACGGATGGGCAAAACAGACATTTGGTTCCAACAGTTAGCCAGAGCGTTTTTGCCCAAACGTACAGCTCGATCGCCGGTTAGTCCAAGTTTCCTGCACCAGTACACCAGAGCTCCCTCCGCCTTAAAGTCCAGGATCGAATTCGTGTTCCTGCGACGGGATCTCCTTTGACTATATTTGTTGACTTCACTGCAGCCTTCAGAACCGTTGAATTTACAGTCAGCATCATTTTTCCTCTGGCTGGTTGCACAGGACAGAGTACTGGAAGCACAATCGGATTCCGATGACGAGAACAGACAACCGAGATGGTCGTTTTGAGCAGAAGCTGGTGAGCAGGCAGCACAGAAGAAGACCGATTGTGGATGTAAACAAAACTCAAACACCGGATTTTCAGTGAAACCCTTGCATTTAGAGCAAATAATTCTACGAATGTGTCGAGCTACCAGAAAGTTAGCCTGATGAACTGTCGCATCGCAGCTCCAGCAAAGGAAAGCCTCATCGGCCAGACAAAATGTAGAAGCATGAGCGTTGTTGCACAGTTCACAAAACCTATCTACGCAGTTCATCATCATTAAGAAATCGACCTCAACGCAATTAATTATCCTATATAGCTATTCAAACAATCAAAATTAAATGTTCGGGGGATCTGCAGAGGGAGTAAATCTAAGTTCAATCGTATACAAGAGATTTGGAAAAAAAAAAAAAAAAAAAAAAAGAATCAGAAGAAGAGGGAGCAGAAATGCGTGAGTATACGTGGGAGTACGTGGCGAAGAGAAAATGGTATGAAAAAGAGAAAAAAAAAAGGAGAAGAACGTTTATGGTGTGAGAGTGAATATGGGGATAGGAAAGAGGAGATGGATCACAGAAAAAAATGGAGAATTTGCGTGAATGTGATTCTTAAGATTTACATAACGGACCAAATGAACCCTAAATCTGATTTTCAATGAAATAAGAGAGATAGAGAGAGAAGTGTATGAGATCTGATGTGAGAGAGAGAGTCCTATTAAGATTTTTAGATACAGAAGTGAGAGAGAGAGAGAGAAGAGATTGGTGGTTTGAAATTGCTAGAGTGGCGGTGGTAATACGTAGACCAGGTACTGTTTTACATGCTCTGTCTTCCCTGAAAGCCTGTGGCCTCAAAAAAAATCAGCTTTGCAGAGAGAGAGAGAGAGAAAGTGAGAGAAGAAGAAAAAGTATCTTTGTTCCTTTTGCCATTGTTTTGGCTGACGTGTATCTATTTGTGGTTCTTTAAAAATTTCTCTGAAATGGATCAAGTCTTCTTGTAGATCTTGTCAATCTAATCCGCCACATAATTTTTTTATTTCTTTTTTTTTTAATTAACCATATCTACATAAAATTTATATTTAGATTCATGTTTTTTTTAATATCTATAAATATTAATATAATTATTTTAAAATTAAGTAGTTTCCTAGATTTTATGTAGTTTATGAGGACAAAACAATTTTTATATGCATACAAATAAAAATAAAAATAAAATAAAAAAGGGCCAGCGGACTACGTTTCATGATAAATTTTACACGTTTCTTTAATATATATATATTATCACTCCATCCTTGTCCACAGAAACCTCGTCCCCCTCGAACTACTCAAAGTCCCTTTCTTTTCCTTTTTATTTTATTTATTTTTTTTAAAAAAAACAATTTAAATATATCAGTTTATATATATATATATATATTATTTTTTTTTTTATTTTTTTTTTTTTTGGTAAAATATATATATATATTATATCTGGCTGAAAATGGGAAGTTCCACCCACTCTCACCCATCCTTCTCACCTTTTATCATAAAAGCTACCTTCACTATTGTACTGAGGAATCTTCCAATTTTAGCTCTCTAGATTTCTCTGGAGAGACAACGCATTTAGGCAAGTTTGAAAAACCATGGTGCGTATTTATTATAATAAAAGTTAAAAAATTTGTCATCGAATTAGTGATAATCAATGAAAAGTGACACATGTCACATAATATTAATCTCTAAAGTGATATTAATATTATTTAATATTTATCTCTTAGATATCGAATATCACTCTTAATTGTTATTATTTCCCTTCTTTCAACTTTATAAATAAAAGACTTATTATCCTTTAGAAAGACACTTTTTTTTTTTTAAAAATATAAACTTTCTACGGAAAAAATAAAAATTAAGAATGAGTATTTAATTTTTTTTTAAATTAAAAAATTTATTTGGAGTAAAAGGACTGAAATGTTAAAGTAGAGAAGTTGGCGTTAAGGGAAAAAATAAAAAATTAGATTAGTGGGACCCATAAGGAAAACGAGTAATATAATAATAATATTTGTGTGGTGAGCCACCGAAAATATCTCTGACTGACTGGCTCCACCAACGACTTATGAGGAATTTTTTTAAATTAAGGGAAAAAAAGAAAAAGGAATGGACAGACTGAGACGGATTCTCGGCCAGGATTTTGGAGGGACCTTCCATGGACTTACGCGTGGCAGCATAGTACTCACTCCGTCTTCATCACCAGATATTCCGACATGTGTTTCCCTCCAAAAAATATTCCGCCGCGCGTCACTCCATCGATTTTTTCCTTTATTTTTTTTCTTAATCATCTGTTATCCGAACACACACGGATTGACTAATCCAGATTTGTTCGGGATACGCTCGCAGAATCTAACTCTTATTCGAGGGTGAGGGTCTGACCCATAATTTTTTAACACGACGCTAACCACCTCGGGAAAATTCGAAACCTCGATCATCCGCTCTGAGGAGAAGCATTAAGAGTCCGTTTATCAACTCTCTCCAACTAATTGATTTCCTTAATTTTTTTTATTCTCTCCAGTAGGAGTCTATATATATTTTTTCAATACTTTTATCAATGATAGAAGTTAAAAAAAGAAGTTAGAATTTTTTTAAAAAAATAAAAAATAAAAATACTTTTATCAATTTTGTATGTTAAAAAAATTTGTTATTAATTTTTCTTATATTATTCTTATTAAATTATATATTTTTAATATTCTTAAAAATTATATTTAAAACTTTGGAATTGTCTTAATAATAAAATATTGATAATTCTTTTTATTTAAAATAAAAGAGAGTGAGAATAATTTGAATATATGTATGTACCAATGCATATGATTGGGAATTTCCATTATTCAGAAATAATAGTACATACAACAACCAACCACCGATCAATATATGTCCAAATTAAAGGTTCCAAAGATGAGTTGGGAAAACTGTACCGGTGTCGTGGCATAATTTCAAGAAAAGAGATGCAAATTTGTGAAAGTTTTAAAATTCCATTGATGACTTCTTTTTTTTTTTTCTCTTTTCTAAAAAGCGTCTGACGCGATTAATTCAATTAAAGTTGATGAGAGATTTTTTTTTTTTTTGGTTTAAAATTGGATTACGCAGCACTATGACTGAATTGGATGTCGAACCCCAACCTAAAGGTTGGGAGTATGAATGCTGACCATTCGGTCACAACCCATTTGATGAGAACTTTTATTTGTAATATTTCATTACATTCATGACTTAATTTTATGCAAAATAATAAGAAAGAAATACTTAATCTATAAAATAATTTTATATAGGATCTCTTAAGAGTATTGGTGGACACTAATGGAATTTACTAAATCTAAGACGTAAGTGAGTTGATAAAGAGCTCTTTTAACTTAAATAAGATTGAAGGTTCGAACTTCGACACATTATTCTAATCCAATTGTAACGAGAATTAGTTTGAAAAAAAAAAAAAAAAAAAAAAAAAAAAGGAATTTACTAATCTTTGAAGGGGATTGGAATGGAATGGAGGGATGAATGGGCCTTGGGAAAAAGAGGAAGTATAAATGGGCCCCCAAAATTGGATGACAGAAAATAGATTTATGGGGTCTGATGATTTTTTTTTTTATATATATATATATATATATTGAATGTGTGTGGAGGTGGCAAGTGGAATTTAAAGCAACCACAAATCCAGTCATAATTTTTGTATTGATTATTTCAAACACGTAACCTCTATTTCTAGATGGACCAAACGTAATTTATGTGCTCTTTCTGTTGGGGTTTTTTTTTTTTTAATGATTTTAATTTCTTTATTTCTTTCTTCTAATACTCACTTGGCTTGCAGAATTCAACTCTTACTCGAGGGTGAGGGTCCGACCTAGAGCTTTTTAAGCTGACGCTAACCACCTCAGGGGACTCGAAACCTTGATCATCTGTTTTAGAGGAAACATTAAGAATTCGTGCACCAACTCCCCCAAACTACCAGGTTTCTTTATATCTTTCTTATCTTTTCTTGTTTTTTTTTTGGGTAAATGAAATATCTTTCTTATCTATCTCTCTCTATATATATATTTCATAATGATTGAAAGGTTTGGATTTTGGATGCCATCTCCTGTCACCTGGTAGAGGTAAAATGAGCACCTCTGTACTAAAATGAATTGAATATTTATAGTTAATTTGATATATTTTTTTTTTGATACAGTGAAAACATATAAAATATCTTAAAAAATATGTGGAAGTGTGAGGGATTTGAGTAGTAGAAGACAAGCATTAATGAAGTTAAGTTTGGTGGCTGCAGGAACTGATCCAACAACTTAAAAAGAGTCAATATTAACTCAACTACCCTACATATATTGTAACTTTTTATTTTTTAAGAGAATTTTGCAAATGAACAAAGTATATATTTGGATTGGTTTTTATACATAGATATTAATCATAAATCTCCTCAAAATTTGTACTTTTTGCTAGTTTTTTCTTTTAAAGTAATGTTTAAGGTTTCAAAATTTGTCACAAATTGACATTTAGAGTTAATATTATGAAGAATATGTGATCTAAAATAGTGGTAATACAACCTCAACATACTCTCATAACTTAAATGAGGTAAACAGTTCGAATCTCAACTCATGTATGCAACTGTTTAAAATTTAAAGTCAAAATTTCTTCTCGCAAGAGATCAACTTAATAATTAATTTAGATATAGATTAGTTTAAAAGAGACATCTCATATTTTGAAATCCATTTAAAAAACACGTCTATATATTCATTGTTTTTGTTGATATGTACTTTTCTTGTTAATCAAATTAAATCAAGGCATTATATGATGTGATTGACTACTACTACTAGGCATTATAATTCAAAAGAAATTATACACGGTAAATACATAGTTTATATATTTGAAAAAATTTGGATTTATGGTACTAAATTACATAAATCTTTTTTTTTTGGATCCTCTTTAAATTACTTTTCGGACATACTTAAGTATTGTACTATGAACAGAAATTGAAAATGCGATATTTTTATAATACCGATCTGAACAAAACTAGGCATATATCTCCGAAGTCGTCCTCCTCTGCCAAAATCTCATCTGCTACTTCTCCGTCAAAGCGCTAAGGCAAAGCCAATCCAACTGAATTCTTCCGCGACCGTACTTGTCTTTATACTAGTCTCGGTCTTCGGTCTTCTTCTGCTTCTTGCCGTTTCTATCAATCTGCACCTAACCTAATCTCTACGGGAACAGGGAAGATCGCTTTTTTTTTTCCCCTCCTTTTAGTTTCTGATCTTTCCACACTATTTACGATCTCATTTTGCTTCCGCTGATCAATTCCAATTCTTTAGGAAATTGTCTTTCTTGACAAATTCAGTATAGGTTTGTTTTGTACGGTTTTCTTTTAGAAAATTCTATTACCGGGTGAGTAATTGATCATTGTTTGCTGAAATATAGAAATATTGTGTAGAATCAAATACACAGAATCGAGAGACAAAAGGGAGGAATGGCGAGGAGTAGATCGTCATCCTCGTCGAGCTGGTTCAGATTTGTAAATCCGGCCTATTATTTGAAGCGACCTAAACGTCTGGCGTTGCTGTTTATCTTTTTCGTCTCTGGTACTTTGTTAGTCTGGGATCGTCAAACTCTAGTCCGGGAACACGAGGTGATTTGTTTGTTTTCCGCATTACCTTTTGTTAGATAGACTTATTTATGTCTTGTAATTTAGGACAATCAAGTGGGTTCAGCACACCAATGACATTTGCTATTGTTTTGCTTCTAAAAGCTAATGGGGGCAAGCTGAATGTAGTGCATTGTTTCTCTTTGATTTCTCCAACACTTTTGGGATTTTCTTGAATTACTCGATTCCACAGAAGGAGGAGCTTTATGCGTGCTGTATCTAAACCACCTTCAAGAAATCATTGAATTCACCTAGTAACTTCATTAGGAACTTAAAGACTGAAACTTTGAAGTTGCCTCTCCTTTTTTTTCTTTTTTTCAATTTATTTTATCTCATGTGTGACAATCTCTCGCATGTGACGTGTTATGATTTGAAGTTCTTAACCAAAGGGTGTGGTTACCTGAAAATCATGTAGTCAGTCTTTGTGCTTTAGGAGATCCTACCGTGTAGTTTTACTGGGTGGAGATTAATTTAATTGTTTATCTAAAGAAAAATTAGGCGATTTAGGTGCTGCTACAAACTATTCTTGTAACTTTTTAATCTTTTCTTCAAAATTTGAAATTCTGTCTATTTTTGGAGCTATGTGGTTGGACTTCTTTCAGATCTTAGCCTCTGCATAGCTGGTGCCTTTTGCTGGTTAAATAGTTTATGAATTATTTGGCATCAAATGCTTATCTACTTGTTCTTGTGTATTGAAAGAAAAGAAGAAAAGGAAATTCTGGACTTGCTTATTCTCTTTTGGGTGGTGCCGTCTATAATGAAATTCTGTTATACTGGAGCAGGGTGATTTAGGCCCTTGTGTACTTTCAAGTGAAACTTTGTTTTATGTTTCAGGAAGAGATCTCCAAATTGAATGATGAAGTTGCTCACTTGGAGAATTTGGTAAGGAGTTCAACTTCTCCTTGCTCTTAGCTTCTTCTAGGTTCATGAGCCTAAACAGGCATCTTGCTTTATTTTTATTTTTTTAAATTATAAATTTATTAAGTCTGGAGATTTCATTCCTTGATGGTTTGTTCAAAAGCATTAGTAGTAGTAAGCTTCTTATATCTGTCTCTCTTATGGCTCAATGAGGCATAGGAGGTGAATCGATTTACAGAAATTAGGATTTACGGCTGGTTGAAAATATGAATTATCTTAGTTATTGAGCAATGAGGTTATCATAACTGAAAAAACGATTTTCAGATACTGAACAGACAGCTTGGCTCTTTATTTACATGAGGAAGAATTTCATCTAAAACAGGATCATTTTCATGTTATTATTTAAGTGGATTCATGCTATACCTTTTGGTCTACATCATATTTTTATTTTGATCACTGAAAATCTTTTTGTACAATATTTGATGCGGATTTACAGCTTGAAGAATTAAAGACTGGCAAAAGCATTCCTAGTGAAAAAATGAAGAATAATGACAAGATGGGAAGGCAAAATACTGTTGTCTTAAATGACCCTGTTTCTATCCAGCGGAGAGATAAAGTGAAAAATGCAATGATTCATGCTTGGAGTTCATATGAAAAGTATGCATGGGGTCGTGATGAGCTTCAGGTAGGTTATTTATCCTATTGAACTTTGCATGATGGAGTTTCATAAAGATTGCACTATTCCATGTTGTGAGGGGGTCTCTTGACTTCTTTGACCAACTTTCACATTATTTTCACTATTGTTGTTAGTTTGACTGTACGCTTTTAGTGCACTGTAGCTTTCATTCTTTATTATCTTGTAGGCTAGATAAATATATATTTTTGATGAAGGAGAAGGGAATATACTTGATATTGACAAGTGCATTTTCTTCTTACCAGCCAGAAACAAAGTCTGGGGTTGATAGCTTTGGTGGACTTGGAGCAACTCTAGTAGATTCTCTTGATACATTATATATTATGGGACTGGATGACCAATTTCAAAGAGCTAGAGAGTGAGTGACCTTCAACAATCAATGTTTATTTTGAGTCTTTTTATTCAATTAGATATTCCATTTTTCCACTTATTGAGCTCCAAGTTATTTGTTATTTATTCACTTGGTTGGCTGTCAATAGTTGTTTGTTGTTGTTTTTACTCTTGGGAACAACTATATGACAAATCATGTATCAGCAAAGTAAAGACAGATTAAAATTACCAGTGGTCGGATGTTCACTTCTCTATATTCAAATTCTGATTAAATTTATTTTTTTAAAATTCTTTTCTTTCCTATCTGCTTTGATAAAACCAATTCACAGAATTTAACTTATTTTTATCATGAAATTGAAAGCATGATAGTAGTCTTACCTTTATGCTTTTCCTTGAAAGGATTTTGTACTCGATGTCTTGTTTGCACTGTATTATACATTTTAATCTAAGAAAAGTTGACTATCTAATGATTTTTCTGTTCAGGTTTCTCTCTAATTTAATTTGTTATTTTTGCAGGTGGATTGCAAATTCCTTGGATTTTAACAAAAACTATGATGCTAGTGTGTTTGAGACAACCATAAGGTTGCTTTATAAGGTTTACTGCATTTGTTTTTGTCATTTTGTTCTGTGACCAGTTCTAAATGAACTGTATATGCTGAAGCAGTTTTCAAGTGTTAGCGTTCTGAGTAGCCAAGATATGGTCAAAATTTTGATGAATTCTTGTGTGTGTTTTAACAATCCAGAGTTGTGGGTGGACTTCTTAGTGCATATGATCTATCTGGCGACAAAGTATTTTTAGAGAAGGCTAAAGATATTGCTGATAGGCTCCTGCCTGCATGGAATACTCCTACTGGCATTCCTTATAACATTATTAACTTGGCTCATGGAAATCCCCATAATCCTGGATGGACTGGTGTAAGTTCTTAATCACTAATCCAAGGTTCAATGTTCTGTGTATTTGAGTTGCATATTCATAGATATTTGGATTAATTGTTTTTATATGGATATTTAATAGAAGTTTCTGATTAGTTTGGAGGCAGACTTAGCCCTAGACCTCTCTTAATATTCATTTATTTTTATTTTTCTTTCTTCTTCTTCTTTTTTTTTTCCCCCAGTGATTGCTCATTGACCTGTTTCTTAATACTCTTTTGAACTAGTATAGTTTCATATTGGTCTATTTAGCCGTAGCACTAGTTCATGTATTGTCTATCTCCTTTTATTGGCTGTTGACACTTTTTTAATTATCCTTGCACAATTCATGGTAATTATTTTTTCTCAGGGTGATAGTGTCCTGGCAGATTCTGGCACAGAGCAACTGGAATTTATTGCTCTTTCTCAGAGGACAGGAGATCCAAAATATCAGCAGAAGGTACTTTCTAAAAACATTTCCTCATGTACTTGCAGTTCTCTTGTATTGTCAACAATGGAGCTTGGGAGAAGGAGGATGCAAGATCTTATGGGGATGCTCAATATCTGAGGATATTATTCTATCTTCAAACTATAAACACAGAATGAAAGTAGAGATGGAATATATGTTTTTTTTCAATTGTTTGGGAGTTCATCTTGTATTTTAAATTTGTGGTTATTTGAATACTTCAGGTGGAGAATGTTATTTTGGAGCTTAATAAAACCTTTCCTGAAGATGGTCTACTACCCATTTATATTAATCCCCACAGAGAAACAAAGTCGCATGCTACCATAACCTTTGGGGCTATGGGAGACAGGTTCTGGATTTCATATTTGTTCATTATATTCAGATATTTATCTTTTAGCTTATCTCTTACACTTACGATCCTCATGGATGTTTTTGTGCCACTTGACTTTTTTTTCTTTCCCCGGAAAAAATGGTTTATCATTTGTTTCTTTGTTGTGATAAATTCCAGCTTTTATGAATACTTACTCAAGGTCTGGATACAAGGAAACAAAACTGCTTCTGTGAAACATTACAGGTAACCAATAATCACTATGTTTTCCCCTGGGATATGTTCAGTTGTGGCCCATAGATATGTTCCTGCAAAGTATTCCATGGTAACGTGCACATAGGAACTTCAGGAGAGAACAATAGATACAGTAACATACAAGAAAAATAATTTCAATGATTTTGTTAAGAATAAATACTTGAACATCTGGATAAGACTCTTACAGTGAATTCTGAAACAGGGAAATGTGGGAGACATCAATGAAAGGTCTGTTAAGCTTGGTTAGGAGAACTACACCATCATCTTTTGCATATATCTGTGAGAAGATGGGAAGTTCTTTAATAGACAAGGTTGTTTTTCAACTCAGAAATGTCATATGTGTCCTATAGGGTGCTGAAGTGAAATTTTATTTATATCTCTTGTTTGATACATGTCCAGATGGATGAATTAGCTTGCTTCGCTCCAGGGATGATAGCTTTGGGGTCTAGTGGTTACCCCCCTGATGAATCTCAGAAATTCCTATCACTGGCTGAAGAGGTGAATTCTCATGCAGATTTATTTATTTATTTTTTAAAATTTTATTTAAACTATCTATGGACTTCAATCCAGATTGTATTATCATTCCATTTTTATTAGTTGCTTTCTGGCATACTTCCGAAAATATTCCAAGCAGTTGGCATTTCCATGAAATAAGCCTAGCCTTGTTTAAGCCCAATTTTGCATCATATTGGTGTTGGAATGCCTCCATATTGCTCTTCTGCTCATATTTTGCAGTTAATGTATCTAGTGATTGAACAGTTTTTTCCTAGCAAAGTCCTCTATACAGTATGAGCATATCCAAAATAAACACCTTCTGAGTTCAGTAGAAACTCTATTGAAGGCATAAGTTTTGTTGTTGCTGCATGTCTCAATTGTTATTGTGGCTTTGACCTACTATTTTGTCCTCTTTGAGCAGCTCGCTTGGACTTGTTATAATTTCTACCAGTCAACACCTACAAAATTGGCTGGAGAGAATTATTTCTTTAATGCGGGACAGGTTATCTTCTTTAGAATCTAATGTCTTATGTAATCTCTCTTTTTAAGTTATTTCAAGTAAAAGAAACAGAAAGGAAAAAAGAAAGTATTTTGACATTTCTCTCATTTGTTATTGAAAGGATATGAGTGTGGGAACTTCCTGGAATATATTGAGGCCTGAGACTGTTGAATCACTCTTTTACCTCTGGCGTTTAACCGGCAACAAGACATATCAAGAGTGGGGTTGGAACATTTTTGAAGCATTTGAAAAGAACTCACGTGTAGAGGCAGGATATGTTGGCCTAAAGGATGTAAGCTACTCTTATCACTTTATTTGAGGTTTCAAGATATATTCAGTACTTTGTCCATTGTAGCTCTGTTAGTGATGCAATCTCCCCCCCTCCCCTCTCTGTTTTGTTTAAAAAGATGATAATGTTATCTATGCGTGCACATGGAAAATTCCAACACTTGTTTGAGTATGACATGAGTTTCGGCCTTGATTTATTCATTCACTGGTAGAATGAAGAAAGCTTGAGCCTTGATGAAGAAATTGTGGTTCCAAGGCGGTGTTCTTTGATGAAAATGGCCAATTTTTAAGCCTTCCAGTCTATACTTTTTTGAAAGTCTCTGTTACCCGTTGTACTTGAACACACTGTCAATGAGCCTATGGTTTGGCCAGCATGCTTTAATGTGCTCAAGTTGTTCAAATTCTTACCTGCTTTGTGTTATTTATTTTACGGCTGTATCTTTCTACATGATTTCTGACATTTGACTAAAAAGTGATTCCTGGTGTGTATCAGGTCAATACCGGAGTGAAGGACAATATGATGCAGAGCTTCTTTCTGGCAGAGACACTAAAATATCTTTATCTTCTTTTCTCACCTTCTTCTGTTATACCACTGGATGAGTGGGTTTTCAATACAGAAGCTCACCCTATCAGAATCGTATCTCGACATGATCAAATACAGAAATCTGGAGGACGCGGGGATGTTCAATTATCGAAATCAGATACCAGAACACGTGCAAGAAAACATGGCCGCTTTGGTGATGACTAAATACTCCTCCAGATAGATGATGATTCTTGATTAATCAATCATTGCCCCCACTCACTCATTGAGAGCAGCCTGTGAAGGGGCAGCAGAAGTAGATAGGAAAGATAAAATAAACTATGCACCAGCAAGCACCACCACCACTTACACCTGCCTAATTCAATTGGGAATTATAGTAGCTTATAGTTGTGTTATTTTCTTGTCTCCCGACATTTTGGATGAATATTTGGCAATGTAACATAGGAGGGGGGACATACTTGATTCCTGAGAATTGTTGGTGATATTTATTTGTATAGATAGGGATGTAATCATCCCTATCCAATATTTGTAATTTAGGTGATATCCTGGGAGCACAAAGTTTTGGACTGATGAGTATCTTTTGTAATTGTTTGAATAGGGTAATCTTACAAGATATTAAAGTTTCTCATGGTCCTTTTTCAGACAATTATTATTTTTGGGTAAATTTATTGATGTGTTTTCTTGAATACAAGCTGTGTCTGCCTATATATATATATTTATATATATAATTATTTTAAATTCACAAGGATTTAATAACATATAACTAAAAAAAAAGCTCTTGCCTGTACAATAGAAATTACATTGTAAATGTTGTTGAGGGTTTGAGACTTTGTAAATGTATGTGAGAGTTAGAGTGAAATCTTTGTTGTAAGAGTGTAAGTGAAACTGAGTTGGGAGTTGGTTCCCAAAATCAATCCCTAACCAAAAAGAAAAAAAAAAAAATATATATATATATATATATCTAAAAAAATTTTAATAGTGTGTAATATATATAAAATATCTACTTAAATACTCAAACCCACTGGGCCCTGGAGTATAACCCCAAATGCCTAAACTGTAGTGGGCGTTGGGTGCAGGAGGCAGCAGCCGCGGACTTTCTTCTCCAATTTCCCTTTCCTGATTCTTGAGTGAATTCTAATAAGTATTTCTGAGGACTGAATGCAGTTGGGTATTCTTTTTCTTGTTTCCAACAGTAGAGGAGGAGGAGGAAACGGGGATCATCCTCCATCGGAAATTTAGAAGAACGCAGATGCTGTCTAGAAATTGGTGGTGGAAATAGAATCATCAGGATGCTGTTGAGTAAGAAGGATATTGTACAATTATCTTGAACCCTTTTGCCTATCTTGTTGAGATGCGAACATTGCATGCTGTTTCTCGTCTTTGCCGCGGCAGCAGTAGCAGCCACCACAACCTCCATTATGGTTCCGTCTTCAGCTCGCAATCTCCCGTTCCGCGGGTGTTTGGCATTTATGCTGCTTTTGACCAATCAAGAAACGAAAATAGACCTCCCAAGGATAATAGATTAAGTTTAAGTGATTCCAGTGCTCAATGGTGCCATACTGGTCAGTTACTTTGTAAATTCCGAACTCTTATTAGGGAAAATTCTGTGGAAAGATTCTCTGTTTTGCCGCCTTTCTCTCTGCGTTCTGATCATCAGTTGTTCTTTGCCCGAGGTTAGCCGTTCTCTTTCCCATTCTCCAAAAATACAAGGTTTTTTAACGATTACTTTACTTTGTTTTGAGGTGTTGGGATTTGTTCATGTAATGATTACAGGATACATCACTCGACCTAAGAGAACTACGAAGATAGAAGTTGAGGATCATGGGTAATTTGTCTACTCCCTTTAGCCTGTTGCATTCTTTAGATTGAACATGGCTGACTTTGGTGCAAATAGTAATGAAAAAGAGTTCTCTCTTGTTAGTTTGAAACAGAAGAAACTTTATTCTCTCTTTTGGAAATTTACAAAATGTTGCTGTCATTTTCTTCTCAAATTTTCTCTTCTACATCTATAAAAACGGAAAAAGACACTAATTTAGTAATACGTTGTCCTATCAAGTTATTTGTAATGCTTTTCCTTCCATCAAAACTGAAGAAGTCCCTAATTTAGTAATTTGTAATCCTTTTACTTGGAAATTAATATAGAAGTGCTTTACTTTGCACAACACATTAACCCAAAGGATCTTAATTACTACTAAGATAAAAGATGTAGTATTTGTAAATGATGTTTTGTTCTGTTGTTTCAAAATATTAAAAACATGAAAACACAATATTACTCTTGAGAAGAACTATGTCTCCAAGTTTTATCTTCTATTGCACTTTTCTTTGTCGCCTAAAACTTATGTTTTAGCCAGCGAGCGGTCACAACGGCATTATGGTGCAACTTTCTTGTATTTTCTATGAAGTTTGGAGTCTGGTTGGCCACTTCAAGCCATGTCATATTGGCTGAAGTTGTACATTCGGTTGCTGATTTTGCAAATCAGGTAGAGTGCTCCAATCCATTGTTAACCCCTCTATTGGAATGAATACCCTCACTCCGACCTGTTTAAGATGGTTAACTGGTGAATTAATGCAGAGAATTTAATCCATGCTTGCCTTGTAGGCTCTCCTTGCATATGGTTTAATTAGTTCAAAGCGTGGCCCTGACGGTCTCCACCCGTGAGTTTTTGAGGCCTTATATCTCAAAGGATTGAACATATTATGTATCCATATCTCTTTAATTTAGATACTTGAAAAAGGGGGCACATTTTGCTGATGTAACTTTCCTTAAATTGATTTCAGATATGGCTATTCGAAAGAAAGATTTGTTTGGTCTTTGATCTCTGCTGTCGGTATCTTTTGCCTTGGTTCTTGTGCCACTATTTTTCATGGAATTCAGAACTTGTGGACTTCTGAGGTACTAAATTGTCAAAATTTAAACTGAGAAATCCTTCAATTCTCTTGCTAATAGATTCTCCGATTCATTACATGTAATGAAATTTTAATAATTTTTTTTTTGGCTTTTCACCTCAAGGCTCCTGTACATATTGAGTATGCAGCTTTCGTGATTGGTGGTTCATTCATTATTGAAGGTGACATATATTGCTTAAAAGGACCAAAAACTGATGGGCCTTTAAAATTGATATTTCTCATAAGTTAATCCTAATTTCTGTAGGTGCTTCCCTTGTTGTGGCTATACATGCTGTCAGAAAAGGTGCAGCTGCAGAAGGAATGAAAGTGAGAGACTATATCTGGCGTGGTCATGATCCAACTGCTGTTGCAGTCATGACAGAGGTGATTGAATGCTCAGAGGTGTATAGATATGATTTTGATATCATCATTTATTAGTGCACTAAATTACTGTTAGTTTTGCAGGATGGTGCTGCAGTTACAGGCCTTGCAATTGCTGCTGCATCTTTGGTTGCTGTTAATAAGACTGGAAATCCAATTTATGACCCCATCGGATCTATTATAGTGGGAAACCTTCTAGGAATGGTATGTGTTACTCATATCACATATTCATCAAAATCAAACTTGATCCCAAATACACTCAATATCAAGTGGTGAACAGCTTTCTACTTCTAGACTAATATGTGTGTCTTTATTCAATTCGTCATCCACATTTTCCTTCTTAATATAGTGTCTCTGCTCAAAAACTACTTGATATTAAGTGGATTAGATATCAAGGTTGATTATGATATGTCAATAGACCTACTCTTAGTTTGATTTGGGTTGTGGTTAGATTACCTGTTTAATGCACAAACAATGTGGAGAAAACTCATTTATGACATATATATGCAGGTCGCTATATTTCTAATTCAAAGGAATCGTCATGCATTGATTGGTCGTGCAATTGATGACCATGATATGGAGAGGGTCCTTCAGTTCTTAAAAAATGATCCGGTACGCTTCCTATCACTCTTATTTGACATGATGAAGTCCAAGCCTATTAATGGGGTTGTTGTTACAGGTTGTCGATGCTGTTTATGATTGCAAAAGTGAGGTTATTGGGCCTGGATTTTTTAGGTTTAAGGCTGAAATAGGTAAAAACTTGGTGTCCTACTGCCTTTCTAGTTTATTCACTACTAATGTTAAAAATTGTGGACCATTTTATATTGCGTATTCTCTTATTTTCAAGGCCTTAGCATGAAATACATAAATTTTATGTTGCAGATTTTAATGGTGCGGTGCTTGTGCAAAATTATTTGAATAGGGTTGGACCAAAAGAATGGGCTAAACAGGTATGCTCTATGCATCTCTCTTTATTATTGGATCTGCCTCAGATAAACTTGCTACAACTACAAACCCCACTTCATAATGCTGATTGCTAAGTCTCATACCTTTCTCCCCTCTGTGGGTTAATGGAATTATATAAGCTGCATCAAACATCTTTAGGAGGGAAATATGTCTTACTCTCTTACTGTGGAATCATGTCGTTTTTCTGGATGCTAATTTTCTGACCTTGAAAACCTGCTGATCTAGAGTGACAAGTTCAACTCTCATGTCTCGTTTGCAAGTTGCATGTGTAAATGATTTTAAAACTTATGATATTATTTTCTTATGTTGCACAGTTTCGAGAGGGTTCAATGGAGGAAGATGATGAGAAATTACTCAAAATCATGTCAAACTATGGTATGTGTTCAGTGTCATACATCTATTCATTATTAGAACTTCTCTCCATCCAATTATCTCTTGATGGAATTGAAGATAGGCCAGAGTTATAAATTAAAAGAAAAATAAAAATGACATAACATCCTTAACAGGCGAAGAAGTTGTTACAGCTCTTGGAAGTGAAGTTGATCGGCTGGAAAAGGAAATTCAAGAAATTGTTCCTGGCATTAAGCACGTAGACATTGAGGCCCACAACCCAATTTGAGAATCCATACAATCTCATGTTTCCATGAGGGATGTGGGAATTTTGTTTTCCTCACATTTTTTTTGGTGGGTAGAGGGTTTCTTTTTAGGCTTCCTGTGTCATATATATATAGTCAATCTGTATTTGGAAATTGTTAATAGCAGATAAAACATCGTATAGAGATTTTCACGTGATTTGGGCAGTAGAAAACCCTTTTCTATCTGTGCAATGATTTCTTACTAGTTCTATTCTCTGTAGAATCCCATACCTACTTCGTTGTCTGGCCTAGTTTAGCACTTCCTACCATTTCAAGAATAAAAAAGAAGATAAATGCACCCAAATAGTAATAGGTAACACAGCCTTTTTATTTACATAAGTCTTGTGTATTTTATACATAGAGCATTCCTTACATTGTACGTTTTATACATGAAAGGATCTCACTATGTAAATTCAGAGACAAGCAACATGCTAACTGGTAGCTGCAATCAGAAACTATGTACCAGTTTCTGCCACCAATGATTTCAAGCAGCAGCAGACGTGGGGTGCATGTGATTGGCAACCAAGTTCTTGATTTCACCAGGCAGAGGTGTGCACTTGGCGCTGCCAAGCTTGTGCTGAAACAGAGAACCAATCATTTTCTCCAAGCTTTCTGGTGAATTGCATTTGGCAGATCCATTGTCATCTTCTTCCATCAATGGAACATATTTTTGGATGTAGCTCTTGTAAATTGGAATTATGGACTGGACTATTAGTTGGGACATCTTCATCCTTAAACCTTTGTCAGACAAAACCCAATTAGATTGCTTTCTGTACATTTCATCAAAAGCCTTGTTGAATTCCTCGATTCTCTTTTGTACTAATTCTCGTTTTATGGCTCTCCCACCTGGATACAAAGTCAAATCTTCCTCGCTCAAAAATGCAGAAAGCTTTCCCCAACTCTCACTTATGTACGCCTCCGCATGATTCTCTGCAGATTCCTCGTGTCCGTTTAACCAATTTTCTCCCATTAGATCACTGAGCTTAGTCCCCTTGATATTCTTGCATAAGTACCAACAGTTGTTCATCAGGAAAAGGTGGGAGACGGCGGCGTCCTCGTAGGTTTCCGCCCAAGTTTCCAGGTTGATCTCCAGCGTCTTGATCATGTTCTGAATCTGTCCGGAGAGAAGTCCGTCTTCAAATTTCCGGTTATTCCAGCCCTGATGGATCTCCAGAACTTGAACTAATATTGACCTGTACTCATCCTCGAGCAGTAGATTACAGTACTCTGTGACATAAACCACAAGCTTTGGAACACTCCCATCTACTGGAGGAGAACTGGATGACCTTTTAGATTCCACTTGAACACAAAGATCCCAAAAGATTTCACAAGCGCCATTGATGATTTTCCTCATAAGATCCCTAGTTAGAGACTGGATTTCATGACAGGCTTTCCCGCTAAACAGTCTGTTAAAATCTGGTCTCAATCTAAACAGAGCTGCGAATATGTCCAATAGCTTCAAGAGCTTGACTGCTTCCCTCTTACCTTCAACAACCGTGTTCCCATATCCGATGAAATTAACGAATCCACCTGACTGGAAAACAATCTCCGGGAAACAATCCATCCATTCATCACATCCTGTAATCTTAAACATTTCATTGCAAAGCCTATACTCCATTTCGTACAGATACCTTACGGCAAATTGAAGATGCTCATCCCATTGATCAATGTAGCCTTCAACATTTTGTATGCTATCGAATTCTGATAACGACATCTCGAGATAACTGAGATCATGTTTTTGTAATGCAGTTTGAACAACAGAACTCCTAACCTCCACGTAGATGGACATACATTCTTGTAGACCATTGCTATAAGTTAACCTCTCAACAATGGCGTGCAGATTTTCAACAACGGAGGAAAATGAGGAATCAGGTAACTGAGGAGGAAGAGGGAGACTGATCTCCGATAAAAGACGTCGGAATTCGCCTCTGAGTTTGTTAATTGCCTCGGAAAGAAGCCCTCCGTCGAGGCTCAAACGTCGCTCTGTTTCTTCTATCTGTTTAAGTATATTCAAACATTTCATCACATTCTTAAAATACCAGTCATCTTCATTCTTGTCTTCATCGAATAACCGCAGTGCTTCTTGTAGCCAAAGAATCACCAATTTGCAGTTATCAGAAAGAAGGCGAGAAGCTTCTTCAATCCTCTGGATTGCCGCAAGATAACCGTATAAATCAGGGGACGGATCATCTGGAAACGAGTTTTCGAACTCAAGAACTACCTCAAAGATTCTTAAAACTGCAGCAGCTGGGCCAATCGCATGATCGACATGGCGTTTGATATCATGAAGAGCACATTTGCACAATACATTCTTGACGATGGTTTCTTGCAGTGACGCCAATCTCTGATTGCTTTTCTCCAATCTTGGACCAGTTTCATCAATGGCGGTGGCAATGTCCCTTGATTTTTCTAAGCTAATCTTCAAAAGTTGTCGAGCAGAACCAACATTATCCAGTGATATTTCCATTACAATTTACGAACCCCAAGAGCATTACAAATTATAATCCCTCTCTCAAATAATATATACATATATATATATATATATCATGTGCGGAAAACAAATCTCTTCTTTCTTTTTTCTTTTTTTTTTAAAAACTTTAACGTAGGGATTACTGTCTTATTTCTTAACCAAACTTAACAAATCAAGTTAAAACAAGTCTACCAGCTTCAAACCAAACTTGACTGCTAAAGCAAGAACCAACCAATAAATGGAAAAAGTGTAGAATTTCTTGACGGAGAATTCCACTATATATATACATATATATACCACTGCTGCCTGTTCTTTGCTTGCTTACAGCAATCCGTCAGCTTACCTTCCACGCTTTTCCTACCAACTGAAAACACCCCGGAATTGTTCGACTCTCACGTTAATATTTTTTTTTAGACATGGGCGTCTATACGGTATTTAAACTAAATCCATATCTAAACTATTCAAACCTTTTTTTTTTTTTTTTTTTTCCTTCACCTCAAGATAGTTCGTTCATCACAACACTATTTTTAGTACTTTCTAAATTAAGTAGCTTTAGTGGCAGGTAAATTTATTTATTTTACTTATTAAAAAAATTATTTAATGACAAATAAAAATAAAATCTATTATAAGGAACTATATATATATATATATTTTTTTTTTTTTAAAAAAAAACTATATTTGCGGGCTCTGGTCCTGACAAGGAACCCGGCCCATGAGTATTTTATGAATAATTTCGATGAAATTTACAGGAAGAATGCGTTGTTGGTAATTTCAAGGGAAATGCTAATATGGACAGACAGACTTTGTTTTGTAGTTACCTATGGCTATCCATATTCTTCTTCAAATGAAAATTTCCAGGAAACTACACGGAAATGTCATGGTACTTCTTCTACTACTTATACTACTATGTCTTCCACTCTCTTGACTCTCGAGTCTAAAACCAGAGCTTCCGGCAATAATCCATCGTCCAATTCCAATTTTTGCCTGAATGTTGTTAAGGATCACTATTCCTCTACAAATACGTTCCGCCATTTAAATCGGTACTGTTTTCTCTCTTCATACATTATTACTCTCCTTGCATCCATATCTACCTTCACCTCAAAATATACACATAGTTTTTATTTTATTTTATTTTTATTTATTATTATTTTTTATATTTATTTTCTATTTTGAGTTAATGGAAATACGAGAATTTCTGTTTCCGCATTCGTTGCCGCTCCTCGTTTCACCGATCGGCTGACAAATGTAATATGCAATTTGTAATTTTCTTAATTTTTTAATTTTTTTTGGGGTTTTTCTGTTTTGTTTTTTGGTTGTTCTCATTCGCGTTGAATGTCTTGAATCTCTTCAAGACATTAGCCTGCGGATAAGCTTAGCTTAGCGGAATTTCATCATTTTCCGGTTAACACTTCTTCTCTTATTTCCTCTCATTTTTTTTTTTCCTTCCTTTCATTCTTTTAGTAAATCTTATATATATAATTATATGTTTTACCTTAAAATTGATTCCATTTTGTAGAATTACGTGCATATTAATTTGTTATTAAGGAAAAAAAAATTTAACGAGGTGGTGGTGGCTTCCGTTCTGTAGTAGCGGCGGCGCCATCTCTCCTGCGTTTTATCTCCTTCGTCATTTCCTTTCTCGTTATGAGGAGTCCAAGCGATGGGGAAGCTTCTACATCATTGACCGTGAATATGGAAGCACCACCACCAGAAAATGACGATACGGAGGCCAATGTCGTGGTCAATGTCGGAAACTGGGTCGCCTTTGACGATGAATTTTCTGATCCTTTCGATATTGATTCTACCAAAAAAGCTTCCCATGAGTCGCTCAAACGGTGGAGGGTAATGCCTGCTCTCCCATGCAGTGTTTTCTTCCCTCTCTCATGTGATTTTATTATTTTAATAAATAATAATAATAATAATACGTTTTTTGAATCTCAGCAAGCGGCACTCGTGCTTAATGCCTCCCGTCGGTTTAGATATACACTAGACTTAAATAAAGAAGAAAATAAAGAACAAAGGAGGCGAATGATAAGAGCACATGCGCAAGTTATAAGGGTAAATATCATACCACTCATCATTTCCTATTTTTCATTGATAAAATATTATAATAATTTTCTGTTTCACTACTCTCTCTGTGCACAGGCTGCATTGCTTTTCAAACTTGCTGGACAACGAGCCATTGGTATTCATTCATTAACAAACTACACTTGTTTAATTCTTTATAGTCTTTTCTCATTTTATCTGATTTCAATAGTCATCTCTTTTTGCATTTCTCTCGAATTGCTTAGTCTTGGAATTCCTTTTAGAAACTATGATATGTACAAAATATATCACGCGTAGTGATCAACAACTTTATAACTACTCTAATGAACTAACTTTTTCACACTTACATTAAAAGATGGTTTTTTGTTCAAGAGGAATGTTGTAGAATAATTTTATGCTGTCTAGAAATAGGGATACCGACGAGAGTGTCATATACTACTACAGCTTCGATACTCTTTAAGTATTCTGTTATTTGGTTTCATCAGTGTTAGGTGCGACTGTTGCTCCTCCAACTGCAAATGGTGATTATCCCATTGGACCTGAACAACTTGCATCAATGGTCAGGGACCAGAATATTTCTGCTCTACAAAAATATGGCGGGGTTAGTCAAAGTTAATTTGTCTGCCTTCAGTTCTCGTCTTCTCCTGAGCTAATCAGAATGTATATGTTTATATCAGGTGAAAGGAGTATCAGAGATGCTGAAATCAAATATGGATACAGGAGTTTCTGGGGAAGATGATGAATTATCAAGCAGAAAGAATGCTTTCGGATCAAATACATACCCTGTGAAGAAAGGCCGCAGCTTCTTGGTACTAATTCCTGAAGTGTAATAAATTGAATATTAACCAATTATGTTCCTTGTTCTCACTCTTGACGTTATCATTCTTTCAGAGGTTCCTCTGGGAGTCCTGGCAAGATTTAACATTAATCATCTTAATCATAGCAGCTATAGCATCATTGGCGCTTGGCATCAAAACAGAGGTGATTGTGACAACATTCTCTCTCTTCTATTACTGCTTACATCTACCATTTGAGCACTGGAAATGGAGTAGGAAGTTATAAATTGAAGCTATTAATTCCTATAATCAACTTATCTCAAAATAAAATTCTTTACTCAGTTTGAGTCTAGTTTTTTGTTCTTTTTCTTCTCAGTGAAAAAGAATTTAGATGGTCTGTAGTTTGTGGTTCCTTTCCTTCTTGATTATTCAAAACATCTCCATATATTTTTTATATTGTGCTCTATTTCTGTAGGGCCTAGAAGAAGGATGGTATGATGGGGGAAGCATTACTTTCGCTGTTCTTCTTGTCATTTTTGTTACTGGTAATTCAAATTCTTGTTCCACTCCTTAATTGCTCAATGCTAAAATTTCAATTATTTTCTTCAGAGGTGAAACATTAAGAGTAACTGTTTTTAATTAATTTCTGTTGGAGAGTTCTAGTGCAAACTTCTGTATTTATATCTTATAGAATCTTTTTAGGGCCACGATCTTGAGAATGAACTAACAATAAAAAGTGCTAAGAGTTTCAAGAATGATGAAAATAATGTAAAATGTGGACAACTTCTGAATTTGTTCACTGCCTTTGATATCTGTTTCCTTTGACAAAATTCTTGATACATGTTACCTGATCAATTATATGAACCATCTAAACATATTTAAAAAGTTTGTAATAAGTAATTTGGTTTGCGACTCCAAATAGTTTTCAACTAGATTAAATTTTGTGTAGTGTTGTTCGAATGCATGATCTGGTGATTTTTTCCATAAATTGTTACCTCATTTGTTTTGCCTTTAATTTACATATTTGACTTGCTTTTTTTTTTTTTTTTTTTAATTTTAAATTTAGCCACTAGCGACTATCGACAATCTCTTCAATTTCAAAGTTTAAATGAAGAAAAGAGAAATATACAGTTGGAGGTACTTAGTTCTCATATCCTGAATTTTTGATTATTATTTTTTAATAAGTTTTGTTGAATTAGTCTTTGTAAGAGTGAAGCTTAAAAGTGATGCAACCTCTGGTTATTTCCATAGGTTATTAGAGGTGGTAGAAGAGATAAAATATCAATCTATGAAATAGTTGTTGGTGATGTTGTCCCTCTTAAGATAGGAGATCAGGTATGAGACTTCTTCTTCTTCTTTTTTTTTTTTTTTTAAAAAAATATATATATATATATATATAAAATTTGGATATATAAATGTTTCATTTATCTCATTTTTTTGAATCTTATGTAGGTGCCTGCAGATGGAATCTTAATTACTGGTCATTCTCTAGCTGTTGATGAATCCAGTATGACTGGGGAAAGCAAGACTGTAAGTTTGTTAGATTTGTGAGTAATAAATATACAAATATTTTATCCTAAGTTTTTAAATATGCCATGACTTTGTAGGTGCGCAAAGATCAAAAAGCACCATTTCTCATAGCGGGTTGCAAGGTTGCTGATGGAACTGGAACAATGCTGGTAAAATCAACATTTCATAATTGAAAATTGTATTTTTTTTCATTATTGTTATATTTCATATGTGAGTATTATTTTATGGCTACAGGTGATAATGCAGAAATTAAAATATGCTTATGTCTCTGAAGGATACTATCATATGAGTTTTTTTTTCTTTTTCAGACAATTACTATCATATGAGTTTAAGTTTTCATTTATTGTTATTTTGTTTAGGTGACTGGTGTAGGAATTAATACTGAATGGGGATTGTTGATGGCTAGTATATCAGAGGATACAGGAGAAGAAACTCCCTTGCAGGTTCTTTTTTTTTTTTTTTTTGTAAAATCCTGTTTCATGTTTGCAATTTTAATTACAAAGGATCATGTGTAAATATTATTCTATTAATAACACATGGCAGGTTCGATTAAATGGGATTGCTACATTTATAGGAATAGTTGGTCTCACTGTGGCTCTTTCTGTACTTCTGATTCTTTTGGCTAGGTAAGTTCAATTATTAAAATTCAGCTGGTATTTATTAAAAAGAGATTTATTAATGTATAGAACAAGAAATACTCTGCGTTTTTACCACATCTTCTTCTCTGTGATACAATGTACTCTATGATAGTTCTTGCATAATTCATATATGACTTGACATAGAATGTATCCAATTTTACTAGATTTTTTACTGGACATTCAAAAAATGCTGATGGCACCACTCAGTTTGTCCGTGGCAAGACCAGCGTTAGTAAAACAGTGGATGAAGTTATAAAAATTATTACTGCTGCAGTAAGTAAACTTTCCTATTTGTGAACATCTAGTCCTATTTCTTTGTCTGATTTATCCAAATTCTATTTAGGTCACGATCGTTGTTGTCGCAGTTCCTGAAGGGTTGCCTTTAGCTGTTACATTGACGTAAGTGTTATATGAGATGATGAGGTGTTCTAACACACCGCTGATATTTTGTATCATTTTCTTTTCTTTTTCCTTTTATTCCCAAAGGCTTTAATTTCTTTTTTTTCCCCCCAAATCCTCACAGCTTAGCATACTCAATGAAGAAGATGATGGCTGATAAGGCATTGGTATAGTTTCTGTTTTCATTCGTCCTTGTTACCAATCATCATATACTGTTAGCACTTTCAATGTGTAGTTCTAGGTAGAAACTCCAAGGCTACTGATACAACTAAATGCAGGTTCGTAGACTTTCTGCTTGTGAGACTATGGGTTCTGCAACAACAATTTGCAGTGATAAAACTGGGACATTGACTCTGAATCAGGTTAGTGCAAACTTGAAGTTCTAATTTGTTTGTTTTCTATTTGTAGGACCTTCCAACATAGGGTTTTCTTACTGCCTATTTTAATGGAGCCTGTGCAGATGACAGTAGTTGAAGCCTGTGCTGGGAAAATGAAGATTGATCCACCTGAAGATGGGTCACAACTTCATGAAGTTATTTCCTCTCTAATAGATGAGGGCATAGCACAGAATACTTCAGGCAGTGTTTTTCTATCTAAGGTGATCTCTCTCACAAGAATGCAACTTCCTTCTCATACGGCCAAAAGAAGGGGCCTGGTTTATTTACATGAGAGAGTCTGCTGAGATGTTTCAATGATTTGGATGACATACTTGTAATTTCTTATCTAGATTTATCTTTGTAGCGTGAAGTAAATATGGAAATTGGGAATGGTTCAATTCTTTAATAATGAGATTATTTGAGTTTTACTTTCTCATTTCATACTTGTCTCTCTGATCTGTATAGGAGGGTGGAGTGGAGGTTTCAGGATCTCCAACAGAAAAGGCTATCCTGTCATGGGGTGTCAAGGTACTCTTATATTTTGCATCTTAATAGGGTACTATCGGTTGGCTATTATTCTTCAAAGTTCTCATCACAACTGTTGTTACAGCTCGGGATGAAGTTTGATATTGTCAAATCTGAGTCAATAATTCTCCATGTTTCACCATTCAATTCCACAAAAAAGCGGGGAGGCGTTGCAGTACGGGGAAAGGTAAAGTTAATTGCCTTTGGCATTTCTGTTAACTTTTTATGAAGATAATCAGTTTATTGGAAAAGTTCGTTGGTCTTGAAACAATTGGCGAGGATCGGAAGCTGCTCTGCAACAAGAGTAGCATGCTTTTTGAGCCTTTTTTTCCCCTCAAGTTAATTCACCTTTCAAGTCGTGTCAATCCTCAAAGTTCTTCAAAACATGTTTACTTACTAACTGTTAAATTAAACTGTGAATTATCCTCTCTTTTCTATGGAACTGCTTGATCTTTTATCTTAATTTGGCAATTCTTATGGACTACTATTATTCTAATTGCACGTCTTGTTGACTCTGAATTGCCAGTGTTGTGTATTTTATTTACATAATTCTACCAAGATTCTTATAATAGAAGCGAACAATATTGTCTTCTCTTAACCTTGGAAAATGCTTGGATCTACATTGAAATAGTGTGGTATCTGGAAAAGGTACTAGGATGTTTTTCGCTACCATTTCCAAGATGACGGTGCTTGAAGTGATATTCATTATACATTTGTCTTCAGTTGTGCCGAGTTAACTGTTTTCTCAATTTGGTTGGAAGTGACATGGACTTTTTTTGCACTCTCATACATGACAAGTATTGTGGATAATTTCCTGGATTTTCCTGATTATTCAAGTTTCGTATATAATATATTTACTGCTAGTTTTTATTCTCTGACAGAGTAATTCTCAAGTCCATGTACACTGGAAGGGAGCAGCTGAAATAATTCTGGGATCATGTACAGGATACCTTGATGCAAATGGTGGCGTGCAGCCTATTGGCAATGATAAGGTCAGATAAAAATAAACTAGTAATTATGAGTTAAAAGAAATTGATTTATTCAATTGAAGGAGAAAGGGGACAGGCAGGTGCTGCGGGATACATTTACTATTTATTGGGATTCAATATACAGTTATATGATCTAGAGAAAATAAATAGATAAAATCAGTTAAAGCTTTGAACTGCTCTTTTGATCCTATAAGCTGTTGAATTGAAATACTATCTTTCAACAGGAATATTTTCAGGAACTAATAGAAAATATGGCATCAAAAAGTCTACGATGTGTTGCTCTTGCCTATAAAACATGCGGAACAGATGAGATTCCTACTGATGAAGAACAGTTGGAACAGTGGAATTTACCAGAAGATCAGCTTATTTTGCTTGCAATTATTGGTATAAAGGTGCATGTCTTAGCCAGATTTCTCTGTCCTTTGATACACTGTACCTCCTAAAATTATAGAAGAGTTGACTCAGATGTTGTGACTCCAAAGCCATCATTTTTCTTATGCCACTATTGCTGTGTTAAATCTTTTTCTGTCAAGAAATACTGCATGGGTCATGGCTTTTCTTTTTTGCTTATATCCACCTCATCGAGGTGTTCTTTTAACCAAGAGCAAGTGCATTGTGTTCAAAATTCTTTTTTTCTATAGATAAACGGTTTCCCACTTATTCTTGAGGTGATAATTCAATTGATAAATGTTTTTGCGTAGGATCCTTGTCGCCCGGGAGTCAAAGATGCTGTGAAAGTTTGTACAGAGGCTGGTGTTAAGGTAGTGTATTGATGCCACTTAAATGATATGTGATTGATTATTCCAAACTAAGAACAATTGCGAGGAGAAAAGAGTGGTAGGTTTTAGGTGTAATTCTGCAGTAAGATGCTCAGTTGGACACTGTTGATCTTGGCTCAGTTTTATGACCATTTATTCTCCTGTTGAGAAATTTGGAAAGCCTCAATATACTTGTTCTAACTCATCCAAAATTACAGAACAGTGAGTAGGTGAACTTGACAACCTAGTTGGATGGTCTAGGTGCAATTATTAATCTCTTTATTTAGCTGAATTTTGATCTAGAGTCCAAAAGTGGAAAACTGGAAAATTCATTAAATAGAAAAGAACAGCATTTTGAAAAATAAAATGTACTTGTAGACATATTTATATACTTGTAGAAGTCTGAAAATTACATCAGAGAGCGGCAACTTGAGATGAAGATATGACATTTGTCAAAATATGGTTGAGTTATATAATAAATAATGTTTATTATATGATAATGTGTAATGTATATCCAGGTGCGCATGGTTACTGGGGATAGTATTCAGACAGCCAAAGCAATTGCTTTGGAGTGTGGAATACTTAACTCAGATGCAGATGCAACTGAACCTTCAGTTATTGAAGGGAAAACCTTCCGAGAATTGTCTGATAATGAGAGAGAACAAGTAGCACCAATGATATCAGTATGTTGTTTAGTATTTAAATATTATCTATGTTTTGTACTTAGTTTGACCAGTAATACAATTTACAAGACAATTACATCTTTGTTTAGGTTATGGGAAGGTCTTCTCCAAGTGATAAGCTTTTGTTGGTGCAAACACTGCGTAAACTTGGAGATGTTGTTGCAGTAACAGGAGATGGAACTAATGATGCTCCTGCACTTCATGAGGTTTGATTTTTCCTTTATACTTTTCATACAAATTATTTACAGTTAACACATTTTGAAAGATTATGGAAAGTTATATCCATCAGAAAATTTGTACTTGCAGATTCAAAGATTAAAATTTGTATCTTAAATCATTATTACCTAAATATAAAATTATCTATATTGCTGGCACATGAATATGAATAAATTCTCAACTTTCCATGAGTTTATTTCTTATATTTCATTTCAGGCAGATATAGGCCTAGCCATGGGCATCCAGGGAACTGAAGTTGCAAAAGAAAGCTCTGACATCATTATCTTGGATGATAATTTTGCTTCAGTTGTGAAGGTAAATATTTAGAAGTGAATTTGTTATTTCAGGAATCTTATAATAAGGCATGTGTAAGAATTTTAAAGGGTTTCATTGTTATATACATTTTTAAAGTATTATAGTTGCTCTTAGTTTTTTGTTTTTTCCTTCTTTATACTATATTTATTAATTATAAGAACTATGTTGATGGATTTAATGAATTTGATCTTTATATGTAATGCAATTTTATTTTGGGCTAGATACATTTACTGATGACATAGTCATTATTATTTGGTTGATGCAGACCTTCTTACAAACTCCTTTTATTAAGATATCAAATAACTATTATTGTTTTCTTATTTGTGTTAATAATATCAATGTTAAATATGTCTATTTAGCAAGGGAAAATAAATGTATTTTAAACTACATCTCATCTTTCTGCACATTGAATTTTTAGATGAATGTGAATCTAATTCTAGTCTATTAATCTCTAGTGTACTTGTTTCCCTCCATAGTTATTGATTAAAACATGTCAAAATTATGCTTGAAATGAAAAGAATAACATTTTGGACAGTAACGCAAATTTCCACAATAATTGATTGCACATATGACCTCTGCTGAGAAATGTCTTCATCTATTTTTAGAAAAAGGTGCAGATCTTTTGGCTCTCAAACATTTTAGAAGAAAAGGGGATTGTAAATTATCACAATGGACCCTTTTAATTCGTTATTGAATCTGATCTTTAGCTTGACTATAGCATGTTTATCATCTTGTATCCAGCCAACTGAATAAGAAGGATTGCTCCAGAGCTTCCTGTTTATGCTCCTTGCCATTTCATCAAACTTTTAGGATGTTGTACTTCTAATTGTTTCTACTCTCCATTAAATCAGAAACATCTCAACTGAATTCTTTCCATACAGAAAAATTCTTTTATAATATGTCTTGGTAATATTCTTGATGATGTAAAGATCTTGTATTAGATCTGTTCTATAGATTCAGTTTACAAGTGATGTCAATACTTGAACTTTCATGGCAGTTGTGCTTTTCCACATGCCTGTTTAGAGTACATGCATATTTACTTAATCTTTCATGGCTAGTTAACCTAGAAAGAATGGGGTATGGGGGAAGGAAATTGGCATGTTTAATTTTAGGTTGAAAAGTTGTCCTTGAAATCTGAGAAACACATCAAACAGAAAAAACTAGAGGTATATCCCCAAATTAATTAAACCTTGTTTCTTCTTTTTGATATTATCCTGCATCATGTTTACGTTTATCTTCTTCTGGTGTAGGTTGTCCGTTGGGGTCGTTCAGTATATGCAAATATTCAGAAATTTATCCAGTTTCAACTCACTGTCAATGTTGCAGCTCTTACAATCAATGTTGTAGCAGCTGTTTCTTCTGGGGATGTACCTTTAAACACAGTGCAGGTCTTTTACCATCTCCTTTTCAATAATTAAGTGTGGTCTTTACTATATCTACAGTAGAGAGATGATAGCATAATGGATGAGGTTACTATGTCTCCAACCATTAAATTCCAGAAAATGACCTCTTGAAATTTCTAAGGCACGTGGTATAGGTTACTTTGCAATTAGGTAGTCTCCCTCAAGAGAGGCATCCTGCTAGAATAAAATTTAAGAATAATATATAAGAATAAAATTAATATACTACAATAAAAGGAATATTTGGGTTTGCTTTCTAAATCAGATAACACAAAAATTAAGAATTATGCATCCTAATTACATTTTTTGTTTTTTTTTTTTTGCTAAATTATATAAGCTTGTGAAACACATTCTAGTGGAAGTATATGGAGATTTTAATTCATTCTGGATGCAGCTTCTCTGGGTCAATCTTATCATGGATACGTTGGGGGCATTGGCATTGGCTACTGAACCACCCACTGACCATCTTATGCACAGAACTCCTGTTGGTCGAAGGTTAGACTTCTTCCAAATTTTCCTATAAGTTGATAGCTTTGTGTAAGATGTCCTAGCATGCTGCAAGGATATGATATGTGGTATGTAACTTCTGTAAATATCTGTGCACATAAGATTCCATCCCTTGCAGGACTACCATTTATTAATCTTCAACTTAAAGTTTTTCAGTTTTGTTGTTCACCTGAACTTCTTGGTACTAAATAGTAAACACATAAATGTGGAGTATTATTTACTAAAATTTCCCCCTATTATTATGACTTTATTAAATGAATATAAAATATTGTAAGGAATATCACTATATGGATCATCCTTTATTAAATGCAGATCTGTCTGAACATTATAAATGAAAACACAAATATTGTAATAGATTTGGGTACTAGAAATACACGTAGTAGATATAACAGATGTAGATATATTTACCACCAAATTATGTGTTTATTGTTCTTCAATTATATTCTTTCACGTAATACAAATCTCAAAGTGTCTTTTTTTCTTTTCTTTTTCTCTTTTTTTTTTTTTTTTTTCAAAATTTAATCCTGAGGAATATGATGGTTAATATTTTTCACTTTTAAAAAAAAAAAATTGTTAGGGAACCACTTGTGACAAATATCATGTGGAGAAACTTAATTGTTCAGGTTTGCACAGTCATTGTTATATTTGTATCTTTATATACAAAAATTTATCCCCATTGATGTGACATTTTCATGCTCTGTCACCTTTCAGGCTTTGTATCAAATTTGTGTACTCCTTGTGCTCAATTTTGGTGGGAAGAGTATTCTCAACTTGAAGCATGATGAAACTGAACATGCTAACATGGTTAAGAATACTTTAATCTTCAATGCATTTGTCCTATGCCAAGTAAGTCGTTTTCTATTAAGTCTTCTTAAATTATCACATACTGCTATTATTTTTAAGTTTATTAATTTTCTGGCATTAACTTAATTAATTTTAAAAGAAAACAAAAATTACCTCTTTTTTTTTTTTTTTTTAAATATAGTTACCTTAGTTACAAAGGTTTAAAATTTGTCCATCAGAAAAATAAAGATACATGTTTAGAGTATACCATTTGTTTGTATACTTTTATAATAAAATTTTATAGAACCCTTACTTTGTTGCTGTTGTTTTAGATAATCTTTTAGAAACAAAATGAATTGAATTTAGGACTATGTAAGTGTTTATCTTTTGATTTTTGATTTCCTTCTAAATCAAAATGCTACTGGTTGAATTACAGATATGCAATGAGTTCAATTCCCGCAAACCAGACGAATTCAATGTATTTGAAGGCTCAACCAAGAATCCCCTCTTCACGGGAATAATTGCTGGAACCTTTATACTTCAGGTATGTGAGTTGCAATGCATAACATTTTGTATCATTCTCCAGATCTTACTGGTAATCACTTTGTTGCATCTCATGATGTAGATATTGATCATTGAATTCCTTGGGAAGTTCACTTCAACAGTTAAACTCAACTGGAAACTGTGGCTCGTTTCACTTGCCATTGGCATGTTGAGGTTTGTATTGTTTTGTGCAATTACAAAATGTCATTTGAAATGAAATTAAAATAGATTGTGAAAGAATATGCTCCTCCTACTACTTGTAAAACTCACTAGTCTTTTCTTACAGTTGGCCCCTTGCCGTTGTTGGAAAACTGATCCCAGTCCCAAAGACCCCGCTGGCAAAAATCTTGATTAAGCCATACCAGCGGTGCATTGCTGCTCGGAGCACTTGAACTTTAACTTGAAGATGATGCTTATTATGTAGGGAAACATTTTGTATGTGCATTAATTTTATAGAAACTTAACAAACAACATTGCTCCTACATAATTGCATATATTTTGGTGAAATTTTTCTTGCACCAATAAAAAGTCATATTTAGCATCATTAATAAGTGTTTTAAAAAAAAAAAAAAGAGTAAGTGACAATTAAAATATTCAAATTAAACTTTTTTTTTTTTTTTGTAACTAATAAGAAATTTATTTAGCTTAAAAAAAAAAGAAAAAAAAGAGAGAGTAGATTATAGTATTCAAATTAAACAATTAATTCCTTGTAATCGTGTTAACATAATAAAATTATTTACTTTTATTACAAATATTTAAAATGTTTTATAATTAAAATTATTTTAAAGTTTTAAAATATGTTACACACTTTTACTTTTAATCACGTTTAAAATTATTTAATCATAAAATATTAAAATTTTATTAATATTTAATGAATTTAAATTAAAATAATTATTACTAAAATATTTATCAAATTTAACAAATAACATTTACATCAAAATTTCAAGTTAAAATCCGCATATGCAAATTCAAAGATGCACTTTTCAATCTTTCGCACTCCCTTTTACTTCAAAGATGAGTTTTTCCAAGAGAGTAAACACACATTTTATCTTTGTTTTGTGTGTTTTTAAACCTGAGAATAATAGTATACGCTCTAAAAGCCAATAGCTGGTTTACTTACAATCGCACTTAATTTCTACAAATTAAAGAAAAAAAAAAAAAAAACGCTGATTGGATCGATCCCTGTAAAAAGTTCTCCACCCCATTCATTGTCTACAAACAAAAAAAATGATACGAGCTAACAATAACATGAATAAGCAAAGTGATTTCTTTTTGTGATGTAATGAGATATAAAATCTGCAGAAGGAGTAGAAGAACCAGGAATATCTGCTGGGACCAATATCTGAGTCTTGCCCGAAGCAATTCTCTTTCCAGCAACATTAGCATAGAACAGGCCGGAGATAGCAGGTACAAAGACATCACTTTCAGAACAAACATAGTAGTCAATGACCTTCTCGATTTCTGAAGCCTTAGGGCCAAGGAATTTCCCTTTTCTGTCTGCAGGTATTATTCCCTCCTGCAATACGTTTTAAGGTAAGAGAATGCATTCACCGTTAAGATCCCGCCCGACAACAAACAAGAATAAAAAGGCATTATTTCTCCAATAGTCAATATAAAGTAGATCATCTAAAGAGGAATTTGATGCAGACCTATAACATGATTATTGGTAAGAGAAGATCCTTACAAACATTTATTCAGAAGAGATGCAAATCTTCCTCAAGATTGATATAAACAAATATTTCATCATGATTGATCAAACCAATTGTAAATAGAGGAATTATGAAAAGATAGTATTTTTAATGAGGTTAGAGAGGAGGAAATCCGCACCTTTGTGTATGTTTTTGGGAAGAAATCCTTCAAAGCGTCAAGGTTGCTGTCCCACCTTGACTGAGTGAGATATAGCGTTGTATCCTTGTTAAAACCAATCTTCCTCAAAAACACAGCAATCTCTTGAGGATCGTAACAGCTCTTTGATTTAGTGGCTCCATTTCCTTGACAACCCTTCTTCTCCAACATATCAACCCTCAAGTCTACAGCTATGAACTTTCCATTAGCTTTCCGACTTAAAGTTTTAAGTCGTTCAATCATTGAATCAACCACTTCACGTACTTCTGGTTGTAGATCCAGAGTTCCAAACATTCCCAAACATGCCAAAGAATTGGTATTACCCTTTTCATCAGTTTTTTTCATATTTAGAGAGGGAAAGTATGTTACCAGCCTTATGTTCCCTTTTGCTCTAAAAACTGGTTCAACCTTTTCTGCAATAAATTCTTCTGAAACCCGATTAGGGACCTTAACAACTGCAATATTCCGTGCTGTAATCTCAGCAGGTTGTTTCTTCACTACTTTCACTACGCCATACAGGCTTTGGATGAACGTGTCCACATCATAAACATCTTCAAAGCTCCTGAAGCAGCAAGAGTATATCATTCCATGCATTACAGTTAGTAGCTTACACAAGTGCTCGTGTGGCCTACTAATGCAGAAGCTAAACTACAAACAGGGAGCAGGCTAAAAGTTGAAAACCAATCCAGGAGCTGGAGAGATGACATAATGATGACGCAGAAGGTTCTACAATGCTTTATTTTAGTTTGATGTATCTACTGTCTGGAACTTGAGTTAACTAACTAGACAAATCATCAAATCCTCAAGAAGTCTTATCCTGCCGATTGACTTCATGAAGGAAGCGAGATAGAATGATTTAGGCAGAACTACCAACAGACTCTACAATATCAATCATCCGTATGATATACTAATGGTGTGATTGCAGAAAGAACTGCTCGGCTTCTCTACTTCTAATGCAACCAGGTACTAGCATGATTTGAGTTTTTAGTTGTCTTAAAGTAAATCCGATATCATCTAAAAAGGTGAATGCACATGCTATAGTCCCAACTAACCATTTATCACTTGGGTCGCTTCCCCTAATGTCTGGGAGTACCAGAGCTGCACGTAGGTTTCGAGCCACAACAACTGCATCAGCTATCTGAAGAAGACAATTTGCACATACACATTTAGATAGTAGAAAGACCGAAAGCATAGATTAAAGAAAATGCCAAATTTGTTACTCTTTGGATGGTATTATATCTTTAAAACAATGTGACATTATAGCACATTTTCTCTACATCTCATTATCGGTAATGCCTTGCATTCGTCTTAACTCTTAAGATGCAGTGAGAGCACAAAATGGTGGAATTAGACCAATACGATTAGTTCACAAAAACAACTAAAGTCAAAAAATAACAGGACCATTAACATAATCATCAAATTGTACGGCAAAAAGACGTATCCATTTAAAAAGCATTGGTAGATTGGAAGTTATGTGAAAAAACCAACTTACCTGTGAGACATGATACTCTGGGCCATGAGTCAAGGAGAACATTACAAACCCTTGTGATTGGTCTACCTCCTCTGTTATCCATTGAGGAATAAATGAATTAACAAATATAGCAATAAATCACAATAAATGAAGAAATATTCAGAGGGAATACGAGCTAATCACCCAACACAGGCTTAGTCCAACACTGCTTGAGACTTGAGCCGTCATTCTGCAAAGGAGCATCATCTCCCCCATTCGGCAATTTGAAGAGGCTCTGCTCTGAAACCTTGGCCTTATCATGCGAACTGGAAATTTTTGAATGGTTCACAACCTATATGAATTAGAGATGGATAAAATGAGAACCGGATGCGTATACATATAGATATACACATACACAAGACATTCATGGAATTGAAAAGGTTGACAGTTCAATCAAATTAAAATTAAAAAGGAACACAAAAATAATAATAACAATAATCGGCAAATGTAAAAGCATATGAAAAGGTTCATAAAAATAAAAGCAAATCTAATAGGAAACTTCCGAGATTTAGCCTTTATGGTGACAAAGGAAATCTCATCGATTAATAAACTGAACCAGAAATGAACAAAATGAGATGTAAATAGTCATCCATAGAACAAAACAAAATACATACTCAATTGTTGTTTTGGATCCAAAAAATTCATGAAAAAGGTAAAGATTGGAAGCATTCACAGCATACAGTTAAGAAAACAAGAGGTAATCAGATTGAAATAGAGAATCAAATTCAGCATTCCAACAAAAAACGAAAAAAAAAAAAGGAAGCAGAAGAAGATATATATATATATATATAAAAAGATAAGATAATACATACTCGAGGTGGATCGAAATTGTCTCTCTTGATCATGTCGCCGAGCATAACAAACATGGTAATAGTCAACACTCCGGCCAACACCTGTCGAGGATCTACCGCCATTTTCCCTCAGATCCACTCAGTTACTCTTCTCTTGTAGACAGGAGAGTGGGTGAAGGTTAGCAGAGAAAGAGAGCAGTGAATGAGGAGATTTGGCGCTTCCTCTCTCTCTCTTTCTTTCCAACTTGGCTTCTTTTATTCTATAATTTTTTTTTTTTTTTTTTTGGTAAATTATTCTACCTTACTATTTCCTGCTACTCTCTACTGCCACTATTATTTACTATTCCAAGCTACCAATTTTAATTCTTTTTTTTTTTTTTTTGATAAGTAACCAATTTTAATTCTTATGTTTTATATACTTATCAAAAAAAAAATTCTTATATTTTATATTTTAATAAAATTTAATAAGATGAGTAAAAAAAGAATGTTATCGTGTAAATTTATTATTTTTCAGATCAAATTCAGATCATAATATTGTTATATTTTTTATTTTGTTTTTGTAAATTTTTTATTATTAAAAGAAGAATAGAATTATAAGATACTTTTTGAAAATTTGTTAATAGTTAACCAACGTATTAGGTAAAATATAGGAATACCATTTTGACCAATTTCCACCGACGGATATGAGGGAAGGAAGGGAAAAGGGGAACAGAAAGTAGATTTGGACACATATGGACAAAAAGACATACTATATATATACAATATATATATATATATATATATGTATATGTGCGTATGTATGTATGTATGTAGTACACATACATATACATATATATATATACATACGTATGGAGGAGTTTGGCGAAGTAAGCACCGACACTTTGACGATAACGATTGAGCGCCTAATATATTGGGTTAGCAAAAAAAGGCGATGATATGATACTTTTCTCTCCGTTTACGTTTACACCATTTTCTTTCGTTTATTAATATATTTTTGTTCTTTCTATAATTTATGTTTTTCCTTTTCCTTTTCGTTTCCTAAATCCCGTTATTTCAGGGTTTAGACTTTATATCCCCTAATTCTATATTAAATTAAGAATGTTCGACTTTAGAAGTCATTTTTAATATATATATATATATTTGAGAGAGTGGGGTTTTTTTTAATTAAATTTTTCTAAAAAATAACGTATTAAAATTTTCATCAATTTTTAATGAAATTTTTTTATTTTTCAAAGAAATATTATATATGTAGAATAAAGTAAATGAGAGAAAGTTGGATACTTCCAATCAATTCCCACCACTAAAATAAAAATTTTGATATATATATATATATTAGAAAATAAAATAAATGGATTTTAAGTTGTGACTGGAATATCTCGTGTGCTGTAAAGTATGGGGTTGGGACCTTCCGACACTCACCGGTACGGTGGTAGGATCAAAGGCAACGATGGCTGTGGACCTGTTTCTTGTCACCGGCCGGTCACCTTCCGATCCATACTGGCAAAGATTTTTTTGGTTTTTGTCATTGTGTTCCACATAGTGAGGAATGCTTGACAATTATCCAATCATATTTCTACAATATATCATTATTTTTTTAATAATTAGTTACAAATTATTTACAAATATATTAACAAACAGTCGCAAAAAAAAAAAATATATTAAAATAATAATTCAGCATAATTGATCCTACCTTATCCAACTTATAGCCTTTGTGATTTTTGCTTGCCACAAACGCAAGGCAAAGTCTTTATTGATTATTATGAATGAACTCAAACATTCTTTAACCTAAAGAAAGAAAAAATAAAATAAGAGGTATACTATTTGAAGAAGTTTCATTTTTATATAATTCAATAGCTTTTTTTTTTTTACCTCATTAATTCATAATGGAGTTATGTCTGAATTCTTTTTCAGGGACACTACTTGAGATTTATTTATTTATACATAAAATTCAAACTCAAAAACTTACATAAAGAAACTAAACTAGTAAGTGTTTGTGGTCAAGTTGCCAACAAGGCTGCCCCCAAACACTCTCATTGCCCAAAAGGAGTGAGTTCGACACGCCATTTTAGTCATAGTGCTTTGTCAGATCTCAGTGTTGGATTAGTCGGATAAAAACCAGACACCATCAAAAAAAAAAAAAAAAAAAAAGAAACTAAACTAATTTCAAATGAATTGTTGGTATATATATTTATGAAGAAGTTGGAGAGTCTGCTTTCATTACAAAAGCATCATTGCTGATATTACAGTGGACTTTTCTGTGACACAAATAGGCCAACTGCTTGAAACACACAACCTAAATTTTATTTTTTTTCAAATGGAATAATATGGTTGTTTTTTTATAATATTAATTGTATTAAAATATATATACATATAGTCTTCCTATTAACTTTATACCTTTTCCCCTCTCAGCAGATGCTGCAAACTTTAGAGATGCATAAGAAACCTACTAGTAAGAAGACTTTAAAGGGGAAAAAAAAGAAAGAAAAGATGGCATTTAATAAAATTATATAACAAATTTGATATGAATGAATTATGTAGGATATAAATTTCAAAATTAATAAAGTTATCAATGAACATTTAGATGAAAAATATGCCAGATTTAAAAAATATATTCATTTATAAAATATTGACATTCTAAACTATGGTTTTTGTCTGGTTGCTGTGGCATTTAGGCGTTAATTAAGGAAAGTAGATGCTGCTGACCTTTCCCCTCCATCACAATAAGTTCAATTTTAATTTTCATCCAAAAAATTTCAGGTATATATATATATCAAAGAATTTCACATCAGAAATTTAATAACAGAAGTCCCCTTTTCCTGCGCTTGACTATTTGCCCTTTTTTTTTTATTGATTAAAGAAATAAATAAACCCTAATCAAAGGGCGTGATATTCTGGTGTCCTGATGTAATCAGTTAAAGTCTTCTGTGTTGTTTATGTTTCTCCACTATAATTGAGAGTAGATTGGCCGGCCTAATTAAACTGAAAACTAATGACTTACAATTCTTATCTCTGATATGCGGAATCATGCAATAACGGGCGGTTGTCAGCTGCATCAACTTCACCTTTTTCCACATCTGGTATGCTTCGTTGCCGGCGACCAGAAAGGTATGCTTCAGTGCAGTACACAGCCGCGATCCAAAGTACACAGATTGAACACAAAATCAAAAATAGATGTGCAATTACGCGCTTCGGTTGGATCCCTTTTAATTGAAAATCCTCGGCCCAGGCAATCTCAGTCTTGCACATAACCACCGTGCATATAATAGTTACACCTACGCATGCAAACACCACCGCCCTTAGAATTGCCGGTACTTGTCCTTGATCGTCACCATCATCATCATCGGCTAGAATCGCCGGTACTTTCGCTCGATCATCATCGACCAGAACGGCTGGTAATTGCGCTTGATCATCATTGCCAGCTTCTAGCATAATTCTCAACACCCAAACTCGAAAGGACTTAGGGAGGAAAAAGCAGTTATTATATGCTGCATTATAGGGTGAGTGTAAGATACAATCAGAAGTTCGAGCGATTTCAGGAAAATAAATAAATTGACTTCTAGTAGGATTCAAATTACTCAAGAAACTTTTTTTTTTTTTTTTTTTTTTTATAAGTAATTACTCAAGAAACTTACTCGAATGAAATCGGGATAGTAATTCAATGGGTGAAATCAGAGCCAATTCCATGGCTTAAAGCCTCGAATATTATATATTATATATATATATATATATGAATGCTTACAATCAAATTTTAATTTAAAAGTATTCATAATACTACTATATATATTATAATAAATTAGTTAATTCTGTTAACAATAAATAAACTGGGTCTAAATCCAAGAACACAGAAGCATGAAAACAATCAGCTGAGAAAAAATAGGAACAAAACTGTAGCTACCGTATTATATGGAAGGGTTCAGCATTACAAAAGGATACAAGATATAAAAGAAATCATTAACACAAAATTGTCACTTTACGCAATTCATTACATTTACTATGAGAAATTGGCACTGAAACTAGTGCTCAAATGTGAAGCCGAGTTAAACTTGAGCAGAAATGCAGAATCCTCTATAAGTATAAGAACTATAACCACCAAGGTTCATTTGCCTCCGAGAACTTGACATGGAGCTGATCTTTTCTTAGAGGAGTATGTAAGAAAATACTTGGTACTAATAACTTGGACAAACTGCAATTCTCTTGGTCTTAACTTTCAGCTTTCTTTTTCAACTTAGATTTCTTTGATGCTTCCCTCAAAGCTTGTCTCTTCTGTTCCCTGTTAAAAGATTAGAGATAATTAGAAACAGAAAGCTGTTAGTTTCAGTTTTCCCCAAAACATTTGCATTTTTACTAAAAGAACATTCTCTAGCAATCTCTCATGGCTGATTATGTTTAAAGTACAATTGCAGAAGCTAAAGGCAATTTAATTTATTTTCATGCAAGTCAATAAGTTCATTATACCTTGTTTCTGCAATTTCCTCTCTGGAAGGGGGCTTCTTTTTCTCCCTCTTCTTAGTAACAGTTGGATTTCCTAGTTTTTTCTCCTCCTTCTCAGTAGCCGGTTGGTTTCCACCTTTTTTCTCGCTCTTAACAGTAGCAGAAGGGTTTCGTTTTCCATTGTGAGCGGAATCTCTTTTTAAGTTCCCTTTCTTCTTTCCTGGTGAAGATTTATTGCTAAGATTATTATCATCTTCTTCAACATTATCCTGGCTGAGGCTTTCAATCTGCTCAGTTCCTAGGTCTACCTCCTCTTTTGGTTCATTGGCTGATGGAGAAGGTTTGGAGTTGCTTTTTTTTTTCAACTGCAGATAAGAATACAGAAGGATATAGATGTAGCATAAACAATTTAATGCAAAGTCACTATGAGAAACACTATAACCAGAAATTATCAGACATTCAACCTTTTTCTTCTTCTTCATTTTTTTTTTTTTATTTTTATTATGTTGATAATCTGAATCGGTAAGAGAATCTACAAACTAGAGGCAGTTGGTGGAAGGCAATAGGATAGGTCAAAAATTCCCAGGAGTACACCAGTTGCAGTCAGGAAAGCGAAAAGTAGGATCAATTGCTGAAAAAACAGCTAATTTTCCTCTTCACTTCTATGGCAAGATTTGCAGTAAATAGTCAAGGGAAAGTTAACTACAAAAGTTGAGCACAAGATGGAAGAGACCGATAACAAAATTCTACTATTGAAATGATTTTCTTTTTTCTTGCTCCAAATGTAATAACAATGTTAGAAACCTTCTGCAAGTGAAGTCTTCTTTTCATGCTTAAATGTCAGTTCCTAATGATAAGATAAAGAATACCTTTGCCACAAAGAATCCATCCATGTTATGGACATGAGGGTAAAAGCGCCGTGTCTTTTCCAAGGCGGGATGAAACCGCTGTCCTCTAAAGCTAACAAAGCTGAAGCAAGGGAAGAAAGGTCAATTGGCACACAATAAGATTCAGATTATACTTGTAGGAATATTTAAATCAGGCATACCCTGGACGACCAAAGTCGAGACCACACGGGACAAGTTTCACATTCCTCTTCTTGAGTGCATAGTCTATAACTGCTTCGTTCTGCAGGAATTCAAGTTTTAAAAAAATAAAATAAAACAGGAGCAGAAAGCAGGCATAGTTGAAATTCAGTAGATTTAAACTAAAACAAACCTCCGCAACCATTATTGAACATGTGGAATAAACAATATATCCTCCTGATTTGGAACTGGCATCCACCATATCTATAGCTGCAAGTATCAATTGCTGACAAGAAAGAAGAAACAAAAATTAACCAACCCCTAGGGGAAAATCAAATTGAATATGACTTCATAACTGAAGGCAGCAAGGATGCACGCAATGTCAAGTCTGAAGAACATATATACATCACTTCCTTTTTACATTTCTAATTGAAAAATCTAGGAAGATAAATATTTTTGAGCCATATACCTTCTGCAATTGGGAACAGTTCTGAATATCAATAGCATTTTTTGAGGTTTTGACTTTCTCATCCTTAGATATTACCTGCAAAATTAAATAAGCATGATTACCTGTAAGTGGAAAAGAGGAGGGAACCAAATGATTGACAATAAACATCAAGCATGACTGCTTACCCCTGTGCCACTACAAGGAGCATCAAGCAAAACCCTATCAACTGTGTTCTGACCAAGAACCTTTGGGAGCTGAAATTGATTTAGGGAAAGAAGGCATTACCAAACAACTCCAATCATGGAAAATATAAATAATACAATCCAGAAGAATAAGGACAAGAATGCCAACTAAGTGAATGTGCTTGCAAGAAGAGGTAGTCTGGAAAAATTGAAGTTATGAAATGAATGAATAGCACCTATATTCACTAAGCAATGAAACTATTAGGCCCAAAAAAATCGTTCATGAGATTTTACATAGTTAGATATCATGGAAAAAATAATAATAAAAAATAAATAAATAAATAAAAAAATAAAATAGCAATGAGTGATCATACAGAAAGCTTGAGAAAGAAATGCAGAGATTCTACCTCCCTCCCATCATAGCTACAAACAATGGTGTTTGTGACTCCCATGCGCTGCAAATTTGCGGTGAGTGATTTGAGCCTTGATGATTTCATCTCATTAGCATATATAATACCTGTTTCTCAGTTAAAATATAGAGGAATTAGGAAAAAGGAAGAATGGGAATCAACCAAATCCCATCCTCACCCCAAACACCCCCCACCACCACCCCCCCCAAAGGAAAAAATGTAAAGACACAATAAATGCTAGAATGAACAGGAGTTAGTTCATTGACGAAACATTTCAAATGTCATGTACAATATTGTGTGCTTTGACATGGAACCAACCAGCACATGTTGACCACTTTGATGCAAAGTAACGGCAAATAATTTGAGTACTAAATCAGCAAAACATAGCTGCATACCACTATTTTTCATAAGAGCAGCAACATAAGTTGTTTTACCGCCAGGAGCAGCCCTACAATGAAAAGAAAGAAGGTTAACAAAATGAAGGCAGAAACCACATGCCAATTGCAATTATTAGAAAACAATGAATAGGAAATTAACTTGATGTATGCGACAGAAACAAATCTTGGCTGTATTAATGCCTACAAAAATTCATAGAAATTTAGGGAGTAGGGCATGTCCCTTTAAAGGTAAGGCTCTTTGGAACATACTAGAAAACAACAAAAAACAACAAGGGCCACCTAGTTCTCTGTTGGTCACTATAAGGATGAAAAATTACGAACAGCCTGAGAGAAAATAGAGAGAAGAAAGAGAGACAAATTGAATGTTGAACCGAAAGTGCCATGAAGCAAACTGTATGATACAAATCTTCCATAACTAGTTACTAACATGTAGATGCAAAAGGATTGTCAATATTCAAAACAAAAAAATTAAGCAACAAATACAATTTCTTACGCCATATCAACAATTCTTTCCTTCTCTTGAGGAGCTAGGGCCATCACAGGCAAAAAGGAACTGGCACCTTGAAGCTGTAAGGAGTAATAAATGTCAGAAGCAAGAACACAATTGTAAATAAATTATTGAATGAATTAAAGCAATGTCTACCATATAGTAACCAGCCATGTATTCAGGAGTAGCACCAATTGGAACTTGTGAATCATAAACAACCAAGCCTACCTACAAAAAGATAAATATTCATGAAACAAATTATAATATAAATGAAGAACATGGCCATTGAAAATACTATTGAAGACATTTAATCATAGAAATTAAGAGAAACTTACTTTTGACCACTTGCTCAATGGGTCCAAGTTGACACCTCTGTTTAATAGAACACCAGCCAAATCCCTCCTCCGAGTCTTTGCATTAATAAGATGTGAGTTAGGGAATGAAAAAATATAACATATTTGCTGGACAAAAAAAAGGTATGCTCAACTTACTTTTAAAGTATTTGTACGGATACAAATCGGCCGAGGCTTTTCAAAAGCTTCAATGAGTTCCATGAGTTCAGAAACTGGAAACATCTGTAGAATTAGTTCCAGAGAAGTTAGCACTAACCATATGCAAAATAAATTCTCCATTGTGAAACAAAGATACCTCTACTAAAGCTTCAATCAGAAAGTCATTGTATCCATAATATGAACTCAAATCTATCTTTAGTTGATCAACATAATCCTTCCGTGTCACACCCTCTTGCCTCAAAGCCTTAAAATTTGAAAGCACTCGCACAACTGAAATTAATTTAAGCAAAGGAAAGCACATTAGCATATAAAGACAAGTCCAAAAGGCAAAAATAAAAACATGACACTTACTTTCTTTTATCCGCCTCTGAAGGTTTGAGAGATCAGGCGGTCTATGAGCTTCTTCTTCTAGTTCCTACATCCATTTGAAGAAGAAATTCAATATTTTTTAGGCTTAAGAAAACCACCCAACTAACAGAGTATAGCTGCGAAAACTAAAGGACAAGAAAAAGGAAAAACACTAGACCTCTTTTGTTGGCAATCTGAACTCATCAGCTTCCTCTTTGATGTTAGTCACTAGCCCTTCACGTATTTCTGCTTCCGATTGCTTCCTTTCCCATGCTTCTTTTTGATCAATAGCCCTTGATTTCTCCTCAATATCAGATTTATCTGAATCAGATTCCTCATCTGAGTCCTCCTCTGTAACAGTAAGGGAAAAAAATATCAAAGATTTGCAAGGCATTAGCAGTAATATGAACCCAGAGACCCAATATGACAATAGATTTTAGCACCTTCATCAGAACTTCCTTGCAGAATATCACCAGCGAATGGATCATCCCCAGCAGAAGAGAGTCCAGAATCAGATTCAGCATCAATGTCTTCACTGCCAGATTCTTCATTTTCTTCAAATTCTTCATCTCCACCATCGGAATCACTAGAAAGATTGTCTTCAATTGGCTTTTTCTCCAGTTTCTCTAAATGAATTTCTTTCTTTGGCTTCTTTTTAGGGGAAGGTTTCTGAGACTTTGTTCTCTTTTTATTATCAGTCTTCATGGTAGCCATCTGAGCCTTAAAACAAAAAGGTTGTTCCATGTCATTTAACAGATAAGCAGTGCAATATAAGAAGGGAAAAAAATATAAGTACTTCAATCTAGCAAACCAGAATAAATGACATGATACAAATTGACATAATGGTAGCATTTAATTCTCATCAAATATTTACCCCTGTATGTTTGAAGCCCATTTATTAACCCCAGCTGAAAGTTCAAGGGGAAAAAAAATATCAGCTGGTCCATAAAGAACAGAGAGGGAGAAGAACTAAAGAAGATATCAAACACCCCCTAGCTACTCAAATGACTGACAGACATCTGCTACGGACTTCAAATTCAACCTTCATGTTTCAATTGTTTTCCACCTTCCTAACTACTTTATAGAAATACAGAAAATTATCCCAAAAAATCCTAATGCAGAACTTCCTGGTATATCTTAAAGTGAAAATCACAAAATCAGCAGAAAAAAGAAGAAATCTTCGCCTAATTCTATTAAATTTAAAGATTCAGCTACAGCCGTTTCAAGTGATACAAGCCCATTAATAACTGAAAACTGCACCAAAGAATGACAAAGAGAAAAATTAAGCTTACCGGAAGTTCCCCAAGAGCCTCCACAAAGTAACTTCCTTTTTCTGCTCAGAAGGAGAGGCTTGTTTAACTCGCCAATGCAGAGGAAAGCAAAGAGGTAACGAGAAAGAGATGGAGAGGTCAACAGAGGGTTTAGGGGTTTAGGGCTTTTGTGTATTACGCGTGTTTTTGCCTCCTTTTTTTTTTTTTTTCTTTAAAAAAAATAAAAAAAAAAAAACAAAAAACAAACAAATATATTCCGATGACAGTTTTTCTTTTTGGACTGTAAAATAAAAAGTCCAGCGGGCTACACATCGAACTGGGCTTGAGGCCCACCTAATATTAAGGTATAAATATTCTTTTCATTTTTTTTTTCTTTTCTTCCTTGTAATAATAAGTGTCAGTCAAATGGGTTGTGGTCGAGTGGTCAGGACTCATGTTCACAATCTAAAAGTTGGGTGTTTGACACCTAATTCAACCATAATGTTGTCGGTTTCAAACCGAAAAAATTCTATATCGAAATTAATTTCTCACAATACATTGGTAAATTAATGCCCTCGTCGAATATTTGCACAACACTAATTATTGTGTCAAATTAAACACGATTTTTTTAGAAAAATAAAAAATAAAAAATGTTTAAATTTAATATTATTATTCCATTCTCATTTAGTAAAGAAAGATCATATTTTAGAAGATAAAACGTTTATTGCAAACGATTTTGTGATCTTCATTTTCCATAGATAATAGATTCCAAATTATCTACCATAGATATTCTTCCATTTCCAGGCATGTATGATATATTTATATATTGTAAAGATTCATAGTGTGTATATCCATAGTCAATAAGCTTAATATTATTATTATTATCAATGGCGGCCAACTTTGGGAGCTACAATTTCCAAAGAAACTATGGGTATTCCTTCACAACTTGTACTCTTCGAGTAGATGCTCGAATTCCAGGATGGCAGAGGGACGTGAGCCAAGTATTAAGCGGCATCCATGGAGTTAACAACTTGAAGATGGTTCCCAACGGTATTATTGAAATTTCCGGCACTGTCCATCCAAATTTACTCTTGGATCGGATATGGAGAACTGGGAGGCAAGCAGAAATTGTTTCTGTGCAATCTGGAAACTGTTCTAATTACTCGTGTCGGCCTGGATATGGCGGATTTGGAAGAAGGATGGCTGATTACGATGCCTGTAATGGCAGATCTTCTTCATCATCATCATCATTGTATAGGGGATATTTGAATCATCATCTTCCTTCCTCTTCCTATAATAATAGACCATTTGCAGGGTTGGCTGAGAGTTTCATGAGGCCGCCACAATCTCCTAGGTGGTTTTGGCATTAATTAATTGATTAGTTGCAGCCAGAATTTTCCAATATTTCTAATTTCTAAGATTTCTTGAAATCTTGATCAAGCATGAAGCTTTTTATTTATCATTTATGGATGGTTTCCACTTTATACTTGAATTATAGCATATTTATTTTTAATGAATGTCCCATCATAAAAAAAGAATGTCCTGTTTTTGTTTAAAACACTACATAATAACTAATTTTGAATTTTAATGATAAAAATTTAAATTCTTGTTTGAAAATTATGGGTTTGTGTTGCAATTTAGAGTACAATTACCATGATTAATTATATGACATTATTATTAAAGATATTTATAATTAATTATGAGTAAAGATTCAATCTTTTCGTCACTTTTCCTTACAATTTCGTTATCCCATTTGTATATTTTGCTAATCTTGAATTATTTCAGTGCTGGAAATAATTTAGGAAATGTCCCAGTCGATTTCTTATTAGAAATTGCTTCTGCTAACATTAAAAAGAGAAAACTTTGAAACAGTAAGAGAATTGGACATGAATTACACATCAAGTCTGACAAGAAAAAGGTAATAAAACAAACAAAAGTGCAAAATGAATGTCCAGAAAACAAGTAGGAAGCCTCTTTAAGAATAATCTACAGCGTCATTTTATTAGCAGAAGGGGCGAAACCTGCAAATCATGGCAAGAAGTACACTACTGTAAGTAAATTTTATGGTACAAGAAGAGCAGTAATTTAAACTAGAATCATCCAACAGCACGTACCTAGAAGAGGGTGGACAATTATTATAAGGTGGCAAAGCCCAACCGGGCAATGGTGCCGACGCCCTTCTGTACCTGGGAGTGACATAGTAGGGATCCTCCAATGCACTATAGCTATTGCCACTGTACAAACCATGGTAGGAGCTGTAAACTCTTGGGTGATTCAGTTTTGCCCAAGCCAGTTTTGCATGCTTCCCAGTTCTTGATATTGCTTTCAAAAGGACATTGGGATCTACCTGTCCAGAAACCCTTACTTCTCCTTTATTTGCATCAATATCAATAGAATATTCACCTATGCCATGATTAAAAACAAAAAATTCATTCGGGATTCTTTAGTTAATGAAACAGTTCAAACACAAGAAAAAGGAGATTTCTTAGTACCAATTATGGAGCTTAGGACTTCCAACACGGTCATCTTGCATGCTTGGCAATCCATGTTTATACTCAAAGCACATGTCTGGGCAATAATAATAATAAGTTTTATAGTCAAGAAATGATAATCCCAGAATCACAATTCAATTAAAATCAACAAAAATTAATAAATTTGAAGACTCACCACATCTGCATACGGCTCCATGGATTACTAAAAGAGTTGTTCTTGGAGGCAGGAAGAGTAAGGGTGAGAAAGATACTGCAAAACAAGATTTAAAGGTAACAGACAATTGATATATTAATTTTGGTAAAGAAATCAATCTTCCATATGCAGTGAATATTTTGTGAATTTAAAGACTTTGGGCAAAGCAAATCAAGGAAATCTTCTATGAATAATTTTCTTTCCAAATTTCACAATAATTTGCCTTTTTCACTGCACAGTTTATTCTCTTGCCAGAACCTCTGTGGGTTTTTTTTTTCCTTTTGTGGAGGGGTGTGGGGGTTTCAGAAGGGAAAAAAAAATCTATAGAAAAGCTTTAGCATCAATGATAGCTTCAAAATTTCAACTTTGCCGAAACACACAGTAGTCTCTCTATAGAAGAGTCAAATATGAATTGAGTACAAGGATTATGGAGAAACAGATGAAACTGGTGCATCAAAACTGCATGAGAATGTTAGGACTTTGGAAGATCTGGATATTTTGTTTCGATTTTAACAATCATCTGCATACGATCTTCTTCACTTGCTTCACCTTCTTGAAGTCTGGAACCTGGAAATTCTTTTCCACCTCCCAAGCAAGTTGTGACATACCATTGAAAGATGATTTTGCACCCTTCTCATCAGTTACTTCCCTAGGGAATGGAATTCGAACCTCAAATACATCATTTTGCGTAGATGTCACCCGTATGTCAAAACCAAGCCGATCAACCCAAACCATCTTAGCATCTAATACCTGTGAAAGCAAGTCGCATGATGTGGTAAGTAAGTAAGCAGCAGGAGTGAGCAGTAGTTACCATCCAAAAGCAATGGGAAAATCTCAAAAACGATCCATTCCATGTCTCACACACAATCTTTGCTCTCACATATAGAGTGAATATCAAGTGGTCTCACATATACAGTATATATCTTGCAACAAAATTTCCATACAAACTAATAAGTATTGAAGGATAAACTATACATTTGAAAGAACTTTAACTACTAGGAAGAAAAAAGGAGTGTTGCAATGTTGTGCTGCACAAACCTGGAAATCCAAATCGGCATAGATGTTGCAAAAGCGAAATACATCTTCACCATTGTGTGCATTTATCTCTCCCACAAGCTTTTCAGCAAAGTCTCGGAGTGGATCAGGATTTGACACTTTATAATCTGTTGATGTGACCCACACACCATCCTGAAACAAACAACACCATACTTATTTAGGCTACTTTCAATAAAAAATGTTGCCATGTAGGGAAGGAGAAAATACCCATCGACCACTATCATGCCTATGAACACAATATAAATGATTAAATGAAGATATCAAAGCATACCACCAACAAATGCTCCACACACCTCTCCAAAATCCTCCATGTGAAGTACCCGTTCCACAGAAACAATGTACATGAAGTCTTCATCTACTTCCTCTCCAAACTTCTTCTTCCATATGGATTGAAGTTTCTGCCAAAGAAAATTGAACATCCAAAAGAGACTGTTGAAATGTGACATGGCAGCAACTTAAAAAATGAATGCTACTAATTCTTTAATTGTCAAATTTTCAAATATTTCAAAAATCTCTCGAACATCATAATCCACATTCAGCAGTATTACAAATATGTGGAAGTTTCATTTTCAGCAACAAATATGCATGCTACACAAAATCATCTCAAAAATGGTACAAGTTCTTTAACCTTTAACCTTTATTTTTTGAAAAAATTAATATAGAATTGCAATGCTAGTCTGGAAAGCATCCAGATTAACTTTCACAATGAATAGCTTGTGCAACCGTTTTAGCAGAGACGACCAAGTCAGATTTTTTCTCTGCTATATACCCCGAAAGATCAATCATATTGCACTTAGCAATCAGATCACCACAGAAGTTCTACTTTTTTCATACTGGTGAGTTTTAATGTAGCCAAATTTTAAACTTGAAAAGTTGTTTGTGAAAAGTTTACCTTAGAAGGCAATTGATCACTGGGTCTTTCAAGGATGCCTAGTATTGAACACTGTGGAGTCCGCAAACCGCACTGTTCTAACTGATTTGAGAAAAAGCAGAATCAAAGTAAGCAGGAGTATTAATCAAGAATCGACATTAAAAAAGAAATTTATGAAAAAAAAAAATTGCAATTAAGAACTGACCTGAACATGAAAGCTAGAGCGGTTATCAACAAATAAATTTCTGCTGGACTCATTCAAGAACAAGACGGGAGTACCTTGAGAATCAACAGCAAATCGAACACCAATTCCAAGAGGCCAACCTTCTAGGGTAAGAGAAGAAAGAGTTCCCACAGAAGACAACTCCATGATTGTTCTTGTAAGTTCAGCTGGGAATGGCTTTATCTCATTGTTGGTCAACTCCAAATGGGTTGGCCCAGAAACCACAGAAACCGAGCACTTCAGAGGCTGAAATGAAAATCTGAGTCTTGGATTTGATTTCAATTGGATAGGGCGAGTACCATAAAAGGGCTCAGTTAGAGAAACCGAAGACCTGAAAAAGTTGGTACAAGGGAGGATTGATGGTGGGAGATGATGGACACCCAAAGATTGGACCTGCGGTGGAAGCATTTTTTTAAAAGAAAACTTCCTCGTAGTAGTTCTCAGTGAAAGGAGAATTTAAGCAAGAAAGAAGCGATGAAGAGGGAAGGGAGGAAGCAGCTTATGACAGACAGAGACAGGGAAGAACTTGGACAGTCGCAATGGTTGACGATTATGATAACGAATTTTGGTGTTATTAGCATTGAAATTACAATGGTAACCCGGATTGGAAGACAAGACAACAGCTAGAAAAGTCGGAAATAAAAAATAAAAAAGGTAGCCCATTTTTATTTTTAAAAATTAATTTAGGGGAACACAAAAAAGAAGTCTTTTTACTTGTTCAAGTGCAATGAATTTGCTAGTTCTTGAGACTTTCTTCATAATCATTTCATAGAGGGTATATCTTCACAAATTCCACTAGAGAAAGATAAAGAATAAGAGAAGTTTATTGCCTAAAAAAGCTCTTGTGTGTTAAAAAAAACATATAAAATAAGTGGATACATAAATAACTAAATATTGCCACCAAAATTTTCTAATCGGATCCACAAGAAGAGAAAATCATTAGCTACACACTACAAATGAGAGGGTGCACACTCGGAAACATTGTATGATCCAAATTTTGTGCTATTCTTAAATCTTTCCCAATGCTGAATCTACTATTATACTAGAAGAACAGCATTAATACAACCATCATTTTCCGGATTATTTGTCACTTGAGCATACTTTCCTGCATGTGCAAACAAATACAATTAGAACCTGCAATCATTAACCAAAGCGTGAGACAAATAGAGATGCAATCTTACCCCATACAACTTTTCCAGCAGGCGTTACAAGTCCGAGTTCACTAACATTCACCTGAAATTCATAAACAATATTAAATTAATAATTAGGATATAAACCCAAAATAATGAAGAATATTAATTAAATTACACAGAATAATACCTCAATCACTGTTCCTTTGGTGATAACTCCAAGGGAAGTGTACATTGTGCCATTAGGATTTTTCTTTACCCCAATAATCTCAAGATTGAAGGTACATTTAAGTTCAGGATGAGTAACATGGGCTTTGTTGAACCTCAAGCCAGTGGGGCGAATGAAACGTTCATATTTAGGAGGTTTCCTAGTAAAAGTTGGACCCACAAAAGTTGCTTTGGTAATCATCCTCTTCCATTGCTTGGCTGCAAATAGATAAATCAAAAAGTAAAGTTCCATAATAGTAAGTATTCTAACATATTTGAAATGAAACCTAGCAACTCAAAATGGTGTGAGAAAGAGAAAAAATTGGGAACAAGGACAATACTTACTCTTCCTTTTACCGGACCTTATTACTCTAAACATTTCATCTTCAGCCACAGGCCGGACCTGAAATGTTGCACAAATAGCAATCAGCAAACTTACTTAACTATCTGCTTTATAACAAATAAACTCTACCTTTGAAATAAACTATTTGTAATACAAGTCGCGTAGCCAACAAGAGATGCATAACGCATACATTATTTGATTTATTGACTCCAAAACTAAATATTTGATAAATCTTTAATCCACATACAATGATGACAATCCAATCATGCTCATTAATAAGACGCATTTGATGTAAGTGAGACACACACAAGGAAATAAATGTACTTGATGCACTACATATTCTTCTTTCTAGTCTTACAAAAGACATTTTGATGCTGCAAATTTCAGATATTAAGAATGTAAAAGCTAAAACCTAATAAATTGAATGAAAGGGGAATAACATCAATGTAATCAGAAAACTAGGAATTAGAGCCTTCCATAGGAAAAATAAAAATCAGTAAAAAAATCCACATAAATAATAAACTGATGTAGACATAGAAGATACAAAAATGCACTGTTAGCCAATGCGTGTCAAGTGCTCCTTTAAAATCCAGAAAGTACAAAGCAAGAAAAAACACCAGATGACATGGTGAAAAGATAATTAGCCTACCTTAGGCAGAGGAACCTCCCATTTTCCTGCTTTCTCTTTCCTCTTCTGCTTAATAGTGTTGCTAAGAACCTACAAGATTAATAAATTTTAGACCCATGATTAGACTCTAGAAATATCAAATTTAACCAACAGATAGCAGAAAAGAAAGATAAGCAAAGACAAGAATGCATGGAAAACAGAGAGCACACCTTGGCTCTTGTTGTGTCTTCACGATCAAGAAGATAAGCGGGAACAGCCCCTTCATTGACTTTATCATCAACCTTGCGCCTAGTTGATGACTCTTCATGCATAATCAAGCTGTAGATGACAGTAAGAATCAGTCATAAACAAATAGTCCATTGTACGTTCCAAGAACAAGACAGTTCACTACTTAAAATGGAACACAAAAATACACTGCTAGTTTATTGAAAGCCTTAGATGCACATATAGCAACTATCCATGCACATTAAGATCTTAGCTTATTGGGAAAAGGGGTTTATTGGTTCTTCGGTAAGCCAGACACAGACAAAAGACAATATAAGTGCGAGCAAAGAGGAGGTTCACATAGTCATGTCAGTGAATTAGAAGAAATAACACCTTGTATGATTGGAAGGTACAAGTAGTAGTACAAGTCATTTGTTTGCTTATGTGCCTATGTACACATTCACCATTTCTTCTTTTTATAAATAAATTTAAAATTTTAAACAAATGAATGAGACACAAGTTGTAGTAAGAGTCCAATAAACATTCCATTAATGGAAAACCCTTCGATCAGAAAAAATAGCAGAATAACCAAGCTAGTGTTCCACATTTGATATCATATATTCAATAACAAATTTAAGATCGACCAGAGAAAAAGTCATCACTTAAAACATATTCCAATAAGAGCATTCTAGCTGAATTCTAATGCAAAGATTCTCCGTAAGAGGTATTTGAAATAATGATCACTCATCTGATTTTATGAACTTCATCTATGCAACAAGAACACACAGCTAAAAGAAACTTTTAATTTAAAATTTGAAAATGAGCATAAGAAAACTCAATTATAAAGAAGATGCTTACGTTTTCTTCATTAGGGCCTTCTCTGCGTATCGCTTCTTAGCAAAAATCTTACCCTTAATACCCAATGCCTGTTCCATCCAAATAAAGCAGAAATTATAAGTCTTTTTCAGAGTCCCAAAATTTATAGAAATCTTCAGATACAAAAACTAGAATTTCCCAACAAAACAAGACATCACTATCAAAGCAGTACATTTCTGGCAATTTGAGAGCGTTTATGAACTTCACGAGCCTCCTTCTTACGCTTACGCTCAAAGTGATCATGGCGGTAGCCATTTCTTTTCCTGTGAAGCTCTATATAATCTCCCTGCGGCTGAAATTTTCCAAAATTTCAACGACTTCAGTATCAAATTTAACTACTTCAAGCAGGCAAATAAACAAGATTCGAAATTTAATCAGTTGCAAAATTATAGATTGAAAACATACCATGATTAACCGAGAGAGCAACGACAGTAGCTACTAGCTTTTCCGGTATCGTCCGAAGATGGATAAGGAGGAATAAACCCTAGGAGGTGTATGAGGAAAAGGGTTTACTGGTCCGGAATAGGAAAGAACACCTTATGACATTGGATCTAAGCTGGTTGAACCGGTGCTTCCAAAGCTATTGGGCTTCTTAAATAGCCCATCAGAAATTTGTTGATATTAACTGTGTAAAAGGCCTATAGTCGTAATAATATTCTTAAACTGGGCCGGACCTGAAACTTATTCACTATTAAATTATTTTAATTTTAATATTTTTTTTTTGGTAAATAATTTTAATATATTAATTACATTGTAAATTGTAGTCGAATGTTCGACAATCGAGAATATCAGGTAAGAGTTAAAAAAAAAAAAAATAATAATAATTAAATTCTTGCAGTTGCAATTTCAATAGAATTTGAATTACTTATAATGGTCGGAGATACTAGTGTAATAAAAAAAAAAATTAATTAGAAATATATATATTTTAGCAAAAATCCTTTAATTCAAATGTAAGACTGTTTGGATTTGGATAATAAGTGGGCTAAACTGGTAAAAGAACCGCGAAGAGACCAGAAAATTCAACCGCCAGCCGGAGGCAGGGGATTTGGGAGCTTGCAATTGTGGGCTGATGAGGGCCGGAACCTTGAGCTGCAACAAGGCGTTTACTCGGCCGTACTCTTGCCGTCCATTAACACCACCGACTAGTTTCAGGCACCAGCAACTCAGCTTCCCGTTAGTCAGTAGCCTGCACACCAATGGACAGAGGCGCTTCCACCGCTTGAAATGCGTAGCTGCCGTGGACAGAGGCTCTACGGAATCAAGTTCGTCTTGGGATGATGAACCCTACGAGGTGTTGCCCAATGGAGAAATAGCCTACTTGGACGAGCAGGATGTGGTTGCATTTCTTGATCCTCCCAGAGAGCTCATACCTCTTGACCCTTCTTCTTACAATCCCGCCACTTACCTTTGGTGATTATCATAATTATTTTGTTTTATTTTTCAACTTCTTGATAGTTGTTTTTTTTTCCCCCTAATCCTTTTTAAGCTTGAATTCATGTTCCATTTTAGAAGGGAACATTTTCTGCTGGGTGTTTTTGTTGTCACTCTTTTGGAAGGCTACTGGTCAAAACTAATAAAATGCATTTTGTTATAGAATCGACTTTGTGAAAGATTTGAACTTTATATTTCCATACTAGCATATAACTATTCGTGTTATGAATTTGAAACCATCAACCTGAGACCCACCTTGACTACAGTGTCCTATCTAATAAAGTTTGCCCAAATTCATTCACACTCTCATAAATCATTTGTTGAGTTCACAAGTTTAAGAGAGACTAATTACATAAAGAAATTCAGTGTGATTTGGAACATGAATTCAAGTTTATTCCTTTTGTGTTACATAAATTCATTGGATAATTTAGTTTTCTTGTGTTTATGTATTTATTTATTTTTCTCTCTTCATTAGCAGCTAAGAGAAACTGATATTTGAATATTTGGTCAGGAAAAAGATTGAAAGCATTCCAGTGAAAAGACGAAATCGGTTGCTTTCCTTGCTAGAGCCTAGGTCAGTGTTTCTCTGTGCCAGATAATGAAATGTGTTCGCTGAAATTATCATCCCTACCTATGATTGGTTGTTTGTCAACATTATTCCATGTGTACATTGCACACTTTCCTGCTTAGTTACTTTTATGCTTTCAACTGACTTTGATCTGATTATACATGAGTAGCTTTGTATTTTTTTAAAAAAATATTCAACCATAATTCAGGCTTATATCAAGGGCTTGGGAAATAGCAGGCAGGCGATATGACGACCCTAAATTAGCTAGAAAAAGTGCGTCCAGCTTGCTAGCTGATGGAAATGATACAATGTCACTTGAATTTTGGAACTGCAGAACAAAAGGAGGTAACTTGTCTAGTCCACCTATAAATTTCAACATGTATCCTTGCATCTGTCTCTGAAAGCCCAATACATGCTCCAAGTAGAATGAGAAAGGAATTGCATTTAGTAAGAAGAGCTACAGAAATATGTTCCATATATGGAAATGTGGGAGAAATCAAATGAATATCGAGTAAAGTGGGCATCAACTTTTATCTACCTCAATATGTGTATTCATGTACCCGCCCTAGATCATATATCTATTTTAAGTTTGCAGCATTTTCTAACAAACTTAAATAATGAAATAATTTGCAGTTGGAGGATTGAAATATCTTTGAGTTGACTCGTAATGCCTGGGGTAGTTTTTCAAGAGAAATCACGGGTTACTTAAACTTAGTCATGGGCAATGATACCTAAATAAACAATTTCTGATTCAGGCTAAGTAATTTTCTAAGAAGAAGACAGACTATGGCCTCCTCTCCTGGTCTTTATACTTAGATTAACCACGTCTATTAAGCATTGGGGAGCATTTCCATATCTGTGTGTGATCTTGTGTTGCAGAATACCTTCCTCTTTTTAATTGCTTTTTCTTTCCTCTATATGAATTGGTTGCAACTTGTCTTTTGGTCTATCTATTCATCTAGTGTGATAAAGATGGTTAAGAAATTTCTTGAAATCCTTTTCACAATTGAGTGTCCTGGAATAGGTCCGCTGCCCATTGCCTGGATGAAGTTTTTCAGAAAGGTTAGCTTTTTCTCTCTGTTCCAACCTCCAAGCTCATGCTTTACCTTATTCTAATTGGTCTATTTGGCATTGTTATCAGGCTTTGTTTAACAGCAAGCAAGGGAATCTGTATGGAAGACTCATTGGTATGCCAAGGAATGCCTGTTTACTGTTTCTAAAGAACTTTTTAATTCCCATCTTTTTGTTTGCCATGGGAGGTTTCTGTCCAGTTACTTCCGCTGTTTGCTAGGTCATTAATTCTTAGACTTCTCTTATTTTAATGTTCTACTTGCTTGGAAATGAACTTCTGATAATGATTGCTGAGATTAGTTGGTTACTTAATATTTGTAGGGGGGTCACTTCTGGAAGGAATTTCAAATTCCTATTTCCCATTGTATTTTATGGTTAAGCAAGTTTGTGAAGTCGTGTCAACAGAACAACCCTGTGATTTTGCCTATGAATTTGGAGATGGTCTGTTGGATCTCAAAGATTACCCGCAGGGTTTCCCTAATCCAGGTACGGAATGCTAACACCATTGTTGAAATGCAAACTCATTGTGCTTCTGGTTGATCCGGGTCCTTGTTTTAAATCTTTTAGCTTATTCTCTCTTCTTTACCTGACAGTTCATATTTGTAGTATCTAGTTCGGTACTTCAAATAAGGCATTATTACCTTGCATCTTTGAGGTCCTCAAATACACTTCCGGATACCTACTAAACTGGTTATCAATTTTGCTTATCATATCTATTACTCTATAAAGATGTAAAGAACAACAAAAACTTTCCCGACCAAAATGTAACTGGTATGCTCTTATACTGGTTTAGGACTTGTCTGGCGCATTGTGCCTCAGAAATGCTCTCTTGCATGTTGTGTAGGTTTATGTTTTGAGTTTGATAAGATAACCAATGTTATAGTGATGAAGTTTTCTCTTTACATTCAGCAAAACATCCATGGCCTTTCAATGATCAAGTTGTCATTTATATGCGGCATCTGGGACCTGGAGTATTGGTTGGCCAGGCATGGCAAGAAGGAAAGGCATTAGAACAAGTGCCTAAAAAGCTTTGTAATGAGATTGTAATGGTGAGAGATTATTCTGTCTAGTTCTTCCCAGTGAGAGTGCTGTATCATGAATCTCTGGTTGTAGTCAAGAATCAAAAGAAAAAAGACAGCTTCCATGTAAATGGTTTTTTTTTATCATTCATATAATGTTGAGATAGAACTTTGTTTTGTTGAAATGGATGATAATTCATATGTTCCATTTTGAATTCTTGCATACACAATGAAATGATGTATTTCTTGGGTTATGCTTACTGCCTTTGTTTTGACTGATTGGTTCAAATAGGATGAGTAGATCCATTGTTGGTGTAGACCTTTTCTAAAATTACTAAAATTTGATATTATTGTAGTTTGATTTGCATGAATAATATATATTATGGTGTTTATAATATATATATATATATATATTATGGTAGAAGGAGTGATGAAATAAGTTGTAAATATGGGTTGTATTTTTAAATTAATTTTTATTTGAGTTGTATAATTTTTTTTTATTGGTTAACATATTGCAAACTCTTAACATTAATATATATATATATATATACACATATTAAAATTTATAATTATCAATAAAAAGAGACCAATTAATATATTTTAATTGTTCTCTAAAAATATATTTGACTTACAAAAAAAGAAAAAAGAAAAACTGAAATGAAAATATAAGAACCGAGTCAGACATAACCAACTCGACCGTGATCGAGAGTACCCTAATACATACTCATTGAAGAAAACCACCAAAACGCCGGCGTCTACCAACACAGAGAAAGTGAGAAGTGATGGCTTCGAATGCAGCAGCGCCTTTCTGGAGGGCAGCCGGAATGACTTACATCACGTACTCGAACCTGTGTGCTAGCATGGTGAGGAACTGCCTCAAAGAGGACCTCAGGAAAGAAGCCTTGAATCGGGAGAAGGTTCATTTCGCCGTCTCCAAATGGGTCGATGGAAAAGCTCTGAAACCCAGTAAATTTTCATACTCTCATTAATTATCGTTTTACTTTGAACCGATTAAATTACGAGGGATACGTAATTTGGATCTTATTGGATCTAGGGTTTCTTTTGTACTGTTTTTTTGGGGGTTTATTTGCATTTTATGCTGGGATTTGATATTTTTATGAATGATATGAACAAATACGTATCTATTTCTTGTTTTCTGCGGGTCTGTGAATTGAGTTCTTTTCTTTTAACTTACCATAAAATATATCTTTTTTATTGCAATTGCATTTTGTGCTTAAGGTTACTGTACAATTGTGTATAAGATTGATTGAAACTCGTAGGCTATTATGTAAATTTGTATTTTTGGAATGGCTAGCTAGCACATACTATTGCATTTTGTGCTTAAGGCGACTATACAATTGTGTATAAGATTGATTGAAATTCATGGGCTAGACTATTAAGCAAATTAGTATTTTTGGATTGGATAGAACATTTAGTTGGAGTTTTGAATTTGATTAAAGAGATAAAAGGATGATACAAGGAAAGTAAGAAAAAATGCAATGTTCATCTACCTTGCTGTCTAATCTATAGAAGAAAATGTGGTTTACAAAGCTAGAAAACTTCTTGATTCGTTTAGATTTTGACTATTGGAAGTTTTATTAACTTTGAGTCTAAACTAGAGACCTTAGGTTGAATGTAATGCTGTGTTAGTGATTTGGTCTTTTATGGCAGAAACTGCTCCTTCTTGTTGGTGCAGAAGCAAAACTTCCCTCTTTGTACTTCTGTTTTTGGTGGAGTTGGCAATAGTTTGGAATTTTTTTTTTATTTTTTTAAATTTTCTTTGTAATTAACTTTGATTAGAGTAAAGTTATTTAGATGAGCAAAAAAAAAAAAAAAAAGGTGGAATGTCATTTTATTGTTGGTGTAATTGAGTATGTAATGGGAGATCTGGAGGATTATCATCATCATTTTTTATAAAAACTTTTCTCCTCTTTCTTTTAAGATTCCACAATCTAGTGAACATGTCTTACAAGTTAGGCATCATATTACCTGCATTGGTTGCTTTATCTGTTGCCTTTGCACATATTGAAAAATACCAGAACTTTATGTCCAAAGTTCCGAGAATTCAAGGCAATTGACCTTGATCGATGCCCACTTGTAGATTACCCCCTAACCCATTTTTATCTTACATCCTCAAAAATACATTCAAATTCATGAGCTTGTCTATTTGAACGGGAATCTTATTAGGTTGTTTTTGTTATGATACCAAATCATCTTCTCCTTGCTTGATGTTGCCCATTATACTTCTGTTGTCTTTTAACTTTATTATTCTTTCCGGGCACAGTTGATTAGATTTAGTTATATTCATGGTTGCTTGATTATATGCTTCCTATGCTTGTGAATTTGAACTGCATTTTTTTCTGACCAATAAGATATAGGTGGATTGGTTCACTTTTTAAAATTTTCTTTCACTAGCCAAGTTTAACTTTCTGTTTACTGATGTAAACCTCTTTTATTTTTTTTCCAGCTATCCGCTCAGATTCACCTGAAGAATGAGAAATTGATAATGTGGTTCGAGATGCACTTTAACTTGTTTGTCTGCCGGATTTGGATTGAATGTTCCCTTCCCTATAATAAAGTTACTTTTTTTTTTTATTTTTTTGACACTTTTTGCTGCCATTAGTGTGGTAAGAGATGAAATGCTCTATTGTAAAAAATAATGACTTTCTTGGCGCTTTCAATTTATGACTGATTTTTGTTAATTATGTTGTAAATGTCTACTGCATCTTATAAAGATGCCTATTTGGGGGACTAGAAGAAGTTAACTCTATTCTTCGATGAGATTTCTTTGATATATATAACTTATTTATAAAAACCAAAAGTGGTGTAGGGTACTGGAAAGGTGGAAATTCCAGTGTCTCTAGGTAAAGCTGCTGGTGGATATGGAGTTGGGGATAGTGGTAGTGGTTGGCCTGATTCCAACAAATAAACATAATATTAATAATCTTCAATAATTGTGTTTCCATCTCTTTCTTCGGTTATACACTGCATAATGTTCCTTTCATATGCTTACTTTTTTTAGTACAAATACTAGAATGTATTATTATTATTACTTATAACATATTATATAAAGGGTAATACAAAAAAACAGGTTTATCGAGAATTTAAATCTAAATTTACTCATGTATGTATGTATATAGGTATTTAAAATTTGGAATACTTTTTTTTTAAATAAGGGATCAACAGGCTCGAAGAGTGTCGAGAATCATAATATACATATTATAAAGATTAGGTGTATTTGAGTAATTTTATGGCCTGAGGAAAAAACGGGAATGACCGTGAAAATGAAGTTAACCTCCAGCAGTTAGAGCAGGAAAAAGGTAAAGAGAAAAAAATGAATAGGCCCCCAGACAGAAGAGGGGTTTATTTGCTTTGCTTTTGCTCTGCTGGCTGGCAACCCAAATTTCTGAGAATTATTCTTCTTTATTTCTCTCTCTATATTCCGCCAACTAACCACGCGCTACCGTCGGGATTCTCTCCGTTAATTCAATTGTCATCCATGGAAATTTACACCTTAGCCCTTTACTGTTGTTACTTCTCCTCCTCCTTCTCCATCTTCCACGTTTGAGATCTATAGTTCTTTATCTCTTACTGTATCTCCTAATCTCCGGTGACGGCGAAATTGCCGCTATCGGATCTGACTTGACACAGAATACTATATATTTCGTTTTTTTCTTTCAATTTTCAACTTTCAATCATGGCTTCCGCCAAGTCGTCGTCTAGGACAAGAGCTGCACACCCGTCTAGTCAATCTAAGGCTACTGCCAATAAGCTTGAGGAAAATCTTAATGTCTTTAAGTCCGATCATTTCGACGCCGATGGTTACGTTCAGACCAAGTGTAACTCATTAAACGAGAAGGTATGCTTTTTCCTTTTTATTCTTTTTTTATCCTAATTTTAGTTCCCTTGTATTATGTTTTTGGTCTTTTCAAGTCTGGTCTGGAGAGACTTTGTTTTGACCTTTACTAAAAATAGTTCGTCGCTCGTTGATTGAGGAACGTAGTTTTATCCAATTTAAGAAAAGGGGACTGTAAAAATGGGTTACTGCAGCTGTTTGCAGTGGGGAAAAGGTTGCAATACTACTCGTGGTCCGGTGGTGATATTTATTAGATGAAAAAATTCCAAAAATAAAAAATAAAAAATTTGCAAATGATATTGAAAAAGTTTAAGCATCATGCCTATTGCTGATGACTATAAGTTGGACCATAATATGCGTAGTTTATTAAGATACATTTTTATTCATTTATTTTACTTTGATTAGTAGTATTACACATGTTCTTCAATTCTGTCTTTCTTTCTATTTACAGGAGATAAGGCAATTGTGCTCCTACCTTGTCGATCTCAAGAAAGCTTCTGCTGAAGAAATGCGCAGAAGTGTCTATGCCAATTATACAGCATTCATTCGGTGAGCATTTTGTTTGCAGGTTAAAAGAAGATTCTTCCCCCTAGAACATAACCCCAGGCCACCATATCTCTAGTTATAGTTTGTCTTTCACAAAATTATATTATTAGGAATTTAAGTGTACTGTGACTTATAAAGTGAACTTTAAACATTTCAGCACATCAAAAGAAATATCAGATCTTGAAGGTGAACTTTCGTCAATGAGAAATCTGCTGTCCACACAGGCAACTTTAATTCACAGTTTAGCAGAAGGAGTTCATATGGATTCTTTCTCCGACTCTGTTCCTGATGGTTCTGCCGCTATTGGTTCTTTGAATGATGAATTCCAGGCACCCTCTGAAGTTGAGAGAAGGCTAATGGAGTTCCCTGATCTTCTTGATGTTTTGTTAGCTGAGAGGAGAATAGATGAAGCTTTGGCAAAGCTTGATGAAGGAGAAAGGATAGTAGCTGAAGCTAAAGAAAATAGAACTCTTGATAGTTCTGTGCTTTCGTCACTGCATAGGGCTATTACTGAAAGGAGACAAAAATTGGCTGATCAGCTAGCAGAAGCTGCTTGCCAGCCTTCTACAAGAGGTGCAGAGCTTCGAGCTGCAATTTTAGCTCTTAAAAAGCTGGGGGATGGTCCTCGTGCCCATAGTTTATTACTCGATGCACATTACCAGAGATACCATTACAACATGCAAAGCCTCCGTCCTTCAAGCACTTCTTATGGGGGAGCATATACAGCAGCACTTTCACAACTGGTATTTTCGGCAATTGGTCAAGCAGCTAGTGATTCACTTGCAATATTTGGTCAGGAAGCAGCTTACAGATCTGAGCTCGTAATCTGGGCTACCAAGCAAACTGAGGCTTTTGCACTCCTTGTCAAAAGACATGCATTGGCGTCATCTGCTGCTGCTGGGGGATTAAGGGCTGCTGCAGAATGTGTCCAAATAGCTTTGGGACATTGTTCATTATTGGAAGCCCGTGGGCTTTCGCTCTGTCCTGTGCTGCTAAAGCTCTTTAGACCCAGTGTTGAGCAAGCACTGGATGCTAATTTGAAGAGAATTGAAGAGAGTACTGCTGCTTTGGCTGCAGCTGATGATTGGGAGCTTGTGAACCCTCCATCAGTAACACGCCAATCTGGCAGGTCAACAAGTTCAGCTCTAGCAAGTACAATTTCATATCAATATAAGCTATCAAGCAGTGCTCACCGGTTCAATTTTATGGTTCAGGTAAAGCTTGTCATTTATTATTATTTATATAGCGGAGTTGGCAAACAGTTGTCTCCTTTAAATTTGGGCAAAACTTGAGGTGCTCTTTTTGGATTATAATAGAGGATTTACTTATCATAATCTTCTAAAGTGCTGCAGTTAAACACTGCTCTCTCTTGCACACTGTCAACAAAATCTGTGTTATGCCATTGTTCCTAGTTGCTATTATTTGCTTCTATGATTTTTCTATTTGATATCATATTAATGAAATTATGAGCATGTGGATTTACTCAAGCAGCCTCCAAATCTGTTGACTGAGTACTGTTTGATGAAATTTTTATATTTTAATGTAACAATATCGTCAATGGTGATCATGGGGCTTGATGGTCTTGCACCCAATTTGTGGATTTCTATCCACCTTTTTATGTTATGCTTTTCCTTTGTATTAGAACTAAACCCTTTTTTTTTTTCACCACTCCTTGTTATTTCTGCAGGATTTTTTGGAGGATGTAGGACCCCTGCTTAGTATGCAACTAGTTGGTAAAACATTGGAAGGGCTGTTTCAGGTGTTCAATTCATATGTAAGCATGCTCATAAAAGCATTACCGGGTTCCATGGAAGAAGAAGCCAGCTTTGAAGGTTCTGTTAATAAAATTGTTCGAATGGCTGAAACTGAAGCACAGCAAATGGCTTTGCTTGCAAATGCATCCTTACTTGCAGATGAATTATTGCCACGTGCAGCGATGAAGCTTTCCCCTCTTAATCAAGGTCATTACAAGGATGATCCTCGTAGAAGAGCTTCAGACAGGCAGAACCGAAACCCTGAACAAAGAGAATGGAAGAGGCGCCTTGTGAACTCTGTTGATAGATTAAAGGATAGTTTCTGTCGCCAACATGCTCTTGACCTTATTTTTACCGAGGAAGGTGATAGCCATCTTACTGCAGATATGTACATAAACATGGATGGAGATGTAGATGAAATAGAATGGTTCCCTTCTGCAGTATTCCAGGTTTGTTTTTTGTATATGTTCATCTGTTTTGGATGTCTTTTCTAATATTTTGTCTACTGCCTTACTCAAGATGCCTTTCCATTCTTGTCCATGTATGAATGTTTATAAATATCTCTCCTTCATGGTCTAATCGCTATTATTATGAAAATCTTTTAAAAATTGAAATTGTCAATTTTGACTTTTCTCAGTAAAGAAAATTTGTCTTATTAACATATGTAGTATTCCCTCCATCCTAAAAAATCATAACAACCTAGGACATGATATATAAATTTACAAATTGTTTAAACTTACAGAAATATAACACAAAATGGCTAATGTATCCTTAAAAAGCATTTAATGATCATATGATCTGTTCAGAATGTATAAGTCAATGGATTAAATAAGGTTAGCATTGGATAGCCAGTACATTGGGACAAAAAATGTTCATATAAATATCATATTAGCTCAGACTGGATTGTGTCATTAGGAAGGCAGTAAAGCTTCCAGCTCCCTTGTTGTCATATATGAAATTTAAATTCTTTTATGTTTGTGAGATTTTTTAAGTATTTGTAAAAAAATGTGAATGCGCTATGAAATTCTGATTCATCTATCCATATGTACCACTTTCAGGAACTTTATGCAAAATTAAACAGAGTAGCTACCATAGCAGCAGAAATGTTTGTAGGTCGGGAAAGGTTTGCAGCATTGTTATTGATGAGACTCACTGAAACTGTCATCCTGTGGCTCTCAGAAGACCAGACCTTTTGGGATGATATTCGGGAAGGACCAAGACCTTTGGGCCCCCTTGGTCTTCAACAGGTATGTAGAATTAAGAACATACATCTAGATCTGGTCTTTTTTGCCTATGCACTAATGAGTTATCACTCATATCTTGAATCATTTGCAGTTCTATCTGGATATGAAATTCGTGATGTGTTTTGCTTCACAAGGGCGGTACTTGTCTAGGAATTTACTTCGAGTTGTTAATGACATCATAAATAAAGCAATGGTTGCTTTCTCTTCCACGGGAATGGATCCAAATAGGTATGACTGTATTCTAAAACTTTTTCCAATTTTAAAGTTGTATGGACTGAGGTCATTCCTTGTAATATTCCGAAATAACAGTTGGATATTAGCGCTTGATTAGGCCCTTGACACTGGTGACTGCCAGTTAAACAAACAGAATGCATTACTAATTGGAACAATTAGGGAAATATTTTCTTGAGGTTGAAGTAAAAGCTATAACTAAGTAACACAGTAGTCTTTCATAACTCTCAACAACCTCTTTTCTGTAGAAGTTCAAATTCCTAACATGATATTAATGTCTGTAACTGATGAAGCAAAAGAGGAATATGCAGTGCATGCTTTTATTTCTGCAATTTATTAACATATTGTATTGTTTTATACTATTATAGTGGCTGATGTGGTTGGCTTTCTCGTTCTTACTAAAATGCACCTCAATTAAATCCATGAATACCAACAAAATAAGCTTTTATCTTACTGTTTATGGTGACAGCAAATGTTTAAGTTCTGGGGATATGTATTGTTCACATCTCTGTAAAGTTTTCTCCAGTGGAATGAAAACTTTATATGAGATATGTGGTTAGCTATTCTATCTGACATGAGCATCTCTACTTTCTGGGCTTTGGTTAAGAATTGCCAGTGTACTTTTTGCAGTGTTCTTCCAGAGGATGACTGGTTTATAGAAATTTGCCAAGAAGCAATGGAGACGCTGAGTGGAAAGCCCAAAGTTGCTAATGGTGAAAGGGAGCTTAATAGCCCGACAGCTTCTGTCTCAGCACAGTCAATTTCATCCGTCAGATCTCATGGGAGTTCATAGCCAGGATAAAGATGTGCATCTGTAAATTTAACAATAACAGGAGCTTTCATGACTGGCTAGAAATTATTGTATCCATAGTAATCTCATTCCTTCCTTCTACTCCATTCTTGCATATTTTCTTTGTCTTCTGTACTCATTTCAGATTTTGATTTAGATTACGGCAGTATCTTCCTTTAGCTTAATGTTTGCAACAGGTTAGGAATTCCTTGTGTTTTCATTGTAGGGGCTTGTCAGCTTGTATATGTTGGGTTGATTATATGTTCAATATTCATTTTTTTATTCTTTGAAGTCTTTTCGGTATAAGCACAAGTGTATTTCCCACTCCATGGTGTGTGCTAAACAAGAATGATGATTTCCTGCCAAGGCCACAAAACCAAGATATGCCTATTCCAGAAACGTATTCATAAATATATGGAAAGAGAGGACACATGCTTAAGAGAAAATAAGTAGAAATTGATAATGAATAAATTGTGTACATATATTCCTTTAAATTGTAGCAAAACTATATCATCATTTCTATCACCGACCATGCAAGCATCGAGTTAAAATGTTATCCATAGGACAAGGCAAAGTGATACCAAATAGAAGGATACTTGAACGAGCAACAATTTACTGAAAAGACCAGTTCTATGTTAATACCACAGCTATGTAAATAAACTCCCCTTTGGCAACACTCATGCAACTAGGATCACTTCTCAAGATTCCAATCAGCAACTTCCCCATGATCCACATGAAGCGCACAAAAGACATTTTTACAAGAGATGCAGGGTGAGGTCCCTTTTGTTTCTTGAATACTTTATGACTACACTACTACCAATATGGGAATTTAAAAACCTTTATCACCTCACCAGTAATCACCACAAGAGCATTTCCCATCCTTAAAATGGTGAAATCTTTTGTTATCCCTAACAATTAATTCCCTCCCAACAATCCTAGACATAATCTTGATAGCATTGTGACAATCGACACACACTCTTAGGTTCTTGATGATACGCAGAGGTGTCCTAGCAGGAGTACTAATCAGACCATATGCAATTGCTAGTCGTTCACTGTGGTATAGCAAGGATTGCTCTTTTGCCTCCTGATCAATGTCATGAAGCACAGATCTTGTATCAGGCACATAAGCTTGTTCTTTCATAGCAGCTCTCAACTTCTCATCATCTTTGTACAGGGTTAGGCTACGGAACTCTAGTATCCTGTTTTTACCCTCAAGCATATTAACAGTATATTGCTGCTTCATTGGTGGCGGTGTGGGAATCTTGTTAACAACTGCTTTTGAAGGGTCAAGACTAACCATGAGTTCCTCAGCATGGTCTTCCAGATCAATATCTCCATGAATGCGTGCATAATTCATCAACGCCTCCCAAAAAATTGCTGTTGGCACAAATGGAAGATTTACAATATATGCTTCTGCTTTTTCAAGATATCCACATTTTCCAAGAACACCCAGAAGCCCCAAGTAGTGCTCAACTTTGGGCTCCATTCCATATTCTTCCTTCATTGACTTAAAATGTAAGAAGCCTTCATCAACAGCATCAGCACTAGCACACGCATCTAGAACAGCAAGGAAAGTCTGGTCACTAGGCTGCAAACCCAGTTTTCTCATATGTTCATAAATTGCCAATCCATCATCACCCAATCCGTTAACTGCATATCCACTGATCATTGAGTTCCATGAATCCATATTCCTATCAGGCATGTGATCAAAAACTCTCTGGGTGTCAGTCATACTCCCGCAGTTTATATACATTTCAAGGACTTTATTGTTTAAAAGAAGGTCTCCTCGACAACTTGACCTTAAGAAGTAATCATGAACTTTCTTTGCATCCTCAAGTTTCTTTGACTTAGTACACAACTCAAAGAGCAGATTGAAACAGTGACTATCAGCAAGGATTCCCTCCTCCATTAATTTAAGGGCCTCACTAACATTACCCGCCTCACAAAAAGCTTTCAAGTCAACAACATTACTGGCAGACTTAGTCTGATTATCTGATACCTGCTGCCCTTGGTTCTGATTGTGTGCTTGCGGATGATTCGAAACAACCTGCTGTCCTTGTTCCTGTGCTTGAGGATTTCCAGGGTATTGAATTCCCTGCCGAGCAAAATGAGCTTGATTCGGTGAGGGATTCCAGGTATTCCTGTTCACTCCATGGAAGTGGCCATAATTACCGTTTTGGTTGTAAGGAATCCCACTTCCCTGACCTCTATTTTGACTTGGATGATTTTGATTCTGGTAATTCTGTGTGTGGGAAGGAATGGGGTTCTGGACATTCGAAAAGTTCTGACCTTGATAAGCTACGGGATTTTGGGAGTAACCTGAACCCTGACCGGGATAGTTCTGGTTTTGTGGGTAACCTACGTTCTGATGATTATAATTCTGAGCATGATGATATGGCATAGGATTTTGCGAGTAACCCCTCTGGTTCTGCTGAAAATTTCCTCCTCCAAAACCTAAATCTTGATCAGTAACATTGGCAGTATTAACATTTCCTCTAACAGGAAACGGATTCGAATAACCCTGACCCGGATAAGCATTATGGTTAGGGTTCGAGTAGTTGGGATAATCCTGCTGATTGTGATTACCAGGTGTTTGGTGGTACGGAGGTTCCCGTGGTACTGCTTCAGAAGTGGTACTCAATTTTTTCAGGAAACCAATAACACCAACCGGAAACGAAGATTTAGGGTTAAGGGCTAAAGCTCCGACTGATGATGAGAGAGGGAGAGTGCAAATGGAGGAAGCGGAATAACGTACCTGCAGCCATACGACGTCATTCAGGAGTGACCGATATCCAAGAGAACAGGCTCGACTTCCAATTCCAGAGCGGAGAGCGAGCTTCAACTTCAAAGATGCTGCCATTGTTGTTAAACCCTAGCGGATTCCCCAGTGCGTTCGACTAAAACTAAAACCCTCTAGACGGGATAAAGTTGCTGACAAGCTGAAATTACCTTTTTATCCTTACTTTTATTTTTAGCTTTACTGAGATTTTTTTAAGACACAAAAAGCAAAAATATCTCAAATTTTAGGAAAAAAATATTTATTATTAGTATTTAATTAAGCTGAATAATTTGAACACAGCATGAGCAGCTATAATCCACAATGCCCATGAGAAATTGAATGAATATGGCGGTTTTTTTCTTCTTTTTTTTTTTTAACAGAGGTGTAGTTAATACTAAACATTAGATCTATGATTCCAAGAATCAAAAAATTCCAACAATTTCTATTTGTCTACCTTCAGTCAGTTAGTATCAGAAATTGTAATGGAATCATGAGTTGGAGTTGCAGGTTCTGTGGTGGAGAAGCCTTCATTATCATCACTGGTAAAAATACCTTCTGGTTGATGAACTGGGCTTTGGGGAAACCGATTAGGATCAGCAGCCAATTCTATGGATGCCTGGCTATGGCTACCGGAGAAGTTGTTCTTCTTCTTTTCTACATTAAAGATCTTCGCCATGGTATTAAGTTTCTGCAGGATTGAACCATCAGAAGCTAAGATTTGTTGTCTGTTCTCGCGAAAGAAGATGAACAAGTAAATGATAAGTGCTGTTGAAGAAGATAATCCAGCAATTAGGAATAGGCCTAGGAAACTTTCAAGAGTAAGGCTATCAGAATCATAAGTAATAGCAGTTCCATTTCGTCGTAGTGAATAATCTGTTCCTTCTTTACCAAACCATTTTTCAGAAATCTTCATATATTTCTCTCCTTCTGTCACATTTAAGATAGCCCTTGAAACATCAGCCACTAATGGAGAACCCCTTGGAAATGCCTGAAAGAATTAGAGTAGTACAAAAAATAATCATCATTCCATGTCAATTAGTTTGAGGACAGAGAGAGAGAGAAGTATGTATGTATGTATATACTCACAAATCCAAAGCCTGCAAGTTCATGGATGGGACCAATCATAGTATACTTCCCAGAGTACCTTTCTAGGAAGAGTTTTGCATGAGGTAGTTCATCAACCATTGCAGAGACTCCACCATTTTTACTTCCTTTGGAAAGGGCTTGATCATATTCTTTAAATGAGCTATAGTCTCTAAACTTAGAGCTGTCCAATTTCTTGAACTCCAAGAGCTGAGAGATGAAGGAACCTGTTTTGTACCCGACATATTCACCACTTCTTATGAGTTCAGAAATATCAGAAACAGTGGGGTGCAGTTGTTGCACTGTCAACATTGATGTCAAATTAGCTGTAAAACTCGAAGTCAGCACCAACACCACGAACATCCATACAGTCAAGACAAATCTTGATAAGTTGCTAATGATCTTCTCCTCTGCAACAAATAATATACATACACATACACAAACACAAATGAGTCGAAATCATAATGAAGAAAGTGTTTCTTGCAACTGCTCTACGATTGGAAAGACTTACTATGTGCAAAAACTAGTGTTGAGAAGGAAAACCAAAATATTTTTCCAACTTGCTCTCCAATTGGACCTCGGAATTCATCATTTGTACGATGCTCAAGTATCCAAATGACAAAACCAGTGAACACAAAAAAGGCTCCTGTTGTCAACCAAAGTCCCATTGTTAGAGGTTTGGTGAAAATCCAGGCATTCTTCCTCTCATCATTCTTCAGTGGGACGATTACATAAACACCAGATTCCATGAATGGCAATGTGAAATCCACATATTTGGACCGATTTGCTAAAATTGTGATGTCCCCTACCACTGCATCATACTTCTGATATATGTATAGACAAAAGCTCAAGTAATGAAAATGATAAATAAATGTTTCAGTCTCTATAAAGAAGTTTTGAATGTTTACGTACCTTGAGATATATCTGGTGAACTAGGGAATTATAATACCCAACGCTCTCACCTTCAGGTGTTTCATAAGCAAAATAGTCGAAAGGAACAGCATATGGCAGGGAATTCATCACTTCTTCAAACACCTCTATGCAGAAACCACTTGCTCTGACAGCAGGACTTTTCTTGGGATCTGTTTCCACAGCTATGAATTCGGGCATCCCATTACCATGCACGGGCAATCCAATCCTTAACTTCTTCCCACCCATAGGAATTTCCCAGCCTTTTGGAACACTGACAGAATTACCTGGCCATATGATAGGTTTTAGATTGTCGGGGTTAGCTCTGTCTGCAGGTTCAGAATCAAGATATCTCCCTTCCGTTTTATTCCTAATGCCATACTTATCGGTCCAGAATCCAATTTCCCTTGCTCCATTCTCATTTATGTTTACCACCTGAAATGTAGAAGGCCGCAATTGTCCATCAACAATGTGAAAATCGCCACTCAATCCTTTGAATCTGAAGTTTCGGATCAATCTAGTAAGGCAAGGCCCTATTTCTGAGGTCTCAATTGCATCCAAGTCTGAGTTGTGTCTTTTTGCTGGGAATTTCTTTAACTTGGGAACGGTTGCACCAACTCTCTCTACTTCCATTGCTAATGCTCGGACAGTGTCATAGGCCCATAATCCATACACATTCAGTTCAAACCTATCTATTTCAGGGTTCTCTTCTTGAAATCTTTTCCACCATCTCAGTTTAAAATTCTCCAGCTCCTGGGAACTTGGGACATAAGGCTTCAAACCAACCACCCCTTGCATTGACTCAATCTCAGTACGATTGAGAAAATCCAAGAGACTGGTAAGGGTCTCAGTGATTATCCAGGCAAATCCTTGGTCCATCATCCCAGCTTCTTTTGCTTTCATAAAAAAGCGCCCTGCATGATCTGGCAGCAGATGCACCACAAAGACCCTCGTCTGCATCGACTTCAACTTGTAGAGTTCTTTGAGAATTGAATCATCGGAAGCTGATGGAGATATTACACTTCTGTGAGTTACAATAGTAGAGATTTCTTGCATGGCATCAGAGAGAGATGGAACTATTCCACTACCATAATCATTATCCACATAGATAAATACAACTTCTTTCCAACTGAAGGCTTTAACAATATCAGCAATGGCTCTAGCCTGAGAGGATGAACAATACCCCGTTCTCACAAAAAATGGAGATTCCTTTGGTGAAAGAGAAGGATTTGTGGCTTGTGAAATAATGGGAACTTTTACTTTGCTCCCAAGATCAACAATAAAGTCTGCTTGTGAGGACAATTGAGGGCCTAAAATCGCCTGCACTCCTTGATTTTTCAGCAAGTCTATAGCTGCACATATATATATATATAAAGAATTAGTTGGCTGAGACAAAGTAATCAAAGCGACAATTGATAAAAAAAAAAAAAAAAAATTTACTTGATGCAAATGTTTGGAGTTAATTAGATTTCTTACCTGCAGAAGCTGCAACAACAGTATCAGAACTAGAATCTCTAAAATGAGGGACAATCCTGGTGGCGTAATCGCGATTAGTACTGGCATTATAAAAATCTTCAATCGCCATTGACATGCAGGTTTTACTCAACTTTCCAAACGGAAGGTCCAAATCAAGAATGATTCCAACAGGAACTTCAACCTTTCCAGCATGCAAATTTTCACCACTAACAAATGAATTGCCGTGAAAGCTGATTATAATGAAGACATTAATTACAAAAGGAAGAAACAAACGCTTCATCATCATCATCATCATATGATTGACATAAGAAGTCCAAAATAGCAGTTTACATACAATAACAAATTAACTAAGTTGTATGTATATATATAGCAGTAGTTCTTGGAGAAGAAAGACAAACCTCGAGAAAATAGAAGACTGCCTAGAGTTTGCCTTGGATCTCATTACAAGCATGGTATGCATGGACATGGTCAACAACAGAACTCCTTCAAAGTTTTAGACTTTACCTTAAAACTGAATTCTTACATTAGAAAATTCTGATAGCTTGACCCCAAGAAGTGTGGAGGGAAGACTTACGGTTCTGAAGGTTGACTGTTGAATGAGGTGAGTTCTTTCCATGCAAGTACTACTAGAAAAATATCCTGTGGAATTTGATGCCTACTGCAATACATCCCTTTTATCCCAGAAGTAAAAGTAATATCCCTTTTGTCGTATTTCTTCTACTTGGGATTCTTTAAGAACCTGCAGAAGTAAGAATCTTTCCCCAAGATGCAGACTGGTCATCTTCTTGCGTGAATGTAAAGGTTGAGTGAGTCTCTGCAGATCTAGAAAAATTAGAAAATTAGAAATCATATTTATTTATATTTTTCCCTTTGTAAAACTTTAAATTTGAAATATATATCTTATATATATATAATATTACAACTTTTCCGACTTTTCTAATGACATTAGTTTGTAATTTTGTTATACTTTTTAGTTTGTAATTTATTTTGTTTATATTAGATACTTGACACTTTATAAACATTTATATTACATTATTGATTAAAAAAAAACAAATACTTGCATTTCAAAGTATGAAAATATATAACAATACTCAATTCAAATATCAATACAATTAAATTATTAAATATGAAATTAATTTTAAGATCAACTAATATATTATACTAAAAACATACAAATCTTTAAATTTTTATTGTATATTTAACCTTTTCTCTCATGTATATATACTTCATTATATATATATATATATATATTTCTTATTTACACAAATAATAATATATAATAATAAGTTATAATAAATTAAAATGTATATCTATATAATATATGCATCTCATACCTTGGGCGGATGTATATACTAGTATATATAATATTACAACTTTCTAATGACATTTTTTGTAATTTTATTCAACTTGTTGAATTTATTGTCTTTTTATTTTATTTTATATATTTATCTTCTTATATCTATTTAAAGTTTTTTGTTAGCATTAATTGTAATTTATGTTAATTTCTTTAATATTCTTTCATATCATTAAAATTTAATTTCATTTAAACTTTTGATCTTCTCATATTATTAATATTCTACAATTTTTTTTCAATTTAATTTTTATATACAATTCTTTGTATTTATGTTATTATTATTTTTTTAATTTATTAAATTTTTGTGTTAGTTTAATATTCTTAAATAGTTGGTATTCTACTATTTTATATGTAATATGCGATTCTTCATATATTTCTCAATTATATTTAAAGTTCAATTTGTCGAGTTTTTTTTAAGCTACTATAATTTTTTATTTAGAAATATTATTCGTAATAATCATATTTTAGTAATTTTTTCTTTTGCTTTTTTTTTCTATTGTGATTGATATATAATTTTTAAAAATTACATATCCAAAAGCATACCATCTATCTTATTAAATTTCATATATTTGTCCAATTCTTTAAGTTTTTAAACTATGTAAATTTCTTTATACCTTTTGTTTTAGGTCTTAAACCATTAGATGTTAAATTAGATGTTATATATCAAGCACGACTCACAGAAAAATAAAAAAATTTCTTGAATAGTGTGTTACATAATTGTTTTTTTTTTTTTTGTCATTTTATGAAAAAAACTATTATTATTTTTCAAAATTAATATTAATTTGAACAAGTCAATAATGACAAATAATTATTTTAGGCAGAATGTATACCTAGTATATATATAAAATAGTATTTACTAATTAGTTTAAGAAAAAGACAATAGTAATTGGTTACAATGGCTGATACAACTTGAAATAGAGGATTTAGGACAGTAATTGCACCCCTTTCAAGACTCAAGCTAAATGATAAACCAATTCTCTCTCTCTAGCACATTTTACAGATGTACAAAAATATTGAATACATTGTAAATTTTAAAGAAGATTTGGACAGTCCTCAGCACTACTCCCTATTTCAAGACCTCAATAATGGTAGAGTCGGTTTTTTTATCAACACGAAAACAATTACAGAGATTAAAACATCATTACAGTAGGTTAGTAATACAACAAAAGCAGGGCGGATGGATACGACGGTCTTGAACTTGGTTGGTTTCAGTGACATTTTGAAGCTGATGGCTGATGGCTGATGGCTGATGGCTGAGCGCTGACGATTCTAAGGTATTGAAATTAATCTAACAATCCAGTCTTAGTCCAAGAATGGAACAATTACAGTAAGCACTCATCCAAAGATAATAGAGTGGCTGGAGCAGGTAATGAAGGAAACCCCAATGCCAGTGAGCAACTGGTATTTACATCCTCAGAAGTGCGAAAACAGAGCTCCCTCTTCTACACCAATGAGAATTGTTACATATTTCTGCAAATGATTACAATCATCACGTAGTTAGTGAATAGGCATCCTTATCTATCTATTCTTAGTGTACTGCATGTGAAGCACAGGTGCAATTAAGCAGTAACACAAGTGCCGTAGAGGACTAATTTCATATCTGGAAGCAAGATAAGATATCAAAAAAATCATCAAAATCATCAAAAAGATAAGATAGTACTATCCATTATAAGCAAGATCATGTACAAAGACTGATCCAATTGCATCAGTTTGGAACAAAACACTACGTCAGAGAATGATAGAGAAAAAGAGTAGGACATTACAGCTCAAAATGGCTTCCCATATTCCTGCGACGGCTGCTCCCAGACTCTCAACAAGCCTGTAACAAAACCATCTTAGAGAACTTAGATAAAGACGAATCAGAGAAAAGGTATTCTAATCTACTACAAAATTGAAAATAGAAACAATCTCATACAGATCTGTTGTTTCTTTTTGTATTTCAACTGCATGGATAAATCTCGCTAATGTTTCTAAAATGCTATTGGGCCCCTTTTTGATCAGTGAAATACAAGAGAGACCACACCATGGTGAAGATTTTAAAATCAAGTAACATGAACATGAAAATAAGTAATATTAAACTATTATTGCTCAAAAAGAGTGAAGCACCAACTTCCACCTGTCCTTAATGGTACAAAATTATATATGCAAAAAAAAAAAAGAAAAAAAGAAAAACAGATTGACTAATACTGGATAGCCTGTACATCTTATGTATGAAGAAACCCCTAGAAGGAACCTAGAGGTTACTGATGCTTATCATGCAAACCAGCAAAGTTATGACAATCCATGATATAAATTCAAACAAACAAACATTAAACCTCATAAAAGAAGAAAATGAGAAATAGCTGACTTCAATCATCGACCTACATAGAGAGATCAACAGCACTAAAACAAACATCATCTTCACTATTGATTATGTAAGACAATGTATATATAACAGAACAAGTTCCTAAGATGTAACAAACAAAATGTTTCCAAGCAAAGAAGGAAATTCTCCTCAACAAAACAGAAATTTGGCAAACACCACCCACAGCTACCAAAAATTTCCACTAAAAGGTGCCATGAGTTTCAGTCTTTCAGGTCACATAGTATATGGAAGTCCATGCATCAGTAAAAATTCTTACGCCCAAATGAATCAAGTTAATCAGCCAAAAATCCACAGGTACAGATAAAGAAATAGACAAATAAATTACATACTTAGTGGTATTTCTCCCAAGGACATATATATTGATTCATCATCACCAAGAATCCCCTGAGACAACCAACAGAAGGTATGTCACAGATGTGAAACATGGAGACTAATTGATCAAAAGAAGGCACTGTAAGTTAAGATTCAAATATATGTTTTCATAGTGATCAAAACAAACAATAGCTCATATGTCTATACAAGATTGGTTGGGAAAATTATCATCAATTCAATCTAATACCTCTCCATTATGAAGGCCCATATCATTGTGAAGCGTATTCAAGTCCGGTGGTACAGAAGAACAATTTGGTATGTCATTCCCAAGCAATTCTGAAAACATAAGTCCATAACCATCCTGTGCATCAGGGATATCATTGGCATTATGGACATTACTAGAATAGCCATCCAGGCCACGGAATACATTACCATCCCTGTAGTTGCACAGTAAAGTTAGAAGGGGATGAATGCACATGTCATTACAAATTTAAGTAACAGGTATTTCAATTTTAAGCATAAGAGATGGATGAATAGGAAGAGAAACACTAAAATAGTAAACCAAATACAATTAAGTTTCCAACAAAGAGCAGTTACTATAGGAAGCATCATGACAACTGAAACTCACCTTCTTTCTAAATCATTGAAGTCCTTGTCCTGCTGTACTGAATAACTTTCCAAATCTATTACCTCAATGTCTTTGCCATATTTATCAGCTACACGAGAATTATTGCTCACGGTCAAATCAATATCAACTGGTATTGCCTGCTTCTCTTTTGCTGGGGCAGAGGGAAACATGAGATTGTGACCACTACTGTTACTTTCATTGACATCAGAAGTTTCAATGAGATTGAGGTCACAAGTCTTAAATGAGCCTGAAAATAACTCCTTCTCTTCTGTGTATTCTGTACATGGTTCAATATTATTCTTAGGATACAAAGACATATCCAATAATCTCTTTTCATTGGACGGTAAAGTTACTGCCTCAATTTCTGATGTCATTGGTGCTTGTGGAGTCTGCTGCTTTTCCAATGAGTCGGAAAGGTGCAGGCAGCCATCAGAAGGAGCGTCTTCAGATGGAGCTAATTCTCTGGGTTTTTTACTTGCCACCAAGGTAAAGTCATCATCTAATGTTCGCTTTTCACCTCGGTCCATAAGTGTATTGGCCTTCTCAAGTTCAGGGAGTTCATTTATTTCCTCTTTTAAAGAAGGTCTATCTTGGAAAGATATAGAGCTTCCACTATTCCCCTCCACAAGATTGTATGCTGTTCCTAAACCCACTTCTCCAGCTTCTACTTTAGAACTATCAGAATCAGGGATTTTTGAAGCACATGCATGCTTTGACAAGTCATTTCTGGCCAAACTATCACCAGGCAAATCTTCAACACTGGCTCTAGATTCTTTTAGAGGTTCGGTCTCCTGTCTGCTAACATTTGCAACCATAGGATCAGGGTCAACTTTTGAACTTCTGATTGAAATTGAAGAACGAGGTCTGGTAGGAACTTTAGCAAAAGAGCAGAGTTTTAGCAAATTGTTATTATTCTCCATCGATGTACTATTTACTTCTGACCCTGCAACTGCTGCTGGCTCATTTTTAGTCTCTTGTAGCTCCACTTCGTCATTATTCTCACCATCATTAATCTCCCCAGATTCTTCATTCTGAATGACATCATCCTTCTCTCTAGGTTCCAAATGAGTGTCCATATCTTGACTATTACTAGAAGAACTTACTTTTCCACCCACATCATCCACTGACTTTGATTTCTCAAAAGCAGACTCAGTGTAACCACTAACATCATTCTCTGGGGCTGATTCAGGCGGGGAGTTCTGCGACACACTATCACCATCATTACTAACTTGCTGATCATCTGGATGTCTTGAGAAAGCATCACTATCACCGTCCACATCGGCAGAAGGCCTAGATCTTGCAGACCATGGCCCACTTCTTCCAAACTCCTGGCCCCAGTCAGAACCGTAGTTTTTGAAGGATCTTCTCCTTCCTCTCCCATAGCTTCTTGAACCAATTGAGTTATACTCATCAGGATACCTTGTCCGACCAGGCCCTACATCAGACACAGGGCCCCCCAAACGAGAGAGAGCAGATGTGCGTCCCTCTAAAGAATGCATACCATCCCCTTCTCGTGATCCAACCTGGTTCTTCAAGCTATCATTTTGCCATTTCCCCGAAAGTACATTTCCAGGCAGTAAACCTTTGGAAACTAGAAATTCAGTGGCAAGCCTACCAGCTTCAATGAAAATGTCGCCACTTTTTTGAGGCGGTGGATGTGACCTGTGAAAGTTCCTTGACTGGCCTCGTCCAAAGCCACCACGATTATAGCTTCTGTAGTCAGGTGCATATCCTCCATGACCTCTCATTGAAGTATCCGGTGAAATCCTTGAGCCAGTGGCTACCCCACCCATCCCCATTGAATTAGACCTGTATCCATTTCCTGGACTACGATTTCTGGGATGCATGTTTTAATACCTTTCTTTGTCTTGGACTAAGCCACATGCACAATCAACTGTAGGGCCAGTAGCAGGAAGAAATTGCAGAATTTTGCAACTGGTTTCCCAAAGTACCTACAAGTAATATAAAGCAAATTATCAGATAATCATTTTTCCAGTACTCCTTCTAGCTAAGAAGTATCAGAAACAGTTGTTCCCCCAAAATGTCCAAGTTAAATCAGGATCACCCAAAGTTAAACAATTTCCATAAGAACATCCTTGGAAGCATCTATATATATAAAAGTTGCCTTTACAGAGACATATAAATACATCGCCCCTTCCCTCCCCCACAGTAACCAACAAATTAGCTTCTTTAAACTCGTCTCCTTCAAGTAAGGTGAGATGAAATTGGACTAAGTTCCATTCAAAGAAAGCAGTAAAAAATAGAATCTTAAACAGTCCTCTGAAGTCAAAATTGTATACTTATAGCAAACAGACTGAAGAGATCAAGGTTCAGCCATACAGATCTGGTAATTGCCAATCACAACTCCATTAGCAGCAACAGGATCCGGATCTGAAGCGGAAGCCGAACAGTGTTTGGTTGTTGTTACCTTTAAACCGAAGCAAAGAACTCCGAAAATTCTTTCTTTGGGTTGAGAGAATTCCAAAGCTGAATGATTTTTAGGGTTTCAGATCCAGTTCACATCTCAAGTCAATTGTATGCAATCACCACCATCATCACCACCTTTACCACAAAAGTTTTAACAAAATCAATCAATATAGGGGCATATATATATACAGATAGATTCACAAATTTGTACGGGGAACTAGATATTATAGTTCAATTTCTGCAACAACAATTTCACCATGCCTGATATCGATTAGATCAACAACGGATGTTTTCCTGTGCTCTGCAACAATCTGCAGAGCGATGGCGATGACGATCAATATATATATAATATAGGTAAATTCGGACAATGCAGATTATATTTTCATCATTTGATGGGCATATGGTAAATAGAGTAAAGGCGATGGAAGTGGATTTTGGTACAAAATTATTTATTCCCTTTTCTTAAAAAAAAAATTATAATTAAATTCTATAATTATTTAGGATTATACGACTGATATTTTTTCAATAAAAATTTTAAAAATAATTTAATTATTTTAATCATATATTTTTCAAGCAAACAAATTTTAGTAACATATTCAATATAATATATATAAATTCTTTATAAAAATAATCAAATTGAATAATTATAAAATCAAATAAAATAAAAATAAAAATATGTGCTCTCCCTATAAAAATATTGTCCTTGCATGAAAATATAAACCAGAACACACCTGTGGGTATAGAATATATATATATATATATATATATATTTATAAAAAATATATATATATATATATATTTTTTTTTTTCGGTTGAAGCCTCTATACTACCTTAAAATAAATGAATAAATAAATAAAAAGAAAATCCCAAAAACCTCCAGCTCGCTAATAAACCTTCACGTCAAGGAAAATAGAAGTTTCACTCTGTAATGATCCTTATATAATAAAAATTCATGAATAAGGTTAAAGATTTATTCTTTTCCGTGTATGTGTATATGTGGTGAAAAATGCATTTAAATGTAGATTTGAGAAGGGTGGAGACGCCGTCCGGCGAGTGCAGCGATCACGAAGCCTTGATATCTTCCAATTCGCCGGTATCGGACGGAGATTTGGAGAGTCAGCTCACGCCTAGGAGTGGTAGCAAAGGTATTAAAGATCTCTTAAAGCGGTTGGATCGAAGTTTTTCAAATCGCAGATTGAGTGGTAGCAGGAGATCTTTCGATGGGGATCGTCATAAACACCGTCAATCTTCTTCTTCTTCTCCTTCGCGTCTGGATCAAGCTGTGAATAATTTTAGTAGCAGTAATAATATTAATGGTAATTTGAATCGAAGTGGGAGTGGTAATGTTGGTGATGCTGAGGAAATACTTGGTGATTTCGCTCCTCCTGAATGGGCGTTACTCCTTATTGGATGCCTTCTTGGTCTTGCTACTGGTCTCTGTGTCGCTGCTTTTAACCGCGGGGTTAGTGCAAAATGATTTCTTTCTTTGAGTTGTTTTTTTTTTTTTTTTTTTTTTTTTTCATTTTAGTGCCAATGTTTTGTTGCTATTCCTTTTTGAAGCTTTAGCTTAATTAATACATAAAATTGAATAGGAAGCTGGTGTTATTTGTTAGAAAAGACAAAAGGTCAAACAAATGAGAATTGGAATAATTAGTAGAGGATCAGAAGGGTGATGCTGCTGTTCTGCTTGTTGAACTTCTTGTAGTTAAGAGGTTGATTTCGTGTTTGGTTGATCTAGAAAAATTCATGCTTTAGACTTTTCATTCATTGAAGTCTGCTTCAAAATCTCAGCTTTAAGCTAGATAATTAACAAGGAATTTGTATTGTCTTGATATATAGAAATTGGATCTGATGTGGGTTTGGGAACTGACAGACATATCTGCGTGGGGATAATGCCTGCTTTTACTCACATTGTTTCTTTTGCTATCAAATGTTGAATGATCGGAGAAAATTCAACTGAGAATAATAAAATTTTCTACAAATATGTTGAAGCTGGGAATAATTATTTAATTTTCACCAGGAAACAATTCTGGTATGAGTTTTCAAGGCTTTCGTTTTGGTAGTTGTGTGTGGATGCTTGATCAATGATGAGATTGTTTTTATGTATTTATGAAAGTTTTCAGTTAAATAGTGACATGTATCTTTAAAATTTATGACCTTACATAAGGGCAAACGATGACAATATGAAAACGACAAAACCTATAACCTTTTGTCTAGAACTGATTGGAGTCTTCTATGTTTTAAAACCATAACTGAAGAGAAATCCCCTCATGTTACTCCTTCCTGGATGTTCAGATTGGCTGCAAAAGGGATCAGGGAGGGAACTGTGAGGTCATACTATGAATTCCGTACATGAGTTAATGACTTATTGGTATGTCATCTTTTGATGTTTATGCGCACACATAGAATGAGTGGGGTTTTGATCTTTTGATGTTTATGCACACACATAGATCCTTTGCTTCATTTTTATTCTTTTTAATTAGGTTGTACTAAATATTGATCTATTTTATGTGCCTATTCATGAGGCTGTGTAGGTTTTTCATCATGACTAAAAATTTGCAACCCTTTATACAATAGTGATATTTTGTTAATGCTTGTAATGGTGTTGTGCATTTTTTGTGTAGGTTCATGTGATACATGAGTGGGCGTGGGCTGGTACTCCAAATGAGGGTGCTGCTTGGCTCCGTCTACAGCAATTAGCTGATACTTGGCACCGAATACTCTTAATACCAGTTCTGGGTGGAGTTATTGTGGGCATGCTGCATGGTTTACTTGAAATATTAAGTCAAATACAGCATTCAAATTCATCACAAGGACAGGGGTTTGATGTGCTTGCTGGAATATTTCCAACAGTAAAAGCTATACAGGCTGCAGTAACTTTGGGTACTGGCTGTTCCTTAGGTCCCGAAGGACCCAGTGTAGATATTGGAAAATCATGTGCTTATGGTTGCTCGGTTATGATGGAAAACAACAAGGAGAGGAGAATAGCTCTTGTTGCAGCTGGTGCAGCTGCTGGAATTTCCTCAGGTCTGCTCTTTCTTGGCTTTAAGCTGCCTTTGCAAGCAAAGGCTGTTCTTTTGCCTATGATATTCTTTGAAAGGAGAAACTGTTTCAAAATTATCTTTTTTTAGTGTTTTATTTTGCTTCTGTTACATGAAAAAAGGCATAGACTTTTTCTTGGAGAAGAATTCCTTGATTTTGTTAAATTCATGAATCCGTTATCATTTTTTGAACAGGGACCTGTTTTGCTACCAAAACTCTTCAAAAAAAACTTCATTAATAAGCATCTATGAAAAGTGAGCCAAATCAGTATCTACTACTATGCCTCTTATTGTCATGGGAAACAATTAAGACGATCATTTTGTCGCGATATTTGAATACCTTTGCTCCTTTTTCCTATTAATTTGGTAATTCTTTCTATTTTATGTCCTCTAGGCTTCAATGCTCCCGTTGCTGGCTGTTTCTTTGCCATTGAAACAGTTTTAAGGCCCCTCCGTGCAGAAAATTCTCCTCCATTTACAACAGCAATGATTATATTGGCTTCTGTTATCTCGTCTACAGTATCGAATGCTGTGCTTGGAGAGAAACAAGCCTTCACAGTGCCCACGTATGAATTGAAATCTGCTGCTGGTATTTGATCTAATTCTGGTTGTTTATTTTAGAACTAGTACTCAAATTATCAGGTATAAGGGAGTTTCTACTTAGATCTTGAATCTATTAAAATCCAATATCCTTTACTTTTCTAGAATTGGTGGTATCCACGAGAAGTTACCTTTTGGGGGGTGGTTAAAATTGGAATTGTTCTTTTCAACTCATTCTAGTATGCTTCTAAACATTGAGATTGCATTTTTCCTCTGCAGAGCTACCTTTGTACCTTATACTGGGAATGTTGTGTGGAGTTGTTTGTCTAGCTTTCACTTACTTGGTGGCTTGGTTCAGCAAGGCATTTCGGTTTGTCAAAGAAAAATTTGGAATTACTGATGTTGTTTGTCCTGCCTTGGGAGGTTTAGGAGCTGGAATAATAGCTCTGAAATATCCAGGAATACTGTATTGGGGTTTCACTAATGTTGATGAAATTCTTCATACTGGGAAGACTGCTTCAGCACCAGGGATTTGGCTTCTCGCTCAGTTGTCTGCTGCAAAAGTTGTGGCCACTGCTCTGTGTAAAGGTTCTGGCCTTGTTGGTGGTCTTTATGCACCAAGTTTGATGATTGGTGCTGCTGTAGGTGCTGTATTTGGGGGTTTGGCTGGGGAGCTGATCAATTCTGCTATTCCAGGAAATGCTGCAGTTGCCCATCCGCAGGCATATGCTCTGGTATTGCATTTCACTGTCATTTGTTTATCCATATTCTTGTATATGCAAATTTTATTTTATTTTATTTTTCGTTTTGTTATGCTGCTGAATTCTCAATTAATTCCGCAGGTTGGAATGGCCGCTACCCTGGCTTCAGTTTGTTCAGTACCTTTGACTTCAGTTCTGCTATTGTTTGAACTGACAAAAGATTACACAATATTGCTTCCTCTCTTGGTAAGTCTTGGTTCCTGGATTGTAATTTATTGTGCCAGTTGAAACTCGCAAAAGTTATCTATTTAGCTCTTCATGTCAATAATCTCTCAGAATTAGGAGAGACCATAATGCCAAAAATACTACCCCCTCCCTCCGACACACAAAAAGGAGAAGAGGAACGAAAATAAGTAGATATTTGGGCATCTAATATTCTGTTCTCAGTTTTTTATACACGGAAGTTGCAGTTGCCTCCTAAAAAGTATTCATTTAACCAACAAGTTTCTGTAAACAGGGAGCTGTAGGACTGGCGATATGGGTGCCTTCTGTCACCAATGAATCTAAGGAGGCAGAGGCAACGGAGAATACTTCAAGAGGCTATGCTGCTCTCTCACCTTCTGAAAACGAAAACAAGGAGGGTATCTGGAGGCGAGATGGGGAAGGAAATGACTTGGAACTCTCAGTTGTCGGAAATTCCAGCAACCATGATGCAATTGGGAGTGAACTATGTATTCTGGAAACTATGAAGGTTTTCATTTTTCAAGGTTTTACCTTTTTCTTGCTTTTGTGGAAGTAAGTATCCTTATCATGATTGTTTTATTTTTCTGTGGCTAGGTTTCTCAGGTTATGTCAAATAGCTTCTTGAAGGTATACTCCAACCAAACTCTGATGGAAGCTTTAAAATGTATGCATGAAGGTCAACAGAACTGTGTTGTTGTTGTTGTTGATGCCGAAGATTATTTGGAAGGAATTTTGACTTATGGTGACATTAAACGGTGCCTGTTCAAGAAGTCAAGTCATACTTCAAACAGTCATTTATCAGTGGACGTAAGTCTTTGTTTAATTGATATTTTATAACATTGAAAATATCTCAGTAACCTTCATCCATCTATCTTTATCCTGTTCCAAAAGGCATCTACATGTCCTGTATCTTCTGTATGCACTCGAGGGATAAGCTATCGTGGACGACACTGTGGACTTCTAACTTGTTATCCAGATACTGATCTGGTAATTGCAAAGCAACTGATGGAAGCCAAGGACATTAAACAATTGCCAGTAATTAAACGCGGGAGAGAAAGAAAACGCAGACCAGTTGCTCTTCTTTCTTATGATTCAATCTTGAAGTGTCTCAGGTTCAAAAAGCTTATTTACAGGTTCTTTTTGTCATTAAATATTACAAGTGCATTGGATTGATTTTGTATCTTCTTTTTTTTTTTCTCTGTGCAGAGATGATACTGATCACCAACAGAGAATAGATAGCCATCCCAATGACACAGTTGGGAATGAGGAATTATAATGGAAAATGGGAGCAATAATCAGATCCTGAAGTTGGCAGATTGGCAAAAATCTTATTCTCTTCTTGTAGAGGGTTGGGTCTGCTGTTAGGCAGTGGCTCTCCTGATGACGTGGAATACACATGTAGCTTAGCTGTATATGAATTTTGCATACAAAGTATAGGAGGAAGAAATGCACTCAAATCAATTTTTTCTTTTTTCTTACAACAGAACCCAAAGAGGTAACTTGTATACAATGCTCGGTATTCTTGCTTCTGCGTGCCTTGAGTACCCCATTAATAATGTGTATTTGAATAGTTATTTGGATAAGAATTTTTAGTTCGAGACAAACAAATTTTTATTAGGTATAATGATAAAATAATTATAATTGTGAACCAAATATTTCACATTGCCTGCTTTAAGAGTTCATTGAGTAGGGATTAAAGCTTTGTCTTCTATGACACGATTTAAACCCTTGAGATGCATTTAAATGTGATAATCTCCTAACTAAACACAATAATTTTTAAGACTCAGATTAAGTTTAAAGATCAAAAAAATAAAAACAAAGGGTAGAGAGAGTATATCTTGAATACTAAAAGAAGATCCAATGAACTCAAAAGGCTTTAGACTGTTTCCATTTCCCACAAATCAAAAAGAATCAGAAGAAAAAATAGCAGGCAATGTATAAGAAAGAATTCCTTAGTAATTCCCATGTGTCATTTAGATTTGATATTTTCTACTTTCTTTCTTTTGGAGAAGGGGAAAAAAAAGATATACATATATATATAATATGTATTATGTCCTAATTTACATATGAGGTCCAAGGGGCATCCTGTTCATGGCTTGATGATAAACTGATGCACCATTAGAGATGTCCAAACCAGGATCAGACAAAGGCTCCACCTTTGGTTCTCCCTTTGGCAGCATCAATCCCATATCATTCATAGACTGTGGCTGTGGCTGTGGCTGTCCCAGATAATGATGATGAACAGGATGAACAGCCATCTTACCTTGATTATTATTATGTCCTAAACCTGCAAATGCAAGATTTTGCAGGCCTTGTTGATTCATTCCAAAACCAAAGTTATGATTAGGTCCAAGAGGTGGTCTTGCAGGCATAGCAAATGAACCCAGTGAAGATGGCCTCTCAAACTGAGTTATATTATTGTGATGATGATGATGATGATGATGATGATGAAGTTGTGAAGGCTCAGGCCTGTGTACATGAGTTTGAGCAGCAGCAGCAGACGCAGGAGTTTGGGTAGGAAGATTGCCAGAAACTCCATTAACATGGCTGCTGTTCCGAGCTGCAGGTACATCATGGTTATGCTTTCCTTCATATGTAGTGATTACTGATTTCAGGTCATGTGAGGCTCTCTCCACATGTTTTCTGACAGTACAGCCTGCACTTGTGCATTTATAGTAACTCCTGCATTGTCAAAGAGGGGATATTCAAGAATTTTAGTATCCTCGGTTTACCTTCTTCCTATAATTGTTTCTTGATGAATGGAAAATAACACACCTTGGATTGGGATTTCCTTTCACTACTTTTTGTCCATATTTGCGCCAGCGGTAGCCATCATCGAGTATGTCCACCTCACTAGTTGTCTGCACTACCACTCTTGGCTCCCTTATAGCTCTGGTGGCCCCACTCATGTCTGTTGGATAGCTCTCAACTTTCCTATTAATAATCAAGAAATAAGTATTTAAGGATCTAAGTCAAACCAGCATAAATAACAGAGAATGCATATATATGTCTTTATGAAAAATCCAGGAACCTTCTCTTCGACTCGGATTCATCTCCTTCACCATCATAACCTAATGATACACTGCCATGTGTTGCACGATCGTCTTCCTCCTCGTCATTTGAAAAGGTTGAAGACCTATCAATTGCATCTCCTGATTCAAACTGGTTGCCATTTTGAGCCTGTAAAGTGGTAGTAGCTCCATTGCAGTATTCAGTGCCCAGCGTGGCTGCTGCTGTGGATGTCACTTCAGGATTGTCATTCCTCCAATCAGAGGCACCGTTCCCTCTTTGCACATTTGACCACACTGGATCACAATCAGCACCAGCACCAGCACCAGTTCCAGCTTGTTCATTATTTTCGAGTTGCATATCACTGACAGCATTTGAGGATCCAAGTGCTGATCTACGATTGGGAAGAGGTTTTGGGTGACTATGTGCCCCCTTGTAGATAATTTCTGTGATGTGCCCTTCCTGTGATCTTTCTACTTTTTTCTTGACTGGACAATTTGGATGTGTGCACTTGTAATAACTCCGTGGATATTCACTTCCTTTTACTTGCTTCTGGCCATATTTTCTCCAATTATAGTCATCGTCAGCTGGAGTACCACCGATATTGGGATCTCCATTGCCTCTTTGATCCGTGTCTTCATCTGGCTGCTCATCAAGAGATGGAGAATTCTCCATACCACCACCTATGTTATTAAAAGTCCTTTGCTCCAATGGTGGATTACTGCTAACTCCAGTCTCCATTTCAGCAGACGTTTTAGTGAAATCAGTCTGCTCATTTAGAGTCGTGGCTTTTGGACACTCTAAACTCGAAGGATTTTCTGACTGAACTGAGACCTCAATCCCGGGAAAAGATTGATGAGGGAGAATGGTTGGATTTACCTATAACAACAAGACACAACCTTTAGGAACAAGAAAATGGGAATTTATTTTCTTATTGCTTCATATACAAGCTTTAAAGCAAGGAAACTGCAATACACAATAAATGCCATCCACATAAAATTCAAAACTCGAGGTTACGAGGACCTATAACACAAGCTGCACTAACAGGCAATACAAATATTAAAAATAAAAAAACAAAGAAAGTACCCGGCTAGATGTGTTGAAGAAAACAGAGGGGCCAGATTCTGGAGTAGTTCTAAATGCAAAGAATGATGAGTTCATATTCCCAAAAAAGTTATCTTTGTTCTTATCTGTAAACTCTGTCATCATTGATGAACTTCTGATGCTGCCACTTGAGACAAATGGAAACTTCCCAGTAGTTGGAGATGGCTGCACCTGTAGCATAAATATGGGAGAGAAGGTAATTCAACAGCTGAATCTTTTTTTAATCTGTTTCGGATATGAAAATCGAAAATCGAAAATCCATGAAGTTGTATTGTTAGACAAGAAGCTAATCATTTTCCACAAGAATTAATACATCTAACATTTATAATCATGGAAAATAATCAAAAGCGAAGCGAGCATACATACACATATACGATGTGAGATATATTGATAACTAAACCATCTCCAAACAATAATGCTTAACATGTAATGTTCAACCATAACCTTAAATGCAGGAGGTAGAAATTTTGGACCCACCAGAGAATTTGAGACGAAAACAGGAGAATCAAGCAGGGTTGTTGGACTCAATCCAGGAGGAATTGTTAGGAATGGGGACTGAATGTCCTGATTTTGTGAAATGTCAGCAGGTCTGATGTGTTCTGTGTTCAGCCTTGGGGCATTAAACCCTGCTCTAGCTGCCATCCTTTCCAGAAGACCCCCACGAGAGTTCATCTTCGGCTCTGACATTCCACTAAACCTAGCTGCTTGATCAGCTGCCATAGCTTCTGACCCATTCTTGTGATCAGGATTTCTAGGTGCAGTGTACTCCTCAGGTCCAGGAAAGGAGAACCCACCTTTATTATCAATGGTGGGATTAGAAATTGATCTTGAACCAACATCATCACCCAACATTGATGAGAATAGGGTTCTAGGACTTGGACTAGGAGGCATCCAATCACCCATGATGGCAACATGATCATCAAAACCACCCATGATAATCCCTCAGTAATACTAGCAATCCAAGAACAAATTAATGGCAGAATCAAGACGCGGCATGCAGCTCAGACAAACCTGAAAGGTATCAAATTCAGAAAAAAAGAAAGAAAATGTAGAATGAAATTAAGAATAGCAATCTAATCAACATGGAGAAAAGGAAATAAAAAAAGAAAAACTCTTTTCATTATTCCAGCATCCACTATTTTAACTTTTGATATATATATTGTTTTTTAAGTGCAATGGTTAGGACCACATAGAAAATCATAAATTTCTTCAAAATGAGAGAAGCTTTACTTATTTCAATCCTTCAACAAATCCACTCTATTCTATCTCCTGTGGCAAAACTATAAAACTACAAAATCCCATCTTTCTCTCTTTCTTTAGGCGGAAAAATGATAATAATTGTTTTTCTCAAATTGAAGCAAAAGGAGGCAATTTAGGTGCATCCTAGAATCAATCATTCATGAATTTTAAGGCCTTCCTCTACACAGAAAATCCTTATACATATCAAGTCAGTAAGAAAGTGCAAAAAAGTTAAAAGGAAAACTGGGGCCAAGCCATCATCAAAGAACTCCAGAACCTCCTTTGGTAGAGAATCTATTCAAGAAAGCGGCTAGCAATTGCAGTAGGGGGAAGTTTCTAAGAAAGCAAATTCAAAAAATCACCATATAAAAAAGGATAAAAAGATCCAATTAAGCAATCACCATTTCCTTTCCTCAAATGTAAGGAGGAAACCCAAAATTTAAAGCGCAGATTAAAGCAATAAAATAAAGATTGGAACTTTATACAATAAAGTAAAGATCCAGAGCCCAAAGAAAACTAGAAGGAAAGGGGGAAAAAAAGAGCAGGCATTAATACAAATCCTCATCAAGATCTATCAAATGCATAAACAATCAAACAACTTGAAACAGTGTACCTAGAATTTTGAAGGCAGAATCATTGATGGCAACACACAAGAGCAATTTTTTTTTTTTTTTTTTTTCTTTTGAAGGAGCAAAAATAGCAAAAATCAAAACGAGTTAAAGCTTAATGATTAAAAAATGATGATCAAAGAATATAAGGTGAGTTCACCTGAAAAAAACAGTGAAAGATAAGAGGGAGAAAGGAAGAGAAGGGAAAGAGAGAGAAAGACAGTCAAAGCAAAGATGATATAGGAAGGATACACTTTTCTGACCCCTCCTCAGATTAGTTTCAGCTTAATGGGGGTTGTTTTGCATTTATGAAAGAAAAGGACTTTTCTTTCTTTCTTTCTTTCTTTCCTTCTTCCAAAGATAAAAGGAAAAGCATATCCCCCACCTTCACCACCTTCTTGTCAAATTCTTCTTTCTCTCTCCCTTTTCTCTGTCTCTCTCTCTCTAAACACACAGATTGGCTTAACACACAAATTACAGAAATATGATGATGGCTTTGAGAAACAAATCAATTAGTAAAATCTAACCAAGATGGGGGTGGACCAATCTCCATAGTTGGAATAATAGGCAAACAATTGTGTAATTAACTCATAATTCAATTCAAAGAAAATAAAAATAATTATGTCCTGAAAATGGTCTGGAATCTTGAGAAAGAAAGAAAGAAAGAAATAAGGGAATTGACAACTCTCCCTTTCCCTATCTGTCCCTCACTTCCTACAATTATCCTCTCTCTACTTCATTGTACTAAAAACTTTTAAGTATAATTTGTTTCTTAAAAAATTATTATACTAATCCTCTTTTTTTTTTTTTTGTCTTGTAGACAAAATTAATATATTTTATTATTAAAAAAATTAAATTATTATCTAATTTTACTTTCTTGAACATAAATATAAATTATAAAAATAAATTAAATAATATTTATTATTTTAAAATTTTTCAATAAATTAGAGACCCTTTTAAAATGCATTAAATATTTTTAAATTTTTATATAAAGTGAAACATTAAATATAAATATATATATATATATATATATATATATTATTGTGCTGGGCTATGGAGTAGTTGTAAAGAATGTATTAAAATTTTGCATAGTTTGACTGTCCAATCAGAATGAGCCATGTGGATGAGATAGTTGACTGATTGTAGTTAAAAACATTATTAGTTGGATCCATTTATGAGAGGGTAACGAAATTTTAGTATTTTTTATTATTATTATTTAATAAGGAAATAAAAATATAGTAAAATAAGTTTAAGGCCTTTTGTCCTGTTTCTAACATCAATAATTTTTCATTAAAAATAATATGGATATAATTTATTAATTAGTATTTTTTTATTTGTAGAATTAACATGAAAATTATTGATGTATTTTCTTTTTAAAAAATTAAAACATTTTTTAACTTTATTTTTTTTAATAAAAAAATAATTAATTGATATATATGAATTATAAAGTATTTTTATAAGATTTAAAAAAAAAATATATCAATAATATGGATGTAGAAGAGAGTTTTTTTTTTGTGACTCGTATCATTATCAATTAATTCGAGAGGGATTCGTAAGAAAAGATTCCTAAGACTATATCATATAGCTAAAATTAAGACATAAAGTCGTCATTGATATGTGTCAAATTTAAATCTCTCATTTAACCGATCATATAAAATATCTAAGTAAAACAAATCAAACTAACTAGGTATCAACTTTTTCGAAAAGAGTCATTTTCAATGCATTGTTTGTCCTTCGTTGCCCCCAAGATGGTACGTAATGTTCTTTGTGATTCCATTCTTTTCTTTCCCTTTTTTTAATCAATGCCGCCACATAAGAAGTTATTATATATACAACATATATATATATATATATATATATATATATAAAGTACCTATCAAAAAAAAATATATATATAAAGTTTCATTAAGTTCGAATCTTATTTATAGAAAGACAAATATAAAGAGAGTGTCACGATTCGGATTCGCATGCTCAAATCGTGACTATGGGCCTAATAAGCACCAGCAATAATTACTTGGTGTTGTCCTCATTCAACCAAAATAGATACCTCAAGTTGACTATGAGTACTAGTGCCCATTCTTATATACCATTACACATTTACTTATCATTTCGAGTTTCGATGTGACACCAGAGAGTTTTCTCAATAAAAATTCAATAGAGTTAGAGTTTAAAATGATTATTGAACATAAATAATAGACACGTCCGTGTGTATATATATATATATATATATATATATATATATATATATATATATATATATATATATATATATATGAAGGGAAAAAACGATAAAAGAAAAGGGGAAAAGAAAAAAGACAGAGAGAGAATCAAGGAAGCAGCGAGGACCGTCTGAGTGTCCCCGATAACGTGCATGGTGTGATTAGCAAAAGGACAAACAAAGAAGAAGCTGTTGGTTCATCCTTAGACCATTTCTTTGGATCCATTTGGAATTTGGATACGACATTATGGCCACGACTTATTCCCCCTTCTCCACTCTTTTCTCCTTTTTTTTTTTTTTTTTTTTTTAACTCTTTCGATTTATATTATCAAATTACTCATAATAAATGATGATAATAGTCTAATTAGTTTAACTCCATTCAATTTTTTAAAATATTGTTATATTGTCATATATATTAGAAACGGTTTTATACGATATATATCGTATTTTAATCATATGTTGTATTTTTAGACGTCATGGCGCATTTCAAATTTCAACATCTCTTTTAGATCTCTTTGTCCTATATTTTGATCATATGTTGTAGTTTTGAAAGTTTTGTTATAGATTTTTCTCAAATGTTCGCGTTCGGATTAATCATGTAATAACAAAATAGGTCTTTTGCAATAGGTAAACTATAATCTAAATTTTAAAGAGTTATAACTAGATACATAAATACAAATTCAATTAATCTTTGATTCGACACAATAGAAAAGTGTATTGTAAATACTACACGATATCAAGTTTTCAACACTCGATATGAGCGTCATGTAAGAGTTAGGGTGAGGGTTTTTTTCTCGAGTAAGAGTTTGACTATACAAGTGCAATCCAAGTCAAATATGGATTAGTGAAAATTCCGATGAGTTTAGATACTAAATGGTCTAAACAAAAAATACGAATTCGATTTCGCAACTTCACAAAAATCAATATAGCTTTTACAAAAAAAAAAAAAAAAAAAAAAATTGATGAGTCTAAAGTGAGTACAATATATAATACAATACTATATATATACTATTTACAAAATTTAGGTCTTAATGGGAAAAAGAGAAGCATAAAAAGATTCCCAAATCAACTTCCATCAAAATATAATTTTTAATTTTCAAGCAAATGATGATAATAAGGAGAATAAAACTTAGGAAAAACCATGATTACAGTGGAGCTGGCTGGTGTGGGGTGTAAAATCCCAATTAGATTTGTTGGGAAATGCTTAGACAAAATAAAATCTTTATTCTAAATCAATCATATATATATATATATATATATAATCTTATGTTATTAATTTATTTTTGTCATAATTCATATTTGTATCAAATCCAAACAAGTACTTACTTACACAAAATCGAATTTCTCCACCCAAATATTCCTCTCTCTCTCTTATTTTTAATATATATATATATATATATATATATAAAATGGCATCTTAAAGCTCCAATAAAACAAATGGCAATATTAGAAATAATTGAATTGCGAAATTAAAACAAAATATTAATATTTATAAAAGCGAAAAAAAAGAAATATATGTAAGTCAATTGATAATACTCTCATTTATAATATAACTCAAAAGATTGTGAAATATAATAGTAATAAAAGAAAAGGATTTGTCAAGTGTGTTGTGGTCGAGTGGTCAGCAATCACACTCCCAACCTGAAGGTTGAGAGTTTGACACCCGGTTTAGCCGTAGTGCTGTCAACCCACGCAATTATGTTGTCGTGTGTGGATTATCCGGGTTAACCCGGACACCACAAAAAAAAAAAAAAAAAGAAGAGAAGGATCTGGAAAATTGGACAGAGAAGATTGAGCCAAAAACTGGAACAAAAAAAATAAAGAAGAAGATTATGCTGGATATGTGTGTTTTAACAATACGCCAAACTGGGATCGTGACGTACACAAACAAACAGTCTCCCATTTGTATAAACAACTAATATATATATATATATATTTAATAGTGATAATAAAATAAATTTATATATATTTATTAATTATTCATGCTAGAAGGCACTTTAAACTTAACTAATCCAGAGTTAGTGGGAAAAACTTTTTTTATATCTATTTCCTCTCATGAGAGAAAAGTTTGACACTTTTTTTTTTATTTTTTGCTTAAGTATCCGGTATTCGAACCCACATGGGTCGACTAATCCGAATTTGGCTTGGGGTGCATGTGCAGAGTCCAACTCTTACTCGAATGTGAGAGCCCGATATAGAGCTTTTTAACGTGGCGCTAACCAACCTTAGGGAATTCGAACCCTCGACCATCCGCCCCGAGGAGAAGCTTTAGGAGTCCGTTTACCAACTCTCTCACGTTATTGGGTTAAAATTTGACACTTTATATAAGAAGAATCGAAATCCTTTCACTGTGCTCGTAATGTATATATATATATATATATATCATGATTACTTACAGCTAAGAAAGGACCGTCTCCCTTCGTGTGACACATATTTTCCCACCATCTTTACATTTACTCAACACATTTTAATTTAATTAATTAATTAATTAATTATATAATGTTTAATATTTATTGGTCCTAATGGGCCTTCCTTCTCAAAAGACCGTCGGACCAAGTCTCCGTCTTTTTCATTTAATTCTCGACTCATTTAATATATTCCAATAAAATAAACTCATTTAATAATAATAATAATAATAATAATTTATTTGTTAATAATCATTAATAAAAGTACCGTATATTTTCTAAAAAAACAAAAAAAAGAAAAGAAAAGAGAAAGCAAGAGGCAAAGATAAGCCATGACCATCTTTTTTAATGGCTGGCCTTTTTTTTTTTTTTTTTTTTTTTTAGGATTCCGGGAAAAGCGGATTTACTGTATTAAATAACAAAAATTTTATTTTTTATTTAAAAAAAAAAAAAAAAAAAGAAAAAGGAAAAGGAAGAAAATGGCCAAAAATTTCCAAGTCCCAAAGCTAAAGTAGCCCAGTCAAAGGGACAATCCTCTGCAGCTTCTTTTTTGGACACCTTACCCCGCAAATAGTTCTCACCAGCTGACAAGTGGACTATCAAAGGGCCCACTAATGACGTGGATGTTATTCAAAGGCTCTCCATTTGGGCCTTTTTAGGATATTCCCCAAGTTTATCCGGGCCCCAAACTTACTACGGCCCACCAACATAATATATATATATATAAAAAAAAAAATTTTTTTTAAAGGTTGGTATAAGGATAGTCCCCAAACTATGAAGGTTTGGTGACATTGGTCCAAAACTATTTTTGTGGTGGGATTGGTCCAAATATAAAAAAATTATTGGTCATAATTATAAAACAAATTAAATAAATAAGTTTTAAAAAAAAAAACTTCATGGGCATTTATGTCATTACACTATTTAAATATAAGGCAAATTGGTATAAATAGTCCCCAAATATATGACTTTTGGTGACATTGGTCCCCAATAATTATTTTTGGGTGGGGATTGGTCCCCAAACTATGAAAAAAAATTGTGATATTGGTCTTTCCATTAAAAATTATATTAAATAATCACAAGAAGTTTTAAAAAAATTAAATAATAGTAGAGTTTGTAAACTTTAATTTATTGACATTCTTCAATATTTTTTTTTTAATAAGAATTTTCTTTTATTGTAAAATGTTATTGTTATCATATAAAATTTTTGATTATTTTTTTCTACTCTAATTTCATCTAAAAAATTCCCAAAAAAAAATAAAAAGACAAATATACTTTTACAAAGCACAAAATAATAAGAAATAAAATAATAAAAATTGATATAAAATATATAATATATAATATATAATTTATTCCAATAATCTGAATAAAATTTTAAAAATATAAAATAATGTTTATTTTGTGTATTTCTTCTTTTTTTTTTCTTTTGTTGATATTTTGAGTTATAAAAATGATTTTTAATAATTATCAATGATTTACGCATTAATATTTTGGGCATAAAAATAATATATTAATTGTTTATATTTTTTAAAAATGATATATGTTATTAATTTTTTTTTAAAACTTAACTTGTCATTTAATATAACTTTTAATGGAATGACTAATATCACAATTTTTTCATAGTTTGGGGATCAATCCCACAAAAAAATTAATTTGGGGACCAATGTCACCAAAAGTCTATAGTTTGGGGATTATTTATACCAATTTGCCTTATATTTAAATAGTGTAATGACATAAATGCCCATGAAGTTTTTTTTTTTTTTTTTAAACTTAACGGTGATTTAACAGAATTTTTAACGGAAGGACCAATGTCACAATTTTTTTATAGTTTAGGGACCAATCCCACCAAAAAAATAGTTTGATGACCAATGTCACCAAACCTTCATAGTTTGGGGACTATTTATACCAATTTGCCTTTTTTTTTTTTAATAAAGTTGAGTAAAATATGAAAAAATACATTGTTTGAATGCCTTACAAGGTTACAAATCCGAGCTAGAATTAATAATCAATAGTTAGATTTTAGGAGTGAAACTCGAACTGAATATTGAATAGTCTTAACTGAATAAACAACACGGGCCGACTAATTCGGATTCGGTCCGTGTGCTTTCGCAAAGTCCAATTCTTACTCGATGGTGAGGGCCTAACCTAGAACTTTTTAACGTGACGCTAACCACCTCGGGAGATTCGAAACCTCAATCATCCGCCCCGAGGAGAAGCATTAGGAGTTTGCTTACCAACTCCCCCAAGCTGGGGGGTTTGAGTAGAATATTATTAATGTTAATTCAAACGACATGAAAAGATTTGCTTGAGTAATAAGATAAGGTTATGGGGACTAATGGTGGCATGTAATCATAATAAGCATAGAATAATATTCAATAAAGTTGCATCAGCAATCAAGAACATATTATTTATAGGTCATGTTTGTTGCTAACTTTTGTACAATTAATGCAAGTAACATCATCATCCAAGATAATCCATATTTTGTAGGCCATGGAAGGGATTCTTATGATTTTCTCATGCCCCAAACCTACAAACAATAAACCCCGATACGACTATAAATTTGACAGTATTTACCTCAACAGTCAAAATACAGATAAGATATTTCTTTAGAAAAAGGGTTGTTCTTAAAATTAATAATTAGGAGTTGAGTACACTAAATAAGCAAATAATATAGAAAATGGAACATCTAAGGTTAGCACATGGGGATGAATAATTTGCCTTTTGAACAAGAAGCCTTTTTTTGTGCATGACTTTTGAGCTATGAAATGATTCTTTTACATATGTGATTCCTGTATGAGGTCTCGAGTTGTAATATTGTGTGCAAAGAAATAGATTTTGAGAAAGTTTCTCCTATTTAAAGTAGCTATTGAATACCCTGAGATTTATTACCAAGAAACAAAATAAAAGGGAAAAAAGGGCCCTTTGCTTATTCATCATATGGTGTATGGATTAATCCTTGAATGGAACTTTCTGGAATGAGATGATTTAGAGTTAAACCAGTGTTATAAAGCATGTAATTTGATAACAATATGAAAGGAAAATGACATACATATATATATATATATATATATATATATAGAGAGAGAGAGAGAGAGAGAGAAAGCTCATTTCTAGATTGCTACAAACTTTACATTGCAAAATGCATATTATATCTTATATCAACAATAACATTGAGGATTTTGGATGAATAAACTGCAGTACTAAATGAGTTAGCAAAACTTGTGAGGAGACAGAAGCAAGAATAAAAGGGTAATCTTTTAACAGAAGACATGAAGAAACAAAACAAACTACAAAATGAAACTAATCCAAACTAATCCATTTCTTGCTTCTTATGCTGTGCTCCTACCTTGCTTGCTTGTCTTCTCCGGGGGGGATTTCTATTATATACAAAGTAGCTGAAATGCTTAAAAACAGTATCTTTTTTTTGGATGGCCTAATTTTCTATCTTGCACTAAACTTCCTTTTCCTGTGATTCTTCAAATACTGAATCTTTAATGGAGATTCCGTCAAGTATATCACTTTCTGAATCCATCTGCAGTTCTTTAAACATGGCCATTACTTGAATCATGGTTGGTCTGCGAAAGGGTTTATCGTCTAAGCACTGAAAGGCAATGTTCAGATAATGGAGTAATTCAGATGAATGTGTTACTACTAGTAGTTCAGGATCAAGTATTTCATGACTTCTTTTATCTCTGTGCAGCTGTTTTGCCCATCCCACCAAATTATTGTCATCTCCGAACTCCACTGTGTCAATTGGTCTCTTACCTGAAAGCAACTCCAGTAATATGACACCATAGCTGTAGACATCCCCTTTTGTCGTGCAACGAAAACTCTGATAATATTCTGGTGGAACATAGCCTGGAGTTCCTGCAAGTGTACTCACACTGAGATGAGTGTCAAGGGCATTCACCAATCTCGCCATTCCAAAATCGGATACTCTGGCCTCGAAGTCTTCATCAAGAAGTACATTACTGGATTTCATGTCCCTGTGAATAATATGAGGTATGCAACTATGGTGCAGGAATGCTAATCCTCTTGCAGAGCCAATGGCAATCTTTTTCCTAGCTGTCCAGTCAAGACTCAACCCGTCTCCTTTAACTCTTTCATGTAATACAGTCTCCAAACTTCCCCATTTCATGTATTCATACACAAGAAGCCTTTCTTCTCCAATCTTGCAGTAGCCTAACAATGGTACCAGGTTTCGATGTTTGATTTTTCCTATGGTTTCCATTTCTGCCATGAATTCCCTGTCTCCTTGACCTGTTACTTGGATAAGTTTCTTTATTGCAACGACACAGCCATCTCTAAGTTGGGCTTTGTAAACCTCACCAAAACCTCCAGATCCAATAAGGCTCTCGGAGCTAAATCCATTCGTTGCCTCCAGCAAATGAGCAAAGGTCAGCTTCCTTAGAGGCTTCTCAAATGTGGCTACATTGATGCTTAGTGGCTCAGGAACACTGGAAATCTTCCAACTGCTGCTGCCAGAAGTTGGAAGGCTGTCGACATATTTGTCTCTCTTTTCCTCCTTTAGCTGATGTTTCTTCACCTTATAAAGAGCAAAAACAAGCAAGAATATACTGAAGAGAGATATCATGATGCCTATGACAACACCAACTGCCACAGGCTGTCTTCTCCCTCTTTTGTACGAGCCTGTTGAACGTTGTCCATTCCTGGATCCACAGGCACTCAATGGAACACCACAGAGGCCAGAGTTATTCTCATATCTGGAAGGTGGAAAAGTAGTCAGCTGCCCACCTGAGGGAATAAGCCCGGAAAGATTGTTGTTTGAAACATCAAAGTCACTAAGAAACGATAAGGCACTTAATGAACCTGGAATAATCCCCGAAAGACTATTGTGCGACAGATCAAGGACTCCAACAGACTTTAATCCTCCAAAGCTGTAGGGTATATTGCCAGTCAAATTGTTATATCCCAAATTGAAAACCTGCACAAAGCTCATTGATCCTAATTTCTCAGGAATTGTTCCTGAAAAATTATTATAGGAAAGATCAAGGTAGATCATGCTACCATTGCTTGGAAAGGTGTACACTGTAATACCAGAGTAAATTTTTGTTGATGGGCAAGAATGAACCATAGGAAAGTTAGCTAAACGATCCTTGCGAATACCCTCGAATTCAACTAATCCACCAGCACCTCTACACGCCGTGCCCCCTTCATTTCTCACAAAGGCAAACTGCTTCCCTTGAGACATTTACAGGAAGAACAAGTCCAGATTCAGCAGCTAGCTCTGAGGGAACAGAGCCTGTAAGATTATTGCTATTCAAATCCAACCATATAAGACTCCTGCATTTCCCTATCCCTGATGGAATTTCACCAGTAAGTGAATTATTACCCAACTGCAAGATTGCAAGGTCGACAAGATTACCAATGCCAAGAGGGATTTGTCCTGTAAGTCTGTTACTTGACAAGGAGATCCAAATCAAGTTTGTACAATTTGCAAGGGATTCTGGAAGTTTTCCTGTAATAAAATTGTTATTTAGTATCAATGTATGAAGATTTCCTCCATCTATGCAAATTCCTTCAGGTATTTCTCCTGTGAGGTTATTAGCCCACATAACCATATCTAATAGGTTTGGAAGGGACCATATTTCCAGTGGGATTGGACCACTCAAGATATTGAAGCTGAGATCAATTGACTTCAGATTCCTGCACCGTCCAAGTCCTGATGGAACTTTACCTTCCAAGAAATTATTCGGCAACAGAAATTTTTCCATGGCAGAGGCTGAAGTCTTTGAGCAAAAGAAGGAAGGTACATTCCCTGTGAAAGCATTTGAGCTTAGGTCCAACACTTGAAGCTGACTACAGTTTGCCAAAGATACTGGCACTGGACCAGTAATATTGTTGAATGGTACAAAAATATATCTAAGGTTTGTGAGCAAACTTACAACTTCACTCAAGAAATCCCCTGAAAGTTGATTATCGCCAAGATTTAGGCTATCCAATGAAGAACACTTTGCAAAATTTGAAGGAAGCCCACCAATTAACTGGTTTGCTGAAAGATCAAGCTCCTCTAGAGTTGCACAAGCATTCGCCAGTTCTTCTGGAATCTCCCCGAAAAACTGGTTGTTGGCTAAACCCAGTCGCTTCAAGCTCTTTAGCTTTCCCAGTGTGTCCCCAGGAATCTTTAAGTGGAGTTCATTGTGACCTATATCAAACACGTCAAGTTTCTGGCAATTCGTCAAACTGAATGGGAACCCTGTAGCAGAGAGACTGTTGAAAGACAGATTGACAACGGTTAGATTCAGGCAAGTCCCAAAGTCAAGGTTCAAGAAGTTGCCTGTGAAGTTATTATTGGAAAGATCAAGGATTTTTAAGGTTATTGGACCGTAATCTATGAATGATAGGTGGTATCTCCCCGGACAAATGGTTAGAAGAAAGGTCCAGAATAGAAAGGCTGTTGCAGGAAGAGAGAGAGGTATATAGCTTGCCTGTCAGACTATTGTCGGAGAAATTAAGAAGATTTAGGTTTTGACAGTTGATGAGAGTGTAACTCAAAAGATTTAAATCAGAAATCTTGTTTCTTGAAAGGTCAAGTTGCTGCAAAGAAGGCCCAAATTTGAAGCTACCATTTTGGATGGAATTTCGAGAGAGGTTTAGGGTGGATAAACGGTCACAAGCTGCAAATAAAGAATCAATCCCGGATGTTTCCGAGAAATTATTACCATATAAATCAAGAATCTCGAAACTGCAAGACTGAGTTTTTGCTGAAAGATTGCCGTAGAAAAAGTTATCACTGAAATGAAGACGGGAAAGGACAGGCAAGGCCATGAGATCAGAGAAGTGAAGGTGACCTTTTAGCCCTGCATTGGCAAGATTTAGCTCAGTAACTTGGCCATCAGCGGAGCAAGAAACGCCGTTCCAAGAACAATACGAGCTTGGAGAAGAAGACAACCAATCATTCAAAAACCCATTTGGATCCGCTTCAATTGACGACTGTTTGAAGGCTAATAACAAACTGCCCACTTCGTTTCCTTCCTTGGCTAACAATTGTGTGGCATTCGACACAAAAAAGCAGCAACTGAAAAACAAAAGTACGAGAAAGACATCATCTTTGACTGCAAAACCTGCGGATGAAACCTTAATAAGCTGACTGCTGTTCTTCTTCTTCATCTCGTTCCGGCTTATATATAAATCCCTAAAAATAAAAATAAAATCTTGTCTTTCTCACTTCCCCAAATTTACCACTTTTCTGGATTCCATTTTCTGGACTTATCCTCATGAAATTTCTTGAAAAAACCTGGTAATATAGCATTGGCAAACCGCACCAAATGAAAAAGAGAAGTACTACTACTTCAAAAACATATTTTTTTTTTTTCCACATGCAATACCATTACAAAAACGGAAAACCCAAAACGAAAAAGATAAAATCAAAGTCAATATTCTAAAGGTGGGAGTGATGGAGAAGAAGAAGAATAATAACATATAGAAAGAAAAAAAAAAAAGAGGGATAAAGAAAACACCCGAGAAAGAAAGAGAGAGAAGGATAGATATTAGTACCAGGTGCTTATGTGGTAGTGGGTACCGAGTACTCTCTGTCGCCCAAGTCCGAAAACAAAAACAGAGTAGTGCTGAGGAAATGGTTTAATTCGAAATGACAAGAAAAAAACTAAAGGAGAAAAAAAAAAGAACAACTTGGATATGAGCCGTAGCAGAGGAGATGTTGATAAGAGTACAAGTTTTTGGTACTTTTTGGGGTTTTGGGTACGATGTTCAGAATTGTCGGCCGTCACGGGAAGATTGTGAAACTCAAATCCATTAATAGTACACTGTGACTTTACTTCATCAATTCAAGAAGAACAAAAAAAACAAAAAAACCACCATCCCCGCCCCCCAGAAGTTCGTACTGGGTTTTTCTTTTTAGCACAAATGACCAAGAATTCCAGAATGCAAAAGTAGAAATGACGGAGAAAAAAGGAAGAGTCTTTGAAAATGGAAGGAAGGAGGGGAGAGAGAAGGCCGTAGCACTCTCTAGCTCTCAAATTCAATTGTCACCTTCTCTCAAACTTTGGGGTCCAGTCAAACTTGGGATTGATTTGATTCTCTCTCTTTTTTTCCTTTTTTTTTTTCCTTCTTCCTCTTTTTTTTCCCCCTCTCTCTCTTTCTTTCTCCCTCCCTCTATCTCTCTCACCTTCCTCTAAAGGCTTTAAAGCTGGAAACTTTATTTTGAGGGTAAGGGGGAAGGAGGTGGGGTGGTGGTGGTTTACGGGGCATCTACGTCTTTCCGTGACAATTTATTGATCCCATTTTCAACGCAAAGACAGGATTTTTTGTTTGTATTTTTCCAAGTAGTTGTTGCTAAACTGGAGAAGGACATTTGAGTGCACGAGAGGCGATCCTCCCCCCCACCCCCCTACCTAGCTTTCCTCTTCTTTTATCATCCTCCATGAATGGCAAGACTCATCAGATAAAATGAAAATTTCTACTAATAGGAATTAATCACAAAATTTCCTCTTTTTTTCCTTAAAAAAGTTTGAATCTTTTTTTTTTTTTTCAAGATTATATGTAATACTGCTAATTGATTGAAGTTGTTTGTTTCCCTTAAGTGATGCTAATAGATGATGATTATAATCAATTATATATATATATACATATATTTTTCCAAAGAGTGAGTGAAAAATGAGTCAAAAAAAAAAAGAAAGAGAGAAGCTTGATTGATTTCTACTTCATCTTCTTCATAAATGAGAAAGAAAGCAAGTTAGGTATAGTTTGACAATTCATGAATCAAAAGAGACAAATTATTATATGTTGGGTCCATATAAATTTTTTCTCCTCCGTTTGAAATTCAAAAAAATGCCTTACATGATACACTCTTTTATATATATATATATATATATATATATATATATATATATATATTAAGGGGGGGAAAAGAACAGAAAAGATCTGGAAAATCTGTGGAGTTATTTTCAAGAACTTATTAAAATTGAAAAAAAAAAAAAAAAAAGTTGGGGTTTGAGGGTTTGAATTTTCGAGTCTTGAACCAGGTGGGGGTGATAGAGATTAAAGAAATAGAGAACGTGAGATTGAGGCACGGGGCGCGGAGTTTAGGGTTTGATGCTTTTATGGCCATGGCCATGGGGACTGCGGATCTCTCTATGTATTAAACTATACATATAATGTATATATATATATATATTATACATATAATATAATGTATGTACATCCAACTTTTGTCAAAATTTGTTCTTGTATTAGGGCACACTTTGTCAGTTTGCACTACACACGAGTGTGACTGAATCCTATTCCCCTCTCTCCCCCCAACCTTTTTTTTTTTTTTTTCCCTTCTTTCGATTCTTTTGTCCTCTTGAAATGTAGGCTTATAAATTTTTAATCTATTTTCTACAAATTTCGTAATACTTCATCTTATATCTAAAAAAAAAAAAACTAAGAGTTTAGATACTCATAATCAATTCAAATATATGTTTCATGTTAATACCATGAATATTATTTATATATTATATATATATATATATAAACATGCCTATTGTCGACCATGGATCCTCCTAAGCGGTGACCTTGATTTTTGCTAGATTCCGCAAATAAAGCATCCTCTCCAAAAGAATAAAAGGGAAAGGTTTGGTATTAGGATATTATTAGAATATTATTTATATTAAAGAAAATATTATAATGATGATGGGAGTGAAGTATTTATTTATTTATTTTTATTTTGTATTTGGTAATAAGAAGACAAAGTTTTATCATTGCAATGTGGAGTTAAAAAAAAAAACATTATTAGTACTAATTAATTAAGATTAGTAAACAAAAAGAAAAAGATTATGTTATGTTATGTTATGTTATGTTATCACCCCCCACCCCAATAAACAGCGGAATCCTCGCAAAGAAACCAGGGCCATCATTTGGACCGTCCCCTTTGTAAAATGTATCTTCTTTTTGTCTTATTATAATAATTCCTTTAAAAAAAAAAAAAAATCATGCCCCCACAAATATTAGTCCATTACTCCCTTAGCTTAATGGTCATTCTTTACATATTAATTTACTATTTCAGCTAAATTAGCTTAAATTACGTCGGTAAAATCTTACTTTTTTTTTTTTTTTTTTTTTTCTGAGGACACGAGGTATTTTAAATGGTCTTAAATTATGAGATAACACTTTTAATTCAATCTATATTCAAATCTACATCAAGACTAACTATGATTTGAGTCGGGTTAGTTCCTTGTGAAAAGAAACTTTAACATCAAATTTTAAACAAGTGCATACATGTATCGGTCATTAGGATTTGATTGTGCACCACCTACAAACGTTATACGCCCAATCATTCATCCCAAATAACACTCGCATCTTCTATATTACGGCTAATGGATTCAAACTATTAATTTCAATTAAGAAGTAATTTACCCAATTACTTCTCATCAAAATGCTTATATAATTGTACCACTAGAATATATATATATATATATATATATATATATGTATGTATGTATGTATTGCTTGAAAAAAGTGTGCTAAATCTATATATCAAAACGTATACAAGAGGATTTAATGTGGAAAGGAGGGAAAAGAAGACAGCCCAACAACCTTTGAAAACTACGACGAGGCTGAAGTAACGAACTTACGGATAGTGGGCCCATCCCTTACACACCGCACGAGTGTGTATGTGGGCTCACAAAGAATACTTGGATTATCGGTCCGTCGTCGTAGTGCTCCCTTCCTTTGCGTTCTCATTATTATTATTATTTAATTTTATTTGTTTTTATAAGGAAAAAAAAAAACGTGGGGCCCAAGAGTTTAATTAGGAAAAGTGTCGGGAAGTTACGCTTCGGTGGTGCGTGATCTGCGAGGGTTAGTTGGGTTTGGGCCTTTACTTGAAATCGACGTCTGTATTTCCATAATAGGCCCACTGTGGTCCCTTTTTTTTTTTTTTTTTTGGGGGAGGCGGGGAGGGTCAAATAATTTGTCTTTTTTTAGCTAATTTTATTTTTAATATTAGAATACTTTCCTAAAGTAACTTTTGTGACAAAATAAATTAACACGTATCTAACTTCAAGGTACAAGTGAGTTAGTAAAAAATTTTCATAGTTTAAAGTTTAAGTGAGTTGGGAGTTTACATTCTACTCATATAAGTAACTGTTTAAGAACTCAAAGTTTTCTATCGTAAGAGACCAACTACTACAATAAAAATAATTATCGTAAAAATGATATACGAGTTCAATCCATATTAAATTTGAATTAGTGAGATGATTTAAAGGACAAAAAAGAAAAAAAAAATCATGATGTGGGTTGTATGGTAATAGTACTACTGTTTTTTTTTTTATAATTAAATCGACAAAAATATCAAAGAATCCACACATCAGAGCCAGAACGTAACAGAGCACAAAAAAAACTTTTGAAGCCACATCATAACATTAATTGTACTACTGTTAATAACAACATTATTATTGAAACAAATGCATGGGCTTTTAAGATTAAGGATGATTTGTTATTATATATATATATATATTAAATATAGTTGAATTAGACCGCTGGTGTCGTGTATGACAATAAATCCATAATACAACTTTGATTGATTACTACTTTTTTGGGTAACATAACATAATTTTCAAACTTGTTTTAATAGTGGTGAGTTGTTTTTCATTTCTACTTAATTAATTATTATTTCTTTAATAATGACTTGAATAACGTGGCCACCAAGTTTTGGATACCTTCTCATTGCTATCTATTTCTACCTCAAAAATAAATTTTCATCTAACCACATGCCTAATAATGATAATCAATTCTACATTTAAGGTTATTTTGAAAATTCTTAATCATATATATATATATATATATATATAATATATACATACAATTTTTCTAGGAATCGAGTTAAGTGATGATTGTTATTAGTAAAGCAGTGTGGACGTAGAATTACCTTTAAAAACCCAAAGTTAGAGCGAAAGTTAGAGGTATTATCCCTAAAGTAGGTTTTGCCACTGTTAAATTATAATATACTCGGAGAGAATATATCGGAATATACAATAATAGAGAGAATTTCTTTTCAATTCTATTGAATGCTTGGGAGAATTAGGAAAGTATGAGAATGTCTTATGTACATGTGAAATACCAATTTTTATACGAGTAAACTAGCTAGCCAATAAGGGATGAACACTGGGAAGAGTGTGACAGGTTGCGACTCATGTTCAAAGCATGAGTAATACCTTAACAACCACGTGTTAGAATCATTTATTGCTTCAATAGAAAGTACGAATCCGATAATGATCTTATCTATTTACACGTATTTCCCACTTTAAAATACTTATACCCATATGGCGAACATGAATTACTTACTCTATGTCCTTCAACATATATAATAATAATTTAATCAATATGAATTACTTCATGTGTAAAGTTAATTGTAATTATCACACGACTTTGATTGTTAATTTTGATTAACTTTGGGGTTTAGACAAAAAGAAGTTGATGGGGCAAGTTTTAGAAAGAATAGATTCGATGGGACACCATCAAGATCTGTCTTTTAATTTCTCTAATTATTACATTGACAATTTGGTAACCCGTTTTTAATTATTCAACTTAATTATTTCTCCACTTTTTTGGGTATTGGTCCAATTGATTTATATATATATTTATATAAAATTGATTGTATATATACTTACTACAACCAAATTTGTAAATACTTGACTAAAGAATAAAAATATTGTAATATTGTCAAGTGTTGTGGTCGAGTGGTTAATAATCACATTTATTGTCAAAAGGTAGAAGTTTGATACCCAACTTATTAGTTATAATGCTATCGGATCCGAGTGTAGATTATTCTGGTATAACTTGGACACCACAAAAAAAAAAAATGTAATATTTGGGTTTGAGTTTCAATATATTTTTCTCCATTTTTTTAGTTAAAAGATATTTTGGAGAGGTGATTTTTTATTTTTTTTTTGTCAAATAAAATATACACCACTAATTTTTTAGTTACGTTGTTCCATACGACTCTGCTTACGTTGTTCCGTTGCTGATGTGGCACAAACACCGAGGAGATTAGGTGCCACCGTTGCGCAGTTTAAGGGTTTGATGAATTCTTCTGGAGGTGCTATCTCACCTGCTTAAAATCTGTTCATCACAGTGAAGTGAGCTAAGGAAGAGAGAATAGGGTTCGGAATTTGTTCTTCTTCTCTGTGGTTGTTGACTTTCTCATCTCAAACAGGTGAATTATGAAAAAAAAAAAAAAAAAAAAAAAAAAAGGGTTCTTGAGAATTCTCTCGTTTGTTTCAACCATAAGCAAGCAAGTTGTAAATGATCAATAAGGAAATGTTAGAATCTTGCAGAATTTTAAGATTTTGGTTAGATTTGTTTATTTTGTGAAATGGGTTGTCTGTCTCCTGCAAGAAATCGTTGATTTAGATATGAAATTTTTTGTCTTGTGAATAAATATTTTGGATGTATTAAATCATCTGACTTATTTTGTTCTTTTCTGATTAGTTTAAAGAATGTAAGTCAGCCTTTTTTTCCCCCCCTAATATTAGGCATGCCGGGTTTTCTGGGCCAGCAAGTGTTTGGGATATGTCATTAGGGACACTGCTTAGAATTTATTAAATTACAGTGCAAAATATTGGTATTCATTGTCAAGTTTTCAGTTCTTCCTAAGCTAAATGTAGAAAATGGCATATTGGCTTTCGCGTGTTTTGCTTATAAATGTATAGAAATCAGCAATCCTTTTTCCTTTTTAATTAAAGTTTCTTACTTTATGGTCCTTAAAATAGGGGTTCAATTTGAATTTAACTGCTGGAGAAGAGGAAGAAAGATAAAGAAAAAGTAGTATGACAGTAGTCTTAGGAAATCTTTTAAGCTAGATCTGGGATGCCTGAAGTCAATGACCTATGGGGCTATGATATGATATGAATGCTAGGAATAATTTTGAATTCTAAATGCACATGACAGAAGCCTAAATAGGATTTTCAGTATGTGACATTTGTGTCTAGAGTTTGGAATTCCTGATGTAATCATTGTGTGTAATCTCCATGTTCATAATTATAGTTACTAGGTTATCATGTGTGTATATATATATATATTTATCCAAATGAATGAACAAAATTTCATTAATTTCAGACAAAGTCACATATTTATCTGCATTGTAACTGGCATTTACTGCTGTTGGATAAACCTATTTAAAAATGGGATAACATGCTTGATAGGGCTTAAAATTGAGTATCTGAAGTGTTTTCTAGTAGGAATGTCCATGAATTTGGTCAATCATTCTTCATGCGCAAAAACTCACAAAGAAAAGAGGAAGTGAGTGTTATGTTTTTGGAGTGAAATGACTCTCATTATGTTTTGGAGATCTTGCTGAGTCATCTCTTAATTCCTCATTTAGAATATTTGTCATCATGGGGTTAGTGTATATATATATGTTTCAATTGGAGATCTTGGGCTGTATATGTATATTCTTGGATATGGTGATTTTCTTTTTATATTCATATTCTTGTATGTATAGGCATGGCTTTGTGGGCAACTGCTGAGGTCTGTGATAACAATGCAGCACTTCTAGCAAGTGGCGATATTCGTGTTCTGCAACCTGTCTTTAAAAATTATGGTCAATCCAAAGCATTCTCAGGGCCAATCGTGACTCTTAAAGTGTTTGAAGATAATGTTCTAGTGAGGGAAATGCTTGAAACAAAGGGTGAAGGCAGAGTTCTGGTAATAGATGGAGGAAGTAGCATGAGATGTGCATTGGTAGGAGGAAATTTAGGTCAATTAGCACAGAACATGGGTTGGTCTGGTATTGTTGTCAATGGCTGTATCCGTGATGTTGATGAGATAAATGCCTGTGATATTGGGGTTAGAGCATTGGCATCACATCCCCAGAAATCTAACAAAAGAGGGATTGGAGAAAAACATGTTCCTGTTTATGTTGGAGGAGTCTTGATGAGTGAAGGTGAATGGTTGTATGCTGATAGTGATGGTATTCTTGTTTCAAAAACTGAGCTTTTTTAATTATGTTTTAAGAAATTTCTTCTTTGATTCATCATCAGTCATCAAATGTAATAATATTAAGGATATAAAAAAATTAGCTTTTGTTTTTTGTTTTTGTTTTTGTTTTTGTTTTTTAACTGTCGGAATAACAGCAGGCCATTCTTGATGTTGTTGCAGTGCCCTTCTTTTCTTTCAACTGTCTGTACTTTCAGTAATTTGTAAATCTCCAAATAAGAACCTCTGATTTATCAGAAAATTGTCGAAACCTATACAAAAAGGATGTAAAGAACATGTTATAACATCTTTTTTTTTCATTATTACTAATTAAAAAAATCGCCCCCCAATAACTATGATCACATGTATATATATATTTTTTCCTGATGTTTTAGTTTGATTCTTGAAATTTTTATTATTTTTAATGCCCTTATTATCAAGACTATTAATAAAAGAGAGAAGAGTATATTGGGAAGAATACAAAATAAAAGGACTTTCCATTCTAAAATGGAGATTTTACAAAGATGGTTGGAGTAGGCTATGGCGGCGGCGGCGGTTCTAATCAGCTGGAGAAACTGCCGGACAGCATTATTGGCGAAATTCTACGACGATTAGACTTGGAGTCGCTTTGTTCAGTGACATGTGTGTCTACGACTCTTCGTTTATTTGTATCTCAAATTCTAGCTTCATTTTCCTCCATTGATCTTTCTGTGAGTAACTTTCTTTACAAACTGAACCTCAAAACTAGGTTTTTGTCTTCGACGGTATTTGTTTTGCCAGAAAGTTGAAACTTTTTGAATGTGGTGACAGGCATTTTCTCCGGACTCAAAGACTCTTGACTGTATCTTGCGTAGGTTCAGAGTTGTCAAGAACGTTACTATTGATTGTCTTCGCCTGAATAATTCTTCCGTAATCAAAATTCTGGGATCGCATGTCCAAGAATTGCATTTATTTAAGGGTTCCTTACTATCGTATTCTGTTTTTACTTTGATTCCAAGGCATTGTCCTAATTTAAGGTAAGTTGAGTTCCCCCCTTCTCCTTTTCTTTTCTTCAGATTGTTGGTTTTATCATCTTCCATGTGCCCATTTTTGCACCCGATTGTTTCTAATATTACTTTCTTAGATGATTCATGTTTTAACCTTTGAGGAAAGTGCTACTTTAGAAGGTTTTGAGATTGATATTTTTTCTTCTTCCTGCTCTGTGCTAGGGTTCTTGCATTAGAACTAAAAGGACAACAGTCACCTGGAGTCCTAAGAGGGAGCCTTGTTGAGATACTTAAAAACCTCTTGTCTTTAGAGGTAATCTGCTATCTAATGCTGTGTTCTTCTCTTCTTGTCCCTCAAGATCAATGTTAGAAAACATCAATATATATATATATATATAATATATATATATATATATATATATATATATATATATAAATATGTATGTATATATATCTGCTGAAAAAAATGCTTGTTTGTTGATTCAAGAAATCTTTCTTTTCGCAGTCTTTATCTATTAAGATACGTGGAACTGAACTTGACATATTTGATTTGGAATCCCTTGACCTGGATTTACCCAAAAGCATAAAATCTCTGAAGCTTCAGCCAGTGAGTGAACAGGGTGTTATTAATTTAATGCATAAAGCCGCCACATCCAGTTTTAGCATCCCTTCCTCTCATCTTCACCTTCATTATGAGTTACAGCATTTATCACTGATTTTGGATGTCATAAGTGATGAACTGGTCATCCTAATTATCAACACTTTTCCCCTTTTAGTTGAACTCAATCTTGAAGACAGACCATGCAAAGAACCATCATTGCCTCATGATCTGACAAATATTGGTGTTCAATCCTTGAGGTCTTGTTATCATCTAACTACCCTCTCGATTATACGAAGAAGACTGAATTGTTGTACATCTTTCCAGAGAATAAATGACTTGGGATTTTTCCTTCTTTCTGAGAATTGTACTGGTCTTGAATCTGTCAAACTTGCTGGATTTTCAAGAGTTACTGATGCTGGTTTCTCATCACTTCTGCATTCTTGCAAAAAGCTCAAGAAGTTTGAAGTACGCGACGCATCACAATTATCGGACTTGACCTTGAATAACATTGCTGGTTCTCTGGTTGAATTGAAATTGCAATCGTGCAGGCTCATAACTAATGTAGCTGTTGAACAACCAGCATTCTGTTTTACATTAGAAGTGTTGGACTTGTATGGATGCAGGAGCATATCAGACACCTGCTTAAGCTACTTGGCGTGTTTCGCTAAACTCGTGTCACTGAACCTCGGAGATACTGATGTTACTGACACTGGTCTTGCTGTTCTCGGCAATGGAAATCCTCCTATTACACAACTAAGTCTTAGAAGTTGCAGAGGTATTACAGATGAAGGAATTTCTCGTTTGTTTCTTGGTGAAGGGACAATTAGGAAGACACTATCATCTCTGGATGTAAGTTACCTTCCTAATATAACAGATAAGGCTATTATCACCATTGCTTTAGTAGGGAAAGCAATTACTGAGCTATGTATGAGAAACTGCTTTTCTGTGACAGATAGGTCACTGGAAGTATTGGCCTCAGAGAGAAGTATACCTATTAAAAGGCTTGATATTTACAACTGTCGTAGGTTGTCTGTTGAGGTGTTAGAATGTCTGCGGAAGCCGTCATTCAGGAATTTGCAATGGCTTGGTGCAGGGCGTACATCTTTGGCTAATGAAGAAGATAAATTAGCTCTGGTTTGCCATGAACGGCCATGGCTGACAATATGTATTGAGGGTTGTGAGTTAGGTTGTCATGATGGATGGCAATTCCATTAGTATGATTGTTTTTTTTTTTGTGTGTGTTTCTTAATGCATTCTGTTAAAGAATCTAAAGAAAGTCAATATTCTTGTGAAGTGTTTATATATATATGCATATATGAAGTGGTGAAAGTCCAGTTTTTGTTGGATTGCCCCATTGTTAGTAAGATGCAAATTATGCTTTCAAAATATGCGCTGTGCATGATACTAAACACTCATGGGAACATCATATCACGATTAAACTTTCACTAATCTATTACAATCGATAATACTAAATAAATTCACAAAATAATTTTGCAAATCAAAATCCTCCATTATATCCCGTAGATTAAGCCTTCCTATAACATGATGTTGATCTCCCAAAAAGTGAAATCTAAAAGAATAGGCTAAGAGTACAAAAAAGGGGAAAAAAGAAGAAGAGCAAAATAACTATTTTCATTCCTAGAATCGCATATAGTGAGGTAATTAACGACTCCAGAACTTCTGTACCAGTGACAAAGTTGAGGACTATGTGAAGTGGTCACCCAAAATATAAACGAACTTTCACATAAAAGCAGTTCGTCCACCCCTCCGATTGTGTCTGTCATATGCGGTGTTAAATTTCTCAACCAGCTCGTTCATTGTGCTGTCAAAATAAAGAAAATAAAAATTAATATAAGACACGGTTAGAAAAGAATCCAACTCCGGGATTTTTTCATCAAATATATGTCAGAATTTTTATCCACTACATATACTTCAAAACTTTTTGCAAGAATTCTTTGTTAAAGAGAGGGCTCTGGTGAAAGTAAATGCCCAAAGATGCAGCATGCATGTGAAACCAATTAAGATACTCCATGCTTTTGGATTGACAACTTATGAGCACAAGAAAGAAATAATTTAGTGGTTAAATGGACAGGGGAGAGATTCCAAGAGCATCAACAATACCTTGAGCAATTGGTGAACATGGCTAGATATGTTACCAGTAATGTGTCATTGTATTCCTGCAAAATAAAATGTAGTTATAAGTGATTTGACCTGACTATAAATGGTTTCATGATTAAATGAAGCTGCATGAATACAGAATAAATTAAAAAGCACCATTAACCAGTATAAAAGCATTTCTTAGATTCAATTTAAAAAAGAGAGGAGAGTTCTTTCACCAAGTTAAAGCTCTTCCAAACTTATAAACCAGTAAAATAAGAACTCAATGTTCTTTTTTAAGAACTTGAACCCATAACAGAGTTAAACAATTAAGCCAGATACAAAAACTAACAATCACTTACCATCAAGAAATCATCTTGAAACTTTTGAGACTCAATAGTAGGCAGTCTTCTCAACAGACTAGAAACTTGTCTAAGCAATGAACTCTCAGAAGGAATTTCACCTGTAGGTGTCACAATATTCAAGGAGATCATGGTTATAACACAATATGTTACTTGAAGAGGGCTAAATGCACATCCTCAGGTTCAATTCCCCTTTTCCCCTCTCTTTCCATGTTCATGTTAGGTCCCAGCAAAATAAAGGAAACAATTGAACGAACATGTCAACATTATCTATCATGTTATCTCATTCTAGATCCAGTAAACTAAATCAAGGGAAGATAAATAGATACCTTTCTGCATAGCCACAAGATAGTGATGTAGCACCCTGATTCTGCTATTGAGCATCTTGATAGCACTATGTATGCCCGTAAGATGAGCAGCCACTACATAATTTAAAATAACTATGAATTTCAGTACTTTTCATTGACAAGACAGTATGACATCAACAAAGTGAACATGATACAACTGTGTAATTTCAGAAGGAATACAGAAGACAGCAAAGAAATCTCACATTGAGTTGCAGCAGAACCCCCATCAGATGGTTTTAGATGTGCCACATGATCAACAGATATCCTTTCAGCTTCAACAGTCTAACAAACAGAAGAAAAGAAAACGATTTACATACTCATACGCATTCACTTAAAATTTTTGGCAGAAAAAATGAGAATTAACATACCTCTATAGTGTAACTAGAGCGTACAAAAATCAGTTGTGGGGTCCCATCAATGACATGCAACTCTTTGAGAGATGACAGAAGTCCCATGAAAAACAAATAGCACTATATTAATAAAAAATACAAAAGGAAATGAGCATCCATAGTTACTATTACAACAAATGTCTGAGACAATCAAACCATGGAATAAAGGTCATGGAAACTTTGGCCAAGAAGGAATATAACAGGAGTAGATATTTGTAGGATGAAGATTAAGGTGGAATTAATTAAACGTTAATTCTTCAGCAGTTAAGAGACTAAATTAGGAAAGATTAGGCCCCTGGCTTTCAAACACATTTCTCCAGGCTTGAATACAAATGAAACCAGCTAAGCTATACCAAAACTATTCTGGTCTTTCAATGGTTTGTTCATCTCCAAAAAGAAACCCCAAAGTTCCCATGGTTTATAAATATGCCTGCAAGACCTCATATCCAAGTCCTTCCGACCAGCCAATGTATACAAAGAATTTTCTGCCAAAACAGATAAGCATGGGCATATAGGCCAACCCTTCTACTGTAAAGTAAACCATGAACATCTACACAATAGTAGAAAATATAAATAGTCGTACCGCTTTCAAATATGGTGATAGGCAGATCCTTCTGTGCATGGTTGATTGAAGGATTGAGAAGGACATATAAAGGACTTTCATTAATATCCATCAACTGTTTCAAAGAAAAAAGAGCACTTAGTCATATTGATGACAGAAAACCTAAGAACTTTATTTAATAATCAGCATACAAAACATAGCATCGCTTGGAAGCACACTATTCCAACACGTTTCTCTTTAAAAAAGAAACTTAAAACTATACCATTTTCTCCCAGCAGAGTAACTGCAGTTTACATTTACTGAATGAAACATACCATATCTCACCCCCCATGGAAGAAAAACTACTCGTTAGCAGTTTTCTCATTCAGCAAGACACAGATGGAGAGTGGAGATTTAAGATGTGATTCATGTATACAAGCAAACCAACCATGGATGCAGTTTAGTAGTTTGGATTTTTGGATTTTAAATTTCATTCAGAAATTAACTTAAATGCCAAAACTCACAGGGTAAATAAGATAAGTATTGACTCCCTCTCATTCTCCATAGACACAGATTGTTTCATCACATACAGTCATATAAATGAAAACGAGCACTTTGGAAAAGTAAAAGAAAATAAAGAAAAGCAGACTCACAGCTTTGTGAATATGCATATCTGATTCTTCCGCATCACTCCCAGTTGAATACCAACCCAGTATATAAAAGTTGGGAAAAACCTTTTTATCTGCCACAAATTTCCACATTATTACATAATAAACAAAAGAAAGTTAATTTTTCAGAAGAAAAAAAGATTATATTTTGGGCCTTACAGAGCTCTTGCTTCTTATCAAGGAAGGTCCTGTCGAGTGAGTGAGTGACAGGATCATACAGAAGCTCAAAACTGTTGAAGATCTCAACTGTACGGCCTCTTTGGATGCCGATTACACATCCAAAGACTCTAGGAGCCATAGGAGAAGCAGAAACCGAAACAGAAGAGGAATCACCACCACCGTTAGAGGCAGAAGATTGAGACGGTGGTAGAGATTGCCACTTGACCCGGGTATAGTGATCCGATATGTTGAGTATGACTAAAGGATGAAGTTTGAACGTCAATCCACTGCTAGAAGAGGACGCCATTCTTCGCGTTTCCTTGCTTGTAATTGGGTCGGATTATACGGTGGTTGACGACGGAGAACAGCCGAGGAGGGTTTAGGCCTTTCCAGCTTCTCCGCATTTGGGATTTCTTTCTTTCCTCCAATGTTTATGCTCGGGAACTGTTATTTATTCTGATTCTAATTTTGTAAATATTCTAACTAAATAGGACCAAATCGGTAAATTAATTTAAAATTTTTAATTAATAAATTTAAATATTATCTCTATATATTTTTTTTTTTAAAAAAAAAAAAAAAAAAAAAAAAAAATCCAAAAGGGACTAACTACCACTATTCCCAATAATACAACAGGTCTGGAGATTCAGAGCAGAGGCATCAGCTGACGGACCTTCGTTCTTTCTTTTCTTATCTTTGTTCCTCGGAGCGGTCTGTCTCGTCGGGTTTGTAAATTCTGCTGATTTTGTTTGATTTTGCCTTTGAATTAGTGGTTTTCAATCTTGTTTATTAATCTATCAGTGGGCGTGTGCTAATCAAACTGGTTGTAGAAATTTGGAGATTTTGTTGGAATCGAGGGAAGAAGATTGATAAAAGAGTTGTGGATTGAGTAAAATTTTTTGAGGGACAATCATGGCGATGCGAGACCTGGTTACTGGTGGAGCGGCATGTGCTGTGCCGGGTTCTTCTTCATCATCAAATCCTCTTGGTGCTCTTGCAAATGCCCTTGTTGGTTCCTCATCGAAAACCCAGGTTCTATTTCCTCTTTTGAATTTCATTTTTTCTATTGGTTTCTTTGATATAATGACGAACGGTTTATGCGTATCATCTGAAAGCTTACCGGAAATTCGGTCAATTATGCAAACCGTCTTGATAACTGTTGTCAAATTCATTTGGGAAGTGTTATTTTCTAACATCTTTATTTTGGTTTCTGATCGAGTCTTCGTTTCACATAAGTAAAAATTGAAGAGAATTTTTTCGGTGAAATACGGGGAATTCATCTTCTGGCGGTTTTTCTTTATAGTTGTTCCTTGTGTACTGAGACTGAGTAGAGAGAGTGATTAACTTTTCTGAACAGGATAGACTTCGGGAGATCCCTACATCAACAACTACTCCATCAGATGGAAATGTTTTTATGGGACCTCAAGAGCCCTTGGCAGGGCTTCCTGGTTCAGAACTTGACCAACGTTTGCATCCAAATGCACAGGTTAGGATTGTTCCTTTCCTAGAATCATTTTTTTTTTTTTCCTGGTGTCAGTTAATACATGTGATATCCAAATTGTTCAGGGATCAGAATTCCTTCAAGGCTTCCGCTCTGCAGACCATAATAGGCTTACAGAAGTTTGGGATGAGATACAAAGGCCGCAAGGTCCTTATGCCCAGGGAAGGGAGGATATAGCTAACTTTCCTTTTGAGCATTCGCAAATTCAACCACCAGAGTTGACTGGTAATGCTTAAGTTTCTTTTTCTCTCTCTTTATTTTTTTTTTTGTTTTCAGATAATTTCTGTTCTGCCGTAATCTCCTGGTGTTGCCTTAACATTCAACGATAGCAAGTTAATTCAAATGCAATCTAGTAGCATGCTGATTTTTGGTCTCTCTTCAGTGGACTGTGCCTTATTGAATTGGTGATTAAGTTGACAAGTGGCAGAAAAATTTCAAAGTTAGTAACGGACTTATCTATTTCATCTTGTTACGTTTACTTGTTGCAGGGCCACCTCAAAGAGTGCTATCAAGCTTTTTACATTCATTTGTTAACAGTAGCCATGGGGGTGTTCCTTTTCGCCCTGCATCTCTTCCATTACTGGGATTATCTCAAGGTGACAAGCAATGTATACGTGACCGGAGCAGTATAATGGCTCGTCACTTATTTGCTGATAGGAGTGAAGACTTCATCAATTCACAGGTTTGGTGTGCTTTTCTTTTTTGCGAATTTTCTTAATGTGTGCATCAATTTACTATACTTATTCAACAGCCTTTTACAGTCTTCTGTGTGGTGATCAACTTAATAGTGTGAGTGTGTTAACTTTAGCCTATGTTTGGTTGGGGTGTTTTTGAAAGTGAAGGAAAGGATGTGAATGGATGATTTTTGTTGCTTTTTTTCGAATGGGTTTGTGCAGTAGCTTAACAAGTTCTGATACATAATTTGGCATCTGGTTCTTCTCAGGTTAATGCACTATTATCTTCTCTAGAAATTGACGGTGACATTCAGGCTAGGGGTCATATGCCTGGAAGATTCCGGGAGATGGAGGAATACTGGAATGAGTCTCAAATTATGAAACCTGGTTCTCATCTTGTTGATGGATGGGTTTCGGAGTTCATACAACATCCTGTGGGGCATGGTGATCCCAATTCTTGGGCTCAGTCATTTGAACAGGAGCATGGTGCTAATGGTTGGGTCTCTGAGTTTAATCATGTGAGTGATTCTGCTTTGTTTTATGTCATGCAATGTTTCTATTATAAAGTGATAGGTCTAGTAGGTAAGACAGAAATACTAGGTGACAATTACCGTTTTCTTAACAAATAAACTTTTTAATTCTTAACATCTTGTTTCCCGTTATATTTATCTAATGATAATTTATTAGGGTAACACTGTCAGAACATTGATAAGTTCTTTAAAATTTTCAATGTACCAGATAATAATTTGGAATACTTTTGCAGGATGTATCACAACTTGCTTCAATTGGTCAAATGGGTCCTGCCAATGTACCTAGTTTAGCTGCTATGGAACAGACTCGTATGCTTGCACACACTTTAGCTCAGAATGATGACCCAAAGTTCCAGGTTACATCATTTTACTCTACATTAGCATCTCATCTTTTCCATTTTTTACCTCTGAAATTCTACCACAAATTTAGAAAATGAAAATAACCAATTGAGTGATGTCTAATTAAATTCCAATGGCATAATAGACCATTTAAGACTAGAGCACATTAATAGGGGAAATCGTATTCCTATGTATCTAGTCTTGAAACTAATTCTTATGATCCCATCAATGAGGGTATATAAAGAATTAATAAGCAATGTTGATTAATTTTAAAAGATAAGAAATTTGTGTTGACTTGAAGTCATGAGAGTGATATTTGCTTTATGATCTATGTTCTTATCTATCTTTTAATTTCGCTTTTGTGTTTGTGGCCTGTAGAACTCAAAGTTTCTTCAATTTGTATCTAAGATGAGTCGTGGTGAAATATCTGTTGAGGGTAATCAAATCAAGCCAGCTGCCTCTGGGGATTGGGCAACAGAATACCAGCAACAGCATGGTGGGGGGCAGACATGGGCTGATCAATTTGTGAATGAGGAGGTAAATAACTTTCCTTTCTTATTTTATTTTTATGAATTAGAAGAAAAAAAATTTAATTGCCTTTATGCTTACAGAATCTTTTAGCCCGTGTTCCTTCTTGGTTGTAAGTTTACGCTGCCTACATTCCCTTGTCTTCTTTCATGTTAAAAAACTTAGCCCATATGCGAGACAATTTCGTTATTTCATACATGATTAAATGCTATTTTAGGCAAGAAAATGTAATTCCTTTGTGGTATCTTGAATGAATTATCCAACTACCCTTTTTTGCTAGCTCTTCCTTCCAAAGTTTTGGTTTGGTGCTGGTCACTAATGATTTCCCATTTTCAGCTTTCTAGGGGACCTAGTGGATGGGCCAATGAGTTTTCTGCTGGACTTGAGCATCACGAGACAGTTGATGATCAGTGGGTGAATGAATTTTCCAAGTTGCATGTTAATGACTGGGCTGAAGAATTTGAGCGTCAAGTGGCTGATGGAACACTTGGTGATGGCTCTGCTGATATGTGGGCAAATGCTTATGATGAGTAAGCTCATCTCTCTTTTTGACGTACTTTAAGGTAGAAGTATTCTCCAGAATCTCCATCTGTGAAAGTTGATTGTGCCATTTGTAAATAGGTACTTGAATGAACAAACTGCTCTCAAGCAAAAATCAGAATCATCACGTGGGGTATATGAGTTTTCTGATCTAAACCCTTATGTTGGCCATCCCAACCCTATGAAAGAAGGCCAAGAGTTGTTCCGTAAGGGTCTTTTAAGTGAAGCAGTTCTTGCTTTGGAGGCTGAAGTTTTGAAAAACCCTGGTAATGCAGAGGGGTGGCGGTTTCTCGGCTTAGCTCATGCGGAGAATGATGATGATCAACAGGTTGAGTATAGCCTAATTGATGTAAAATGGTTGCTGACTGACTCTGTTTTTGCATGCTCATAAAATTATTCCATGCACTTTACAGGCTATTGCAGCAATGATGAGTGCACAAGAGGCCGACCCGACAAACCTAGAAGTTCTTCTTGCCCTTGGTGTGAGCCACACAAATGGTGAGTAGTAAACTCAACTTGGTTCGTGTAGAATGCTTTAAAAAATTGACCCTTCAATGGACAGATTAGTTTGATAATTATATACTATCTTCTTTTCCTCTTTTACTTTTTAGAGAAAGAAATCTAGATTACTCTTTTTCCTCGTATGCCATTTTGGTTGGTGTTTTCCAACTGATACTCGTCAATTAATCTTTTATTAAATAATGAAAAGTCAAAGATTTTCTGTCTTTCATTATTTTATAGTGCATCAATTTTTGTAAATGGGAGAAAGTACGAAGTATGGCAAGTTAAAAAATTCTGACAGAAGTATTTGATAGTGAACTTTTGAGTTTAAGCAATGTAGCTGGTTGTTTTTCTTTTCAGAACTGGAACAAGCAGCAGCATTGAAGTACTTGTACGGTTGGCTTCGACATCATCCAAAGTATGGGACACTTGTCCCTCCAGATCAGCCCAGCTCTCTTTATTATGCTGATGTGAGACTTCAGACAAATTTGCCTAGTATCTGCACTTCCATTAATAGCTTCATAGTTATTACCTGATGAAGATATGTTTTGTTTAGCATCTCTGATGTCACTAAATACTCGATTTGGTGTGGTTTACAGGTTGCTAGAGTATTCATTGATGCGGCTAAGATGTCACCTGATGATGCAGATGTACACATAGTACTTGGAGTTATGTACAACTTATCCAGAGAGTATGACAAAGCCATAGAATCCTTTCAGACAGCTTTGAGACTCAACCCCCGGGATTATTCACTCTGGAACAAGCTTGGTGCTACCCAGGCTAATAGTGTGCAGAGTGCTGATGCTATTACGGCCTACCAACAGGTAATTTTTCCCAACAAACGGTTACAGGAAAGGAACACTTTCTTTTCATTTTGCAATTCTTAAACATCTCACTGGATTCTTGCTTTCAGGCACTGGACTTAAAGCCTAACTATGTGCGTGCTTGGGCAAACATGGGTATCAGCTATGCCAACCAGGTTTGTATCTCACATATGCTATTCCTTGGTTCTAACGTGAAGGGTTATGTTCTTTTTAATTAATGTATAATAATACACTTAAAAATGTCTCCAGGGTATGTATGAGGAATCCATTAGGTACTATGTGCGGGCACTGTCCATGAATCCAAAGGCTAGTAATGCTTGGCAATATTTGAGAATCTCGTTGAGGTAAGGTTTTGCTTTAAGAACACTGATGAGACTCTGCCTATGCCCGCGGGTTCCAACTGCATGCTGCTCATCATCCTTTAACCTTCTGTATTTGCAGTTGTGCATCACGGAATGATATGCTGGATGCATGCGATTCAAGAAATCTTGATATTCTCCAGAAGGAATTCCCCATGTGATGAAACTTCTTTATCTCAATGCTGCTGCTGCCAAGAAGTTACTTTCAAGCTCAAACAGCGGAACTTCATTCCACAAGCTTTGGCATCAAGATAACCTATCAGGTGTAGGTGGTATACATGTGATATATATATATACACACAAATTCAAGAGTTCCATAATGCTTTGTTTCAACTGATGCCATTAGGCAAAAGAATAAGAACAGTAGTAAAAGGCCCTTCGACAGTTATTCCTTCTCGTGTCATAATATCTACGTGGAGAAATCTTCAAATGGTGGTTAATAATTTGGGCCCGAATAAGGAAGGCATTCCAAATCTCCAAGAAATGAAATGTGGGCTTTGAGTGGGAAATGAGGACTTTAATTAAACAATAATTAAGGTATTGTTTAATTATTCCCACCACCACCCTCCCCCCCCCCCACCCCCCATTTTTTTTTTTAATAATTAAACAATAATTATACATAAGGCAATAAATTGTTTATTTATTTATATCAGACTAAATTTTCTTGTCCTTCTGCATAGCTAAAGTGATGAAAGAAAAGTCGAAGTATCACTGAAACAACGGCATATATGTAATAATCAATATTATACACTATGCGCTATATACACACACGCATATTAAATATATATATACATATAATAACTGGAAAGCATCCCAATCTCTCTGAGCTTCAGTCAGGGTTCATGTGTTGTCTCATGCCTGGATTTCCATTATACTTTCTTTACAAGATCCTGAATTTATTTATGCATCAAGTCTTGTTCCAAAATATATATATACTAATAGAAAGAACAAAAATGACGAGGTTTTCTTCTCTGTTTCAAGAAAAAGAAGTCGTTTCTTGTGAAGTCTTGGGGGTTTCTGTTCTCTCTGTCACTCTTTAAATGATTGGGGTGAGAATGCTGGGATAGCAGAGAAACTATAGATGGACCAAAAAGATAATCTAAATATGAAATACTCCACAAATTACTGCTATATCTGCCTTTGCCTGTTCATCTCCCTTTACTTCTAGTGCACGACCCCTCATCCCCACTCAACCTTTGGATATATGTCCTTATATACCCCTATCTTCCAACCACTTTATATAGGTTTACTGCATTATATATATATATATATATATGAGATAGTACATGCAATGCAATTAATGGTATTCTAGTGTCACTTCTTTGAACTTCAATACAACTATCAGTCTAATAATACTGTGTGATTTTCATTTTTTTTTTATCACATTAAAAAATAAAAATAAAGGTTACAATATATACTTAAATTCATTCATTTAAAATATGAGATCAAAAGTATTCCAACATGAAGAAGTACTATAAGGATATGCATTTCTTCAAGAAGTGTCCATCATGAACAATGATTGGAATATATATATATATATATATATATATAGATATGTGCGGGTATATGGAATTTGTCCAATTCAATTTTTGTTCAGACTCATAAGATCATATCCTCCATCTCCTTTTTTATATTCTGTCCACACTTCACCGAATCAAGCTGCTAGCTGTAATCACATTCACAGCTTAAACCACACCCATATATATATATATATATACATATATATGTTTTATATACATGTTTCTTTCAGGAACCAATGTGTACACATTATATATATATACATGGATGGTAGAAACAATAATTCATAGCATCAGATATCTCTGGTTCTATCTTGTTTTTTTCATTCATCATTTATAAAGAATTTGTTACTATCAAAATACCCTAAAATTTACACATAATGTAATAGCCTTTAATTTACATAATATAAATTTAAACTAGTAATTATATTTTTTTATTAACAACACATAAGGAAATATATGGGCAAAAGACAAACCCGTCATAATATATATATATATATATATATATATATATATATATATATTGATGAATCCGTCATTATATATATAAAGAAAATGAACACTAAAATCTTCCCACATAAAATCTTTGCTCTAAGTTGGTGTGGTGCCTTGTCTCAGATTCTCACCTCCATCACTTGCTTTTCTCACTGTACATACTGTTTGAATAAAAAAGACAGGATGTATATATATATATATATATATATATATATATCCTTGGCATGTTTTCACAACACTTTCGTATTCATTTCAAGAGAAAGAAAGATAATGGATGATACTATATATATACATACATATATATAATATACTTTTGTCTGATTGATACCTAATCATGATGGGTTGGTTGTACTCTCTCTCTTTGAATTAACAGTGATGCATTTATAATGTAAAATTAATTTGGTATTACTGATCAGAACATTTTTATTCTTTGATCTTTCTTTCATTCTGGATCTATCACTTCTTTAGCTAGCTAACTTCATAGAATGATTGATGGAAAAAAAAAAAAAGGAAACTAATTGATCGATGTCTTTCAGATCTTCTTCCCATGTGTGGTGGTGTGTGGTATATAAATACATATATATATATATATATATATATATATATATATATATATATATATATATGCAATTATCACCATACCCTTTGTCCAAAAAAGACTATACAACAGAAACATCAAGTTTCGATATATACTACTACTACTATCTCTGCCAAAGTAGGGCATTGATTAGTCTTCCTTTTGCTCACTACTGTTGTGTTGTATATATTACGCTGTCATCAGTTTTGTCTCCACGGAATCATATATATATACATATATTTATTTCTACCCTCAACTTACTTATTTACCATCTTTTCTTGCTTTCTTTTCCTTCATGCATATATATATATATATGTATATCTTCTTAATTAGGTGGTGTTGTGATTGTGAACGTTGTGACAGCCTATATATGTTTTTGAGGGTGGTTATTACCAACAAAAAAAGAAAAGAAAAAGAAGAAGATGAAGAAAGAAGAAACTTAGGACAAAAACCTCAGTAAAGGATGTTGTTTCTATGTCGCTTTGGTGTTGGAACAATGTTTTCTCGGAGAATACGATGGTTGTAATTAAGGGTAAACACATATGACAGAAATCAAATTAAGGTAATTAACAAAATAGTTAGACGTATAGAAATGGAACCGATCCTTAATCGCATGTTGAGATGGGATTTTCTTAAACTGATCAAATTGGAGGAAGAAAGTATATATATATATATATATGTAACAAAACGATTTCTTACAAATAGAGAAGATGCCCTTAGCTAATCTTAAAGAAGAGAACAAGTGATATGTCGTATTTTCAATTGTGTAATATAATTTTAAAAGTCTTACACATAAATATATTTTAGGTTAATCAAGATTTGAATATATGAACGTTGATTATATGATTAGAAACGAGCAAGGAGGAGGCAAATTGAAGCAACGGAAATTATGGTTTCTGCCTTAATTGGGGCACACATGAACACAAATATGCACACCAATTTGGAAGGAGTAATGTATGGATACACTCCACAAACTAATGTGCATAAAGTAATAATAGTTTTGGGATATGTGGAATTGATGCAAAAGCATAATCAGATAGGGGAAGGAATTAAGATGCCCACTTACTAATTTAATGTCAATAATTAATTAAAACTATACATATATATATATATATATATATATGAAAAGGAAAAAGAATATCCTAATTGCAGCCAATTGTCATCAACTACATATATATATATATATATATATTATATATATATATATATATATATATATATATATAATCATCATTGAATCAATAAATTAGTAGTGATAGTGGCATGTTCAACCTAGCTAGTTAGATTCCACACAAGGGAGAGTGCATGTGTGTGTAAGTATATTATCATATCATATCATATCATGTGCCTATACATATATATATATATATATATATAATATTTCATTAGCTTAGCTGCTGATGCAGATGGAACTAATTAATCGAGGAATATATTTGAGGAAGCAGGGATCTTGGGAGTGCCCAACCTTTTGCACCCAAAAAAAAAATTAAAAAGAGAAAATTTTTGCACCCCCCACCCGGCCGGCCCCTAGATTCCTTTGCATAACGACCCTTCGAGTCAATTTTGTGAAAAGGCACAATTTTTTAAATTTTTTTAGATTAGTTTCTTCTTTCTTGGTCTCTCCCACACTCACTCACCATCACCATAGGTGTGCAATTTACTTAATATCTCAAGAATATTTTTCTGATACAACTGAAAACATGTAAGCAATAACCAAGACTTGTATGTAGTGTTCAAATTTCTTTAAAAGTTCCTGATTAATTTGTCATGGATTTTGTCTGTAGGGTTTGGTGGGGGGATGGGGGGTGGGGAAGGTGGCCAAAATGTTAGGTGTGAGGTCAGGAAGAGTGGTCAGATGATGGATGGATGGATAGATGGGTGATATTATTATTCCAAAAGAAGCTGATCACATTACTAATGAACAAAATCCAAACATAGATCCTTGTGAGTTGTGGTGCGTGGTGATTTTACGTGGGTGGGTGCTAATAACCATCTTATCAATCTCTCACCTATACGTACAACACTACTATCTAGGGGTAGCAAACCTATGATCAAAGCTTTTTTCTTTTCTCTCTCTTAATCTCTCTTAATCTATGATCAAAACTCTATCACCTTTCTCTTTGATTATATATATATGTACATGTATGTATGGAGCTGAAAACTATGATATATATATATATATATAACCTGATATTCAAGATTACACGGAATTGTGATCATCTCAGCCAGTGCTTGCCTTGTGAAAATAGCATTATAAGCTAGGCATATAGATATCTATATATATATATATATATATATATATATATACAAGAACAGCCCACCTGAGATGACAGACGACACGGAAGAAGGAGGGGATCGGATCAGATGATGAGTATTAATTAATTAATTAATTAGGAATTAAGGTGGTCCTTTATTAGAAAAACCACAAGACACGAGAGAGATCCCCTTTGTAGGAATGGAGGCAAAAGGCAAGACGAAGGAAGGGGAAAGGGGGGCAAGAAAATAGACCTGTTTGAGAAATTCCATGGTTTTGCTGAGGGGACAAAAGGCAGAATTTAGGGCAATTAACTGTGCATTATCAAAGACAGCCAACAGATATATACGGGTACTTGGTTCAGAAAACAAGAACCCTCATGCATCTCTTTTATTAATCCTACTCTTACTATATAATTCTCGATAAACCCCCCAACCAAATATATATATAAAATAAGGAATCCAGAAGAAAGAAAGAAAGAAAGAAAGAATGCACCTTTTTTTTTTTTTTTGCAAAGAAACCCCAGCTTATGTTTGATGATCACCACCCAATATAGTAGAATATGATTCATTCTACCATAATCAAGATAAGCCTTCAAAAATCAAATATATACGTGTATATATATATTACTAGATTATATATTAATCGAACAGAAAAAAAGTTAAGCATTATTACAGAAGCCACTACTAATAATTACAAATATTAAACCAATCCCACCAACACAAAATGACAAATTAATACAACTCATGTGTAGAAGAAAATTGCTGGTTATAATATAAATTAATACTTTACATATATATATATATATATATATATATATATATATATATATATATATATATATATATGCGCCATATTACAATTGTTGCCTCTTTTCTTCTTAGACTGGTGAATGAAACATTTGGTATCCGAATCTTTAATCATAAGTAAACAAATAAAAATTCCAAGTCAAACATATATTTATATATATAATTATCATTATCTTAGTAAAGTAGCAGTATAAAAAAGTAAAACATTCAGTTTTTTCAACTTCCCAAGAAATTAATATAACCTTAATTCAAACCAGGAAGGGAAAGAAAGAAAGAAAGGGTTTTCTCTCAGATATTTCTTCTTCCTAGCTTAAATTCTTGCATGTAAAATTTTAGGGTTAGGGTTTTATAATATATTAGCGCCAAGAAGAGACTGAAAATAAGGGTTGATTTTGCCAACCTAAGAAGAAAGAAGAATGGTTAAGCAGAGTATGGAGTTGGTAACCCTCAGAAGGATAATGAAGCCGTAAAAGAAGCTTAGCTTGGGAAAGCGCGAAGCCGCTTAAACCCACATTACTGAATCCTGAGCTTCTTAACATCACTTCCCAAGACCTATATCTTTCGTGCCTTTCTCTTCTTTCCGATCCTTCACCGGAAACAATATCTATAATCTCTTTACCGAACCAACCGGTTTCCACGTCGAACCTTTCCCGACTATTCGGCGGCAAAGTGGCTTCCAGCGAATCAAATATCGCCGCGTAATGATCGATGGCTTCCACAAACCTCTGTAAAAACAACGGATGGTTGTGATTTCCTTCTCTTTCAGCAACGGTCACGATTTTCGGGTTCATGGATTTAATCCTGTGGAGGAAAAGTCGAAGCTTGTCTCGTTCTTTTAACAGCCTGTGGAGATATAACACGCAGTTGACGGCAAGAGTCTCTCCAGGGAACAAAACGACGGCGGATGCAACCGAAACGGGGTCGTTCTCCAACTGCTCGTCGTGAACGAGAAGTGGATGGAACTGGAAACTGAGTCCGAGCGAGTGTGCAAATTTGGCTAAACGGTCACCGGTTCTGGTTAGGGTTTGTAAATCGGTTCCGGTCCCAGTAATTCTTAGTCTTGGCGGCGGGTATCTCTCGGCTATGGCTTGCATAAAAGGGGGCCATTGTAAGCCATGCATTATGTTGAAATCAAGAATGTGAATCAAATTGGTTTCTTCTTCGATGGCGTCTAATATGGCTTGATTTGCAGTTAGTTGGCTAAACCTTATAAATGGGGTCACTTGATTGAGCGACAAGTAACACGATGACTGAAAAAGAAGAAGCTCAGCTGCAACCGACGCTGAAGAAGTTGTTGGGGAAGATGTCGTTGCAGCAGCTGAAGAGGTGATGGTACTGCCAGGTGGAGCAATATTATTGGTGAGAGGGCGGTTGAGGCGGTGGGAGAGAGCTTTAGTGAACTGATGGACTAATCTTTCAGTAGAATCGCCGTAAGGAGTGGAGTGAGTGAATAAAATGGTGAGTAAACGGTGAGCGGCGGAGAGATCAGATGACCTTGAGCTGGAAATCAACTCGGCGCAGCTTATGAGTAATTGGCGCATGTGTATGGCTGGAGAATTGATGAAACTGCTGCAGCTTCTGTGCTGAATCTGGTAGTGGAAATCTGTTGAAGCTGCGGCTGCGGCTGATGATGAAGAAGATGGTAATGGTTCTTCTACTACTACTACTTCTTCATCATGGGAAGAGGAACCGAATGAACCTAACATGACTATATCTTTAGCTATCTTAATATTTAATTTCAATCAAAAAGAACAAGGTCTAAACTTTCTCTAGTATATATAAATTTATTAAGCAATAAGAAACCCTAGCTAGCTAGAGAGAGACTATATACATATATATATATATATATATATATATATATATATATTATGTATGTTTGTGATCTGTCTTTGGAGTCAGAGGACAAGGGTGGGGGTGGGGGTGGGGGGGGGAGAGTGAGGGAGAAATTAAGAAGAAGGGAAATAAATTAAGGTTTTAATTAATTTGTGTATGTGTGTGTATATATATATATGCTCTTTTCAATTATCAAAAAAAAAAAAATATATATATATATATGCTCTTTTCGTTTGTGGCACAAGTCTAGATCCTAAAACTAAGATGATCAATTGTACTAGTAATTATCTATCTATCACCAAAAATTAATTAATTTATCTACCAAGAAACAGAAAGAGTTCCAGGCATGTGTAGTCAGTGTATGAAAACCTGATAATATATATATATATATATATATATATATATATATATATATATATATATATATATATATTATATTATATTATATTGTAAGAGTCAAGATCAAGTAAGAGAAATATACTTCATGAGTATAATCTAAGTTGTCAAAACAATGACTTCGACTTCAAATACTAAGATGACTAAATAATATATATATATATATATATACATATAGTAACTTAACTAGGGATAGTTATAAATCTAATCATCAAAATGCATGCTTTATTATCAAAGCTTCAAATTCTTCTTATTATTATTACTTGCACATAGAAATGAAAAATGCATAATTGTCTTAGCAAACTTCTTAACCTATAAAAAGAAAAGAATAAAGAGAATGACGTGACATCATTTTCTTTTTTTAAATGATATTTGAGAATTAATTAAAATGTAATATATATATATATATATGTGTGTGTGTGTGTGTGTGTGTGTGTATAGTGTGTGTTCTTGGACTACCAACAATGTGTCTCTTTTCTCTTTTTATAAATAAACAACAGTTTTCTATTTGTTTTATTTCTAAAATAAGAAGTTGATTTTGACTCTAAGTAATATAAATAACTCAAGGTCTTTTGATTTGGTATCTTGCAAATATTATTTAGCTACTTTGGACGGTTGTACTTTTATATGTCCTAACTTTATCTTACTACCTCCTCTTTAACATATATACACACACACACACACACACACACACATATATATATATATATATATATATATATATATATATATTTGTATATATATACACACAAATAAAAATATAAAACATTCATTTTAGAGTTACATTAAAATATTTCAAAATTTAAAATTAAGTGAACATTTTACTATATTTTCAATAAACAAGAAAACACACTAAGAATATGTTAGTCCTTTTATGTTTCTTATAATGCTTATATAAGTAGTTGTGATTCCTAAGGTACTCTAGTTTAGTTAGTACTTTAAAAATATATATATATATATATATAATATGAAAATTGATATTTTAAATTGATATTAAAGAGAAAAAAAAAATCTATAAATAATATCTTAAAATTAATTATTGTCACCACAAGAGGTGGTAATACTCACAATCGATTACTTGACACTATTTTTGTTGTTATACCAAAAGGATATTACAGATTAACTATGAATGTCTATATTTATTTTTATATTTTATGACAATATAGATAGATTTTATACGTAAAAACAAATATCACAAAAAAAATAGCTCAAAAGATGAGACAAAAAGTGCAATTTGATGAAATGAGTAAAGGAGCATTTTTTTTTATCCAACTCTCCAAGAGCAAAACAATCAATCCATCGATATTGGAAGATGCATAAATTCTTCAAATATATCATTTATGGGTTCAAAAGAATACATAGGTATGGGAAAGTTTATATATATATATCTATATTTTGGAGAAATTTAGGGTTTTGTATAAGTTTATATATTCCCAAATATAGAGAGGGAACAATGAGAAACACTAACTCATTTGAATTTGAGTAGCTAGGATCTTCATATTTCCTCATCTTATTAATATTTGTACCTATAGAGGGAATGGGAATTATATAATATATATATATATATATATATTTGATGAGGACCTAGCTATAGTATAAGAATAATGGAGAAGCAAAAGGAACCCTCCTCCATTAGACATCTGCTAGAGAATTTTATTCATTGGAGAAGTTCCTCATATATATATATAATATATATATTCTTAGATATAACTAATATAAAAGGAGAGATAATTCTCTAATAATTGATCATATTGTTATATAAGAAATATTCGGTTGGATTTTGGATCAAGAATTTTATAATAAAAGTGATATATATATATATATATATATATAATCAAGAATTTGCATGGCATTTCAGATAGGTATATATTATATATTGTTTAAAAGAAAAGGTAAAACAAAGTTGTTTAGTAAAGGAAATAGCAAAGGGTGTCTGTCTGTCCGATGAGTGCATTAGTAACCTGCGTGTATTTCTGGGCTAAACCAAGAATGCCGGCTATGACAGTTTTTTTTTTTGGATCCAAATTTACTACAGCCATCACACGCAAAGCCTTAAATGTGTCGAAAGCTACATTTGCAATTTGCTACAGAGAGAGAGAGAGAGACACATGCTTTTCTCTCTCCCTCTCTTTCACTGACACACCCCATTTTCCCTTCTTTGTCCCATTCTTGGATTCTCCCTATCTAATTCTCTCTTTCTCTCTTTTCTTTTCACCCCCCTCTCCAGATAGCTATATATAAATATATATATATATATATATATATATATATATATATGTAAGTTTTGATTTGACACACTATATATTACACGAAGTATAAGGTTTTGACACTCATTTTAAATGTTTATTAAGAGTCAGAGTAAAGTAAATATTGAAACTTTATAAGCGTAATTTAATTCGAATCTAAATTAATAAAAGAAGATAAGAAAAGAAGATATATATATATATATATATATATATATATATATGTATGTAGGAAAATTGCCTGCCTTCCCCACGTGGGTTAGGAACTGGTGTGACAAAATTTCACCAATCACCCTCGCAAGTGGAGATGGCCGCGGAAACCCCAAGAAGCAGTCCAAATATCCCAGACAGCCATATAGAAATAATACACTTTTGTTACAACAGAAATCTTGAGGATCTTCAAACCCTAAACAAATTTTTTATTACAAATCAAATTTGTCCTAACAAGTTAAAAAAAAAAGAAAAAAAGAAAAAAAGAAGGAAGAGTATTTTCAATGGATGAGTGAATTTGAACAATTAATGCAACAACCAATATTCTTTATTTACTTGTGAATGTGTTGTTATAATAAATGCACTGGACTTTAGATGTCCTACCTTGTCTATATATATATATATATGTATATGTATATGCGTAGCTTAGTTTTTTCTTCCCTGACTCTCGTCAAGATTGAATCTTTATCCCAAGAACCGGTTAAAGGGGGGCTACCAAGGCCTATATATATATAGCTAGTTCCTTGAACGGAATTTCATCACCGAAACTCTCTGATGATAATATCCAGACGACCTCCCCCCCTGGCCAGCTTTCAATTCATGGAACTGATAGCAAGACTTCTCCTTTTACTTGGCATCAGATGCAAAAGATATAGGCATAACTAAATGGACGTATATATATATATATATACACATAAATATATGTATTGAAAAGGACTAGAATGCGATGAAGTGAAGAAACTCTTCAACATCCCGCATCCATTTGCAGTAACCCTAGGGAAATCCGGCAGGTCTTTGTAGATCCCTTTATGTTTTACCTACCTATACATGTACATACATATCTATATATATATATATATATATATATCTCCCACCCAACCCACATGACAAGAATATTTTATATCAGTTTCCTGCCCTTTTCTCAACTTTGTAATTTTTCTAAATCAAGGAAAGACCAGAATCTTGATATCTTTTTCTATGTGGCCATAATCTTTTACCAGTTCAAATTCGAACTTTAATTCCATTATTTTGGGTAACCAATATTCCAAGAACCAATCTTTGTCTATTTGATACCGATCGGTATACATATTTTATATATGCCAGTAGTTAGTCTGTCTTCGTGGAATTTCACAAGCATATTTCAAATGAATAAAGATTCCCATTATTATTATTAGCTGCTGGAAAACGCATATCTGTAAGTAACTAACGCCTATGATTATCACCAAGCATTTATTGATTTACAGAGAATATTATATATATATATATATATATATATATATATATATATATTCAGCAGATGCTCCCTCAAAACTATAAAAGTATTTCTCAAAGTATAACGAGAATGATTGTCAAATAATTAACTATAAATTATGCGAGATATATACTCGTGAAGATGGAAAAAACATATTAACAAGAATCCAACTACCACCTGATTCTCAAGAGTGCATCCCTGAATCTGAGAACAATGATCAACCTAATTGACAGATTCATGAAATGATTTAAGGAAATACTTTAAAAAAAAAAAACACACACACACGGGCACACACATTTGCCCTGTTAATGCAGTAATGTGTATGAACAAGAAAGAAAAGATTGGGGCTTCCTCAGAGAAAAAAAAAGCAGTGTGCAGTGATTTTTAGTACTTTTAGGTCTGGAAATGACTGTAGAAATGATTTGATAGTAAACCAAAGCATGGTCAGAACAAGAAAATTACAAAGGGAGAGAAATAAGTGATTTGTACTACTAACATATATAGTTTGGCTAAAGAAATTGTAGTAATTTTTCAACACTTTTGCCACCTGATACCACCCTCATTGCCCCCCCTTCTCAGTTATCATCACAGCAAAATGGCAAGTGTCCTGTCCTTTCAAATTTGAGTGCAAGTATTAAAAAGCTGCAATCTTTTTTTTTTTTTTCTTCTGATTTGACATGTTTGAAAAGTCCACCCCATCTTTTACCATGTCTGCTATTCTTGTTTCATCAAGAACACACACACACACACACACACACACCTAATAATTACTTCAACATTCTTGTGAATTTAATTAACAGTGTTTGATCACATCTGATCAGATATTTAATCTTCTTGTAAAAATGAGGTTGAGGTTATGGTGAATTTTATACTGTTGCTTCTCTGTGTGTAAATATTAACTGAGAATATGTATATATGTGTGTGTGTGTATAATGGGGTGGCTTTGGCTATTCCAGCTACAGATGTAGTCAATTCTTGTCCAGGGAGAATATGGAAGAAACAGTATCTAAAAGATTCTTCTAGATACGAGGTTTACCAAAACAAATAACAATATTTATTTATTTAAGTTTCAGCAGCCCACATCCCTATCTGAATCAATCAGCACCTTGAAAAAAGAAATTATTCAGAAAACACCCAAATACAAAGAATGGTATCAGCTTCCTAATAATTCTTTATATATATATATATATAGAGCACTGGGATTTCTTTTTAGGTGGTGGATTTAGCTTCCACTAAAAAAAGATGGTAGTTTTCATTACTTATCAATAACCCCAAAGATAAAAGGTAAACAACATTTGAGGTGAAAGATTTATTTTCCTATGATGCTGCATTCTCTATTATATATGTAAGAAAAATTAACCAAAATATACATGTATATATATATATATTTATTCTGTAAGAAAAACTATCATGTACTAACTCTGTCCCAACCAAAGAATTTCTGGGACAATCATTGGATTCAAATGAGTAGCAGCAAACTCTAAAATGGGCTCCTCCAAACATAAAAGCTAGTCCTAAGCCCAAAACATATGAACAATGGCAATCGAAATTCTTGAAGACCCCATTTTTTTTTTCCTCTCTTGAGAAACCAGGGAAATATGGGAGCTGCAGAGGGAGCTAAGATGAATACTTTGTGATTATCAATCAAGATGAAGATTTAGAACAAAAACATGATCATTATTAATAGGATAATAAAAAAAAGGTTTCTGACTACAAGAAAATAAGGTATACATATTGTTTCCTACAAGAAACATGCTTCAAACAACACTAAACTAATAGGTACAAAAAATTTTACCACACAAGGCACCATCATCAAACTAATAAATCAGATAAAGCATTGTGCAATGGTGTGGATTTTTGAAGTTTTTTTATTTTTTATTTTTTTTGTTTTGGGACTTGAATTCATGGAAATCCAACAACATACACACAATGTTATATGATATACATGGATATTGGGCAGCTCCAAGCATCATCCACAGAGAGCCTACTGAAAAACAGAATTCTCTTACCTCTCTGATCTGAAGTCCTGCTTTTTGGGGCCTTGCAAGAAATAGCTCCATAAAACCACAAAATGTTCCTTTCATCATTCAGCTTCTCATGAATCTTATCATCATAACCACTTCCGCCAACTTCCTGATCTCTTATCCATGGATAAGAACCTTGGAAGACTCAGAAGACTATTTACCCTGGTAATGCCTTCAAGGGCCGACCATTCTTCATCATCAGCAGTTGAGAGGCATTCAGCTAGGCTTCTTTTTGATTGACCAATACATTTTTCTGGATGTTTTTCCTCGGTAGATTCAACTATTGGCTCTATCTCACAAGACTCTCCAATAACATTGGAATCTTCGACAGCACAAGTATGAGAAGCTAAACCATCAGTTGCATCCGAAATTTTTGAATCAGCAGCATTAGTAGTAGTTATCACTGTTTCCTCTTCAGGGGATTTATTCAAGTTGCTTTGTGCTTGAACTACCTCTGCAGGAGCTACATTGTCTAGAAAAAGGCAAACAACAGCACAATCATCGTTCTTCGAGGTGGGGTATTTCAGTCTCCATGCCCTAGTAGCACAGTCAACGAGGGCTCTTGCAGCCGTTGAACGACCAGGGGCTGAGGCTACAATGTCCACAGCTTCCTTGTTAGAGAGGACATCCCAGACCTGTTTCAGGACAAGTTTTAGGAAGCTAAATACCTTTCTCGCTCTAAGGTTAGAGGTAACAAGTTCATCTAATATTAACTAGAGCACTTGAATAGGTTAAGATAAAAGATAAACGGAAAGTACCCCATCAGTAGCAAGAACAATAAACTCGTCTCTTTCAGTTATCTGTCGGTAATAAACATCTGGGACTGAAATTAAACCAAAATCCTTCAGACAGAAATCTCCAAAAGCTCTTGCCATTGCCAAACCAGGTGAATCACTATTCGGTAACCATACACGTGCTACCTCTGGCTCATCCTGCAGAGCAAAAACTCTCCCTTTGTATTGCTGGATCCTAGCTGCTTCTCCTGAGGGCAGAAAATAATAGATTCAGATTAGCAAAATACCTAGTACTGTCTAAAAAAAAAAAGACTGAACAAGCTTGAATTTATGGTTCTAAGGGTTAAATTTGTGTATGAGAAAGAGAGGTTTAAGGGAAATACTTGGAAGATTAGGTTTCAAGTCTACAGTCAACTGTACAGCCATCAATGAGTTGTCTTTGTCTCTTGTTGCCAATACAGCTCTTGAGTCGCCGATATTTCCAACTATGAGATCTTGCCCCTAAAAATCAATTGTAATAAATTTATGATAATGTTGAGTTCTATTTGACCATATGGCACAAAGCAATAAGTACATAGCAAGAAAACATATTTAATATTGTATTAATGCTTCTCTACAATGCTGTACATATTTTAACACATCTACAGGCCAAAATAAGGAAATTGATAAAGATTCTGGAAAAAAAAGATTAACCAGCTACTTTGTGAGGAAACTATGACAACATGCAAAAGGACCAAAGAGCAAGAGTCTGAGGTCATCAAACTCAGTTCATTTCACATATCCTAAGGCCTGTGGTGGAATTGATAACATAGCAGATGTGTTTATAAGGAAAATATTAAATTTACGAATTGAACGGGACATAGGAAGGAGGAGAGATTAACTTTGGACGGGATAATATAGGGTTCAATGACACGTCTTTCACTTCACTTGCAACTTGAGACAACATTGGTTTTTCACCCACATAATTCTCCTTGATTTTGGTATGAACATAGAAGAGCAACGAGCCCTTAATAGTCACAATCCTAGAGGGTGATCATCTTCTTCAAGTTGTAATGAAATTTTGACAGTTAAATACATGTGTATATATATGCATTAATGTTTGCATCCAATCGATAAAACAGAGGAGATCATTATCACTGTAATCTTCATTTCTGACAATAAAACCAGCGGGGAGAAAAAATGACAAGAATGCAATATATAATTATCAGACAAAAAAACTGGCTTAGAGGATTACCTTGAGCACCAAAGTAACAGCAGTTGTTCCACTACAAAAGCAGTCAATTGCAGTGTGTAACTTAAGTTCCTTATCCATTAGCTTGAAAGATTTCAGAAATGATCTCTTGAGATGAAGATAAATGTCAGGGAACTTGTCAATACCTTCATTTTCGGTCGATTGAAAACAATCATCATCCACTACTTCATCAAAATGTTTACTGTCAGTAGCATTTCCATTTTCATTTTCACAACCAAAACTCTGATGATCATCAGTGGATCTAGACTCCCACTCTGTTCTCAGTAGAAGGGGAAGACAATCCCGAACTTTTCTAGCCACCATATGACCATAGGGACCATGACCATCAAAAACTCCACAAAAGATGGTGTCGCTTCTCGAACAGAAATTCTATTGTAGAAACATTCCAAGCAAGTCATAAACTGACCCAATAGACAAAAACAAGATTGATCATTTATCTACCTTGACAAAGTACTACATGTAACTTATTCAAGAATTTTAATTACAGTTGGGGTGTCTTTTCCCAATAGCGCTGAAGGTAGAGATATCAAAAAAAAAAAAACAGGTCGATCGATCTAGAATTAAAACTTCAATAAAGCTTCAAGTTTCAATTTTTACAGTCATCTAGGCATTTACACATATAAATGAAGGACAAGAACATTAAAAAAGGGAAAAAGAAGCACCAGCCAGGCATACGGAAGACTAACCTCCCAAACGATCATAGCATCCTGGTTGGTTCCTTTCTTGCCTTGCTGCGTGTATAAGCAGGCAACTCTGCTAGCACCATTAGCAAACAACCTTCCTGGAATCTGATGCAGGGAACGCTCCTCATCAGCCGCCGCCGCCGCAGCTCCACCACCACCACTACCAAACTTGCTAATAAAAGAGGCAAAATCACCAGAACCACTAGTTGTCTTTCCCAACTTGGAGTCTAATCTATTAGTATTATCATTCTCAGTTTTCCACTCCCCCTCCCTATTCTTCCCACCAAATGATGAATAACAAATACCCATTCGATCCTTCCTCTTCTCAAAATCAAGAAAACTAACAGAAATCCACTAAGAAAAATCCAATCTTTTTCACCTCTTCTAACTTGTAAAACCAACCATGATGATGACAAAAAAAAAAAAAAAAAAAAAAAAAAAGAAGGCCCAACTATAACATAAAAATAGGCAAACAAAACAAAATCTTGGCGCACTAGAAATAAAAATAAAAGAAAAATGATGAGTTACAGAGCATGCCAGACCAAACTAAGAGAGAAAAGAAGCAGACTAAGAGAAAGAGAAAAGAGAGAGAGAGAAGAAGAAGAGAAGAGGAGCCAAGACCAAGAGGGGTGGGATTTGCAAGGATCAGGTGAGTGGCGAGTAGGTATGGATTTCACTAGCAAGTAATGACTTTTTTTTTTTTTTTTGGAGTTGGTTTTTTTGCACTTTTCTTTTTTCTTTTCAAATTAAAAACTTAGCTGTTAACAATAATAAATGTAACGGTGAGTTTTGAATGAAGGATATACTGTTTGAATTGAAAATAATGGAGGGTTTAGCTACTGCTGCTGGTGGCGCTGGCCGCTGAAGACTGCGCGTGCGATTAAATTCTGCCACCCCCACCCCCCTCCTGCTGCTATAAAGTAATAGCAGTAGTACTACTCTTCGTATAAAACCTACCATTAAAATCAAGAAATGGTTTGTTCAAGAGTTTAATGTCTGAATGGGGGACCAAAGTCAACGTGGCAACACGTCATAATTGCATTTTCTCCTACTACGTTGTTACCGGTATCTGATTGATTTCGGGTTCGGTTGGTCAACTCAACTATGGAACATCGCTTGGCCCTTCTTTAGATACCTAATTTATATAAGATTACAAGATTAATATTATATAAAAATTCTTTTAAAATTTTAAAATAATCTAATATATATACCACAATTACCTATGTATCTTGTTGTCTCCCTTGTATGCTTTGGGATTCTTTTTGGTGTTACATTATTAATTTAGAGTTTTATATTTGATATGAAATTTTTATATATTTATATTTGGGATATGAGATTAGATATATTATAAATTATTTTTTTTTAACAAATTATAAGAATGTTTGGAGCACGTAGGTTTTGGTCCGAACAAAATCCAAAAAAAACAAGAAAAGAGAGAGGACGAAAAAAGACAGAAGAAGCTGAGGTTGTTCATCGAACGAAGGCAAATAAAGAAACAGCATATGACAACGATAAAGGGGAGTCCATGAAAATTACAGCTTTCATAAATTAATGCCAAAAATTGGACCCTCAATTTTATCTAAATTCCAACACTTCCCGCCTCAAGACAACCACAGGGAATCCCATGTCAATCCTTCATATTTTCGCCTTCCGATTTATATATATATATATATATATATATATATATATACGTTACTATAAATTATCGTATTTATTATTCGAAAAGACTAAATTATTATATGATTATAAGTGTACTACTAATGAAGAAATACTTGTTTGGTGGGTCAAAAGTGAGTAATACATATGTAATGACATGCATACAATATATATACTTATATAGATTCATGACCTACTTTTTGAAAACTATGCATTAACTAATGATATGGTAATATTTGTTTATTAATAGTCTTAAATAACTATACTTTCAATTAATTCTTAGTACAATTAGTTGAAATGATCTATTCCCTCTGGTTTTAGTTGAAATATATTTCGTTATATATAATTTTGTTGTTTTTTATTAGTATATAAATAAGAAAACATGACAATAGTTCAATTGACGTGATTTTTTTTTAAGTGTTTTTATTTGATTTGTCAAGTAAAAGGTTCGATAATTAGACAAGCTCAATTGACTAGTCACTGAGTTCAACAACACCTTAGGGTTTAATATGGACATTGTGATACCCCGTTCCACATCAATAAGTGATATTAATGTGTAATGGTATATAAGAATGAGTCTAGGTACTCATAGTCAACTCGAGGTATCCATTTTGGTGCAGTGAGGACAACACCAAGTAGTTGATCTTGGGTGCTTTGCCAGACACATAGTTGCGGCATGGGCTTGCTGGTCTAGGTCGTGACAGTTGGTATCAGAGCGGGTAGTCAGCCCGGACTATAGGAACTAAGTACTATACTCGAGGGGTGGGAGCCACCTCTAGAATCTCGGACATCCACTGGTTGATCTTGGGCTGAGTCTAATTATGTTCGGTTGGGCCCTAGAGAGGACACTAGGCCTTAAGGGGGGTGAATGTGATACCCCGTCCCACATTGATAAGTGATATGAATCTATAATGGTATATAAGAATGAGTTTAGATACTCATAGTCAACTCGGGGTATCTCTTTTGGTGTAGTGATGACAACACCAAGTAATTAATCGTAGGTGATATCGGACCCATAGTTGCAAGATGGATTTGTAGGTCCAAGTCGTCACATACATTGTTGACAGATCATATATACTAATCATATCTCAAGTGATTGTTCTATTGAAACATAATGATTGCGAAACAAACCTTCTTATCTTCATCAACCGGCATTAAAACTAACTACTTATGATGATGATTAGACAATTCAAGTTTTAGCTTATGTTAGAGGAAACAAACCATAGACACACAAAAATGGATGATTCATTAGGGTTTTTCAAGAATAGTACTATTTTGTTATAAATAATGTACACATGTAAATAAATCCACATTCCATTAAGGAAAAGAAGACAAAGAAATATCAGAAGGAACAAAATTGAATTGTTTCCAAAGTTACAAGTAAATGCATTTCTCTCTCAATCACTTGGATTCCTTTCCTTGCATGGCTGTGGACCCTTGGAATCCACTTCTTTTATATATATATATATATATATATACATACATATCCACATTACATTTAATTTCAAATTAGAAATATCTTCCCTCAAAAAATAAATGTTTTTATATTTGTATTATATATATATATATATATATTGAATTTTGTACCTTGTTTCTTTCTTTTCATATTTTGGGGTCAGAGAACATTATTGTAATGATATACATAGGAGAATAACTCAACTCATCACTGAAGATGTCAAAAAAGATGAGTACATAATATTTGATCTTTTTGCAAATTTCTTTTCTTTAACGAAAGAAAAAAAGATAGTGATAAAAATTTACATATGTAAGAATTTATATGAAAAAAAAAAGAAAGAGGATATTTATGGATATCTCGGTCCTTTTTTTATCATATTCATAGTCGTATTAATGAATCTTTTGATATAACGATAACAACTGTTAAATAATTGAATTTAGATACTATTAAATTTATAGTTATGAACCCGGTAGTTTGGGGGAGTTGGTCAATGGTTCGAATCCCCTTGGGGTGGTTAGCGTCATGCTAAAAGCTCTGGGTCATGCCCTAATCCTCGAATAAGAGTTGAACTCTGCGAGCGCTCCATAGGCCAAGTCCGAATTAGTCTCACCGAAAAGGTGGGAACACCAAACGCCCAAGTGGATACCAAAAAAAAATCTATAGTTATGATTCAGAGTGTAATAGATATACATTTAAAAGAGAGAACTATAATTATGAGGGGAAAAAAAGAGAGGTTAGAATAAGGATTACATCAAGTAACTAATGCTTTGCTTCCAAAATTTAATATAATAATGCATGATTTATTCAACTCTTTTGCCATTATTGATTAATGGAGCACTTAGAAATAGTACAACATCAACTACTTTTTCAGCCATATTTAATAAATGGACCCCAAAAGTTGGGGGAAAAAGGGATTATGAATCCAATTTATAAAGATTATTTGTATAAGAAAATTATACATCTAGAAGTGCAACATGAGTACAAAGTTTAGATTTTATATATATATATATATATATATATATATAAAACCATGTTCATGGCTTTGTGATGTTTCAAAAATAGAATCTTTAAGTCAATTCATATTCAAATTAATTTTTATTTGAGGTGGGTTAGTTCTTTGTGAGAGGAAATTTTAACAATTGTATACATGAGTTGAGTTTCGAATCCCGAGTCTCACTTCAATTAAGAGAGTTATTTACCAACTCACTTGCGCATTGAAATTCTAGGATTGTTCATCTTTGAATCGAGAATAATTTAAAGGTCTAATTATGTCTTTTTACGATTTATGATATCTCATCTCATATTAATATTAGGGCCGAACTCATATAATCGTGGCACGAGCTTGTGGGCTCGGACACTGACAATTGATAACAGGGCCGCCAAGAGGAGTATCCTTTAATTGTACCTTTATCCAGAAATCCTATTTAGGCCTAAGCTTTTGGGCCCTTACTATGTAATGAGCCCATTTATTTAGGAGTAAACCCAACCCAAGAGAAGATAAAAGACTTGAAGTTCTGGGCTTTGGGTTGGCGACGTACAATGAAGATCCGAGAGTGAACTCTACCTCAGAGGAGACGATGAAGCTGATGAGCTTTGGGTCTCTGTCTTCCATTTTCCGACCAATTCTTCCTCTGAATCGAATCCTTAACTGTGCCAAAATTTCATGCGCAGTAGCCACTCCATTCAAACATCAAATCCCACTTTTTCTGAGGCCAGCCACCTGCACAGCTACTATCTCAGACCTCCAAAAATGGCATCTTTGGGCAAGAAATTTAGCCTCCTCAGTTGGGTTCAAATTCTTGGAGCTGGATAATGGCCCAGATTCTACCCTTTTGCATAGAGAACTCAACTGGCTTATTGAAGATGCAGTTGAGAATCCCAGTGCCCTTTCAACGTCAAGGAACGGAGATGAGGTTGATGATGCTGGTATACTGTCGTTAAGGGCAGAATTGGATGATCTTTATTCGTTGTGGAAGCAAAGAATTGAGCAGAGAATGCCATTTCAGTATTTAGTGGGATGTGAGCATTGGAGGGACTTGGTGTTGAGTGTTCAAGAAGGAGTTTTGATTCCAAGGCCTGAGACAGAGCTTATTGTGGACTTAGTGAATGATGTCATAAAAGAAAATGAAGAACTGAGAGATGGATTGTGGGCTGATTTGGGGACTGGAAGTGGTGCACTTGCTATTGCAATTGCTAGGATTTTGGGTTCTTCTGGAAGAGTTATTGCCACTGACCTGAGCTCTATTGCTGTTGGAGTTGCCTCTTACAACATTCAGAGGTATACCTTGCAGGTATTCTTGGTGTTACCATACTATTTTGATTCCTATGCATTTGTTTGTGCAATTCTAAAAGAAAATGGACTGAAACTAAACTGAGTTTCTAAGCTTTGAATTGAAATTTTAATCTTATCATTTTATGGCCAAGATGACACATTGATCTTCCTTTATGCTTATAGGACATCAAGAATATACTTTTTTGGAACATGATGCTTTTGGGTTGTTCATTTGGTGTATATTTCAGATTTCTTGAGTACTTCACATGAATGACAGGATAAAATTACCATCAAGCAAGGATCTTGGTTTGAACCCTTGAAGGAAGATGAAGGAAAATTTGCAGGGCTTGTGAGTAATCCGCCATACATTCCAAGTGAAAATATTAGTTGCCTACAAGCTGAAGTGGGTGAACATGAACCCACACTAGCCCTTGATGGTGGTGCAGACGGTATGAATGACCTTCTCCATCTCTGCAATGGAGCTGCCTCAATGCTAATATCTGGTGGATTCTTTATTTTTGAGGTACCAATTCACTTCCTCCATTTGGATCAAATTAGCTTCTCTGTTTCCCTACCATCATCTTTTTAATCTTTTGAGGGGCAGGTGTGTGTGTGTGTGTGTGTATATGTATATTGTAGTTTATTAATCTTTTTACCTAATTTCTGCAGACAAATGGTGAAAAACAAAGCAATTTTCTTGTGGACTACGTGAAAACCAAATTGAAGGGCTGCTTTCTAGATGTTAAAGTATTCACAGATTTTGCTGGTATCCATCGGTTTGTGGGTGGATATAGAGCTTGATAAGTTTCCAAGAATTGCTTCTCCTGTTGATGCTAAAACATAAGTGAACAACAAAACCGGTTCCTTATTTAATGCAAATCAAAGGTTGTATCAAAACATTATCCATTCTTTTTTAATAAACATTATCCATTCATAATAGTATTTTAATATCCTAATTTGGCAGAGCATATGGACAGCAGATGTATCATAAAATTTTTCTTTTCTTTCTTTAGAAAAGTTTATTCCAGAAGCAGAATACAAACTAGAAACTATCTTCAAATGTACACGGATGATGATATTAGGTGATGAGCCCCTGTCATTGGGGCTTTGAACTTTCCAGAACAAATTTTCCATCAGCTAAATATGGATACAACCAAACCTGAAAATCTTCAGCATTTCTAAGATTATTTACACAATGGATGATGCAAAACAAGTTGTTTCAGACACCTCCCATTCCACGTCAAGGCATACTTCGTGTAGGAAAAATTTTTCAAGCAGTTTCTGTCCATGGCAACTTCAATCTAGAAATCAAGAAGGTGGTGAGTGGTGCAGCTGCTGTGTTTGGTTGTTTTCACAACATTTGGGTAATGTGACATTGTCTTTGAGGTTCTTTTCATGACGATCTTCGCCAATGTTTCTTTCCTTTCTTCTGACTCAACTTAAAGGGACTCCAGCTCTTTCTGCGCTTAGAAGTTTCACAGAATAGTCCAGAAGCAAGGGCCTGCTGAAGCCAAAGCTCAAATTCTTCATCTTCATCCATCACTTCAGCATCCAGGTCCCATGGATATCTGCTAGAACTGGATCTTTGAGTAGATTTATCCAAACCAACCATGTTCACATGGAAACTGGGTCGATGAGTGTTTGGTCTACAAGCCATTCCCTGCAGGGGATGTCGATGTTAAAAGAGGTTTATTATATTGGAAAATGTTTTCAATTGCTTGTGAATTAGGCAGAATAAGAGCAAACCTGACATATAGCCCACTCTGATACATCAAATATCTTGCTCTCAGCACAGACAAAAGCTCGCGGTATTTCCATCTAGCATGGTTAGCAGAAGTCCAAGGCATAAAACTTTTAGAAAGCGTTAGACATCAATAAAACTCATTATCCATTTTCCGGGTATTAATTACAAGAATTCCACATTCCAGAAGTAGTTTAAAACTACATGGTCTGATGCATACCTTTTGAGGCTGATCAAAAACTAGTGATCCTTTGTACTCGACCCATCCATCTCCATCCTTTGCCTGATGATATTGGCAGCAATCCTACATCAAAGAAATCCATCGAGACTCAGAGAAAGAAAATGCAAGAAGCAAATATATTCATGAACAAAACTCAAGGAAGTCTAACCTGGCACCATCTTGCTTTGGCCTTGGTCCTATTTGTGCAGACCCAAATGTGTGAATTTCCACATTTCGTGCACTGTATTCGTCTTGACTCTTCGAGGCAGTAATCAGAACTCTCCTGCTAAAAATGAGTAAGATTACATCCTCTGACCAATTACACCAGTTCAAACTTATTCTTTGTTGTTGCTATAGTCAAAAGACATTGATGCACAAGATTCCACCAAACAAACTGGTTACGAAGGACCATTTATTACCTGATGAGAAGTACTAGATGATCTCTGCAAGACACATCTTGATTCTTCCTTTCTAAGTTGTTCATCATAATCCCTCTTCTTCACAGCATCAGAAAGAACCTGCAAATGATCCATTATCAGCCATGAGCAAGAAGATTCTTTAGGATCTACTCCCGCGTTTAGAAATTGATTTCACTTCTCTACAAGCTCAGCGAGCTTTTACTCCACTTCTGCAACTTCTTGTGACATAGAAAATAAACACCAAATTGTGGATACTAACCTCATATGCACATTGAAGTTTTTTAAATGATTCGCTTGCAAGTGGACTTCCCATATTTTTATCAGGGTGGACAAGCATTGCCTGAATATAACCAGAAAAAGGAAGCGTTAAAGATAAAAGTCATATGGCAAACTGAAGAAATATACAATAGCAGAGATACACAACCTTATCCAACACACACCTTCTTTACACTTAAAAAAAAATTGCTATTTACATAAATAAACCAACACACCTTCTTTCTGTATTCCTTCTTCAACAAAACATTATCAACTCTTTTGTGGCGAAGAAAACCCAGGGCTTCATAATGATTATTACAACTCAAAATTCGCTTCATCTCAATCATTGAACATGCATCTTCTTTCACTACTTGCTTGGCAGATGATTCCTTTTGTTTATTGACCAAGGGTGCTGGAGTAGCAGGTTTGCTGGGAGACTTAGAAGACTGCACCTTTTCAGGTTCATCACTAGGTGTAGAGTACTCACACTCTGTAGAAAAGTCTTCTTCTTTAAATGACTCAGTCTCTGACTGCTCCTCAACGTGTGTACTTTCACTCAAATTGTCACACCATTGCAGCAAGTAGTTCAGAACATCATTTGACAGGAAAGCTAGATTAATTGAGAGAAAAACTCCAGTCCATCCCACCCGAACTTTGACACAATACATCGCATACAATGTTGCCATCAACACCACCAACCGTGCATGATTTAAGGAAAATAAATAACCTGATATTCCACGGGAAAATGTTCAGCTCACAGGACACATAAAGAGAAGAGATAAGGGAAATATACAATAAATCTCAGGAGTAATTTAAGCAACAGGCATGTACCATCCTCCCCATGTCAGGAGCAGAGGGAAGACATACAGCTACAGAAAATATGCAAATGCATATCCCATCGACAAATATTTATAGAAATGCTAATGATTTAATTCAAAGGGCATACGAAAAGTAAATACATTTGAGTATAGGAACTTATAATGTAGATATATAGACGACCTTTTTCTAAAATAAAACATAATACTGAAATAATAGTCAGGATATTGTCTGGGCATGGAAAACAGTATTGCTACTATTCTGAACTCAGATGATAGGAGATTTTTACTCCAATTATTTGGACATTAGAACAAGGCTCACTGCCTCTTATAATAAAGGATCCGGTTCATAATTTTATGACATCCATAGAAAGAAGAGAAATAGGTGTCGCACATAAAATATTAAAAGATGGGCAAGATGCACCAGAAATGGAAAAATGGCATACCTCCAACAATGAACAAAGTGCCCGTAATCCAAAAGTTAGCATACATCCACAGAATTAAAATTGCAAAAAGTCCTACAATAAAAAGTCCAGGGGTATAACCCAAATACTGAACAGCAATTCCAGCAGCACCCTGCAAAAATTTTATGAAACTGTCAGCAACCACACATCAAATTTGTCAAGGGAAGATAAGAAACTATGCATGAATTATTCTTCACTCCATTTCTCCTTCCTCTACCCTTTTCTTTATTAAGGTGGGAAACAAAAACTTAACCCTTCACTTGAATAAAATGAACAACTCCATCTGGTAAACAAGAGGAGCATTGTCAAAAGCCAGCATCAAAATTAATATTGACCATTCTTTAAGCTCAAAATGTTATCTGGTACTAAAGATCTGAGCAATGCATAAGCATTTCTACTATGATTTTACCATCAAATAAAAAATTACTACTGTCTTATCTAATGGGAAAGGAGAATCTATGCAACTTCAAAGATGTAACTTTTCATCTAATGTAAAACAGAAGGAGAGGATGTGATCAAATAGTAAATAAGGAATGATTATGTACATATATATTCCAAATCTAGCCCTTAGATTGGATGTGGTAGGAACCTATAAAATGAGAATCTACTGTTAAATAGTATGAGATCAGATGATAAAAGAAAATAACAGGACAAAAATATAATTCCTATTTAGAAGGCATACTTCAACATAGGTAAATACACACCTACTTCTGGAAAATTCCACTACCCATCAAATGACAAATTCAATCTGGCTACCATGAGATTGTGTATGTAAGAAGCAACACAGCAAGCAAATGAATATCATGTTAACAGCTTGGAAGGGGTACTATCTTTTATCCTTCTTTTCATCCTAGAAAGATTTTATTCAAGTACTGCATCAGAGCTTCAATCAAAAGAATGATGTTTTGTCCTAAGACTGCTCAAAACAAGTAAAAAAACATAGATCCCTCTTTGAAATATGCCAAGAAAACATTAGAAATTTGTTCAAAGTCACAAGAGTTGGATGCATACCATACTAAGAAGCACATAGACAAGACATGACATTGATGTCAAACTAATAAAGCAACTCCACATGATGACAAGCAAAGCTGCTGGACCAAGCCCTGCAAAGGATTTAAATCCCCGAACCACGCAGTCTTTCCACTGAATCAACAACAACAAAACTAGATTTCCAAATTTTGCACATCCACAGCAAACCATGGGCCAATGTCGCTCTATAAATAGCCCAATATTGTCCCTGCAACAGCTGGCTGTTGTTCTTACAACAGAGTAACAATTCTTCTTCGATTGCAACCATTTCCAGCCTTGTTTAAAGAGCCCAATATCCTCCATCATAGATAGGGAGAAATTCTTCAAGAAACCAAACACAATTAGATAAGGTCAAATTGTAGAAAGAACAAATCTTGTAATCAAAATCAACCCCTGATTTAGTATCAAAGTTTGTATTTTTCCCTGAAAGTCCTGCTACCTGAACTGATAAATTTGATCTGGAGACAATTTATATCTCCAGAAACGAGCTGCAATAGCATTAAAAGTAGCCATTACACAATAAATCAAGACTGCGATCCTACCCTTAACCGTCAAGTACTTCACTTCACAAGAATAAACACCGTTCAGCAATGCTTGTTAGCAACTAAAAGAAGATCCAGAAGATTCCATCGCGATGCAGATAAAGAAAGCTTGCGATGACCTTAAATGCTTAGAAGATCAAAAGTAAACAGTGAAAACACTGAAATTGCTTCACCCGTACGTCTCCCCAAAAAGCAGCCCACCATCAATATACACACAACAAGAACTCACAGACACCCTTCTACTTTTTGAACGCAAATCTTCCTCTTTATTCAATAGTAACCCACAATACCAACTCTCTTCACTCAGAGCAGAGTTTCAATTATCCAAAAGGTTAAAACAAATGAAATGATAGTTAGTACATATGCATATCCCTCCCAAGAACCTTCTTTGCGCGAAAATAGAAGAAACAGGAAAAGGGATTCTGGATTCGATGTAGAGGAGAGAGAAAAGCAAGAACAATTTTCAGACAAAAGAACCCTAAGCTAACCTTGAGGCTTTTTTGACCCTACTCTTTAATCTCTCATTTCTCCCTTCCCTGTGGGAAAAAAAAAGAAAGAAAGAAAAACAACCCTAGCTCTATTATCAGAGAATGCTTGTGAAAAAGAAAGTACTAGCAACATAAGGCTAAAAAGTTTCAAAAAGAAGAGACCCACCACTCAGTCACACTTCCTGGTGTGTGTGAGAGAGAGAGAGAAGGAACAGAAGAGAGAGAAAGGGAAGAGAAGAGAAGAAACAGCAACTGTAATACAAAATGATAAATGAGAGAAAGAGAAAGAGAAAGAGACAGTATAAAATACTACTATCAATGTATCACAAGCAGAATACAATATACTAATACTATCAGAGTATTTCTTTTTTCTCTTTTGTTTGTCCGATAGAGAGAGAGAATTTAATGATGGATGTGGAATGAGAGATGAGGTCCATGAGTATATACAATCATGGCGAAAATGGGTCCCAGAAAAATGTTTTCTTTTTTCAAAAAAAAAAAAAAAAATGGTCAATATTTTGCTTGGGTATGTTAAAAAACTGGCAGTTCTTCTTCAACCTTTGCAAGTAGAAAGTAGGTAATCCAGCCTCTAACTACTCAAGAGAGTCTGATTCTCTGCTGTTACTGGTTCACCCAACAGGGATTACAGTTGCTTCCATTTCTGGTTTTGGAGACTAGAGATTGGAGATTGGAGAATGGAATAGTGTGTGTTAGAGCACTTTTTTTTTTCTTTTTCTTTTCTTTCTGCTGCTTATTACTGGAGCATTATATTTATTTGTGTACATATACAATCAAAATACATACAAATATACAAGAATCATAAAAATCATTTTTTTTTTATCTCAAAGAAAAGATGACTCTTGAGATGGGGGCCTTGTGGGTTTTGACTATGAGTCAGCCCATGGTCTAAACTTGCCTTATTTGTGAAGCTTTATTTTGGTTTGATTCATACGTTTCAATTTTCTGTCTCCTTATATTAATGTAAGTTTGTCTCTAAAAAATGGGAAGAAAGATTTTGTATTTAGGTACTGCAGTCATAAGAATGGCCTGAACTCAAAAGAAAATAAAATGTCACAAGAATAACCCTTTTCATTTGAGCAAGTGGATGAACTTTCGGACAATCTTATAACCTCGGAAGTTGAAGTTATTCCTCAGCTAATAGAACTGGAAAAGAAACCATCTTTGTCTAAGTTATTACCAGGGCCGATCTTGATGATCATTAATTAATTCATCGAAAGCTTCTCTACCACCCACTTGTGTCCTTTCTTGTGATAAAAATTCAACCATCAATGAGCAACCCTTGAAAAAAAGGGGTAATGGAAGTTTGCATGCGTTTGAGGGAGAATAAAGACAATCATCATTATAAATATTACACAAGATTTGAGTAAATTATTCTCCAAGCAAATTCCCGAGGCACAACTCAGACTGACTCTAGATTAGAAACAATCATAGTCAAGAAACAAAAAAAATTTATAGAATCAGTTTTGAGTATCCCATCTTCATCTCCAAGCAGTAGAAGAAGGCACATGCACAAAACTGTCTTTTGGATTGTATATCCTACCTTGGATAATGTATTGCCTATGCTATATACAAACTTGGTTTTACAAATACAATGGCAAGATACAAAACCAGAAGTACCAATTCTATCTACCCAAAAAAATAATGTGGAAAAAGAAAAAGAAAAAAGAACTTAAATGCTTGGATCATATGCAGATGTGAAGGTCACAGTAGCAGAAGAAGCACCTGATGTTAACGTTGTATTCTCCATAGTATGTTCCGAGCCAGAGGATGCATAATTATACTTGCTATCTTGCTTAGCTTTGGGGGTGTTTCTGACTTTGAGGTCCATGAAATCAGAGATTAAGCCTGGTTTTGTGATCTTACTGTCATCGATGTCAATTGCGCCAGTAAGCATCTTGACAACAGTTGACATTGGTGGCCGAAGCTTTGGAGCATCCTGAGTACAGAGAAGGCCAATCTTCAAAAATTTGCAAGCTTGTTCTGGATCAAAATCACCATTTAATGATGTGTCTACCAGCCCTACTAGCTCCTTTCTTTCGTGCAGTTGCCATGTCTGCAATAAAGTTCTACACTATCAATTCCAGTAACTGAGGAGGAAAAAAAAACATTATCACAGGAGATGTAGTAGCTTACCCTTTCAAGAAGATATTGTTCATCAATAGGAAGTCGTGTGTTGGTGTTACACCTTCCAGTAACTATTTCGATCAGAAGAACGCCAAAACTGTATATATCTGCTTTACGTGTCAATTGGCCTCGTACTGCATACTCAGGTGCCAAATAACCTCTGCAATAGATGGCCACAGATTAACTAACCTCCAAAGGTATATATTATTATCAGACAGGCATTCACGTAAACTAGATAATTCTGTTGCTTTCTCAAAGCTGCATCAAGTGCAGATTTTGTACTTATAGCATACAGACTACTTGGATGGTGCCACTGCTTAATAGAATTTTCAAACACACACGATGAATTCAAAATAAAAATACGCAACAAGATGACATACTTTATTTTACACATAAAATCCACACCACTGTTAATCTCAGAGGATAGCTTGTTGCAATTCCATGTCAAACACTTGCAAATGGTATTATTACATGTTTTAAATAGGGGTCGGTCATATTGAATAGGAAAAACTTCGTAAAATGTTCTTTTACAAAAAAGGATATCTCAGAAGACATTGTTAGTACAAAAGAGTGACTAGCAAATTGAACTACCTAAGACTAGTTTGAATGACATTCCTATTTGTAGTAATATGGATAAAAACATCCAAATACACATGATTTTAAATAATTTAACTTCATCACTTATATGCCAAAAAAAGGGTTTGGGAGACCAACTCCATGCAAAAAGATGTTTGAGCTAAGCAATAACAAAATTTACAGAAACGAATAAATCTCTTCATGAGAAGTCAAAACAACTATAATTGATTGTTAGGACTTACATGGTTCCTGCAACGCGTGTACTAACATGAGTCAAGTTGGGAGGAATAAGTTTTGCAAGGCCAAAATCAGAAATCTTCGGTGTCAAGTCTTTATCTAGAAGAATATTACTGGCTTTGATATCTCGATGAACTATATGTGGCCTCACATCCTCATGAAGATATGCAAGCCCTCGTGCAACTCCAATGCAAATTTTTGTTCGAACTCCCCAACTAAAGTGGACATTACAACGGCCATCTAAAAGAAAAATGTTCAAAGACATTACATAAATATCATCTTTAATAGAAAGTCATACTCATAAAATTTCTATCCATAACAAAGAGGTTAGGGAAAAGAGGAGAGACCCTGACAAAGGCCATGCCTAAGTAAATAACTGATTAAAAGGAATAACTTTTTTCGTTAGGGAAATCTCTTTCAACAGGAAATTCAAAAAGATTTTTGTCCAACAAACACATCTTCAAAGTTGTAGAAACATTTGCAGCATATACTGAAAAACACGAAGCTCGAAAGGAATTATTTGTAGACAAAATACAAACAGAATCATGACAGTACCTAGAAGTGTTTGTGCCAGGCTATTATTCTCAAGGTAATTGTAAACCAAAATTCTGTGATTTCCTTCCACACAGCATCCATAGAGCTTCACTAAATTTTCATGTTCTACTTCTGAAATTACTTGAATTTCAGTCAAGAACTCCCGCACTCCTTGTCTTGACTCGGTGGAAAGAACCTTTATAGCAGCCATTTTTCCATTTTTGAGCTTCCCCTATAAAGCAAAGATGCACAATAGGTGGGATCAATCTTCAGACGAACATGCAAACAAACAAGCATGATATACACGTAGTTATACAAGAAAGGTAAGTTCCATTACCTTATAAACTACACCAAATCCACCCTCCCCGATTTTGTTGGTTGGACTAAAATCAATGGTGGCAACTCGTAGCTCCTTGTAGGTGTATAGATTAACATTGTGGATACCAGAGAGCTCTGTTTACAACTCATGCTAATTAGAAAGTGTACATTAGCTGTGAAAGGAAAATGATGTGTGTCCAATTGATTAGGGATGCATAAACTAAACCTTTTTTAGCAATTTCAGAAGACACACACACACACACACACACATATATATATATATATATATATATACATATATATATATATATATATATATATTATAGGTTCAGAGAACAGTTGGGGAGTTTACCATCATCTAGCTCATCTGCACGTAATGTTCTGGAGTCCAATTTTCTACGAAATAAAAATGAGAAGCACGTCATAACTGGAAGCTTTTAGAATAAATTGCTGTCTGTAAAGCCAAAAGCTTCTTGAGATGAACCTGAATTTAAGGCCTGCTGAATCATAACAAGAAATACATTTACCTCAAAGAATGAAAAATAAACTATAGCATTGTCAAGATTGCAGTTTGCACAAACAAAAAAGTAGAAAAGAAAAAGTAATCTAATTGCAGATTGATATTCAACGAGCATTGACCTTTGAGCAAATAGTACCCTAACAAAATCAAAGCAAGAAAACAAACTGGATCCTTTAAAAAATTCAAAATTCTGTGATAATTATAAACCTAAACTTTAGAAGAAAATATACTAATTAGAACAAGATGAAACTTCCCTCCCAGTAGAAAAATAGTAGTAAAATCATTTCAGCCTCAACAAATAGGACCTATTATAATCACCATCGCTAAGAAAGAATCATCACAAGCTCTTCTTGATTTCAAAGACAGAAAACATACCACAAAAACAAAGAACTTTATTAGCGCAGCAGTCCTCCTTTCAAACTTCAAAATCAGATTTGATGAATCCTAATCTTGATTATACATATCGAGCTAAAAAAACAAAACTAGAAACTGAAAGCCCAGAAAGCAAGAAAAATCAGAGAACCCAGATGAAAGAAGCAAAGTATACCTAGACAAGCTTAAGAGAGCAGCCAAAGAAATTTAGGAAACAAGAATCGATGGGGTTTTTCACCAGCTGTTAAAACTGAAAAAAATTTGTACTAAAGAAAAATGAAAATGGGAAAGAAAACAGCACAAAAGTACGGTTATTGAATTTGAAAGTCTTGAAAAAAAAAAAAAAAAGAAAAAGTCCACGATTGGATGCCAACTCTTCTTGAATTTTCTTTCATTTTTCCAATTCGAACATTTGTTGCCATACATTCTTTACGTACATTAGACCAAAGACTAAAACAATACTAGTAGTACTACTACTCTCTTTGGGAGCTGACAACATCTTTCAGTTTTATAAAGGAGGCGCGTAAAATATGGTGGTGGTGGCGCGTTAAAAGTCAACGGTGCGTCACGACCGAGCTTATTTGGTCCCCTTGCCTAGTCAATTTTTCGTCCAACGTCCGCCACGTACATTTTTTTTTTTTTTTTTTTTTGGTTCTCAGCTGGAAGTTTGTCTTTATTCGATTTTCTGTTTTTCTTTTTTCTTCTGTTATTATTGTTATACCAAACCTAATTAGTTATTTTATTTGATTTATGTTTTTTTTTTTAAATTAAATAATTTTATATAAATAAAAATTAGTATATTTTTAAATTTTAATTCTTCCATTCTAAGCATGAACTTTAATCAAAATTAGGCATAAAATACAACAATTTTTTTTTTTTTTTGAAAAAAAAAAAATTAGAGGTGTGTGTGACATCTCAATTATTTTTGGAAAAGAACATCTAACATGTTGTTAGAGCATAATGACAAACCATCTTTTCTCCCTCCTAAATAATTACAACCATTTCCAATTATCATTTTGATCTTAATTCGCGAAATATATATAAAATGGATATTGAGAAAAATGTGATAGTCTAATTAGTTTGACTTTAATTTATTTAAGTGTTTTATATGACTTGTCAAATAAGAGGTTTTGAGTTTAACTCATACTAAAAACAAGTTTAAACTGCAATTTTAACTATATACTGTAGTAATTTTGGAAGTCTTTCTCCTCCCACAAATCTGTCTCAAACTTGGAACTAAGAAGAAAGAGTTAAAGAATTTTCAGATTCAAGAAATGAAGACTAGTAATATCCATACTTTATCACTATTCCACAAATGATAATAATTACAACCACAAACTTTTTTAACCCTATTCAAATTTTGAAAAGTACTATTATTTACCAAAAAAAAATTGACTAATAAATTTATTTTTCAAAATTTTAAATCAATTTTTTTTAAAAAAATAAATAATTTGCTTATAAAACTGTCAACATTCATTAAATTAGTTATTTTTAAAAACTAGTTGTAATAAAATTTCATTTAAACTATTGTCAGCATTGACTAAACAAAATGACACGTGGGGACACAAATTATGAAAAGAAAAAATTCTCCACGGAATCGGAGACAAAAAAGAGTCGTTCCGCTTTTACGGTCTAAAACACGTGCTCGTGTATGTCCACACGAGTTTTACTTTGCCATCATTATTACTTGTTACATTTTTGTGGGTTCAAAACCAAAATGTACATAAAAGAAAGTTTTTTTTTTCTTTTAATATATATATATATATATATATATATATGTGACATAAAATATCATTTTTTATTTTTGACTTGAAGTTTTACCTCAATGACGCATTTTAAGTTTATAAAATTCATCTAAAATGATTCAAAACGAATAATATTATTGAGCTGTTAATAACCCTTCTTTACTATAAGTTTACATATATTTCATGCAAAGTGAATTTGATTATATTAAATGACACAAATTCTTAGATTTTTAAAATATTTAATAAATTTCATAAAACAAAAAATATTTTTCTGGTAAAAAATTTTAAATTTTTAAAGAAAAAAAAAAAAATTAAACTAAATTTACTAAAAATAAATTCTTTATGACCAAATTAAGTAATATAATATTATAATTATAATTTTATTTAATAATATATTTTTTTAATAGAAAAAATTAGAATATCTTTTATCATTAGGTGCAATTCATGTTATTAAGGAAAAGAACAACCTTTGTCAGTCCAAAATTATGGTAACCTTATCCAAATTAATGTTATGGCGGTGGCAACTGTTTGAAATATGAGCTATTGAATCCGTCATTAATGTAATTTTTGTAAAAGCGCCCACACAAGCTGTGATTGTGGTTGAAAATGATCCAAGATGGTTGTTGTACATTTTATCCGTTAACAGAAAACGGAACTGAACTAGGGCGAAAAAAGTATCGGCGAATATGAGCAGCGTCGTTGGGAATAAAGTTGCCGTCATCGGAAGTGGAAGTCAGGAACCTCACTCCCACAAAATTCTCGTTGTTTTACTGTCTCGGTAAAAAAATGTTGTAATTTTTGAGGTTTATTGATTCGGATTGCTTGCTACATTTGTTGCAGTTTCTGGAGCAGTATGTGCATCGATGCTGGCCAAGAATGGAGTATCAGTCACTATGCTTGAATCTGCAAGAGGCCCAGGTGGCCGAATGTCTCAAAGAAGGTATCTTTTTCTTGAGAGCATCCCGGGAATAGTAGAATTTTGATACTGAGGTTGTCCTGTCGTTTTTCTTCTCAGGGAAATTGCTGAAGATGGGAGGGAGCTGTTATTTGATCATGGTGCTCCTTACTTTACTGTTAGTAATCCTGAGGTTTTGAGGGTTGTTCATGAGTGGGAATCAAGAGGCCTTGTTGCTTCCTGGAATGAAAAGTTTGGTTCTTTTGATTGTGATTCCAAGAAATTCCTCAACACTGAACAGGTTTGTCCCTTCCTGTTCTGCTCTAATTATAGTTTCCTTGTTTGTCAATTGTAAAACTAGTAGTATATTTCTGGAATCTTAGCTTTGATTGAATGCCAGTCATGTTGGGAATTGGGATAAAAAAATTGATAATTTATGTTTGATTTGCTGACTTTTTGTGGGAAATAGCTCTATTACCTTTGCGTTTATATTGTGAGCACAAATTTTCATGCAATCTTTGTCTGAATTTAGGAAGGATCAAGCAAGAAGTATGTTGGTGTTCCTGGTATGAATTCCGTCTGCCGTGCATTGTTGTCTGAGTCTGGTAAGGTGATGAATATGCCTTGTGTTTCTTTTGGAAAACAGTATCGAACTCATGCAGAAAAAACCAATAAAAGCAAAAATTGGTTGCTTACATTTGTAGGTGTTCACAACTTGTTTGGAGTGGGAGTTGGGAAGTTGGAATGGTTCGATAATGAAGCGTTATGGTCACTGTGTAGCTTGGATGGGCAAGATCTTGGTCAATTTAAAGGAGTAGTAGCATCAGACAAAAGTACATTTTCTTCTAGGTTTAAAAGTGCAACAGGACGACCACCTCCTATTGGTATGTAACATTGTTTGGCAACAAAGTAGAGCAATTTCAATGATAAGTTTATAAACTCCTGAGACGAAAATTAGTTCTATAATGAAAATTATTTAACGTATGATATTTTATTTTTCGAGTGTTAAGAGACAATATTTGTATGTCTCATACATTTCTACAAGCATATGTCAATCTGGGAGTTTTTCTCTTTGTTTGGGAAAAGGAGACGAAGCATTTATCAGATACTGAGACAATCTTCCTATATTTTCCATCTTCTTGGTCTTCCTAGATTTGAACATGGTACCTGATATAGCAATGAAGATAAAAGAAATTCCTGTTATTTCATGCTTTGCTCTGATGCTGGCATTTGAACATCCTCTGTCATTGGTAAGATTTGCACCCATGATGTCAAATTTCATGTATCTTTGCAGACAGTTCATAATCTGCTCTAAAAAATTTCTCTTTATTCTTTTCTCTCATCTTTCAGGTACCAGTAAAAGGCTTTTCATTCAAGAACTCGGATGTTCTGAGTTGGGCATATTGTGACAGTAGTAAACCTGGACGTTCAACTGCTAGGTACGTTTTAGAGTATAAAAAAAGTTCAATTCCAAAATTCTTTTATTTGTTCTCTTCACTTCCCGATTCCTCTGTATAGTGAACGTTGGGTGCTGCATTCAACAGTAAAGTATGCAGAGGGTATCATAGCTCAAACAGGTCTTCAGAAACCTACTGGTGAAACCTTGATAAAAGTAGCTGAAGAACTTTTCAGAGAATTCGAAAGCACTGGGATTTGTATCTCTCAACCTCTATTTAAGAAAGCTCACAGATGGTTGGTATCAGATTAGATTAAGTTTGCTTACAAAAAAAAAAGAAAAAAAAAGATTAGATTAAGTTCATTTCTTACCAAATTCTATCAACTACACTGTTCTTTTCTGATAGTTATTTATGTATTTGTGGTTTACACTTTGCAGGGGAAGTGCTTTTCCAGCAACAAGTATAGCACTAGATGAGAAATGTCTTTGGGATGCAAAGAAGAGATTGGCAATATGTGGAGATTTCTGTGTTAGTCCAAATATAGAAGGTGCAATATCTAGTGGCATTGCTGCTGCTGCTTCAATGTTTTCTGAAATGCCCAGTTCTTTGTAATCTACTCAGAAAATGCACATTCTGCTACACTAGTGGGCTATGATTTTAATCTCACTATGTTGTCAATATATATATATACATGTATATCTAGTCACAGATGAATAAAGAAACAAATTCCTACTCATAGAAGCTGGTGGCTTTGGCAGTTTGGGTTCATATGTTCATTTGTACTTCTCTTCTTTAAGTGATTATTGAAATAATCAAGAATTATTTCCCCATCTTTTGCTATTATTTTTTTGGGCTGTGTAGTGAAAAATTGAAAATCTTGGGGGACTTTGTGAGGACCAATGGCTGGCATACAAGTGTTTGGCATGGGGTTAACATCTGAAGCTTGTGTACTGTGAGTGAGAAAACAACTAAGTTGAAAGAGAGATCTTTTGTAAATTCTTTTAATTTCAATTTTTTTTTTTTTTTTTTTTTTTGGTCTACAGAGGTTGGATTTCGATAATGTTTGGGAATATCATATCTAAAACCAAACCACAAAAGCCATGCCACGTGGAAACTTGGGCATCACTAGTCCTACTAAGTCTGCATATTTCAGGCAAAAACCATAAGAAATTGTTGCAATACATACATACGCAGATCTTCAGCAAAGAAAGACAGTGAGAATAATTAAGCACATATGGCTTCCACAGTTATGAGTTCATTGACACTTAAGCCCTCTGGATTCAGAGTTGAGAAATCAACAGTGAGAGGACTTCCCTCACTTGCTAAGCCTTCTACCCTCCGGATTGTTGCCAGTGGTGGCAAGAAGATCAAGACCGACAAGCCTTATGGTCAGTACTTAGTTCTTTATTGTAAAACTTACTTTCAAAATTCAAGAACTTTGCATATACATACATATATATATAATTTGTGTTGTCAACAGGTGTCAATGGAGGCATGGCCTTGAGGGATGGACTTGATGCTTCTGGCAGGAAAGGAAAGGTTGGTTTGTCTGCATTACACCTTTTTCATCATTAAAGAAACCATTTTTAATCCTCAAAAATTCTTGCTTTCAGGGAAAGGGTGTCTACCAATATGTTGATAAATATGGTGCCAACGTTGATGGATACAGGTAAAACTAACATAACAATATTTCTTGCTGTTTGATAATCTTATCTAATCTAATCTAATCCTAGAAGTTACTTTGTGGTCTTAATGCAGTCCAATCTACAACGAGAATGACTGGTCTCCAAGCGGTGATGTGTATGTTGGGGGTACTACTGGATTGGCAATCTGGGCTGTTACCTTGGCCGGAATTCTAGCCGGAGGTGCCTTGCTTGTTTACAACACCAGTGCTTTGGCACAGTAAACAATTGTACCTGTAATCTGTCTGTTTCTACTAGTTTATGTCTCAAAACAATTCTTATCTTATATTTCTGGGGCTGCAAACTGTTTGTCAGAATACTTTCCCTTTAATTAAAGAATATAGTGGAAATTATATACGTAACAATGGCCATCCTGCACAAATGGAACAACTAACACCATAACCTTCATCTGAATTTCCTATTTTTTTTTTTTTCCCCTAAACTGCTTTCATGACATGAAAACCTGGTTTCAAAAGTTTCTACCATCAGTGGATAGACAAACAAAAATTTACTCTTCCAGTATAAATATGAAAACAAGAAACCAGTTCTTAGATGGAGAACAAAAACCTAACTTTTTCAGGGACTAGTAAACACAGTTGAAGGGCTTCAACCCAGTAACTCTGCCTTCCTCAGAAATCTCATTTACCACATCATCCTTTCCCGATGGGAAATTTGAGCATTCTTTATTATAGGTCAAGTAATATGTCATCATCTTCATACTGGAGAGTTGTATCTTTTATGTTTGCGGATCCTACTTGTCCAATTCCATCCACTGTCATAGGTCGAACAATCTGCACATGGAAATCAATGATCCAACTCTTTCTTTCTCTAATAAATATGACACGTGATAAAAAGCATAGGTCAAATGTGAAGCTATGTGCTTGTCCTAGAATAATAGAGCATAATACCTTCTCTATTTCTTCAGCTAGCTGCGGGTTTTCTCTCAAATATTGTAATGCCTTTTCCCTTCCCTGTCCCAACCTTCAATGGGAAGCACAAAAATACAATTGAAACACATGGAATGGAGAAGAAGGTCATCAAATCATTGAGTTCAGGTCTCCAAATAAATTATGAGATAATAATTAGTGATACAAGAATCCATTTTCAGACAAGTAACTACTCCAGCAACCAAGGTTTGGTAATGATAAGCTACACCATTGCTATAAATGGGATGGACTAACCTGTGATCTCTGTAGCTATACCATGATCCTTTCTTTTGCACGATGTCTGTTATCTCAGCACAATCAAGGATGCAACCCTGAAGATCAATTTAAAATCAGACAATAAATAACAGTCAATACAATACAAAAGAAACAAGTATGGTTATGCTGCTGAAGTTACCAGCTTGCTCACACCTTCACCAAAAATGATTTCAAACTCAGCCTGCTTGTAAGGCCTTGACACCTATAAATCAATCAACCAGCAGTATTTTCAAGATTTAACGTATGTACAACTGAACAGGTTAAGGTTATTTTGATAAAATAATGGATCTCCTTGGTTTTAGAAGATAACAGAGTGAACTGAGATTTGACAGAGCAAACTGAAATGGAATAAATTCAGAATTGCAACCATCTTAGAAGATCAGAATCAGCAAAATTTACTATAAAATCTATCAATCAAATTTAACAGAGAAACCAGCTGCAAACTTAAGTCATAAGCATATATATATATATATATCCAGCTTCCAGAAATGGTATATCACACCATTCATTTGTTCAACGGGACACTTCCACAAGGCGAAAATGAATCCAAATAGCAACCAAATATCCTTAATTTGAGATTTGAATCAAAAGAACTTCATGAAGTTACCTTACTCTTTTGAACTCTTACACGAACCTTAAGGCCAATGTCTTCATCTCCCTTGGCCTAGAGCAACCATAAGTTCATTGAACATGTTTAAATATAAATGCAAACAATATATATAGATGTATAGACCAGTTGAACAGATATTTGTGCTTACCGACTTTATCTTCCCAATATGTCTTATCTCAAGTCGCACTGATGCGAAGAACTTCAAAGCAATCCCTCCACTGGTTACCTCAGGATTACCATAATATACACCAATCTGGTTCAACCCAGAAAAGGAACTTTACAAGCTTCACATTGAAATAAAACATTGTTTGCACATGGAATAGAAAGTAATAAGTCTTCAGAAAGTGAAACATATATGGTAGAATAAGGGATTAAACTTCTTTATAGTTTTAAAATGGACAATAATAACTGAGGGAGAATACCTTATGTCTTATTTGATTTAGGAAAATAAGAGTACAACCGGCCTTGGAAGCATTTCCTGACATTTTACGTAATGCTTGACTCATAAGTCGGGCTTGCAAACCCATCTGCTGCATTCCAATTTCCCCCTGTAAGAACCATAAAGTCAGCATTGTAACAAATTATGAGGTCCTAAAATCAGAAAAACGCAAGAACACATCTTACTTCAATTTCAGCTCGCGGTGTTAGAGCTGAGACTGAATCAATGCAGATGAGATCCACAGCACCAGATCTACACATGCGATCTGCGACTGCGGCATCAGAACATTCAATTAGTGAAGAGTAACCGGCTGCTAGCCTCTAGCTTGAACCAAACAATACATTCCAAACTTGTGTTATTTTTTACTTTCACGATCTTAGAAAAGCAAAGAAATTACTCTCAAGTGCCATTTCTCCATTGTCAGGTTGGCAGACAATCAAGTTTTCTACGTCTACCCCCAGTGCTTTAGAGTAAGCTGGATCAAAAGCATGCTCAGCATCAACAAGCATTGCATTTCCTCCTAGCTTCTGCATAGTTATGTAGAAGAACTTGCATGTAGGTAGTGGAACATTTACAAGCAAATACAAAGTATCATTTAACAGAAATGCATTCACAGCCACCTTAAGACTGAAGGAACCAACAGAGGCCTTATTACTCTTGCAGTACTTCAAACACCATTGTTACTTAGCAACTAGGTTATACCACATTCTCTCTCAATTATACATTCCATCCCTTTCTCAGAATATAATATTAGTATTATTTTCAAGCTACAAACAGTCCAGTTATCATAAGCATATATTGTAGAAACAGGCATACTAACCTGTACTTCTGCAATTGCATGTAATGCAAGAGTTGTTTTTCCACTGCTTTCTGGACCGTATACCTAAAGTCAAAATATGCCGCAAAATAATATCATTAAAGGCAAAGAAATCATTCAGAATGATACTAAGATAAATCAAAGGACAAGAGTTCCTTAATGGTGATTTAGTGCTAAATAAGTCTACAACAGAAAATGTTTAAGCAGAAGCCCCCATGGCTTCTCTTGAAGCATCAATTTTCTTGACAAGTATCTGAATAATACAATTTCCTCCCAAAAAGAATTAAATTTTATCCATTCGCTACTCATTTCTTTAGATATGCCACATGCATGGAAAATCATCATAATGAAGTGCAAAAAGAGCAAAAAATGTAGATATATCACCTCTACAATCCTTCCTTTGGGTAATCCACCACCCAAAGCAAAGTCCAGCGTCAAGCAGCCACTTGGAAAAGTTTCACTGGAAAAAGAAAAATGTGAAAACAGATTTTAAGAACAGAAACATAAGAAACAAATGCAGTTTATCTTTTATCTACTGTCTTCAATCTTCTTGATGGAGCACCAGACATCCAAAGAAGATATCTAATATTGTATTTCATTTCCTCTTCATTCCTATCAAAGACTTTTTGCTTGTTATTGATTTTATCATTTATAAGAAAGAAGGGTTCTTACACGAGGGCGCCACCTGCACTTCCTAATCTTGTAACACTTCCTTTCCCAAATGAGTTGTTTATATCATTCATTGCTGCTTCCAATGCTTTTTGCTGGAAAATTTAAAAACAACAATAAAGATCATCACATGTGAATAACAAGAAGGTCAGTGCATATTAACCAGTGGCACACGAACTAAACTAAAGTTTCATGTTTAAAAAGAGCAACACACAACATTACAGGAAAAAAAAGAAAGGACTTTAACCCAACTAAGAAGCATATGAAGATATTATTCACATAATATCCATCCAGAAGCACAGAAAACACAGAGATAAGTCTTTGGAGCTAAAAAACCAAAGTCATTTGAATCTTCAACACAGAAATAGTTAGATTACATAAACCAAACCGAAGTACATATGTAAAAAAACATTGAAACGGACCCGGTCAATGAAACGAGGGTCAGAATCAGCAGAGAGAGCTCCATTCACAAATTCTGAGCGAACCCTTATCGGTTTAACTGCAAAATGCTGTTTTGCCAAATGGGAAGATGAAGACCACTGGAAAACTTGAAGTAAAGACTTGTTCTGAGGCAAAATATTAGGTGACTGAAAGTATACGTTAGACCAAGAAAATTGGGGCTTTAAAGGGCAAGAAATAAGGTCCATTTTCAACAATTTTTTACACAAATTCTCTGCTTTCGACCAGAGGTGCACTTATGTAAGATTCAGAAGCAGAGAGCAAAGTGTTCAAGAACAAGAAACTACTGAAGCAGACATTTTTAGAGCCATACTTCTTAATATTGCAGATATTTTCTCATTTGTTGAAATGAAGGTGGGGCACAGTATACTAATAAAGCTGCCAAAGCGACGTCGTACTCTGGAGATACCACTGCCTACCGGCTACCGGCACCTTCCTATGGAAAATTGATGAGAAGAATTGAGAATTTCATTTTAGTCCTCCTCCACTTTTCTATTTATTCCACTTTTCCACCCTAGAAATTTTCAACTTTGTCTGCAACTCAATTCACATTATTTAAAATTGTAAGCATTTTTTGGTTTATGTTTCTTTAGGGGTGTCAAATCAATACAAAATAAATACTGAGGTCAAAATGATATTACATTAAAATACAAGCACTATTTGTTAAACGGCTAAGAAGAAGTATAAAACTGGAAAATAGAACGTCATCTAAAGAAGCAGACTGCCGGAAAGAAATCTCTCAGCCAATGTCTGACGGAAACCCAACGGAGAGACACTATGACGACTCCCTTAGCGGCGGCGACAATGAGAAGAAGGAAAGTAAGAACGAAGACGAAGCATATAACCAGAATACTTCTCAGAACATGGCCCATGGAACTCCCCAAGAGCCCCCTGATGATCAGGGGAACTCAGAATCAGCGAGTGTTATAGTTATTGGCGGTGATGATGATAGTTGCAGTAACGCCTCGTCGAGCTCAGCATCTTCAATGGCGAAAGGTCTATCTACTTTCATATCTTCAGTTATGGAGGATTACGACTCCAGAGCTGAAGCCACTATTAGTAGCCAAAATCAGCTTACCTTTGCCCTTGATCGTCTTACTGGAGGTGATTCTTTTACCCATTGATGTCTCTAATTTTAAAGTGCATTACTTTTATTTTATCTTTAGAGTATAATAATTTCTGAATTTAGCTGATTTTATTGAGGGCGGGCATTTACAGAACTTGATCAATTGCTAGACGATGCACCTTTACCCTTCATTATGCAGCACGCTGCTAGAATTTCTGGGGTCAGAAAAAGGGTGAAATCGTTGAATTTGGTTTTGAAGTCCATCCAAAGGCGTATTGATAACATAGATGGAATTCTATCTACTGGTTCAGTCAAAGGTATATTTTCATCATGTTTGGACACTGGTTTCTTTTATAGAATTTGAGTGAGTACATTCATTTTTAGGTGTAAAGAAATGAACTTTAGGATGCCTCAGAGCCTAAAGTTGAATTGTTAGTATCTTAGGCAGTCTTGCTCAAGCTGCTTGCTTGGGGGATTTTTCATCAGTTCAAATGGCTCCCAGGTTGTGTGGTTGAGGAGAAGAGAAAAAGTTGAAATTGAAGAATTTATTTAAGAAACTTTTAGTCACTCAATTGCCTATTTTTCCTGGGAATGTTTGATAATTAGTTAATAGTTCTCCACATATGCAACAAAGGTTATTTCTAGGTGTATCAACTTTATTTTAGACTTGCTAGATTTTTCATTTCCAATGAACTGTATTGCATGATATGGATGACCAAAGTGTCCAAAAAGAAAAAGTAGGATGTAAGAGTAACAGTATGTTTCATTCTTTGTATTTGCTTTTGTCTGCAGGAAACCCTGGACCAAAAAGCTGACACAGTTTTTTTTGAAGGACAGGAGAGTGCTTAGTCAAGAATAATTGATGGTAAAAGAGCCTGTTTTCCTTTTCTGGAACTTTTGAAGTTTGGACTTTAGTGTAGATCTTCTCTGTTGAAATCTGATTGGCTTCTAGAGTGAAACGAGTTTGATATATATGTTAGTAGCACAAAAATGTCCACATTTTGTCTATGGAAAATTATCCTTTGTTGAGAAATCCCTCAGTCTCTGATTTCTTTTGGATAACGGCACCAGTTCATTCAGATCCTTGTAGTCATGGTATATTTAGATATGTTTTCATTGTGAGGTTTCTGGTGAACCTGTTTGCTAATAGTTGGCGGATGTTGTCAAGGCTTCGAGTATGATTTTATAATAAGATAGGTGTGCCAGATGGGATGACATACAAACTGCCATGTTCTTCTGCATTGATTTGCTGTTTGCTCCTGACTTCCTGTATGTACTATTTACCAACTTCTTTGTGAGTTGAAGCGAACTTTTCCAGGCTAATAATGTTGTATATTTCCATGAAATTGTTATTATTCTTGGAAGTTTGAGTCAGTATGATGGTTGAGTAGATAGAAAAATGTCATGTATACATACAATGCCCAACAAAATATTAATTCTCTATTGATTCAGGTATTTTGAAATCATCATGTGTATATTTCTAGGGTGGAATGATATGTTGAATAAACTTGAATCCTATTTGTTAATCTCAGTTGTAGATCTCCTTGTCTTAAATATTGACTTTTTGTAGAGATTTGGATAGTGGAACTCCAACCGGAATGGAACCTTACGGCTGATGAATAGTGGGTAGTATAACTTTTTGGGGCTTGATGACTATGGCTTGCAAGATATTGAGCTCTTTGGTTCTTTTGTGAGACCTGACTGATGACAATCCTGCTCACCCTCAAGTTATGGGTTATGGCCAAGGATTCAAGAGAGTGCAAGAAATTGGGGTAAGCCAGCCAGCTTCATTGTTTGGTATGCAATTCTTACGTAGCTTAGGAAAGCATTTCTTTTCTTGGTAAGGAGCGAAACTTTTTTCAACAATTAGTATATGATGTTACTGTAATTGATGTCGTCTCTGGTTGTATTTTGTACCCAGAAATTCAATGCTGTTATTTTATATGGTTTGGCAGTTGAGTTTTTTCTTTTAGCATCTGTCTACCTAGCAAAATGTTATCAATACTATTGGTCTCATCAGGGTACCAATTGGGCTCAGAAGATAAATCAATCAGCTTCATTTCTATCTGACAAAATAGAGCCCAGTGGAACTATCCAATGGATAAGTGGGAGATATAAACAAATTAAGTCCTTTTACTGAACCCAAGGAAAATGCAAAAGCACTCCTTTATTATTAGGCCTGGCCTCTGGTTCTTGACTGCTGATAACTATTGGCTCAAGGGCCAAAACAATAATTGGGAGGAGCAGAGACTAGCTTTCAGGATCATTTTTCTTGCATCCTTATTCTTCTTGAAGATGCTGTTAGGCATGTCATAATCATAATCAACTGCATGTATCATATCTATATTGGGAGGATTATTAGTCCAATACTTTTCAGAGTTTATGCATATCTTGAGTATCAAATTAATTTCAAGATAGTTGAAGAGTTTAAAGGCCTTAAGAGATTCAATCAGATATTGAATATTTTTGTTCATTTTGATGGCTTGAAAAGGTTGTGTGAAATTTACTTGCGGCTAAATAAAGGATCAAATTGCAAAAGTAGGAAGGTTGAACTAGTTTATACAACATAGTGATGTATGTATCTCACCACAAGGAAAGTATTGTTTGCATCTCATTATTGGAGGGAGTTTGGTTGTAAGTTCCTTTCACAAATCCCTTACATATAGGACTATACAATGGGAAACTGAGATTCTTCTTAGACTTTTTGGCTCCCATCCATAAGCCTAACCTAATTCTCATCACTTTTCTATTTGTCATCTGTATATGTCTTGAATTTCTTAGTTGAATATTAACAAAAACAAATATTAAGGTCCCTTTCATTTGGTTCAGCTTATAACAATCATTTTTCTATTCTATGTCAAGAAAAGTGACCACTCGTGTGGAATTCATTAAACAATTTAAAACATAGATATAAGGCCTGGTTTGGGGTGACACGGGGACAAAATTTGTATAGATATTTAACATTTTCTTGTTAGTTTAATCAGGAACCTATTTGATGAGAAACAAAAAATAAATAAAGAAGCAAATCTCAGGGGTGAGCTCATGAGGATTTTTGTGTTTTATTTTATTCTTTCTCTGAATTTTATGCTTACATTGTTAGTTTAACAAAAAATGAAAGAGATAGTCATATTTTTGAGAAACATGACCCCATCTAATGTTTTTATATAATTCTCTCTTGTTGTTTTGTGTTTGGCACTGTTTGTCATCTTCAAATTCTATTAGATGAAAGAAACAGAAGTTAAACAAATAATGAAATAAGGGGTTTGTGTTTCTACGTCACTTGTTCAATGCCTTCATTTGAATTTTTGGCATTTTCCTTCTGGGAATCAATGCATCTATATCTATAGCCACCAATTTTCTCCTAATTGAATCTATTACTGTTTGACCTTCATATATGCTTAAAGAATTTACACTCTGCCCTTTCCCAATCTAATTGTTTATTATTATTGATGGTTCAGTGTTGGAATTTTCCTTCCCATGCAAGTAAGTACTCCTGCAATGGCCTTTGCTGTTTCTTTCTGTGATAGTTGGATATGGTGTTTATCCTCACAAATTAACCTTCCCAAAATATGAGTATTCATATATATACTAGAATGTATTTACAAAATACAGGGTTGTTTAGAAAAACAAGGGAAAAACATTCACCTACCTAGCTAGTATATTGTACTTAAAAAGCTCCAATCTTTTTTCCCTATTCTAGTGTTTTTCTTTGTTGGTGGAATTCCCAGCTTCTTGAAGCTTTATAGGAAAACACAAAAAAAAAAAAAAAAATCAATATTGGTTCCACATGGTAGAGAGAGCAACTTCGGATAGGAAACTCTCAGAACTTGCTTCTCCAAAGCTTGAGGAAGCTTTGATGCTTTCAGGATTGTTGTTGTTGTTGATGTTATTATCGTTTTCCAACTTGGTTAGCTGATTCAACACGGCCTTGATGGCCTTTTTATCACAAGTGGAAGAAGAATGGAAGTAGCTTCCAAAATCTGGGAAGCTTCCAAAAGTTGGCAAATTTCTGGTGAAGTTGGGATCCATATGGGTGAGGTATGAGAATGGTTGGCAGCTGCTGGTTTGGTCTGCTGGCGTCGAAATGGAGAAGCAGGGCACTTGCTCATACTCATTATTATTATTATTATAGTTCGTTTCTGTCTGTTGAGTTTGGCCAAAACTTATGTAAGGATCCATTAATGCCGGCAGCAGGTATGATGAAGAGGGGCTGTTGTCTCCTCCTCCTCCTCCGCCGCCACCACCACCACCACCACCACCACACCACCCACCTTCCATTTCTTGTTTTGCAATATTTTCTCTGTTCTTGTAGAATACCCGGCATAACACCCAATCCTCCTGTTCATCATGCATGCAATTAACTAAAAGTTAATTATTATGACATTATAAGTTAGATATATATATAGTATATATGTACAAAAGAATTATTAACTGGTGGCCACAGAAAAGAAGGGAAAACAACAGCAAGAGCAGAAAACAAAAGAGCTAATTTCAGCACTCTTGATCTATCACTGTCTTTGGCTTTCTGTCTTTTCTTATCACCAAGATAGCTTCAAACTTATCTTCTTCTTTATGCCAAAAAAAAAAAAAAGATCTCCTTTTTTTTTTTCCTTTAAAATATATGTGCATTATTTCAAGATTCTCCTACATTTTTGTATATTTTTGCACGATTTTTTTTTACATCTAATTAATTCAAAAAAAAGAAAAAAAATCTTGGTCAGATTGATTGAGAATATTAGAATTGGTTAAAACCTCAATATCATCAGAATCCTACAGAAAACATAATTAACTCCAAAAATACTAAAAAAAACTTGACCAGAAAATACGACAATCAATTCTTGAAACTATTAGTACAATTAGTAATTCTTTGGTGTGAAAGCTGCCGGCAACCTAATTATTATTAAGTCAGTCGTTTATTTATTTATTTATTTTTGACAGCTTGCATATACATATATATACATATATATATATATATATATATAATGGTAAACTGTTGACCTCAAAGATTAGATTATTTTTTAATAAAAATTAATTAAAAAGGAAAATAATTAACCTTAGGAGGAGGATGAGGAGGAGAGGAGAGTTTTGGAGGAGAAGGGCCTTCAAGACGAAACTCATGCATAACCCAATCTGTTTTTCTTCCCTTTGGAGCTCTTCCTTGGTAGAAAACTAGGGTTTTCCTCATCCCGACAAGGGTACCTTTCCTGAGGGCAGGTCTGTCTTTTCCGGTGGCCTTCCAATAACCCGATACGGTGGCTCTGTTTGTCCTAAGTCCCGTTGCATATTTCCTGTCTCTCTGTGTGTAGAAATACCATTCTTTCCCTCCCACACAAGCTGTTTCTGTACATATTATATATACATACATACATATATAATCAATTAATTAATTAGTTTGCACAAAAAAAAAAAAATACCAGAATAAAACCCAATTTAATATATATTGATGGATAGATAGAGGACTTTTAACATGAAATTAAGCTGACTTTTACTTCCAATTATTATTATTATTATGTATTTAAATTAATTTTGAAGTGTCAAATCCACACACTCCGTGGCCGGCCTTCCGGGGGGCCATAGGTATATGATAAGAACTCACAGGTCAATTTGCAAGAAAGGTGAGAAAGTTTGCTTTGAAAAAAGAATAATGACTTTATATATATATGTATGTATGTATGTATATTCTGGAAGAAAGAAGAAAGAAAGAAAGAAAGAGAAAATTTTGGAAATGGAAGCCATGAGGATGATGATGATGATGGAGACAAGGCCTTAAATTCAATGGAGAGATTTCTATCCAACCTGATGAATTGGAAGAACATATATACACGCGTGTATTTGATTTTTTTTTTTTTTTTGAAATTTTTGTATATTTGTATTATATGTAAGTCATTGTCAGCATCTTCTGGATAGGGTTATAATAATGAGCCAAAAAGAAGTGTCAATTTTTTCAAAAAAGGAAAAAAAAATGACGGGGAAATTCTAAGAAGTGGTTGAGAAACCTCCATGGCTGAACATTTTCTTGCATGAGGCTAAAATTATATCTTCAGAAGAGATAGTTCAGTACGTGTATATATATATATATCTATATATACTGTTATTTTTATATGTGTCCAAATTACATGCAACACATATTGTTCATATTCCTTGACAAGATCAGCATAACATTAATTTATAAGTTGAAAAATGCAAATTCTCTTTTCTAAGTTCTTGATCTTGAAACATGATATATACATACATATAAACATATAAAATATCTCCATCCAAAAAAAAAAAAAAAAATATCTCCCCTCCTCTCTCTCTCTCTCTCTCTCTCTCTCTCTCTCACACACACACACACACAGACAAACACAATGACACGGCAAAGTACTGTTGTGCACATACATATAATTCCTACTATATTCATATTGTAAAAGAATCGTGTTAGAGAGAGATATAGTAGTGAAGATGAAGGGAGAGAAATGGAGGGATGGTACGTACCAGGAATGTCCCAAGGCTCGCATTTGTTAAGGTCTACTTCCATGAGAAGAGGGAGAGGAAGTTCAGAGCAAGATACCTTCTTCATCAAGTAATCACAAATCAGCTCTTCATCTCTTGGATGGAATCTAAACCCTGGTGGCAATTTTGCCTCCACCATGCTCAGATTGCTCATTTCTTTTCTTTCTTTTTTTTTTTTTTTTTTTTTTTTAGAGAGAGAAATAGAAAGAGAGAGAGAGAGAGAGAGAAAGCTATCTAGCTAGCTAGCTAGTGAAGATATATCCTCTAAAACAATTCCAAATGGCAGCTTATCTATGGATATTTATACACAGAAAAAAAAAAAAAAAAAATCTTGTAAGAAAGAAAGAAAAATGAAAGTCAGTGGGGTTATTAATTTACCTAATAATTGATGATGAATAAATAGGATAATTTGTTAAATGTAATAATATATACTACTAAATATTCTTGATTTATAATAAGAGGAAAAAAAAAAAAAAAAAAAATCAAGTGGTGGAGAGTCAAAGCACTATTCCGTGTAAGACTGGTATGAACTTCGAAAAGGATTCTAAACTTCCTACGTGTAAGATGACGTGGCTGGACATAAGGTTGCCAACCTTCTGACATGGTCGTGGAGAGAGACTAATTAGGGAAGCTCCATTTCAACACACATAAAAATTAAATTGTCCATTAATATTCTAACTCCATTATTTATATATATACATATAAACTTGATTGAGATAGTAAAATTCAAATAATATATATTTGATGTGGTTATGATTAATTAATTGATACTAGGTTAAAAAATAATTTGGATAATATAAATAGAAGTTTTAATTATAAACAATTAAAAAAAATAAAATAAAATGGTGGCATAATTTTTATGATTATGAACAATATAAAACAATTAGGTTAAAGAATTCATAATTTAAGGCGCATGTGAGTTGGTAAAGAATTCTGTTATTTTTAGTGAGGTTAAAAGTTTAAATTTTGATTCATTTACACCCTTTAAAAATTTTAAAGTCAAAACTTCCAACTCGAACAAACTTAAAGATGCCCTCACATAATTAAGATTGATCTAGGACATCTCGTGTAAAAAAAAAAAAAATATATATATATATATATATATAGGGGTATATTTCATTGTTTCTTAGCTTTCTGGTCTCTTTGGCAAACAGAAATCGGATAGGTTTGGCGAAGAAACCTTATTGGAGGTTCTGTCCCGTGTCCACCACCACTTTCACAATGCCCCATTTCTGTACTTAACTGTGCCATGACGTCCTCCCTCCTCTCTTGGAGAATTATGACCTTTTCCGATAATTTAGATTTATTTCATGTTTTAACTAATTCAAATTTAATTTAATTATATATATATATATATATTCAAAAGAGTATCTTACTTTTTGGCTCAAGTGATAGATATTTTATGTGTAAGTTGTGATCCAAAAAAAAAAAAAAAAAAAAAGTTTACATTTAATTTACTACCATATATCTATATGTATGTAATGATTTATTTACTAGATTCAGAGAAGACAGCAGCCTTATTCATTTTGCTATTGTGGATCAAGAATATGTTTTTTTACTTTTTCCTTTCACAGTACAACAGTGCAGGAATACAGGGAAGTCAGGTTCTGATATGTTCATACCTATATATATATATACACATTTAATTGTCATCACCATTCAGATTTTCATGTTATGTCGGGACGATTGTTCAGTTAATAAAACTTTTAAAATTTCTTTTAACCATTGTTGTACGATAGGTTAAAGTTTATCAACAAATATATATATATATATATATATATATTGAAGAAAACCAAGAAAAAGGTCATGTGCATGCCCACCTTGCCCAAACCACGGTTATGGTTATGGTTATGGATTGGAGGAAACTGATGGAAGCAATATAATACATATATATATATATATATATATATATATATATATATATATATGATATATGATATGATATGATATGATGTTGTTAATTAGGCATCTGGAGCAAGCAAAGTCGTCAGCTTTTTAGAATTCTCCTAACCCAGATTAACACCGTTCTTGCTTTTTCTTGAAAACCACTCAAATTCCTTCCCACTGTACGTGGATGATGGTGATAAATCATGGACATCATATATATTAAACTGCAACAATTAAGGATTTTCTCTCTCTTTTTTCCCCTAAAACTCATTATCCGTATATTTTTTTCTAAAAATACGATATGTCTTAAATAGATCCCAAAAAACGTCTTTTAAATTAAGGAAATAGTTGAAAGCAGAGCTACGGATGTCACTGGGGGAAAAGGTTTGATTAATTTGATAAGATTTAAGCCACTATCAGAGACAGCTGATGCTGAAAACGAAACGTCTATTGTAACTTTCAAGAAGTTTGTTTTAATCTTCATAAGATAGAGAATTAATGGAGTTTATTTCTGCCCATCTCTCTGGGATTTTTTTTTTTTTTTTTTTAAAGAAAAGAATTCAAAATATTAATACTGCCAACAAAGGGGCATGTGTCGTTTTCTTTTTTTCTGTATTTTCTTCCAAATACTTTGAATGGAAAATTTCAAGATTTCTTTTTTTTTTCTTTACTTTTGGGGATTAATGGTGGGTTTTCTACAGGTTTCACTCTTTTTAGAGATGGCTACGTTTCAGGTCATTTTAATTTCAACAGTTATCATCAAAGCTTCATCTTTAAAATCATGATCACTTACTTCACTTCGAATACCCCAGTTTCAACGTTCTATACAACACGACAAATATAGATTCAACCATGGACAGGTATACCACCCTCTTCTTCTGCCATCTGTCTCTCTGTCTGTTTGTTCATATCTCTCTGGACAGTAATTATCCAAACCCACAACCTTGTCCTGTACTCTCCACTCCAAAAATAAAAGAAAACAAAATTCACTGGTAAAAGAAAGCAAAAAATAGAAAAGAAATCCATGAAAGCTCCATGTATGTTATGTTCTATGGGATAAAGAAGCAGCTTTTGACCACAGTGAAGAATTTGTACACGGGAATCTACTTCCGAAAATCTTGAACCGCCAAAAAAAATAAAAATGCTTTCTTTATCAAAACTAACTAGCCAGGGGAATGAATGATACGTACGTACTTAAGATGAGATTACAAGCTAGGAGAAATCATACGTTTCTATAACTCATCATAATCTTTACAATGTCAAAGGTCAGAAATTTATCCATGGAAACTAAATATATCTCTTTTGTACCAAGTAAAATATATATAAATTTATAAGAGAGAGAGAGAGAGAGAGAGAACCTTATAAACAATCGTTGTTTCTGAGGAGGCTGAGAAGGCCGGAATCTCTGTCTCCTCAACTCCACTCTAATAACATAATACAAGTTGAGAACCAACAATTTGCTTATTTTAATGTTAGCCAACGCCAATTCTACGCGGAAATTAAGGATATACCCCCATACTGGAGGATCCCGGAATCCAGACCAACACATTACCACATAAACTTATCCTTTTTCTTATTCTCAACTTGTAAGAAAGGAAAGGGGCTCAAGGAGCTTAATGTTATTGGTTCCCAGGTATGCCGGTCAGAGATAATGCTTAAATAATAATAGTAGCACAGAAAATTGATGGAAATATAAGTAAAAACCCTATTCTAAGCTGCAAATTGAATTACTTTAAGGGTTCAAAACAACATAAGCATTTTTAGAATCAGTCTTCATAGTACTGAATCAGAGAACTTTTACTACACTTTCCCATGTTGACAACAGCAAAATCAGAGCATTTTTTAAAAGGAGACTTCCGTGTGAACATCAAAGAATGTTAATCTAAGAATCATTCAAATCCTTGAAGGAAAAGAAAGAATTGACTTGGAAATTTACAACTATGGCATTAAAAACATGCTCTCAGTATAGTATAGAATTGTTGTATAAAATAAAATAACGATGATAATTGGCAATAGTGATTAAAAAATAAAAGAGTAGTCATCTACATGGAATCAATCAACTAATTGAAACATAAACAAAAAGGAGAACAAACTGAACAAAAAGTATATTTCCCACTCCTACAATTAGATCAGTAAGTTATATGAAACACCATACAACCTCTTGAGATAAAAGAGATTGTCAAACTTTCTTAGCAATTAAAGCCATATTCCTGGGAGATAATATAGGGTCAAAAATAGGTACCATAACAGCTTCCAGAATATCATTTTGTTCCTGAAGGAATAACAACCTATCAAGCAGAAGAAGAGTTTCCAGAACTGGTCCAAGAGCAGCTCGAATTGACCAATAAGGCCCTATCAGTCCCTGGTTGGAGTTGGCAATACCCCTTAGTAAACACTTGCAAACAATATGTACTAGGGAACGCAATATAAGAAGATTTTTAACCAACTTACAATAAATGAATTAGTTTCTTCCCACACTTGATTCAAATGAATGCTCTGCAAATGAGGAAGACCAAGGCGGCCTAGGCCAGACTCACAAAATTTGACAAATAGTGAGTATTTGTCATAGCTTCCATAAGAATATTTAGTGGCATCAACTTTGCATAGTGAACCTGCAATGGTAAATTAGAAGATTTCAGTTACAGGTATATGCCCAAAACCAAAAGTATACTCACACAGACAAGAAACAATGAACATATTTAATCATGCTTTACAAATATCTATCAGGTAACATTTTCACTAACCAGCACTATCAAGATGTTTAATGATCTATTTAGTTTTTGCTGCTCTTATGTCACTGGCAAAAGATGATTATATACTGAAACAGCAGTAGATAGCTTCCCTGTCCCTTGGATTTCTAAAGTATATGTGGCAAATAATTCAGTAAACAGGGTTTTTACCTATTTTCTCAACATTTTGGGTCTCAGCACATCCCAGCGGAAACCAATTTCCTTCATCCTCTGAAACGTTCTGAGATAAGGTTGCAGAAAAGCCTCCAGGGTTTTCATTATTCAGATTAGACTCTAGTATCCTACGGTGCTGTTGACGTCTCAAAGCTTTCCCCTGACGACCCACCGTGGGGCTTTTAGTCAATGTGTCTGGGTAATATTGATAAAGAACCTTATACAAAAAAAAGACAGAACATTAGTAAGCCAAGTTGCTGATGATGACAAGATAGGCAGTATGAAGAGTATAAATACAAATATAATGATATATTAACTATAGAATAATGAAACTAGTGTTAACACTCACCATTTGGAAGGCAGCACGGAGTGCATGCAACTCAAAATTATGAAGGCCAGCAACTTTTCCCATACCTCTCCATCTCTCTGCACTCTAAAAGGGAAATCAGAACCAAAAAGCATCAGTCATAAGATAATTCAATAACAACCACACTGCAAAAGCCCATGACATGAGCAGTATGACCAACTAGCCTATGCGGACAACTAGAGAACTTTCACATTATATTTTACTGCCGAGAAGTTATGTACATTCAAAACTAATGTTTATTTACATACCTGACAAGCAAGATCACGTGCACTTTTCCCTAGTGGAAACCCAACAGATTTAACACCTTCACTCATTGGAAAACCACAGGGACAAGAAGCTTCTTCAGTAGCTTTTTCAGACAGTAAGTTATAGCAACATCCAATGCTAACGACTGCTTTAATTTTATCACTCTCCAAGAATGACCTTATGAAGAAAAGGCATAAGTTCAGAATAACAAGATAGCCTGAGCCTTGAGTAATATAACTACAAGGTTCCCTTTCCAGATTATTTTTAATACTAAACATAGATCAAGGATAATTCCATTTCATAAATACTCCTCTGGTGTAAGATAATTCATCATGAAGAAGCATCAAAGTTCATCCATTGAAGTGAACAAAATAAGTTTCGACTTGTCAATTTCCTAGGGTCAGAGCATTATTCTCTTTTCATGTTATCTTAACAGTACAAATTCCACAGTAAGAAAGAACATCCCACATAATCTTAGAGTAAGCATTAAACATATTCGTAAACTATTCTACTATATCGAGAATTAGTCACTACAGTCTTGTACATGGCATTAATAATATCTTTGGTTAGATAAGGGTCCCAACTGAAGAAACTTTAATATTACATGCTTAACCCCATATCCATATAGTTAGCATGCTTTTGTTGTTATGTGGATGCCCCTGCAGGAATTCCTTGAAGACTTAACAACAGTGAGCTCGACCCAACTACTTGCATGGCAAGCAGAGAACGGCACATAACAGGTATTTGCTCTAAGGAAATATACTTTGATTCAAATAGATGAAGTATGGTCTTCATGTTCTTTTATTCTATACCATTTATCTTAAGAAGAGATCACCACTTTCTTCAACAATGGTACCAAGAAGAAGGTTGAAGAGGGTGCTCACCTCAGCATTGCCACTGAAAGATCTCCGCAAGCATGAAGTCCAGCAAGAACCAATGAACAGTTGTATCTCACATAAGAGGAAGAACGTGCGAAACTCCCTTCAGATGTTTCTTTGGATTCATCAATGGAATTCTTCTGTTTTAGACTTTTATCATCTTCTATTAGGGAGTCACTGATGGCTTTCAATGTATCAGCAGATAGTACCTGACATGTGACAGTTTTGGGCACCCTCAGCTCCATTTTTCCAAATCTGACAAAATAAGCACACAATGATACATGCATCAATAAAAAATAATAAGTAATAGCACTCTATAAGCTAAGTTGGGAAATGCATACCTAGATTCGCGTAACTTAGCTGCATAATGTTTTCTTATACGTTCAGCCCGTGCATCAGTGACTTTCCCATGATGTGAAGAGGCATCAATGGCAAACACAGAAAGCTCATGTTCAAAGGAAAGTACTTGCGCCAGATAGCCCTAAAAGAATGAGCAATCAGATAAGACAGGTGGAATTAAAAGTGAGAATCTTTTTTCGTTAAAAGTATTGTAGCCTCACAAAAAGAAAAGATACTATAAATTCCATTTATCAAATTTGAGCAAAAATTCTTGCTTAACCCCCCATCATACCTAAATTTTTTGCTAAACTCTTCATTTCATCATAAAGTGGCCCATTACATATGAAAATTTACAATAAAACGTGTAAGATAGTTCTAAAGAATGAAAGAGAATTACTTAAGCTTACTGAGGAAGACGAAGAAAATAAAAAAGGAAAATCGCAGCAACATACAAACTAAAGAGGTTAGCACCTGACCAGCGCCAACATCAAGTATTGTGCTGGATTGAACTTGTTTTGCAACTGAACTGACTAAGGAAGCAAGGACTTCTATCTGCTCAAGCAAATTATAGTATCAAGTAGTTAGCTTTCCCACACCACAGTTCAGAGAGGCAGTTGATACTACCACAAAGAACACATTTGAAATTTATATAAAATGACCGTATACAGTGTCTAATAAAGTGAGAACTTTTCAATTCAGCACTTCACAATACGCGCAATTAAAGAACAGAAAAGAAACAGGACATGCATATAATGACAAGTAAATAATTAGGAGAAAAACACTGAAACAGCATTCCCTACTTCATGTTTTTTCTTACGATTCATGCCTTGTGTCAGAACATTATTCAGAGATTGCATGTGCAGACCCGGAAATATCTGCAGGGAAAGACATTGTTGAGCTCATTATGTTAATATTACCAATTTCAAGATAGGGTAGCAAAATAATCAAATTATTACACAGAATTTGCGATGAATCAGTAAGTACCTCCTCTAAATTTGCCTGCTCACGAGGAAGAGAAAGAGCCTTCAAAGTGTGGACAAATTCTTTAAGCGAAGCAGGCCAGTGATCCTGGCACCATTGCATACAGAATAGAAGTTATCAATCATCCAAGCAACACATATCATTGAATTAATCTCACTTTAAAATCATTCATAACTTTTCCTAACAACAATCAGCTAGGAAATTGGAAGTTCTCTAGAAAATTACGCATTTTACCAGTGAGGAATATATATATATATATATACCTGAACAACACCAGAGGGGATTTGGAGGAGATTTTCAACAGGCTCATCCCGAAGGCAATCCATCCAATCTTTATCCACGGCTTCCCAAAGTTTATCCTTAAAGAAATTGACGACATGAGCGTCCAAGAAGAATCTATAGGGCATTAGGAAATCGATAATAGCTTGAATCCATTGTAGGGTTTCACTCGCTGTATTGCAAGAATAATTCAGCCGGCTGCTGCTGCTGCTGCTGCACATGTTCGTCGTCCCCGCCGGCGGGCTCGTTTTCGCCTCCCCGGCTCCCTCTGCAACTGTACACGGTTCGTGATGTCACAAAGAACACAAAGAAAGTGTAAAAACGTTGCGTTTTGTTTTTTTTTTTTTTTTTTTTTTTTTTTTTTGTAAACAAAAGGCTAGATCAGGTCCAAGGACCTGTAGTGGCTACCCCAATTAAGGGAACCTAACCGTCAGAGAATGTTTCATTCGTTCTTTAAGAGTTACAACTCGCTAAGACAAAGCTCAACTAGGTCACACAAGCCCCACCAAAGCATACGGGGGAGAAGGCCCAGATCCTCATGACCAAAAATTATAGGTCGGTCACCGTCATTCTATAATACTCTCAAATAATTAGCAGGAGCTCTCCCCCCCCACAAGATGAAGATCTAACCACCGGGTATTCAGCGAAACCCCGGGGGGACTTAACCACCTGACCACCATGTTGGTGGTACGTTGCGTTTTGCTTCTAATTGGAAAGAAAAAGGCGTATTTTTCCTATTTGAATTACCAATAATACCCTTATTAGTTATTACCATTATTTTCATTAAAATTATTTATCTAGAAAACCTTTTTTTTTAATTGTAGTCAAAAATTGTAAATAGTTGTGAAGAATTGTCTGGACATGAATAAGAATAGTTAGAAAATTTGTCCTAAAAGAGGAAATTTCGATCAATCATTGGTACTAAAGTTGGGGTTGGCAATTTGGAATTTTGAGTATTACTCATTATTATTTTTAAATGTCAATTTATGTTGAATAAATGAATTTTACTTGTAAATATAATATTTATTAAAAATAATTTTTTTATAATTTTTTTATCTTTTTTAAAAAAAAAATAATTTCTACCATGTATCGAACTCACGATGTCTGAGTGACAAACTCTTGACAAATTTTTTAAAATTGATAATTGAAATTCTAAAAAAAAAAAAAGAAAAAAGAAAGAGAAAATTGTTCCATATTTTGAGTTGTGATATTGTTGGTGGACATGCGGAATCACAAAACGACAAAAAAAGCAATTCCTTCCTTACTCGGCAAAAAAAAAGAAAAGAAAAGATGATCACGTGACGTGACAGATGGGTGAGCTGGAAAAAAGAAAAACAACAAAAGGCAAAAGGGCAACCTTCGGTAGCTCCTCGTAGTTTCTGATTTCTGGAATTTCACAACATTACTATTTCACTAAAAAATAAAAAATTAAAATTTTAAGAGTGAGCCGTTTGGTCCAGACCCCAGATATATATAAAATTATTAATTTATATTTTTACAAATTTTTATGAGTCTTTTAATTTTAATCAGCATAGAAAGTATATATTATTATGAAAGATCAGTACTAATAGTGGTAGATAGGTGGTGGGCTCTCACCTCACCTTATCTCTCACAATTTTATTTTTATGCACATTTTCAAAAGCTTTAATTGAGTAGATAAAATATTTATTTTTTAAGTAATTCTCTCTAATGTGGGATGTGGATTGATATAGCAACGATCGAAGGGTACCTAGTGTAGTAGTAAATCACGAGTAGAAGGATTATATAGTTGAAATGCCAAAATTGATATTATCTTTGTTGGGCCGATATTCCCATCGGGGTTTGTCGTCTTTTCATCTAACTCCACATTAGTATGATATTATCCGTTTTGGGCTTAAAACCTCACGGGTTTGTTCTTGGGACTTTCTCAAAAAGCCTCATACTAATGGAGTAGATGAAACTCCTTATATATTAAGCAACTCTTGCCTAATCTTCCAATGTGGGACTTGGATTGACACCCCAACCCCAACAATCTTTCTCATCATGAGAAGCACAAACATATATATGCTAAAAAGTACATGAAGAATCAGTGTTTGTTTGCAAAGACTAATGAAAGAATATATATATGTATGTGTGTGTGTGAAGGGAAGGGTCGGGAAATGGATATATATAGAGGGAAAAAAAGAGGGTTCAGAGAATAGTTTGTTGTTGGGAATCTGAGGAAAGGAAACGAACCGACAGTTCACGAGCACGTTCTTAGACTGAAACCCCCTGATTCCAGGATCCCCACATACATACATACATACATACATACATACATACATACATACATACATACATACATATTATTAAAATTCAAACGACACAATTTGCTAAATTTAAGGTTGCCCGCCCGAGTCTCCTCTCCATGTGCTCAACTAACGGCCATATTTTTACCTCCCGGCAACAGGCCAAAATCACCATCTGTTTTATTTTATTTAAAATATTTATTAAGGATTAATTAAACATGAATGAATATTTATTGATTTTATGAAATAGCCCAATTTTTAACGAATTGGGTTTGGGTGGGGTGACAGAAAAGAACAAAGAAATGAGATTGATACCCATCAGGAACGACCCACTCCAATATCCTTCGGTCAAACAACTCTTCCTTCAAAATCAATATCATCATCAAACACCCAAACATATTCCCCCCTAGTCCTAGCCCCTCTCTACTACTCTACCCATATTAAATGAATACGTAAAAAAATTATGGTTAATTAATCACTATTATCTCTAAAATAACAGATCCGAAACCTCTCTCTCCACCTTCGCTTTCCGACGTCAAATCAAAGAGTTATCTCCTATTGTTTCCGGGGTAGCTTATAGGATGCCTCCGAACGAACGTCCGTCCGTGCATGCATGCATGCGTGGGATAATGACAATTCCGCAACTCCGCGCCCACTAAAACAAGTACCCACCTCCCATTCCCTTCTGATTCTGATAGAGATGTAGCTCTCCTTCCCTTGCTCACACATGGATTTGGGGGGGGCTGCTGCATTTCATCATGAAACCCATTCTCAGTCAATAAACCACTTCCACCTGGAAATTAATTAGTGTTCCATTTCAACATGAATGAAATAATATGCTCAAGGTTGTTACTGTTGTGTGCCACAAAAGGAAAAACCATCACTTGTATATTTCTGTAGGATCTCAAATTCATACACCACGGATATGATAATTGATAAACTAACCAACACTCAATGCAAGAATAGAACATGGGATGGGAGTGTTACAGTCTCTTGTCCCGTGACCAAATATTATATTATATGCATCCAACGGAATGGACAAAGGGCACTCCAAAATCAGAATATTGTAAGGATTCCTAACTTGTTAGATATTTTATCAGATTCAGAACAGAACATGAACAATCCACAAAACCAAACAACTTTCAAAATGGGTCCAAAGATTAATAACTGAAAAATCTATTGTATATATATATAGAGAGAGAGAATAGTTTCCTCAACTTTAATTTTCTGGTCTTCAATCAAACATCACAATCACTTGTGACAAAGAAAACGCAAAAGATACCGCGGTCAATAAATTCAGATGTTCTCCACTTGACCCACACACACACAAATGTGAGAAAATCAAATGGGTTCATATAATAAGTATAGTAAAATGGTGCCTGACTTTATTTTAGAGCCTATGAATAAAACGCTGTGAATGGAAAAAGGAAAAGAAAAGATAGCAGTAAATGAAGTTCCATGTAGTATTAGTTAGTAGTACTATTTGGGAAGCAGCTGACACCATTTAAGACATTAAAATCATTAGTCACCAATTACGGTGAAAGTCTAAACAAGATAGAAAGGTGAAAGGCCATCATCCATATCTATTCACAACAGGAGTAAAAAGTGTTGGTCAGAAAAGGGGAGAGTAAATGAAAAGAAGATGAAAAAAAATTGAGATCAAACTGACGTACATATATATATATATGATCAGCAGAGCTGGCTGCATCAGAATATTTATGTGAATCTTGTCATCATTTCCCGAATTCAACAACAGAAAATTTATACTACATGGTACGCTACCACGGCATTGGTATGCATATGGTAGTACTGAAGGAAATTGAACGAGTAAACCAAAGGCCTCCTTGCCAATGCATGTCACGTTACAGCAGTATCCACAAATAGTAATTTAAAATTTTCATTTTCTTTTTTCTTTTTTTTTTAATCTTTTTATGAATGAAACTAGTTGCACATATCAGGGAAGCGCGTATCAAACACACGCTTGCAGTGAAGAATTGAGCAAATTGCACAGGCAACACCCAGAAGGGAAACACATCATGAGATTTTTTATTAATAAACAAAAAAACTGAAAAAGCAAGAAAGATGAACCTTTTGAAAAGCAAAAAAAGGAACAGAGGGAGAGAAATAGAGGAGATTCCGCAAAAGTTCCGAGTAATAAGTACTTGTGATGAGCATAGGAGAAAAAACAGAAGAATACTAACGACTCATTATAAAATTGAAGAAAATTTAACATTGGTTTTTCTGCATCAGAGTTAGCATAACAAAAGAAAGGGGAAAAAAAAAAGAAAAAAAAAAGAAGAATCTAATCAAATCAACAAAGACCCAGTTCACTTCTCCACTTCCACCACCCCCCATATGTACATGTGATCTGACGGTAGTAGTTATCCAAATAGCAAATGGAACCCCACTAACAATGGTATCGCCTCAACAAAATTACAAAAAGTCATAACAAGATCCTTCGAAGAACCAAAAAGCAAAAAAAAAAAAAAAAAAAAAAAAAAAGGAAAAAATTAGAGCCCAAAGGGAGCATAGGAAAAGGAAAAAGAAAAAAAAAAAGGTTTCAAGTATTACCAAGTAACCCCAACCCGCAATCTCAAGTACGATCCGTGCGATTCTTGCTATTATTCTGCCCAACTTTGTTGCCGGCACCACTTCCCCCTGTGCTGACACCAGCGCTTTCCCTTTTCTGATGCGAGGAAGAGAACAATGGGAATCCAAAAACGCCCCCAGACTTTGAAGAGCCTCTAAGTGAACAAACCGGAACGTTAAGAACCGGAGTGACCCGTACATTTGCAGAATAGGAACGCTCCATTCCTCTGTGCTTATACCTGGGACCACCGTTGAAACTGCTTGGACTGCTAGAGCTTCTCTCCAAACTGTGAAAAACTATTTTGCCAGAAGAATTCATTCGCGGACTATCTACTGAAACCCCTCGAATAGTCGTCTCCGGTGCTCTCCGCATTGGGCTTCGCCCCACGCGCACAGCCGTTGGATTCTCCGACGAGAGTGCTCTCGATTTCACCACGCGTACTCTAGGAGGATTGTTACCGTGGCTGCTCTGATTAGCAGCAATGCGAGAAAAAGAAGGCTTCTCCGAATCCAGGGAAAGCCTGGGGAGATCGTCGTGTTCATGACCAGAAGATGAAGAAGAGAGTGACAAGCGCGAGGATGAAAGAGAAACAGACTCGTTATCGGCGTCTTTAAGCAATGGCAGGCTCAGAGAGGAGTCCAGCGAAGACGATAATGATGATTTCGAGTTCCGGTGAAGAAAATGCTTTAGAGATTTGTGAGCGCTAGTGGTGTTAGTAGAGGATGTCGTTTTCTGCTGGTCCTGTTTGTTACTGTTCTGGTAAAGCTTTTTCAAGCCTAAAAGCTCTTTCCATCGACTGGAACACCTGGGAGCCTTGGGAGAAAACAAATAAGGATCAGTAGCGGAGATCTCATTTCTACGACGGAGTTTGGGCGTGTCTGGTGACCTCACAGCAGAGGTAGCCGTCTCAGATGTCATAGTTGGGCGAATCATGGAAAGATGCAGAGGAACAAGCTTTCCATCGGAGAAAAGCTCATCAGCAGGAAGCATTGTAACTGGATCTTCAAGGCGAAACTCGAAATCAACAAAATCCTTACCAGAAGCTTCTGGATCTGATTCCTCATGCTTATCCTTATCAACACTAGTCTTCTCAGACACCGAACCCTTACTTACAGTAGCTTTGGAACCATCCTCATCAGGAAACTCTCTGCTGAAGGAGATTCTAGGACTCAACCAGCCGTAAGAAGGAAATTTAGCCGGTGGACAGTCTAAAAAACTCTCCGTAGACATACCGATGTTGTTGACGCACGCCGACGCCATCTCCGGCGATCATGCAACTATTTCACTAAATTCCTTTCCCCCCCGCTCTCCACCCAAAAAAAAAATTAATAATAATAATAATAATCAAAAAATTAAAATAAAAATCTTCAAACAAAAACAAAAACTTAACCAGTGCAATGAACAATGACTCCAAAGTCACAAAAAGGGAAAATGCCAAACAGCTACAATATTCTGATACAGGAGAGAAAAGATTAATGTAATGTAATGAAATGTATATATGTATAGAGAGACTAGAGGAAGAAAAAGAGGAAGAAGGGAATGGAGGTTAGCTAGTTAGCTAGCTAGTACTACTACTACATTACTATTAGCTAGGGTTTGATATAGAGAGAGAAAGAGGGAGAGAGAAAGGGGGAAAGTGGATGACGATGCCTTGTGAATAGTGTGTGCCCCAGCTGTGGGGTGGCAACATATAAACAGAGGAAGAGGTGCTGGAAAGTGGGGCCCTTGTTGGAAGCGAATGGGGTGACTGCATCTGTACATTTGGTCAAAATAATGACGACGTGGCTCCATTTTTTCTGCTATCATCCAAAACAGCATTGGATTTTTTTTTTTTTTTTTTTTTTTTTTTTGGAAGTATCTGAATTATGAATTCCATCATACAATATAAAAGAGATGGACACTTTTTAATATATATATATTTTCTCAATAATATTTTTGAGTGAATAATTTAAACTCATATCAAGATTTTTCCCTCTTTCTTCTTGTTATTTGAGCCAAAATTTTCACCTCATTAATATATATATATATATATAGACACTTTTATAAACTCGTTTCTATTATATGTCAAATTTATATTTTAAATAAAATTAATTAAGGTATCATTTTTTCACTCTCCATTGTACTCGTAAAATGATTAGTAACACAAGTTTTTGCAAAAAAAAAAAAAAAAAATTGTTCACCTTTTCTTTTTTTATTGTTTTAAGCCGTCTACTTTTGTGAAAGATTTGACAACCTTTTAACGTACCTATTCTCTCTCTCTCTCACCTGAATGGTATATATCCCTTTCCTATTAGAAAAAGGCAATTTCAATCCAGCCTTTTATATATATATATATATATATATTTGTATTTTCGATAATTTTTTTTTTTTAAAAATTTTGGAGGAGACTATAAAAATAAAATGGTTAATTTTGTGGTTGTAAATATAATAATAGGTGATATAAAAATTTGGATGGGTTAATGATTTATGTTGTTCTCTTGTCTGTGAGGTCGGGGGAAAACTTTGACTGAATTATTTGGTGCACTTAAAACCAGGGGGGGCTGCTGCTGACTGCACTACTGCTGTATTTTATTTTTCCTTTGGCAAAAGACTGTCTACTGATACTTTTAAGGGCTCCAACACATGGGCTGGATAATTATTTACCAATTAATCTTTTTTTTTTTTCTCTCTATTTTATTTTTTTTATATCCATTTGGAACCGGTGTCCCTACTTTTTTGTAAGACTAATCCCGACTTAGCTTGGGGAGCAAAACATTAAGAATCTGCGTACCAACTCCCTTAAGCTACCGAGTTATAATGCCTAATTTACTTAAGTAAATATATAATATATATATATATATATATATATATTATCCAATTCAAAGTCATTTGAATTCAAAATTATTCCACATTCTTCTAGCATGACAATTTGATAGTCTAGTTTAGTTAACTTATTTTATTTAAAGATAACTTTATGTCATAATTTTATATATATATATATATCGATGAGGATACTGAGTAATAAAAAATAATATTTGAGGGATTTTTTTTTTAAAAATGATAATAAATAAATATTAAGATAAGGAAAAAAGGAAAAAAAAAAAAAAAAAAAAAAAAAAAAGACTATTAGGGTAGGTGAATTATAATTGCCTTTTTTACAAAGAGGAAAAAGGGTTTTGGCAGCTTTCTCATTTTAAGTATTGTACAAATGGAAAAAACATAACAAGGAAAAAATCATTTTGTAAAAGCACAAGTGCGGAAATTTTGGCTTGACACAATAGAAAATGTTAGGTAAAATCGAGAATTCATTATTTATTGTGGGAGTATATATATATATTAAATCATTCCAAAATATAATTTTTTTGAAAAAAATAAAATACAGTGTGGCTGCTGGGATTCGAGCCCAGGTCTCTACGGCCACAACGTAGAATTCTCACCACTAAACTACAGCCACATTTGTATCATAAGGTTTTAAATAAAAATAATATCTGTATTTTCAGCAAATTTAAAGATCAAAGAAACTAGGAAGAAAAGGATGACAAGAAATTTTCATTAAAGAAAATACAATAATATAAAAACATACAAATACAATAAAGTACAAACATTACACAAATTAAAGACAGTAATCTATAATACAACCAAATTCGAGACACGAAACTTAATTATTCCACAAAACTAATAAACTATATATATATATATATATATGTAAGTGTCCATAATAGCCAACTCCCAGGATGTAAAACACTGATCATCAAGAAAACTGAAATCTCCTACTTGGAAGGTGGTGGAGCCAATGAAGGGATGTTTGGAAGTGGTGGGAGATTGATTTTAGGCATACCTGGAATATTTGGCAGGTTTGGAAAGGTTGGAAAAGATGGGAATGTTGGAAAATTTGGAATTGTAGGAATATTTGGCAGTCCTGGAATTGTTGGGATAGTAGTTTGCAGAAGAACACGACCTGCTTCACATTTTTCAACGTTATTGCTTACTATGATCATCATAATAAACATCATCATCACACCACTGAAACTGATTCTTGCCATTTTCTCGCTTGCTGGAGAAGTTTGTGTTTGAGTTTGAGTTCAAGTTCTTGTTCTTGTTCTTTCTCTGCTTTGGTAATTTGATTCTTGTGTGTATATGTATATATATACAGGGGAATTGGGAATAGATATTGTAAACTAATGTTTTAAGGTTAGTTTGGTTATGGGTTGTTTGGAAAACTGTCTGATTATTGTTGTTGTTGTTAGATGACCTTTGTCTTTCGTAGGTTTGAGCAGGTGGCAGTTTTGGGGAAAAAAAGGGTTCTTGAATCTCCATCTGGTTTTTTGTTAGTTAAACAACCTCGGTGATTACAATTTGCAGCCACCAACTAGTAATACATATATATATATATATGTGGCACTTAATTTGACATTTCAGATAGACATTAAAAAAAGGGCGATTACTTGATTTCGTCAATTAAAAAATCTTGAATTCGATCATCTCGATAAAGATAGGGTAAATTCAGCAAATAAAAAGAATAGTCTTTGATGGTTAATTTGATATAACTACTGTAAATGAACTGTCTTTCCTTATAGTGAAGACAACAAAAGAAGATATGACAAACTTTTGCTTTCCACTGAGGAAGCTCAACTACAGAAGAAATGGAGAGTGTAAAAAAAAAGCGGTCCCCAAAATGGCATCATCGATATCAGATGTTTTCAGGAGAAAAAAGAAGTGAAAAATCATGGTCATCTACAGTTTCCAGGACCGCAAAAACCAACATTTCCTGTGCATTCAATTCTCTTGGCCTGAATTCCCTCCTTGCCAGGAGTGGACAGGAAGAACCACCTTTTACTACTGCCTTTATAAATGGTTATTACTCTCCATATCCTCAGCAGAAAAACAAATGTTTTTTTTTCTAGTTCTACAAAGATTCAATGAATTTGGATTTGGATTTACATTTGTTAGTAGCCCATACCATACCAATTGACAGCAAGACTCATCATCATCATGGCAGAAAAGTTCTGCACCTCAAGAAGAACTGTTCATCGTACAACAAATTGATAGGGTAAAAATAATGAAGTTAAAATCCATGGCTGGGTACATTCCACCCCACCCCACCCCACCACCACCATACATCATCAGTTTTTTTTTTTCCCCTTTTCTGAAGTTGTTGACAGTTCTGTGGTTATGCTCTGTTTATTTGAGATAAATGAGAGCAATTTAAGGTTAGCAATTCTTAAAGACACAAGAAATCTCAGAAGCAAAAACAAGTTCTTTTACTTAAAAAACTCAAAAACTTTGCCATAAATCAGGACAAAGTTCAATTTTTGACCATCTACAGAAACAAGAAAGAAAATTCATAATTCAAGAAGTCAACAAAGTAATCATTACTTTCGTTTCCTCTTAGTTTCTTTCTGCCAACAGAAAATCAAGAAATCATGCATTTTTAATCAAGAAAAAGGCGAACTGCAAACTGCTTATACTTTAGAACAAACTTCAATGGCGTACATTCTTACATAAAAGCCAAAAATTCTCAAATCATGCGACATACCGGAGTGCCCGCAATGTTTCTCGTCGCCGGCGTTAACGACGGTTGTCGAGTGGTGGAGGGATCGGTTCCTTCACCGAGGCTGGCCCGGCCCGGCCCAAAACAGGGTTTTCTTACGAGCTTAGCCCACTAACATGCTGGCAAAAACACAAACATTTTGGCTTTGCTCAGCCCAGTATCTATGCATTTTGAAAAAAAATAAAAATAAAAATAAAAATTGAGAATTTATTATGATAAATTATATTTTTTTTAAAAATTTGTATTAAAAATATTAATAATTTATCGATAAAATAAATATTATATTTTTTTAATTAAAAGGATTTATTACCAAAATAAGGTAAAATTGAAAAATATTTCCAATTGATACAGGTAAAATATTCAACAAAAAGTAGAAGGACTTGATAGATAATTTACTATACTCCAATAGCTCAATTGTGAAACGTAGAAAATATTGTGAAATGACAATTATATCCTGCAAGTTTAAAAGGTATTAGGGTTTCAAGAACCCTATAAATTCCTAAAGAGGGCAATTTCCACTTTGTTACAATCGCTGCAGCTTCGTTCTTCTACAGGTTTTGGCGGCCGGAGACGCATCGAGAGTAGGCGAAGAGCTCTGAGACACCATGAGGGCTAAGGTTAGCAATTTTATGCCTTTTCTAGTTTATTGTAGCATTCCTGCTCTTTAAGTTTTATGAATTGTTTTACTCTGATTGTGTTTTTTTGGTTTAATATCTCCTGTGTTTTGTGTATTGCTTCAATGGGTTTGGATTGTTGTAAAAAATGTTGAAATTTGTAAATATTTGTGTGTGATATCGATTGTCTAATATTTCTCGGTATGATTTATTTAAATTTTTAGTGAAATTGCAAATAGTTGCATTTAGCTTCTTTTTAAGCAGATTGTTCTGTTCTCTTTCCCTGATTAATTAATGAATGTGATTGAGAAGAGGCTTAAGAGATAAGTGATTGTCGGCTTATGTAATTGTAGCTCCTCATGAATAGGGCGGAAGTTGGTATCTTTTGGTAAATATATGGGTAAAAATATTTCCGATAGGGCTACTTATTGGTTTAGGGGCTTTTCTTCATAATTTTCCAGCATGTTATTTTTTGCTCGTTTTTGTGGTTCAAAAGTTAGTTCTTCATGAATAGGGCGACAGTTTGTATCTTTTGATAAATAGATGGGTAAAGTATCGGATTAGGTTACTTTCAATGAATTGGTTTAGGGACTTTTCTTCCTAATTTTTAAGCCTGTTTATTTATTTATGTATGCTTATGTTGTAAAATCTGTTTTTGATACTGAGGTTTAAAACTATCTACTATTTAATTTATCTGATAAAAGCAGCTCTTCTAATGAGAATTATTCTCTTGCAGTGGAAGAAGAAGCGTATGAGGAGGTTGAAGAGAAAGCGCCGAAAGATGAGACAAAGATCCAAGTAGTGACTTAAATTAATAATATTTCCTCGTATGAACGTGTATTCTGCTAATGAACCTGCTGGTTCTTGCCCGCTTTGGCAAATGTAGCTTGGTCCAATAGGGACATTAGTAGTTTAGTTCTGGGGAGGTTTTCTTCTGTCTTTATTTATGTTATCTAGGTTACCTAGTTGCATTTTTGTTTAGTTCTATGTAAGAGGCGAATTTGATATCTAAATCCAATTTTATTTTAAGACATATTTTGCAATTTGTGTGTTTTGGATTGTGGCATTAACACTTCTTTCATGGTGATTTATTATTCAATCAACTTTGGCGGAACCATCTGATAGGACATGAAAGTTGCACAAGTCTGTGTCAATGTCGCTTGTCGCATTAACTAACGGAATCCATTCAGGTTTCACGGCACATAAAGTACTACATTTTTGTATACAAACTCATGAAAGATGATGTCCTGCCTATGGTATCTCCGTAAATTTGGTAGTATCAACTAATGAAAGATGACAATGTAACATAAAAAACAGCTATGGAACTAAATTAAAGAAGCCAATAATGTAAGTGGTGGCTTGTGCAATGAGATTTAGTGAATCTAAAACTTACAAGACTTTCTTTGTAATCTAAGAAGTGCACAATCTATAGAGTCTTCTGTTTGTTCAATTATAGCTATTCTCTTCCATCCGCAAAGCAAAGAAAAATGATTCTTTGAACTCTATACTGCAAAATCTTCAAGGTCATATTGCATAATGATTCTTCTAGCTGTATTCTTGCAAACGAATTGTCCTGTATACAACCTCAACAGAACTACTGTTGCAAGCTCCTTTTCTCCTTCACGAATGATACCTTCAACTAGAATCCCAAAAGTTTTTTCATTAGGCATATAACCTTTCTGAATCATCTTCAGAAGGATCTCCAAACCTAAGTCAGTTCTGCTAGACTTACATAACCCAAGCACAAGAGAATTGAAGTTATTAATATCAGGCTTGTGACCATTTTCTTCCATTATAGTGACTATGTCCATAGCTGTACCTAACATCTCCTCCTTGCACAACCCTCTGATCAAAGATGAGTATGTTAATGAGTCTGGGGTGAATCCACACAAGATCATTTCGTAAAGTAGTTGAAATGCTGGATATGTGTTCCCCTTCCCACAAAGACTTGAAATCACATGCCTAAAGAATTCATGAATTGAAGTGTTCTGTCTGTTCTTCAAACTTTGGATTATTGAGAATGCTTCTTTCACCATTCCCTCATGACAAAATGCTGCAATAGCATTATAAGTACCATCATTTGGGAAGCAGTTTTGATAGAACATCACATCAAGACACTTAACCACAGCATCCACTTTCCTTTCACTGCATAACCGAGCAATTATTGGGTTGTAAGTAGCAGCTGTGGGTCTGAATTTCGCTGCTGCGCACATATCCTCAATAACCTTAAGGGCCTGATCAGTATGGCCATGGAAGGCAAGGGAACTAGCTAATATATTATACGTAACTATTGTTGGTGATCGATCATCTCCAACCATTGAAGCAAGAAGCTCATTTGCCTCAGTCCAACGACCTTCATAGGACAAGGCTCTCAATATGATGTTACAGCTCACGACGTTTGGGTAAAACCCCTTTGAAGGTAGATCTCTGAAAAGCTGAAGTGCCTCGTCTACTCTACCTTCCTTGCATAATCCAGTCAGTATAACATTATAACTTACTAAATTAGGCTTTCCACCTTTGGCAAATATTTTGTCCAAGAGCCTCATTGCTTCATTAACCCCTCTCTTCTTATAAGCAGCTTCAAGCAAGACTGAATAGGTAAATGCATTGGGGACAAGTCCCTTCTCCATAAACCGATCTACAAATTGAAGGTTTTGATCCAAGTTTCCATGCATACAAATCCCTCTTATAAGAGTATTATAAGTTATAGTATTGGTACGGAATCCACATTTCTCCATCCTTTCGATTAATTGCATTGCTTGACCAACATGTCCTTTCCTACACAAACTATTCACCAAGAAATTATAAGCTGCTGCAGATGGAATACTGCCAGAATGAACCATCATTTCCATAACTCTGGTTGCTTTATGAAGCTTACTGGACTTGCAAAGATCATATAAGAGCTGAGTGGCATGAGCTACATCAGGCTTGTGCCCTTTAATAACCATGTACTCGAAGTACAAAAATGCATCATTTAGCCTAAACTCTTTTGCTCTTGGATCGTTCTTGCCAGATCTCCAATTAGGCAATGAAAAAAAATTCTCATTTGGAGCAAAACTCATCTGGGGCAAAGCTAAAATTCTTGGGAAATCCTTGTTAATGGGTAAAGAAAGAAACATCGGTTTCTGGGTAAAGAATCCACAAACATTTCTTGAATGTTCTGATGACGGGTTTGTAATTGGAGACATAGAATTTAACAGGGCGGCCATGGAAATCAAGAAACACTTGTAAAGCTAGCGGTAACAAAACCCCTTCAACAATTTCTAAAATCTTACAAATATCTCTATGAACAGAGATACAGTATCCAGTAGACAAGTAAAAGATAATATCTTCCAAATAAAATAAAGCTATAGGAAGGAGGAACATACAATTGATTCTTGCAGCAACAGATTTGAGATTTCAGTCCCGGCTAAAGTGTGAGTTTTGCTGGGGATTTCTACAAAGGTATGAACTCTTTCACAATGTCCTTTCTCATTCAGACCCGACCCGTCTCGTTCTGTCCCGTCCACAGAGCTCCATGTTTTCAGCCAACATTATCCGAGAAAAAGAAACTTACTTTCTTGTTTTGGAAAATTACAAATATGGCACACATATTATATAATATTATTAGCTACAATTTTATTTATAAAGATTTAAAATTTTAAAAAATGTGTCACTGTATATATTATTATATATATATATATATATATTTATTTTTTTACTGTTTTTAAGGTTTTTTTTTTGGGTGAATTTACCGTTTTTAAGGTTACTGTACTATCAAAATCAAAATATCATGTTAGGGCAATTTGTAGCGAAAATTGAGTGGATGAATGCCACGTTTCAACAGTAGTCATACAAAAGGGCAGTTGTCATCCTCAGCGAGATAAACCATTCCACCTCGCAGAACTAACTTTAACACTAATATATAAGATTCCATAACCAAGATGGGATTTTGATTCTTGAGGGGTAGCAGAAAAAATGGCGCAAAGCAAAGATGATATAACTACTGGGACTGCCCAAGCAAGACTTTCAGAAGACGATGCTCTCAGAGTACGCTACAAAGCCGGAACTCCTCTTGAAGGTGGCATGATTGCTAAATCTGAACCTGTAGACCTCTTCTCCAGTGCCCACAACGTCGAGAGAGCAACACAGCAGCAGCAGCAGCCGGAGGCAGAGACCGGTTCTGCTGCCAAACAACAGATGCAGAGTGATGCGGCCACCGGTGAGAGCAGAGGGCAAGCTGGTGGTGGAAAGAAATCCTCCACTGGAACTTCTTGAATCTTGATAAGTAACAGCTGGACTGCCTCTAATCGGTTCTTGACCTTCATGTAATTTTCAATTCTTGGTTGAAATGCAAAATAAATGGCTGACAGAGTTGGTCTTTTGAGCAAGAGGAATCAAATTATACATTTGCACACAAATGTTAGCCAGAATTTTTGCTGGGACACTCTTGACTAGATAAACATTGTACATAAAAACATTAAAATAAACAAAATACATAATGGTGAGGTTAGACAAAATTGGGATATCGAGAACAATTCTAGGTATCGCAGTTATAACTACTAAAGCTTTTATCTCCTATTAACATAACATCAGCAAGGGTAAAATCAGCAGTGCCAGCCAGTGTCTGTTCTTTAAGTGCTCCTTCAATGGTTACTTCCATTTATTTGTGCAGCAGCTGTCTTTGCTTTGACTGCACAGAGATATAACCGAATGGCAGGACATAGAACTGCATCCAAAGCCTGATGATGCTCTCCATTCATAAGAGAGAGATGTTGCTGTTTCTCATTCATTGTGCAGAACCTCATACCGGAGTGGTAGACCTTTTCGGTAGTAAGGACTCCATGAATAACGGGCATAATCTGGTAAGAGGGGAAGTTTATGAGATGGTCCGCTGAAAATGGTCTCCCATGGCCTTTCTGATGGCAATGAAGGAAGGGAATTCTGTGTCTGGTTTCTTCTTGAATCAAATTCAGGTAATTCCCCATATACTGATGCATATCCAAGTACTCATGCAGTATAAAAACAGCAAATTCAATCCTTTTTCCTTAAGGTTCCAACAGCATTCAAAAGAAATCTGATCAAAAAACGCTTGACCTTTTTCCACTGAGTTGATGTGTCTTCCCATTGCTAGACTAACAGAGCCTTCATTTCCGTGCGGGTCTAAGAGGATATATTCATGAATTCCATTGATATATGCTAGCAGTTCCACGGATTTTTTATCAGAAGCTCCCTTTTCCGAATTGGAGCCGGTAGATATAAAACTAAGCGCCCCACCTTGAGCCTGCAAAAGGGGAAATAATCATTTATGGATCATTAATTCTATGAATCTTATATGGACTCAGATGTATATATTACCTTGCTGACGAACCAGACCGAGACTGGAATTGTATCTCCGTAAATTTGGTAGTATCAACTAATGAAAGATGACAATGTAACATATAAAAAACAGCTATGGAACTAAGTTAAAGAAGCCAATAATGTAAATGGTGGCTTGTGCAATGAGATCTAGTGAATCTAAAACTTACAAGACTTTCTTTGTAATCTAAGAAGTGGACATTTTTGTGTACAAACTCGTGAATGATGATATTCTGCATATAGTATCTCCGTAAATTTGGTAGTATCAACTAATGAAAGATAATGTAACATATGAAAACAGCTATGGAACTAAATTAAAGAAGCCAATAATGTAAATGGTGGCTTGTGCAATGAGATTTAGTGAATCTAAAACTTACAAGACTTTCTTTGTAATCTAAGAAGTGCACAATCTAATAGAGTCTTCTAATTGTTCAATTATAGCTATTGTCTTCCATCCGCAAAGCAAAGAAAAATGATTCTCTGAACTCTATACTGCAAAATCTTCAAGGTCATATTGCATAATGATTCTTCTAGCTGTATCCTTGCAAACGAATTGCCCTGTATACAACCTCCACAGAACTACTGTTGCAAGCTCCTTTTCTCCTTCACGGATGATACCTTCAACTAGAATCCCATAAGTTGTTTCATTAGGCATATAACCTTTCTGAATCAACTTCAGAAGGATCTCCAATGCTAAGTCAGTTCTGCTAGACTTACATAACCCAAGCACAAGAGCATTAAAGTTATTAATATCAGGCTTGTGACCATTTTCTTCCATTATAGTGAATATGTCTATAGCTGTACCTAACATCTCCTCATTGCACAACCCTCTGATCAAAGATGAGTATGTCAATGAGTCCGGGGTGAATCCACACGAGATCATTTCGTAAAGTAGTTGAAATGCTGGATATGTGTTCCCCTTCCTACAAAGACTTGAAATCACATGCCTAAAGAAATCATGAATTGAAGTGTTCTGTCTGCTCTTCAAACTTTGGATTATTGAGAATGCTTCTTTCACCATTCCCTCATGACAAAATGCTGCAATAGCATTATAAGTACCATCATTTGGGAAGCAGTTTTGATAGAACATCACATCAAGACACTTAACCACAGCATCCATTTTCCTTTCACTGCATAACCGAGCAATTATTGGGTTGTAAGTAGCAGCTGTGGGTCTGAACTTCCCTGCTGTGCACATATCCTCAATAACCTTAAGGGCCTGATCAGTATGGCCATGGAAGGCAAGGGAACTAGCTAATATATTATACGTAGCTATTGTTGGTGATCGATCATCTCCAACCATTGAAGCAAGAAACTCATTTGCCTCAGTCCAACGACCTTCATAGGACAAGGCTCTCAATATGATGTTACAGCTCACGACATTTGGGTAAAACCCCTTTGAAGGTAGATCTCTGAAAAGCTGAAGTGCCTCGTCTACTCTACCTTCCTGGCATAATCCAGTCAGTATAACATTATAACTTACTAAATTAGGCTTTCCACCTTTGGCAAATATTTCGTCCAAGAGCCTCATTGCTTCATTAACCCCTCTCTCCTTATAAGCAGCTTCAAGCAAGACTGAATAGGTAAATGCATTGGGGACAAGTCCCTTCTCCATCAACCGATCTACAAATTGAAGGTTTTGATCCAAGTTTCCACGCATACAAATCCCTCTTATAAGTGTATTATAAGTTATAGTATTGGTACGGAATCCACATTTCTCCATCCTTTCGATTAATTGCATTGCTTGACCAACATTTCCTCTCCTACACAAACTATTCACCAAGAAAGTATAAGCTGCTGCAGCTGGAATACTGCCAGAATGAACCATCATTTCCATAACTTTGGTTGCTTTACGAAGCTTATTGGACTTGCAAAGATCATATAAGAGCTGAGTGGCATGAGCTACATCAGGCTTGTGCCCTTTAATAACCATGTACTCGAAGTACAAAAATGCATCATTTAGCCTAAGCTCTTTTGTTCTTGGATCGTTCTTGCCAGATCTCCAATTAGGCAATGAGAAAAAATTCTCATTTGGAGCAAAACTCATCTGGGGCAAAGCTAAAATTCTTGGGAAATCCTTGTTAATGGGTAAAGAAAGAAACCTCGGTATCTGGGTAAAGAATCCACAAACATTTCTTGAATGTTCTGATGACGGGCTTGTAATTGGAGACATAGAATTTAACAGGGCGGCCATGGAAATCAAGAAACACTTGTAAAGCAAGCGGTAACAAAAACCCCTTCAACAATTTCTAAAATCTTACAAATATCTCTATGAACAGAGATACAGTATCCAGTAGGACAAGTAAAAGATAATATCTTCCAAATAAAATAAAGCTATAGGAAGGAGAAACATACAATTGATTCTTACAGCAACAGATTTGCTGGGGATTTCAGTCCCGTCCGCAGAGCTCCATGTTTTCAGCCAACATTATCCCAAAAAGAAAAAGAAAAAAGAAAGGAACTTTCAAGTTTTTGAAAATTACAAAAATGGCCCACATATTAAATATATTATTAGATACAATTTTTATTTATAAAGATTAAATTTTTATAAAATGTGGCACTGTATATATTATTTTATTTTTTTTACTGTTTTTAAGGTTACTATAAAAACCAAAATATCATGTTAGGGCAATTTGTAGCGAAAATTGAGTGGATGAATGCCACGTTTCAACAGTAGTCATACAAAAGGACAGTTGTCATCCTCAGCAAGATAAACCATTCCACCTCGCAGAACTAACTTCAACACTAATATATAAGATTCCATAACCAAGATGGGATTTTGATTCTTGAGGGGTAGCAGAAAAAATGGCGCAAAGCAAAGATGATATAACTACTGGGACTGCCCAAGCAAGACTTTCAGAAGACGATGCTCTCAGAGTACGCTACAAAGCCGGAACTCCTCTTGAAGGTGGCATGATTGCTGAGTCTGAACCTGTAGACCTCTTCTCCAGTGCCCACAACATCGATAAAGCAACACAGCAGCAGCGTCTGCAGCAGGCAGAGACCTGCTCTACTGCCAAGCAACAGATGCAGAGTGATGCGGCCACCGGTGAGGGCAGAGGGCAAGCTGGTGGTGGAAAGAAATCCTCCACCGGAACTTCTTGATAAGTAACTGCGGGACTGCCTCTAAGCGGTTCTTGACCGTTATGTAATTTTCAGTTCTTGTTTGAAATGGAAAATAAATGGCTGACAGAGTTGGTCTTTTGAGCAAGAGGAATCAAATTATACATTGCACACAAATGTTAGCCAGAATTTTTGCTGGGACACTCTTGACTAGATAAATATTGTACATAAAAACATTAAAATAAAACAAAATACAGAATGGTGAGGTTAGACAAAATTGGGATATCGAGAACAATTCTAGGTATCGCAGTTATAACTACTAAAGCTTTTATCTCCTATTAACATAACATCAGCAAGGGTAAAATCAGCAGTGCCAGCCAGTGTGTGTGTTCTTTAACTGCTCCTTCAATGGTAACTTCCATTTATTTGTGCAGCAGCTGTCTTTGCTTTGACTGCACAGAGATATAACCGAATGGCAGGACATAGAACTGCATCCAAAGCCTGATGGTGCTCTCCATTCATGAGAGAGAGAGGTTGCTGTTTCTCATTCATTGTGCAGAACCTCATACCGGAGTGGTAGACCTTTTCGGCAGTAAGGACTCCATGAATAACGGGCATAATCTGGTAAGGGGGGGAAGTTTATGAGATGGTCCGCTGAAAATGGTCTCCCATGGCCTTTCTGATGGCAATGAAGGAAGGGAATTCTGTGTCTGGTTTCTTCTTGAATCAAATTCAGGTAATTCCCCATATACTGATGCATATCCAAGTAATCCTGCAGTATAAAAACAGCAAATTTAATCCTTTTTCCCTGAGGTTCCAACAGCATTCAAAAGAAATCTGATAAAAAAAACGCTGACCTTTTTCCACTGAGTTGATGTGTCTTCCCATTGCTAGACTAACAGAGCCTTCATTTCCGTGCGGGTCTAAGAGGATATATTCATGAATTCCGTTGATATATGCTAGCAGTTCCACGGATTTTTTATCAGAAGCTCCCTCTTCCGAATTGGAGCCGGTAGATATAAAACTAAGCGCCCCACCTTGAGCCTGCAAAAGGGGAAATAATCATTTATGGATCATTAATTCTATGAATCAAGAACTCATAATCGTTGCCGGATTCAATAAAACTTATATGGACTCAGATATATATATATATATATATATATATATATATATTACCTTGCTGACGAACCAGACAGAGACTGGAATTGGATTTCCTACATTGAATAATAAAATAGCTCCATCTGCACCCTTCATTGTGGATTCAGTAGAATCCGTACTTTTAGACGATGCAGGAAGAAGGGTGAGAACAGCGAAAGAGGAATCATCCAATGCACAGGTTATAGCTTCAAAGACAAACAAGATATCAAATCAAATATTTCGCATGAATAGGAATACATAAATCTTTAAGAGCAGCATAAGTAAAGGATTCTGATAGGATAAATTTCTTGAAAAGAAAGAAAGGGTGATGAAAACCTTCAGCATGAAGCTTGTATGACCATGAGACTGACAACTTTGACATGCTCCAAATGGACAGTTGCGGATTTGCCCCTCGAGAAGCTGACACAAGGTAGTCTGATTCACCCACAAATGACAAGGCTGTGATAGGCTGCAAAGAAGGGCTAAAAATTTTACATAACAGAAATGTAAAAAACAAAGATGTCAAGTCAAAATTAAAAGACAATGCAGCACAAAAGTTTCAGATAAAAGATAACCTCAATTGTCTCTCCAATTACAGCAACAAGAATGTTCTTGAATGGATCCCATAAAGTGATGACCTTTTCTGCAGCAACGGCAAGAACAGAACCATCGGTAGAAAATGTTGCTGCAGTCATTGGCTTCTTCCTACATTAAATAAATAAAAAAATTAAAAAAAAAAAGGAAAAGAAATCCATTATAAGAAAATCCAGATTTTCCCAGATGTCTAGCCTTAAGTGTACAATAATCAAGTTCTCCAATTACTGATTGAACACTGCAAGTACACTATAAGTCAGAGCCATACTTGTAGGAGCCAACAGCATGACAAACCCAGCCACTACTTTCATGCATTGGATTCTTCTCTGCCACCTGGGAGCTGTGAATCCAGATCTGCACAATTTTGAAATATTATTCAAATAAGGCTTCAAAAGGCGGGGAGGGTGGAAGAAGATGTACAAGTATCCAACTATTCTACTTACCTTAAAGTCACCACCAAATGAGCAGCTGGCAGCCATTTGACGGGTAGGATGAAAAGCAATGCCTGAAATACCAGCATCTCTGCATAATAGTTGATAAGTAGCAAGAATAAATTAACTGAAGGGAGAAATTTAGTTCTGAAAATTTTCAGAGGGAAATAAATAATAACATGAAGAACACCTCATTAGCTTAGCATTTGCTCAAATATATGACAAAAGTAAGACACTCATAAATTAGAATAGAGCGAACCTGTGTGGTTCATAAACGACAGTAGATAAACTAAAGTCTTTACTTTGAGAGCCACGTTCCCAGAATTTAAGACTTACAAGGCCTCCTATTCCATCTTCAGGAAGCCTAGTTTCAACAGTACCCATGATAGAACCATCAGGGGAGAGGACAACCAAATTGACAATCATCTGTAACCACAGTTTATGAATATTAAAACTGGGAACTTATCAGTAGAATGCAACTGAAGATACAAAAAAGCGCTGAGGATAGCTATAATAACTTCCTCAGTAGGACTAAATGCACCAGAGTTTTATCACCACATAAAATGAAGCCTATTCATTCCAAGGAAATGGGAAAGAATCACATATGAAGATATATAACATGGATACAACCTGAGTATAAAACTTCACAATCACCTTAAATCATTAAAATCAGAATGGTAAGCATATTTTTGCAGAATATACTTAGTGAAACGACTAAAATGAAAAAGGAAGGGGACTGCAAAAGAACACAAGGATGCACACAAAATGAAATTAACTTTTAGGCTTAATGCAGCCACCAATTCCCTCTGAACCCAAAAGATGTATGGTAGGTGAGAGATACAAAGATATTTGCAAAAGAAGACACCTTTTGAAATTAACTATTACAGAACATATGGACCAACATTAATACTTCAGCAGAGAGGAGAGGGTATAGAAACAGTAAGTAAAGGAGAGGTTCAAGATAACAGTGGTTCCAGTTCAACCAAGGGCACAAAACATAATAATTTTTGGAATATGGAGCCCATGTTAGAACAATTTTTGTGTCATTATGATTAAAAAATGATATTAATCAAACTCCTCACCGTTATTCCATCTCCTGGCTGATAGTTTCTTTCACAGACTTGAACCTGCAAAAATAGAAGCCAATGACACCTCAAATTGACATTTTCTAAGCATCTGATATAAACTACACAATGACATTAATTTTCTTAACAAAATCAATTATTAAATAGAATTCAAGCATAGCTAAGATAACTACCATTACATCTAAGAAACAATGCTCTTGCTACAAATTGAAAACTATACATGAGTTGAGCACTGAAACAAAATGGAAAAAGAAACACAAATGCCCGAAGGAATAAAACACACTGCATTATCAAAGAAATATCAACTATTTCAATTAAATATTACAGAGGTCCAAGTTTACTTCTTGAAACCAAGATAATGAAGGAAACTAGTCAACTGAATTTATTTGCATTTACATGCATTACCTCAGAAATTTCACGGTCGTTAAATAGACTGTAGATCTGTACACAGTAATTATCAGTACAAATAGCAACCAAGCCATTGGAGTGATTAAAACCAACACCATTGAAGGAGCTGTTAAACCATTCCAAAGCTGAACTAGGAGGCTGAAATTCAAGTATAATAGTCTTATGTTAGTGCGATGGAAGAAAGAGATAATCCAAATATTTTCCTAACCTTATCAGAATGAACAACTTTAAAATTGACCAAACAAACTCACATTTCTAAATGGGATGAAAAGATAAAGAGTCAACTATTCTGAAATATAGATATACCTTAATCCCCGAAATGGATCTTAAAATCTCAATTGAAGGCATTTCGAGTAAATGAATATGATTATCTGCACATGATATCTGAAGACACCGAATCAGTAAATAGTGATTCAGTAGCAATCACACCCCAATAAACAAAGAGATTTACTTACAGAAGACAATGTAGTATCAGAAGAGTTCGTGAAATATAAAAGAGGGGATCCTATTCGGGGTAAAAATTTCTTCTTCCCAGTTTCCAACTGCCAAAGCACAAGAACTCCTTCTTTCCCACCTATGATAAGTGTAAGAGACTATTTTCATAAAGAAGCAGCCCAAGTCGACGCTAAAAGTATTGACAAGTGTCAAATTTTAATGTGGCATACCTGAGTAAAAATTGGCACCATCAGGAGAGAAAAAAAGGACATTCACTTCTGCAGAATGCCAATGCCATGTGGTACAAGATTCAGCATCATCATTACCCCTCACTCCAGGATTTTCCTCTACATCTTTCATTGATCCTGAGGTTATCAATTTACCACCAGCATCTTTAAATCTTTGATCTCCAACACCTCTCCATACTAATATTCTTCCTGTGATGTCACCTGCAGCAACAATCCTCTTGCTAGGATGAAAAGCAAAACTGGTAATGGTTTTTGTATGGTGCAGTTTCGTCCATTTCAAAAGAACACGATCAGAATCTATCCTTGGGATTTGCCATATACGAATTTTGCGCTTTTCAGAAATCCCAATATAGTCTCCCAAAGGGCTAATAGTTATAAACCGAGGTTCTAAAGTCTGTAAAATAAGATATAATTTCATTTTCTTTTATATATAAAAATTTCAGAAAGAAAATAACTAGAAGACTATCAACTGCACCTCTTGCAAAGTCACGCCACCGGACAAACGACCCTTGGTTAAATTACACTTCTTAATTGCCCAGCGCGGTTCTTGTTTCACATACTCAGTACAGATATAAGCAAAGAGATCAGCGGATTTCTCACTGTCACCAGCTGGTTTGCTTAATAAACCGGGAATTACCTGCAGATATAAAATTGGGATTCCATTTACAATCAATCTAATTGTAATAGGAACTTACTAATAAATGAAGAAAAGATGAAGTCTTTATCCTTTCTCCCATCCCTATCCTCAACACACTCCACCTGATATAGAATAAAGGGAAAAAAGCCTATTCCAACATGGCAGGATACGTTTCCTAACTTAAAACAAAAAATATATATATCTTACTAAATTGTAAGTAAAAAATAAAATAAAAAGGGGAAAAGTATTAACAGAAAAGCACCCACCAAAACCCATGAAATGCCCTTTGATTGTTTATTTTACAATTAAAAATATTCATACTTTAGATGCAAGGGCATACCATGGAGAGAATTGGGAAGTGAATTTCGATAGTCTTAATCAGTTCGGGCCCTGAAAAATCCCAGTATCTAATTGTACCATCAAGAGATGCTGTCCAACAATAATGCAACAACCTACTAGCCGGTGTAGTGATCGGCACCACTATTACCGATGTTACTAGAGCTCCATGACCTTCCAGCTCATTTACCTACAAGAAATAAATGAAAAATAATCATGCTGGCAACAGTTTAGGCAATCAATATTTGGATCGTTGGAAAAAAAAAATCAAATATTTACAAGCAATCCAGTGGAGGTACTGAAAATGGAGACAGTATTTCCCGTGCAGACAAGGAGTTCATTTGCATCATTCGAGAACGCCGGCGGCGAAGAGACATAGCTTTTTCCGCCTACTTTAATCATCTCTTACTCCTTTCTTTCCTCCAAATATGTGGCCAAGAAACTGAATCCCTATGGTTAAACGTATTTTCCCAGCTGAAAAGACCCGCAAGCAAAGGCTTTGAACTGAGGAAATTCTTTTTCTTGCAGGTTTTCAAAGTTTCGAACTTTTTCGAGCTGCAAAACCCTGTTTTTCTTAAACCCTAAAAAATGTAATAATTGTTTCGCGGGTTTCTTTAAAATGGGCCGGGTCAATTTGAATTCGGCCCAATACTTGATTAGCTTTCGTCGACTTGAATAGGAAGGGTTTATCTGTAATTTACCGATTTCTGTTTTCCTGCTTACAACTGCTCGGCAAACCAACCTCGCACCCGTCTGCCTCTGTGACTTGAGAATTATTTTATTTTTTCCAATCTAACTAGAAAAATTGTTCCCAAATACTTCAAATGTGTGTATAAATTAAGGGATCGAGAGATGTACTCTTGTAGTTGCTAGGAACGTAATGAAGTCATCATCGAAGCAAGCGGCTGCGAGCAGTCGCATGGTAACTCTTCATCAACGCCTTCACAATGCTCTGAAACATGGCCGTTCCGGGTTAGTCTTGTTTAATTGGCATATACAGTTTGATTTCCTTTTTTTTCCCAGCTGTGCAAACAGATTGGAATTGCGAATTGTTGATAATATATACAATTGTGCTTCCCATAATGATAAGAACTGGAATTATATAGGCTGATAAGATGTAGGAAAGGCTTCTCTATTGATTTATATGTTTCTTTTACCATTTCAACGAGGTTTCATGACGCAGCAACAAAAATAGTATATATTCAGCTCAATCTGTTGCTAGAATATCAACTTTTTCTAACTATTCAGCTCAATTTGGGGAAAAAAAATGTTCTTGCTTATCAGAAGGATAGGAGTTTATCAATGTTGTTATTCTATGCTAACAAACCTCCTCCTTCATGTGCATGCCATTCAATCATAGAAAACTGTTGTAGGATTACAAATCTGTTAACTTTATCTGATAATTATTTATTTAAGCAATAGGATCTTATAATACTCAAGGCTTCCTCTTTCAATTGCAGTAACAAGAAAGGCCAGAACTGGAGTTGTACAGATCTTGAAATTCAGAGACTTGTGATTCGTTCAATTGATGCATTTCTTGATTGTATATCAAGTGAAACTGCACGAAACCCACTTGTGAAGGTATGTAATGCTAGGGAGAGTAATACCTTTTCCCAATAGAAGCGGTGTTTGAATATGGGAACGTTTTGATTCACCATACAGATCTCTGATGAGAGCATTTTTTCAACAAGTATTCCTTGTCAGTTTATTTCTATCTTTAAATAATAAAAAGACAGAAAAGTGGAGAAAGTGCATGTTAGTAAGTCTATATGAAGTTTAGGTCAAACAAAAACACACAATTTTATTTCATAGAGATTGAGAATATTTGGCTTGAGTATTGATCATAACAGATACTGTGAGCTGGTGGAAAGTTTACAATTTTGATTACTTGAAGAGCTTCTGCTCTGAAAACTTAATTCTAGATATATATATATATATATCGTGTGCACGTTCTCTTGGCTTGGATTTGGAGCTCTAGATCTGAACTTTTACATAATTGATTCACTTAGCAACTTATATTGATGTTTAATTTTCTACAAAGGTTTAGTCCATCAAAAGATGACTAATTACCCAGATTTAATTAATTTTATTCCTACCCACCTGCAGTGCAAGTTTATTCTTGTTCAGATGAATTCTTTGTGCTTAAGCATCTAGTGAATTAGTTTTATCCTCTACACCCTATTATTTGATGTTTATTTCCTCCTCTTTTTATAGGACTCAGTGGATGATATGCTCGGAGCATTGGAAATGATTCTACAGTTCCAAAGTGAATCAGTACTGGATATGGCCTCTTGTGTAGCTGCAAAGATGGTCAATGTTTTACCGAGTTCAATGTTGCAATCACATCTTTCCCATCTTGTTCACCCTTTGTCATCTTTGTTATGTTCCCAGAAGTTACAAGTTGCCATCTCATGTGCTACTGCCTTGAGTATCATTTTATCTAATTTGAGTATAAAACAAGAGAAAGAACTTTGGGAGATCTTGAAAGAACGAAATGCAGTTAATATTCTTGTCAATAATATAAATAATTTTTCCACAGAAGATCAGCCTACTGAATATTTTCAAAAAATGGCTTTTCTTTTGAGTAAAATATTGTGGCGGTGGCCACCCTCTAGATTTTCTGTTTGGTCTGATTCCAAGTTGTTCGATGTTATAGATAATCTTGGACTCAAGCCTGGAAGTTCATTGAAAGTTACTATTCTGCAGTTGTATTCTAGTTTAGGTATTTGTATACTCTAACCTGAAATGATCCTTTCTCATATAATATAATCAGCTTCTATTCTTGGACGTGGAGATACTAATATTTTTCCAAATCCCAGCTTTATGTGGCTATGGGGCTAAAAGGCTTCTAGAAAATGGAACAAACCTGATACAGATAATGGTGGACTGTATGAACAGCTTCAATTCTCTATCAATCCAGTTGGAAGGATGTAGACTTGCTCAGATATTAACGGTAGGGATATCGGAGGTTTTTTTTTTTTTGGTATTCCTGTTATATGCATATTCTAATTCCATAATTTTTCAGGCAAGTGAACAAGGATGCACAGAGGTGATGAAATTGTGTTGTGAGCCACTAGTCAATTCGATAATTAAGCAAATGAGAAAGAGCCATTTACATTCTGGAAAGCCTTCTAAAGATCAAATGTCAGTAATGTTAATAGTCTGTCGTTTGGCTCTGATCACTCATTGGATGGGGAATCATCAAAATTTCTTTTGGAAAGCAGGAATCTGTAGAGCCCTTCTTGGTCTTCTCCTCAATAATTTTGCTCAAGTTGATGAAGTTCTGCATCACATGACACTGCCAGAACAAATGAAAATGATGTATAAGGCTTGGAATGCAAATGTTTTTCCTTCACTCAGGCCATATATTTGGGATATTCTTGGTGGTCTTGCAGCAAACTGTGAGGAAGATTTCGATCCTATGATGCATGGAGCTGAAATTCATCTCAACATCCTCATTTTATGTGCATGGTAATGCTGCTATCCTTCTTCATGATCTACACCTTCTGTTGTCCTTTGATCTTTGGCTTTAAGCATTTTCTCTTTTCTACTTCTTGCAGCTTGGCCTTTTTAGAATCTATCCATATGGCATACCAAATTTCTCATGATAGTAGTAATAATACATTTGGAAGTGAATCAGCATCTAGATCAGTCCTTATGATGGTTTATTCTCCTTCGAAGTACATTGCCTCCCAAACCAGGTCCATATTGTCTAAAGTCTTAGAATTGAATAGGAAGGATTATATAGAAGTCATGCTGAATATTCTAAATGCTACATCGTGCAATAAACAATTTGGAATACCTAGTAACCTTCAAATTACCACAAGTTTGGTCTCTTTATCATGTTATGCCTGTCTACCCAATTATGGAAAGCACATTACTGACCTTCAAGGAATAAGAATCCTATTGACCTTTCTTAGATGGTGGTTAGCCAATCCTCTTTATGTGAAGAGGTCAACTGTGGCACCTCATTTGCATGATTCATTCACTGAGAGAACTTGCTGCGTTCCTTATGGAGAAGATTGGGATGGTGAAGATATGCTATTGCTTTTCTGTCTCTGGGCCCTAGCCGAGTTGATAAACCATTTGGGGTTTTGTGCTGTTTTTCTTGATGGTAAAATGGACTTTGATAGATCTGAGTTAGTTAGGGAACTCAAGGAGATCCACATGAACAACTATTCTCATGGATCTAGATGGTATGCTGCTTATCTTCTTTCTCATTTGGGGTTGTATGGCTTCCCTAATAAATTTGGAGAAAGGATTGGGAAAGAATTCATGGAAAAAGAACTTGCTGATTTGGGTCTCACTCTTACGGATCAGGAAGTCTTACCAGTTCATAAAGTTATTCTATTGGTTAGATGTCCATCATTACTTCCCCAAGAAGAACAGCTTCCCAGAAAGAAGTTAAATGTTACCCTTTCCAAGCAAGATCCTGAGAGAAGTATGAGGGCTATAGCTGAAGTTCGTCTTTCTGCTCGTGTTGATCGCCAGTCATTACGGAAGGTCTTGGAATATGTTTACTTTGGCTATTTACAAGCTGATGAAGACCTTTTGAAAAAGTTGAAAGTTTTAGCCAAGCACTGTGACATAAAACTTCTACTCCACATGCTTCGTAAACAGAATCCAAGATGGGGCACTCCTATCCCAATTTTTGATCTTACTTTTGCTCTTGGGCCAGCTGGATATAATTCATCGTACGTATTTCCTCTAAAGTGTATTTTAATCATATGTTGCATTAGATGTGATCAAATTTTCTTGAAAATTGTTTTCTAAAGCTGTCATTATGATATTTAACATTGAGAGATTATTAGGATTTAATGTTTTTTGCTTGCACCTCAGGGATATTATCTTGGAATCTAATACTACTCAACTGCACGATTGGAGATGTGGTATATGCTCAGAGTGTACCCCACATTTTCATGTTCACAAAGTTATATTGAGGTCAGGTTGCGATTATTTCCATGCAGCGTTTCATTCAGGCATGCAAGAAAGGTGATTCCATACAAAATAAGCTCTGTAATTTATTTATGAACTTCCCTCCTCTTTTTTTGCTTTGTTGGCTTGACATTTTGCTTAAATACTGAGAGGTCATTGATGGCATTAACAAACACCCATGGTTTTCTGCAGCATTTCACCCAGCATGAAGGTACCTGTTACTTGGGAATCACTAGTTAAACTAGTTACGTGGTTATATTCTGATATGTTGCCGAAACCTGTTTTTGGCTGTTTATGGGTCAATTTGGACATTAGCAAGAAAAAAAATGAATTGCACCCTTACATTGAGCTTTGTTGGCTTGCTGAGTTTTGGCTCTTAGAGGGTCTACATGACCAGTGCTTTAAGGTAGTTGTATCTGCCATGGAGACAGATGTATACTTGTCCATCAAAGTAATTCATCTTGCTGCCCAATTTTCTCAGTGGAAGTTGGCTGAAGTTGCAGCAACCTACATGGCCCCTTTATATAACCAGCTTCGCAGCAGTGGCGACCTGGATCAACTAGATGAAGGCTTCGTTGAGATGGTGAGGGCTGCTTCTGTCCAACTGTCTCAGAAGGAGATTAATCAATCATGACCAGTTTAGATGTTTATCGGCTGGTATTGGATGCTTGCAACTATATGAAGGTGGGGCACAAATTTGCAATACAAGAGCATGCTTTTTGTAGCAATTTTAGCTGCAGGGAGACTGAGTTTGAAGCTTTGGCAATGCTAAGTATATCTGGTGGAATGCCTCCTTCAGTTCTCTCCTGTAACTTAAATAATAATGTGGACTCGGAGATGGAAGTTTTGGTTGATACAGTATGGCCTACTGCATTATGTTGCAAGTTTTCAACTCAATTCCCTGCACCACTTTTATTCTCCTAAACATCCTGTGAGGTACCAGTCTTCTGTCACTACTTGGTGGCAATACGACATTTTGTATGCGATTGTATATCCTCTTGTTTCATACACAGTGATTTATGTATGTATCTATTCTACTCATATATGGTTTGCTATTTCAACCCATATGATGATTATCTGTCCCTGTATGATCATTTCGTTCTCATTCTTATAGTGGAAAAGGAAACACGAGAATGTGTATTACAGTATCGGCATGTAGTTGGGACATAATGATGATTATGTGATTTTAGTTTTGATTTGTAACACCTTTCCTGAATGTTCTGCTTACAGTACAAACAAAGTTTATATTCACCTGAGAAGATGCAAAATTTCTGAGAAAAAACAATGAAGCTATAACTAATAGCTATAGATTTCTGCAAAGAAAAATAGGAAGATAAGGCAAAGTCCTAAGGAGCTCAGAACACCAAATACAACCAACCATTCCACCTTAACAAGCTTTTTGTGATTCTGGCTCATTATAAAACAATCAGAAAAGCTAGTCCCAGCATTTTGCCTGGTCCACAATTAACTCTCTGAATAACAGCAGCTACAATGAAGCTATAACAAAATCCTTCCCACCTCCTATAAAAAATAAAACCACAGGATTATGGGTAAAATGGAATTGGACACTGTACATATCTAATTCTTAAGCTCCCAATTACTATCAGGGATAACATGGTGGAGCATTAAAATAAGCTCCGAAGTTTAAAAGGATAATTAATAGGATAAAAGTTCCATTTTAAAGAAAATGACCAATACTAAAATCCATTGTTGACACCCCTGCAGATGAAAGGATGTCTTTTTAACATAGACCTTGATTCTGTAACCCCCAACCAGTAAAGTAACACAAAATTCCAGTGTCCCTCCCACCATATCCTCCAAGTAAAACTTATCAACGGTAACCAAATTTTATGTATCCCGAGAATCCATAATGAACTGTCAATTGTTTAGTTTATCCTATAGCTCCATCAATTCCCAATCACACTCCAGGACCGCCAGTTATTCCACCCTGAGCACTAAACCCTTGCACAGGCATAGATCGGTGTGCAAAATCCAATAGCAGCTTTCTTTGTGGTTCACTAGTATGAGGAAGACTTGCTCTTAAGAGTTCAAGAGGCATTTCCTTACTGATGGCTTTAGATGCATCAGACTCAACATTAGACATGTCTGTTGAAGCCCGTGCCATAAATGACTGCATAATAGTATCATATTTGTTGAAGCAATACTTCGAGAGGAGCCCGAAAAATTCATCAAAAGAGGCTTGCCAAAATGCCCTGTTAGCCATTGTACAGTTTCCAGAAGCCCGAGGATCTGTTAAGAGTTCAGTTGCCCTCTCAAGCACAGATTTCAGAATAACAGAAGCCCCATCTCCTGCTGGGCTACCAACTGGACGTAGTGGAGGATGCTCTGCAGAACAAACCACTGATGCAAGACATGCAGCAAGACCTTTAAGCTCCATTCCACTAACACAAAAAGAAACGGTTTTTGCAAGCTTGTTTGTTGTTTCAGCTGCTCCAGGATCAGCTGGGCAGACCCCAAATAAGAACCTTAAATGGCGGGAAATTGCCATGCATACAACCCGAACAAGTTCTTCACCAGGTGGGAGAAGCTGAAGATACCTACATAGCAGTTTCCGACCCTTTGGAAGTGAGACCAACCTCAGAAATACAAGATCGTCCTTAGGGGTTCGATCCACTGAATTACCATTTTTCCCAAGTTTATCAACCAGTTGAAGTGAGGCTGCCAAACCTTCCAACAATACCTGTCGCCTCTGTTTCAGCTGTGCTCCGCCATCTTGGAGCTGATTAAATTGCAAAAACCGGTCAATATCATCAACCTCAAGTAGGAGGCAAAGTCCATCCTCAATGGTCACCCTAGCTGCAAGCATTGGCTCCTGTTCCAGAGGCTTCTCACATACTTTCTGCTCAGTATTACCAGCTCCAGATGAGTTTGGTGGATCAACTTCCAAAAGTGGGCGGGGCCTGCGAATTGATGAAAAGGAAACCCTTCCAAGGGCATCAACCTGAAGAAATGGATGTGGTTCATTAGTTGCACGAGCTCGAGGAGGACCATCCCTCAGGTTATTTGGGCAAAAATGATGTTTTAACTTTGCACCAGAAGTTTTTTTAGCTAGACAAGCTTGATGATAATAATCATCCACATAAGGATCATTACTGTGCGTGGCAGCTAGTTGCATCCGAAGAATATTCTCAATTTCCTCAGACGTCATGTATTTGCACTTGAACTGGGGCAACCAGTTGTCACTCTTTTGGCTACTTATATCAGATCCCTGCGGATAGCGGATTCCCTGCCTTCCTCTCAACATAGCTTTAACCCGTGGATCTCTCATATCTGCTAAACCAAGCATATCTAAGCTGCTCATCATCTGAGGCGATGTAGAAAGGTGGTGATTATATAACTGGGGCTGCAGTCCTGGTAAGTGCCCTATTGGTGGCTGGAAAGAATGGTGCAACCTCTGCTGTTGAAGCTGTTGCTGTTGCATCAGTTGGGGTGGCAACACTCCATTTTGTCGCGGTAAATGTTGCTGCAACATGTTGTTGGGTACATTAGAATGATCACCAGGAAATATGCCTGCATGGTTTAAGATTTGGTTTTGCAGCCTATTGTTAACTGGGAGACCACCACCAGCACTGAACTGAGGCACATTTCCACCCATTTGTGATCCATGGGGCAGAGCAGTCACCTGATGCTGGGGGTTAGAGAAAGGAGAAAAATTAGGCGAGGAGGGTGGCAGTGAGTGCCCACCAGGATGATAGGGAATACTAGGTTGGCATGATACATTGTTTGGTGAACCTTGGTGAGATCTGCCGCCAGGAGGTGGATAGGAGGTAAAAGATGATCTTGGTACGAGAATTGGCTCACTGCTGTACTGCTGATGTACATGTTGTGGCTGCTGTGGGTACTGCTGTTGTTCAGGATATGAAGATGTTCTATACAAACTCTTTGAATCCATATAAGATGTAGAGGATGTATATGGCTGCGAAGACCACTTTTTGCTATCCTGCATGCTGTCATTTTCAAAATTTTGCTGATCGCTCCAATTATGAAAATCTCCTTCTTGAATCCATTCAGTTGCAGATGAACCTAGACCACAAGCTTGTTATCAGAATTGTTCAATTAATCTACTAAAACCAACCACCCATGCATATTAAAAACAAAATTCTGATCAGGGGTTCAATAAAGCAAACTGCACTAAGATTCAACTAACATACAAAGGTTACAGAAGTGCAATGATTTGATCAGAAATATTCATAGTAAAGGGAAAAGACAAAATTTGAGCATCTAATGAACCAATACTTTACATGAACCAAAAGCTATCCTGCAGAGGGAAAAAGAGAAACCAAAAAGGCCAAAGAAATAGAGGGATTTTAGAATGCAGTAATCAAGAAGGGCAATTTGGATCGCTTGTAATGTCAAATATAGTTAAACTTACTTTCTCTTGAACCAAAAACTCTTGCACTTCGTGGTCCAGTAACAACTGTGTTTAACTGTAATACAGAATATAAATAGATGTCAAACAAATGACTCATAAGAGGCAAAGGGTAGTCGAGAAATAAGGAAAAGCAAGTCAAGTACTTATTACTAAAGTACAAAATATTAAACATTCTGCTCCTACAATGTAAAAGCACGAAAAATATGAACTCAACCTGGAAAAGTATGCAAACCACCCCCACAGAAAAGAAAATATCTTCCTCTAACAGGAGTTTGATATGGCACACACAGCCTAACTTCACACCCATTGCCTAATCAAAAAAAAAGAAGATGTGGAACAACTGAAGAACAAACCTTTGAAAATGTGCTCATAAGATCATCAATTTCTGATGAAGATCCCAAAGTATCACCCTGCAAAAAATGTGTTAATTTACCAATGCAATACCAATTCTGCAAATTAAACGTGATATAAAAAATAATAAAAAAAAAAGGCAATCATCGTAGGTTAAATGCCATAGATGAACTTATAAGAGGCTCCAGGAGTAAAAGGTCAAGTCATGAATACACTTAATTGTATTCCTACAGCAATAAGAAAGACTAAATATCTTCCTCTGGTGAATATGATTTTGTGCTACACAACTCAAGAGACAAACAAAATAAAAACAAATATCCATGCGAAGTATTTTAGAATGCAAATCCACATTATTCCAGGGATTAAGAAAAAGAAAACTGTAGAGATGCAAATAAAAATATCCACAATGGTATGCAAAGAATAATTATTATCATTTTAAAGCCATAGAACCTCATGAAATAATTTCATCAGGACATCTACAAAAACCCAATACAGATCATGTGCAAATGAAATTCGTATGCATGCACATAAGGACCTATGAATAAATTGACATTAGTAAACAAACTTGTATTAAATGAAAACTGCAAACATGCATGTATTTTACAAAATACCTCATCCCTATCCCCTTCGTCAAAGCCAGCTTGAGGAACATCATCTTCTTCATCTTCTAAACCCCCAAGCTCGACTTCTTCAACTACATCTTTACCAAAGAATGCATACTGTGAAGCATCAAAAACTGTACTTCCTGCATTGCAGATCCCAACCAAATAGCAATGTTAGAACTCAGAAGGCAAGCAAATCCAAAAAGTATTTTTACAAGATCAAAAAAGATTATGCATTCAAATGTTAAATCCACAAGTTACAGCTTAAAGATGTGAGAATTTAGACTGCTTAAGCAAAATTAGAACTTCCTATTGCAGGTGTACACGATAAGAGACAAAAAGCGATATCAGAATTGAACTATAAGCAACAGAAAATTTTGGTAAAGCTCAGACAATTCAATTTATGGCTCAAACTAGGGAAGAAATCCCTCCTTCCAGATCCACCCCCAACCAAAAAAAGACACGAGCTAGGTAGCAGTATTCAGCACCTGAATTCCTCAAAAATACTATAATACAAAATTCACAAAAAATTTATGGGAAGCTATTCATTATGCCTCATAAGTTGAACTCAATTCCGAGGTTGTTTATGCACCCTAAATCTATAAGACGAACGCACTTGTTTCCTATCACATTGGAACGCCGTGAGTAACTTGCATTATGCAAATATCTAACAAGGTCAAATAAAATAAAATAAAAAAATTAATTATTGAAGAAAAAGGGGATTGGATAAAAGTCAAAAAGTGAACAAGGCAAAAGATAACATATGGAGGATATCAGAAAATGAAACTTAATAGATCCGAACAGAGCAAACACTAAAGCTTAACAGAAAAATCAATCAAAGGAATTCCAACCGACCTGCTGGATTCGCATCAAATTGATTAAGATCCTGATGATTGGAGGATTTCGTAATACCCCCTCCATCTCTAAAATTGTCCATGCCGAATTCTATGGTAAAACAATAAACAAAACCCAGAAACTTTTTCGTCGAGAGAAATTAGAAAAAGAAAGACTCGGAACCAAGTACCCAATAAAAATCTACACCTCAATAACAAGAAAACATTACAGAGTAAAAACCTCGAAACTCAAAAAGCATCGGAGGACCAAGAAATTTACCCTGAAACAGAATCTTATTCTCGATTGAAAAAAATAAAAAATAAAAAGCAATAGATGCAAAACCCTAAAGCCCCAGGGAATCAAATATTATATGAAGAAAGAGGGTCAAAGCTAAATCTGTGGACGGGGGAGGGACAAAGTGAAACCCTTCACCGATAAATTCTCTCTAGGGTTTCTCCTCAAAAACAAAGATCTTTACAACTAAAATGGTACGCAATAAATTCATTGGTACAGAATATTCCAACTATACATTCATTTTTTTTTAAAAAAAAAAAAAAAAACTAAAAAGTGGTTGTGCAGTTGCCAAAGTTTAAGATAATACAAAAATTATTTGGAGAGAGAAAATGAAAGAAAATTCTCTTAATATTTGGGAGAAAAAAAATTAATAAAGAAAAAAACTTTTGGGGATTTCAAATAAACCCTAGGGCTGAGAATAATGTTTCGGTTGTGTCTAAGGTAGCAGATGGAGGATGAGATGATGATGATGATGATGATGATGATGAATTTTGTTGCTGTTGCTAAATAGTGGTGGATCTTGATTGGATTGGCTGGCAGGCAGGCATTAGATGGGCCTTCTTCTCTCTCCTCTTTTTTCAAGCCTTTTTGTGGGCAACAAAAAAAGAGACTCTCACAGAGTAGACAGATTTTTTTTTTTTTTTTCCTTTTTTATGATTTTTAAATTTTTACTATGACATTTTGTAGGCATTTTGGTCAAGGTGAAAATGAAAAATTGAATTTCTTATATGTATTTAATTACATAATTGTTAATTTAGTGATTTTTTAACCTAATTATTATTTACCTGAAACAATTATTCGATTTTATTACGTGTGATGAGTGAGTTTCATTTCTAACCAAGTCTTCCGCAATGATAGTCAAGAATCAAGGGTGTATTCCCGGCTTTGGCTTTCTGATGACTAAGTCGGTGATTGAATCAACAAAATCTTCAGGGGACCGGAGGACTGAAGATATCTCAACTATCCTCTATGAGAATAGTAAAAAAATGTAACAAGATACTTAGAATATTTTATGGTATTTGAAATTCATTCGTTGTGTGTGAGTGTGAGTTAACGTTTATATAAAGAGATAAGTTCAACAGTGAAGTAACACATAGATTGAATTGGTTGCTCTAAATAGTATTTGTGGAGGCAAACGCATTTAATATTTAGTACCAAATGTATCTTTATGTGTCAAAGATCACATCTGCTGCATAGTATCTATAGTCATCGGTCGAACTCCAGAGGAAACCTATTCAAGGCCCAATCGACCCGTTGTGGCATCCACCTCAAATTTCTCTAGCCTACGTCGACATTTCGAGACTTCAATTTCTTTCTATTTTTTTTTAAATGAAGGTTCCATTCATTAACTTTTAAATATTTATAATATTTGATAGATTATTTTATGACAAATAAATTACATTAACAAATGAATGTTATTATGTTAACCCTCACATGATTAACATATATACTATTATGAAATTATATAAAATAACGAGATGAAAGTAAAAAAGATAAATTTAGAGAGAATATAAAATATTATTATATTATTTTCGAAATAATTTCTTTTGGTATTTTTACAAAGGGTATTTATATGGGTGAAAATGGAAGAGAATAAACTTCAAAGGTGTCACCTGTCACCCTATAGATAAACATTATGTGACATTTATCACATGTCATTAATTACGTAGTTATCTCAAGATTAAAAGATAAATATGATTATTTGATGGACATCCACTAATTCGATAAATATTCCGGATTCATAACATATATTAACAAAACTACGTTATATTTACTAGATAGAATAATAATAGTCATGTGGTTATTTAAATTTAGTTATTTAACAGGTAAAGAATAAAAAAATAGAAATAATTAATTTTATATCTGTAATAAATAATATTTATAAACTTTATTAAATATATAACAAGTTTCAAGAAGCTGGGGACTCTAGAGTGAGAATCAGATTTTTTTTATCGTTATTTAATTTTTCAAATATATATAAAATTTTGCTAAACTTACCACTAGAATGACATAATGATTAATGTAGTATTTATTTTTTTTATTTAAGTATTATTATAGTTGTTGTAAATGTTATTTATGTTAATTTTTTAGATTTTATTTATTATTATTTTTTTAAAAAAATATCTCTTTATTTTCTCAACTTTATATAATTTAATCAATTTATTCATTATTTTAAGAGATAGTCATATTGTTCATATTCGATATATAATTTTATTTTTTAATTAAAAAAAAAATACATTCATTAAATAAAAAAAACCATTTAGACTGAAGTACAGAATGAATATTAGGATGAACAGACTCTTCCCAAATTACATCATTAGCCAAAAGATAAACCTAATTCTGCAAGTATATGGGCTGCCTTATTCGTATGTCACCATTTTCGCAGTCCCTCAATCGAAAAATCCTCTTCAGTCCCATTAATCCGGTTCTCCTTTCTACGCTGAGTGGCAGAAGAAATTTTTTTCCAAAGGCCGATAATTTCCGCATGTTCAACTGAAGCGATTGCAGGCACCAGACATGATCAAGAATCCTTTGTCATCTCTTAATACGAAACCGTAAGTTGCTTGCCCATTCTTATATGCCGCATCAACATTTATCTTAAGCCACCCTGTTCTAGGAGGTTGCCATTGTTGACGCAATACCGCTCTCCTCTGAAATCCCAAATTCTGGAAGCCGTGGAAGTCATGAAGCAAAGCCAGTGCTCGCTGAACCACTAGGTTAGTTAGGGCAGTACATTATTTCATCCAGTGTGTGTTTATTAATACATTTATCCGGTTTTTAACCCAAAAAAGGAGTTATAGGCGACCTCTGGGGGCACTGAGTCGATTGAGCAATTAGCCTCTGTTGTTCCTTTATACCAACCCAGAAATCCTTCGTCTTCAACAACCTTTCGATCCACTGTGGAAAATAAAAAAAAATGTCCGTCATGATCGTGACAAGCTTAGGGGATATGGTGGTGGATTTGTTCACTGATCTCTGTCCTCTTACATGCAAGAATTTTCTCAAGCTTTGCAAGTAAGTTTTAGACTGCAAATTTTTTCACTATTTTTGACTGTTCTTCAAATGATTTTTAAAATTTTTGTTTTTGGGGATGAAATTTATTTTGCTAGTTATTTTTTACGCCATGAGATATGTTATATGGAATGCACTGGAGTTCTTTGTGTACTGGAAGGTTCGGGTGCTAGAGCTAGTGAACTCTTCAGTGCGAGGAGGCGTGGTGTTAGAATAGGGTTCTTTTTGGTGTAGTCTGGTGAACCTTCATTCTGTTAATGTAGTTATAAGGCTGCAAATTTTTTTTTTTTTTTTTTTTTTAATATTTTCCACTGTTTTTTAAATGATTTTGTGTTGTTGTTTTTGAGGATGGATTTATTTTGTCAATTACTTTACTCCATTAGATATGTTATTTGAATGTTATTTGAATGAGATTCCATTGTACATAAGAGAAACTATCATATCATGATTTGATTTCTGTCAATTGGAATGCACTGAAGTTCTTTGTTCTTTGTGTACTGGAAGGTGGTGTTAGAATAATATTCTTTTTTGTGTAGTCTGGTGATCCTTCATTCTGTTTATTAGTCTAGCTTTGGTGCAGGATCAAATACTATAATGGCTGTCTCTTTCACACTGTTCAAAAGGATTTTACTGCACAGACAGGTGATCCAACCGGTACAGGGACAGGTGGCGATTCCATTTACAAATTCTTGTATGGAGATCAAGCTCGTTTTTTTGGTGATGAGATTCAATTGGACTTGAAGCATTCTAAAACTGGTACGGTCGCCATGGCTAGCGCTGGAGAGAATCTTAATGCTTCTCAGTTCTACATTACCCTGCGTGATGATCTTGACTATCTTGATGGGAAGCATTCAATATTTGGTGAAGTGGCTGAAGGGCTTGAAACACTTGTTAGGATAAATGAAGCCTATGTGGACCAGAATAGCCGGCCTTTTAAGAATATCAGGTACTCTTGTTCTTTTCTTATATCTTTTGTCTCATTTTCTAGTGTAATACAAACAATATCTTTCACACACGAACTTGTGATTATTATTGTTAGCTAATGCACCAAACAATCTGAACAGAATTAAACACACGTATGTGCTGGATGATCCTTTTGATGATCCTCCCCAAATAGCTGAACTAATTCCAGATGCCTCACCTGAAGGGAAACCAAAAGTTGAGGTAATGTGCTTAAAATCATAGATTGAAAAGATAAATGACTGTTAGTTTTAATGTTTTAAGCATGACTGTGAATGGATAATCACCAAAATGGAAGGATCATGAACTTCTTTTGAATTTTATTGCTGATGTCTAAAGAGTCAATGACTACTTAAATATCTCCATATCTCCTTAGTTTTCCATCTTTTGTATTTGGTTAGCAATTCACTTTGCCTCTTGTTTATGTTAAGAACAACAATTTACTTGCTAGATCTAAAGTGGAGTCAAAGAATAATAATATCTTTACATTGGCATTCTCTTTCTCACTTTCCAATTAGGTTGACGATGGTGTGCGACTAGAGGATGATTGGGTGCCTATGGATGAACAACTAGACATGGGAGAGTATGAAGAGGTCTTGCGTTCAAAGGAAGCACATTCCCGTGCTGTAGTGCTTGAAAGTGTAAGGAAGCCTTCAATTGCTATAATTCATTTCTACTTGTTGAACAAATAAGTTTTCTTGTTCTTCTTCTTACAAAATAGTAATGTCCTAAACAGATAGGGGACATTCCCGATGCTGAGATGAAGCCTCCTGATAATGTCTTGTTTGTTTGCAAACTAAATCCTGTTACTGAAGTGAGTAATTTCATTTTCTTGCCAGCATTATGTTTTTAAATAAGAATATACAGGTTCCTTTTATATTCTTGACTTTATTTTCTCTTTGACCTTCCAAATCTAGGATGAAGATCTCCATACAATATTCTCACGCTTTGGAACTGTAACATCGTGAGTTTTCCACTGTCTTGTTCCTGTTTTAGTATGGAGCTTCTTTTGTTGATAAAAGTTTATCTAAAAGTATCTTAACACAATTCTGGTTTCAGTGCTGAAATTATCAGAGACTTCAAAACTGGAGACAGTTTGTGCTATGCTTTTATTGGTAAGTCTATCTTTCTCCTCATTTATTTTTAGTTCTGTTCTTTACTGTCTAGAAACTACCTTTGCAGCAAGAATTGAACACTTGCCATGCCCCCTTCTTTTCTAACATTGTGTCCTCTTTCCAGAGTTTGAGGATAAAGATGCTTGTGAACAAGCTTATTTTAAGGTATTATTATATTCTTCTGTAATGATTCTATGCTCTACTCTGCACACAACATATATGCCTTTATTTTTAACAATAGCTTTTTGCATAAGCTCCTAATGTTGTAGATTTATTTTGATGAAACTATAAAGGCTAATGATCTTATTTAGTCCAAAATCTTGTCACAACAGCTACATGCACTATTTGATTGGAAATTCTGAAATCATTCTTTTATTTCCATATGTTGTGTTGTGCTCTGGCAATTCTTATTACATCATGCCTTCCAGAATTTTCTAAGATAGAAAGAGGATACTATTGATTACCAAAGGTAAGTGAAATTCTTTTCATTGATCAAGGTCAACAATCTATGGAGTTGTCATATCCTTAAAATAACTTTGCAGTTGGTAATGCACCTATCTCCTGGTACTTAAAACGATGAGAGAATATATGTGAAGGTGGGAATGTGTGGATGTGTCCCTGATGCTATAAAAACCATAGAGATGGTTGTCAGTTTGGCTTATGAATTTAAAATCAGAGAATGAAACGAGTTAATCTCCATAACACTATCCCCCAGTGTTTTGCACTATAGTAATAGGGTATCATCACCAAGTGTCTTTTGCCCATTGTCTTGATTTGATAAACCTTGGTGCTGCTTACAGAGTCTGGTCTTGCTATCCCCAGTGTGTTTTATTGTCCAAAAATTTGGGAAAGAAAGGAGGGGTCCTGACCTTGGGAATATGAATCACAAAGCTTAAGTGCTTATCAAGATGGCCCATGAGGTTATTGGATCCAAGGGAACACTTTAAATGCTTAGTTTCAATTTCTATGTAGTAAAATACTTAAATGTGTTTCTTCTCTCCCCCCTTCCTTGTGGGGTAGTCTTCAATGCTCTTTTAGTACTTCACTTTGCATCTGAAGATGCAGGCTTTCTGATAGAACTTTGCTTTCTTTATCTGTTTCATGATAGATGGATAATGCTTTAATTGATGATCGGCGTATACATGTTGATTTTAGCCAGAGTGTTGCAAAACTTTGGTCCCAGTATAGACGCAAAGACCAAAAGGGTAAAGGCAAGTGTTGCTGTTTTTCTAATTCGTATATGTTATTTTCAGTTTTTATCAGATAGAGAGTTATTTGCATCAGTTCTTAATATGAATTGATATCAATTGTTAGATAATTTGTTGTGGTGGTGTATTTTTATTTTATTTTATTTTATTTTTGGTACTTAGGTACTGTATTTAAAATGATGTAATGCAATGTGGGAGAATTTAGTCTCTGTAGAGCTGAATATTAACTTGCATTGACAAGCTACTCTGATTAAACTTTCATAATGTATCTATTCCAGGGGGAGGTTGCTTTAAATGTGGTTCTATTGATCATATTGCTAGAGACTGCACAGGGGATTCGACCAACACTCAGAAACATCCAAAATTCATGTTGAAAGATGGAAACCCCCAGCATGGGGGAGGTGATAATTCACAGTTAGTAACTAAGACTATCATAATGCTACTAGCTGCAGTTGCCTTCATAAGCTGATATTCACTAACTAGCTGCATTGCAGGTATGATATGGTATTTGATGAAGATGGAACTGAAAGCCCAAAAAGGAGCAAGAGGCAAAGAGACCATGAAGCTGAAAAGGTTAATGAGAAGCAAACCACTAGGAGAGCAGATTCAGATCACCTTCAAGAAAGGGACAACAAGAATAGAGAAAATTCACGTGATTTTCATAGGCGTAGAGAAAGAAATAAAGAATATCAGGAGGATGACAGGCACCGACGAGGTCATAGTCCATATAGTGGAAGAGATAGAGACTACAAAGCTAAAGATGCGCATGATAGTGGGAGAAAAATGTATAATGGGAGCCATAGGGACAGGCGAGAGGATGCAAGGTATGAAAAGGGTCATGACAGGGATAGGAGGAAGGAGGAGGCAAGATATGAAAATGGGCGTGGAGATGATGCTAGTCATCATCGAGAGAGTAGAGATCCCAGAGAGCAGCATGCCGGTGATATGAATCGTGCAGACAGGAAGGATGAGCGAGAGCGGGATTCTAGAAAGAGAAATCTTGATGATGATCGCAGACAACATTACCAGGATGATGCTGATCGTCATAGCAGTAGAATGGACACTAGAGAAGATTCATATAGTAGAAAAAATCGCGATGATGGTGATAGTCGCCCAGGAAGAAGAGAAGACCTACATTCTGGAAAGAGAAGCACAAAACATGATGACAATCGTGATCGTGGTAGAAGGCACTAAATTTTGGGATGTATCTTAAAACATGTATCCATGTTAGTCAGTGTTTCCTTATTTCAACCAGTACTTCCCAATTTTACATTTAGCACTCTATTCTGTTCCTATTATTGGTAATGAAGTTCTAGACTTTCAATTAGTTTCATTTTATTGGTTCAAGTTGTTTCATCTCCAGTTTAGATTTGCTTTCTCCTAGGGAAAAAAAGAAAAGAAAAAAAGGGACCTTTATTCTAAATTTATTAGGGTATTTATAGTGGTGATGAATTAAATATCGATCGGACATTTTTTTCCTCAAGATATTCTAAAGATATATAGATATTTTACACACTTTTATAATTTATTATGAAATTTCTAGTTAATGATGGACTAATTATATTTCTTGATAATTGGGGTTCTACAATTGTTCGGCTTTAGGTATTCCATTGGGCTAGTGGTCATCTTTTAACATTTCTGACTTCAAGAGAGAACAGAGCTGCCGGCTGAAACCAATGGCGAGAATAATGGTGGCTTGTTCTCACCTTATCCCTTCCTTCACAAAGCCCTCTCTGCAAGTCCAATGGGTGCCTTCGAGCTCGATTGTCTTTAAGAGGCGGCTTTCTACGACCAGAATAACCATGAGCTTGAAGGCCGGCATCGTTGGACTTCCTAACGTCGGAAAATCCACTCTTTTTAACGCCGTTGTAAGTGTGACTAGCAGCAGTTAATGTAAAACTTTCTGCGGTTTCTTCAATTTGGACAAAGAACTTTGACTTCCAAGATTGAAACTTTTTTCGCAATGGAATAATAATATGTAAGTAGATGGTTTGCAGGTTGAGAATGGTAAAGCTCAAGCTGCCAATTTTCCATTTTGTACCATAGAACCAAATGTGGGGAAAGTTGCCGTTCCAGATAACCGTCTTGACGTGCTTTCTAGTCTCAGCAAGTCACAGAAGTCTGTTCCTGCGTCCATTGAATTTGTTGATATTGCGGGGCTTGTCAAGGGTGCTAGTCAAGGGGAGGTCAAGAGCTCATTGTCTTGTTTTATTAAATACTTCTATAGTTTTCTGGTCATACGTGCAATTTGAGGTTTAATTATTGTTAATTTGTTTTGTACTCACTTAGAATTTCATGTTTAATTTGAAGCTTCTAATTGCAGGGTCTGGGTAATAAATTCTTGTCTCACATTCGAGAAGTGGACTCAATACTTCAGGTTTATGTATCTTCACGTCAATTCCATTGCATCCCATGTTTCCATAAATAATCCTAATGCTAGTTTTACTGATCCTTCAGGTTGTGCGCTGCTTTGAGGATAATGATATTGTTCATGTCAATGGGAAAGTTGATCCTAAGTCTGATGCTGATGTTATCAATTTAGAGTTGGTATTCTCAGACTTGGATCAGGTGAACTATAATAAGAATCTGTTTCTAGTGTTTCAAGTTCAACTTAAGGTTAAAAAGGGAAAAAATTACTTGTATGTACACCTAATATTTATCATAATCTGAAATTAACCGTTTGGTCCTCTTTGTTGTGCTGCAATGGTTTAAGACAAGCTGATAACTTGAGATCCTTGTTTCTGTTTTTATTTATTTGTTAGTTACTGAATATCGAAGCTTGTTTGACTAAGTGTAGAACTTGCACGATTCTCTTAACATAGAGAAGGAAATACATCACCAAGATTTTGTTATAATAAAGATTTGAACGGGATTAATAGAATCTAAGTTTTCAAACACTGCAGATCGAGAAAAGAATGGAGAAACTAAAGAAAGGGAGAGCAAAAGATTCACAATCTAAAGTGAAGGTAAGGTTGATATTAGTGATTCCTTGAATAGCATTACCTTTATTTATTTGAACTATGATGAATAGAAGTGACAATTCTTCCTACTTCTGATTTGATTTCAGGAGGAAGCAGAAAAGGCAGCTTTGGATAGAATTCAGCAGGCACTTATGGATGGAAAACCAGCACGTTCAGTTGCTTTAACAGGTTTAGAAAAAGATGCTGTTAAGCATCTTTGTTTGCTCACAATGAAACCATTAATCTATGTGGCAAATGTAGCGGAATCTGATTTAGCTGATCCGGATAGTAACTCTTATGTCAAAGAAGTCAAGCAATTGGCTTCTGAGTTGCAATCTGGTCTAGTAACCATCTCAGCTCAGGTTTGATGATTTCTTTCACAAAAAAGCATTTTCACTTTTTACCATAGCTAATTTTTCGTTCTTTGTCTCTCTCCTCCTTATTCTGTATCTCTATTCTGATAATATGAGAACATTTTGAAAATTCAAACGCATATGTTACCCATTTTGCTTTTTGGGCAATCTTCCTTATTTTTTTCCTTTTATGAGGAAGAAAGAAAATAATTTACTCCTTCAATTGCAGTTCTGTACAGTTGTTAGTTTTTCAAATTGTTTAAATCCTCTGTGAATCTATCCTGAATATTTTAGGTCTTATTATCCTATTGACTGGAATACTTCTTTTTTGTAGGTTGAAGCAGAGCTTACAGAACTTCCTCCTGAAGAAAGGACAGAATATTTGAAGTCACTGGGTGTTAACGAGAGTGGGCTGGGAAATCTTATCAGAGAAACATATGGTCTGCTGGGGCTGCGTACATACTTCACGTCAGGTGAAAAGGTGCACGTACTGCAAACTTAATTGCTTTTGATTAACCTTTATTTCTCTACTCATGGTTAATAGACTCTTATCGATTTTTTCCAACAGGAATCAAGAGCATGGACCATACTAGCAGGTTAGTATATTTTCATTTTTTTTTTGATCAGTAGTTAGTATATTTTCCTTGATTACTCTTTCCTTTCCCTTCTTTTGATTTGCCTAATTTGCTGTTAATTGAAAATTTTAGTGGAATATTTATTCATGTGAATTATATATCAATGAAGAATTTTCTTCAGATATACTTTTACCTAAATAAAATATTGAATTGAAACATGGGGAAGGAAAAGCATTCATACATATGCAATAAGCTGCATTTATTCTGAGTTTTCGTTGATGTATTTTCATAGGAATGACTGCCCCTCAAGCAGCTGGTGTTATTCATTCGGATTTTGAGAAGGGCTTCATTCGAGCTGAGACTGTGAGTATGAATAAAGAAATTTAGGTTATCCTTTTCCTGTTTGGTAATTACTTTTAGGCTGAAATGCAAATTAGTCCCTTGAGTTGTAAAATTTTTTAATTAAGTTTTTGAGTTTTCAAATGTCTCAATTATGTCCATTATTGTTGAGAAAAATGATTTCGGAATGAGTTTGGACAAATTTCGATGAAAATTTAGAACAAAAGACTAAAATGTTGACCTTTTTGCAAAATTTACAGAATGAATTGGAACTTTTTAAGATAAAAAAGACTTGATTGAGCGTTATATATTTTGAGGACTAATTTGCAGTTAACACATCTCACTATCATCTTAATCTATCATCCTACATTTCTTGAGATTGATCTTGATATGTGCATCTGTAGATTTGTTAGAATTGTGGGCTAATATTTTTGAAGTTTCAGTTATCTCCAGTGAACAAAAATTTGTCAGTACACCTGAAATATTGGCTTAGCTTATATATTTCATATCACTGCTGTCCTCTGAGTGCATAATATGGTAATTTTTCTTGTAATCTTAACAACCCTATTTGGTTTGTTCCTTTTAGGTTGGTTATGGTGATTTTGTGTCTGCCGGTTCCTATGCAGCTGCTAGAGAGAAGGGTCTTGTAAGTGTGTTACACCTTTTATTTTCTACTCTGGTGTTACATTCTCACTTTTACTTTGAATGCATAAAAATATGAGCTTTATTCCTTTTTCTTCAATCTCCCTCTCCTGTCCTCTTCTTTCCTTTTAAACTGGTTGCACGATTAAGTTGAGTAATTTTTTGGCTTATGCAGTTGAGATTAGAAGGCAAAGATTATGTTGTACAAGAAGGAGATGTGATGCTGTTTCGGTTCAATGTCTAAATTTGGTTGCTTTGATCCCAAGACTACCTTGTTGATCTGATACAGTTCTTACGGATTTCACCAATTCATGCTGCAGTCACTTTCAACGAGCCAGTTTTCCAAGATACCCTCATTATAGGTGCTGGTGGGAAAAATTACCATAACATGCAGTCAGAGGACAGCAATGATATGGAAATATATAAGGCTTTTTTTGGTCTATTTATATGAACCACAGTTTTGCTTGAGTAGAAAAATTCATTATCAAACTTAACATTTTTGTCTAGTCAAAATCATATCAGATACTACTGATTGATTATCTAGCAATTTTGTGTAAAGAATGAAATTAGAATAGAAAGATTAGGAGAAAAAAATGTAATGGTCCTTTCTTTTTTCCTTCAAAAATTAGTGTGAGTGCTATACTGTAGAATAAACATCATGATGAATTTAGTTGATACTTTTCTACCATTGCACAAGTTTGCTTCTTTTTTTTTTTAAAATGATGTATTTTGTGAACTTATTCTGTAATTGTTATCACTGTTGGTTGCATTAACTTCTAAGCAAACACAAAGCCTATGCCTTTTTCACTTGAAAGCAAAGATGGAAACCAATCTCATTGGTCACCAATTTGCCAAATCAGCAAAATTCTTGAATAGTGCTTGTTGCAGGGTGCCCAAGAAAGGCTAATAATATGGTGGTGGGTACTTATTCTAATTGAAAACAGGTACCTTCTAATCTTCTGATACATATTATGTCAAGAAAAATGTTACGTGCCACCAATTTTCTTGATTAACATGGTAAAAGGTATTTTCAATTTTTGAAGTCATGTCATGTGGTTTTCCCATATTGTTCCCTCCCCTGATTCCCCCTTCTGCTAATATATCTAAAGAACAAGAAGAAGCTGTTGTTGCATTATTGGTGTATGCTATTCTGATGCAGTCAGTCAAATACATATTGATTCGTTGAACAAGAACTTTTTCTTTTGCATTATTGAAAACCCATCATGAATCATCATTTCTTGAATCCTTGACTCAAGGGCTAAGATAAGACTGTTCACTTGTTTTTGCTCATACTATAATGAATGTAATGTAACAGAATCTCAGTTTGGCTTTACAAATTCTTTTGCCTGTATAGTATAGAAAAATAATTCAGTGTCAGGACTTTAGTTAAGTGGATGTAGGTTGAGTTTAGGCCTCGTGACAAAGGGATGCATGTGCACAAGCATAGCATTTGTCACTTTGCCATTAAAAGAAGAAGCAGAAAACTTTGTCAAATCTCCATTTTGGGGGGCACCCAAATCCTGCACAATCTTTCTCTGCAATAGCATGATTATCACTCATAAAATATCTTTGTTGAGCCCAAGAAGTTGTTGTTTCTCTTAATTTCTTAGCTGATCATCAATCAACTACACGTAGTTAGACAAGGCACTATAATTAGCCTTCTCCTCAAAGTAAAGTAGACAATTCTATCTTTAATTAGCCTTCTCCTCAAAATATCTGCATATGTATATGTATATGGATATGCATATGCATATGTATATATGTATATGTATATGGATATGGATGCGGATATTTGAGGGGAGGTGTGGATCCATGAATTCTGGATAAAAATCAGTGCCTAAAATTGCTTTCTTTATATGTGTTTGTTTGTGTGCGTATAGCCCCCACCAAAAGAAGATGGCCAGTTTATGTCATTTGGAAATGTTGGTTTGCAAGGTGGGGCACGCTTCCTAAGCCCACCGGTAAACAAATCCTAAGACGACCTTCTACCCACCCACTGCCCTCCTTAATTATAATCTTTCCATGGCTCATATGACTGTCTGTCTGACAAGTAATTACGTTGTAAGGAAGGATATGAAGAAGATGAACCTGATACTGAAGAAATGCAAGACCTTGTCAAGACAACTGGTAAGAACATCATCGTACAGTAGCTTGAGGTCCAAGTCAACTAGGGAAGAAATATGGGGTAGCGGCAATGGCAATAGCATGCAAGAAAATGAAGATTTTTGTGAAATAATTTATGTAGGGAGTTCAAGGAGAAGGTATTTAATAAAATCCAAGCACTTGAATCATCCATTGGTGAATGCTTTGATAGAGAAATCAGACAAAAAGCCAGGAGATCAGAATCCATCTGTGAAGTGTGAAGTTGTGCTCTTTGATCATCTTCTTTGGATGCTTGATAATGCTGATCCTAATCTCACTACTTCTGATTCTCTTGAAGAACTTGCTGATCTCTATGTCTTGTGAATTCATCAGATCATCATCATCTGCTTACTTATATATATATTAGTTTCTGTCATTAAAAATTCTTTCATCTGTCTATTTGTTTACAGGATCGAGAAATCAATAAGTATTTGTGTATGTAGTTTCAAATTTGTATATAATTTACAAGTTTCTTTCAAAAAGAAAGAATCTTGAATAGAATTGATGTATTGTGTTTTTGCCTATGGAAATGGGATCTGGTATTCTATAAGTAGATTCAACTTTCTTGAATCAAAAATATTTATTAATATGGCTCCAGAGATTCTTTTGGGCTCCTTTTACATTTTTGGGCCCAAGTTTAAGCCCACATTGTTTTTCTCCTATTTTTAATTATTATTTAAAAGAAAAAAATGGAAATGTGAAAAGACTCAGCATCATCCAATGGCCACAGCTAGCTAACTTTCTCCAGTTAGGGTTTAGTTAAAGGGTTCAGTGGAAGCTAGGCGTCAGTTCCACCAGCAACTGACATGGCAAAACCAGGCCGAGGTCGTCCGGCTTCACCGTCGGGCTCTTCCTCGCGTTCGCCGTCTAGGTCGAGGTCTCGATCTCGCTCCTATTCTGGCTCTGATTCACGCTCCAGCTCGCGTTCTCGTTCCCCATCTCGGTCGCGCTCTCGTTCCAGATCATTATCTTCCTCGTCTTCTGCTTCTCGCAGTGGAAAGAGTTCTCGCAGCCGCAGTCCCCCTCCCTCGAGAAAGAGGTCTGCCTTTCTTTGTCTTTCTGTGCGTGGAATTTTGGTTTAGCGGACAGTCACTATTGCTGCTTATTCCTAGTGATTTATTTTATTCCTCAGAAATGTGGGTAGTCTAATTTGTGGAGTAGAGAAGCTTCTGAATTGTAATTAGCTGGTTTTCTTGTCTTTCCTGATATTGATAAGGGTAAAATTAAACAAAACTTTTTACATTTTTGTATTCTTTTTTAATGTCTTAGTTTTGTAGTTGCTGGGGTTCAGGTTCATGTTATGTTAGACTCCCTGCCTTCTTACCCGTATTCTTTTTCCTCAACCCTATGAATTTGAATTTTTGACAAAGAGAATAACTCTTTTGAAGGGTTCTTTCTCGTCTTTCTAATTCTTCAGCCTCTGTGCTAAAGTGCACTTTTTCATTTCCCCCAAAATGATGCAGTAAAATTTTCTCATCTTGAATGCTTGCTATTTAGTATGTTTGTAGTACTGATTGTGAAAAGAGGGAAAAGAGAAGGTGAAAAAAAAATCTCTCCAAGCTGAAAATTAGCTCTCCTTTTTTTGTTTTTTGGTTGGGCTGGGTGCTGTTGGAGCATTACATCATATTTTTTTCTTTTTATAGTGATTAGATCTCATGGAATAATGCCATGGTAGGCTATGATAATACTGAGTTTTGGTAATTGATGAAGTTGTTTCAGCCTCAATATTACTTTTTTATTTTCTCTGCCTTGATGGTTAAACTGTTTTATGATGTCCTTTGGTCTGCTGCAGTCCTGCAGAAGGAGCTAGACGTGGTAGATCTCCACCTTCACATTCTAAAAAGGTTTCTCCACCTCCAAGGTATCCTAGCCTTTTTAGTTTTTTAGCTTTAACTGAGGTTCAATACATAGGGCCCACTAAGGATATTCATCTATTCATTACACGGTTTGTTGCAATGATTAATTCGACTTTTTATCCTTTTCTTTGTTTTTAACTCTCTAGATTTTCATTTAAAAGTTTATTTTTTCTATAAGTTTGTTGATATTTTTTTTATATATATCTCAAATTACTGGTAGAAGTTACTATTTATTTTCCTGAGTGTGTTTTACCTACATCTTATGCTCAAGTAATTTGATTTTAGTGAAGCCACAGAAAGTTAGTCAGCTACATGGAACCTTGTCTCTTTAATTTCAGTTTTTTGGTTCTCTTTAAGGTTAATATTTATGAAATGATAACAGGAAAGAATCACCCATTCCGGAGTCACTTGTTCTTCATGTGGATCAGCTAAGCCGGAATGTGAACGAAAACCATCTGAAGGAAATATTCAGTACGTTCCTATCTCCCCTGTGTGTTGTATGTGCATGCAGAGTCATTTCAATGGTCATTCTGCTATCTAATTTCCTTACTTGCAAACTAATAGAGGTCAGTTACACAATCCAGTGGGGAACACAATGCATCTTCTTCCTGAAATCATGATTTCCTGGCGAATATTTTCTTTCCTATCTGCAGAAATTTTGGAACGTGTTTAAATTCCTGTAACCAGGACATCTGCTAGATAATGAACAAAATGGTTCAAATATGAGTTCAAATGAAAAGAGATTTCTGCATGAAGCAGCAAATGATGTTTAATATGTAGTGGAGATTATCAGTGTGTTATGCAAAGTTCTTGAAGTATCTCTTTGTGAATAAGGACAATTATGAGTTTTCTTCCTCTGTTTATTGGTGACTGGAAAATTCTTACCAAATGCAAGAGTCAAATAATATTAAGGTCTAAACTTGGAGATGGAGGATGCATGTTTGAAGCAATAATAATCAAATGAAGAGAATTTGTAGTGTTCCATCTAGCAGCTTATGTTTTGCATGTGGTTTTTTTGTGGTATGTGCTCAAGGAAGAGTTAACCTTTTCCTACTCTATTCTGTAGGTATTTTTGGTGAAGTTGTGCATGTGCGACTGGTTATTGATCATACGGTATGTTATGAAATTGTTTATTTTGTTGTAAATTCTTTAATGCCCTTTTCCTGAATCTAATTAATGCAAAAACGTATGTTTTGTAGGTTAACCTTCCAAAAGGATTTGGATATGTTGAGTTCAAGAATAGATCTGATGCTGAGAAAGCCCAGTTACACATGGATGGTGTATGTTTTGCTTCAAAAGTTAAACTCTGATGAATGTTTTAATTGATCTCTACATTTTGTTTTTCTGAAGAAATGATTCCTGAAATAATGTCAATGCAGGCCCAGATTGATGGCAAAGTTGTTCGAGCCAAATTCACATTAACTGAGAGAAAGAAGCCCACGTCACCTCCCAGAGCCATTGCTTCTGGTTCAAAGAGGGATGCTGCAAAAAATGATGGTGCTGGGCCTGATATGGAGAAAGATGGACCAAAGCGGCAAAGAGAAGGTAGGTTATATTCGCTGGTTACAATTATGTGAAATTCAGAGTATCTTCCTTTTAATCCTTTTTAACTTGGTTTCCTTGATTCTTATTTTGATGCCATCAGCATCTCCTCACCGAAAACCCCTTTCACCAGTGAGGAGGAGGTCTCCCCCAGGGCGAAGAGGATCCCCAAGGCGTGAGGTGGATTCTCCTCCTCGTCGACGAGTTGACTCTCCTGTTCGTCGTCGCCCTGGTTCTCCTCATAGACGCGGTGATTCACCTCCCAGGAGGAGACCTGCGTCTCCTATTAGAGGCCGTTCTCCCTCCTCACCACCTAGGCGCTATCGGTCTCCGCCCAGGTTTGTTGTTTAACAATATGTTGCTTTTATTGGTTGGGTTGGTCTGTTTTGCCTCTCTAACTAATTAATGTTTCCACAGGGCTTCTCCACGAAGGATGCGTGGTAGTCCTGTTAGAAGGCGTTCACCTTTTCCTCCTAGGAGACGGTAAACTTATTACTTGGAAAATTCCTTCTCCTTACAAGTTATTTGTTAGAAAATTTGTTGCTTGTATGGTTTGATCCATGTTTTTTGATGAACGGTTGCCATTCATAAATTTATAGGGTAGGCTGATGTTCAAATTTTTCTTTGTGGCATTGATAGCTGACATATGCTTGATGTTTTTCTAGTCTTGTAGAGCTTTGATTGGTCTAAATTATACAATAAAATAGAGATATATGTCTACATTCATAATATTTACTTGAAATATACATACTGGTAATATGAGAAAGAATGTGTGTTCATTTTTGTAAGATGTGATTTTATTCCTGATGCCATATACAGACTTAGGTCCTGTCTCTTCTTTTAGCTTTTGGAAAGCTAACATGTAGAGTATACAATCTTTTTTTTTTGGGTAAAAATGTAGAGTATACAATCATGTCGATTTAAATGAGTAAAATTTTTACTCAGAAGTTGTCTTCAAATAGTTTTGATGAACAAGAAGAAAAAGGACAGGATTGAGGTAATTTATATTTATATTTTTTATTTGACCCTATTAGATCTCCTCGCCGAGCTCGAAGTCCACCTAGACGTTCTCCCATTCGCAGACGGAGTCGTTCTCCTATTCGAAGGCCTATTCGTTCACGTTCAAGGTCACTATCTCCTAGGAGGTGAGCTATTGTACTACTTTTCTGCCACCCCCATCCCAACCACAAACATGATATTGTTGACGTCTTACTCTAGTTCATTCAATTTTTAACAGAGGCCGTGGGCCAGCTGCTAGACGTGGAAAGTCATCTTCCTATTCTTCATCTCCAAGTCCACGCAGGGTCTGTACTTCTGACCTATCTTTGGTTTAATTAATCATCGTAGATCAAGGTTTATAATGAATTTATTTGATTTCCTGCAGGCTCCTCGGAGGGTATCGAGAAGTCGGAGTCCCAGAAGGTAGAATTTCAGCTATTTTAAGAAAATAAATCATTTACCTCATCATGATAGTTCATTATTTGATGAAAACTAGAATGTCTTCCAGAGTCTACAAGCATGCAAATAAACTGCTCTGTCTAACCAGAAACTTTTCTTGATTGGTTTTGTGTTTGATTTGGGATTCTTTCCTCCTACAGACCCTTAAGAGGTAAAAGCAGTAGCCGTGACAGCAGTGGTTCACCACCTCCAGCTCGTAAGCCCTAGGCTCCCTAGTGGTGTTTGCTTCACCAATTTTCAGGATTTGATCTGATGTAGCATAAGAAATTCCATGATATCTGCTAGTGTAGCAAACAGTAAAGTCATGGCTTTGGTATTGTATCTATTCATTTAAATTGGTGGGAACAAATGTACTGGAAATTGAATGTGGGTTAACTTATCTAGTAAATTTTGTGTATTTGATGATATGAGTCGGAACATATTTTGATGTAATATTTACTAATGACTGGATGAATGTTGGATGAAGGGGTCGAGGAGCAATCACAATTCATTTCTTTCCTTTCCTTTCCACACATTCTTTCGGTTTATATTTCTAAGATATTTATTAGTTCTTCTCCTTTTGCCACTTCATTTTGCTTATAAACATAGGTAACGATATATTTTCATCAGATCCTTGTGTGACTAATCTCCAACATTTTCTTTCTATGGTATTAACCATGAAATTTACTAGAAAAATCAATAATAATTTGAAAAGAAAATACTTCAAAGTTGAAGCCTTAGTGAAATACAATTTATAAGGGAAATTATCTCTAGGGTAACCCAACACAAGTAGTTTATAAATCTCGTCCGATCTCAAAGGTAGAATAGATATGGTATATATATATATATATTATTGGGGTTAATTTCGAAATACAGAAAGTGTTGTGGTCTTATATCGAAAACATAGAATTAGCTCCGCGGGGAGCTTCTCCGGAGAAGCTGAAGCGGTTAAAGAGAAGCAAAGGTACTAACTTGGTATTTTTCTTCTGTCATTTCCTTCATCGCTGCTATGGGAAGCTGAACAAGATTCCGTTCTCCTCGTAAAATCTTTGATTTTCCTTTTCCTCTTTCAGTTAAACTCTGTAATAAACCCATTTTTCGCCCTAGATGAACTCTCTAAAGGTCAGTTAACATAATCTGTTGCATATTTTTATTTTGATCTATATTATTAGTTTTGAGATTTTCTTGTTGCTAAATATTCAAAAAAGTAACTTTTTTCTTCTCATTCTTTTTTTTTTTTTTCTTTTGGATGATTGTTAGTCAGATTTTATTTTCAGTCTAAGAAGTTTTACCATTACTTTTGGTTGTACTGCTAATTTTGTTTTTGAAATGAAGTTGGTATAATAGACTGTTTTCATATTGTTGTGCATCTGGAACATTCAGGATTATGGAACATCTATTTTGCGATTGATTATGTTTTGCATCCGTGGCAGATATATGGAGATGAACAATCCCTCTATGTTTTATTGATAGTGGGATAAATAGGAACTCCATGGCAGGCAATGGCCTCCCTAGTTTGGGTCGTGTGAAGCTTAGTGATCTTGTACCCTCTGAGGGCCTTCCTTCCGAAGCATATAAGTTATCAGTTACTACTTTGTCTCAGTCACTGGCTCAGTACTCAGCTGCAATTATCCAGCTTCCTGCAACTGATGGGGCTCTCTACAGGTCTTGTCTTGAGTCAGCCAGGTTATACTTCCATCAAAAAGCATCTTACCCTGCTGCAGATGTGATTCATCCTGATGATTCTAGGGAGTGGTGCAAGACGTCTGGATACCGTGCGGATCCTCAAATGTGGCAAGAAACTTATGATTTCAGACCTGGATTAACTCCTACAGAGCCAACCAATGAAATGGAATTCCCTCCAGCTGGTTTATTGGATATATTTCCGATGCTTGGTAGAGCAGCCAGAGATATTCTAGATGCCCTTAGCTTTTATTTGAATTTACGTAGCTCTCCCTTCACTGAAATACTTGATAATGTTCCTCTAAGAAGTCGTGAAATATCATCCTCTGTGCTATCTGTTTGTTGTCACGGGAGGCCCTCTTTTCAGGTTGCTCAACATCACAATTTAACCACCCAAGAGGATGGTCAGTTGGTGGTGTTCTCAGACCAAGAAAATCAGGTTGATAGAAGCCTCATAACTCTTGTCAAGTCAGATAAGGCTGGTTTGCATGTTAGAGATTTTCATGGTCGCTGGATTGTTGTTGATAGTGATCTAGGTCCCCAAGAAGCAATAGTTTACCCTGGACTAGCTCTCTACCAAGCAACTGCTGGCAATATCAGCCCAGCACTCTACCGTACAGATATTACCAATCTTCAGTGTAACATTTATGGACGATGTTCTTTAGCTTTCAAATTGATGCCTAAATCTATGACTAGCCTTAATTGTTCAGAGATGAGAGCGGCTGGTCATGGGGTTGAAGCACAATTTCAGCTTCCAGTACCAGTTGATGACTTCATGCAGAGATCCACTGATCAACTTCTTAATAGAAATAATTTCCCAACTTTCAGTTACCCTACAGCTCCGGATGGTAAGGATTATTCTTATCCTCTTCACTCATTAAGCACATAAATAAGGCATACTGTATATTTTGGTCATTCATAATATGTTACTGAGGAAGTTATATCACCAATAAATGTCATCCATAGGTAATATGTCATCTGGCAGAGTACTAAACATGAACTCCTCATCCTTAATTGCAAAATTGCTTAGATTCTTCCAGCATTATAGGCTTGTTCAAGTGTGGGCTTAAATTCCTGAGAAAGCTGGCCATTTTTTAAATGAGATGGTCACTTTATTAGCTTTCTTCCCTATCTATTCATACTTTTGTCCAGGGAAATATCATCTAGGCTCTGAATAGTAACAAATTGTTTAGAGATTAGCTGATTGTAGGCATTCTTGAACTTTCTGCACTGTAAGGGTTGGGTTTTGTTGTCTTCATATCTTATATAGCTATAGTGTATTTTCTTGACTTCTTAGTAGTTATGTCTCAACATGTTCTCAGATCTCCCGATATGAAATTGAAATCACGCTTTTGGGTTTCTTAATAGATCTTAGTAAGAAGTTCTTAACAACAGGTCCTTGGATCAATGAAATGCTGGTACAGGGTCTATGAAGCCCATTACTAAGAGGAGGAAGGATAATTCAAGAAGTAAACCTCTTCCCCCTTCAAAGAGGCTGCGGCTTGAGGCACAGAGAGTTCTAAAGGACCGGGTCCAAGATATAGCTGATAAGAAGGGCATCAAACTGCGGTTCTGCACTCTGAAAGAATGTGAGAGCCATATCCAGTCACTGGATAGTCCATGTGCAAATATAAGGATGGAGATTGGATGGCCACCTGGAGTTCCCTTTGTTCATCCTCATGATCTTCCAAACAAAGCAAAGATTGGATTTCTTGAAACGTATGAGCCTGGTTGGTCTGCAGCTCATGATATGGAGTTGAGTCTAGTTGAACAAGGACAGCAGAGTCAGCTCACAGCTAACTGCAGTTGTAAGTCTGAACGAGTGTGATATCTACCATTATTTTTTTTTTCTATATCCTACTAATCCTGTTGCCTGTATTACTATTGTAAACAAATGATTTGCCTTGAATATTTACTCCAAAGGAGAGTGAAACTATTCCATTGTGAGAGTCATAGGAAAAATTTAATTGGAGGATGCTTCGAGCTCGAACAAAGTTTAGCGTGTGCATGTAGAGATAGGTAATGGATAAGCTTGTGCTTCTGGCTCAAGAATGCATGCATATGAATTTTATTTAGTGTTGTGTTGAAGTTCAATGGTATCTTTTTTGTTTGCAACTTTAGATGAGGATTGAAGTGTTACTCTTTTTAACAGATTGTCCTTCTGTCCGTCTTTTCAGGAATACAACACTCCCCTGAGTCTCCATTCTAGCTGCCTTTTCTAGTCCAGAATGTGCTCCAGAGAGAGAATCTTGTAAATATGAAACTTTTAGTGAAGATAAATTTACTTGCATTCATATTTAACAATGCGGATTTTTCTTGTGGAGGTTGGTAACACCATCTTGAATGGAGAAAATGTATATGGTCAAGTAACTGGTACTGAAAGAGCCCAAGAACTGGTGACCTGTTATGCAACGTCCACCTCGAGCATGCAGAGGAATTTTGGACTAGGAGCTGCCCTGGTGTCCGGTCCTAAATGAGAATGTTTATGCAATTTGGGGTGACTTTTAAATTTGTCAAGGCCCCCCCCGTAATTGTGCTGATGTTTGTGTATAATTTCTACTCAAGCGAGATTTCCTTCTGAACCCTTTCGGGTCATTCATTCATCTTGTTGCTCTGATACCTTTTCTTGAGTTGGTTTTCACCTTTTGGATTTTGAGCTTCAAATTTATTTATCTATATCTAATTATATCTAGCTACTTCTTCAATATGGCCCCAATACCTGCCACATTTTTATTTTGTGAAATGATGAACATCATCAAGACGGTCAACCTATAAAGAGAATGAAGAAAGTAAGTCTCATCTCACACGCCACATCATGTGGGGGGATAACACATACAATATGATTAAGCAGCAGCAGCATTCTTTCACGAGGCTTTAACTCAAGTGCTTGATCAGCATTGATATTGGACTAGATAAAGCTCAAAATATCGCCAAAACCTCCATAGACATGAGTGCAGAGACGAAAGTTGATGGTAGTTGCTCCCCCTTGCCCTGCTCACACTGTCAATCCCATCAAGAATCTTTAAGTTTAGGGCACATCTTAAGTAGCCTTTTCAATTGCGGAACTGTTGTTCGTTTTCAAAAGGAAGCTCAATTGGGGTTGCATTGGCATAAAACTCTTCTAAATTGTAGAAAGCACGTTGCTGAGGAAGAAATATATGCACAACTACATCACCTAGAAGAGAAAGAACAATCCGACAAGACTGGTTAAATCCCATTGAGATTTAGAGCAGAATTACTTCTCTGCCTTCATCTAAACAAATTAGAAATAAAGTCACCTAAACTCACAAGCTAAAAGCTATGTATACCTTCAAATTCCAAATATATATATATATATATACACATATCCAGTCCATACTACCAATATGAAGAGAAGAAAACACAAACCAAAGTCCAACAATGTCCATGAATTTGGCTTGGAGTCTCCTGCAGCCACTTTCCCGTATTGCTTCTCACCCAGATCTCTTATTTTTGTCCTACATGATAAACCAATTTATGCAATGACTGCATTTTTCTTTTGAAGGCAATCCAAAATTACCATGTGAAGAGTAACCTACTTCTAAAAGCTAGCAAGAATATGAACAAGAAGGAAAAGTAGATACCCAATAGCATCAATTTGAGGCCGTGAAAATGCAGTGGCAATAATGAAAAATCTAGTCCAGTATACAAGAGGTTTCACAAAGAGGACCTTTATGTCTGCAGCCTTCACCTCACTTGCTACTTTAGCTGCAGCAACAGCAACTAGAAAACAACAGAAAAACATGAGAAATCCTTTATGCTTGAACACCAGCCCAAAAATTAACAAACAGCAAAACTATGTTCAGGAAGTACCAAAACTTCCTGATATTCAATGTCAATATTGTCATTTAAGGATCTGGAAGCTTACAGGATAAGCTTTCAGCATCATCATCAATCTCAGAAGTAGCAGGTTTTTTATCATCTCTCCTAAAGACTACTTTCCCATACTTCTTAAACAAGTCATCAAACATATCATCCGTGTCTATATTTGTATTCTGCAAAAATTGAAATCATGTCAAAAATAGGATGCATCAAGCAATTGGTTAGCTCGTCTATAAAATACTGGAAACACCAACAACTGAAATAGGAAAGGAAAAGTATGATGACTACTTCTGCTTTCTGCCAATATCTTTACTAAATTTAAGTGCAGGCCCCATCCCTACTATATTTCAAGCTTCAACTATATTTAAGTTTTAAGTATGAAGTAGAATAGCAGACAGTGCATTCTCCGAACAGATACATGAAAAAAAAAACAAATTTTTACCGAGCCAACGGCCATTGGAGAAAATACGGAAGGGCCTCTAGAAATGGATAATTGGTGCTTCGACCAGCTACCCATTTGCAGGGAGTAAGAACCAAGGTTAACAGAGCTAGGAAAAGAACAAAAATTAGAACTTGAAGAGGACTTCTGAGCTTGAACGCGACAGAGAGGGCGGAATCCTCCGGTGAGTAGAGTAGTAGGAAAAGAAGAACAAGAAACAGAATCTTTAAGAATGAGAGAAGTGTAGACTTCCATGGTTGGAATTTCTCAGTCCTTTATTCCTGATCCTAATACTTCTCCACAACCATGCACCTAAAAAATCTTCTGAAATTGAAAATGGAGATGCTTTATGAATGTTTGAGCAGAGAAGAAATTTGATTTCAGAGAAGCCGGAAAATATCCAGAGAAGGATAAGAATAAAGGGCTAATTTTTTTTTTCTTCTTCTTCTTTTTTTTTTTTTTTTTTTTTTTTTTGAAGGGAAGATTTAAGGTTCCTAACAAAATTAATAATTTAAGTCCACAAACCATTTTCTTTAAATTATATTTTAGTTTTTAAAATTTCATTTTATTATAAAAAAACAAAATGAAAAAAAAGGGCAACAGAGTCATTTTATTAACTGAGGAACGCCCTATAAAATCTAAATCGAGCTAGGGTTTAAAAGATTTTAAACCTAAATTATACTGACTGCTGCGGAAGCATAGGCTGAGAGAGAGTCGAGGATGGTGAAGTTTCTCAAACAGAACAAGGCCGTGGTGTTGCTGCAAGGTCGATACGCCGGCCACAAAGCCACCATTATCAAGAACTTTGACGATGGCACTCGCGACCGCCCTTATGGACACTGTTTGGTTGCCGGAATAGCTAAATATCCGAGCAAGATCATCCGCAAAGACTCCGCTAAGAAGGCTGCCAAGAAGTCCCGAGTCAAGGCGTTCATCAAGGTTGTCAACTACAACCATATAATGCCCACTCGCTACACTCTCGACGTTGATCTGAAAGATGTAGTTAGTCTTGATACACTTCAGTCCCGCGACAAGAAAGTCGCAGCTTCTAAGGAAATTAAGGCTAAATTGGAAGAGAGGTTCAAGACCGGCAAGAATCGGTGGTTCTTTTCCAAGTTGAGGTTTTAAGCTTTATAAAGGGTTTTAATGAAATTACATCTCTTCATCTTTTCTGATACATTTTATATTAGCCTTTTTTTTTTTTTTTTGCTGTTTATTTTTGGATTTCAAGTTTTGTTAGCATTTTGAAAATGGAGATGTAGTCTTATGAATTGTTTTTCTGATTTTTATCAAAGATTCAATTATTAATTTTTATAGTTACAGAATTATCTGGCATGAGCACCTACCTTCACCTTCCGTTTCTCTATTATTATTATTTAATCTGCTTGTTGACAGGATGTCTAGTACTCGTCTTTATAGCTTAATTTCTAATCTGGAAAATCTATTGCTGCTTGGTAAGAAACAACCTTTTTTCTTTTTCTTGAGAATAGTTAATATAGGTTGACACATGTATTATCGGTGCTGTCATAGGTTTGAAACTGGGACATTAGTGGTATTAATAACAAAACAATACAAGGAGAATGGTGTTGTGGAGTTTGGTTGGAAGCAGGTTATACCTTTTATCTTACATATGTTTTTGCTTTGTGTAAGTTGTCTTGTTGCATTAATGGTGTGGTGGTCAGATAGACATTATTTCTTAGGTGCCATATTGAAAGTCATCCTTAGTATGTGGAACATCTCTGGTTTTTCCATGGAAGTAATCAAAAATAGATCTTGTCAAACTTCCCCGTATCTTATATGTGTTATTTATATTATAGCCCTCACAAGGGGAAAAAGCAGTGATGTATGAGAATCTCTTGAGTGCTCTTGACACTTTTTAAGGTGGGAATGGAGGTTTCCCTTTTCTACAATGGATAAGGTTATAGTATAAATGGAAACTGTGATAGCTAAAACTTCAGCAGCCAAAGCAGAAGTCCAATACCCAGCAGCAGCAGATGGCAGCAACACTGAAGAGAGAACAGATGTATTAGATAAGTTGAGTTGCTATGTGTGGGGTATCTTTTATTAAGAGGGTATTTTCAGATTCTTATAGGAAATTAAGAAGCCTACCATCCTTTCCAAAAAGCCTTCACCTCTACTACTTGTTTCTGTTGGAACACCATTCATAGAGCCCCCAGCCTGATCATAACCATCTTTCATTGGATAGCCCATGGGTGGTGGTGCCATAACATGTCTGTTGAGTAGCCGTGGGCACTGGATATGCCACTACACAAAAACAGTTTTAAGTGGAAAATAATAACTATATATATATATATATATATATATATTAAAAGGCAAGTTCAAAGATTGCAAGATTGTTTGTCCAAAGTTCATAATCTTGTCTTGCTTACCAGGAATATCCCGTTGATTGGAGTTGCTCATTTCCATTGGTTGTGCTCGTAAGAGCAAAAGATAGAGAGAGAGATAGAGAGAGAAGTGGCAAGGATAGGGATGATCGGAGCTGAAGATGATGATAGGGTGAAAAATGATGAAAGCTCACTCTATATGTATATATAAAATTTCCTAAACCAGGAGATGTCTGATGTTGTCTTTGGCTGAAATTCTACAAAACTGAATTGTCTTTTTCCTTTTTGTCCATTGTTTTGCGTAGGCAGCTTTGAATTTGAAGACTTTGATAACAAGGCTATGATGCCAATGTGCGTCAATTTTGGATTATGTTCGTCCAGTTACAGAGGCCGTTTAGTCTACATGGGTGATGTATACACAGATCTCAGTTGTTGAAGACTCAAATCACTAAGATATTAAGCATGCCTCCCTTTTGGATTAGTTGGTTTGTCATAATCAAAGTCGTTTGGAATCTGCAAGAAAAATCTAGTGATTAGTTGATAATCAATGTAGCTAATTTCTCATACTAAAAAAGCAGCATTGATGTGAGAACAAGATGGGATGGAACGGGGAAAAAAATAATTGGAAATTCACTTTGCAATTGTTCTGAAGAGAATAGTTCTTGAAAATACTATCTGAAATGGCCTAATGGATCACGGAAAGAATTGTCATACAAAGCTACCATATCAAAATTATTCCTCAGTTACACGAAAGAGAAGACAATACAGTTTTAGCAAGAAAAATGAAATAACTCGACCCAAAGCCACTACAATTTCTGATAAGAGAAAATGAAATTACTCATCTACAAGCTTGCTACAATTGCAACAGGAATGAAACAACTAATCTAACGCTTAAATGCCGGCGTGGAATAGCTAAGTCTCGGATACCTCATTGCTGCTCATAATCAGTTCTGCCCAACTGTGATCAGACGGATGGATGACTTCATCAAAACTGGTATTGAAGATGTTATTGGGATGGAAATCTAATCCTCGTTAGGATACCCCTCATACATCCATATATGTAAAACTCATTTCAACTGTCAAAAAATCCAGGACCAGCTCGGGAAAGAAGTTCCTTCCCAGCATCTTTGCCCATTGAAATCATGTCATCCAAACTATAGGGTCCTTTTCTTGAAGTTTCGAGGACTGAAAAGAGAGTAGAAAAGAAAGGAGATAAGATGATGTTTGCTGCCAGATATATGTCAGTCAGATACATGATCAGATAAGCAACATTTCTTATTACCTTTAGTTCCATCTGGAGAGGCTACCAGTCCTCTAAAGATGCAATTCCCTTCCTCATCCCGGCAAGCATATCCAGCAATGGGAGTGCGACAAGACCCATCCAGTGTCTCTAGGAAGGCCCTTTCACAGGCAACTGCCAATCTGGTCTCCTCATGGTTCAGTGAGGCAAGGTAATCAGCCTGCATTACAAATGATGATCAACCTAAAAGATGAGGACCACCCCTAAAATCTTCCCAAAGAAACGAATGAGAAGACCTACAAGATTTGAGAAGAGTATAATGTAATGCAACTATAAAGTGACTTTTGATTTGTGGGACACAACTATCTGGACGTACTATTAACTGTCTGTGCATACTATTGTAACATTGGATGTAAGTTAAGCTCATTAAATATCATTGCCTTTGGAAAACAACGCCACTTAACAATTCAGATTAACCAATGTTCAGGTTTTGTCCTACAAATATCAATGTTTCAACAAATGCAACTTATATAATTTGTTAAGCAAAATCAGAGATAACAAACATGTATACCGTCCAATAGACAATTTCTCAGAGTAGCAGATCGAGGTTAGTAAATGTGCAGACAAGGTACTAAGAATATTACAAAAGCAGCACATACCATCTTGTCATTATCATCTCGGCATGCGATTCCAATAGCTCCTTGGGCAACAGCTGGAAGCATGTCATCGATTGAAAGAACAGCAGTCACATTTTCTGTCATATTTAAACGCTTTAGGCCTGCTAATGCCAATAACGTTGCTTGGACCACTCCCTCATTGAGCTTTCTTAACCGAGTCTGAACATTGCCTCGAAAATTTTCTAGAACCTAGAAGGAAATCTTAATCAGCAATGACAAGCGAACAAAATGAATGTAGCAATGATGTTGCTTAACCTAAACTGATTAAATACCTAAAGAAGTTAAAAGCTAAAATATCTCCTCCAAAAAGAAGATTGGCCCTGAATAACATTAGTAGCAGCCAAAACCATGGACATGAGATACAACATATCAATGGCATTTGAAGCTTAGAGATCAAGTTACTGCATGCCAATAATCTCCTTTTTGCTTTTCCACACTATTAAAATACAAAATTCATTTTCATACCGAAAAGTAACAAAGATTCAGAAAGATAACATGATGTGTTGTGAGTAAATTATGCATCTTCACATATTAATTAGTTAAATGAGAATCAACTTTGCATAAATCTCATCAGACTTACTTTGTGGCCAAAAGAAACAGAATATATGAAGATATGGTCATTTAAACAAGGATGGAAACATGAAGGTATCATACACACCTTCAGTGACGGGTATCTATGAAGAATTTGTGATTTCCTCCTCAATGAGGCAGTACCCACAGTGGATCCTGAAGGAAGCTCTCCCAGTGAAGCAGCAGTTAAAGAAATAAATGCATCACGCACATCCTCTCGGGGAAGATTGCAAGGTAAAATTGTCTTATCCGGCAGATATGTTGGAACATCTTTCATTGAGTGCACAGCAATATCAATATCCTGATTAAGAAGAGCTTCATCTATTTCTTTTGTGAACAGGCCCTTTCCCCCAATGTCTGCAAGTGGCTGACTTAATATCTTATCGCCAGTTGTTTTTATTATCACAATTTGAATAGCCCCTTCTTCAGCCAGATCAGGATGACTAGCTATCAGTTTATCCCGTGTCTCATGAGCTTGGGCAAGAGCCAGAGGACTGTCCTACATAAGGAAGACTCATGTATGAGAACCATGAAATGTTACTGCAAACAAAATTCATATAAAATGTGGCAGCTCCACATAGAAAACTGCAAACAAAGAAATATGGATTAGGTTACTCATTTGAGGATTACACACAAGATGGCTAATATATGGTATATGAATCAATTTTAAAACTTAAAGAAATTACATGTTGTTTTCAAAGCTAAAATAGAGGATATTCTAAAGCCAAAAGGAATCAACTAAAGCGATAGGTCCAGATGTTGCATCTTTTTAAGATACTACAAGCCTCACAAGAAAGCATTTTCTGCATTGCAAAGATCTAAGAGGTTGACAAGGGTGTAATCTAAACATATGCACTGTGCGAATAAGAGTTTTGAGTTTCTAAATTAGGGTATAAAAGAATGTCCTTTAAGATTTTTTTTTTTTTTCCCCCTTCAATATATCTTTTACCAGATTGCTGCCCGTATGAGTTTGTAGTTTTTTTCCTTAATTATTAATAGTAGCAAAGTCAACTAAATCTTTTAATTTCTATTCATAGTTGTTTCACTAAAATTCTGAGATCATACGCACTGCCAAAGACACAAGACTAATGTGATGATTAAACATTTCCGGGTAGAGTCATAGTCTTCAGAAGATTACAAAATTCAAATTTAAGTTAGTATACTTGAATCTTTGTCTATCAAAGATAGAATGATTGTAACTAGTCCATAATTCAACATCTGAGTGCCATCATTTTCACATTAATTAAAGTGCCAAATTCAACTAAAAACCTGCATACATTAATATTTGTCTTTAAAATATTACTTCTATCACATAGTAAATTTTTTTCAAAATTTCCCAAAAGTATCCCATCAAACTCAAAGATGGCAGCTGCAAGATCCCTTATAACTGATTCCCATCCCAATAGTTATTCAGAACCAGGAGGAGAAGCGGTTTCTAGATATTTAAGTCATAAATCACGAAATGATTAAAACTCAAAAGAAATATGAGTACCTCCCCCTTGTTCCAATTCTTATAACAGCAGTCTTGGTCTGCTGCTGCTTCTGTTCAACAGCAACTGAAGCCTTTGTGACGAAAACACTCCTTCGTCGATTTGGGTTAGAAGAATTAAGCCATGGAAAAGAAGACCCAAGAGCCGAAACTGATCCATTACCAAAATTGGAGCTAAATCGTCTTCTTGCATTACCATGAAATGAGATTTGATTCACAGAAGTCGTGGCTATAGTCTCCATTGACGATTTCAGAATCGAAGAAGAAGAAGAAGAAGAAGAAGAAGAAGAAGGTAAGAGAGGGAATTTGGGTCTGCTATACTGCGATGGGCTTAACAACTTATCCTCCAGCTCACCCAATCATGCTGCCATGTCACCCATTTGAAAATCTTAAAAAGTCATTTATGGACCCCAACTCACCCTCCTTTGGGCCACTCAGCTGCTACCACGTCATTTTCCCTTACCTTACACCTAAACTAAACTGATCGTCAAAAAAATCATTGGGTTGTATGGGCTTGAATTTTTTAAGTAAAGAAGATTGATATTTAACGCCCAAACTCAAACTCATCTCTCCTCAATTTTCTGGACTTAGATATTGGGCCCAAATTCATATATGATCCAAAAATTGCACAGCCCAACATACATTGGGCTTCAGCCCAACATACATTGTGCTTAACATTGTATTTTCTTGGTGAATAAATAAATAATATAATTTCTTGACTTAATAAAAAAAACATATTATAAATGTTGTACAAGTTGGTTGTACAAGGTTGGATTCAAACATAACTGTTGTTGTTTTTTTTTTTTTTCTCTTCGATGAATAAGCTAGTTGTACAATTCCACGTTATACTAAGTAGTGCTACTGTTTTATTTTGTTTTTTCTTTGTTCCCAAGATTGAGGTGGTGATACAGTAATGGTAAAAAAATAAAGGAAAGGGAAAGATGGGGAGCAGAGATTGAGAAGAGACATTGAAGTTTGAAGCGGAAACAGTGGTAAACATGGGAAGTCGATGTCATCAATATAGCATGCACTGTGGAGCTCTCACGCAAGTAATGTCACTAATCAAATAACTTCAAAGTGCATCTGGGATCGCTTCTTCCCACAAAAGATCAACTCGACTTGAATTTTTTTATAATTTAAAATTTATCTAAAACACCTAAGCAATGATCAATGAATCATTTCTTGACTTGGTAAAACTCACCTCACATGAACCTTATCGTTGTTGATTCTTCACCACACCATATACAAACAATTACAATGTCACTATTAACAACCCTTTAATCATAAATACCTTTAAATAAAGTCTTGAATTTAAAAGAAAAGAGGGTTTGGAAATGGAAGAAAGCTACAAATACTTGTGAGTGAGAGGGATGAGGATGAGGATGATGAAGTAGGAAGGAAATAGGTGGAAAAGGAAAAGAAAGCAAAGTAAAGTCAGAGTCTGCCACTAACTCCAAACCTAACGTAACGGTCAAATTTTTAATGTAGAGGAGAGACGTAAAAGCAAGTCGTGCAGAGACTTGCTGAGCACAAAGTAAGGTATGTTTCCAACACAAGAAAAAAACTTACTGTTTTATAGTGCAAAACTCTCCTTTTCTCCCTTTGGCCCATTCCTAAAAGCCAGCAAACAATCACAATAAGTGCTTCCTCTGTTTAACAGTACTACTATATATCTTACTGTCAAGATTTCTACTGTACAGTTCTGTTTCGAAAAAAAAGTACCATTTTTCTGTTTCGTGACTGAATCATTGGCATCGCCCGATTTCAGCTACTGTTTCCCTCCCTCCATCCATCATCATCACTCCTGTGGATTCATGGCTTCTTTCTTTCTTTACTTTTTGATAAACCCAACAACTTTATATATGTATGTATGCATATGTTTTAATGATTATTTATAAATTATAACCCAAACACACCCCACCCAACATCTTGGTTAAGAAATCGTGTGATGGGTTTTTTCCACTTCTTGGGAGCAAAGAAAGGCAAGTACGTAAGTCAGAAACCAAGTGGGTGTTTGTTGATGCTTATTTTTTTCAATTAAACAATCAGAGAGAGAGAAAAAGAAAGAGAGATTAGTGTATCATATTATACCATTTTTAAGTCATGAAACCTGCCTGGTGAAAGGTCTGATCTTTTCTGATTTTCAATCAGGCACAATGCTGCCCTGGTCCTTCTTGTGCATTATTAGATACCCTTCTCTGTTTCCCATAACTTCTTTTTGGGAATCTCCATTTTTCTTTTTTTTTTCTTGCATCAGTTCAAGAAACAAACACAAAAAGTCCCATATAGTATAGTTTTATTAGTAAAGAAATCATCTTTGCATCTGTCACCCTCTTCCCACTTCTCTCTCTTTGTCTAGTATAGATTCTCTCCTCCAAATAGAGAGAAAATCTCCTAGGAGAATACTTACATATATATATATATATATATGAGCACTTACAACTTTAAGTTGAACTGTAAAGTTTTAAACAATAAAAGAAAAACAACAGTAGCACGAAAGAAAAAGAAAAAGAAGTCAAGGTGTGGTTCAATTTGCCCTCAAAAGTGGGGAAGCACAAACAGACACGAAATCATTCATTCATACTGCAAATTTCTCTATTCCCTTTTCTCAACTCAACGAATCCAGAACCATTCTTTATGAAAAAGGAAAAATAAATAAATAATAATAAAGTAAAGTTATATAACCAAATCAACAGTTCCATCTCTCCGAATCACAAGTCATTGTCTTTCTTCTTTCTTGTTTTTTTAATTTTTTTTTCTCTCAAGAAAATATTTCTATTGTACTGCATAAGCAACTGCACATCTTCGTTCTGACCCACCAAGAAAAACCCCTCCTTTTTCTTTAATCTCCTCTCTCTTTCTATTTCTCTTTCTCTCTCTTATACATATATATATATATATATATATTCTTTTCTACAAAACTTTTACTACTTTTATGCTAATTTTGAAAAAGAATTCCATTGTTGATGATGCCGTAGTTAGGCTGCCTCCTCTCCTGCTAATGGTCCTTCCCTTCCTTCCACCCCTGCAATAATACAGATGGTTTAAGTACTCGTAAAAATGCTCATTATTATCATTGGGGAATCCACCACCGTCTTTCCTTTTTCTTTTTTTTCTTTAACTTTTTTCAGGGATTTGGTTTTGGTACCAATTCATATAATTAAACCCTTCATTCAAAGATAAAAAGAAATATATATCTATATATTCCTTGGAAAGTGGAGGAAGGTAATGATCCATTCCATCCATAGACATAGATAGATGATAGACCCTTATTCCCCCATCTGCTTCTCAGTAAAAAAAATAAAATACAGATACAGTGGTCATATCTCATCTGATATTGGTGACGAATCTTTTTTACGTTCCCTCACTTTTGCTTTTCCCCTTTACTTGTGTAGATTTTATTCAATTAAAAATAATATTTTTATCATATGTAACTAATTAATTAGCTGAGAAAGCAAATTTATGACAATTTTTTTCCTAGTGGTCCGACCCAATTAAGAATTTGCTTCCACAAAATTGGTGCCCTGCCCTGCCTTCATTTAAGCATTAGATTCTCGTGGGTTATGGTGCCAGTGGATACTCGTACCATAATTATATAAGTGCAATAATTTCCCACCCTTTTTTAATATTTTTTTCTTTAATTTAATGTGGTCTTTTATTTAAAAACGCAAAATAAAATAATTATGGATACGATTGCATTGTACTAAGAAAAGATAGACTCGATTATTTGTCCAAGTTTGAAATTCGACAAAGCAATTCATATGATATGACCATGACAACTCACTATATCGCCAAAGCTCATTCTTTCAACGGAACTGTTAGTTCAAATCCATTTCCTATCTATTTATTACTTTCGTTTTTATCCGATTTCATAATTTTTTTTTTTTAAAAAAAAAAAAATACTAGAAATAAGGAAATAATAATCCTAAATTATGATTATTTGAGATTATTCAGGTAATATTGCTATGATTTTTGTAACAATAATGACAGCAACTATTTAATATTTTGAATAAAAAAAAAAAAAAAAGGCACGTGGCGGAGGTAGCAGTAATGAGCGGGGGAGAGAGCACCTATTAGCTTGTCCACAATTGTAGAAGCTGCCAACTAAAACAGCGGAACAAAAGGACACAGTACGACAACTCTTTTCGAACTGTCCCCACATGTGGACCCAGTTAATCGGTCCACGCTGGCCCCACTACTCTACGGTTCTATTCCCTCACACGTGATTTTCTTGACTTCACACGTGCATGAACTTCTGACAATGTAGTATTCTTGAATACGTGGCAGATGCTCGAGCGAGATATTATAAGATTTTTAAATATTTCATTATATTTATTTTTTAACTAAAATTACGCTAGAAATTGAATTATTATAATTATTATTTAACATTTAAGATTTAAATATCGATAATAAACTATTAATAGAAAGATATTATTGTTTTTTTAATTTATCATGTTATTAAAAAAAGAAAAAAAAATGTTAGCTTAATTTTAGGAGATTTGAATCTGTTTTGGTAATCATAACAGAATTTTATACGGTCATATGTAGGAAAAGAAAAGTTGAGTCAATGCAAACAAGGATCTGATTATTAGTTACAATATTTTTATGTTTTATTTTATGTACATTTTGTTTTAATCTTTACGCTGCAATTAATGCATTGATATGCTAAATTTGGATAAATATTATATATATATATATAATAATTTTTATATATGGATGTATTATTTTAAAAAAATTAATTTATTAAACTTATAGAGATAAAGACAGCTTTAGAAAAATAAATATTTAATTGATACAAAAATTTGGAAGTATAATAGATTTATCTAATTTAGGATTTAAGGTACAGAGAAATTACTTACGAAAATAATGTGTTATATTGTAATATTTGACCCCAACAAAATATAGTAATAGCAAATTTCGCCTTTGAAAGAGGAGAAAAAGAAAAATTACTGAAAAAGTGGGATAATATATTAACGTACTGCCAAATCAAATACCAAAAAAAAAAAAAAAAAAAAAAACGTACTGCCAAATCAATATCTTTTATTAGTCTATCTCTCTCTGAGCCATTAAAAAAATAAATAAATAAAAAAAAGGAAAAGAACAAGAAGAACATCTTACATTTACTTTTACTTTTTTTTTTTTTTTTTTTTTTTTTTTTTTTTTTTGTTTTCTTTATTTTCTTATCCTTATTTGACCCAAAAACCAAACCCTAAATAAACCCCACCCTTTACGCATTCCTCACCATCTGCTCTATTGCGTTGCATTGCATGCTTTTTGGCTCTCTCTCTCTTCTCTCCTTCATATATCCCTTTTCTCTCTTAATCTTTCAATCCTCTCCTCTCTCTTCTTAAGAGAACCAAGAAAACCCAATCGAAGGATAAAGGAGAGAAGAAACGCACCATCGTATGTACGTTATTTTCCATGGCTGTTGAAGCTAGGCATCTCAGTCTTTTTCCCTCACAGATTCCCAGCAACAGGTTGGTATCCGTCTTTTCAGCCCTTCGTTTCTTCTTGTTGTGAAAACTTGGGCGAACGAACTGAAGATTTTTTTTTATGTTTCACTTGAACAGAGAAATGGGAAGTTATGTTGAAGGAAATGGTAATTTATATGCGGGGCAAATGGGATACAGAATTGTTCCTGGTCCGCTTTCCGGTACTACAACCGCTACCGACGCTTTGATTCCTATGTACGGTTCTGCAATGGCCGATTCGGTTCAGGCGAAAACTCCAATGAAATCGGACAGCGGCCTAACCTATGCTATACCGGCTTCCAGAAAGCGATCACGGGAGGCAGTAATTAGTAACCATCCTCTGATGTCCTTTCCGCCAAACCTCCGGAATCAGCAGCAGACAGACAACCGCTGCGGTTCATTCACTTTTCTCGGAGAGGACATTTCTTACCAGATCCAGCAACAGCAATTGGAGATCGATAGTTTCATCGCACAACATGTAAGTCTAATAGCTATTTGCTGGAATTTAATTGAAGGGTTTCTTCATCTTCTTATTTACCCCTTTTCATTGAGAATGTTCCCCTTCGTGAACACGTTATTGAATAGTTTTATTTTGTGAACAACAGACGGAGAAAGTTAGAATGGAAATTGAAGAACGAAGAAAGAGGTATTCGAGAAGGATAATAAGCGCCGTGGAGGAAAGCATCATGAATAAACTTAGAGCAAAAGAAGTTGAAATTGAGAAAATCGGGAAATTAAATTGGGCACTGGAAGAAAGAGTAAGGTCACTGTGCCTAGAAAATCAGATATGGAGAGATTTGGCACAGACAAACGAAGCCACTGCCAATGCACTGAGAACAAATCTGGAGCAAGTATTGGCTCAAGTACAGGACGATCAGGACCACCGTAACGACAACAGGAACGGGGAAGCTAATGCTGCGGCAGCTTTGATGGAAGACGCAGAATCGTGCTGCGGCAGTAATTACGCGGGAGAAGAGAACTCATTGAAAGATTCACGTGAGTATCAAAGCAGTACTGCAGCAGCAGGGTGGAATGGTCAACAAAGTAATTTTGAAAATTACAACGGAAACGGGGGAATCAGACTTTGCAGAAATTGTGGAAAAGAGGAGCCAAGCGTTTTACTTTTACCGTGCAGGCATCTCTGTCTCTGCTCTGTTTGCGGTCCCTCACTCCATACTTGCCCTGTCTGTAAATGCACCAAGAACGCCACCCTTCACGTTAATCTCTCCTCTTCTTGATTTAACCCCCCACCATCCCCCTTTCCCAAAAAAAAAAAAAAAAAAAAAAAAAAAAAAAAAAAAAAATACCATAGAATTTTCACCTCGTTTTTTTGTCCAATAGATAGGTACACATAACTTTCCTAGTGTTATTATTAACTTTTCTCTTATTAATGACATTTATTCATTGTATATCTTGTCCTTTAATCTTTGTCAGGTACGAATTGAAAAGTATTTTCAGATTAGTCTAAAATACGCATAGTCGCAGGTCGCAATTAAGGTGAGAATCATGTTGATGTGAAAATTTAGTGTGATTCATATTTACATTAATTAATCATAAATGATATATAGGATTATTCTAGAGAATCTAGATAAATGTAATTGTTTAATAAATAGGGAGATTGTTATTTAATTTAGTAGTAGTAGTAGTTGTTGTGTTAGAGATGTTTGTTTGACTAATAAATCTTAATTTAGGATAGTAATTATAGTATTAAATTGTAATTATTTTTTTTTTAAAAAAAGATTTATTATTGAAAGCTAGGAAAGGGAGATGGGTCAGGGAAAGAGAGGGGGGGCGTGTGAAGTCAACGAGAAAGGATGAAAGTGACACGTGCAGTGTAAAAGCTGACACGTAAGCGCGCGGAAATGTCGCTGTTATATACTGGGTACTTTGTAGCAGTAAAATGAATAATAGCGCTGGGAGTAGAGTACTGACGACAGTGAATGGTAAAAAGGAGAAGATGCCCACTAAAATAAATATATATATGAATAATGGCAACCTCGAATTCTGTGGAGGATATGATATGGAGGAAAGCGAGCAGCAGGGTTTATAAAAAAGATTAGATTTAAATAATAAGAAATGTAAGAGAAAAAGGAAGACAAAGTCCGCACAGTAGTACAGAATACAGCAGGCAAGAAGCAAGAGGAGAGCCTGAGAGGGGCAAAGGTATCATCATCTTTGGCTCTGGCTTTGGCTTTACTTTGTTGTTTGTCCAAAGTGGGGAGAGATATGGGACTTGCACGAGTCTCGACAAAGTATTTTCCCCCCACTCTCCTCCCCCCTTCCTTCACCCTTTTATGGAATTTTTAACCCTTTCCTCCCCATTACCTCATAAATAGAAAAATCTTCTGATTTCTTGTTTGATTTAAGAAATAGTTATTAATAATTTTGTGGTTAAGAAAGGGATTCTTCCATTATAGAGAGTAAATGTGGCGGTGATTGAAAATGGGAGTTGTTGAGGTGGTGGCGGGGTTGTCATATCTAACAATGGTGATTGATTGTGAAGGTACATATATATTATATATTTAATGAGAAAGAGGGGAGGCGCGTAGGTATCACGTTGTTTATATATATATATATTTATAAATTTTGGGGTTTGGATGAATTCCCGGGGAAGGCTTATCTGTTGTCAATATCAGAGATGGGACAATAGAGTACAATGAGGAAAGAGGATTAGACTTAGTAGAGAATGCATGCATTTCTTGACAAAATAATAAAGTATTGTAAGTAATTAATTAATTAATTCAAGAAAAAAAAAAAAAAAAAAAAAGATGATGATGGTGATGATGGATGTTGTACCTGTTGGAGTCTTTAAAGGAAGGAAAAAGGTACAAACAAATATGATGGATGATGTGTGGGATTTGCTGTTTTTGGGTCGTTGTGTTTTTCAATTTTTTTAAGTCCCCCGAGTCATGACAAATTATTATGACGTTTCACATTTGCTACCACACCATTCTATTCAAAATGATATATATATATATATATAATATAAAAAACATTTGATAGGATTTCTTGTTTACCCATTCTTTGTGTATATTTATGTATTTTTCCTTTGACGGAAAGGGGATTCGTCAATTTAGTATATAGTATTGGAGGGTTGGGGGGGGTGGCACAATTCTGGCCCTCCCCTCTCTAACTCCTGTTTTGATTGATGGCGAAATTCTAACTCCCCCCTCCTCTTCCCTTGTCCTTCTTAATTGCTCTTTTATATTATTTTTCCTTATTCATATTTTTTAAAAGAAAAGAAGAGTGGGTAGAGAAATCGAGATGCATGTGAGGTGAGGATGTAAATGAATAGGGGGGCATTGAGGTGTCGTGAATAAAGAGGATATATATATGTATCTATCTTCGGAAGTGGTAAGGTAAAAAAAAAAAAAAAAAAAAGGGGGGGGGGGGGGGAGGATTTGGTTTGGGTATATGGGAAATGGGAAGGAGACATATCATATAAGTGTAATAAATATATATATATATAAGGGCAGCCCAAGGTGGTGGTCGGGAATCTCTTTGAATCGCAGTCCCCGGGTTCGAATCTCACAAACGCTTTGGCCGAAACATTACATAGGGTTTACCCACCAGTGTAGTTTTACTGACCGCGAGTCTCCCCCCCCCCAAAAAAAAAAAAAAATATATATATATATATATAGTACGAGTAATAGTGGTAGTAGTGCTGGTGCTGTCTTGTGTTGGGTCTATATCGATAAACTATGCACAATATATATATATATATATATGTAAGTAAAGAGGGGGGAGTAGTAGTAGTAGTAACTTGGTGAGGACGACTCTTCTCTGCACACCCTCTCTACATTTATGTTTATGTCTGCTACCTAAAACTTATATATCATCATCATCATCATCTTGTGGGGGAAAACCAAGCCTTCTCTCTCTCTCTCTCTCTCTTCTTTTTTTTCTTTACTTCTAAAGAAAATATGTATATATATATATATATATATATATATATATTTATCAAAAGATGAGACATCACATCCTTTAAATTTAATTTTTTAATATATGAAAGATGATGAAGAAGAAGATGAGATGATGTGATTTTTGTGTTTTGGAATTGTTTGAAATGGCATCAAATCTTAAACATCATGTTGGGCATTAAACGGGATGGATTCTTTTTGTTTTTTTTTACATATTTCATGGCTGGCAAAAAACAGAATGGGCAGTTGCTTTGCTTTGTGATATCTCTCATGAAAAATGAAAGCTGAGATTGTGGGGGGGGAATTTTGTCACCAAATTTGGAACTTATTTGGTTAATTATCCATGCAAAAGTTTTTTTGTATTTATACTTCAGATACCATGCACCTTCCTTCCCTCCTCATATGCTCAACCCTGAAAACTGACCTCCTTTATAAATTCAAAATGGTTGGTGACACAAGATGGAATTGAATTAAATGTCAATGACGTGGGGGGCTCAGTCAGTGTCTCCATCATGTTTACATTAATAGTGGACAAAATATTTATGTTTTTACAAAGAAAATACATTTTGTTCGATGCTTTGAAGGGATTTTTTATTTTTTGAATTTTTTGTATTATAGAAAATAGAATTAGTCTTTTTTTTTAAAAAAAAATAAAATTATATATATATAAATGAATGGGGTCCACGGAATACGGCAGGTACAAACGCCAAAGTTAGCATTTAATGAACCCATATTAAAGAAAAAATAATGGTGTACATTTATTTGTCGCTGTAAAAGATCTTTCTTTCTTTTAGTATTTTTTTATTTATTTATTTATTATTTGTAAGTAGTTTTATGCAGAGGAAGAGGAAAAAAAAAAAAAAAAGTGTGTGTGTTTTGTCCATTTATGTGGGACCCAATCACCACATCACTAGAGAGAAGAGATCCACAAGACCATCTTCTGTCGCTTTATGACCGGCATACCCTCCTAACACGTGATTTTGATTCCCACCCCTTTTTTTTTCCCATAATTTTTCCCACAAATTTTATTTATTTTAACATAAAAATCGTTCAAAATTTATATATATATAAAAAAATACCATCAATTCCGATTAATCAGGCCAGTAATCTAATTCAATTTCTGCTTACCTTTATATTTAATTTAATTGAATTTTTATAAAAGAATAAATTAATTGTGAAGGAAAGAGTTACCTTTTTCCTTTTATATATATCAATTTAATTAAATATAAAAATTAATATTTTAATAATCAAATTAAATATTCTTAAAAATGTAATAAGAGAATTCTCTCGTAACTAATCTCGAGTGGCATATGAATTCTTCTTATTTAAATGAGATTGATGGTTCAAATTCTAACTACTGCATATAATTTGAAGTCAAAGTTTCTTCTCGCAAGAAACCAACCAAACTCAAAAAGATATTAGTCCGGACGTAAATTAACTTAAAAGTATTATTTATTCATTTGAAACTCATTTAAAACACCTCGTAAAAAAAAAAACGTTCAAAGTTCGAGACACAATACATATAAAAAACATTAGGAATGGGTCACAAGTCTTATTATCCCTCTTTCCTTTTTCCCCCATTTTTCGGAACTTATGCTCCACTAACGTTATTAAGAAGTTGACAACCAAACATTGATTTTATTTTATTTTAAGCATCTCTCTAAACTAAACTGTACTAATTATTTCCTTATTAAAAAAAAAAAAATACCTTATCAGTTTGGTAATTTTCAATTTTGTTACCTAATTGCCTTAATTATTATATAATAAATGGACCCCGTCATAATAATAATAATAAAAAAAAAAACTTAGCGTTTTAAGGTCACAATCACGCATAATGCTAGTGTCCAAATTGTATCTACCTAGATCGGTGACATTCATTTATTATTAGTAAAGTATTTTGAAGTGACTTTTAAGAATTCCAATTGTTTATTCTTATCAATATAAATTATTATCTAATTCCGTATTAAATTACAAGTTTTATTTTATTAATTTTTTGGAGGTTGAAGTATTGTTATCCAACTGAGAACAATCCACCAAATCTCTAATTTGGGTTCGCTTGATTCCAACTTTTGTTCCAAGTGATTTCCTTTCTAAACTTTTTTTTTTTTTTTTTTTTTTTCTTCATTACGATTCTAAACTTCTCCCAGATACGACTTTAAATTCTTATCAATCAAAAAATCGAAGCTACAATCTGCCTTATGCGCTAATGAACAAACTAACGATGGGTCATGTGTTAGTTCATCAAGAATAGAACAAGTAGTATAAGCAAAGGAAAGAGAGAGAGAGAAAACAAAGAAAGTAATTATGGTGGGAATCATTGTCATCATCTCATGATAACCAAATACATGAATCTAAAAAACAATATCAATTAATGATTTGACAAAATCAACCTCTTCAAACAAAATTTCTTTTCATTAGTATTCATAATCAATCCCCTTTCCCTTTTTTTGTCCAAACGTGCCACAGTTTCTTGATTTACTTTTCATCTCTCTCTTTAATGTCTTTTTTTTTAGAAGAAAAGTTGATATTACAGCATTACCTTAAAAATGATCTAATTGTAGAGAAATCGTAGATTCTAAGGAAATTTAAGTAAATTTGGCATTTGATTGTGGAAAAATGGATCGGATATCACTTATATAAATCTTGAATAATAATAAAAAATAATAAAAAAAAACCCGTGATGGTGAGTCCCACAATCATCAACTCCGGAAAAAGCCATCAAATTTATTCGATAGCGACCCTGTGAAAAAAACACACACACACACACACAAAAAAAAAAGATTATCTGTCTGTAGAGATAATTGAGGATCGTCAAAAGGGAAATAATTAATTAAGGAGGAAAGAAATTGTCAAAAAAATAAATAAATTGAAGGAAGATGTGATTGGGGGGTTTTTGGTTGAATAATGATTTTTTTTTTGTATAGAAAAATATGGTGTATATATATACACACATTGGCTATTCCTATTCCCGTCTTTCATTTTCAATCATCACTCCAAAAAGGAAAACCACAATTATATACTACTACTACTTGAATGAAAGAAAGCCAGCCAGCCATCCAACCAACCAACGCAATATACCCCACGCCTTTTTCTTTCTTTCTCTTTCTCTCTTGATGCCATTCAGGAATGGTACTGGTCAAATCAATATATATATATATATATATATATTTCTTGTTATATCATCCGAGGTCTTAAAACACAACTGGTAGACTAAGAGAAAAGCTTAACTCTGACTTAGAACTAATCGTATTGAATAAGATATTGGTTCGGATAAGAATTGGGAAGTATTCATCCTTGATTGTCATGATAAACTATCAAAGAATGAATGCATCAAGTGAGAGAAAGGAGGAAAGGATGGAGAAAAGGGAAAGGATGAAGCATCTATGCATATGCTAAAATGCCAAAGCTAGAAAATGAGTCACATAAGTTTGTCTGCTTTAATATGTGATTATACCACTAATAGCATATAATATGCAAAATTCATGTCATCAGATTTAGTCTAGGACCCTTCTTTCTTAAGAACCTATATATGGTGATGGTGGGGTTAAGAAAAGGAATGGATTTGCAAATAAAAGCATATATATATATATATATATATATTAAAGAAAAAAGAAAAAGAAAAGAAATTGAATCCAATCAAAGAGAGATGGAGACCATGATGGATAACCCCAACTTTCGTCCCTTGTGCAGGAGGGCACTAATGTTCTAATCCATCACCTAGGAATTGATTTTTGTTTCTTAATTTGCTTTCTAATCCTCTCTCTCTTTCTCATCAATATTCTACTTTTCAACAAGGTCCCACTAAAGTAATAATTAGGGGCAAAAAAAAAAAAAAACCATTCTTGTGCAAGGAAGGGACTCTAACAAGTCAAATTATGGGTAAAGTGATACTAACAATATCAATACACAATTAAAAAAACAGATGGCAACTATGAATGAATATATGAATATGATGGAACAAATGCCAATGTTCTACACTTGGCAATGATTGTTGACTGAAATTATTACGTGGGCTATACATTACATGGTCATAAATAAATAAAAATAAGCTTCATTAGTACAACAGGCCTTGACAAGAATCAAAAGCTTTTGGAAATGAGATGAATCCTATGCCTTTGTTCCATGGAGGGAAAAAAATGGTTATTTTCACTTGTCTTTTAGGAAGGAACGGTTAAAAGTCAAGAATCCACAAACATGAGAGAAAAAAAAAAAAAAGGTAAAGGCGGGGGTATTGTAGATTCACCTAGAAATCATATCATCATCTCATACAATGAATCCCTTTATGCGGGAATCTCAATGACTTTGTCTTGGGGTTGGGCTGGCTACACTTTTTTACAAGATTGGATTTTGGTTCATTCATGCGTAGAGTAAAGTTAGAGAGAGGGCCTTTTGCTTATTGCAGTTTTAGAAACTCCACTATGAAGAAGGTGCAAGAATTGAAATGATAAAAGGCAAAGTATCAAGAAATCTCTCACACACAAAAAAAAAGTCTTGAAAAGAAAAGTGAGCTGTTGTTGTTGCTGCTACTACTATTCCCTCTTTTTTAAGTTAGATTGATTCTCTGAGTGTAAACATCACCCTTCCCCACTAATACAAAATCCATGTGCAAAAGGCTATATATCAAGAGTCATCCATGTACACCATTAACGAGGGGCATAAGGTGGTGGGATGGCAAGATGGCAAAGACTCAACACAAGATTTCCCTCACCTCACCTCTTCTTTGGGTTTTATGATTCCTTACTTTTTCTTTCTCGGTTGCAGCCCCACTCACATAGCAACACGAATGATTTTTAGTGGTTATAGCCCTTCTCAAATGGTCCCTAGTGTAGACAACCAGGAACATAAACAGCACTTCTAGACAAAAAGTACCTATAGATATATCTATCTCTGTGTTTTTTATGTGTGTGTGTGTGTGTGAGAGAGAGAGAGAGAGAAATTTAAAGTGGACACACATGATGTGCATAAGAGACAATGGGTTTTCTATGTGGAAGGAAGCATGAGGAGATAGTTTCAGCAACAGTAAAATAAAATAAACTTGAATAATCCTACTACCAAAAAAAGACTGACTTGCAGAAAGATGTCCTATGTTTTAAAATCTTCTGCCTTTATCTTTTTTTTTTTTTCCATCCCCCCTTTCCTGAAAGTTGCACATTCTACAGTAAATTCGTGGACAAGAACCCGAAGATATGAAAGTGACACATGGAGGAATCAACCATACTCAGTAGTAATTAGTAGGACACATATGGTCACCAGAATTGGAATGCATAATGTTGTGTTATCAACTACTCAAATGCATATAAATACGGGAATCTCTTGGCCCACCATTTCCTTTGTTTGTAATAGAATTTTGTCTTGCAAAAAAAGAAAGAAAAAAAAATAGTCTTAAATGCATGATGACTAACATGAAATGGTCCTCTCACTCTCACTATATATATATACATATATATTTTATTTTTTTCAAGATTTTCCCACAAACTTGGTTTGGTTCGATTTGACAACAACAACATGATGTTTAACATTTGGATAAATATGACCATCGCCAACTAATTTTGGCTATCTAGAAGGGAAAATACAACAGGCAAGTCCAATCAAATAGTATGCCGACAAATCAATTTCTTTCCTCAATATCAACTAATCTTTAATCATCATCATACACAAGTTGCAAACTGTTTTTATCTTGTGTGTAAGCCATCTGCAGCAACACAAACTTAAAATTTAATTTGGAATTGATATCTTACCAAACAAAAACAATTGATGAATAGCCTCCTGCAGCTCCTGTTGCATTCACTGATTTATCTTTTACTACACCAAGTCATCTTCTACCTGCAGAACAAATTAGCTATAATTTTACATGCAAGATCATGACAAATGAATAATAAATATATATATATGTGTATATATATCAATGTTTGGCCACAGGATGGAGCACTATCTATTAGTCCTGTCCTTAACTCCTTATTGATAAAAGGACCTACATCCAATGCCAATTTGCAGTTCCTATGCTGATACAAGGTCAGAAACTTAATAAAAAATATCTAATTAGTAGTAGTACCTCTATCTCCCCCACCCCACCAAACCTTGATACAACTATCTTTAATACACTTTTGGAAGTATTCTTGCTGTTTTTTCATGTGGGAAGTGATTCATTTATTACTATTTTCACATAAGTCATTGAAAGACACACAGCATAGAATTCACAAGAAAGCCTCTCAGCTGGGGATGGGAAGCATGCCTGACAAATAATTATCGCATTATTTAGGCTTCAAAAGCAAAGCCCAAGTTGCTATCTGAATTTCAAAATGTCAGGGCATAGAAGGAAGGCTACACACATTAAGCAACAGGGCACATGAGATTTAATAATACATCAGGCCCAGGGAGTGAGACCACCCAATGCAGTATAGTGTTCCACTCTGTTCTTAGTTCTGCACAAACATTGAATGAGACTAAACAAATCTGATAATTTGAGCTTTTATAGCGCTAAGACATAGCCATGCCCACCACCATGTTGCAATTATTACATGCTATTCGTTGATTTTCTTTTTGTTTAAGTCATATACTAGTAGGTACTTTTAGAAGTCAATAAGCTTATTGCTAATCATAAATGCACATATCTTCCACTAGTTATAAATGAGGCTAATCAAATCAGATAAGTGGTTCCACTACTACTCTGGATGCCTTTAGCAAAGGAGGGACCAGAAAAGAACGACCCATGTTACCTTAAAAACCTTACCAAAATATATATTTGTAGCTTAAAGAATTTAATGCAGAAAACAAGTTAGTATCAGGTTAAAGAGTATGGACATAATTTTCTTTTATCAAAAAGAAGATGCATGAGCATGTAGAGTGACAGTAATAAGACAGCTTAACTTCTTTAGAGAAAATATCAATACAGCAAACCTAAGTAAGAGAAGAGCTTGTGCAATATTCTGGTCGCATATACAAGAGGAGATAAAGAAGATAGACAAAGGAAAAGTTAAGGGAACAACTTTTTCATTTATTTCTTGCAATCAAAGGGTGAATTCTCACAGGAATATAGAGCAGTCATCGAAGCTTTGGAGGGAAAAAGATGCACAAACACAGAACATTGAACTTGTTCAGAATTACAAATTGACATCGATGGTAGAAACAGTCTGAAATCTCAATATCCTACCATGGTCAAACAACACATACAGTGAAATATATGTTCATGTGACAAGGGATAGGAATTTCCAGTTGTATACCAACCATAATGGTGTTACATGAAGATTGTTTCGATCAAAATATTCATTATGGGCTCCAGTGATGTCTTTTTTGCCTATTAGTGTGTGAACTAAATGAAAAATCATGCTCCCGAAGCGTACAAGAACGGGACATCTCATCACACGCTTTGCTTCTTCTGCATTTCTTTTCATTCCTCTTAACTTCACAAATAAAATGGTATAAATTGCTCGGTTACCTCAAGAAGATTGTGGTTAAGAACGGCAGACTTACAGTTTACATAAGCTTCAAGGTAATTGGAGAGGGTGAAAGTAGTTACTTGAAAGATACTGTAATAGCACAAGGTGCACCACCCGAGGTTGTGCTTACCATTTACTTTCCTGTCCAGTACTAGAAAGTGATTTACGTATTTTCAAGACATTTCTCAGTAGTCTCTCTCCTACCCTTAAGTGCTACAAATTTATCCTTAAATTCCAAGAGGGGACACGAATCAATTAGATTTGATCCATCATAAGCCTCTTTCAGAATCACGGTACTCTTTGCACCCTTATTAGTGAGATAGAAGATTCCATGGTGCTTAATCAAGCACAATAATAATCTAGCTGGTAAACGATACTCGGCATGGAAGGCATCCAATTGAGCAGATGTTAACCTCTTCTCCATAGTCAAACTAAGAAGCTCATGAAGCACTGCCACTATTCTCTTTCGAGCTTTAGCATCGGTAGCTTCAAATCTCCTGGCATTCAAGTAAGGAGAAGGAAATTCCATTTTTTGCCATCTCTGGACTTCCTCAAGATAACTCATATTCGGTCTAAAACCAACGGGAAAGTTTAACTGAAATGCAAATGAACCAAAAAAGTTGCCATCTTTTGAGATTTTAACTTTTCTTTTACTCACGGTCTCCAAAACCCCTTCACGTTTCAACCTCTCCTCCCGAGCTGTGACAGCTAAGGAAGAATCCCAGTTCTCCAAGTGAAGATAATCCCTACCATTGAAACCTCTGAATGAAAAAAAATTGTGGGTATTTTGGAATTAACGAATCCTTAAAATCACTAGGTAAACCCAATTCATCCTGAATCAACTCAATTGTTCCGAGTGGCACCCTGCAATCAACTGACAGCATTAACAACTTCCTCAAATTCTTAACAAGAATGGGCTCCATCATCGCTCTGGCCTCTCCTTCTAAAGATGCGATCTTAGAGGCTTTTTCAGTAAGCGTCACCATTGGCGGTTTTCTGTCGCCTCCGGCAACATGAAAAACTGAAGGGTACTTCTCAATGATAGCCATATAATTCCATTTCTGAACAAAACCAACTTCTTTCTCAAGGTCTCTGAGGAGCAAGAACTTATTTTTTTGAGACTCAAGAATGGATTTCAGCCTCAGAATCATGGCTGGTTTCTTTTGTAAGTCCATGACTTTGTCCAGCTCAGGGACTCTATAGTATATTTTCTTCTTGGGTCTTGCTCCTCCGCTGGATTTATACATAACTTGGACACGCATATAACATAATTTCTCTGATGGAATTGGGTAGAGCCATTCAAAGATTTCTCTTTTACCATTAGGAAAGGATTGAAGAGATTCGTGCAGTCGCCAGAAGTTAGGATTCCGTCGCATCTTAGGAGTCTGGCAGTGCTTCGTTGGGACAAAATGTCGAACAGGAGAGCTGCACTACGATGGAACAAAAATATTCTATCACTACTTATTTCCCTAAGTTTATTCGGTACCCCAAGTTTCCGTACTACTACCGGACGCTGCAATGACGGCGGAGCGCCAAATCAATCCGTTTTCCTGCAGCTGATCTTCTTCCTCCTTTACCCTGATCGGTGAATTATATCATAGCCGCCGTACCGCATTTCTGTAATAAACTCTCAAATACTACCTCTCCTTAACACATTTTAAACATGTCTTCTTCTAAGGTTGTAGTACACATGAAGAATAATTGCAATGAACAAGAGAGTAATCGTAATGGTAATATCTATATATTAATTAATGCAAAAAAATCTTCTTTGAATTAAGAAACGTTGTTGATAAAATCTTTTAGAACGGAAAACATGTTACTTTTGAAGATTAAATAATTAAATCCTTAAATAAAAACATGAGCATTCAAAAGTGACACAACAACTATTAGAAATAATAGCTATTCTGTTATGGTTTTACCACTTCCTTTATTCTGTTAGTCATGCCATATATTTAGGGATTCTTGTTGTAACCTTTCTCTATAAATACTGAAGAAGTCCTAAGGGAACTTCACCCTTTATTCAATAAATCAATATTCACGGTTTTACATGGTATCAGAGCCTACCGATCCATTCCAATGACTTCCCCATCAGTCTCTAGTTCAATATCCTCTCAAACACCTACCAACTCAACGTCAGTCAGCCTATTACCCACATCATCTTTTAATCATTTCGTCAATGTGAAGCTTAATAGAGAGAACTATCTTCTATGGAAGGCTCAATTCCTTCCCTATTTACGCAGCCAACAATTGTTAGGCTATGTAGAAGGCACTGTCCGTTGTCCCCCAGCAACTATGACTCAAGCTGGTGATGGAGAAACTGCAGTAGTTCCAAATCCGGATCATCGAATCTGGTTTCAGCAGGACCAATTTGTACTCAGTGCACTTCTTTCCTCACTAACGGAAGAAATTCTCTCACATGTTATTTTCTTGTCTACCTCACAAGAAGTATGGCAAGCCCTAGAAAAGATGTTCTCTTCTAGTTCCAGGCTCCGGATCATGCAGATCCGCTTGCGTACTCAACATTGCAAAAAGAAGGAGATGGTCGTCGGCCGACTATTTTCGGAGGGTCAAAAATCTCGCCGATATTTTATCTGCTATAGGAAGTCCACTCCAAGATGAGGAGATTATCTCCTACATGTTAGCAGGACTTGGATCAGAATATGATCCATTGGTAACTAGCATCACCACTCGTATTGATCCGGTTACCTTAAGTGAGGCTTACGCTCATTTACAAAGCTTCGAGTTACGACTCGAACACAATTCTTCCAACATTCAAACAATCACAGCAAACAATGTCTTTAGGAATTCGGGACGTGGAGGAGGTCGGAACAATCGTGGAAGAGGTCGTGGGCGCGGAAGAGCGCCCAATGGAAGAGGAAATGCACCTTCAACATATAATAAACCTTCTACATATAATAACTCACGTCCAGTCTCTATTTGCCAAGTTTGCAGCAAATCTGGACATGATGCTTTGCGATGTTTTTATCGCTTTGATCACACATATCAACCTCAAGAAAATCATGTAGCAAAGCAACATCAACAAAGAACTCCTACGAGGTTGACTCAAATTGGTACGTTGATACTGGTGCTTCGGACCATATCACAAATGATCTTGAGAGGCTAACCACAAGAGATCAATATACTGGTGGCGATCAAGTCCAAGTCGCCAATGGTACAGGTTTGCCTATTACTCATGTTGGACAATCTTCTATTGCTGGTTTTTCTAAACCCTTATATCTAAAAAAATGTGCTTCATGTTCCTCAAATTAATAGACATCTTCTTTCTGTTCATAGACTTGCCATTGACAATAATGCGTTTATTGAGTTTCACCCTCATTGTTTCTTTGTTAAGGACCGGGTCACGAAAAGAACCCTTCTTAAGGGTAAGTGTGAAGGTGGTCTTTATGCTATTCCTAATAAACGCTTCAATCAAGCTCTCTTTTCTACCACACTCACTCAAGAACAATGGCACCAGAGGCTAGGACATCCATCTATTCCAGTTGTCCAACAAATCCTAAAGGCACACAAGCTAGCCATCCCTTCTAATAATGTCGTTTCTATTTGTGATGCTTGTCAACAGGCTAAGGCACACCAACTTCCTTATCAATCTTCTTTACATAAATCTACTGTACCTTTAGAACGAATTTTCTCTCGATGTTTGGGGGCCAACGGTGCCTTCTGTTGATGGAAATAAATATTATGTCAGCTTTATTGACGACTTTAGCAAATTTTGTTGGATCTATTTTCTAAAGTACAAATCGATGTTGAACATATTTTCATTCAATTTCAAAGTCATGTAGAGAGGTTGTTTAGTCGTAAAATTCAAACTGTTCAATCAGATTGGGGTGGTGAATATCACAAGCTTCACAAATATTTTGAAAATATAGGAATCACTCATAGAATATCTTGTCCTCACACTCATCAACAGAATGGTACTGCTGAGAGAAAACATAGGCACATTGTAGAAACAGGTCTTGCTCTTCTCGCTCAATCTCGTGTACCTATGAGATATTGGGACAAGGCTTTTTCAACCGCATGTTTCCTTATTAACCGAATGCCTAGTCGTGTCATTTCTAATGAAACTCCTCTCAAGCGTCTCTTTAACACAGATCCAAATTACTCCATGCTTAGAGTTTTTGGTTGTGCTTGTTGGCCAAATCTTCGTCCTTATAACACTAGGAAGCTTGAATTTAGATCAAAACAATGTGTCTTCCTAGGATATAGTGGAAAGCATAAAGGATATCTTTGCCTTGATAAATCTACTGGTCGAATTTATATTTCTCGTGATGTCGTCTTTGACGAAAGAGTATTTCCGTTTATGAAACATTCTGGAAATTCACAAGAAGATACTTCAAGCATCTCTGAACATTCTGTTCTCTTGCAGCCTTTACCTAACCAATCCATTGAGTCTACTCCAACCAACAACACTACTGTTCACCGACCCGAAAATACTCTCATTCACCACCGTGATAATACTTCTATGCCTACTGAATCTTTTCCAGCAGTAGAAGAAATCCAGCCAAGTAATAGTCTAACTAATCATGTACTTGATGGTTCTTCTATTGGATCCGACTCTGCAGGTATACAAGGTTGATAGCGGCAATCCTCCAATGAGAACGAGATTGCAAAATAATATTCGAAAGCCCAAGCGGTTCAGCGATGGTACTGTTCTATATCCTACCAACAAGCGGGCACTTAATGTCATTATTGAGCCAAGAACACATGTGGAGGCCTTACAATCAAATGAATGGAGGAAGGCAATGGATTCAGAATTTCAAGCACCGATCAAGAACAAAACTTGGAGATTAATACCAAGGAGAAATAACATGAATGTTATAGATTGTAAATGGGTGTTCAAAATCAAAAGGAAAGCAGATGGTACTATTGATCGTTATAAAGCACGCTTAGTTGCTAAGGGCTTCAAGCAGAGGTATGGTATTGATTATTTGGATACCTATAGCCCGTGATAAAGCCTACAACGAAGAAGAGTTATTCTATCAATTGCAATATCAAGAGGTGGACACTTCGATGATTGATATTCGGAATGCTTTCCTTCATGGTTTTCTGGATGAAGAAGTTTTTATGAGGCAACCCCCCGGCTATGAAGATACCAGGTATCCTTCCACACATGTTTGTCGCTTGGAAAAGGCTCTTTATGGTTTAAAACAAGCTCCTAGGGCATGGCATTCTAGGCTGACTTGCAAACTTAAACAACTCCGTTTTGTCTCTTCTAAAGCTGACACTTCCTTATTTATATTCAATCGAGATGGTATTACAATTTATATACTCATATATGTTGATGATATCATAATTGCAAGCTCCTCATCCAAAGCTACCGAGCCGTTAGTTCAACAGTTAACTACAGAATTTGCTTTGTTAAGGACTTGGGTCCACTGGAGTACTTCTTAGGAGTTGAAGTAAAAGCTGTCCAAGCAGGTGTATTGTTGTCTCAACAAAGATATATACAAGATTTGTTGAAAAGATCTCAAATGGAGCATTGCAAAGTGATATCTACACCAATGGCAGCAGGAGAAAAGTTGTCAAAGTCACAAGGCAATCAACTTTCTCGAGGCGTAAATCCCCCCCGACATGCAGATATTGTAGGAGCTTTACAATACCCGACTATCACCGGACCGATTTGTCTTTTCGCAACAACAAAGTATGCCAATTTATGCAGAATCCAACCGATGCACATTGGACTGTGTGAAACGTATTCTTCGCTACATCAAGGGCACATCCACTCGTGGCTTACTTCTTGAAAAATCCAGTTCATCACTACTTAGTGCATTTTCGGATGCCGACCGGGCTGGATGTCCAGATGACAGGCGCTCCACTGGTGGTTTTGCTATCTTCTTGGGAACTAATCTTGTGTCATGGAGCTCGAGAAAACAACCGACCGTATCTCGATCAAGTACAGAAGCCGAATACAAAGCGATAGCAAATGCTACAGCAGAAATGATTTGGCTTCAATCCTTACTTAAAGAGCTCAATATATATCAAATCAAGCCACCTGTTCTTTGGTGTGACAATCTCGGTGCTACTTATCTCACTGTAAATCCCATATTCCATGCACGAACTAAACACATTGAAGTTGATTTCCATTTCGTTCGAGAACAAGTTGCTCGTAAAGCCTTAGAAGTCGATTTATCTCATCAAAAGATCAGTTGGCAGACCTGTTTACTAAAGCTCTAATCAAGTCTTCATTTGATCGAATTTGCTCCAATCTCAATTTGAGTACACCAGGTTGAGATTGAGGGGGAATGTTAGAAACAATAGCTATTCTGTTATGGTTTTACCACTTCCTTTATTCTGTTAGTCATGCCATATATTTAGGGATTCTTGTTGTAACCTTTCTCTATAAATACTGAAGAAGTCCTAAGGGAACTTCACCCTTTATTCAATAAATCAATATTCACAGTTTTACAACAACAAGACCATCAAATATTCCAACAAATCCAACATTTCCAACCGTGGTACATTGTTGCCATACAATACCAGATTATCAGTGATATAAGCTACAGATAAAATGTCCAAAGATAACCAAGAATTCATTTGTGCAGCTCGCAAAGATACATCACTTAGGTGAAAATTGTAGAACCGGATTACAAACATTGAATTGCATCTTTTCCTACTCTACTCTCTAAAAGATTGCATTTGCTATTTAACCCTTGAAGTACTTCCATTTGCTTCTTGCAAATTGAGGTCTTCTACCGAGCATGGAGTTCAGAAACAGATGTAAGTCAAATCTGTCATCTGCAACCACAGCAATGGCATATTTCTTGTCATAAGTATTATGCTTCAGCAAGTTTCTTCGAATGCAGGCACTGCTCGTAACCATAAAAGGAACCTGCAAAAGCAAGATGATCTACAGTTTCAAAATCTTTTAAAATTTAGAAATTTTTGCATTTAAGCATCTCCTATCGGGATGTTGCTGGAAATAGACCAAATTGATAGCACCACAAAAACCCAAAATTATTTCAAACATCTATTGCACATCCCAGCTCAAAACTGATTCATATGTGTAAGAACATCTTACAAGTAACAAAAAAAGGTCTTAAACTTACAAATGTTGTTTCAGCAGCTTTTTTAAAAGTTTTCTGACAAAAAGGATCATCTCCAAATATACAAGGTGAAAACATACATATTAATACAAGCAGGGATGGCTACAACACCTACTGATGATTATTTTTTTTCTCTTTTGTTATTCAGCATCCTGTAATGATCTCACAAACTGCAAAGTTGTTTATTCCAAAATTAGAATCAGATTCATAACTAGAAAATGTGCTAAAAATAAAGACAGGGCAGGGAGGATATACCAACCTCTGCCGGAAAAGCACCAGTCAACTGGCAGTTTAAAATCCCCTTAGTGCTTTGGTTCAGAAAGACTAGGTTGCTCGAGATACAGCTGCACACCAAGAGGTTCACTGTTCATGGACTTCACGGGGGTTATTAGTGGAGGTTGTTGCCACTGCTCCATGTCTGAAGGAATCCACATTTCTGCATCTTTGCTTGTACTAACTTGAGGGAGGTCACGAAAATAAGCAGTTACTTCCCATCTGCAACCTATCCCAGAAGAAGATGACAAAAGGGAACAATTTTAATAGTCTGACATGTACACAAAAGCACAAACCACCATGTTCCAGGTATCACTACCAAGTGAAATGCAGTTTTTAGACATAAATAAGTAAACAGTAAGCAGGCATATGCAGGTAGTGATTTGCATTTATCCCTATGAATTCTGTTCTATATCTAAGCAATAAATATAGGGAAGATTATTATTTTATATTTCAATCATCAGTAGAAAATCCCAGAAGCAGTTGTTCAGCCAGTTAGTGTTCTGATACAGGAAGCTTACCCTGGGGAAGAACCTTTGTAAGAGGTTCTGATACAGGAAGCTTGATCAAGAAAGATCTAAGAGCAAACTGAAAATCAGTTTCTTCCACCTTTGAACTATGCGAAAGGTTCAGATTAACTTTAAAGACAAATCTCTCAATTGGCAAATTGTTATTATCAAAGAAAATAACTGCAACCCTCTCCACCAATCCCTACACATAAATTGAAGACAGCTCAGTTAAATTCAAAGCTAATGCACAAGCTGTCATAACATTTTTCACTATCAGAGCAACTTTTCAAGCTCAAAAAACAATGATAATTCGAATTTTCAAAGTGATTGTAAGCTCCAAAAGAGGGCACCTTTTCGATAAAGGGAAGAAGACCATTGACAGCAGAATTAATGTACTCTCTGAGCTGAGGATGACTAGCTTTGTGAACAACCAAGTTCATGTACCGCCTCCTTTCAAATGCCCCTTTTAAATCATGGAATTAAAAGAACATTAACACCATCAGATATAGACAAAGAAAGAGCACGATTCCTAGAAAATAATTTCAATACCATTTGGATAAATTCCTTTAAGGAAGATTATAGATGTGATGGCAACCTCCAAAAATTCTACTAATATCCGAGCAGCTTCTCCTGCAAGTTAGGAATGCATATACTGTATCAGTGACGTATATAAACATCCAAATACAGAGGAATAGCTTTACTTAAGAACAGTGAAAATGAAAGAAAAAACCCGCCTTGGGAATTTTTCTCTTCTTTTCGATCCATGGATTACTTCTTTGTTCTTTTTTCCCTGGTGATGAATTTCTAGGTTCTTCTACATCTTTGCACCGATCAGTTGTTTTTCTTCTTTGGGAACTATTTTTTCCTTTTTTGATACATTTTCTTAGATTTGTCAAAAAAACCAAGAATTCCAAGAACGGAAAACCTGTAAAGTTGAGGGAAGGTATATAGTTGTCTAAAGCGGCCCAATAATTTTTCGTTTAGATCGGCCCATAATTATTTTTTGGGTCTATTTTGTATACGGAAGCCCAATAATGAAAACTAATCCTGAGCCCAGTATGTTAGGAAAATATAAAGCCTTTTTAGTGGAAAATAATATATAATTTTAAAATGGGCCGTGAGCCCAAAACATAGAGGAGTAGAAAACCAAAACGAAAGGCTACTCCCACCGCTCTGGAGAGTGGCGCTAACTTCCTTATCAGGCTACCGGTGGGGATAAACGAGGGTTTTTGGTGAAGAAGTACTGTGAAGATGGAGGAAACAGACAATGGAGATATGGAGAGAGAAGAGCAGGAAATGAAGTTGACGAAGCATAAGGGGAAGCACGACAAGCCTAAGCCATGGGATGACGAGAGTATCGATCACTGGAAGGTTGAGAAGTTTGATCCTTCGTGGAACGAATCCGGAATGCATGAAGTCAGCTCTTTCTCTACTCTCTTCCCCCAATACAGAGGTTTGAATCGATTGTTGCTGTTGAATACGTTTGCAAATATTTTTATTTTAGCTCAACAGCTGTACTAATTTTGATGTGATATTTATTCAACCTTTGCAGAAAAATATCTACAAGAATGTTGGCATCAGGTCAAAAGCGCCTTGAAAGAGCATGGAGTTGCTTGCGAGCTTAATTTGGTGAGTGATTGAGTTGTCTCTTGTTATTTTAAGCGTCTATATGTGTGTTAACATATGATGCCCTTCTTTTTGCTTTATTTGGATGTTTTGAGAAATAGTAGACTAAAACTTTTGGAATTACGGTAAAGTTTTGTTATTCTTTATCTACGTCCCTCTAATAGCTGAAGAGTGTCTACTACTTGTCTGAAGGAGGACATGAGATGAAGGTGGAAATCCTATTATGTTTAAGAGGGTAAACTAATTATAAAATATGAGTCCTTTAAGAGTTGTAATGGCACAGTGAGCTTGAATAATGCCTTTTTGGTATCTGTTTTCGCATAAAGTTTCCTTTTGCTTTAAATCCATTGCACTCATGCTTTCTGAACCTTAGACTGTAATATCTATATCTGCTGAACTTGTTAAATGTCAAACTGGTTGATTTTGTATTTGAATTTCTTTTAGATTTTGGTAATTTAATGATATATTTTATGGTCAGGTTGAAGGATCCATGACAGTCTCAACAACTAGGAAGACAAGGGATCCCTACATTATCATCAAAGCTAGAGACCTTATAAAACTTTTGTCAAGAAGTGTTCCTGTAGCTCAGGTATGCCATTCTGTTTTTGTTGAACTAAAAGAGAGCTAAAACAAAGATATTTAAATTTACTGTCAAAGAAGTAAAATATTGGAGCCTTATGTTGCAAAGAGAATCTGATGCTGATAATTTATTTGATAGAAATATTGGGCCTTATACAGACAGATAAGAGAAAAGACAGCTTTTCAACTACAGTCCAACTATAATAACTAAACTAACAGAAAATACACCACCTCAACTAAATATAGAGGAAGAGTTCACAATCTAAACATGCTTAAAAATAGGGAAAAAAAGTAACTTATAATGCAAAAATAAAGGAACCTACAACTAATAAAACAAATGTCTGGTGTTTTTTTTTTTAACAATTTCCACTTCCCCCCTGTGCATTGTGTATGGACCGCTCCTTCTGCTAATAAGAGTTGCCTATTAGGTTTATTTTTCTGTACATAAGATTCAAAACCTCTGAAAATGTGATGTGAATGATCACTTTGAAGAGTTTTAGGTCTTTCATTTGTTATGGCTGGCTAATGGTTGCCATATTTTGTTTGAGTCAAATATGCAGCACTAGTAAAATATGATGGAAAATCATGTGGAAACTGGGTATAATTTCAGTGGTAGATGTTCTATGAGTTTCTGTTCATGCAATAACTTATGCAATATTTTGTTAATTACAGGCTATAAAGATCCTAAATGATGAGATGCAATGCGACATAATCAAGATTGGCAACTTGGTTCGTAACAAGGTTCGTAGAGTTTACTGAACTCATTTACTTATATGTTCTAAATGGAAAAAATTAATTTTCTTTAATTTATATGCATGGTTGTGTGCATATATGTGTGTGTGTATATATATATATATATATTGGGAGGGGGGAGGGGTCGGAAAATTTAAAATAGGAGGAGAGAGTATCAGCATGTCTGGAAAATTTAATCTTATTTTCTAGGACATAGAGTTTGTCTTCCATTTTCACTGTGGGGGGAACAGAGGTCCAAATATGGCCAATCCAACACGTGAAATATTGTTGAACGTTATGGGAAGCTCTGACTTGAACTTTCAGAGTTGCATTCATTAGGGAAATAAGAAAGTAATCATAAGAACTTGTTATGCATCTGCATGACTCTTGTCCTCATTCACCTGCGAAGTGAAAAGCAAACAAGGAAATTGAAGAAAAGATTGAAATGTTTCTTAATATCTACATTGGTATCTATATCCATTGTGATTAAGGAAAGACTAAATCCTATTCAGGTCATTTAGTTCCAATTATTAGTTGCTACTTTCCTATGTCATTTTTTTAGCATGAGATGCAGGTAATAAAATGACATATTTATGTTTACTTCTTCCAATAATTGCTAATAAATTATTTCTCTTTGTTATTTTGTAGGAGCGATTTGTTAAACGCAGGCAGCTGCTTGTGGGTCCAAATTCCGCTAATCTTAAGGTTTGTCTTAGCTAGGAGATCCATTTAGATTTGATATTTCTTCTTTTTACGTCACTAACAAATTATTTAAAATCAGGCCCTCGAGATTTTGACTGGCTGCTACATTCTTGTTCAGGTTTTTTCTAGTTCACTATTCTGGGGCGGGGGTGGGGGATTTTTCTTATACAACCTTTTTCCTTGTTTTGTTGAAGTGTAGCTCTTTGAGCTTTTTGCTGTCTGTAATGCACAGGGAAATACTGTTTCTGCTATGGGAACATTTAAAGGCCTTAAACAAGTGAGAAAGGTAGTAGAAGACTGCATGTTCAATAAGCAGCATCCAGTATTCAGTATCAAGGTGACCATGGAACTGAGCTTACCAGGTGTTTTGATTTTTGTGTGGACCATTCTGTTATTGTATTTCAGAATCTGATGATTTCCCCTTTCTACCTCCCCTGTTTGGTCAACAGACTCTCATGCTGAAGAGAGAGCTTGCAAAAGATCCAACACTGGCAAATGAGAACTGGGATAGATTTCTTCCTAACTTTAAAAAGTAGGGAATATATGTGTTCCTCTCAATGTATTTGCATATGGTTCTCAATTTCACTGTGAATTGTGACTGATTATTTTCTTTTCTGGTCTTCCCCTTCAGGAAAAATGTTAAACAAAAGAAAGTCAAGGCCAAAGAAAAGAAACCATATACCCCATTCCCTCCACCACAGCAACCTAGCAAGGTGAGTTTAGCTGCTCATGCCAGAACCTTATTCACATATACTGCTGGGAATCATGTCCTGGTGCCAATTGTCTCACACTCTTCTTAAAATGTGTCCACAACTCTTCCTCTCCCTCCCTCACCCCCCAAACAAAATATATATATGAAAAGGTAGGAGAGGCAGAGGAAGGGGTTGCTGTTGAATAAGCTGTTTGGAAAGCTAAAATATTATTTGTTTTCCACGCGCTTTCCTCTTTCCATATTCTCTGTACAACAAAATTGCCTGCTTCTAAGTACAGCTTTCGGATATAATGGGTTTATTTTATCTACGTCTTTTTTAGTCATTTTTTTCACCGTAAGGTCATTAACAGATTTTTAACTCACTGTGTTTATGGTTCCTTCTCCTTATCAGATTGATCAACAATTGGAGAGTGGAGAATACTTCTTAAGTGATGACAGGAAAAAAGCGAAGAAGTGGATGGAAAAGCAGGGAAAACAGGCAGAAAAGATAGCTAAAAACAAAAGAAAGCGAGAAGAAGCATTTGTTCCTCCTGAGGTATGGGTGTTTGAGATATGAAATGTCTGTTACAATTTTTTTGAATCTTTCTATTATCCTCAAATGCTGTTTTCCTATCCTGCAGGAACCTACGAAACCCAACTCTGGCGCTTCCACCAATGAAAGAAATGATGATGTGGTTGCCATGGCTTCATCTCTGAAGGTAAACGTCTCTGTTGGATCTCGTGCTTTTGTTTCTTTATTCGTTGTTATTTTATATCTACTTTGTTTATCATGCAGGAAAAAGCCAAAGAGTTTGGTAAGCGAAAGTCTGTCGAGAAAATTGATCCTGAGGCCTTTATTGCTGCTGCTGGTGGCAAGCCATCAAAAAAGAAAAAGTCTAAACTCACTTAGATTTTTACAAAAATTCTAGTCATTGTCAAATGTATCTGTAGTTTCCATTTAAGAACATGTAAATACTTGTATTTGAAATTTTGAAGAAGTGTATTGAGTTCTTTTTCAGTTGTATCCGGCTGCTCTTACATCTGCAAGTATGTTAGAGTTGGTGTTTTGACTAGCCCAGTCTATGGGGCTAGTCTATTATTGAGCACTTTTATTTCTTTTCTACGACTTGTACGACTTGTCCTCGTACTTCATAGTTAATTATGGTTTGATTATTTATAATATCAGATCCCTTTTTCATTGAAAAATTAAAAAAAAAAATCATCCTCGCCATTGATTACTTAAGTGGAGCCTGAATGAAGTTACTTTATAGAGTCTTTAACTCGGTGAAGCCTTCAGTTTTTAGTTTTATTTGATAAAAATTCAGAGATTATACTTGTTTCTGCTAATTCAGTAGGAAAGAAAGAAATTGAAGTTGGTTTGCTCACGTAACAGACTAATTAACAAACAGCATGGCTATGCCCTAGGCATTACAATATTACATACAGATCCTTGTGGTCCGAGGATACAACTTTTGGGTAGAAAACAAGATCCTTTCCGTCATACACTCAAGAATCACGATTATCATCCTATTTGCCACACGGCACAATGATACAATACCAAAAATGTAATCCCTAAAGATTCATCAAGATACCAAACATCCTCTCTGATTTTTAAATTAGAGAAAACAATAGAGAATGGAGGGGGAAAATTGTTGCAAAGGATTAGAAATATAGAAAACTTACCAAGATGTCAAAAAAGTTAAATAGTCCCGATTCCAGATTGTAGGCTATACTACTTTACCTTCTTGACAAAGTTAGAAGTTCGGAATTCAGCATCATCCCTGATGAAACTCCACCAAAGATAGGTCAGAGGGATTGTGCTTGCATGCCAAAGAGCATGTGCATCCACGAAACCTTCATACGGAGGAAAGTCATAGACCTCTAGGAGCACTGCGAGACCACCTCCTATAACCACAGTCCACAACTTCCACCTAGAAGGATGACTAGTCACTCCTGCCCACACTGACCAAACAAGAAGCTGGACAACACCCATGAGAATGCACACTTTCATGTTCCAACCTGAAAAGTTCACAAGTTAAGAGAGTCGAAATGCGAATTAGGTACTCTCCTACAGGCATGCCTATCGGTCATATTACTTGACCAGGAAAGAGTGGAAGACACGGCACAATTAACCCCAATAAGGTCACTAAATGGAACAGCTTATTCTAGTTAAGCAAAAGACAAAACCAACGAATATTCTGAAATAAACACGACTCTCACTAAAACCTTTTTCTAATTCTTTCTTTGTTCCCAAATTTGTACCTGTGCTATGATATATTGCCGAACAAAGACAATAAAAAGATATTCATTCTACAGAGAGAGCTAACGATGAGTAATAAGTACTCCTTTAGAATATGTAACACATGACTCATAGATATTACTAGATAATGACTATACCGTAGTCCATTTGATAGTTGTTGAGGAATAATATATGGGTGATTATGAAGGCACTTAAAGGAGCTGCAACCATGACCCTTGAAGCTTCATCCCTAATATTGAAACTTCTCAGTATGGACAGAATAAGAGAGAACCCAAGTAATGCCACAGCTGATGAGTAATCCAACCTTTCGGTTAAATCTACATCTCTGCAAGTAGAATTCAACAAACATACGTGGTCAGAATGCATATACAACTTGCACATTGATGCCCTCAGAAAAATTCTAGAATCTTTTGGCAGATTAAAGCACCTTCAATAAGGCTATCAACATATAGTTAGGGTTCAGCCATCTTCCGCTGAATTTCCATATTGTCATCCTAAATTATATTTTCTCAATTGGTATCTAAACTTTCAAATACCTTTCACTAGAACAATAATTATTAAAATAATAGGACTAATTGGACAAGAAAGGGGGTAAACCTAAAGAAAAATGTCATGGAAAAAGCTAAGGATGCATCTGGTTCCCGGGTGGATAAGGTGCAAGAAAATAGTCAAGTGAAAGTAATGGTCATTGATTCAACTTCTGAAAAACTGAAACCAGAAAGGGTAAAAGAACTCTTCTCTCATGTCTTCAAGCATTTGTCCCAGAGCTCAACTGAAGTAATGATACATATATGATGACAAGTAGCAAGAAGGGTGGAGGAAAAATCTTACCGACTGTGGAAAACAGCACTCCAAAACCATGCATTCATTGAGAATATACCATAGATGTGCCAAAGACCAGTAAAATCATAGAGTGGTCTCTTATCTTGTTTCAATGGAAGCTTGTAGTAAATTAGGATGAAGAAGGATAGCCAACCATGGAAATGCATTGCAAGGTTGAGAGCAGAAAAAGCTACAGAAACAGGCTCCTGAACATGGAAGAGAGATTAATTCAGATCCACCAACAAAGTAAAAAAATTTGAAAAAGGCTGAGATTACAAAAAGATTCTAAGACAATATTTGTGCAGTTGTTAGTTTGATTTCTTGTGGATTTTTTATCCTCTTCTTTGTACTTTTATATATTATTTCCCATTAAGGTCATTTCTTCTTTTACTAAAAGAATAAAAGGAAAATATGTGAACAGAATATTTTCAAGGCTCTTTAATCTACAAACCTGTAACCCATAGAGACGTTTGAAGGGCCATTTACCATGATATTTGACAGGCCCTTGATTAAGTTCTGATCTTTCTATTTCTCTGTCAAGCATACAGTGGTAACGGCAATCGCTTAGACAGTCCCATTGTTTCCACCGCAAATATAATGGTTCTTGCATATACCATGGTCCATCAAGGGAGGAACCATCCAAGGAGAAATTGCAGTGCATGAAGCATCTTTTTCCAACACAACCAGTTCTTTGACACTCTTCCACACAGGCCCTAAAATACAAACAAAACCTCAAAAAATTCAATCTTCATGCATTCCTATTTAAGTTTTGCTGAAAGGTAGACACTGTGCCACCAGTCATAAAGCTTTTAAGAAAATCCACAACTTTCATGTAACATAATGAATTTAAACAATTTGTAAGGGAATCAACATTGATAACCTCACTTGGAAAACACATATATGCACTAAGAATATTTGTATTACAGAGGTACAGTCAAACTTTCTTCTTCATTTTTTTTTTTTTTTTTTACTTTAAAAGATTTTAAATTCAAGTCCTCAGCATAAAGCATCATGACAGGAACTAATTCCAGGAAACAATAAAATGCTTATACATATTTTTCCCATATCAAAGTTATAACATAGTTTAGGGAAGAAAGCATTGATAAAAAGACTACCGTAAGATTTTCTTTTTGAAATTTTTATAATTACTGTATAATATAGGAAAAAGAGAAAATTGAGAAATTGAAAAGTAAGATCTCAAAAAAAAAAAAAAAAAACTTCTAGAGCCACTGCATTAACATCATGTTCTATTGGAAATCTTGGTTAGTAGTAACTGGACAAGGTTTTATACCTTTGTTGATAATTTCATGTTACTTGTAAGAGAAAAGCAAGAGAGAAGATATTTGTCTATCCAACTTCAAAACAACAATACATTGAACAGTAAAAAAAAATTTGAAGAACAATGGAAAATGTATCAAATGATTCTAAATTATTTTTTATATGAACATAACAATTTTCTGGTTCAGTTTCTTTGAAGCTACAATATGCCACTTTAGCTTTAATGGAGAAATGTGGATACCTAAGATAAGTTACAGAATGGAAACAAAAATTACCTATACGAAGGATCAGCATCACCAGCACTAGCATTGAGTACTCCAATAAGGCATAAAACCACACAAATAAAGGTTATCCACCAACGGGTTACCATCTAACATGAACAGTGGAAAAGCTTAGAAAGTAAATAGAAAGATAAAACTGAAGAAATAAATTTAGAGCAGAAATTGAAGAAAGGCTTGAACCAACATACTTAGCAGTTAGCATGCCCAGAGATTCCATATATTGTTGTATTAATTTGACTAAATAATTTCAATTACGGAGAGTAATGAGACTCATTATAGCATAAAAAATGCAACTTAAAACAATTTCAAATTATTCCCTGGTGACTTAAGGCTTGTCATATTGCAGAAGGAGAAAAGCAGCAATGCGCCATAGGAGCCAATGCTTATTGTAAATGAAGAATCTAATATCACATCAGAAGACAATGAATATATTCCTGTCCAATGATAAGACGCCAAGGACTTGATTCAAGTTAAAAATCCAAGTATAGCTTTTCTAAACAGTATGTAGAACTACACTTAGCATAAACTACTAAAGCAGAAGGCAACGACTAGATATCCTACCGAGAAGTATCCTCACTTTCCTTCCCGAAATTCCAGAAAACTAATAGGCATCCAAAATACATCAATCCTGCTGCTGCATCTACGAAGAAAACAACAAAAAGTATACAGTCTTTTCGATTTTATCTCATAATTATCCATATATTAGTTGAATCAAGTTGGAAAAGCAAAGTGAGATTCAACGTTGTGAGCTGAAATTTTCACAGGAAATTCAAGCTAGAGAAATTGATACAACAAACAAAATTCAGAATCAACTAGCAATATCCTCGCAAATCTAGCAATCCGAACAAAAAAGCATTGAGAAAGAGATCCAACGGGATCATTTCGCTACCTTGCTTCAAATTACAATGCAGGCATCAAATAACACAATCCAGTGAAGTTCGAAATTCTGCACAACACTCAACACTGAAAACTGCGGAATCATAAACAGCCAAAGGAAAAGGAAAGATAAAATTGAAACAGGAGAAATGAGCAGACGTAATTTTTCCAACTGAGCCTAGCGAAATAGATAAGAGGAGAGAATGAACATCGAAGTCATTCTGATCCAGTGGGTGGTACTTGATTAGCTGGAGCCTGGGAGTAACCAGTGATGGTGTTGGGCCTCTTTTTGGGAACATTTCATTTTCATTAAGTTAGTCCAATTGCATCTGAGCCCAAATCCAATTTTCAGCCCACAAGAATATTTTTTCCTTATAAAAGAAAAGGGGAAAAAAATTATATTTCCTAATGCTTCCTCCTCCTCGAATCATCGAGGTTTCAAATCTCCCGGGGGTGTTTAGTCCTATGTTAAAAGCTCTGGGTTAGACCCTAATCCTCGACTAAGAGTTGAACTCTGCAAACGCTCTGCAGGACGAATCCGGATTAGTCTCACCGAAAAGTTGGAGACACCGAACGCCCCAAGTGGGTACCAAAAAAATTCTATAAGAACTCTATCTAAAAAACTTGATAAGTCTATGTTCAGGCTCAACTAAAGAAATAGGATACAACCTAGAAAGTTACGATAGTTATACTAAATTACTTCTCATTACTAAAATTAAACGAGTAATAAGAAATGATATATATAAATTTAAGTTGGTAGAAAATGTAATCTTTGTTTGATCCAAAATATTACTATCCCGCCTTATCAAATAATATTCAAATAGCAATGAATAATTGCTGATTACCTATAATTAGCTTAATAAACTCAAAAAAGATAATTTTAAACTTTCCATTTAAAAGATTGAATGATTTGAGAAGTTTCTTCATTCATAACAATACATGAGAAAATAGTTCATAGCATTGTATTCAATGTTCTATATATATATATATATATATAAATAAATATGTGTGATTGATTGTTTATTTTTTCTTTAATTATTTTTATTTTTGTGGGTTGAAAATTGAAATGTTTAATTTTGAATTGGACTAGGTCTGGATAATAAGAGCCTCTGAACATGCTTCTTCATTATTACAAGCTTGAACAAGTCCGTCCGTATGAAAATCAACAAATTCAAACTTGCAGCTCCTCTTTTACCTACCTGCCCATATATAGCCCCAATTCAATGTTTGTGAATAAAAACTGTAAGCACTACATAAATTAGGGTGAAATATTTTCAAAGTAAGAGCAAGATTAATTGTTCAAATTGGTACGAACCAAGTTCAGATTAATCGGAGTTACATACTAACTATATATTACTTTTAAATTTATAATTATAGGAAAAGATAAAAAAACAAAAATTTATTAAGAGCCTGAAGATGAAGTTTCACCGGAAAAAATGGACCTAAGTTAGCCTGAAACTCTAAAGAAGGTGCAACTGTAATAATAGAATTAAAACATGGATAAAAACTAGGTAGTAATATTATTGACTGTATATGTTTATAGATACAAGATATGACGTGTTAATATAATCTACTATATATATATATATCTACAACAAGAAACGACCTGCAGCCCCGAACTCGACCACTGATCTGAGTTCATCCCAGTCACCATGCTTCAAGAACTCGGTCACGTCCGAGCTAGCAAAGCTAGAGGAGGAGTAGGACGCAGCTGGAGCTTGCTGATGCTGAGATACTGAACTCATGATTTGGCCCATATACATCTGCTGCTGTTGGTTTGTTATAATATCATTTTGCCCATGTCCATGGCTATGGGCGTTGGATTGATCATGAGCTTGTCTAGTGATTATTGGAGAAGAGAAACTAATGTAACTTTGTTTATAATTATTGTGATTATCACTTGACTCGAAACTGCTGCATGTTTTTGAGTTTGAATCCATAATATTATTCATCACCGGATTTTTCTTGACCACACCCAACTCTTTCCAGTCCGGCATGCATTTTCTGTACGATACGTTCCTCTTGAAGATTCGACATAAGGTCCATACTTCCTGCAAATTAACACAATATTTAATTCATAACTAATAACATATCATATATTTATATATACATACAGAGAACATAAATTCGAATCACGTTACAAGCAAAAAAATAATAATAATAATAATGAAAATTTTCAAAAGAAAAGAAGAAACTATAACTTACAGCTTCTTGAGTAGTAATATTATGGTTGGTGGCGGTGGCGGTGGTTTTGATGCCATGATGATGAGGATGATGATGGTGATGATCATGGGCGGGGAGGCGAAATTCATGCATCATCCAATCAGTTTTAGTACCTTTGCCAGCACTACCACGATAATAAACCAGAGATTTCTTGAGGCCAATGCAGTCGCGACCTTCACCGCCGGCAGAGTAAATGGGTCGATCGATACCGGTGGCTTTCCAGAAACCAGAACCTGTTACTCTATTAGGCCTTATGCTATTCCTGTATTTTCTTCCTCTTTTGCAGAAAAAGTACCATTCCTTCTCTCCTACATTGCTTGCTTCTGATAATTTCAAACCAAAAAAAAAAAAAAAAAAAAGTTAATTTATTTGATTTTGTATTCTCCTGCTTAATTAATTAAAAGCAAACTGAAAACATCATTTTATGTATATATTCTTGAGTTTGTATCAATACTTAAAATTAAGCAAGACAAGAGGCCTAATTAATTAAACCGAGCTCGACAAAACAAATTCTTCCATATTATGTAATATATATATATATATATATATATATCTATTCATAGTATTCAACCTTAACATATCATTAGTCAAAGAATTCACAAATTTACTGATCAAAGTGATTATTCTGCCAGCTGCAACTTAATATATGAGTTCTTAATATAGCTCCATGTATATATGTATGTATATATATTGGGTTTTTTTCTGAAAAAAAAAGAAAAAGAAAAAAGAATAAAGAAGAGAAGTTCTACGTTTATGTCTGCTGATCCCATGTAGATCATATGATACAAGTTAAAAAGAATTGAAACACGAAATTAAGTTTTAATTAATTAGTACCCCCAAAAAATATATACATGCATATGGATCAATAATATCATATCTATATATATATATATATATGGGGAAAATTAATTAAGAAATAAAATGATCCACATATGACTTACTTGGTAGATCCCATGGATCATGTTTGTAGATATCGATCTGCTTAATAAGTTCGATACTGATAGGCCTCTTCTCAACTTTCCTCCGAAGATAGAACCCTACAAGTTCTTCATCAGTCGGATGAAACCTAAACCCTGGCAGTGGAACGTCGTCGTCTTCATCTTTCCCTCCTACTCCTCCTCCTCCTCCTCCGGCAGCAGCAGTAGTACTACCACAGTTTATGCCCCCGCCGTTCAGCTTCTCAACTTCCATGTCCATATTATAAGCTAGCTTTGTTTTTCTTTCTTTCCTTTTTTGTGTTATATTTATGTTCTGATGTCTCTCTTTGCTTGTGGTATTGACTAAACGAAATACAATTAGAGAGAGAGAGAGAGAGAAAGGATGAATAGTCTAGGGTTATTAATGCACATTGACGCAGGAAGAACATTCCTATTAGATATATATAGATATATATATATATATATATATATACCGATGTGAAACAGATTTTTGGAGGAGGGTGCTGGGGTGTGTGCTGTGCTTGGTCAAGTCTTGAACTTGACTTGTTGTTCCAAGGTTAAGAATATTAATGTTATACATATATAATATATATATATATATATATATAATGGGACTTGAAGAAGTCTTTGCCGCTCCTTGGTCTTTAATATGCAAACCACACAAGTTATGATTATGATGACTTTATACTTTATTATATATATATATATATATATATATAGTTTCTAATTAATTAAAAAATAGACATATATATTATTCAAGAAATAATTACTTACTATTTATTTTGTTTGGTTAATTAAGATTAAATATCAGTGGCTGGCGGGCTGATTTCAAGTGACGCATTATTATAGGTACGGTCAAAAGAGTAAAAATTTGCTGCTTGACCTCAAATTGTCTTGTCTTAAAGTTTTACTTGGCCGATGATTGTGCTGGTCGAGTGGCAGTGGAGCCAAAACCTTTGCCCATTTCCATGAGAAAGTCTCTCATGACCTTTTCTATATAGATCGGTGATGGCACTGTTATATATTTAATGCATTCTTTTTTCTCCTTTTTTACACTTTGCATGTACGTACCACGTATATACTTTGCCCATTTCAATGAGAAAGTCTCTCATGCATTCTCTTGTATTGTATTATGTGTATATATAGATCTTGAAATATACATACATATACATATATATATAAAATTTGGAGTATGGATATCCATGGTAATATATTTGCATAGAAAGTGATCACCATTTTTGTTGACAAGATAATGAGATATATAGATCAAATTAAGGCTAAATGTCATGAAATTCCAATAAGTACCTAATTGATGAGCTTATAATATTCAGAGAGGCTATCTGGTTCTTAATCTTTACATTAACTAAGAAACACTCACATAAATATCTTAATATATATATATATATATATTGCAATGCTAACTCGATAAAATATAACACAATTAATTGAAAATAAAATTAAAAAAATCACATCAATTTAACAACCACTTTGTTTTGCTCCATCCCCTTCCCCGATCGACTACACTGACTAATTAAGCAGCAAATCAGCTAGGCACTTGATGAGATGCCTTCCAGAAGCCGCGCGATTTTTTGACCAAAGATAATAAGATAAAAAAACAACTCCCTTTTTTTTTCTTTTCCCCCAATATGAACTTTCCTCTCTCCATCTCACAATCTATACATATTTGAATAGAATATGTAGAAACAGAATCTTCTGGAGAAAATATACATACATATATATATATATATATATATATATATGCTACAATTTTCTTTACTACTTGGCTTCCTTTTCGCTTTGCAAAGACACAAAAGATCGTCCAAATAAAAATCCCATGATGTTGACTTTATGGAACGACATGTTTGACGCTTTGACTCGCCCTTTTTTATTTTTTTTTTATTTTGCTTAAGCATCCGGTACACAGGTCCGACTAATCCGGATTCGATCCGGGGTGCGCTCGCAGAGTCCAACTCTTACTCGATGGTGATTATCCGGCTCAAAACTTTTTAACGTGATGCTAACCATCTCAGAGGATTCGAACCCTCGACCATCCACCTTGAAGAAAAACATTAGAAGTCCGCTTATCAACTCTCCAAGCTGCTTGAGTTCTTTGACTCGCCCTTTGTTTTTTTTGTGTTGGGACTTCCAAATAAGAGATAAAATATTGATATTTTCTTTTTTTTTATTTGTTATCTCATCAAATTAAGATAATATTTTTATCAACTAATCTAATTCAAAAAGATTAAATGAAACAACTAAAAAAAAAAAAAACAAACCAACTCGAATAAAGTTTGAAGTTGATGGTCAATAAGAGATAGTTACATAGAACAACCACAAGGTCGGCTTGTGGCGCGTGTAACCCACAACAGGTCTTGCGTGCAAATGAAGTCATATGGTGAGTGGGCCATGAATGGGACTTTGGGCCCCGGTTATGTGGGCCAAGCCCATTTGACTTTAGTGGTAGAATTTCTAGAGTAAAATCCCAACTTTTGGATGACTTTAATTTGCATATTGCAGAGGCCCAAGCTGTCAACGTCTTGGAAGCCTTTTTGATTAGATATTTTGATTGATCTCTCTTGATTTTTTTTTATTATTTATTTCTTTCATCCAACCAATAAAATAAATAAATATAAATAAAATAAAACCTTTGGTCATTGTTACTTAAAGGGCTTAAACATTTCAGAAAATTTCCCTTTCCAACATGCACTAAAAAAATCTATGATAAATGTAAAACTTTTCTTAGAGTTAACAAAGAGTTTTCCTAACAAAGTTGATACTTGACTTATGTATGAAACTATTTAAATTTGAGGTCAGAGCATTCTTCGACAAGGGACCAATCTAGTTTAAAATGAGATTAGTTTAGATATGAATTGACTTAAAAATGTCTTCTCATAACAAAAATTTGGATAAACTCAAACGAGAATTAGTCCTTAAAAGTATTGCCTATTGTTGGTATAGGTTATATTAAGAACAATTTAATTAATTTAAATGATGTTAATTATGACAAAGAAGAGGGAGGGGACTAGAAATACTATAATTAGGTTCCTCTAGAATGGTCTATAATAAGTTCCACTATGGTCCAAGGTTTTGAAAATAAAAATTTTTGGATCCTAATGTTTTCAATCCAAGTGTTTGAAATTTTGTAACAATCAAATTGTATTTCTTAGACTTGTCCTCCCCCTTTTTTTTTTTATAACCCTTTTAAAAAATAATTATTTTAGAAATGTTTAAGGCGTTCCATTTTAGGAAAAGAAAAGAAAAAATAGCATAGAAAAATGCAATAGATAATCTTGTATAAATGTGTGGGCATGATTGGATTGTCCTTTAGGGTTTTTTTTTGTCATGCATGAAAAGGCCATATATATTAATTATGGGTGGTGGGGGAAGGAGAAAGTACACATGAGGAATGAAAATTGTACAATCCCAATAGTCAAAAAAAAAAAGAAAAAAGAAAAACTATAGTTATATTTGTCTGTTTTTGATATATTTTAAATAGTTAAGTAAAAAATTTAAACTGTTCAAAAATCTCATAAATAAATTATGCAAAAATTTACTTTACAACAATCTTAATTTAATAAAATAACAATAAATCTCATTTTCTTTGTGTTCATTATTTTGAGATATTAAAATATATTATCACAAGCAAGTAGTACTAAACTATTGGGAGTAATCTGGAAGCAGTAGATTTTTTCTTTTTTTGTCACGGGGAGGTAAAAAATTTTCTTCCACTGGACTTTTTCCAAAATATTTTTTTTTTGGTATTATTCTATTAATTTATGGTCAAAAAATATGATCTCATATTTTATATATATATATATATATATATATTGCATTCAAAAGGAAAATAAAAAAAAAAATTATATAAATGGATATGGATTGTGAGTCAGACAAAAACATTGTTTAATTTAAAAAAAAATGTCCTTTTTGTACTCTTTCATGTACATTTAAAATGTGTATGTTATGACTTTGGCATATCTCTGTAATTAGATTCACTGAATTACTTCTAGAATAATAAAGAAAATTGAAACATAAAATAGTATTTTTTTATAATAACTATTACTATTATATTAATTGATAAAAAAATATTTTTTTTGGATGTATTAGTTAAAAAAAAGAAAAGAAAGTGTGACTTTTAAAGTGATTGGATCACATGGTAATATTCTTTTCATGCTTATAGTTATAGACAAAGAAATAGAAAAAGAAAGAAAAAAATTATATCATGAAGTCCCACATCGCTTTTCTAGGAGATTTCCGAACAGAGAAGCTCACTTCAAAGTAGACAATATCATTGAATTGTTTATAACATGTTGTTAGCACGATACTTGCGATAGGAGAGTGTGTTGTAAGCTGAAATCTCACATTGTTCGTCTACTTATGCTTGCAGTTATTAAGTGTTGGATATGAAATTTGAAATCTTTTATTTAATGACGTATTTTAAATCGTGAGGTCCACAAAGTAGATAATATTATTAGTTTGTAGTTATAGTTTTTTTTTTTTTTTTTTTGTTAAGCTGTTTGTAGTTATAGTTACTTTATAAAATCATATAACTTCCACTTATATGCATAATTTATTTTATTAAATATATATATTAAAAGAAAGAAAATCAAATGAGTTACTTGTAGAACTAAAAGTTTCTATGAGGGGACATATCGTATTAAAAATGGTAGCTATGGACCCAAATGATCAAAGACTCATTCAATTTAATTTGGGGGAAATTTAGGCCCTTCTTCTTCTTCTTCATCGTAAATGTGGCCTGGCATTAGAAATGTATATATCAAACTTTATACATATATATATATATATATATATATATATATCGTCATAATTATTAATTTCCTCATCCCCCCAAAAAAATGTAAAATATTACAGATGGAGTCAATATCAAGACTTGAAGAGTAGTGGTGGTAATTGTAAATACGTACATTGCCAGGGTGGGGCCACATTCAAGAAAATAAGATAAAGGCAGAAGAAGATTTGTGACATCATATTCAATAAATGCAACCAAAACAAGAAAAAAAAAAAAAGGAAAAAAAAAAAAACTCGTGGTTTTGACTTTTAATTCTTTGGTTTGAATCTTCACTTTCGCATGAAAAATATGAATGGCCTAAATAAATTACATTATTCAAAACTTTTCGATAATCAGAAATTAAAGTGTTACTATTTGAAACATTATGTTTTTTTCTGAATTGATTTACCAAAAAAAAAAAAAAAAAAAAAAAAATTTCTGAATTGAGTGAACGGGGAGGTGGAGCCAGGAAACAAGTCAAACTATCCAAGAAATAATGTCCTGAAAAGGCAATTCTGAGGGAGGAACAGACTAGGTCAATAGTCAACAGTCAAGATTCACATTTTAAGCAGACTTTGTATTGCTTCATAACTTTGAAATTTCCTGACCTACTTCTCCATCTCATTTTCCTCCTCTCCTCTCCTCTGTTATTCAAAAGGCAAAAAAAAAAAAAAAAAAATTTATTCCAGATTATTTTTGTTGGAAAATACAGTGTGTATTATTTTCCCCATCCGAATAGGAACAATTCTAGTAGACTTGGACTATTATTTTGGAGACTGATTATATCACATTCTTTAAGAAAAAAGATACAAAAAGTGTACATTATTATAATCATAAAGGGCTGGCAATCTTGAATCTTGATCAGTATCAAAGGATCATCATCCCATTCGATCTTGAAAGTTGACATACCAGTATGTGTTAGGTGTATGGTGTTTGGCAAGTGATCCAACTTTCTAATCTGTACTTGGGAAAATTTCTTCTCCCACATGAAGCCATGTCTCTGAGTCCTTGTCTTCGTATCTTAGAAGTATTCCAAAAGTAATCTTTCCCTGTAATGGTAGAAAACCCCACACACAAAAATAATCAAAAGTAAAGTTTCTATACATAGAAAAAGAATGCTGCTGTTTTAAGTTTGTTCTGAATACCTTTGTTCTTCTATAACTAGCTAGAGTTGCCAGTGGTTCGCTTGATCTCTTCACCTTCCCCGCTTGTACAGATAGATTGATCATCTGACAACGGTTGCAGCCACCCAAGGACTTCCAAGGACAATGGACAACAGAAAATAACCAGTCAAAATGAGACCTTACTTCTCTATGTTAATAAACGTCACAAATGGGAAACATAAAACACAAAAATATGCAAGGAGGTATCAGATGATCATAATGCTCTAGACTCCAAAAGATTCATGGGAAGACAAAACTCACTGTAAAATGTTTGTCCCCAATTCTAAGATTTTTCCAGCCATCTTCTGCATAAGCTTCTCCACCAGATATCACGAGGTTTGGGCGAAAACTTGACCAACTGACTTGGATTGGCTGTCCATGTTTGCCTTTCTGTATATCTGCGTAGCAACAATTCTCACACAATTGAGTTCGGAATAATGTATGCCCTTTAAAAATAAGAGACAGAAGAAACAACTGGAAATTTGTTAAAAAAAACATACTCGCTTTTAACCTATGATTCAGGTCCCCTATGCTATCCTCAGATATCAACAAAAACTGTGCTTCATTTACGAAATTTAATTTAGTCTTTACATCTCTGCAGATTCCTGGACTTTCGCAAGCATAATCTTGCTGGCCAGAGCTCCTGAGCAAAGTACAAGGTCGACCAATAGCATTGCTAAACCAGACATCCACTTCATTACGATAGCCACAGACTCTATACCTATTTTAAACCAAATTAATACAAATTCAAATTCACAATCTTATAATTCAGAAACCAGAACAACAAGAAAATCCTGTAATATGATGCCCAATGATGTATGAAAATAATTCAGAATCTAGTATCTAGAATTTCTTACAAATTAAGGGATTAATCAAAATAATAGAGAATGGAATTCCAAATGTGAGTACAAGGCCATAAAGAGTAATGAAAGGTCAAGTAAAATTACAGTAAGGTCAAACACAAGACTTCATTTGGACACTGAGAATGTTATCAGAGTCCAAACATGTTCACTCATAATAATGTTTCTGGTTACTGGTTCTCCAACTACTATTCCATTTCTAGTGAATTAGTTTGACATCCAAAACCACTAAATAGAAGGAAGAGGATTATTTCTGACATGCATGAATCAAGGAAATCAAATCTATGGAAGAGGGGGGGGGGGGGGGGGAAAGAAGGTATTATAGCTCTAACCTCTGAGCATGTATGTCCATGTCATCTTTTCCAGCCAAGAAATCTTCAGTAAGTTCAATATGCAGAGTTTCTTTACAACTTGGGGACTTGACAAACAATATTCCCAAATCAAGATCAATGAATGTTGTAATATAGCACATATCTGACACCTAAAATCCAAATATGTAGAATTTAGCCCCCTGCAGTGCATCATGTGCAACCAAATATATAAAACCAGCTAAAATTTTATCTTTGAGAATTAAGAGGATATGCCTGCAGATGTATTGGATGTCTCCAAGGAAGAAACCACCACAGTGCTAAAAGTTGATTAGCATACGCAAAACTAATTTAAAGATTTAATCTCATCAGTGCACGAGTTAATTGTATAAGTTCAGATGGTAGGCAGTTTAGCTGCATCCGTCCTTTTTGCTGTGAATAGTGGCAATTTATTTTATTTTATTTTATTTATATAAATATATCTATAATGGAAACAGAAAAGTATCACACTGCAAGGCAAAATTTAAAAGTAAGCAATGATCAAGTTTATAACAACTTAACAATGAAGATAGTTGAAGTTACAGAACATTAACTTTTGGGAGGGGGAGGCAGGGTTGCAGGAAGGAGTACACAATATATTGGTATCGCCAGAGTTCTAACCTTTTTCTGTGTAAGGATTTCACCACTGGTTCCCCTGAGAAGCCACTCTCGATCATGGAGCAGTCCTGAATAATATAATGGGTAGTAAAAATATATTTCAGTAGTGGAAATCTAAGAATAATTTACTTTTTAAATCTATTACTCAACCAACACAAATAAAAAGAACTTGATAATATGGTTTCCAATGTAGCAGAAAGATACCAGTTTCTCAATGCCATTGCAACATTAAAGTATGCTTAGTATAAATATATATATATATATATATATATGAAATGTATGCCCATGAAATTTCAAAAGAAAAAGATTGAGTCAACAATTTTTCCTTTTTACTATCATTCCCAAAGAAGAAACCAAGTTACTGAGGTCAATGGATTCTATGGTTTCTGCTATCTGTAGAAAATAAAAAGAAAAAGAAGAAAAAAAGGTAAAATATGAAAGAAAAAAGAGATATTCTTGGATACTAGACTACCTGTACTTGTAAGAGGCCAACTGTTGACATTGAACCCCATACATGACTTAATAGGGTAGACGGAAATAGAGTTGAGGAAATATCTTGCATTAGCTCTTCCAAAGTCTGCAGTTCCAAAGAGGACAAGATGCTAAGTGAAACCATCAAGGCCCCAGAGTTATGTCGCACAAAATTTGATTTTTAGCCAAAAAAAAGGGGGGGAAGGGGTGGTTAAACAAACCTTTACTTGCATCGGAAATGATCCTTGTTTGTAGCACATGATGATTTGAAGACAGTGAAGGTAATGAGACAAAGGATGCACGGATAAAATCCACAAATTTCTGCACACCAAGTCCATCACAATGAGGAAAGGATTTGAAAAGAAATTAAATAAGCAAAGAGAGACCAATCTTCCATAGAAAGTCTGAATCTTAATTCAAAATCATGCAGCTAGGTAATCAACTTATGGAGAGGAAGAAACTATCAGTTGCTTTTTCCTTCATTTTCCTTATAAATAAGCTCTAACCTCAAAAGCAGATAAAATCTTCTTTGCCTTTAGATTCCAAAAGTGAGGAAGGAAACAAACATGAGACATGGAATGGGCACAATAAGAGGTTCTTAAACTATACAGAAGTAAGATGCAAGTAAATGATGGAAGCTCTAAGTATCTTATCACTAATAATCCTAAGGATTTTAAAAGCAAATGCAAACATCAAGCATTCCCTCTGCTGCCTCTCTCTTCTCTCTTGACTAATATCCACTCGAGTAAGACTAAGAGAAACTGCATTAACAACTTGAAAAAAGTATAGGAAAATGTTATAAAACCATTTCAGAATTTGTGGAAAGAAATACGTAGAGACTAATACCATGGCGTCTTCAAATGTTGACATATAACCAAAGGATACTCTAATAGCTCCAGTTGGCTTTCCATGCAATACATCATGATCATCCCAACAAACATGCCCGGCCTATAAGTAAAAAAATTTTGAAACAAAAGTTCAACAACAGATATTGTGTCCTTCAAACTGATACAGAAACACAAATGACAGGTAAGTGAGGTAAAGGAACAGGATCCACCTCAACGTTGGAAAGAAGATCCGAGTGAGACAAACCAAGATACTTAGCACATGCTCCAGGATTACAAAAACATCCTGTCTACACCAGAACATGGACATGACACAACAATAGATACCATCAACAACCACAATAAGAATATAAATTTAGATTCTTATGTTACAAAAATTGCACTGCCATTTATATCGTTCCAAATGCATAAATAAATCACATAAGACAACATGATAGATGAAAGAAGATCAATTTAGAGTACATAATCTTTACTTTCACGAAAGAGAAACTATAGGACATTATTAGAACATGATTATACCATTCACACTAGCAATGCCATGCTAATGGATTCTCCTAAATTAACATAAAAACTCCACGAGACAAAAAACTTTTGCATGAGAGATCTTCTCAGAGTGAAGAGATAGATAGAAAAATGTCTAAGAAAAGAATTCCAAGAGAAGTGCCTGACAAAATTTTTGGTTCCTGTTAAAATTGGGTAGATCATGAGAGAAATCAAATCCATCCTTCCCATTCAGAAGAAAAGAATTACATAGCTGAACATAAAAAACACAACACTGTAAAGAACGTGAGGATGACATGTTACTTGTAATTATTTTCACCAGTCTTACCCGTAATTGAATTCCAGACAAGGATGCAAGTTTTTCTACCTCACGGTAACCAAACCACAACCCATCAGGTCTTAGCAAGTTGAATGAGACTGTAGGACTCATTACATTGACTAGTACCTGAAACAGAAATCAAGAAATCTAGTTTCACTGTTCAAGACTTTCACTTACCTAATACCTTGATTAGAAATAAGATTAACAAAAAGGCACAAACAAGCTGTAAAACAAATTTATTTACAGAGTATAAAGTACTTAGAAGATAGACAGTACTCTGAAAACTTCACACTTGACAAAAATTTCCAGAAAGTTCAATAAAGTATCAGAAAATCCAAGTTACTTAGTAAGAAATACTTCAACGTATGTTAAAAGCAAGCAAAAAGTTTTTCTATTGAAATTATATGAGAAGAAACTCCTTAGTCACATGTACCTTACCCAATAGATAGCAATACTATTTCTCTGTAAAACACCAATAACTACTCTTAATCACAAAAATATCAGTGGGCACAAAAGCATTGCAATCAACACAAAAATTACAACATAAAGTCCACACATTGTATTCAATTGAGGAAATGAACAAAGTCAAGTCTACAGAATAAAATAATTGAACAAAGAAGGAAGGAAGAATGGATAAGAAAACCCAACAAATATTCAAGAAAAGGAGTACTATGTGAATAAATAAAACCTCTGAACTACTTGATCCATAAATTGTGCAGACACGATTTCCATTTTCATGCCTCATTGCCAGTAGTGCCTTCCTCACATATATGGCCAGAGATGTTGTATGCCTATGTGGAAAGGAAAAGGAATAAAAGATCACTTTCACATATACAGCTAACGAGATGAAATGAATAAAATTGAAAATTCATTCTCATATACTTAAAATATCATGAAAGAAACAACATGTACATGTTCGACCAACAAAAGCATAAAATATGAAGGTATTGAATTAACCAGAGAGAATCAATTCATATCATACCGGGATATAGCAGACATAGTTAAGGTGTTAATTATTTTGAATCCATGATGTATTGATGCAACACTCAGAAATGAAATGCTGCCATCTTCAAAGTACTCCTCAATACCTTCCCTCCTTTTGACAAAGTCAATATCTGCACTTGATGCTGCTACTGTGCCTAAAATAGTTGAGCAGTTAGGGGTAATACTAGAGCCACTAAATTAACAAAAATACAGAAGGAACCAGATCTGGCAACCAACCTCCACTGAAGTATGTATTTGTCAATAACTTAGCAGCATCTGTTCCAATCCAGTGAGTTAGGGCAACAGCGAGAGAGAGAGATTAGTTAGTTTTCTTAATAAAAGAAAAATAAAGAAAATCATATTTTAAAAACCTTACGAAATCAATGGTAAATAGTTTCTCCCTACAGATCAATACACTTGTTGACTCCAACTATACAAATAATAACAGTAATAGCATAATAATAAGGATTGAATAAAATTAAGCTCAGTTGATTACCATTTCGAACAATTAGTGCTCCAAGGCCAGTAGGGTATCCAAACATCTGTGGACAACAAATAATACCATATTTATGTCTGTATTCTGAGTCTATTGGTAACCTCAGAGGTTTATGTATAGGTACCTTGTAGAATGAGATGACCACAAAATCTGCTTTATACTTTGACAAATCTAGTGTGCCTGTGGCACATCCTTTTGCAGCATCTATCAATACCATCCAGCATCCTCTGTTTCAATAAAAGAAGCTAGCATTAAGTATAAATGTTCTAATGCCTTCTTTACCCAACAAACTTAAGCAGAAGATGGTCAGTGGTTGAAACATAATCCTGACCGCATTATCTAAATGGTGCTTATATATTAGATACTAATTTTTTTTTTTCATTTTTTTTATTTTTAATGCTTGAGTTCATAGCTGAATACATAATTAGAACTTCAATATAATGTGCTTTGTTATATGGGTTGATAGTTACACAGAAAGTCAAAATTCTTTGGCACTTTTTACCTGGCATGAGAAGAACCTTCCAAGCCTCTATTTGCATCTTCCTTGATGAGATTCACTAAGTCAAGGTTGAATCTCATACCTGAGAAATTGCATTCAGAAGGAAATGCAAATAAGTTGTAGACATCACCTGCAACAGGGAAAAAGAAAAGGAAATGCTCCTTTAGTGTGAATAGTAGATTCCAAAGAGAAAGAAGCAGAGGAATAACGAAAAAAGGCAAAAATAAGAAGTCCCAAGAAAGTTATGAATTTGACGTCAATACATTGAAAGTAATTTGTATTCATCTTCCAGTAACATTGGACCAGGGATTAGAGTATCATATCTCTACTTCAGGAGACAAACACCCCCACCCCCTTTTGGTGTTTGGAGGTGTTACAGAGGAAGAGAGGAGGGTATAGGATCTCTGAAGGAAAATAAAATATATTTTTGCTTACAGTCATACCGCATTACTTAGATTGAAACATCATCTAGTTCAGAAAACTTTCAGAATATCATCTGAAATCTATTTATAGGCTTGGTCAAAGAATGGCGGCTAACTTCAAAGCTACCTGCAAATTCTTCTTTGGTGAGCCTTTCATGTCTTTGCTGTACATCATGCGGAAAAATCTGAATTGCTGATTTAGGGCTTCTGGATTTCTCACACTCTGCAGCCTCTTCAATATCTACAGCCAAGGCAGTGGCTCCTTTACTAAGTGCATATCTGGAGATTGTCAAGGAAAAAAGCCAGGCTGAATGGCTGACATAAAATAAGTACCAAACTGAAGCCCCTAGAGAATTTTCAGATTATCTCAATGCCCTTTTTGTGATATCTAATTTTCAGTTTCATTTCAAACATTATATACAATGCCATTCTAGAGTTCTATCTAAATGTTTTTACTTCTCTATAACCACCAATCAGAAGTCATCCCTGGTTGCAATGCATCAGCTGAGACCAAGCAATTAACAATCTCGTTTTCACTAATCAGTAAGAGAATAACAAAAATATCTGACTGAACTCTAGCACATTAGCAACAACAAATTGAGCCCCAAATGAAGTGGATAATGCAACCTAAAACAAGAGTTAAATGCTTACAGAAACTAGAAAAGAACCACTATTTAAGAAATTTTAAAAAATAAAAATAAAAATCGACAGGACTTATCTTCCCCCTCCCCTGTTTTCGCACCTTTTCAGCCAGTACTATACGATTTTCATCACACTATATGGATTTGGTACTAAAAGTTTCCTGCACCAAAGGATACTCTCTTATGCCAAGCACACTATTATGATTTTCCATTGTATACATAAATCTGCTTTGATTACTCCATGGAAAGGTCTCCCCTATAAGTTTCAAGCCTGCTGTTGCTCCAGAGGTGAATATACAACTATACTCTCTAAGAGATGCATTGAAGAAATTGAGGACCTGTTCAACCACCAAAATAAAGCCAAGAGAGAACAACAGAACAAACATCAATGGAATATGTTATCACAGTACTGTCCACCATAATCCAAAGATGTACATGTCTAGAGCATTACAAGATAACAAGAACTAATTTTATAAACCTTGTTTAGTTTCTCATAAATATAGAAAAATAAAGATGAATTGGGCTTTGAATCAAGTAACTATGTGAGACATAATTGTCACCTGTCTTCGAGCTTCAGCAACTCTTTCGCTGGTATTGAAGCTACATTCACTTTGGCTATCTATGCCCCGGATGAATTAAGGTATCATTTATAAATATTCAATCAGGACTAGCATAGTGATCAGTGCAGAAGTTTATTGTGATGAGAAAGAACAAAAAGCATGCAGATCATTCTTGACCAAGGCACCATTATGAGACAACAAAAGCATGAAGCAACCAATTGAGAAATTTAGGAATCGTTGAAAACTCTAGACCAAAGACATTCATCATAAAAAATGGGAAGGGTGGGGAGAGGGTAAAGAAATTTAGTATGAAATAAAAATAGAAAGTAAAATAAATTTCAGCTTAGAAACAGCACATTCGTTTATGAAATTTGCAGCTACAAGGCTGTCTAAATAGATATTTGACTACAATTCTACAATACACATGCACACAAATCCAAAAAATTGTAGAATAAAAAGAGAATCCTAAAGGTAAAGGAACCATGTTGACTGCTGCTGCTATCAAACTATAGTACGAAGTGATCATCATTTTATGGAAACAAATGGGAAAAATGAAAATTCGAGGATACGGGGATTCCCATAAACAGTAGAAGTAAGATCCTTGAGAACAGCTTCCATTTGCGACTCAGAATACAAAGTTGCTCCAGCATGATCCAAGTAAACAAGGTCTACAAGCATTATCAAGAAAAGTTAACAGAATGTATAAAATTTAAATACTCAACTAAACTATAACTCTAAATTTCTGATTATCATTAGCAGTGGTATTCAAGTACTAAAAGTCTAAGAAAGCTCTCAAAAACAATCTAACCATTCAATCTTTTGAATTCAGTTGCTCTGATGTGATCAATGTTCTTCGGAGCATTTGGATAGCCGTAGTCATCACCAAATTCCTTCAAGAACTGCTCCTTCTCAGAATCCATGTTGATCATAGTGCAAAATTTGCCCAAAGGATTAAAAACGGAAACTACCAAGACACAGGACTTTCGTCTAATTTGGTAGTGCAAGTTTTCAAGTCTGAGCTCAATTTAATCCAGCAATCAGAGAGAGAGAAGTTTATGTAGGTAGGTGGACAATGAAGAAATGTTAAAAACACCGACTAAAGATTCAAGAATCGTGAAATTCACTTCTTCTATGGGGCAGTCCCCAGCTGTCCACATCTCATTTCTGCGTCAGTAGGATCGTCATGGCTTCTTTGGCTCATAACCACCATCCGACAGAATCTGGACCGGACTCAGGCGGAAGCTTGAAAGGAACCATCATCCCGGACGTCAAAGGAGATTTTCGAAAATATGGGCTCGGTTACTGGATCATCATCATTTCCTGGATAATTGATTAGAACATAATTGGGCCTATTTTAATCCTCACTTAGTATAGTGTCAAAAGATAAAGAAAAACCCAACCTTGAAGCCAGTCTAGTCCACTTACTAGTGTGGTTGTAGGCCAGAGAAAGACTTATATTTGGAACCCATGTTTTAATTATCAGTCCAAGTTAAGCCCAAATTTAGCAAGAACCGTATATAAGTTTGACACTTATTGTAAAATTATATATAAATATTATATTTGGAGAGTTATCTTAGCTCAAGATGAACGCTAGCGACATTCTTAACACAGATAGTTGTGTTTCCCGTGGTAGATAGGTGAGAGGAGTTGGTAAGCGGACTCCTAAAGCTTCTCTTCAGAGCGGATGGTCAAGGGTTTGAATCCCCCTAAGGTGGTTAGCGCCACGTTAAAAAACTCTAGATCGGGCTCTCACCCTCGAGTAAGAGTTGGACTCTGCGAGAGCACCCCATGCCGAATCCGGATTAGTCAACCCGTATGAGTTAGGATACCGGATGCTTAAGCAAAAAAAAAAAAAAAGATAGGTGAGTAGTGCGTAAGAACCTACCATTGGGAGAGGAACAATAGCCAGAAAGAGCTAGTAATTCTCCATAAGTTGAGGAGCAAAAGGAGGATGCCCTAACTTCGCATGATTGACACTCAGTTGTGAGATTATATATATGAGTGTTATATTTGGACTCATCTGTTTTAGTATCAAAATTAGTCTAAGTTAAGCTCTAGCTCTAGCTTTGTATGAACGGTAAATGAGATTATGAGTTTTAAAATCCAATTTTAGTTATAAAATCAGTAATTCGAATTAAAACTTGACTTTATATAACGTTTATAGTGATTACCGTGTGTATATATATATATATAAGTTAATATGAAACATTTAAATTAGAAAACAAAAAATAAATAAATCGGATCAAGTTGTGTGATTAAATACTAAAATGATGAGCAAAATGGTAATTTCAATTGATGGAAGGGAGAGAAAGAGAGAGAGAGAGAGGAGTTGCCGCGTTATGAACACTAATAAAAACAGATTAAGACAGTTCACTGGTTAACCTCAAGGATGAAGAGACTAGAATAGAACCAGGGGGAACATCACTAACTAATTAAGCCACTTTCCATATCGGCTTTTCTGTGGAATTCTTTTAGGACACGAGGGAGGAATGTCAAAAAGGCAACTTCCCTTTGAAAATCTTTTCATGAATATATTCCCCCAATTTATTTACTTTCAATCAAAAAAGTTAAAAAAAGTTAATGGCCTTAATAGCTACACACATTCCCAAATTTCTCCTGCAGCACCAACTATTGGAACAGCTTTTTTTTTTTTTTTTTTTTTTTCTCTCTCTCTCTCTCTCTTAAAGTCTTCAAGTGTTAGATAAAAGTGTTTGCATGCGTTGTAACAAATCATAATACACAAAGAAAAAAAAAAACCATCCAGTCTAAAATTTGTGCTACCCTGAATTTTTTTTTCTTCCAACGTGCACATATATACACATTCCTTGCGTGCATGTTACATTATCATCTATATATATATTATTCGAGATCTTGAGTTCAATCTTCTATATAAACACAACATAAGAAATAAACGTTTAATAAAAGTTAAATCTTAAGAGAACACTAGTTCAAAGTCATATAAATTGAAGTAATTGATCTAATATATTTTATTTTTTTTTGGTGAAAAAAAGTTATGTCGGGTATAAGACTTGATGTAGCTATCCCAACTAAAGGAACTCAACCGCTAGAGAATGTTCTGTTCGCTGTATAAGGGTCACAGCTCGCTGAGATTAAGCCCAACTTGGTCACCCTAGTCCCACCAAAGCACACAAGGGATAAGACACAAGTCCATATGACTAAGGATTATAGGCCGTCACCGCCAGCCCATAATACTCCCAAAAGAATTAACAAAATTCTACGTCTTCAATTAAGTTCGAACCTTAGATGCTTCAACACCTGACCACCATGCTAGTGGTAATTGATCTAATATTTTATAGTGTAGAAAAAAAAAATATATATATATATATAATAGGGTTCAACTACGTACACGTGGAAGGGTAGTCAGCCGCCATAATAATACTTTTCTTCTGATCATGAAATTTATATTTATATTGTTTATTTTCTTTCAAGAGCTGATGAAGACAAAGATTCTTGGCGGCAGACATAGACATGATCATTAATTATAATTTTCTCTTTTATTATATATATATATGGAGGAGATCGATGAAGACTGGTAGGTTTTGTATTTTTCTTCAGTGGATATCACCATTTCATTACAATTATCTGTATATTACAGACAATATAATAATAAACCAGATCTTAAGGGATCTTTTTGCTTGCTCTCGCTTTCTATATATATGTTAGTGGTAAGTAGTATTATTATTGAAGCACATATATACATATATATATATGTATATATATAAGTAAGTGTCTTAGTCATTACCAATTGAATTGTTAGACCAAAATCGAGATAATTAATTGCACCTGCTAGCTAGGAGTTAGTAAGCTTTCGATCATATGCATGCATGTTGCTTAATCTGTTAGCAATGTCTCTTAATGATCGGAATTATTGAAACTTATGCTTCTTATTGCACGCACACACACATTAGTCGTTATTTCTTTTGTAAAGTTTTAGGTTTGGACATTTAACGTGGTGGTATCCGATGTTTTTTCCCTGTTAGGTTGGGATATGCATGTCTAGCATGCGATACATACATACATATATATATATATATATATATATATATATATATATATATATTGGTGAAAATTAATCCAAAATTTAAAGCTATAATTAATTAAAGTTAATGACATAATTATGAATGATGGATGGATGGAAATATATATCGAAAGGTCAAATAAATTAATTAATTGTATGGCAAGCTATAAAAAGGGAATTAATAAAATTGATTAAGCACCAACCGCCAATGATCTTTATTATTCTCTTCCCCACAAGATTGCATTTCTCGATTTCCCACAACATCAATTCAAATCTCCTTTCTTCTTTTGGAAGAACATGAATTTTCCCATCTTGTGTCTGTATTCTACAATATAATTTTCTCTTTAAAATTTAAAATGTTGTTAAAAACTCTCTTAATTACCTATATATAATATATATATATATATATATATATATATATATCCATCTCTCTCTTAAGTTGACACCCATCTCTGTAAAGCAAATCTTATCATAATCTTTGTAATGTCAAGACTAACAATATTATTTATCCTAAAGTACTTCTTTTTTTCTTTTCAAGACGTATGCCCAAAGAAGAAAAGAGAAAACCTCCAACACTAAATTTAATTTCCATTGGTTGCAATAATTAATTAAGATCATTATCAATATTCTCCATCCTTAACAAACAAGAAAAGTGAAGCGTGTTATAATATATATATATATATATATATATATATATATATATATATATATATATATATATATATGATGTATGCATGCATGCATGGCTTCCCTTGATCACATATATATATATACACATATACATATATATATTATAAATAGTAGTATTGTCCAAATCATGCTAAATTAAGTCAATGGGGTTGATAAATTGTTAATTTTTGCCGTCCCATTACGTTAGGTAATTGATTTTGAAAGTAGTGGAATCACTTTATAAAACAAAAAGAACATATCAGTTGTCAAATAAACCAACAAAAGATCTTATAATGTTCACTCCTAAAAAAAAAAAAAAATAAAAAAAATGAAGTGTAAAAATGAGTCCCACTTTGACGGCAAAGTTCCTTTGGTGGTAAACCTTTTTCATCCCGTGGTGTATTCTTGCAATTGTGTGTTTGCCATGTTTGTGTTTTGTTTTCCACGTCATTCTTCATATGCACTACGTACGTATGAACAGTGTGTGTATGTACGTGTGCAAGAATTAATTAATATATATATATATATATATATATATATATATAATGGAATTGTTCACAGTAGTTGTTTTGAGGAAAAAGGATGGAATATAATATGTATATATGATGATGATGAAGAGAGAGAGAGAGAGGATGAAAAAGGCAGATTAAGATACATTGTCTATAGGACTAATTATAAACAAGAGATGTCTGCAAGTTGCAACCACCATATTCTGATGAACAGCTCTCTGCTTGTATTGTAATTGTAGTAGGACCGACCACTCCTCGGATAGAATGAAAGAAAGAAAGAAAGATCTCTGCTGGTCATAATATGGATATAAAAATATATATACACCTAAGTAAAATCCCTTCTCCTCCCTCCTCCTCCACTGTCCATCCAGTCTCACTCACTCTATATACATATATATATATAAAAGCAAATGAAGGAAATCAACGTTGGTAGAAAGCAAAGTGGTGGAGCTCTAGCTTCTTCCCCTTGTGCAGCATGTAAGCTTCTAAGGAGGAGATGTTCTCGGGATTGCATTTTTGCTCCCCATTTTCCAGCTGATGAACCCCACAAGTTTGCTAGTGTGCACAAGGTGTTTGGTGCTAGCAACGTCAGCAAAATGCTTCAGGTCTCAATTTATTCATAATTTTCATAAATATAATATATATATATATATATATATATATATATATATATCTTTATATATATATCTTTGGTGACTCGTGATTATAATTAAGTTACGAATTCTTACCTTGCAGGAGTTAAGTGAGCATAGAAGAAGTGATGCAGTGAGTGCAATGGTATACGAAGCGAAAGCAAGGGTGAGAGATCCAGTGTACGGTTGTGTTGGTGCAATATCATCTCTGCAACACCAAGTAGACGTTCTTCAAGCTCAGTTGGCGCTTGCTCAGGCTGAAGTTGTTCAATTGAGAATGCTTCAATTCTCCAATGGTTATGGTGGTGCACCAGCTGCACCTGTACCTGCTTCTACTTCTTTTGATGATCAGAATCAATGTCTATCCACTTCCACGGCGCCTAATAATAATAATAATAATAATTATAACAGTGTTGAATTCGAGAGCAGCAGTAGTATATCATCTCGTACGTTCACGGCCATGGACAGTATGATCCTAGACGACCACCATGTCGGTTTTCATGACGAGGATTCCCTCTGGTCATGCTAGCATGCTTCCACTTTCCATTTCTTGTTTCAGATTTTAATTCTACTTTTAATTAATTTATCTGTTATCAGTTGTTCAATTTTATCCATGAATATAAAAAGATTATTTAAATTTTTTAAAAAAAAAATCTTAGAATTTAAAATAAGATATTATCTATTATCACATCCTTATATATACATACATATACACTATGGAGAGATATTATGCTCCCAAGTGAGGAATTAGAGTGGAAGTTCAAATACAGAAAAAAATAAAAATGAAAAAGAGTAGCAGGCCGATGGCCAGCCCATTACACAAAACTACTGAACTTTTGGTTGTAATGGAATTGGACCAAATTCAACTAAGTTTGCAATCAGCCCATAATTTTATACTCAGTAGACCAAAGGCTTTTCCTGTATTGTTGCAGAGATAAAGTTAGGAGGCTTTTGGGCCTAGTAAATGTGGGCTGAACTTGAAAAACTGTAGTAGTCCAATCAATCTGATTTTTCGGGATTTTGGATTTTTTTTTTTTGGCTTAAGCATCCGATATCCGAACCCACACGAGCCGACTAATCCGGATTTGGCATGGGTGCGCTCGTAGAGTCCAACTCTTACTCGAGGGTGAGGGCCTAGCCCAGAGCTTTTTAACGTGATGCTAACCACCTCGGGAGGATTCGAACCCTCGACCATCCGCCCCGAGGAGAAGCTTTAGGAGTCCGCTTACCAACTCGCTCGAGCTGCTGGGTTGGGATTTTGGAATTGAATGGTGAACAAAATTGATTTTTGGATTAAGATTTTTATAAGTGTGAGTCTATATTTTTATTAAATAGATACATATATATATATATATATATATATATATATATATATATATATATATATATTTTGCCGGAAGTTAAAGAACCCTAACATTTTTTTTTATATCCACTTGAGGCGCCCGGTGTCCTCACATTTTCGGTGAGACTAATCCGGAATCGACTTGCGAAGCGCTCGAGGGTTAGAGTCCGATCCAGAGCTTTTAACATGACGCTAACCACCTCAGAAAATTCGAACCCTAGATCATCCTTCCTGGAAGAAACATTAGGAGTTCGTTTAGCAACTCCCCAAACTACCGGGTTAATAACCCTAACTTTTAACAACCATTTCTTTCAATCGATAGGGGCACTAGCTAGTAGTAGAACTGTTGGAGTCAAAATACAAGTCGCCATCTTCCCCTACTTTTTTCCATGAAAATCTTTAAGCATTTTGCAAAGTCCTTCGAGTAGTCATATCATGCTCCAGTTCTTCAAGGAATTATGTATATATAGATACATATATATATATATATATATATATATATATATACACATATAGTAACATCCAATGTTGAAATCATGGCTTCGAAGAAATCCCATAGCCATATAGTTCTGTCTCTCATCAAATGTGTCAAGTAAGCACATGATCATCAATCATATTAATTATTATCAGCTTTTTATCTTAATTTACATGAGGTTGACAAACGATCAATTATTGCCAAGAGTTATATACATATATAACACTATACATGCAAAAATCATCACTAGCAAAATGCATGGCAACTTGATATAATATATAATATATATATATATATATATATATATATATATATATTATATAGACCATTTGACCATATACATATATAGTTAGCAAAATAAATGGTCAACCAAATTGTTGAGAGATTTCCTTTAATCATGGGGCCTGGAGCTTATATACATATTATATATATATATATATATATATATATATACATATAGTTGTGGTATAATAATGGTTGTCTTTATGCGTTGAAAATAAGAACAAGCTCTCTTTATCTCCGACATATCTTTTTCTATGATCCTGTTTGAACTTGATTTGTGAGTCCAATATTGAAGTAACAGGAGGAGTTTGAAATTAATTAAACTTATATATATTTATTATCAGAATAATACATATATATCTATATCTATATCTCTATATCTATATCTCTATATCTATATATATATTCCACTTTGATATGTCTTCTGGATCCCATGACTTTAACCCTCCCTTCACTTCAAAGGACACTGATTTTAGATTCCCTCTTCTTTTCCTCTTATTTTGTTTGCTCTGTATTGTATGTCTTTCTGGTGATTTCTGTAATCATTGCAATGTAGCTAGCTAGCATGTATTGATAAGGACATCACTCTCTCCCGCCACCATTTTTATCATGAAATGGTGTGAAACATATATAGTTAGAGAAACAAGAAAAATAAAAGAGATATATATATATATATATATATAAAAAAATATACGCAGTCCAAATTTGATCTGAAAGTAGTTGGTCTCCCACTATAAACTAAGTACAAACTGAATTACAATATATATATATATATGTAACAAACAAAACAAGTATGTATATATATAATGCAGTCACTTCAAAGCTTTGTATATATAGAGATAGAGGAGAGAGTGGTGAGGGTATAGTGGTTTCTTACGAATGAGAGAATGGCTGCTAGGGAAACTCCTATCATTTCCTTCCAATCTAAAGAGACCTTATTCAAGTTTTCCACCACAACCAGTATGTATTTTGTTGACTTATATTCATTCACTTCATATATCATCATTTTTCTCTTTCCAAAACCATAAATTTTTTATTTGATTTTCTTGTGGATTTGATTCCTACATTTATTTTCCCATTTTGTTTTTGTCTTATTAGGTGATTCAATGTATATTTCAATTAATTTGAATTTGGATTAAATTGTGTTTACAGACTTTAATAATAATTCTTGTTCCAAGAAAAGACTCATTTTTACTTCATGTTCATTATTATTGAACGTCTCGAGACAGATAAATATATTCACAAGTTACTTACAACTTGTATTAAGGCAAGCAAGCGCTAATTTTATCCTTCTTTTAAATTAAACCTTTCTCTCGGAAGGGATTGATCATTTTATGTAGAAATAGTTTCATGTCCATTATTTGTGGTCCTGATCAGTTTTCTATACACTATAGGAAAACTATATGAATGCGTTTCTAGAAAGACTGGAGTCTCTATTCAAATATTTGAGACAGATTATTAATTAATTAGTGTTATATATCGATATCGATATCTATATATACAGCTTTTCTTTAAAGCTTGTAGATAGAGACAAGGAAGAGAAGAAGAATTTGAATTTGTTTGATGAAAGAACATGGAAGGGAGTGTTTGTATATATAGATACAAAATAATGATATATAATTATTAGGATTAATCTTAATTAATTATTGCAATTGGAAGAAATAAAAAATATTCTCATGGGGCAGGCGGTAGGGCTAAAGTAAGGTAAGTTTTTACAGATAGATGTTGTTTTTGAATAAAATAAAGTACTTCCTAGTATTATTATTATTGTTTGCTAACTTTCGGAAAAAATTGTAGAATCTTATTCCAGAATATCACATCCATCCTTTTTTATCTGTTAAAAGAAAAAATAAACAAAGGAATCACGACAGTAATTCCCCACCATTGGAAGTTTTATATATATATATATATATATATATATATATGTATATGTTTAGAAAAAATCTATAGACTGATGATATATGAAGCTATTTATTTATATACACGAATAGATACTTTAATTTGGTCGCTGTAATTCCACCAAAAAGCTTCCTTATGTTACCTCGATTAATGCATTATACTATGCCTCACCAACATAAAACAAAAAGGGTATGTATATATATATATTAACACAAAAACACTGTAGAAAATAATTATGTATATATATATATATTTCAATTAAAAAAAGGAGCTTTCATAAACTTCTGAACAACGTTAATTCATCAAGTAAAAAAAAACAAATGATGATGAGAGTACGTACATAACATGATCAGTAATTTGAATGATACTAAATATATTTAAGTTATAACAGTAATTAAGGAATTAGGTCGATGGAGTTATCTGGAAACATATGGTAATACATAAGATTTGAGATAGCCTCTTGTAGCCAGTACTCTTCTTCTTGTGCTTTTATCTGAAAAATAATGTACGTTCCAAATATATATAAATATACATCCATATATATATATATATATAATCATCAGTATATAAGAGAAAAAAATAAATATATATATATAGTACGTACCTGATGAAGTGGAATATTGTCTTGAAAGGTTTGGTCAGTCTTCATGACTGATTCAATATCGTCTTCGTTGCAGAGATCATTATTGTTCTTGGCGAATCTCCCCCGAATGCGTACTCTCTTGTCAGCTAGGGTTTTACGACAAGCATACTGCACAACCGTAATTATATTTTTATTTCATGAATATAAATATATATATATATATATATATATATAAATATAATATATACATATATAGATAAAAGATACCTTGATTGTCTTGTTGAAGTTTCTTTGGGTTCTTTTCTTAAGATATCTGAGAATTCTATCTTTTCTTTCTTCTGCTGAATATCGTGTGATCTTCAGATTAGGGTCTTCAACTTTATTCTGTAGTCCTACCCTGCCCCCGCCCGCCTCAATTTCCTGCACCCACTTATATTAATTATATATCACTATAGTATTAATTATATATATATATATATATATATATATATATATATATATTAATATTATTAGGTAGGTAGGTAGGTAGGTAAGTAACGTACCCAGCAATTTTCGACATTGATATTATTGGGATGATGATAAGCAGGAGGCCAGAAGTTTGAAGAGAAGCCAATATTATTAATGCATTCGTCTCCAAATTCCTGATCATGTTGATGGTATCCCCCTGCTGCCGCCGCTAAAAACCCTTGCCGTTGATCATCAGTTCCAGCCATACCGAAGTAACAACTTCTTTCATACTCCGGCAATGCTGTTATGCTCATCATGGATGATGATGATGTGATATCTGAATCACATGGCAGTATGTTCGTCACTCCATTATCATAATAAGGCAAGATTTCTTCGCTACTTCCATCTGTGACTACTGACATGGGAGTTGGAAGTAAATCACACAACTCATTATTATTATTATTATTAGTAATAGTAGTAGTAGTAGTAAATACATAAGTGTTATTATCAGAGTAGTAATTGTGAGGAACGGAAGCCATTGACGTCCAAAGGGAAAGGAGGAGAAAGAGTAGTACTACTGGTGGTGGAGGTTTCAACTTTGAAGTCAGTTATGGTTAGTTTTATCAAAAGTTTTTTATTGCTCAATATGTATTTATAGTATGGGAACCTTTGTTCAACTTGTGCGCGTGTGTCTGACATGTATGTTAATATCACTGTTCACTGTTCATTAATTTTTTTGTTCTAAGATTCTCTTTGTTAGTTAGTTAGTATTAGTATTAGTATTAGTATTAGATTAAAAATATGAAACAACCTAAGACAAAGATTGTAACAGGTACATGCATGATTAATTAAGGTTCCAATTGTTTGGGCATGCATGTCTGTTTTAAAAAAATAAATAAACCTTCAGTAAAGAAAAAAAAAAATGTAATAGGTTGTTATCCTTGTTGAGGCAGCTAATGATCAAGAACAAAAAAGTGGAACAGGGATAAAGGTGATCAATAAAGGATACCCATGATCATGTGATTACTATTCCTATACTATCTAAAGACAACTATACATATACATATACATATATATATATATATACCTATTTCATAGACTCAGAATCTAACACATGGGGGCTACACAGATTGTGCATCCAATACAATCATATATATACACTGGGAACGGGATTCCTGTTTCACTTACCTGCTAGCTTCACATAATAAAACTCCCCCCTTCCCCACACCCCCTTTCTTTTCAAAAATGGCATCACCACTGGTCAAAGAAAAGACAGTATTTTTTACTTTCCAAAATATTCACTTTACACCAGTTCTCGGAGGGGCTACTCTTGTTCTTGTACATGTTCCTGTTCATGTCCTCCACTCTTTTTTTTTCTTCTTTCAAGAACAAGAAATTCTACATTTTGGCTAATAAGTTCATCTCCAATTCATAGGCAGAATCTTTAAATATGTTTACCCTATTTTAGTTTTTCTTTTACTTTTTTTTTGGTAAATGGTTTTTCTTTTACTTAAGACTGCCTGTGTTTGGTGTTTTTGAAGTCTGCATCCTAAACTGTAGAGATTTTGCTTCACTGATTTAGTAGTATACAAATAGCTACGTAGTGCTTGTTAGTGCAGAAACCACCAAATACAGACACAACCTATATATATATGTATATATGCAGTCCTTAAAAGTTGCTTTTTATGGGGTTGTCAGATTCTTCTGTTCAAAAACTATCTTTACCCTTCACCAAACTGTGATTTCTTTAAAGATCATGTTTTTAAAGAATCATTCTTGAGCTATTTCTTCTACAATTGTTGTTACTGTAAGATGAATAATTACCTAAATGGATAAAAGAAAACCATGTTCGAGCTTCACACGTGGGAGTTTTATACATGGGAGGATTCTTCAGAGACAAGTTTCATCGTCACCGGTCTATTTGCCGCAAAAAGATGGCAGGAAAAACAGAAACAAAAGGAAATCGTACAATATTATACTGCTTTGCTAGTTTTAGGCATCAGGTGCCAGAACTTCTCTTCCTATCCCATCAAAGAACTTAGCCAACTACAACCTTAGCCTTGTCATCCACTTGCTCAGATACTGTCTCATTTTCATTTTATCATTTATCTAAACAAACAATTTTTTTTACTACAAATTAGTTAAGTTAACTTGTGCATAACGCTAACCACTCTAGGGGGATTCGAAACCTCGATCATCCGCTCTGGGAGGAATCGTTAAGAGTCCGCGCACCAACTCGCATAAGTTACTGGGTTGCTATATACCTTATATTATAGATTAACTATCAACCCCACTAATTACACCAAGATTCAGCTTTTGAGGATAAATTAATTATTCTTTCATGGACAGTTTTAGCTGCTAATTCATGTGATTTCTTGAACTCCATTAATGGATAGATGGATACAGTAGAAAAAGTGCGGAGTCTTGTACAGATAACAATCAATATGCATGCAGTAGATTCATACAATTTTTGTGCATAATTTGTTGGGCATATTTTTGAAGAGTTCCATCTTGATTTAAAATGTGAGAATAAGCCATCAAATGTGATTAGGATAATAAAGCAGGGCTTTGTTCTAAGCAAAAGATGTGAGAGGAAACATGATGAAGCTATTCTCTTTAAGTGTAAACGAAACACTTCAATCACAAATAAAATATATTATAAAAATGAAAAAAGAAAGAAAAAATTGGACCTAAGTCAGTTACTTCAATCTATGCGGCTCTACTAATCTTCAAAAATGCATCTTAGAAGACAAAATTTCCAATGATTTGATGTCCATTTGAATTTATCAAACTTGGAATACACGCAGACATTGGAAAAATAGATTTGGAGTGAGAAGTTATAGAAATGGAAAAGAAAAGGAGAAGAAAAACATGAGAGACAACATTCTCCGCCCCCCACCCCACCCACCTTTTACTTTTTTATTCTGCTCTTTCAATTGGTTTTCATGTGCCAACAACAAGCTCATGTTACCTAAAATGAATCTCTGGTAAGAATTTGAGCATAAGATCACTGCGGATCTTGATATTGATATCTTTTCTCCTTTTCTTTCTTCTGTTTTCTATGATTTACAGGTCTAGTGACTAGCTAGAGAACCATTCTTGTTCTAGATTACCATACCAATAATATCTTTGTAACTCTCTAAGCAGAACTAAGATCCTTGATCACAGATTTGTCAAACTTTTCATTTACAAGTGCAGTTCTTTGCTTACTAAGAGGTAGGCATGCCTATCAACTTTAGTCAAACAAAGATGGCTGCAAAATCTCATGAAAATATATAGCATCAACTAGTGATCTATTCTGGAAAATGACAAACAACCCTCTCCTGTTTCATTTTTTTTTCAAATATATATTTTTGATTGTAAATTACAGTCTTTCTATAAGATCACAATTTAATTGCTAAAGTTTGAGTCTAGTCGAACCAGCCAACAGCACCCTAAGTTCAGGTGTAGAGTAATAAGACATGCCAAGAAAACAGAAAAATGGAGAGAGATGACACAAAATATCAGCTTTAGATAATTGATTAGATAAGAGGCATTGCCCAAGTAGAAACATTTACCAATTACATAGCTCTGCAACATTTTATCACATATCCAAAACAAGCATTGCAGGGAAAACAGTTATTTACACAGATGCCTGCATGGAAGTAAGTGAATCCTCAAGCCAGGAAAAACTGTGTTCTTCTCCATTAAATTCTTGGTTGTTACATTTAGATGAATGTTATCCGGAAGAGATATCTTCTTGAATTTTTTTTCTGCAGAAACTGCAATTTCATGGGTAGAAACAGTTTAGTTGCACTAATTATTCAGATAAGAATATGGACTACAAAATAGAACTGTTTAGAGCTGCTTAACGAAAATAGGTGAGATATACCTTCTCTGCAAGCCATTTCCAGTACTAAAGATTATCTAATGTACGCTGCGATTAAGCAACCCTTGAAATGATAGATAAAGATCTTTGTTTTCTGTACCAAAAATTTGTTCTGCTTTCCTCAAGGTTTCCTAATAATTTGCAAATAAAAAGGAGAAAATGTCTAGTCAACAATTCAGGATGAGAAACTGGGATTTTCCAGCTTAAACACTGAAAGATTAATTATTACCTCACGGGTTTGTTTTTGTGCATTCAGTTCCTTTATGTTAGCAAGAAATGCACTAAACTGTTCATAGGATAGACGACTCCTGGATCAATAAATAAAGGTTAGATTCAGGGTAGGGGCATCCTTTGGGAAGAAATTCCAGTGACTGTTCCAGAAAGAACAGGAATAAGTAGTCACCTGGCTTGACGGAAGAACTCTTTTCCATCCATTCGAGGAGTGCGAGCTTCAAATGAACAAGAAACACATAAATTTGAACCAATCAGAAAGTGAGCATCTCCAGGAAAACATAATGAAACTGATGTGCTATCTAATAAAACAAAACAAGTTATAGTTTTGAGCTAATGATCTTGACAGTCAATCGTTCTCATTGGCAGAGAACAATAGTACAGGGTGTGCATAACAGAACTTGCTTTTGCCTTCAGTAATTCATGTGATTCTTGAAATTTTTAAATGAACCACAGACCTGGTAGTGGACGCCCGCGAGGGGGAGAGTTTGCTGCAGATGACTGCTGGCTTGACGGGTACCATGATGAAAGTGAACCCCGCCCGTCATATGCTGTCTTTGTTGGAGAGCTGATGCCAGAAGTTTTCTTAGGAGATCCTGCAGCAGAGTATCTCCCAGGGGAAACACTGGCAGATATGACTTTTGGAGTTGCAGAAGGAGTAAACCTAGGTGATATGTATGGTGTCATAGAAAATCTTATCCCAGCTTGCTTTGAGGCCATGGTCACAGCACCTATAGAAAAGATAAGAGGTTAACGCAAAGGAAAGAAGGGAGTGATAACTGGTAAGGTGTATATGCCAAACCATAAAACAGAAATTGATAGCAAATACCCTCATCAGTAATGCTTGAGTTTTCCGTAGATCTGGACAAAGACTGTTGTAATGAATAGCCATTTGTTTTTTCCTCTATGGTGGACAAATTAAGAGAACACGTTAACCACAAGATAAACACAGCATGATTAGTGCAACAAAAAACAAAATAAAGAGTTTCAGAACCTGGCATGCAGTTCCTTGTGACTTAGAAAGCAGAAATTACTTTTTTTTTTTTTTTTTTTCCCTTTTTCAGCCTTTTCATTCTTGGTTTTGAGGGTTGTTTGAGACTTTCAATAAAATTAATTAATTAATTAAATCATTAAATTCATTTCTAGAAAAAAAAAAAAATCCATCTTCAGAAGCAACTAAACCTGTCTCTGTGTTTCCAGACTCCAAACAACCCCTTCCCCCCCCACCCCCCCCCCCCCCTCAAAAAAAAAAAAAAATCAAGGACTACATTTTACCTTCAGATGGGTAGGCTTTTGGAACTGATTGGTCATAGGTGCCAATATCAACAGTTTCAGCCTGCTAACATGCATTCTTGACAAATTAGCCATTTCCACAATAAATGAAAAAGAAGTTCATTGAGGAACTTGCTAATGGTCCTCAGAATAAGAAGACGTTGAAAAGCTTACTGGTGAATTATCATCATTCAGTGACTGCATTAGCTGCTTCTTGAAGGTCTCCAACTGCCAAAAGTAACGAATTAGATTTTCACTACCACACTCAATAGCACAGATGATCTTACTCTAGAGGGCAAGAGGCACAGGAATAGTGATAGTTTGAGATAAATACCATTCCACAATGCAAAATAATAAACCCCACAGACAACATAATTAATGCAATCATGAGCAAAGAAATATGGTAAAATAAATTTACCAGAGACAAAATGACATGAATTTGTGAAGTCCTTAGCAGATTTTCTAAAAGCCCAAACTAGACAATGACAAGCAAAAAACCTTTTTTCTCTAGGTGTTGTCTGAACATTATAATTCTCATTTTCAATCGATCAACTAAATCTAGCTTAAATAGAAAAATGGCTGTGAGGACAATCTGCCATTGTTTGCAATTCAATAAGAAACTTCATTCAAAACACAGATCAGGTTACATGGAAAGAGTACCATCAGAAAATATTTTTTTTTTTTTAGAAATATCTTCAAGAAATCTAAACAATTTGTTCTCCCAGGGGTAGAAACAATACAGCAAACCTTAATTACCAATCGCAGCAGTCTATAATATATGTTAATTACACTGCAGGAAACTGCTCAGCACATATTTTCTATTCTAAGTGGTTTATTGTTTATTCAATGGTTCTCTTTGCTAATTCCATTTCTGGATGATAAAAATTGCTTTGGACACTTTAGAAGCATATAAATAGGAGTTTATGTTGTAGAACTGTGAACCACTGTGTAAACTGTTTTTGGCCAAACAAATCCCTTCTCTTTGCGTTCTCAATAAATACTCTAGGCAGATAACTTTCCCAAACTTGACACTTACTTTTCAGCAACAAACCTGAAGTTCAATGTGATTTAGACTATCATAATTCATAATTCATCCCAAAGAAAAAAGAATTCTATTCGGAGAGCATTCTTAATAGACAGCATCCCCACGACCAGCAAACGCAGGAAGAACAAGTTATAAAAAGGAGGTGAAACAAAAGACAGCATTGCATATGTTTTTAATTGGAATACCTTGGCCAAGTCTCGACTGAGCTTCTTCGCCGTCAATGTCAAAGAATCCCTCTCCGTTGTCAGTTTGAGCTTCATCAGGAACACATAATAAATTCAAAATCCAATATTTTTAGAGAAAACAAAATAAAAGATTGTCATAACTAATTACTAAAAGATTATCAGAGTACTTGAACCCCACATTCTCGTCGCGAGTAATTTTGAGACGCAAGTCGGCCTCCTCGTACACCTGTTGGAGCTGGGAAACCTTATTTTCAAGGTCGACAATAACTCGGTCCTTATCGTATAGCTTCTGCCGCAGCTTCCCTAACTCGGATTCGAGCTTGGTAACACGAGATGCAATGGCCATGGACGTTATCTTCCTAGCCAGATCCAATTGCTCGTAAGGATCGGTTGGTATAACCGATAAAACCTCGTCCGGCAAATAAAAGTCCTGCACGCCGCCGCGACCGTTCTCGCTGCTGCTGGTGATGCTCTGAGCCGACATCTCTCCTGAAACAAAAAAAACAACTTTTCTTGCCCTTAGCTTGAAAGGAAAATCCCCCGTTTGAAATTTGGGGGGAGAATTATTTATTGATGTAGAAGATCAGTGAGTTAGAGAAATGTCAGGTTTCGGATAAACCAATGTTCTTGTAACGGAGAATTAATTTACTATATAGAACTAAATACTGCTTCTGTTGACACGACTTGATTAAGGAAAAAAAAAAAAAAGAAAAGAAGAAAGATTAATGGTAATTGTACTATTTAGGAAATGGGATAATTGTTCAAAAGAGGTCCGCGGTTTGCGGTGCCATGTTTAGATTTGAAATATTTGAAGTTTTCCCTCTCAAACTAAATGATTACGGCTTTGGTTTTTGTTTTTGTCTTTTGGTGGCCAGGTTCTTGGGGCACGCTGTTCGATGTTTTTTAGGATTATTCGGATGGTCCAAAGCATGGAATTGAAAGCTAAGGAAAGAAGCAATTTTTTAACATAAGACGGTAACAGATTATGGAAAGAATGGATCTTTGAGTAAAATGGTTCAAAAAGCACAAGACTTTGCTTTAAAATTGAGTTCTTTTTGAAGTTTTTATACACTATACTTTCAAAATAGCTTTTCTTTACAGTAAAGAAAGGGAGAGAGGGGGAAACTTTGTACCCTTACACAGCACAAAGATTGTGCCAAATAAATTAATGAATACATAATAATATAAGGGATCTATCTTGCTGTAGTAACTGCTGCTATGACAAAGGAAACGTGCCCAGAATATCTCTGAATCCGATTGTCTCTTGATCTTTTTAACCCATGAGAGTCACATTGACAACAGCTGTCATAGATGATCCATCTCCTTCCTTGCAGGAAGATTTCAAGTCAACTGTAGTTGAGTTGTAATCATCCTTAAGCATTTGAAGCACCAAATATAATGCCTTTCAACAACTCTCAGCTAGAATATAATACCAATTTTGAATTCTGTGTCCCAATCATTCAACAATACTTTTCAGATCAGAGGCTTTTTTTAAGTGAATATCCTTTGAAGAAACCAACTGCAGCAGCTTTTTCCCACAAAGCCAAGGCACCTCATTTTCCATCCATTATATCTCTCTCTGTGCATGAGTGAAAGAAAAACCAACAAGGTAAGTGAACATACTATTATCACTTGACTGCTCGAACACCGACAGTTTTCACGCGGAACCGGTACTGAGGTGGGAAATCTTCTTCATCTTCTTCATCATCATCATCTTCACTTGAGTCATCCTCAACTCTGTCCCACCTTGAATAATCAAGTTGTGAATGTCCTTTCGGTTTAGGGATTGCTTGCCAACCAGAAGACTGCTCTTCAGATAATTTGACAGCACTCTTGTTCTCAGTAGGGACTTCTGCTTTAGGACTGAACCTCTCAACCTCAGCCTCTTGCTCCTCAGCTATGTCTCCCTCCACCACAATACCTGCTCCATCTTCACTTTCTTCCACTTCTCTTTTATCTTCTTCCTCCTCTACCTCTTGTTCTGTATCATCTTCATCTTCAACTTCCTCCTCTTCAAGTTCCGCATCATCTTCAGGTATCGGAGCAAGTGACTTTCCTTGAACAAAAACAGTCTCTAATCAATATTGTATAAGATTGACCAAGAGAGTGTTCACATAAGCACATAAGCACAGAGAATATTTCATTTTCCATCCAAAATTTCTTTCTTGAAGGTCCATTACCGTACCCAAAAAAGCATTAAATTTTTTATTAGATTTATTTCTCAAGATCCAAAAGGCACACCTTCAATAAATTAACTGGATCATTTCAGACATTCTCTGTCTCCATATTAATATAAAACTAAATCTGATTAGGGATGGCTTTAATTTGACTTCAAGCTACATTTTTGTCCTTCATCTACCTTGTCAACATAACACTTCCTTAATTACATGTCTTTGAAGTATCTAAACGCTCTTGAACAAGTGTTAAAACAGGATAATGAGCAGAGAGATGTACATAGCAGTTCCATGCACAAAAAGTGCAGAAGCAATAAAAAGGAGTAGGGGATACCAACTGTGTCTTCAGGCGGGCGTGAAGGTTTCTATACACTTCTGATGAAGGATTTAACTCAATCAACCTGGTGACATCAAAAAGTGCTGAATGATACTCCTTGAGTGTGACTAGGGTCTGAGCACGCAGCATCAGTGCCCCAGTGTGATTGTAGTCGAGCTCAATCACCGAGGTACATTCTTCTGCTGCCTAAAATAAATGGGCATGGTAGGTTAGATATGCAAAGTTCATAAGATTTCTTTGATATACTTGCTCTATTCTCTTCCCTTGACAAAGTATGAAAAACCAGCGTATGTTGCAGTTGAAGGTATTCAACTATAAGAGAGACAAGTAGAGCAGCTCAATTATTTGGGTATTCCTACATAGAGATATTACCTACCATATACTAGAATTTTTTTGGCAGTCAAATAGCAAGAAGTTTTTAAGCTATTTAAACAGCCCTAATGATCTCTTGCACTTTAATACCGAAATTCCAAAGCCAATAAAGCATTAACCGGCCTACTATTCAGGTAAACACAATTAAAAAATCGAACTTCAAATATATATATAGACTAACTGAGACATATTAACAGTTAGCATAAAATTATAAAAACAAAATGGATATCAAGTTATCCAGCAGTGATAAAAAAGAAATGAAAATATGCACATAAATATCTAGAACATAACATTATCCCAAGAATATGGGATCAATAGAGCATGACTCTTCAATCTGGAGCTAGCAAATAACGTAACTCTGCAAATCAAGAGTAAAATAATCCAAAGTGAATCCCAACCCGAAATGGAATGTTTAGAGTGCAATAAAAAAACTTCAAAGAAATAGAAGATTGGGTAACAGTTTATGCATACCTGTTTGAAGTCGTGGAGTTTCAAATAACAAGCAGCGCGATTACTGTGGAGAGCAATTTTTTGGGGCTTGGTCTTGGCCATAGAAAGTGCATAGGTATAGTAAACCAAAGCTTCCTCATATTTACCTTCTCTGTACATTTGATGAGCTCTCTCAATCCTATTCACGGCACCGCTACTGGGCGATGCCATAATCCAAAACCAAATCCAAGAACAAGAAGATAAAAAATAATAAAAATAAAAATCTGAAATCACCAATAAGGCTCTTGTAAACGAAAATAAAAACTGAATCTTTACAGATCAAACGGTAAAAGAATTGATGGAAGAAGAGAAGTGTAATTAACAAAATAAAAGCACTGTTAGCTAGGGAGAAAGAAAAAAAAACTGAACGAAGATAAGAAATGAAAGATGAGGAGAAGAAATCTAGGCGAGAAAGCGAAAATTATTGATGAAATAATAAAATCAATTGACAGCCTCCAAGAATCTAGAGCGAGAGAGAAGGGTGGGAGGGAGAGAGAGAGAGAAAGGTCTGCAACAGTGCGGGGGAGCTGGCCATATGGGGAGCCTTTGACCATTTTACCCCCGTAAAGGAAAAAAAAAAAAAAAAGCCCAAAAGGCTGAGATGGAAAATATTTAGAGTACAGTTGGGCCATCAACTTAGTAGTGAGCCCAACTTAGTCCCTTCTTAGAATTTGTCTTATCGGCGGAAGTAGATCTGCTGAAATTGAACCGTTGGAGAATTCAAAAAAAGGGAGAGAGAAAATGGAAGCCGACCGTTAGTTAATAAGGGCGCTCCTCTTATTCTTTACTCAAGGTGTCTTTAACTCCGTTGATTTCCTCCAAACCTCTTCCCCACAACTTCTCTCTCCTTCTTTCTTTTTCTTCCTTTTTCTGTATATCCCGCGCTCTCTGCTGTGATAAAACAAAAAGAGAGAGAAAAGGAAAAGCAGAGTACAAGAATGGCCGATCAGAATATCAGCACATCAATAATGGAGGCGAAGCCCCTACATCCGCTCCACCAAATTGCCCAGACACCAACTCACAAGCTCCTCTTAAAGCAGTGGCTGAAAGAAGCAGAGTTGATTTTGAATAGGATAGCCCTAAAAGAGAACCAGATCGACTCTGTTCGTAAGGAAATCACACAACTTTACTGCTTCTTCTTTCTCTTTCACTCCACGGCACTCGTGCTTCTCTTCTGCGCCTCTTCCAGGGGCCCTCCAGCAGAGTTTTGCCGTAGGTCGTGGATCCCATCTCTGTGTTCTCTTTTGTGCTCTCTTGGGATAATATGGGCTGTTCGATACAAGACAGATGTGGAGAGTCATTTGGAGAAGCTATTGGAGAGGGAAAAAGAGGACTCGAAACTCTTGGCCAAGTGTGTGGAGGAGCTGAAGAAAAAAGGGGTTGATTTTGATTTGCTCAAGGAAGTGGATGCTCTTAGGAGGGCTAAGAGTTTGAGGGTTGAAGGTAAAGCTGTCAGAAAATGGTCTTCCAGGGACTTTGTCACTCTTTTCTTCTTCACTGTCGCTGCTTTAGTGCTTGGTCTCACCAGAGTTATTTTATGTAATTAGAATTATAAAATATATATATATATATATATATATATATATATATATATCAACGCAGAGAAATTGGGAAATATGTAACCAGATCTCTGTTACCTTTGGTTTTTTTTTTCATTTCATTTGGTTGGAAGGGCTGTAGTTTACAGTGGAAAAGACAAAGCCTTTTTTTTGTGGTTTCTGCTATTAGATGATTAATGAGAAACTAAACATGGATGGAGGGGAGGATGTGTTGCAGAACATACTGTTCTGCTTTTTGTAATTTCGGATTATTTATTTATGTTCGAATAAATTCATTCTTCAGTGTTTTTCTTGGTTTACTATATATCATTGACTCACTGCTTCTTGACCATTAAGCTGGTTGGCATTCAGCAAAGTACAACAAACATTTCCCCTATTCACCAATTATTTTCAATAGTTTCAAAACTAAACAAAACAAAACTTACAGTATTCATCTACCATCTCCAATGATTTCATGGAGCATGGGTTCAGAAGCATTTAGTGGAGAAGACTTTCTGTTACCCATCGTGTCATTTGATCTATCATAATATGGGGTACCATCATCAAATGAAGTTGGATTTCCACTGCTTAAGAAGCTTGTTGAATCTTTAAATTTCCAATCGGTCAGGTAACCAGGCCTTGTAGCAACCATAGTAACTTCTGCATCTCCAGTAAGCATTGCTATGACACGGGACATTGAAGGCCGTAATGCTGGGGATGTTTGAGTGCACAAAAGAGCCACTGCAATCACTTTTTTCACTCCATCCTCATCGTATTCAGACAAATTAGTGTCCACTAGCTCAGTCTCACTGCTACTTTCATGAAGTTGCCAGGCCTAAAAGAACAAAATGGTTAGGATAGGACCAACGGAAGGAAATCCAAATAAAAGCAAAAGATTTAGAAAAGTATATATATACATGTGGGTTAAAGAAAACAATAGTTTCCATTCTAGATATTATCAGCATTCTACTAGTACTTATGAGGAATTGTTACCCATTCAAGAAGATATATCTTATCTTCCTCCAAAGTTTGGTCTGAGTTTGCCCTTCCACTGATGATCTCTAAAGCTACAACTCCATATCCAAACACATCAGCCTTTTCCGTGAGGTGTCCACGCAAAGCATATTCAGGTGCAAGGTATCCACTGTATCAGCAACAAGAAGTGTGGTTAGCACTTTCTGAGTCTAGTATTCCAAATGAAAATAACATCCACAAATCATAACTACTGAAAAGGGGGGGAAAAAACCATAATGGAAGTTCACTTTTGTGTTTCTTACATTGTCCCTGCAACACGGGTGCTTATGTGAGTCTTCTTATCATCATAAAGTTTGGCTAAGCCAAAGTCTGATATTTTGGGGTTCAGATCAGAGTCGAGCAGAATATTACTGGCTTTCACATCCCTATGTACTATTCTAAGTCGTGATTCTTCATGCAGGTAGGCTAGACCCCTTGCCACTCCAAGGCATACCTCAAAACGTATGGGCCAGTCAAGATGTAGATCATTATTCCCTGTTTTATTGAAGCAAAAATATATGAATCTTCTTTGTAAAAGACTAATTGAAACAATATAAGCAAGGGGCAAGGATGCTTTATCTATATACCAAATAGTGCTTGATCAAGACTCTTGTTCTCGAGATACTCATAAACAAGTAATCTCTTATCTCCCTCAATGCAACATCCATACAGTTTCACAAGGTTACGATGTTGTACAGAGGATATGGTAGCAATCTCTGCCACAAACTGGCTTTTCCCCTGGTGGGATGCTACGGAGAGCTGTTTAACGGCAATATCTCTCCCATCATTCAGTGTTCCCTGTTGATCACAAGATCATACATAAAAAGTCACCCTCCTATCTACATAATATTTATTGAAAGGCCAACAGTTACAACTACAGAAAGTATAATGTTTCAACAACTTCTCGCTGCATGATTAATGTTCTCGTATCTGCTTAATGTTACCAGGTTTTACATGCACCTATTCAACAACATAAGAATCTCAGTACGTACCTCCCCACCTAACCAATCATATGATGCAATGTGGATAGAAGTCAAAGTCTCAGTGTATTCTAATGCAAGTAACTGAAGGATAAATTCGCTATAGGCAGTCTTTTACTATTAACAACCATGAAAATGTAGCATATTCAGAGTCCCAGCGGCAACAGTATTCGTTTATGTCATCTTCCCTAAATACTATATCTATCTATTTTATGAATATCTAACGCACGCACAATTTGCTTAAAATTGGCAATGCCTGACCATTTAGTTTTGATGGTTATCTAAGAAAGTTACCTTGTAAACAGGTCCAAATCCACCCTCTCCGAGTTTGTTAACAGGATTAAAGTCATCCGTAGCACCTCTTAGTTCTGCATAACTGAAAGTGTATGGTCTAGCATCCAAACCAAGGAACTCTGGAAATCCAATAAAAAGAACTCAGAGGTTTGAACCATGCACGTAAACAAAAAAAAATTTCATAAAATCTTTTTCAAAATTTTTTTTTAGTGAAAATCACAATGCATGGGGAGAAGATAAATCAGATATATAGAGTAAAAGAGGACTCTGTGATTAAGGGAAACAGGTCAAAAATATTTGGAGACGGTAGAAAGGTTAATCATGATTCCTGTGTAAGATATGCAGAAAAATTGTCATGCTAAGTTTTCCTGAAGGTTTTCTTAACAAAACCGCCATAGAGGTGGCATTGATATAATATACGAAGCAGGTGTTCAAAAAAATTGTTCCCAAGCAGGATGAGTTTCAAAACATGATATGTAAGTTCCAAAGAAATGCATAGGCTACAGTAAAAATTTTGCCCGATCCATAGAAGATGATTCACCCGTCTTTTTCTCTTTTATATCCCTTACCTTCATCTTCAACATATTGCTGTCTTTTTCTTCTCTGAATGAAGATGTACATAGCACATACTGATAGAAAGCTTACAATTGCAACAGGAACAACAATTCCTACTATCAATCCAGTTTTGTTCTTCTTACTAGTGGGAGGATTGTTACTAACAGTAGGGATAAAATCTGTAAAAGAAATCAACTGTTACTAAAATGGCATTCATGTTTATAACATCCAGTTATGCACCAAACATCTTTATTCATAAACTACCTGCTGGGGTGGCACTGATGGCAGAAATAGAAGGCCCATATACACCTTGATTAGGGACACAGCAGGTTCCTTTGCCAGCCCAAAAGAGATGGATTTCAAGGAAGTTTTGAGAAACCTCAGCCCTAAATTCCACAGGCACAGCAGTTAAAGACCTCTCTCCAGCAGCTTTCCTTATGTCAAAATCTTTTCTCTCTTGTTTTCCCTAGAACAAATGACAACTTAAAGTCTAAATAAAATCCAGTCAACTTCGACCAGGTTATATATTTACCATGCGTACATAAGATATTTGACAAATTATGTGTTTTCGCAATGGATAATTGTAGAAAGAAAAGTGGAATGCATTGGCAAACAAGGAATGTAGAAAATGAATTATTTTTATGCATCCATTCCATGTCCTCTTGTAAAATCAAGGCATAAGAACATTTTTTAAAGTGAAACGAACTCCAAAAAGTATAATATCAGGAACACACTTATAAAAGCAACTTCAAAAAGTATAACCAATAAATGTATTAATAGAAAGAACTAACCAATCATGTACCTGGGCATATATATCAAACACACGCCTTCCAAGACTCCGCCAAGTATTAGGACCATTTTCGATTTCTGACTCAGCAAACTGTAATTTCACTGTGTAATTTCCATTTTCAAGGCCCAAACCGTAGTATCTTAGAGATCCAGCAGAAACACGTGCTGTCTGGAACAACTCCGAGTCCAAAGTATTGAGAAACTGAGAAGAAGAGGAACTAGTATATTTTGGATTCGGGCCATCAGCAGGAAGGCCAGCATTGCTAACCGCCCATCTGCCAGTATTTGTCATAAAATATGTTGCAGGACCCAGGGTTTCATTATCTCGTTCATACTCAATTCCATCAGCAGACCTTTTCTGTGGTCCACCGCACTTGATTGCAAATTCAGAATCTGTTTATCATAAAATACCAGTGTTAAACTAACATTTTAATCAATTTCACATGGAAGGATGGCATAAACACATACTAAATGTTTTAAGCTTTGTTTACTTATTTCTGCACATATTTCTTTGTTTTTATCGTACCTTTCAACTTATTTCTTGAATCACGGAGTATAAAGTCATGGAATTACAAATGAGATTTATATGGATATTTAACCCAGGAAGGACTCATTGCAAATTTAGAAATCCTCCCAACAAAAGATGGCCATCTAAGCTCTTTGAGATAAGACTTACAGATTGGGGATCCTCGACCGCAAGGAAAATTCCGCTGGAGGCACTCTAGTCCCGATGGCAGCTGATTGCTGAAAGTAAACGGAAAGAAAAAGGAACTTCAACTAGGGAAGATATTTTTTTAGGTGTAACAGTAATCAAGAACTACATTTCTATCCATCCCACTAATGAAGTTGAACCTTTTTGGGGGGAAGAATAATGGAAAGTTGCAATTCCCACAATATATTTCTTTTTAACTTGAATTGTATAGTTCATATATTGTATCTAATGGGATGTTGTAATATACCTACTAGAAGTCATCAAATCTTCTCTTATGTATCTCTATAAATGTTTTAAGCTTATATGGTAATGGTTTAACTATATTCATCACAAATAAGTTGCAGGTTACATGAACTATCCAGCCTTCATATGATTATGCTTTACTTGGTAGTTATTATTACCACCAAAGACTATAGCATCTTAACCTTGAAAGTCAATGAAAAAGAACTCAAATATGGAGGTTATCATTGTTATACAATTCAAATAAGGTAGCACGTATAAGGTAAGAGCAAGGGTGCTTGACAATTACCTGCTGTTAGAATTTGAAATTGTGAAGTTGTTGGCTATCAAATTACTACAAAATAAGAAAAGTTCATGATGTTACCGAAACAGCCACAAACTATGATCCAAAATAAAGGATTGATCCATTAGATGCATACAGTTGCAAATTTTGTTCACCGATCCAAGAAGGAAAGCTCCCGGATAATTCATTGTATGATAAGTCACTGCAGGAAAATAAAGCAATGATAATCAATAACATTTGCCATACACTAACATTTGAGACAGTTTGGTTCCTCTATAAACCAAAGTTATGATTATGTTAAAATGTTTGTTTTCAATATCAAACAGTGAGACCTTGTATGTACTTATGCAGGCAAGTACTGTTTAATGACAAAACACTGCATGTCAAAAGTTCTCTACAGTAGATATCTACTCAATTATTGAACCAATACCATTATGTGCACATAGGTCTAGAAAAATTTTGAAGGATCAGTAACTTGGAATAGTCTTAATGTCACTGACACTTAAAAAATCCTCAGTAAAAAGCTTGATGACCTAGGTTAATTAACCACGGGTCCGGAACATGAGTTACCATGTAGAGAAATAATTTATGTGGACTCTAATATTAAATTTTCCTTGTCTGTAAAAGTACTATTTGGTATCTTGACATGTTGCTCATAAGATAGCCTAAACCATAATAGGTTTCGAAATAAGAACAATGTCCAAATCTACATGCGATTCATCCTTCCTGTTGCAATCACACTCTAGACCTTAAATGTGAAGAATCACTTGCAAGCCAACGTTACTTTTAAAATGCACCGTCAAAAATCAAAAGAAAAAGGTTCTTACATGTATCGGAGATTTGGACTCTTTTGTGGAGGCAGAGGACCAATTAACTTGTTATTACCAAGAAATCTAGAGAAAAAGAAGGATGTCACATAATATTTAAAAAGATGGGAATCTGAAAGTGGATTCACAATAGAAAGTTCTTACATATGAGTGAGAGAACTGTGGTTGAAAAGTGAGTTTGGAATACTCCCGGTCAAATTGTTGAAGCTCAAGTCTCTGAGAAATATAACATACTAAGTTTCAATGAAGCAGCTTTCAATCAAAGAAAGTTACCCAATATATAAATATATACATATACATATCATAACTACAAGAAAATATTACCAATTCTGAATAATGAGTGAACTATTTGGCACACAGCATCTATTTTAGGTCTTGTTTGTTCAGGCAGGATTTTCAGGTTTCATACGAAATAAACCAAATATGATCACAAAATTGCCGACTCAATAAACAATAAGATAACAAATGACTTACAAACGTAACAAACGCGTATATTCTCCAAAATCCAAAGGCACAGAACCAGAAATCTTGTTATTTCTCAATATCCTGCAAAAGAAAAAAAAAATATTATATATATTTCTGTTCAACCCAAGAAAAGCAACAGGGGGTTGATAATAGAATCGCTAAGCAGTTCCCCTTTCTGTTTAGTAATTTCTTACAAAGTGCTTAGAGATTTCATGTCCCGAAGAAAGTCTAAAGAAGAGCTCCCATTAGATAGATCGCTTATCCTCCTGTACGTTCCACAACATGAGTACCAGGTTTTTGCTATTAATAACCATCAAACAACTACTCCAAAAGGAAATACAAACAAGTAAAAAAAAAAAGAACTTACAAGTCCACCAAAGAGGTTAAATTGGAAAATGAAGTTGGTATCGTACCCTCAAAGGAGTTTCCTTGGAACCTTCTGCAGGTACATTATGATTTAGCTGATAACAAACGAGCAAGAGAAAACCGATTGCAAAATGCAAAAGAGACGTAATAACTATGCTATGAGGTTCAAGCATGAGCATTTAATTGGAAAAAAAGAATAACTTTTAGTTTCTGGCTTACAGTGTAGTAAGCTGTGACCAATTGCCAATGAAAGCAGGTATTGGTCCCGTGAGTTGACTGTCAGATCCCCACCTGAATTTCACCAGAAGACAAATCAGTTATATTTTATTTCCTTTCATTCATTTTGCTTATTGCATTCTATTAAATGGATGCAGAAATGGAAGCTCTTACACTGTTTTAAGGCTCTGTAACTTGTCAAATGTTGATGGTATTACACCACTTATTCCAGAGCTGTCAAAATAACTACACACAGCAAGCAAAGCCTTCGTAAGCACAATTTGCAAAAAGTTTTGCCTATTTTACTGAATGAGATTAATCACTCATGAAAGACAAATCTGTACAAAAAAAAGCTCCGGATTCAAAGAGAATATGAACTTGTTAAGGATATAAATGTTGCAGTATGGCATTGCATTGGGCAGAAGAAGATATGACCAATTGAACATAAGTTTTTACTTACAATTGTTCAAGCTTAGTTAAATTTCCAAGCTCAGATGGGAAAGGACCAGAGAAGTTGTTTGTGCCAATGCTCCTACAAACATTATCAACTATCATCACAATAACATCCCCAACATATATATGTGTATAACAAGATTAGAGGCGACAAATAACAAAGGGATTGCATCAATTTGTTTAAGGGGAGGGGAATACGGTAACGATTTTCAAATAATAATATCTCACAATGATCTTAAGTCAGTAAGCAATCCCAATTCCTTTGGAAGTTCTCCAGATAATGCATTTATGCCAAAACTTCTGATGAGAGCCAAAACAAGTTAAATCACACAAGGTGAAATAAGATTCAAAATGACATAGTCAATGAATCCATGAAAAGAAAATCTTACATGTATTGCATCCGAGTCAGCCTTCCAATAGATGGAGGTAATGGACCAGTCAAGTAATTTTGACCCAAATCTCTGTAGTTAAAATTTAAAAAAAAAAAAAAAAATGGTGATATATAAGTGGCATTGGAGCACATCATACAAAAGTCAAAAAAGTCATCATAGTGCCCTAACAGTCCACTCCCAAGTTTTGAAATTAAGCGCTGCAATCATAAACATGATATCAAGTATATACATACATATTGGTAAGGTAGGTGAGATTCCAGAGCTCGTCGGGGATGGGTCCCACGACATCAGCAGCGTAAATTCTCCTGCAGATGTTGATTTTTGCAATCGAAACGACAAATCGTAAGAAATCGTTCAATTGCTTCTTCATTTCATGGAATGAAATCAATCGAGCAATATTGTGTGTGTCGTGATTGATTTATTGATTGATGTTTTGAGCAGGAAAGTATGTACTTACAGGGCAGTAATACGGCAAGTAGAACGATTATTGTAGGCGCAATCGCACTTGATACCTGGGTTGATATTAGTGAGGTCAATATTGGGATCAATCGCTATTCCTGAGCAGAGTTCGCCGCTGAAGTTCCATTGAGTTGGCGTCGGTGCCCGCAATTTTGCAAATATAGCATTCACAGCTCTTGCTGCAAGTAACCAACACCCATTAATATAATTTCTCCATGAATTTTAGCCATGTATGGATCGATTAATGGTAATATTTCATTCATTTTTGTATTATTTCAGTTGAAACGTTAGAGAAAGTGTCATCAAAAACTAAGCGGAGAAAAAACTGCTAGTAGACTAGTTTATCAAAAGTCATTGCCCAAAGAAAATTAAAAAATGACCGAGGAAAAGCATTAAAAGCTACCTACCTGAGAATCTATGACTTACTAATTATACCTTAAAAAATTGTCACTTGTTGACTTGTGATTACTGCATAATTTTTTAACAATTTTCTTCTCCTTAATTGATTTTTATATATATATATATATATATATATATATATATCTTTTTGGGGGCAAATTAAAGTTTTCTTTTATTCTTATCATTAATACATCTGATGGATGGAAAAAGTTGTGGAATTTGTCCAGATTACGGTAAAGTTTGAAGGAAGGGAACGGCATCCCTCCCATTCACAAATAAAAGTCTGACTTATGGCAAAAAATCATACGTTGCCGACTTTAAAAAAACATATTTTGGTCAAATATATAGCGCTGTATCTATATTTTAGGAACCAACCACCGGAAAGCAAAGCAGAAACCAGCAGCTCCGCCGCCAAAAAGTCGTGGACATCCTAAGTTTTTGCTACCGGAACGGGGAACTTATATATATATTCCATGCAGAGAACATATATAGCCAGTAGTGCATGTTAATTTTAAGAAGCATGCTAGCTAAAAATAGTAATACGCACAAAACAAGAGATTAAATGAAAACCTTCAAAAGGATCGGTAGTTGCATTTGTTGAGGTTTGAGCAGCGCCCATGTCTATCAGCAGCAGCCCACCAAGTATAATTAAAACCACTGAGAAACTCGTCATCATCATCATCTTCTTTATATATATATATGTATGTATGTATGTAGGTATTCACTTCCTTTTTGTTTAGTTTTTGCAGAGGGAAGGTTAAGTAACTATAGAGAAAGTAGAGAAGCTCTCGTTTGCAGATGCAAATGGCAAGAGAGGAATTATATTTATATATATATATATATATCTATAGACATGAGATATATAGAAGGGTTCAACAAAAAAATTATATAATCTATGTATTATAAGTCCACCTATTGGTTGGTTTAAAAAGTCTAATGCTTCTTTAATCTTATGATGATCAACATTCATGTTCCCAATATAATAAGAAGAAAGTGTCAATATATCTTTTGTCCAAATAATTGACATTTTTGTGAATGTAAATATAAATATTATAAAATTATATATTAAAAAAAAAAAAAATGATTTTGAATTAATTAGAGTTAAATTAAAAGTGATATTACCATATGCTTACGTGCTTCTTTCTTAGTGCATGAGGTTATAGATCAAGTCAAGTATTTATATATAAGTAAATATCACTTTCATGTATTGCATAATTTGTCAACAATGCTTAACCCCATCTAATAAAAAAAAATGTAATTAATTGATTACTGGGTTGAATCATGATTATTAAGAGCCCGCCAGGTATTCAACGAAGAAGGAAAAGTCCACCCTCTTATAAATATATAATATACAAGGTCGACATCCAGCGGCATTTTACATCGAATATTTATGAGATTTAGACATTTACGGAAGATGCTTGTACCACTGACGCAGATGACTCTCACGCATATATGACGTCCAAAAATCCACAATTATTATCTTCACTACCGGGGAATGTACGCGCATAGTTTTTTCTAAAACAGCTACCCAAAATTGAATTTTGTTTTATATATATATATATCATGCATGCCCCTTGTTTACTAATATATGTACATGTAAATATCCAAATACGAGGATTCTGTAGTCACAAAATACGAGGTCAAGTGTGTGTATATAATGCAGGAGAAACAGCTCATGTCCTCCTGCTGCAAGTTTAAGGTTAATTGGAGTACTCGAGATCTATGAGGAAAATTAAATTATAAAACTAATTAATTAATAATGTTTCGGAAAGTACGTAATTATGAGTATTGATGAGCAGCAGCTCATTCATGCAGGGTTTCATGAATAGACAACACTCTCTCTGAATTAATTTGATTCTATATGTATATATATATAACAAATTAACATTATATGTATATATACATTGATAAATAAATAACCAGATGTATGAAAGAAAATTAATTTCAACAACTTATAACTAATTATATATATATATATATAGAGAGAGAGAGAGAGAGAGAGAGAGAGTGGTTTAATTTTTCCAAACAGATTGGAATTATATCTTGAAAGATATATACAGCTGGTTTTGAGGTTGAAATGTTCGTAGGACCATATATAAGTAAAGGGACGAAGAGACAAAGTCCATGGCTTTCAAGGTTGTCGGTTCAGCCATTGCTATGGCCTACCAAAGGCCAATAGCGAGCCAGTGTACCAGTGTGTATATAAATATACACTGTTGGTGGATTTGGCGTCTTCCTTCCCAACAAAATATTAAAAGACAGCCGTTCAAATCGATGACAAGCCCTTACCACCATTGGATGTGGATTTCACTACTCTCTCAAATGATATTTTAGCCCAAAACACACGTTAATCACTTTTTCCAAGTCAATGGTTCTCAATAACTTACTTAACAAAAGTTTTTTTTTTTTTAAATTTATTCGTGTCCAGTAATCGCTTTGAGTTCCAACTAAATCAAATTTGAGCTGCGTCAGACCCCTATTGAAGGAAAGTTCTTCCTACATCTATCTCTCCATAGGCAAGATTAGGAAACCAAGTTCCATCAACTTTGGCCAACATGTGGTTTTTTTTTTTTTTTTGTAATTTATTTGTGTCCGGTAACCACATTGGGTCTCAACTAAACCGAATTCGAGCTGCGTCGGACCCCTATTGGGGGAAGCAGAAGGAGTTTGGTTCTCTATCCGCAAGGTCTCGAGTTCAAATATTGTCTATAGAGAGATAGGTGTAGAGAGAATTATTGGGCCAACAGGTGTTAGTAGTTATTGTCCAAATTCAAAGATAAATAGTTGAAGGTGGAAAAATAAAAGGCCTTTCATTGTCCAAACATGTTCATTCAATAATATATGTATATATATATATATTTGGGCCTTTCTAGAAGCAGGTCTCATTATTATGAGCCCACTCATATAAACACTTCTTTCTATAAAGCCCGAAAAGCCTTAAATGATGGACAAAAGGCTAATTGTAGACGGGCTCAAGCGAACATAAGCCCATTATTTTACCAAACAGATAGATATCTCTTAGCTCCAAGTCCAACTCTCTCTTTTGCCTACACCACACAGCGTAATCAGAACCTTCCATTTTGATAATAATTAATCAATATTATTTATAAAATTTAAATTTAAAGATTTTTTTAAGTGATTAGTGAAAAGAAAAATTAGGGAGTAATAAGTAAAGTGGGGAAGTGAGGGAATAAGTTTTAAAACAGTAGAATGGCTCTTGAATGTGCCTCAAAGCCAAAAATAATCGATTTCACAAATCTTGAAAGAATCACTTTTATATATATATATATATATTTAGAGAGAGATTAGAAAAAGGTCACTACAGTAAATAGATTTCGTGACGTTAGATACGATCTTTAACAAGTGGCAGCATATATATATATATATATATATATATTATGTATTCATTCTCAGAGGTTCATTTGGGAGACTATGGATTTACGGCGCCCAGTCATCCATCCCCACTCAAAAATTCGTCCTTTTTTTTCCAAAAAAAAGGGTTGATGAAGAATGTAAAAATAGTAGGAGGTCACATGCAGGGGATAAGAGGAAGAGATTGTCTCCGCCGTGGATGAGTTGAGACAAAAGTCGAAAAGGCTGACTGGCTGTCCATTGGACCCGACCCATACACCACCAACTTTAAAGGCAGCAAAACAGGGCGGTATGTTACGTTGTTTTCACCTATAGCCCCCCCAACTTCACTATATGTATGTATATTTATCACGACTCGGATTAACTATGAGTACTTAAATTTATTATTATATATCATTACACATTCATTTTTCATTTTAATATGGGAAGAAGTATCACATTTAGGTATTGAGTAGCCAACCCGAACTACGGGAACTAAGTGCTACACCCGAGGGGTAGGAGCCACCTCTAAAATTACGAACATCCAATGGTTGATCTTAGGCTGAGGCCAATTATGTTTGGTTAGCTCTAATGAGGACATTAGGCCTTAAGGGGTGAAAGTCACCTCTAGAATTATAAACGTCCACTAGTTGATCTTAGATTGAAGTCAATTATATTTGGTTGGGCCCTAGCGAAGACACTAGGCCTTAAGGGGTGAGAGCTATCTCTAAAATCTCGAACGTTCTACTGATTGATATTAGGTTGATGACAATTATGTTCGACTAGGTCCACCATCTTAGTCTCATTGTATACATATATTTTGTTTTAATCTCTTCTTTCATCAATGTTTGTTGAAATTAATTTGAAGTCATACTCCATAAGCTCACAAATATAATATGGAACTCACCATCTCATTTAAAATCTATAGTGCCGAAGAAGAAAGTTAAGTAACTCGTGATGGATCCACGTCCATTTTTATGAATGTTTGCATATATATATATATATATATATATATATGTGTGTGTGTGTGTAGGACGTCATGTACGTTCTGAACCTAACACATGATCATCAAAACTTACACCTAGAAAGAATTCGGATAGCAACAAATTATTTAAGTGGGAAAAAGAAAAAAAAAAAAAGAGATTATATTGTTCCCCTTACTTTCTTTAATGCATTTTCCAGGACGTCAGCTACCATAATAAACACTTCCAAGAGAGTGACAAAGAAATTAATTAATAAAAATTGGAAACCAAATCAAAACATCATCAATTCTCATAAATGCATTGATAATTCACAATTTCTTGACCACCAAAACATCATCATCATCATCATCTATCTGGTGACAACCCACAGTTAATTGCATGCCATGAAAACAACACACAGAAAAACCCTCAAAGAATAATTACTTATATATATATATATATATATATATAAATCCACTGAGTCAATTCAGGATGATGATCCATGCATCCATAGTCATCACAAAAAATTAACTTATTTTCTTTAATTTATCTTTTTGTACGGATTCGATCAACAACTTTTTTTTTTTTTTTTCTTCTACAAATTAATAAACTAACACCATAGTTTTCAACAGAGTAGGGCTCACTATGTCACTTGTGGTCTTTGACTTAATTAATAATATTAGATGCTGCTTTTCATTTTCTTGGGGCAGATCATTCATTCAAAGATGATGGCTTCGACTCTTTTACACACTTTCACGTTGTGGACTTAAAAAAAAAAAAATCCATCACACGTCACAATATCAATAAATTATTTAAGAATTAATGTTTTAATAAATCTTATAATTTATGAAAATTGTAAGATACAAGTAAGTTGATAAAAATTTCTCTTTCCTTATGAAATTATTTAAAATTTAAGACAGAATTTTTTTTTTTGGTAAATAATTTATTTGATTGAAACGAGAATTAGTTTGAATGTAAATATAAGATAACAAGGAATCCCGTGGGATATTATATTCATAAGCTTTCTAGAAAGAGTCCAATCAGCACCCCCTAACTCATCTACCTTTCTTTGGTGGCAACTTGTAGAAAAGCAACCAAACTGACGCCACTCCAACGTTACCTGTTCTTCTTTCTTTCTTTTTTTTTATTTTCTAGCTGTAGACCCTCCCTTTATTTTTTTGGTGGTTTTCCATGTCATGGTCATCCCATCACTCATCAAAACTCCCTTACCGTTTTCTTATTTTATATATATATATATATATATATATATATATATATATATATTTTTTTTTTTGGATGATGAGAATATTAGGATAAAAAAAAATTAAAAGGAGGTGAATAATATGTTATAATAATTTAATTTCAAATAAAAAGAATAATTATTCTGGTCCTGATTAGGTAATTATTAATTGCATAATTAATTAGGGATGGGAAAGACAAGAAAAAGAAAAAGAAAAAGATGAGGACGGTGCGTGAGTGAGTGCATACCGTGTACGACTTGACCGTACGGCACATACGGAATAGTCCCCCCATTTGACGGTTATTTATTGGAAACAAACTCTTCCCCTATTTTTTTTTTATAAAAATTAAATATCCTCTCCGTCCGTGGGCCCCACCTACGAACCCGTACAAAACTATTAATACTACGTGTCATTCCCACGGTGTACGTGACATTAGAAGAATAAATAATTTATTTCTCAATAGTTTTTTTTTTTATAGTTCATCCAATCAAAGTTACATTACGATTAATAAATGTATATTTTACGATAACTGCACTAAATTAAATTTTAATTTTTGTTTAATAAAAATAAAAGTGGAAGGAGTTGTATTATTTTAATTCCATAAATATTATTCAGAAATTAGAAACCGACATCATAAATGCATCCCAACCAAAAAAACTGGCTCCTACAGCGGGTTTTGGTTGTACCCCAGAATCCATAATGTGTGGGACTGTGCAATCTTTGAATTCCTCCTTTCATACAGACTAAAATGGTCAAGATGTGCATTTAATTGGTTATTTTATATATGACAAAACTTAAAAAATTTTTATATATATATATATATATACACAGGCAAATATAATAACAATAATTGTGTCGGGTTATTTTTTTTTTTAATCTTTAAAAGAAAGAATACATAGAGAGAAGCAGTGGAAGCAAAAGTATTTCTGATTCTCCAACAAGTTAGTAAGGAAATGGCCGTGTTAGTTGTGGGAAGGTATTGGAACCCATCCTGGCTGAAGATTTTTCTGAATACTTGAAGATATTTTCTCAGCGAAGAATCCACTGAAAGAAAAAGGGAAATGAGGTAAGATATGAATAAAATCTAGCTGGAGAGGAAAGAAAGAAAGAAAGGATGTGATGGTTTTGTACGTTTAGTGAATTGAATCTGAAAAAAATGAAAGTCTGAAATGGATTTATGGATGGTCATCACATTGTTCAGGACACATGTTCTGCCAAGAAGCATGGGATTCATTCAATTATGGTAACAACAACGAGTGAATAATGGAATCGTCTCGTATCTTTTCCTAGTTCGTGCAGTACAACATTTAATGAATGGATGGATGGATGGATGGATGGAGTAAGTTAAAAGTTATAATGAATGTGTGTTTTTATTAATTGCAAGCAAGCTAATTTGAACAGAATATAATTAATTAGGTATATATAGTGAATTAAATAAAAGTGAGAAGGTGTAGTTTCTTGGATTTTATGCAGAAACCAAGAAAATGAAGTGATGAGAGAGTGCCCAAAAAGGAGAAACAATGAAATCGTCTAAATTTTAGCGGTTCTTCCTCCAACCCCTCAAAACCCCATTCTCTTTTGTCACACTATACACACGGTATTTAAATACTATTTCGATTAATTTAGATTCAAATTAAATTATACGGTAGAGAGTAACTCTTGTGGTTCATTTTTATATAATAAAGAGTTCAACCGTGATCTCGACTAAATTATAGTAATTGAAGTAAGAGAAATGTGCATGCTGTTGATGGGATAAGACACAACAGTTGAGAGAGAGAGAGAGAGAGGGGTTGAAAACGTGGGGTAGACCCCCGAATTACAACAAAAGCAAAAGTAATACAAAAATGTAACAGTAGTGCTGTGCGGGGGGTGTCGTACTGAAACGGACTACTACGGATAAAAGAGAAAGAAAGAAAAAGCTAAAGCCAAAAAAAAGGAGGAATGGAATGGAATGGAATGTCACGACCGCTAATCACGCTTTCAACGTTTTCGTGCCTTTTTTCTCTTCGCTTTAACCTTTTTTATCCTTCAATCTTTTCTTTTTTTTACATCTAAACTAATCATCCATCGAATTTAATTAATTCCTTAAAGGAAAAAATTCTGGTAGATACTGAAATTTTAATTATATATTTAAATATATATTAAAAATATTGAAAGATTTTGCTCCTGCGATGAATGATACATGACAAACTAATAGTCATTGATTGTCATTATCTTCATCTATAAATAGAGACCGAGAGAAACATTCAAGTGAGGTGAAAATCGGAGGTAAAATCGGTGGTGGCAGAGAAGAAATGAAACTCTAACGATTCCCTTGGGGGATCGTCCATAGTTCTGGCGCATCTTCCCTTCGAGAAATCAAATCCATTCCGAGATCATCGGAGAAATCAAATCAAATCAAATACGGATGGATTGAGATAAGCCCGAGAGGCCCTCGAAGTTCAAATTCATTATAAGATCTAGCCCAAAATGCCTCTCGGAAGAAATCAAATCAATTGGATCGAGATTAAGCCAAAAAGGCCTTCGGATCCACGACGAAAAGAATCAGCGGAGAAATACAAAAATTCGAGCCCAATATCGAATACATATTATTATCTTGTGACATATATATTTTTAATTATTTATTTTGGATAATAATTAGAAATAAAATTTTATTGTATGATATTAAATTTTAAATTTACTAGGCAAAAAATTTCATCCCATAATTATTTAGTAATAACAAAAAGAAAGACAAAAATCCAAAAGAGTGATTAACAATGTTGCCGTGCGAAGTTTTGGACTCACTTTTTTTGGGGGGTCAGATAAGAACAATTTCTGAGCAAAATACATAGAGGATTAAAATAAATATAAATCAGCAGGCCACAATAAAGGAAGGAAAGAAGGTAACAAAGTATAATTATAAAAAAATAAAAGTGTAGAATATTCCAAAGTTGGTTTCGGACAATTAATTATCCTATAAAACGTACGTTAAAACAAGAACTACCACTATAATTAAATTCACTTATTGTGTTCTGCACCCCAATTTTGACAAAATTATCTCTTTAATCACTTTTTCCGTCAAAAATTAATGCCTCTTTGTATTTGTTATTCTTTTCCTTTACTACTATTAAATATTCTTTCTAAATTAATTTTTTTTTTTTGAGGTGGTATATCAAACCCTTCCGGTCTAGACTTAATCCACTCGGGAAGGCCCGAGTGAAATTTAAACTCTTAACCTCTTGACAAGCTAGGAAGTAAGGGAAAACTCCTAAACCAATGGTCGGGAGAGATTTGAACCATCAACGTTTTGGTTGAGAAAAAAACTCCTAGACTATTAAGCCATGTGAGGAACTACATTTCTAAATTAATATAAAAACACAAAAACTATCACTTTCTAAAGGGTATTTTTGTCCATTTTTTACACAAAAAAATAATAATTACGTGATTAATATATACACAAAAATAACAAAAAAAAAATGAAAAAAGAAAAAAAAGTTCATACCAATACAATAATTTTAGTAAAATATATATTAGTATTGAGTTGTGTTAGAGGGTGTACCGAAAAGAATAGATTAATTAAATAAAATAAAGAAAAAGGAGTAAAATAATAATAATAATAATAATAATAATAATAATAAAGAAAAAACAATAATTGTACCTGCCAAGTACGCCTACCTGTACCTCTTCCCCCTAACACTTTCAACTATCTATCTTTGTAAATAAAAAGGCCTAACTCCCACTCCCCCCTCCACTTTATATAACCCATCCCACTATTTCTCCACTCCCCCCACTCTCTCCTCTATCTCTATCTCCTCTCTCTCTCACTATAACGCTCCTTCCATCCTTCCTTCCTTCTTTATTATTATTATTATTTTACTCTCTATCTTTCAAGAAATCATCTCTGTGATTTTGTATTAGAGTTCGTTTGGGTGAAAAATGAAGAAATTGATTAGGAGGCTATCGCGAGTATCTGATTCGTCGCAGTACTGTTTACTTCGATCGGGAACGACGACGTCGTCGAGGACAAGGCGAGCGGAGTCTTTTAGAGTCGGAAAGCGTGGAGTACCGGTACCGGAGGGACACTTGCCTGTGTTCGTCGGTGAAGAAATGGAGAGGTTTATTGTCAGTGCTGAACTGTTGAACCATCCGATCTTTGTAACATTATTGAATAAATCTGCTCAGGAGTACGGTTACGAGCAAAAAGGAGTGCTTCGTATTCCTTGTCATGTCTTCCTCTTCGAACGCGTCCTCGAAGCCGTTCGCCTTGGCGATAACCACTCTCATGACCTTGAAGAGCTTCTCAACTCTCTTTCACTTTCTGATGGATGACAACGTTTCTTAAGCTGCTTTTCCCCCCTCCCCTCCCCAACAGCAGCTCTCTCTCTCTCTCTCTTTTTCTCTCTCTCTCCTGTTGATGTTTAAGCCGCTCAGCCAGCAGGAAGCTTAGGCCAGTTGAGAGAGACTCCTCAAGTGGAGATCAGATCTCCATGATCGATCCTACTGATAGAAAATCCTATTCTCTTTAACCTCCTCCTTTTCTTCTATTTTTAATCTTCCCTTTTTGTATATAGTTTGTAATCCAGTTAGGGTTTTTGACGAAGCTGATGTAAAATGAGGGAAATGAAACAACAAAATCGTTTGGTACAATTTGGTAAAGTTGCGTCGTTTTACTTGCCCTAACTTTTATGTTTCTGATTATTAAACGTTTTCGGCAATTTTTTCTGTTTTTTTTTTATCACTACAAGTGCTAGAATACAAAATTGGCACCAGTAAGTAGTATTAGACATGAAATTGGGTAAAATTACCGGAATGGTGGTTCATCTGATTCGAGGCTTTGACCCCCTCGGAAGTAGTGTATGATAGTTGAAATGGGTAACCGTCGACGGGGTGGAGGCATCCTCGAGAAGCGTGGTGGTTTAGGAAGCACCATAGCGCAGGTGGTGGGGGAAGAGAGTGTGTGTCTGGTAAAAGTGGTGAGCAGCGTGATTAGCGGTGGCTTTGCCCGTCTAATCGAAAAATTGAGCCATTTACGGATATCTTTCTCGATATTGATGCGATTTTTGTGATGAACAAAAGAAAGCAAAGTTGGTATCGGTTGTACGAAACCGTATCTTCACACTGCTCCTGAGGAGTTGAAATTCTTTTGAGTAGAGAGACAATATCATATTCATTGGGAAGCGGATGATTTTTAGATATGCTCAAAACATCTACGAGCATATATATATCCGTTTTTTCTGTTAGTATCGTCCTCTCCTCTGATTCTCTTCACAGATATGTTGGTTTTCTTTTTCTTCCTTCTTCCTATTGTGGTCCACTTGTTTTTTTTTTCCTCTCTCTCTCTTTATTTTTCTTGCTTTTAAGTGTGGTTCAATTACACAATTAGACAACAATTCTTCAAAGGACAAAAAAAAAATAAAAAATGAGCAACACAATATGTAGATGATATGAATTGTGAGAGAAGACAAAAATTTGGGGGAAAAGAGGTAGGTGGGTGAGGATTTTTTATTAGGGGAAAATCATATGCTATCTAATGAGGGGGCTTAGCGTAAGAAAGAGTTTTTGAGTCCACCTTAAAAAAAAAGAAAAAGAAAGAAAGGTATAAATATACTGCCATCTAATACAATTAGGTGAGGCGTAGGTGATGGGAGGAGGGGTATATTCCAGAAATTCTAATTGTAGTTTAACTTGTGCGGTGGTTGTACTTTTGTACCCGTCTCTTGACTCTTTCTTCTCTCAATCTCACGATGCCAGAATAAAAATACAACTACAACTACTTGTATGAAATTGGGCATAATATTTTTCCACTTTAATACACACATATATATATATATATATATATATATATATTTTTTTTTGGTGCTATTATATGAATGAAGTGATAGCCACAAATTATTGAAGAGAAATCTGGATAGAAGGCCACTATACAGGAAATGATGATATATGAAAATGACACCAAGTAGGGGTATTGGTTTGGCAAATTGGCAAATTCAGAGTAGTCAGTTGTAATAATCCAAATTAAGTAGTCCGAATGTTACATGCAAAAGTTTTAAATAAGTTAAGCAAACTCCTGTTTATATAAAATATATATATATATATATATATATAGTGTGTGTGTGTGTGAGAGAGAGATAGAGAGAATTATTAGCTGTATATTCTCTGATAAATGATTGTGTTTTCAAACTGAAGAAACCCCAAAATGATTTGTTGTTGGAATGTCACAGCATATTTCCTATTCTTCTGACTCAGCTCTCTCTGATAACTCTATTGGAGTCATGTTTCCCACCTCCACACTCTTTTTTCCTTTCGTCTCTACTGTTTATTTAAAAGATGCCGATTGACCCAATCATTTTATTAAATATTATCCGCAGCAATTTTAATAGGAAGTAAAGCAACAACCATATTTGGCTCTCTATTTCTAAACAAACAACTCCCAACCCCCCACCTTCTCATAATCCCACTTACAATTCTACTCTTTTTTTACCACCATGATTTACAGAAGAAGTTAGATACACATAATAAATAAGGCTGCAAATAATTAGGAAAAACACTAAAAAATAGTAGGAAGAAGAAAAAAGACAACATTGTCTGTGATGGAGATTGGAGAAGTTGGGCGGTGAGACACGAGTACCCCAGCTATTCACGACGTCTGTCTTTTGTACCAAAGATTAGAATCCGTATATTTATTAGATGTAAAGGAGATCCTCCTACACATCTAACACATTCCAACTTCATCTTTTGTCTTTCCTCTCTCTCTATTTTTTTTTTTTTTCTTTTTAAATTTTCTTTTTATTTCTAAACCATTCCTGTGGACTTACATTCCATGCGCCTGCTGTCGTCTAGTTCCCAATCAAATAACAGAAAAGAAAAAGAACCCAAACCATAATATTCTTCGACTGGCCAATTCCATTGTGACAGATGGCAGCTTCCCAATTTTTTATTTTTTTAATCAGAATTCTTAAAATATGCCCATTTTCATTTATACAAAACTTTCAGAAAATGGGCAAACATGTGCACGGAAAGCACTCAAGTATATAGGAAAAATGAAGTTAGTTCATGCATATTTTTTGTACCACCACTTACATTGGGCAATTGGCAACTGGCAACTGGCAACTGGCAACTGATTAGTTAGGATTCCTTCCTTGTGCTTCTCCATCTTCATTTTTATTTTATTATTATTCCTTTGTAGGAATTTGATTGGTCCGTGACCTCGTCCTCCAATCCAATCATTAAGTCCGCGTATATATTTGTTTTCTCTTTCTTTCTTTCTTTATTACAGTATGAATATAAGCTGTTAACAGTTAAGCATAAAGGATCAGATACAATTCCAAATCAATACAATAATTTCTCTTAAGAAATGATTTCTCGCGTGCCGTCAAGATTTTTGACGAAAAAGAATATATGAGAGAGAGAGAGAGAAGAAAGAATTCCTTTTTCTTCAATCACAAGTACCCGCACATTGCGGTATGCATGATTAGAAGGATTAGATTTGTGCATTAATTTCTATTACCAATGTGAAAATGAGATACATACCATTCATTAACGCCAGGTACACATGATGCTCCCTAAGAAGTCCTCTTTTTGAGTGCACACATACATAACCTCTCCTCCTCGTAAGTCCTAACCATAAATATATATATATATATATATATATATATATATATATTTAAATGCAGCCAAGCCGAGGTATTTCTGCTTTGCTGTTAAATATTCTTTCCGAGGAAAGACGACACGGCTATCCGGAAAAGAGGGCCACCCGTACAAACTTAAACATGTGAAAGCCTAATATGCTTGCACATGCCTTCCCCACTCTTTACTCTCCATGAAAGCTATTTTTCATACTACCATCCTCAATCAATTTACTACTTTACTATAAACAACTTCTTCCTCTTCCCAATTAAAAAAAGAAAAAAATATATATATTTCCTCAACATTCCTTCTCTCTTCCACCCCTAAATAATAGTTAACAAGAATCCAATGCCCCCCAACTTGAAACTATAAAACATTCATGAGTAAAAGTTTTAGAATTACTGATCTGTGCCATAATTAAAAAAAAAAATGCAATGGAAACAAAACACCCCAAGGTCCTTTTACATGCTGCATCCATAAATAGATGATGAAACTTAGCTAACAGATCTTTTCAAAACCTACTGGTCTCCCTACCTCACATCTTGAATAGAAGAAAAAGAAGAAGAATGCTCACGCTGTACATTTCCACTTTACGGAATTAGTACCTTAGCCACCAACTCTAATATTCTAAGGTGGTGGCAACACAAATGCAGTTCTAACATAACATGTCATTTCCAGGGCGCAAATAATAATCAGACCAACAAGAGGTTCTCAATCAACTAAAACAAATACGGAACTAGGAATTGTTTATCACATTTTGGTAATAAAATCTCAAAATGGTAAAGCTTACCAAACCATATGACTGAAACTCATCAAAATTTTCAACTACTTTGTTTTCCTCTTATGTTGTTTCCTATACTGTTCGTATATTTTTAGGGACACATTTGTCTGATCTAACTCACTCCTTAATCTCTTATTTTCTACAATATCACAGAGAACAGAGAATTGCTCAGAGAGGTTCTTTTTAACTTCATTTTCATTGGGCAAGTTTGTGAAATCAAGTTTTGGTCCAGCACTACTCACCAAGGAAGAGCTGCCACCTTTTCTCTTCTTATTTGATCTCCTTACCTCTCTTGGTGGGACAAACGATTCCTGCTCGCGGGCCAACTCCGTAAAAGCTTGCTGGGGAGAGACATTGGTATGACAAACCTGATTGTTGGCAGTGTTCATAGTCGAAATGCTTGTAGCTAGCGTGGAAACAGCTGGATGATAATGTTTACTTAGAAGGTTAAGCTCCCAAAGAACTGAAGCAAGTGCACCACTAAGATTTGGGTCTGAAGCATAAGGCTGATATTTCTGCAAGTTGTCCATGTAATCATCAGCATCACTAAAAAAAATACTTCTAACAAGGGCGCAAAAAAGAGTTCCTTTCTGATTTATGAACCTATCAACCTAACTTCAGAGGCAGTCAGGACTTTTCAAATTGCTATTAATTCCCAATGGATGTTACTTTTGGGTTTAGCTATCATTTCATGTGCTGTAAGTTAAACCAAAAGGACTGTCAAAGAATAGGTACAACAGTCCTTACTAAGGACTCTTACTCTTACTTCCACTAGTCTCTCTATGGAGATGATTGATGTGCAACAAGATCCTAGATCCCTGACGAATTAAAAGTTCTCAAGAACTCCTATTAATTGAGACCTAATATTCTAATATTTCACTACAAAGGCAAGAGGGACATACCGCAATTCCACCAGATACAGAGCCTCCTCCCTCGTCATTTTCTAATAGATTCCGGCATTTGACATTCTTAAGAAGAAGATGCCTTAAAGTAATCAAGGCTGAAAGAGCAACAAGGAATAAGCTCTTAGGGCAGAATACAGTCATGATACCCAGAATTAATAATGGTGTGCAATCATTAGCTAGCTTACCAGCCATGGATTCAGCAGAACCAAAACACAAAGAGAATGTAGCTAGACGTTTTATGAAAGCTGCAGCTCTCTGCATGTCGTGTTGTCGGTCATCACACAACATTATTTTAAGAGCCTCTGTCAATACCTCCCCTTTATCCCTGCAACAAACACAAAACAGAATATGTGACCATACAGAAATGAAGCAAGAATCTACAAACAAAAATTGCAAAAAAAAGCATAAGATCTATGGACAAAAAATTATTGTAGCAAAAGGATTTGAACTCCAAGATGAAGAGGAACATGTTCGAATTCATAATATGTTGTAGAAGCACAATTTTACCTTCCTGGTCTATATTCCAATATAAGACCATAAAGCTGGACAAAGAAATCTTGTAAATCTACATTAAGTGCATCGAGATTGATTTTCATCACTTTGAATGCAACAATACAGCACTGCAACCTCTCAGATACAGTTAATTGTTGGAAACGACCATCAGAAGTTCCAGCTAAGTTGCTGACATTCCCAGCAAGCTTCCTCAGATGATTCAAGAGATCAGACATGAAGTCTAGGTCAATTAGATGAGAGAACTTTCCAATTCCATTCAAACAGGACCCAAGCAGCGGATGACTCCCAGGTGTACATTCTACGTTATTCGCTTCAGAACTAAGCATCAAGAGAAGACAAATCATTGATACCATTAAAATTAGAGAAATCTTTTTGAAACCATAACATCATGAGAAGTGCATCCTCCATATGTGAATATCAAAGCATAAACTTACCCAGGCTGCACAGCATGCTTTAAAATTCGGAAGTACGTCTCAAATACAGCTGAAAGAGTCTCAGACTGCATCCTTCTACGCTCTATGACATCTTGGGCAAATGATGCAGCCTTGTATTCTGATTTTACCTACATAGACCTTATACATATGAACAAAATGAAGAGAATTGAAAACTATCAGTTCCAGTTAAAATGTGTACCTCTTCTCTTGTTTTCAACATTATTTCCTTCTTACTTCTCTTTTTCTCATTATCTGGCAATTTGTTTGGCTCCTCAAAATTCTTTCTCTTCTTAGAATTTTTTGCATTGGTTTTCTTATCAACCTCTGAACTTTCTTTTTTCCCAAGATCCTCATCAAAAGACAGTGACAAAAAAACCTGAAAAACGAAAGGAATATATAGTTATTGATAGAGAACAATCCTTATATTGATGCACACATCATCTGATTTGGGTTACCTGTCCTCACCATCCATTCAAAACCACTAGTACAGACAAATAACTTACCTCAACAGAATCAGGATGCAATTGACAATTGTGAGCTTTAACAAGTTCTGCAATAGATTGAACAGCTTCCACAGTACCTTCACCCCCATGTTTTCCCTCATTGATAAAAAGTGATTTAATAGTATCACAACACATTTTCCTGTTAAAAATTAGAAGACAAAAACTTTAGAAAACCAAGGGGTACCAAAAAAGTATTTTTTGTTGTGTGGTAGTAAAATAATAACATAGCTGTAAAAAAATACAAATATTGTCACAGGAGATAAGAGCACTGAATCAAGAAGCACTGAACATATACACAAATGGAGCAGCTAAAATTATGGCAGTTCAGTTTAGATTAAATATTCATAGGTCAATAATGAACAAACGACCTAAAATGTACTGATGTGGAGAAGTAGGTCAAGAGACCTCAAGAATATGTCAAACCTCAAACTAGACAAGAATGCTTTTGCTACAATTACCAGTACAAATTATTGTTATGGTTGTTCAACAATTGGCCTTGATCCAGGAGGTTGGATTAAAATCTACCATTGATAACACATTAGTGAATGGAAACAGAACTCATAATTTGCCAGTCATCTTAAGAAGTTCATAGTATTAACTAAGGAAGAACATACATTCATACATATATATCCGTTCAGAAAAAAATATAAATCACCTAATGACATTGTCCATGGAGCTTATGTTTTTTACAAGAGCAGCTAACAAGCTCTCCCGAAAGTTGAAATGTGGAACTGCCTCAAGCAAAGTGCAGATACAACGAACGGCCACACGCTTGTACACTGATTTTTGTTCCAGAGACACCAACTTTTGCACATATGCCTGTTCGAGAATGCAATAACTACTAATGAACAGTTGATCTTGCATAAACCAAACAAGTTCTGTTCACTTCAGTGAGAGTGAATGAATCAGAAGATGGTTATCAAACCTTGTATGAATGTAGGAGAGTGGATTCATATAGGCGCATTTTCTTAACAGCCTTAGAGACCATCATTGCCTGCTCTTTTTCTGTGGGCAGTCGGATACGGTAGCTACAGTTGAAAATAGAAAAGATCTATATAAAATGGAAAGGAAAAAGAAAGAAAAAGTCAATGTAGAAAAATGAAAGCAAGACTTGCAGCCTAAACAAAGTTAAGCCTACCCTGGAATAATATCTTTGAAGACAGCTAACAAAGATTTTAATCCAAGCATGACAATGGCCCGATTCTCATCTTTTGATATGTCCAACATCTCCTTGAGAGATTTGATATTGGCTTCTGGATCCACAAGCAATTCTGTCCCCAACTCAGCAAGTCTATATTTCTTTTTTTCATTGGCTTCTTCAGCTGTCAGTTCATTTTTCACCTCATCCTAAGTTAAAAGAGATATTTGCCAAAATGTGAGTGGTATGAAAAGGACAAACATTCCATTGCGAAAGCAAGCAAACAAGATCCAATTGAAAAAGACAAGGATGGAATTTGGTTATTAATCCTAAATACAAGGGCAGTCCCAGTGGCAGCATACCAGAACTTCAGCTTGAGATGCCTTTTTCACTTCTTCCATCTGAACCCCTTCCTTTGCTAGTTTCTTTGCTTCTTTCCTCGTTTTTTTAATTTTTGCCCTTTTCTCTGCTTTCGTCAACTTTAATGTAGTCATTCCAGCCCCGTCATTTTTTTTACCATCTTTAGCCTCACCTTCAGATTCAGCATCAGGTTTCTGCACTGCCTTTGGAACTGCAATGCATGCAAAAGTTTGAGAATCAAGTTCAAATTGCAGGGATAATTGGCAGTGATCATAAACATGAGGTATTATGTCGGATTTTACTTGTCTTGTACTGAAGTTTTCCATCTAAGGTTTTCACAGGAAGTGCATCAACAAGATCAACCTCAAGTTCATTCTCTTCCTTGTCCTTATCAAGTAATTTCTTTCTCCTCTGCCGTCTCTCATACATAGCTTCTAAATCATCTTCCTTAGCTTCAGCTACACGAGTAACATGCCTTGTTTTTAAACAAGTATATCAATTATAGACTGAACAACAACTGCCCACTTAAAAATCTAAAATAAAATGCCAGTAGCAATGGAGGAAAATAAAGCAGGAAATAAATAACAAAATAATAGTATATACATCAATTACTCCTTGGTTTCTCATTTCGCATACACAAATATGTTTAGTATAAGCATTTCTAATTTGATGCATAGAAAGCAAAGTATATGTGTTGTAACATTTTATTTTCAATAAATAGAATAGCTAATACTTTAATTTATTTTAATTATAATTAACTCATCATTTAATTTTCATTTTGCTATAGATTAAAGCTTAAAACAGGACGCACTTACTTGTTTATGGATTCAGTATCCAAACTCGATAAGAAACCAGCATAATCCAAATTTTCATGGACAAACTGCAAATCCTCGTCAGACACTTCGATTTCTTCGTCAGGGACATCCGGTGGAAGCTCAGGCGGCAGCACAATCTTCTGCTTCTTCCCCATTTGCAGTTAAACAACTGTCTAAGTTGATTTACAAGTTTCTGCAACAAACAGAATTAGAAAAATCAATTCGAGATACCAAAGGAAATGCTAATCACAATAATTATGCCCTTAGAGATATCTAAACCAAACCAGAGTTTTTTGCGTGAAAAGCTTGAGACCTTAAACCCTAGTCAGAACCCCTACTGACTTTTACCGGTTTATACCCTCAGCCCCCTCTCTTTTCTCTCTAATGTCCTCTCCAAACAGCTAGAGCTTCAAAAAATTACTATTTTCAAATTAGGGCTCCTGTTATTGGAATAAATTTTCAATAGATCCCTCAATAATTATAAATTATAACATCTAGCCCTAATTAAGGAATTAAATACAGTGCCCATCCCTAAAAGAACTGTAGAATAGACATTTCCCCTCTTTTTCAGTGAAACCCAACTTTGGGGGCCTGCTTAATGGGCTTCAGCCCATCAATGGATCTATTCATGTTACTATTTACTAGCCTCTATCGAGGCAATCCTTTTTTCAGGCTTGCTTAGATTCAGCCCATAAATGGACAATTAATCACAATTTAAGCATTTGGTTTGGTACACATATAAAATTGAAGGTTCGATACTCGCTGTGTGAGCACCATGTAAGACCTAAAATGTGAATAAGTTTTCTTTTAAGTAAGAGTTGGACCTTACCGACACAACCCTGACCAAATTTAAATTTATTGGAATCGTGATAACTCCGAGAATCAAATTGTCTAAAATAAAATAATATTAGGAGAAAATTATTAAATGCATTTATGAAATATTAATCACTCAAACTTATATTTGTCTCAATTAACTGACTTCTTTAATGATTTTAATGTCGTACTAGATACTCTTTCTATATAGTTATAAAATCATTCTTTGATTAATGAGAGCCCCTTATATATTTTCAAATATTCAACTAGTCAATATTAAATAAATACTTTTACTTATATTTAAATTAGTAATTTTAAAAAATTAAATAGAAGAGTGAGTGGTTAGAAAATGGCAAGGAAGGGTAAAGGTAATTCCAAAGTCGTTGGGAAGTTGGTAAGCGGACTCCTAATACTTCTCCTCATGGAGAATGATCGAGGTTTTGAATCCCCAGGAGGTGGTTAGCGTCATGTTAAAAAGTTATGTGTCAAACCCTCACTCTCGAGTAAGAGTTGGACTCTGCGAGCGCACCCCAGGCCGAATCCGGATTAGTCGATCCGTGTGGGTTCGGATACCGGATGCTTAAAAAAAAAAAGCTTTGGGAAGTTGGTTATAAACTCTTATAACTTTAGTGAAATTAGAAGTTCAAACTCTGCTTATGTATGTGGTTTAAAATTTGTATCGGAGCTTCTTCTAACAATGAACAGGAAACCGAGATTAGTATGGATAATAAAAAAAAAGGAGGAAGGGTAAAGGGGGTTGGGTGAGCAACTTTTGAAGAGCAGTCACAATAAACCATAAATAACAATAAATGAAGAGAAACCCCCGCAAGTGTTTCCTAATGAGTAATAAATGCCTTAATTAGCGGCATGAGATCATCAGCTACTCTCCCAAACAAAAACCTTTCGACAAAACTTAGGTAAATACATTTTCAATCATTTATTCTCGGACTTCCCCAACTCCAACTCCATAATTATTTACACGTCTTCCATGTTTTCTGTTCCTATCTTTTTTCCTTATTTATTTATTACTCCTTCCCAATTCTTTTTATTTATTCTCTACCCCCCAAAATATTTATCATGTTACTTTTTATTTAGTTTATTTATCAATCTCATAAATAGGCAAAAAAAAAAAAAAAAAAACTAATTAATGTTTTAATTCCTCATTTATACTATTAAAAGATAAATTTATGAGATAGAAAAAAAAAAAAGAGTCATTTATTAGTCTTAATAAATGGTTAGTTCCAATAAAGAGAGATTGAGACATAATTAAATAGACCAGCGGCTGATTTTAACTTAATTCTCTCTCCTGATTTTATTTTTTTATTTTCTTTATTACATTTAAAGAGAAATCGTGGGGTTTTTTTTTAAGTATATTATTATATTAGAAAATTAAAGTGTATTTATGCTTTAAAACTCATATTCAATGAGCATAAGTTCTAAGTGATAAATAAAAAAAAAAAATTAAAAGCTCCCCCTTCTTCTCCCATCTTCTCTTGTTCTTCTTCTTTGCCAACCGGCCCCCCCTTTCCCCCCGGTCAAGGGAGAATTTTAGCTTCAGCTAAAACTTTTCCCTTGGTCGGAAGAAGTTATTTACTACTTTTTTTGTGGTTTTCCTTGTATTGTTTTATGTTTTATGTTTGTTTTTTGGGTTTTCCCGTTTTTTTCTTTGGTATTATTGCTATATTTTTCATCTCATATGCTTCGTTTCTTACTGATATTTAAATATCAGTTTTTTCTTCTTTTTTTAGAAGAAATTTTTTTTAAACCCAAACTAGATTTGGGCTCTTTGTTCGTTTTCGTATTTGGTTTTCTTTTTAGGTATTTTATGAAATATTTGATATGCCCGGGATGGATTAGACTACTGTTGAAGAAAGAAGACAGAATCAAACTCTCTTCGCAAATGAGGTTTGAAATTGACAGTATGAAGATCATAGACTTAGACAGAATATTTGTTATTTTTCTTTTTTATGCATCCCTAAATTTATTTAGGACTTTCTCTGACTCACCTAAATTTTTTAAGTTGAGTTTACTCTCTGCACCACTTAGTTTTAAGTTGGTGTTGTGTATTTCCGTGAATGATTTTAGTCATTCACTTTTGCAATATTTTTATTTTAATGAATATTTCACTTATAAAAAAAAATTGAAGAGTTTAATATTTGAAAAAGAATCAAGAAAATTACTAAAGAGATGTGAATAAAATTAGTGGTTGACTAAGAACTGTGTTTTTATAAAAGGCATTAATTGAGTTAGATGTAATATTATGATTAGAAGGTGATGAGGTGAAGGAATGATGGCATTGTAACCACCGGGCATTCAATTCTCCTTCGTATCTTTAATTATAGTTCTAAGAACTTATAGAAGAAGTAATGGGATGGATATCCTGGATGGATGGATGGATGGACGCAAACGTGCAACAAAATTCAAAACAAAGTAAAAACACATTTATATATATATAGTGTGTTGTAATTACTACTACTACTGATTTATATCATCAACCAAACATGTAACCATATTCAAATTTTATCTTTGCCCTATTCTTGTTTTAGACTTTAGTACCATTTTTTTTCAAACTCATGTTTTATTGGTATAAAAACAACCTTGTACGTGTAGCTACGTTGTTTAGTCCATGGAACTGTTTGGATAATATTCATATAAGTGGTTTAAATAAACATCATCAACAACAACAAAATTGAAGAGGAAGAAAGAGTTGCAACTATGAATAGGTTAACCAACCAACCAACAACTCGGTTGGACTACGTTCTTAAATAAGATTATAAATTTTTGTAAATATGTTTGATTCAACTTGATTTTTGAATTATATCGAGTTGTAAATTATTACTCATACAAGGAGATCGAGATCACGATCACGACTTAATATTAGATAAATTTATTTTAATCATCTTTCCAACTAAAATAAACGTTATTTTTTATATATAAAAGCAGTGGAAGTATATATTGTTATTAAATGGCTCACTTAACATATTTGTAAAGTAAATTGTGTATTAATAATGCAATAGTACTGTAGAGTTCATGTTCTTGGAGATTGGGGGTCCTTTTATATCACCTCCACCATCATAAAGAAACAAACATGGATTAAAAAGTCTACCCAATTACTCCTATTATTTAATCATGATCATCATTTAAAAAAAATAAATAAATAAAAATTCATTATCCCCCCAAGTCTTCATATTTTTTCTAATCCCCTTTTTTTTTTTTTTTTTTTTCAACCAAAACATTTATTACATTCTTTATTTGTCTCAATATATTCTTGATTCAACGCAGTAGCTTGAAGAAGTTAGTAGGCGGATTCCTAATACTTTTCATCGGGACGGATGATCGAGGGTTCGAATCCCCTGAGGTAGTTAGTGGCACGTTAAAAAGCTCCGGGTCAAGCCCGTAAGAGTTGGACTCTGCGAACGCACTTCAGGCCGAATCCGGATTAGTCGGCCCGTGTGGATTCAAATACCGGATGTTTAAGCAAAAAAAAAATATATATATATATATATATATTCTTGATTCTTTAATTATTTTTATTTTTTTTAATTAAATTTATAAAATTTTTTGATCATTTTTATAAGGTAAATGTGTGTCTCTATAGATATATTAATTTTATTTTTTTTTCAAACTTACTAATTCTTCTATTTATAGATAAAATCACTTAACAAATGGAGGAAGTATATATGTTTATAGATAAAATCGAAACGAGGGTTATCCTTAACATGATATTTAGAGAATTAAAATGGAGTTATCATCGCGGGGGGTCAGAGTGCAATGAAGAGAAAGAGATGATAGTAATAAATTTACTACCTACTTTGAATTTGGAGAGAGAGAGAGAGAGAGAGAGAGAAAAAAAGCAAGAATGTTAAAGATTTTAGGATATTTCTATGAATTGCCAAAGAGGAAAAAGTGGTGGGAGCACCTCTTTATTTCTTCCATACGTTTTAAATACTACTACTACTACTACTACTTTTATTATTATCATCATTATTTATTTTTATTAAGAAAAAATTCTCTCTTCCTTCCTCTCCCCCAAAAGAAAAATAAAGAGGAAGAAAGGGAGAGGTGGTTGTTCCATTGAAAATGGTTTTTAATGTAGGTTAGGTATATAATGAATTTCGGATAATAAATGGCCATAATTAGGTTTTTTTTTTTTTTTTCTTCTTCTTCTTCTTCTTCTTTTATTTTATTTTCCTGAAGTAAAGCAATGAATATTTAAGTTTTTAGGTCTATACCGTTCTGAATCATTTAATTTTTGGTAGAAGACTGGCATTTTCCCCATATATATATATATATATATATACATATCCCTTCATTAAGAAGAGGAAGAAATAAATAAATAAAAAAATGTCAGTGTACAAAATATATTACAAATTTTCGTACAATCGTGTGTATTCTCATTCATTTATGTCCATCACTCTCTCCCCCCAATACAAATCCTCCTACTACTACGTACGCCCTTGATATATACATACATATATATATATATATATATATTATTATAATTTGTTTCCTTTCATATTGGTCAAGAATATTTATTGTTTTTAACTTGTTGGGTGATCAAAATCAAGAACGTATAGAAAAACAAAATGACAATATCTTCTGTGTAAACAAATTATCATTTTTCCAAAAGGGTTGTTTTCTCACCTGTTCAAACATTCCCATCAGTAAATATTATTCATTTGATTTTAATACGGAATTTAAGTAATAATCCAAATATCGAAACTTAATTTATATTTAAAGGGAAAAAAAAATGCAGTCTATTTCGTCTTTTCTTCTGTATGTGTTTCATAAGTTATAAATAAGATTGTTACCAACTAAGATATATATATATATATATATATATATATATATATATATATATAGATAGAGAGAGAGAGAGAGAGAGATATTTATTAACATTAATTGGATTTTGAAATTTTAGAATGACTAAATAAGAGTCATTTTCATGCGAAAGGGTATAAGGGTAAATATGATTGTTTTATCTTAAAAAATCAACATCCTATGTAAATTTAGTTAAACCAAAAAAAGTAATAAGAAAAGAAGATTATTATTATTTAAAATGTTACAAAAAAAGACCCCTAGTGGAAGAAACCGTGGGAGTACTTTGCTTTTGTGTTAAATTAAAAATCATGGTTGCATTGAAAAGAAAGAAAGACAATAAAATAAATCAGTTTGGTTCTTCTTGAGGAGTACAACAGAGGATTATTATTATTAAAAAGAAAGGAAGAAGAATGAAGGTTAGAATAGTTGGCAGAGATGAGTATAAATTGGGGGGTGAATACCAATTCTCATTTATGAAAAAAAAAGTAATTGAATACTGAATAATAATGTCACACACACACATAAGAGTTAATTCTATACCAAAAAATTCACATCAGCAGTTGCCACATTAAATGGTTAATGCATTTATATACTATCAATTTTTGGTATGGAATTGCATTTTCCCAAGTTAGGTGGTGGAAATGGATTGCTCAACTTAATGCCACCACCCCCTCCCCTCTCCTCTTTCTTTTTCCCTTCCTTTCACTTCCCCACATTAACCAACACATCATTGTACTTACCTCCTCCCCCTTTTCTCCCTAATTAAAATATATATATATATATATATATATATATATATATGCGTCTGTGTGTTCTGAAAGATTTGAAGAGGATAGACTCTCTTTCATGGATTTGTCACTGCAACAGAGGAAAAATTAAAAGTACAGACAATGTTTATAGCAGAAAAAATGGAGCTCATGACAACACCCCTAACACCAACTGTCCTGTCTTCCCTGTGCTTAAATGATGACCAGAAAAGATATTCATATTTAACGTCTCTTTAGAACCTTCCATCCATAGCCACCACTTACAACATACTATACTATTACCACATGTACAATACTACTACTCATTTAAAAAAAAAAAAAATTTAAAAATAAAAGTATTAGGACTATGTGAAATCAGGGCATAATTCAAAGAGTAATCACTGTATATGATCAACAAAGAGAAAAATTTTATAGGCACTAATGATCCTAAAAGATAAAAGAGAACATCCAATGCTTCAACTTTCTATATACTGTTCTTTTTTCTTTTCTTTTTTTTCAATACTTACAAAATTATCTGCTGCTATCTTTACAAAAAATGGATATGGGGTGTGTTTCAGCTTTCTTCAGCCCCTCTCATCATATTGAAATATTAAGGTCAATACGAGGTTTCTTTGTAGTTGCAACAGGCAATGGAACAACAGTGCCACAACGGGGACATTTAGGATTTCCCTTGGAAATTAGGACGTAGAGTAGACAACTTGGGCAGCCAGCAGCCAATGTAGCTGATGATTTCTCCTCATCATCAAAGTCACCATCCTTGATTGAGGATGAAGAGTTTGAAGGTGGCGATGATGATGATTTCGAAATTGATATTGAACGCTTCCTGATGGTTTCTTTCTCTGCCCTTTCCAGAGCAAATTTCACTTTGTCCAGAGTACAAACACTTTGGTAACTAGATGATGAAGCACTAGCAGATGAAGCCGATGATGCTGAAGATGGAACCAACTTCAGGTCTAAGCTGGTATCATCAAACAGACTCAGTGGCTGCTTTGCAGTGGGAGGAAAGTTAAGGTCTTGAAGCTTTGAAAGTGCATCAATATTCTGTTTCTTAGGTTCTGATGTTGATGAAGATGAGTTTGAAGAATCACATTTCTGGATGTACACTTTTCCTGACTGCAAATATATATAACCATCATTTCAAACTCCCAATTCCATGTTTATCTATATATATACATAACAATTGAAAGGATCATGGAAAATTGTCCAAGCAAATAAATAAAAGCAGGAGGAGGATTTGTTTTCCTAATCAAATATGTACCGAAAAACAAGATGGATGGAAGTAGTTCGTTTTACTATCTTTTCACTACTTTGAGAAGGTAACGGACACAGCCAACTGTAATCTTCCCACCTTTATTACTAAGTGGTATAATAGTAGCAGTAGTACAAAGAGGGGAAAAAAAAAAAAAGATAATAGGATAATATCCAAAGTCAATATGCTTTATGAAAAATATCCATAAATGCTGGGCTTGCTTTCATTTAAAGTTAGATGATGTGTGTGATTAGTTGAGGTTGAAGGATCTCTCCAAAATGAGCTTTCTACAACCAGCTACATAAATTCAATTGAATGCAAAAATCAATGATCAATACCCCCCAATAAATGCTAAGTAACGAAAATTTGGTGATTGAAATTTTGAATTAAATTATTACTACTAACCATAAATAAATGAACAATAATAAATACCATAGCAAAAGGTCTCGAGAAAGGGGGAAAATAATTAAAAAGAAGATTTCAAAAGACAATTAGCAATCAAATTAAGAGTCCTTTTATTTTTCTTCCAATTATACACCAACAAAAAATCAATCAATTCCAGATTTTTTTTCTTCAAAAAAAAAAAAAAATGTTAGAAATCATCGAAATAGCTGAAATTTCGATTATTGACATCAGAAATCACCGATTTAACCAATGAAAATTTTCTTAATATTCATCTCTTTTTGCCAACAAGAAGATTGAAACTAAGGCAAAAGTAATGAAAAATAAATCAAACAGGGGGCAAAACAGAAAACAAACACGAAATTCCATGTATATGTAGATAAAACTTATTTCATTTTTGTTTGAAAAAAAAAAAAAAAAGGAATAAAATAAAATTGCCGCAGAAAATCGAAGGGCAAAAGAAAAAGAAGAAGAAGAAGAAGAAGAGTAGGGTTTATACCTTCAAATCGAGACGCTTTTCCCAGCCAGAAGGAACCTGCATGTCAAGGTCTAACTCTTTAGAATCAAGGGTAAAACCCCCACCAAGCAAGTCCCTAGTGATCAAAGCCGTAGACTTGCCAGAATCATTCATATCAGCACCGTTCATTATCCTAACAAGGGAACTCACGTCAGCAGCCATCATCCTCTATCTCTCGAGAACCTCTTTTTTCGTTTTTGCGTTTTTTTGTAGTTTTGCAGAGAGAACAAACAGAGGAAAAAAAAGAAAAACCAGACACTATATATATAGAAACAGGAGGAGGAAGAGGAGGAAGAGGACCTTAAAAAAATAAATAAATAAATAAATAAATAAAACTTCGACAACATAATTATTAATTAATAGAGAGAGAGAAAGAGAAGAAAAAAAAGGTTGAATGAGCTTTAAATGAGAGCAGCAGAAAAAAATAGAAAGTGTAATAATCCGTTATATATGCTGCTAATCTTAATTATGGAATCACAATAATACTTACTCTCTGTAATTTTACTATTTAACCCTTTCACCCGTCACCCCGTATCCAACAACTTTCCATACTTTTTACCCACTCTAAAGCAAATTAATTATTAAGATATTAAAAATAATTAAAATAAAATTAACTGAGTGGTAAAATTTTTGGACGGTCCAAGCTAATCTCTTTATTTAATAGCATTCTTTTATTTTATTTAAAAAAAAAAAAAACAAAGTCAATTAATTATTTTTTATTGTTGTCTTTGAAATGAATCATTAAATATTTTAGGAAGATATATTCCTTTTGACTTCTAGTTTTATTTTATTTTATTTTATATATATAGTAATTCATAATTAGATGGATGGGGTGAGGGGAAAAAAAAAAAAAAAAAGAGAGACAAAAAGGTGGAGTATTAATTAATTAAAAATGAAGAAAAGAAAAGTAAATGAAGGGAAAATAAATAATAAAGGAGAGGAGCGGAAATTAAAGAGGAAAGGGAAGGGGAAAGGGGGCCGTCAGTAATTGCGGCATTAAATGCAGCGGAAGCACTACAGGACAGCTGTGATTTATTGCTCTTCCTTCCTTACGCCTTCTTTCTTTCCTTCTATCCTCATATATATATATACATATATATATATATATATTTTACAAAAAAAAAATATATATATATATAATGCGAATTTTATTTTATATTTGGTGTAATAAGATTTTTTAAAATTTTATAAGTATGTAATAATTAAATAAAAATATTTACATAATAACTCATTAATTTAATTTAATTTTTTTTAAAAAAAAAGAAATACGTAATAAAGAAAAAAGTCAAATAGTAGTAGGAATTTGGGAATTGATTTGCAGGGAAGAAGTTGAAATGGGGTGCATTAATTATGGTAATGACTTGTTAGAGCCCTTTCCCTCTCCGTATGCTTTTCTCATTTTTGGATTCTTCCACTTCTTGTTTATTGCCTCATTTATTCTTTCTTGTTTTCTTCCACCACCATTTTCTTTTCTTCTTTTTTTTTTTTTTTTTTTTTTGTGAATCATATTTTATGGTTAACACATTAAAAAAAATTAATGTAATATTTATTAATATTTTATCTTTAATTTTATTTAACAATAAACGTTAATTGGATGACAATGTTTGTGTTTGATTTTAGAATTATTGGAGCTCCTCTTTGATGATAAAGAGAAATCTTGCCCAATCCTTCCTAACTTATTTACCTCAACAAAGAATAATTTTTTTTAAAGCTCTTTTATATAACCTTTTATTTATAGGTCAATATATATTAGAGTTGTTCGCGAACAAAGCTTGACCTCGTTTATGTTCGGTTCGAACTCGTTCGTTTATTAATCGAACCGAACTCGAATAAATTTTTAGGTTCAATTAATTTTCGAGCTTATTCGAATACTGTTCATGAATATAATCGAGCATTTGCGAACATATTATTATTTTTTTTTTATAATTTATATATATATTATTTAAATAAAAAAAAAAGTGTCATAGTTCGCGAACTCGAGCTCGAGTATGCTTGAAAGTTAAACGAGCGAACTCGAGCTTTATAAACAAATAATCGAAGGAATTCGAACAAAATTTTTGGCTTTCGAATTATTAAACAAACGAACTCGAACAGTGTTCGAACACTTAATCGAACAAGCTCAAATTTCTGATGTTTGGTTCGACTCGGCTCGTTTATAGTTCTAATATATATATATATATATTTATTTATTTTAAATGATATAGAAACTACCAAATTAACCTAGGTAACTAAAATCTTGAATATCTTTATAAATGTATATATATCTTGAAAATTTTAGTTTATATATCTTCATAATTATTTTTTAGGCAACACACTCATTTTTAGATTGACAAAAAATCTCAAAATCACTTTTAAAAAGAATACCGACATGATTTACCTATATTCTTAAAAATTCATCAATTAAAATTTAACGCTAAGAAACTTTCTTAACTTAAAATGAGGTAAGAGTCAATCTCCATATTCATATATGCAATCGTTTAAAACTTACAAGTTTATCTCTGTCTACCCGAGTCAAACAAAAATTAGTTTTGATATAGACATGACTTAAAAGTGTTATTTATAATATCTCGTGGTATTAAAAATTCTATGAATTAAAAAAAAATTTTAGCATGACGTTACTCAAATAAGTCTATAATAATTGGACATATACAGGAATTTTAACTAGATAACCAAGACTAAATTTTTTTTTTTTTTTTTTAGGTGGTATCTCGGGCCATTCCGACCCGGACTATCCACCCAATAAGGCCCAACAGTACGGGTATACCCGCACTTGCGGATATATCTCGAACTGTGAAACCCCGGGTGAAGTTTAAACCCTTAAACTCTTGACAAGTCAGGATGTAAGGGAGAAACTCTTAGACCAATGACCAAGAGAGATTCGGACCCTCAACATTTTGGTTGAAAGAGAGACTCTTAAACTATTAGGTTAGAAGATAAACTTCAACCAAGACTAAACTTATTCTTAATAAAATTCATGAAATAAATTACTTTTTGGCCCAAATTCCCTTACCTACTTATTAAGACATAAATTTTATTTTATATATTCTTTCTAAATGTCTAGCATTTATAACTAAATTGTTTTCTTCAAGTTAATAATTACATTTTTCTGTCTCCCAACTAACATTGAGTTTACTATTAAATAATAAGTCTATTATGATTATGAACATTTAATTTAAATAGAAGTAATTATAATGAATGTCAGTGAATTTATTTTATTTTATTTTATTGGGTAAAGGAAGAGTCAAAGTCTAAATAAGTACGATAAAAAAATAAAAAAATAAATAAAAAAATTAAATTGTACTTTTCTTTGGGGGGCGTCGTGGTAGGTAACCAATTTGTTTGAATTGTCTGATGCACGAGTGATGCCAACATTGGAAGTTTAATATTACCCACACACTACTAATACTAATCCCTTTTAGATTGATTCATAAGTCAACTTTATTAATTACAATTAATTGTTTCTATATATATATATATATATGTGTTTTTTTTTTATACCCACTTAGGACGTCATGTGTCCCCACCTTATTTAGTGAAACTAATCCGGACTCAGTCTGCTGAGTGCTCTCAGAGTTCAAATATTACTTGAAAATTAGAGTCTGCCCCAAAGCTAATTATTTCTATATCATATTGCAATAAATGAATATATATTATCCTTATTCTTTATTTTTTCTAAGCTAATTTTTTTTTTTACTCGTTATATTTTTTACAACTTATATTTATTAATTAAGATTTAAAATTAATAAATATTATAGAATATAATAATATTTGAAGTATTTTGTTGAGGAGAAAAAGTGGTCAAAGTGCAAAGAGAATTGCATCGAAAGAAAAAAAAAAAGAATATTAATGGCAATAAATAAATTAAAAAAAAAAAAAAATGCAGAAGAAGACTGAAACTGGGCCTGTGGAAGAAACAGTTCATTGAAGAGGATAATTCTTAAGAAATGATATAAAGGTCAAATGTCCTAAACTTACTTGGTTGTTGGGCCTTTTTATTATTTCTGCCCATTTCTTAAATTTTTTACCCACACTAATTACCCTCTCATTTATTTTTTTTTTTTCATTTTTGATAACTTATAAAAATAAGAATTCGAGTTTTAACATCGTAAATAAAAAAATTAATAATATAAAAAGATTCAACTCAAATTAATCGAATTAGTAATGTTTACATTTTATATGATAGTAATATATATCGTTCGAGTTAAATAAGTTTTTTATCTCGTTGAACTAGATAGATCATTAGAGACGTAACCTCTAACTTTAAGGTTTAAATGGTAAATGTTAAGAAACTCTCATGACTTAAATGAGGTCAATGATTCAAACCTTGATTTATGTACATAACTATTTAAAATTTGGAGATAGAATTTGCTCTCGGATCAATAGAAAATTCTAGGGGAACCGAATGGTGTAGTAAGTAAAGAAATATAATCCGGTAGCTTGGGGGAGTTGGTACATAGACTCCTAATGCTTCCTCCATGGCGGATGATCAAGGTTTCGAATCCCCTGGGGTGGTTAGCGTCATGTTAAAAAAAACTCTGGGTCGGACCCTCACTCTCGAAGTAAGAGTTGAACTCTGCGAGCGCTCCGTAGGCCGAGTCCAAATTAGTCTCACCAAATAAAGTGGAGACACTAAGCGACTCATGTGTTATTATAAAAAAAAAAACTAAGTAAAGAAATATAGAGGTGGTGCAAAACCCCATAAGATTGACGAAAAGTTTGATTCTTAAATGTGGCTTTGAATGGGTGCATTTATGAACCACCAATTAATTATTGCCGAGAATTCCACTCTTTTAGGCGATGGATTTTGCCATCACCCTCTGTTTTTAATTGCACCATTTTCTTTTTTTTTTCTGTTTTGAATTTTTTTATTTTTTGGTTGCCCACGAAACTTTGCTCCAACTACATCCGAATCCGACCCGGGTTGTGCACCTGACTATAGTTGGGGAGTCTCCCAGTGAGGATTTTCTGCATTCACAAAGTCTCGAATCCGATACCTGCTTAAGCGGAATCATGCCGCTTACCACTTGAACCAACATATTTAATGTCACGAATCAACTTCTTCTCCTCTTTTTTTATTCTTTTGTTTTTTCATAAAATCCATATAGTATTTATCAATAAATTTTTTAATACATATTCACTTAATGTTTTACATTTATTTTTATTAAATAAATATTGTTTAATAAATTTTAAAAATAGGAGTATTATTTATTTAAAATTTTCGTATTAAGGTTTGGACCTGCCTTGGGTGTTTTTTTTAATTTTTTATAATTTAAAACGAAGTGTAAAACACTTATGGCCCATTTGATCCATTCCTTATTCCTTGTTTGGGCTAAAAAAAGCCCAATTATATACTATTATCATTAATGGCCCATTTTATTTATAGCCGAGGAATGTTCTAAAGGATTAAAAATATAATATATATATATATATATTTGATATACATATTTATTTTTAAATATTATATTTAAAAAATAATACAAATGTGGAAAAAAAATTGTCTAAATTTTACCAATATGATCTTTTTCTCCTGAAAAAGAATCTAAAATTGACCAATTTTGTTTCGATTTTCTATACAATACAAATCTATTGAACATATTCTCTATACTTATGATTCTGATTATCTTTCCGTGGCACAAAAATTACCCATAACATCTTTTGCATTTCATTTTTTTTTCCCTCTTAAAAGTAAAAAAGGGTGGAAAATGATAGCAGAATATTATGAAAATGGATTTTAATAATAAAAATATAAAATATTTAGATAATTGAATTTGTGTCTAATATTTAATAAATAAATAAAGATGTTATTTTACTTGAGACTAAGGAAAACCCAATATAAATAAATTTAGCTTTATATTGAAGCAGAAGGCTGCGGTCTGCGGAGGTGATATAGTTTACGCTGAGAAAAACCCCCTTCTTCTCCCCTCTCTCTCTCTCTCTCTCTGCGTGGAACCACCGTCACAGAACAGGCATCATGCAGATTTTCGTCAAAACCCTAACCGGCAAAACAATCACTCTTGAAGTCGAGAGCAGCGACACCATCGACAATGTCAAAGCTAAGATTCAGGTCTAACATCCATTTTTCTCCACCAGCTTAACCCTGTGCCAATGCTTTTATATATATATGTGTGTGTGTGTTGGCTTCTATACAATTTTTAGCTCTTGTTTTGTTTGAATTATATGTCTGGGAACCTTGATTGTTAGGGTTTTGTTTTTGTTGTTGTCTTTTCATTCGTTGATGTTCTACTACCTGTTTGTGTGAGTTTTCCATCATCATTTGTTTATTTGAGAACTTCTGTTTCGTGTTTGATTTTTATTTTTTCATTCTGATTTAGCAATTTACGTGCAGATTAATGTGTGAAAATTATTTTAATCCACTTTGTTTTGCGATTCATGATTGTTTGCGAGAGAAGTAGCTCGGTCGGCAATGATGAACCTCTTGAATTTGAGGTTTTTTGACAGAATCTTGAAATTCGAGATGCAAGCATCAGGGACATTGGCCTTAGTAGTAGTTACCGCTGCAATTCTTTTTGGTTTATATTATTTCATTTCTGGGTTTGTAGCTTGAAGTTTTAGTATTTTCCTGCAATCTAGTTTACTTAAATTAGGATGTCTGATTAAAAACGAAAAAAAACTAAAGTGGGAAGTAGGGTTCCAATAGATTCTAGGGTTTTGCATTCTCATAGGATTTTATTTTCTTAAAAGAATTTTTTTTGATGCATTTACACCTCTAACATGGCTTATTGATGAGGCTGCTACGACACGTGCGCTACGCCTCTTGGGTATTACGAATTTGCTTGAATCCCACTATTGTTTGGATAAGAATCCTTGTAGCATTTACACATCTAACATGGCTTGTAGATGGGGCTGCTACGACACGTGCGCTACGCCTCTTGGGTTATACAAATTTGCTTGATTTCCTTTATTGTTTAGATATGAATCCTTGTAGCATTTACACCTCTAACGTGGCTTATAGATGAGGCTGCTGCGACACGTGGGCAGAATCCTTGTAGCATTTACACCTCTAACAGGCTTATAGATGAGGCTGCTTCGACGCGTGCGCTACACCTCTTGGGTTATAAAAACTTGCTTGATTCCCATTATTGTTTAGGTAAGAATCCTTGTAAATGCGGTTTTTTGTGCGACCTCTTCCTATAAAGAGAATGCCAGTTCTATCCTTCCATTTTTCCCTTTCATTATTCAAATTTCTTCCATTTCATCAATTTTGTTTGGATCATCCTTTCTTCCTGACCCCTTTTGTTCTTGTGACCTCGATGATTCAATCTCCTGACATTAATTAATTGTACTTCTTGTTGCTATGCCATATGAAAATTCATTGAACACCAATAGAATCTCATAATCGATGATGGGAGAATAGAGGGCCAAGGTGTAGTTGAATCGTGGAAGGATGGACTGAGGACGAAGGCGAATAAGAAAAACAATGGAAAAGGGGAAGTAGACCGGTTTAATGGAAATTGATGAAAAAGAAGTGAGGTAGAGCCTTTGCATCATTCAGAAGAGAAGAAGGGGAAAAAAAAATTGCAGAAGTTTTCTTGAATCAAATTACTCTTTTGGTGAAGATTAACTTCAAATCCCATGACGACATAGGAAGTATTAAGTAACAGATGTGTTGCTTCTTATCTTATCCTTGTAAAATTGGGTGTATATAGTTTTGTTCTTGCAATCTCTTTGTCATTTAGAATACATATGGATGTTAGTTTAATTAAATAAGAACCACAAGAGATTTTTCAAGGTCATTACAGTTTCACCTTTTCATTTGATTTTTTCTTGATTTTCATTCCTGTTTAGATAAGATTCACGGTAAATAGGCTTTTGTTATAGCCTGCCTCTCTCGGTGAAATTTGAGTTTTTCACCTTCCCATTAATTTGGATCCTCCTTTTCTTCCGGAAAAGGGAAGAAAATAATCTTCTTCAATGAATCCTTCTTGTCTATAACCTTGATTATGCTATCTGTCTTGTACTATAAATTGCACCAGTCAGTTGTCATTAAATAATGATAGAAGAAGTGATAGGGACTGGTGAATTGCTGATGAATGAACAGAGCACAAAAGAAAGAAGAGAAAGAAAAGCAGGAAAACTATAGAGGTGTGGTGGTAGAGGGGAGAAATGTTCACTGGTTTTTTATACTCTTCAGAAACAAAGGAAATCTTCTTCAAATGAATGACATTGCTTTTTCATGTTGTTAATTGCTTGCTATAAATTCTCCCTCTCTCTGTTACCTCCCTCCTTTTTTCCCCTCAAACTGCTGTTTATGTCTTCTAAAGGAGTTTTTATGTTATCAGGATAAAGAAGGTATTCCTCCTGATCAGCAGAGACTTATTTTTGCTGGTAAGCAATTGGAAGATGGCCGTACTTTAGCTGACTATAACATCCAGAAAGAATCAACCCTTCACTTGGTTTTGAGGCTTAGAGGAGGAACAATGATAAAGGTGAAAACTCTTACTGGTAAGGAAATTGAAATTGATATTGAACCAACCGATACCATTGATAGGATCAAGGAACGTGTGGAAGAGAAGGAAGGAATCCCACCAGTGCAACAAAGGTTAGTTTCATGAAAATATTTCTCTTTGGTTTACAGATTCTAAGAGTCTGTTATATTCCCTTTTGGGTGTTAATTAAAAGCAGCCCTTTAAGTAATTCCTCGTTTTTTGCTCTTTGGGATGTGAGGAGGGCTCCTACCTCCCAGCAAAGCATCTCTTCTCTGGAACTTTGCCTTTTAACTTGGCGTCTTGTGGTGATTGTCAGGTGGGAGTGGATTCTCGGTTCTTGATCCCTTGATTCCATCTTGTCATCTTCTCTTTTAAGTGGCTATTTGACCATTCAATAGCATTTGTGTTGCCTTTATTAAATCTCTGATTTGTTGTTTAAGTTGCCTATGTTGCTTTTAACCTTATACAAAGCCAAAACTGTATTAGATTTATCAACACCTAACCATTTCCTCTATTTTATAAGTGCTGTGACATTTTATTACATCTAGGTTTGTTTCTCTTTTCTGTTTCTTGTTTAAATTAGATCCATATTAACTCATTTTATATCACCCCTCAATAGTTTGCCAGTGAACTTCCTAGTGTTAGTGCATGTAGTTAATTATTATTGTGTGTTGAGGCTCTCATGTGGTTCAGATGAACACTTATGCTTCCCACAATTTCCTGATGCAGGCTGATTTATGCTGGAAAGCAACTTGGGGACGACAAGACTGCCAAAGATTACAATATTGAGGGAGGCTCTGTTCTTCATCTTGTCCTTGCTTTGCGAGGTGGTTGTTTCTAGATGGGACATAATGTTTGGGGAATTTACCAATGAAAACTTTTATTGATTGAGTATGATGATGCCATATGAACCATTGGTTTGAACTGTACTTTTAGAATGCTTGAAGAATTGAAGCAACATGTTTTAGACGTAATATTTGGTACAAATATGTGCAATGTGAATTCCCCTTCTTTTTATATATAAAAAACAATAGATAATAATTTACTGTGAAAGCCCTTTTATTGATTTTGTGTAAAATTTAGATATGTTCATGTTACTAATGGGGTATAGGATGTGTTATTTGAGGGAATAAAATGGAGTTCTATTCTAAATGGAATTCAAAAATGTGACACGAAGGGTGGAGTTGGGGTGGCATGACAAGCATACATATTGTTGTGGGCAGAGAAACTTGGGAGATTGATTTCACCAAACTTAAGACTGCAATTGTAATCAAAGCAGGGCTGGGCTTTGTAGGTCAAATAAGTGGCCGATTCTTTTGACTCTGGGGGTATTTTGTCGATTCACACCCGTAAAGGCTCTCTCCTGTAGCCTAGTCTGTAAATATCTGTTCTATATTTTATTATTAATTCTTTGTAGGTAAAACAGTATCTCACCAAAACTCCACGGTTAGTTAGTATAATTTCCTGTTCACATACATACTCTTACCTTGGTTGTTATAGAAAAGAATCCATGGAGGAGACACTTGTGGCAAAGTAAATCAACCCCAGTAGCAAGAATGAATGGTCCAAATTAGGGAGTATGCTAACCTAACTCTGTACAATTAATTGTGCTTCGAAACAATATCGTGGTTCTTTAAGTTGGTAAATGGTGAGTAGGTACTGGAAGAAGCATTAGCATTCCTTTTCGTTTTTTTTTCTTTGAGCAAGTACAGTTGATGATGACTATCCTAGTATTCCTTATGGGGGCTGGGGCTGGGGCTGGGGCTGGGGCTGGTTAGCGAAACATAATAAAAAGAAAAACGGGGGGAGGGGAAAGATATTTAGTAGGAAGAAGTTAGCTAGAGGAGGAGAAGGTTGATGCATATGGATGGTTTGTCAAAACATAGAGAAAATGAGATATAGGTAGAAGCGCCCGTGTGGTTAAGGTAGCAGCAAAATCATAGAAGGAAGAATCGCTCAATGGAGGAAAAAAATGGCTTGGCATTTGCATAAGACACACGTCATACATACAATACAATACAATATATATATATATATATATATATATATATAGAGAGAGAGAGAGAGAGAGAGAGAGAGAAGGATTAAGAAACGATGGACCCGAGTCTCAAAAAATCTGGAGTTAAAACTCTTGGGGCCAATTAGACCAGTTTATAATTAGTGATGAAAAAAGTCTTAAATATGGTTAGTGAAATTCTACTAACCCACCCAAAAAAAAAAAAAAAAAAAAAAAAAGAGCGTCAAAAAATTAGGTATGGAAGTGGTAAAAAGCTCCTCATTGTTGGCTTCCTAACTGGAAGACGTGATACCAATTTATTCCCTATATTTAATCCTCCACTATCCACACTATCCATTGGCTTCACACTCCATTTTACACTTACACACTAAGATAAACGTGAATCTAACTTTGGACAAAATATATATACTAATTTTATTTTGACATATATGAATTAGGAACTTGCAAGGTAGCGATATTGTGAAGTTGAGCTCGGGGATCTAACTTTGTGCAGAGATGATGGATAGGAGGAGTTTTGAGTATAAAAAAATTCAAAAGATTAGAGCTGGTGACCTAATAAATCACAGAAGTTCAATGGGGGGTATTAAATGCCATGAATGAATCTCAAGACAGTATTTGCTTCCTTGCTTACTTACTACTCACTGCTACCATCTTAATATATTCCTTTTAAATTATTAGACAACAAGAAAAAAGAAAAAGGGTGGGGGGCTAGACGTCATATGGAGGACCAAATCCCATTTGTGACATATGGCCTCACCTCACGTGTGATCTTCTTCTCCAACAAAACCAGTTTTTATTATTATTATATTCTAAACAAAAAAAAAAACTTACTTTTTTTTATAATTAAATCGGAAAAAATATCGGAAAATTCACACATCAAAAATCGGAAGCAACAGAACACAAGAGGACTCTTGAAGCCACATTATAAGTAGATCTCACACACTTACAACATCGAGACAAAACTTACTTACTTCTTTATATATATATAAGTCTAATGATGTAGGTCCCCTTAGCAAGACTTATCTTCTTATGAAAAACCATGATAGTGTATCTGGATCAATGAATGTGGTGGCCAATTCCCAATGAAATTAAGCAAACTATTATTACTCTCTCTCTACAAATATCTATAGGGTGAAGAAAATTGTAAAATCATAATCCGATTAAGTCAAATATAATGGTACGTACCTTGTAATGTCTTGTATGTTCAAATTGATGTGATGTGACTTTTTTTTTTTTATACTTGTCAACACAATGCTTTCTTGATTCGGTCTGCAGAGCGCTCGCAAAATTCAAATCTTACTCGAGGATTAGAGTCCGATTCAAAACTTTTTTAACATGGCGCTAACCACCCCAAGAGATTCGAAACCTCGATCATCCGCCATGAGAAACATTAGAAGTTCACTTACTAATCTCTATTACTTTTAATCTCACATTATACTCTTGATCACTAAAATGTCTGTTTATATTAATACTCTTATTATTATTATTATTTTATTTATTACTAGATTTTTTTTTTAAAAAAAAAATTAGATGTCTTTTCAATTAAAAATAATTTATATACTTTTATAAAGAATAAATTAATTAGTATCAATTGTAAACCATTAATAAAAAATTATTAAAATTCACCAAAAAAAAATAAAAAATAAAAAATTATTAAAAAAATATTTAAAATAAGATGAACTACTGATATATGTAAACAATAAAATTTTGTTTTCGAATTATTATTTGCAAAATAAATAATCAAAAAATATATGTCCACGATAAGATAATATGTATTTGATATTGGGCCCCATCCTTGTGATTTCTCCGCCGATTTTTTTTTCGCCGTGGATCCAGGGCATTTTGGGTTATTTTAGTCCCGATCCAATAGATTTTGATTTATTCGGTTTTTGACATCGAGGGCCTTTTGGCTGGATCTCGATCCATATGGATTTGATTCTCCAAGGGCCTTTGGGCTTTATCTCGGAGATGACTTCTCGGAGCCTTGAGATTTGAACTCCAGGGGAATGCGCCCCCCGGAATATGAGTTTCTTTTTTTATCCGCCACCACCGATTTTACCTCCGATTTTCACCTCACTTGAATGCTTCTCTTGGTCTCTATTTATAGATGAAAAAAGTGACAATCAACGACTATTAGTTTGTCGTGTGTCACTCATCACAGAAGCAAAATCTTTCAATATATATTTAAATATATAATTAAATTTAATTAAATATATAAATAAAATTTCAGTGTCTACAATATCATATAAAATTTTGTTTTTTTAAAAAAATTAAAATTAATATATCTTTTAATTTAAAAAATTATAAAAAATAATTAATAAATATTGATTGTGAAAATAAAAAAACTCAAAATTTCTTCCTAAAATAAGGATTGAAAAGTAAAAACAAAACCGATACATGTTTCCGCACAAAATATATTTATATTTTTATTCTTAGGGGCTTAAAAATCTTGTCAATATATATATATATTTATAAAGAAATCATTTATTAAAATTTATAATAATTTTCCTTATTTAATATTTGTCTTACACATATTCTCAATAGATCATTAAATGTTCTTTTTTATGACTATTAAAATTAATAAATTTTAATTATTCACATAATTTTTAGGATACAATTCATTGATAAAAAGTTAAAAAAAATTTAATGATGTTGTGTATTTTTAAATTAATGGACATGTAATAAATATTTCAAAAATATTATTGAGATTTTCGGGAAAGAAATGCTTAGTATGAAAAAAAAAAAAAATCCATAGAAGAGGTCCAATTTTACCATATTAAGATTTAAGGAAATGTAAATTTACCAAAATATCCAACAAAAACACCAATAAATGCCAAGGACACATTTTCCTTTTTATTTAGATGGTCATATCATATCATTTGTTCTTTCTGCATTTGGTTCCACCCCCTTGTGTGTGTGTATATATATATATATAGATATATATATATATCTAGACAGAGAATAGCCTCTGTCAAACCAGAAAAAATAACATCCGATCCGTTCCGTTCTGTTCCATTCCCTCTGGAAAATTCAAGTTTGCAGCAAAGTTACGGAGAAGATAAGGATGGTCCGTAAAGGACGTTCTCCTTGCTGCGATAAAACTAAGGTGAAGAGAGGTCCATGGAGTCCTGCTGAAGACGCGAGGCTTGTTTCTTTCATTATGGAACACGGCCATACCAATTGGCGCGCTCTCCCTCAACAAGCCGGTAATTTAACTACTTGTATAATCTTCTTTTTCCTGTCTCTTCTCTGTGTGTGTTTTTTTGGCATACCTTCTTCAATGGAAATAGAGCTTTTTTTCTCTTGTGAATTCGTCGTCAACTTTCTGATGATCATTAACGTCTTCTCTGTTAATTCAATTCACGACAAAAAAGAAAATTTATCTTGATTTTGTCGTGAAAAATGTGAAAAATGTTTTAAAGTCTGGAACATTACTCTCTCTCTCTCTCTCTCTCTCTCTCGTTTCTTAATAAGGGACAAAACACCACTATTTTCAAAAGGGATTAAAAAAGAAAATGGTCAAATATTGTTTCATTGTTTGTCGTAAACATTCCTCCACTTCCAACTACCTAAGTGGGATTGTGAGAAATTAATTAAAATTCAGTAACCAATGGCAATGAATGCACAAAGATATGTGTGATAAATATTGTGAGAACCACTTCTTTTTGTTGTTCAAAGCTTTGAATGTCATAAAGCAAAGTTCTGGCTAGTGGATATGGAAAAGTAAGCAGAAAAGAAAAAAAAAATTAAAAATGGTTTTTGGAGAATTGTTCATGAGTTAATATTATTGGTGGGAGGGATCGATGCATGAAGAAGATGATATAACTTGAAGCAATGAATTTGTTTTGAGAGATTCAGAGTGGTTGAGAAATAGAGACTGAGGACTAGTCATCAGTCCATGTCAAAAAAGCCAATAGAATTGTAACACTCATTAAATTAGTTACACTACTTAATGCTCATTTCTTAACTTTGTTTGCTTGCTTACGTCCAAAGGGCTATTGAGATGTGGAAAAAGTTGTCGTCTGAGATGGATTAATTACCTAAGGCCTGACGTCAAGCGTGGCAATTTTTCACCAGAAGAAGAGGAAATCATTATCAACCTCCACAATTCCATGGGCAACAAGTACGAAAATTGCTAAATTAATTAGTCTCGATCACTACGAGTCTCTGTTTTTACCTATTGCTATGACAATAATTTTTCATCACAGAAAAAATTAATTGATCGGATTGCGCAGGTGGTCAATGATTGCGGCTAAGTTGCCTGGAAGAACAGATAATGAGATTAAAAATGTATGGAACACTCATTTGAAGAAAAAAGTATGTAGAAATGGCGCTACTACTACTACTACTACTACTGATGATCTGAATCGCTCTAAGGATTCATCAACCGGTTACTCTTCTTCGGCATCTGCTTCGTCTGGTTCCTGCATTTCTTACGGCGACATCAATCGGCAGTCAGATGGCTACCGAGTTTCAGCCGCGGTTATGGAAAGTGATCAAAATCAGGAACCTAATAAGGGAGAATCAGAATCATTATCTCCGTGCAATTCCTATATTTCAACAACAAATGTTCAAAGTTTAATCGGCGGTGTCGTCGAGGAGGAACCGGAACCTACCAGTACTACTACCACAAACGAGACAAAAGAGGAAGCGAAAATTTCAGAGGAAAAGATTATTAAAGAAATTCCGTCCGATAATGACGTTGAATTTTGGAATTGGTTTGAATCGTTAACAAATCCTATATTACCTAGAGATGAACAGCAGCCGTGTGAAGAATTTGAAGGACAAGAGCGGGAGAGCCAAAAAATGATGGTGGAAGAAGGAGGCGAAGAGTACAAGAAGTGGTTGAAGTACTTGGAAAATGAACTCGGGCTTGCTGATTTTGGCGGAGAAGAATCAGAGAATGATGATTTGATGTTTAGGTCAGAAATGTGGCCCTCTCCTCCACCTTCTCATGGATTTGGCATCTGAAGTCAACCGGAAAGACTTATGTTTGTCATGGGTTTAGAGCATGACATATACGAAAACAAATTAGCTGATACTTTTACTTTCTCATGTAAAAAAAAAAAAAAAAAAAAAAAAAGGAAAATTAAAATCATTAGAGGACTAACAGGATATATAATATATATATATTTGGTATGAATGAAAGTAAATGAATATTACCCGAATTATGTAGATAAAAATTTGACTCCAAAATACTAGTGGGTTGGTGAGATTCTCTACCAACCAAAGCCTTTGAGAATGAGATCAAGAATCAGCATGCCTTACCCCGTGACCATCTCATCTCATCTCATCTAAGAAATATATATATATATATATATATATATATATATACTAGTTGATACACTTCGCTCTCAAGTGCGAAGTGTACCAAAAGTTAAGTTAAAAAATATACTTGTTTATAACATAAAAATTTTATTATTAAAAATTTCATATCTTTTCCCCTAAAAAAATCATATCTTTACCTATTTTATTATAATTTTGTCATTATTTATGTACAAAATATTCATTATATATTTTATTTAAATTTTATGAATATATACATAATATACATTTATAATAGCTATTAACTTAATATTATAAAATTATTAAATCATATTATAATTCAATAGATATATAGATTTCAAAATTCTATATGAACCAACATAAAAATTGAAAAAAAAATTTAAAATTTAAAAGAATAAATAATTAAAAACATTACTTGTAGTTATTGAATTGACTAAAAAATGTACATATCTAAAATCAACAAACATGGTATTTATAATTAATTATAATATAAACAATCAATTCAAATAATTTCGAAGTTTTGAATAATATTTTTAAAAAAGAGTTAATATTTACGAGAAATTAATGTGTAAAAAGAAGTGAAATAAAATTAAATTAGAGATAAATTTTGTTATTAAAGATAATGTTTTAAAAATTTTAGAGATAAATAAAAAATTAATTAAAGTTGAAAATATTAATATAAAAATTAAAAGGTTGAAGAAAAATTAAATAATTAAGAAAAAAATTACGAGTTAAGCATAATTATCATGAGAAAAAATTGAACTTTTGTAATGTTAAAAAAATAGATAATTAGTTTTTTTTTTCAATGATAATTAGTTTTAAATAATAAAAAAATAAAAAAAAAAAAATTTTTTAAATAATATTAGAAAAATAAAAAATTAAGATAAAAAATAGAATTGAAAAGTCATTAAAAATAAATAAAATAAAAAGTCAAAAAAAAAAAAGAAGTAATTAAACATTAATTGAGAATTAAATAATAAAAATACCTCAAAAATTCAATTTAATTATATTAATACCATTAGAAACTTGTAATCTTATATATAATGTATGTATTTTTAAGTTATATAATTAGAATTATTGTTTCTACTAAAATATTTTGGTTAATAACTGAAAAATAAATAGTTATTTAAGCAAAAATAATTAGGCTATTAAAAATAGAGATATTTTGACCAATAACTAAAATAATTAATAACAAAAATCAACATTTCACTAAAGTGTTCAAGAAAAACATTAATATACTAAATCAATAGTTATTTAAATAGAAACATTTAGGATAATAATAAAATTATTTTGGATGATAACCTAAAATATATGATAACCAAATAAACCTAACTAAAATATTAAAACCACAAAAGAAAATGTTATTTAAATAGAAACATTAGGCTAATAATAATAAAAAAAATATATTTAACTAAAATATTAAGACCACATAATTAATAATAAAAGAAATATTTTTTAATTAACATAAATATTTTCTCTAAACATTGAGTCCACATAAATAAAAATAATTAATTTAATAAATTTGCATTTTGTATTAAAGATAAAATGATATATTGTGTATATATATGCATGTATCATTTTAAAAGTTGGGGCCAGAGTTTTATTTTGTAAATGGACTAACTCGACTCAAGCATGATTAGTCTAAATGTGATTTAATTTAAAGATTCCTGTATAATTTAAGACTATTTAAGATACATCGTGCTAAAGAAAAAAAATGATAAATTGAACCCGATAGCTTGGGGGAGTTGGTGCGCGGACTCCTAATGCTTCATCTAGGGCGGATGATCGAGGTTTCAAATCCCCATCGGGTGATTAGCGCCATGTTAAAAAAACTCTGGGCCAAACCCTCACAATCGAGTAAGAGTTAAACTCTGTGAGTGCTCCGCAGACTGAGTCTGAATTAGTCTCACCAAATAAGGTGGAGACAGGCGCCCCAAAGTGGGTATTAAAAAAAAAAAAGATATATTGTGGTTAGTGATTGGTTTTTATTGTTAGACTCGAACTGGTGATCCACTACTTGAAGGCGCATTTTTTTGTAGGTGAGCCCAATTTCTTAGACTGAAATAGAGAAAGTGGACTTTTAGTAATCAAAGGCCCAATGAGGCCCAAAAGTGATTAAACCCCTTCATCCTCCTCCTGGACCTGGTTTCATTATTATTATTTTTTGATAAAATCGAAGGCCTGCGTTCTTTTATACGCTAATGCCCTGTATAGAACCAGTCTTAAATGTTATTTCCAGTTCCTTCATTCTTCCAGAAGTTCTTCGTTTTCAATTTCGCGCTTATAACAGAATTCTTCCCGTCTACGAAGGCGATGAGCAGTTAACCCTTTTGATTTCAGTTTGTTTTTTTTTTTTCCCTTATGGCAGAAGTTGAAGAATGCAGTGGCAGTTTCAAGTCCGCCGTCGCTGGCGGAAATGACTGGTCGAGCACCCTGTTTTCGCAACTCAAAAGCTTGTCCGTTCAATTACTGGAGCTCCTTCAATGCCCCGAAAAGAACTCCCCAGCTCCCTCTCAACTTCTTCAGCTTCTCCGAAAATCTCCTCCCAGTACTCTTCAATCATTCTTTGAGTATGACTTTCCTCTCTTCTATTGGATAGTTGGCTTGTCTGTTTGTTTATGTTTTTTTTTTTTTAACGAGGAATTAAAGTGAGTTCCGCGGTTTTTAGGAAAGTATTTCAAAATTTCTATATGCATCCGATGGAATGGTAGATATTACTAATCCGATTAAGAAAAACATAAAATAGAGCATCTTTAAGATATGCATATGGTAGAAATGTTGCATTTCATTCATTTTAGATGCGCAAGTTCTTCTATTGTTTCTTTCTTATATTCCACATATGTGTATCTTGTTCTTTTTTTTGGAGTTATTTAAGGGGCTTCTGGTGCAGGAATTTGATTTGGGTATTCAATTGTAGTACCTGCATCTCTTAAACTGTAGGATATATAAGTGATGATTAATGCAGTTCGACAAATGTCATGCAAAGTGTTTTTTTTGGTTGGTTAGTCATTGTAAACTAAATTCTAGAACACATATATTGTTCAGACACCCACTTGTGTCTCCCTAAACTATAATCAGGTTGTAATTTCAAGAGAAGTTTGGATTCTTCTTTAAGTTCATTGCATCCAAAAATGAAAATTGGGGAAGAGCAATCCGTGTCCATTTTTTTACTAGTACACACACATATAAATAAAAGTTTTAACCAATCAGCTTCTAATGTTTCCCCCCTTCAGCTATGCACTGTTTCCTTTGCTGCTTCTGTTGGATGCAGCGGTAGAATCCAGATCTTTACCCAAACATGATGCCAAGGAGAGTTGTGTTTCTGGTCCTCCTGGAGTATCCCATAAAGTTAGTGATGTCGTGGCTGAAGGTGTATTGCGTTGTTTGGAAGAACTTCTCTACAAGTGCCCCTTGGGCTCTACTGATCAGGTTGTTTACTATAAGATATCACTTTAGCTGAAGATGTAGCTTCAGAGATGGCTGTGTAGGATCTCTATTTGCTGCTTCCTTTTTTTCTTTTTTCAATCTCTTGTGTAGGTTTTGAATAAGCAGATGAATACTTAGTCTCCCTTAGGGAGAATGTGATCAGACTACATTGATGAACAGTCAGAATATACCTAATATCTTTTTTGTGGAAATATTTACTTTTTATTGCTACTTTTTCAGTTCCTAGCCATTTAAATGTGCTAATACATTGCCAGTGTTTTGCAGTTGGTTGTCATTTTGAAGAAGTTGACTAATGGCGCTTTGCTCTCTCCATTGGAGGCTCCTGAAGAATTTCGTGAAGGAATAATAAGATGTTTCAGGGCACTAATGCTTTCACTACATCCTTGTTCTGATGAGTTATGCTCATGCAAACAGGTCAAAGGGTGCCCTATGCTTCTATCCGAAGAGGATCAGCAATCTCCTCTTGCTTTGGTCTCCAAGTATCCTTTTGACCAACAGGAATGTCCACTCACATTTCTCCAGTCCAAATCTGCTTCTGCTGCTGTCGGTCACTGGCTATCTCTACTACTGAAGGTTATTTCTGTACTCTCCTGTGTCTATAAATTTGTTGGAGTTTGGAACACTGCTAAATTTGCTACTGTGTATACTTTTGTTCAAATACACGTAATTTTATGCTGATACCATCCTTGGATTTTGCATGAAGGCTGCTGAAGTTGAGGCAGGACGAGGTCACCGTGGCAGTGCATCACTTCGTGTTGAAGCTTTTACTACACTCAGGGTTCTTATAGCTAAGGTGGTTGTTGTAGTTAATTCTTAAAAATATTTAAGATTTTTCATGATCCTGAAACATTTTGTTAGGTCTTGTTGGTCTTTAAAATGCAGTTTAGATCACTGAAAACTTAATGGGTTGGTCATTTTCCTTGGGGTTGGGTAGTGTTTATTGGATGCTTTGCTTTTTTCGTTCTTCGAGATGTTGATAGCTTCACCTTGTCATATACCCATAGCAAATATTTTAACATGTGAAAATTTGTATATAGGCTAGAGCTCATGAATAAGAGTTCTTGTTGTCATTATTGTGTGGGCCTTGCCATGGAGTTAGGCCTGTGATTAATATGCATTGTAGAATTTGAGTTCTAAGTTGCTTTTAAGGTTTTCCATTCAGTTCACTTCTAATAATGCTAATAAAGAGAATCATGTGCTTTGGATTTCTCATGATCTTATGCAGGTTGGAAATACAGAAGCATTAGCTTTCTTTTTACCAGGTGTTGTTAGTCACATTGGCAAAGTTCTCCATGTTTCAAAAACTATGATTAGTGGGGCAGCAGGAAGTACTCAAGCTTTAGATCAAGCAATTAGGGGTCTGGCAGAGTTTCTGTCAATTGTTCTGAAGGATGACCATAATTTACCTCCTCCTAGTAAATCTGTGGATGATTCTCCCAGCCATCACTCAGGCGAGGAGAAGTCTCTTGTGTCCTTTCTGGATGAACTGCGTCACCTGCCTTCAAAGATTCAAGGTGGAGGCGAAACTGTAGTCACAGATTCCAGTGATACTCGTCAGACAGATATTCCAGTTTCTGACCTCAAAGCAGAGAGAAGTATTGACCCTGATGACATGGCAGGAATCTTGCGAGTTAATCGCACAAATGATTGGATAGCAAATAGCTCGTTGCATGTTAATAGACTTTTGTCTGCAACTTTTCCTTATGTAGGGTTTTCCTATTGCTTACACTATATTTGAATTTCAGGATATTCTCTTGTTTGCATCAAAGCTTTAATGTTTCATCCTACCTCTATTTTGCAGCTTTGTGTTCATCCATCAGAAAAAGTGAGCGAAGGAATATTAGCAGCTATAGAGGCATTATTGTCCAATTGCAGTCACACTCTGAAGGACAGCAGATTGTTGCTTTTGGTTAGGCGCGACCCAAATTGAAACTTTCACCTAGTTTAACTTACCAAATAGGAGTACTATTGGTTTGATAATCCCCCCTGATAAAAAATGCAGGAATGTCTACTTCTTCTAGTTTGTGATGATTCTCAAGAAGTGTCTTCAGTTGCGCAGACATTCTTTGGGCATATGTATTTATGCAATAATCAGATGCAAAGTGATATTACTATGATTTTTAGCAGGTACATAGCTTGCTTACTTAGAACATATTGAGTCAAAAAGGCATCTTGTTGGAAAAATAGTAATTTCATGTTTGTAAATTTTATTCAGGCTTGTTGAAAAGCTTCCACAAGTAGTATTGGGAAATGAGGAGTCACTTGCTCTATCTCATGTGCGGAAATTACTTGCAGTGATTTATTTCTCTGGTCCGGAATTTGTGGTCGAGTTTCTTTGTCAGTCTCCAGTACGTGATGATACTTTGTTTTCTTATCCTTATATTTGTTCTTTTATAATTGTCTACTAGATGCCTAGCTGGAAGGAGCTAGCTTTGGGGACTCCCACGTGTATGCATATTTAGTTGATCTTTTCTAGGATTATTGAAGAACTGATGTTAAGAAAGGGGGCAGAAAACACAATCCATCACCGTAGACTTTCTCTTTAATAATTAAGCTATAGCCTATCTTTAAAGGAAACTTTTGAGGGACTTATATAGCTCAATTTCCTTCATGTCTATTATTACTCTTTTCTACTTTGGAAGAGCCTCCATAGCTTCCTCTCATTTATTTTTTATTTTAGTCTATACTAATGGCTCGATGATATCTTTTAGATGACTGCTGCTCAGTTCATGGATGCATTTGCCCTCTGCTTGGGTCAGACCTCAGTGTTTGCTGGTTCACTTGACAAGCTTCTTTTAGCAAGGCCTTCAGGATATCTGCAGTCCATTGCAGAGATGAGGGGAATCACTTCTACTTCTTCTAAAGGTGCCGAGTATTTGGGATCCAAGAACAAAAACCAACACCCAGCCAAAAATATGCAGAAGATGTATGAGCTGCCACAGATGCCACCTTGGTTTGTTTATGTCGGTAGCGAGAAGCTGTACCAGGCTCTTGCTGGGATTCTTAGACTTGTTGGTTTGGCCTCATTTGCAGGTTATTTCTGTTTCTAGAGCTTTTAATATTCATTGTTATCTCTGTATAATCACACCTTGAACTATATACCTCTTTGTTTTGACTAGGCTCTGGAAATGAAGGATCCCTTTCTGTCATTGTGGATATTCCTCTTGGTTACTTGCGGAAACTAATTTCTGAAATCCGAGCCAAGGAATACAAACTGGAAAGCTGGGAGTCTTGGTATAATAGAACTGGTTCAGGACAGCTGGTTCGACATGCTAGTACTGCTGCATGCATACTGAATGAAATGATTTATGGTCTGTCAGATCAGTCCATTAGTACCATCGGAAGCAAGTTTCAAAGGGCCTGTTTAAAATGGCAAGATATTGAAGGCCATGGTGCAAATGTCAATAATCAATCCAGCAAGCTGCAAAAACTCACGGAGGAGAAAACCTTTTGGAAAGTTTGTTGGGAGAATGGTCCAAGGAATTACTTAATTGATTGCATTGGGAGTATATTGCATGAATATCTTTCTCCTGAAATATGGAATCTTCCACTTGATAATACTGATCCTTTTCTCCAATTTAATGGTGGAGATGAAGCACTAAGTCTGCATTTCTTCAAAGATAATGCTATGCTTTACCAGGAAAGATATGCTTTCCTAAACTACTACTTTTTAAATTTTTTGAAACGTTCCAAGGGTATGGGCATCAGTATTTACCTTAAGTTGACAATATCAATGTTAACAAGTTGTTTTCCTTACAGGTTATTACTGAAGGAATTGGCATCTTCACTATGTGTCTTGGCAAAGATTTCTCTTCCTGTGGATTTCTTCACTCCTCTCTTTTTATGTTGCTTGAGAATCTAAGTTGCTCAAAATTTGATGTTAGAGCTGCATCTGATGCTGTCTTGCATATTATTGCTGCTACACTAGAGTTTCAAACAGTAAGCAGTGCTGTTACGTTTCTTCCCCTCTGATAAATTCTTGTTTGTTACATCAAGTATATTATGTTTACAGGTTGGCCACTTAGTCCTAGCAAATTCAGACTATGTAATTGATTCAATATGTCGACAACTACGCCATTTGGATCTTAACCCTCAAATGCCAAATGTTCTAGCTGTGATGCTCTCCTACATTGGAATAGGTCACAAGATATTGCCATTGTTGGAGGAACCGGTATGTATTTACCATTCAAGACTTGAGTTTGAGGCTGCAAACAAGATTCCTTGTTTTTAGTTTATTTTGATGGTTTCCTTCTTCTTTGCTATACATGTATTAATTCCTTTTGAATTTATATTGCACCTTTTACAGATGCATGCTGTTTCCCAGGAACTTGAGGTTCTTGGCAGACACAAGCACCCAGAACTGACCATTCCATTCTTAAAGGTAGTATTTTAACTCCTAATTCTGCTACATTAATATTAATTACTTTATAGAATCTGATGTTGTCTGAAGAGAAAATTGGGTAGAAATGTTTACTCTCTCTCTCCTTTTAAATATATATGGAAACATTTCCTCTAATTTCCATTTTTCCTCATTGAACCTTTTAGGCAATAGCAGAAATCGCCAAATCATCAAAACAGGAGGCTTGTACTCTGCCAAGTCAGGCATATACTTTCTGCAAGGATGTCAAACCAGATGTTTCTGATGTAGAAAAAAGACTAGGAACTGATTTATATTCACCCTCTGAATGTGATACAGGAATAGAGTTAGCAGAACTTGGTAAGTATGCTGAAGCTTCACATATTGCCTGATATGGGTAGATACTGTGACAAGAAATTGCGGTTGAATTACTTAATTTTGTAATATGTTTCGTAACTTTAACTGTTCTAAGCAACTAGTGAGTATACAAATATTCATGAAAAATGTGTATATAACAGTATCCCAGAGTGTTCTCCATTTTGAATCATAAGCAACTCCTATGTTTGTGGTATAAATGTATATGAAGTATATGGAGAAAATGAAATTCCCTTCTACTTTGATACTATTTGTAGTCTATAAAAGTAAATGGTGTTTTGATGAATCTGGTTCTTGTTGCTGGTATTGGAGGGCTCATTGGCACTTATTTAAGCAGTGTGTCTACTTGTTTGTAATGGTTTTAGAAGACAGGAGTCCAGATCCTTCCGAGATTGTACTTTGTTTGATTTCTTTGCTTGTGCTGGTGTCTGACTCCCAATGCTACTTATTGTACTACAAGCAGGGTTGAATGCCTCTTCAAGTCATGTGGATATACAGGTAGATCACTGGGAATCAATTGTATACCAATTGAACGATTCCAGAAGATACAGACAAACAGTTGGATCTATTGCAGGTTCTTGCCTTGCTGCTGCTACTCCAATTCTTGCTTCAAGTAAGCAAACTGCATGCTTGATAGCCCTTGACATAATTGAGGTATGTGCTGCCACTTTTGACACCTCCGAACTTTAGGTATTGGCCGTGATCAGGAGATATGCATGCTTTTTGGAGGAGATTGTTTTTGCATTCCTAGTACCCAAATAAAATATATAATCTTGAAAAATATAAGTGCCACTAGATAAGTGATGTGGAATAAGGATATTGATTCAAAGACCCCACTGAAGTTAAGTTTTCTTTGATGCATGTTTGATTCATACTTTTTTCCTTCATGGCCCTCTAACTGTTAACTATTATTATATACATCATTGTACTTGGATTTATATATAAAAAAATTCTTCTCTCTGAAATCCTGAAAAGCTCATTTTGACTTTTTGGATGGCGAGTCTTTAAATTCACCAAGTTAAGGGTGCTTCATTATTTCCAGGATGGCATCGTGGCCCTTGCCCAAGTAGAAGAAGCATACAAACATGAAAAAGAAACCAAAGAGGTTCTTGAACACTTATTCAGCTTGTGTTCTTTACCAAATCTTCAAGATGCTCTTGATGCAGCTCAGGATGAAAGTAGCGAGAACAGATTGCTCCCAGCAATGAATAAAATTTGGCCTTTGTTGGTTGCTTGTGTGCGAAATAGAAATCCAGTGGTGAGTTTTTTAATACTTTCTAGGCTCTCTCTTTGTCGTATAAATAATTTGAAGGGAGGCAATATTTACATTGCTTCATTAATTGCGGATCAGACATGCTGTATTACATGATTCATCACCATGATTATAGCTGGTCTAGATATAGTCTGAAAGATTTCTCTGTATAGTATATAGGCTTTTCAGTGCCCACCACCAACCTCATGACTGTATGCTATCTGTATGTTTGGGTCCTTTCACACGGAGACCTTGTTCATTTAGATTTTTATATTGTGCAGACTTTATAAACATTTCATATACCAAACTTGTGGGAATAGTATGATTCTATTGGGCATTTCTTTTCCCTTTATTGTCAAAGGCACCCTATAAGATTTCCCATCCTTCTAATATAGCCTTTTCCTGCTCCCCAATCCATTCCAAATTGCCGCATGTCCCTTGCCTTCTGTTCCATCATTTTCACCACATTACCAGTGTCTCTTGCATTGAACCAGTTGAAGGGTTTTAGTTGCAGCACTAGTGCTGACAAAAATAATCTCTGAGCTATTATACATTCCAGCATTCATGCCCTCGGTCTTAGACCGATTGCTGGCCCTAGCTAAAAATGTATGCAATTTTTCGCTTCTTTCCTTTTTGCAAAATGTGATTACATCATGATTACTGAGTTTATCAGTTGTCTATACAGGATCACCATAAGCGACATTCAAGCTTGACTTTTTCATAGATATCAAAGTACCAAGCCTTTGTCACACATGCATAGTACATGTGCATAGAATCTTCTGTATGGGGTTCAGTTTGCCAAGATATGGCTTTAGATGAGTGAAAAATCAAAGTGAGAATCCTGGTCACACTTCATCTACCCTTTCTTGGAGAAAAGGGTATATATAAGGAGTATAAGATGTAGCAACAGCAAAGGATGAGTTAATATCAGCTTCTATTTGAAGTCTAGTCTTTGTTTTTGGATTTCGTAGCATTAGATTGCCAATTCACATTGTTGATTTATTATGCAGAGAAGTTATCTTTCGTTTTGCAATATGCTAGAAGTAAAAATATTTCTTGGACTTTATTTCTCTGAATGTAGTTATTTGTTTCTATAGGTTGTTCGAAGATGTTCACATACAATTAGCAAAGTGGTTCAAATATGTGGTGGAAATTTCTTCTCTCGACGCTTCCACAGTGATGGACTGCACTTTTGGAAATTGCTTAGCACATCACCTTTTCAGAGAAAACCTGTGTCAAAAGAAGAAAGAGCCCCATTACAGCTTCCATACAGAAGCATCAGCTCAACAGCATCAGAAGACGAAGTAGCTGAGCTATCCAATCAAAAAGTCCAGGCAGCAGTGCTGAACATGATTGCTGATATAGCTCAGAACAAGAGGAGCGCTTCAGCTTTAGAATTAGTTCTGAAGAAGGTCAGTGGGGTGGTTGTAGGTATAGCTTGCAGTGGTGTTACAGGTCTTCGTGATGCTGCTACAAAGGCCCTAGTTGGACTCTCTTCAATAGACCCTGATCTCATTTGGCTTCTTTTAGCTGATGTGTATTTTACACTGAAGAGAAGAGATGTGCTTTCGCCACCAGCAGAAGAGTTTCCAGAAATTTCTGAGATTTTGCCTCCACCCTCATCTTCTAAAGAATACCTTTATGCTGTCTATGGGGGACAGAGTTATGGGTTTGAGATTGATGTCTCTGCTGTGGAACAGGTGTTTAAAACAATAGATTCCCAGTCTTTCACTTGAGAGATGTATATTTTTATAGAGGGACTAGATAGATAGAGGAATACAAATTGTTGAGTAATGATTATTGGTGTATTAGTTTGGACAATAAAGGAGAAGACTGAAAAGCAACCAATTGCTCCCGTACAAAGTATACATTGCAAAGTAGCCTGGACAGTAAATGCAGGATATTGTACATTAGGTAGGCAGGGTTAACAGTTAGGAAAGAGCAAGGGAGCTGTTCTTACACACCACTGGAGTTGGATCCAAAATCGTGTACAAAGGAAATCTTTATTATTTGCCACAAAAGAGCAAAATTTGTGGAAGTAATTATTCTAAAACAATTCTTTAGAAATGTTACTCAACCTGGGAAAGTCTTGAAAAATGAATGCACTAGGCTTTCATTTTTTTTTTTTTTTTTGATAATTTAAAATATAATGATTCTACTAAATAATATTTCTTCCAAATTTTTTTTTAAATTTTTTTTAATTTTAACTTGTTATAGTTAAAAAAAACATATTTACATTTATTAAAAAAAAAAAAAATAATATTCTTAACTTTTCGAAGATTTATATCAAATTCAAAGGGTGTATCAAATAAAATTAGGGACACGAGAGAGGAGGGAAGAAATAGGGCCTGTGAGGAGCTCTCCTTTTGGACCAAAAAGGTTTGATCTTGAGGCGCACTGAAGACAGGGAGTTGGGAGGGGCTGCAATGGGTAAAGAGAAAGAGAGGAAGAGAAGGGTGGAGGATGAGATGAGGCGTGATCCAGACAAGGTGAAGTTGAAGAAGAAGACGAAGAGAACTTCTCCGTCCTCTTCTCCTGAGCTCCCAGGTACTCTCTCTTTCTCTCTTATCTCCTCTGTTTCTCTCTTTTTCGCTCTTTTAATTGTATTTGGAACAATTCGTTCAGATGAAGCAAAAAGGAAACGGCATCGCGCTGGAACATCAGCCGATGAAACCAGGAGGGAGAAGAGAGACAAGTCCAAGAGTAAGAGTCGCAGCAGGGACAAGTCAAAGAGCAAAGGTAATTTTGTTCACTTCTACGCTTGCCTTTTTGAAATGATCCTTTAGCTCGAAGATTTTTTCCCTCTAATTTGTTGGTAAGTTCTGAGGCAAGATTACTTGTCAATACGAGCTGCATATCTGTTTAGAACGTGACTTTCAACATCAACTTTTTTCAGTGATTTCAATGGCTTTTGAAGTGGTAGTCATTCAGTGTATGAAGATATCATCATTCAATATCTAGGTTATGAAAATTGCAATACTGAATGTATTTTTTAACTTCCTTTGAGTAGAAAAATGTTGTAGCATAAGCAAATGTGTTTGTCTTCATCAAATTGTTACTTAATAAAAAAGGTTAAGCTGATAGATAAGAGTGATTATACTTATACAATTTATACAACCTCCCTTAATGTGTGGATTGAATACAAATTTTCAATAACAAGCCCATCATGTGGATAACGAGAGCTTAAGCTTATAAAGAGTTGTTGAATTTATACATCTAATAATGCTTTTTTTTTTCCTTAAATAAACAAAAAATCTTAATCTTATTCTCCTACTGTTTTGGATCCAGAGAAGAAGTCTGGAGAAAAGGATGGTAGCAAAAGTCACAAGCGTGGCAAGTATTCAGTAAGTTTTTATTGCTTGTTTTGATTTTATCTACTTGCTCATTATCCAGTAGTTTCTTCTATGTTATATATTCCTCAAGCTAGTAGCTAATGATTGTTAGACATGTTCTTCACGAGACTAAGTCTTCTTCTTCTTATCTTTCTGGTGTTTAATCTTGGACTGGAAATTGTCTATATTTAACATCTCCGAACTGCCGTTGATTATGCTGACTCATCAACTGGTAGACATTCTGCTGTATGGTTTTCTAATGAACATGCTCTAACATCTTCAACTGAGATCTGATTGTCATTTTCCCTACTAGCAATTGTTTGAAAATCTTAAGAATGTACCCAATATCTACCAATATTCACATTACCAAGTGGAATAGATTTAACAAAAAGGGATAACTCAGGAAGGATTGTAAAGCCTGTCTTAGAGGATATGATATAAGAAAGTATCCTGAATTTCTAAAGAATGAAAACAACTCATCTGAATTTGTTTTTTTCATTTTTTATAGTTTTTCCTTTGAAGATTCAGTAATGCTTTCTTAGATCTGCATGATTGTGGAAGTGAATTGAGTCATGGCTCTTACGATTTCTTCTATTCTCATTAAGAAATTTGTATCTGGATACTCTCTGGTGTCTTCCCAGTATCAGACTCACTGTTATGTTGAGTGCTAAAGCATTAGCCATTAGATGTTCATGTTTTTGCAACATGCCTAGATCTTTCTTTAGCTGTGCTATTACCTCTCTTATGCTACTGCTGCTTTCTTACAATTTTTGTCCCATATCTCAGAAATCAGAGATCCAAGAAATTTCGAGCATTGATTACTTCTCCAAGAATAATGAGTTTGCCACCTGGCTAAAGGAAGAGAAAAGATTATTTTTCTCAGATCTTTCATCAGAATCTGCTAGAGGTCTATTTTCAGAGTTTGTTGCAGAATGGAATGATTGTAAGCTTGAATCCCGATATTATGAAGGTATTGCAACTGGTCCAAGGACATCCCATAAGTGGAACATTAGAGTTTAGTGTTGAGTTTGTTGAAATATTATGGTTTTTGTGTCAGATGTTGAATATTTTGGTGAAATCGCTCAGTTGTAGCTTATATGAGTTTACAGGTCCTTCTTCCTGATTTTTAACCCCACCAGCATTTTTTCCTTTTAATCAAAATGTGACCACACGATGAATATAGCACATCAATGAGCAACAAACCATGGGCTTGTTCTCTATTGCTGGTGTCTGAATATTGAGTGACCACTTACTGTTAAGCAATTATGAGTAACAAGAAAATTAAGATTCAAGGTATATAATAAAATTGTTTTGCCTCCAATTCTGTGGAACTGTTAAAGAATGTAATAATAGAATAAAATTGGCAGATATTTTAACACCTATATAATCTAGTAAAAGAAATTTATATTGGGGGACTATTTTATCTGTTTACTTTGACAATAAAAGAAGAACAGGCAATGGCCACTTAATGAACAAAATATATATATATATATATATATATATATATATATATATTCCCTTCTCCTCTTTAAATAATAATAATAAAAAATAATAATAATTAAAAAAAGTTAGTAGTTTATGCTTTCCTGAAAATTTGCTAAGAGTAAATTCTGCTGAGGTTCCTTTTATCTGAAGCCGCAGCTGACACAGTAGCTATCCTTTTGATCCAAATTCACCTTTGAGAACTCAAAGGGTTTAATCTATTCCTCTTTAATTCATCCAACCTCGAGATTAGTTGGAGAGAGGAAAAGAAAAAGAAAAGACAATTTTGATGGTCCCTTGTGCTGTCTGATTCAAATGGCGTCAGCCGTTTTCTCCAAAGCTCTCTTTCCCCAGCGTTTCTTCCTTCGTCAAGCCGCATCTTCTTTATCTGTAAGGCGCCAGTTATTCTCATCCTCCTTTACGGTAAGTAGTCCGAGTACTAAAGTTGAGATCTTTGATAATGTTAAAAGATTCCAGGGCTTGTGGTTCCCCCTCCTCCCGCCGATATACGTTGGTTAATTTTTTTTTGTTCGTTGTCTTTCCTGAGATTTTTATGTATTGTCTATTTTTTTTTTTTTGCTGGGGATGTTGAATTTCTCTTGATTGAATGAATTTTGCTGTTTCGCAACTCTGATTAGACGGAGTTATGTTAAGTATACAAATTCACCCCTCTCCCAATGACTGAGTTTAATCTTTAGTTGAATTGAAAATTCAGATTATCTCTTTCTCGGAGAAATTGTCCCTCCTATGCCGACAAAGTTGTTTGCTTTCTTGTTCTACACTTGACTAAGATGGCAAAAAAAGAAAAAAAACTCTTAATTTACTAGAAATTCTTTTTCAACCGCCTAAAAGTTGATTATATTACGCTCTTACTATTGGTGAACTATATAATCTGTTTACATAGGCGCACTTATCTGTCATCAAACATGATTCTTTGCATTACCTGTAATCTACAAAACCTCTAGGTTATCTTTAGTGTGGAATACCATGATTCAACATTTAGGAAAACTCCTCAGTTTGATGGTCTAATACTTCTTGTATCTCTAGCCTTGTAATCTTTGCAATTCGTGAGAATTTGGCTTCTCGTTATCAGATTCTCCCTCTAACATATCACATCTTCAGAGATCCATTATTGTCATTACTTTGCATGTCCTTTCAGATCAGAAAGAGAATTGGTGCATATGTTCTTTATTTTTGAACCCTTTAATTTTTGTTGTTCAGAGTCGTTGATATTTACTTGGTCTTGATGCATGAGCTTCATGACAAGAATATTACTTTCTCTATTACTCACAGGAGAGATTGTTTTCATCAAGCATTGGTTCATCAGCTCGGTCAATTAGGACTTCAACTAGAGTTCTTATTAGGATGGCTTCATCAATTACTGCACCACAAGCTTCATTCTCTACATTTTCTGCTTCAATATCAGAGCCTGTTGTCACGGTTGATTGGCTCCATGAAAACCTCCAAGTGCCTGATATGAAGGTGTGCTGTTTTCCTCTTTTTGTTTTAACCACCTTCTCTTATTGGTTTTTTATTTTATTTGGGACTTTATGTTTTGGTGCATTATGCTGTTTAATTGGTTTAAAAACAAATGAACTTCTCCGATCCATGATAGAAAATTGAAGAATACACTCATAAATTATAGGAAGAATTTTCGTTATCTAACCAATGTGGATAGACAGCATGAGAGAAAATGAATCTTTAATTTTTGAGTTTGTTCTTAAGGTAATATTTGCTCTAAAATGAATAATTTCCATGCTTTCTAAAGTTTCATCTCATCATAATTGTAGTTATTGTGTTTCTAATTATGTCCTTGTTTCAGGTCTTGGATGCATCCTGGTACATGCCAGATGAACAGAGGAACCCTCTTCAGGAATATCAGGTGCTGAAAATGCTGCACCAGTATATCTAATTGGATTAACATTTACTTGGAGACGCACATAAAAAAGATGCTATTTTCAATTTTAACATTCTTATTTGTTGATGGTTATTACTTGAAATGTCTCTTGTTTAAGTGTTTGATTTTGCATTTTTAGGTCAGTATGTTAAATAACCTGTAGTTTTAAGTAATAGTTTTTTATCAGGTTGCACACATTCCTGGAGCTCTTTTCTTTGATGTAGATGGTGTATCCGATCGAATCACAAAGGTAAGATGTTCTGACCTTTGCTTCTACTGTCCTCCTAATTAAGTTAATACTCTAATCAATATTCCACCACTTATGTAGGTTTTCATTGTTGTAATATCTCAATATTCTTGTATTTGTAGGTTTTTAGAGTTTCATGTCAAATGTTGAAAGCGGCAAATATTTGCAAGATATTTTCTCCTGCTCCCCCAATCCCCCTTTTTTTCATGTTTAAAAGCTTTTCAAGAATTGGTACTCTCTACTTGTTTTCAATCTGCCTCTCAATAGGTGATATAAGCAATTCTTCACTGTTATGAAATGTATCAGTTGCCACATATGTTGCCGTCAGAGGAAGCATTTGCTGCTGCTGTTTCAGCACTTGGTATTGAAAATAAAGATGGTGTTGTTGTGTATGATGGAAAAGGAATATTCAGCGCAGCTCGTGTTTGGTGGTAAGCTCTTTGATTGTCCTTACCCGTTCATAGAGTTAATGAAGCATTCATCTTGGAGCGTCATTTCTGCACTTGGGACTTATTTCCTTATTGATATTGCACAGGATGTTTAGGGTTTTTGGGCATGATAAAGTTTGGGTTTTAGATGGTGGCTTGCCAAAATGGCGTGCTTTAGGATATGACGTTGAATCAAGTGCTTCTGGTGATGCTATCTTGAAGGCTAGTGCTGCCAGTGAGGCAATAGAGAAAGTATATCAGGGCCATAAAGTAAGTTCCTCTGTTATTATTCAAGTTATAATTGAATCTAATTATTTCTAGAATTTTCCCCTCTCCCCCCCTCATTTTTTCTCCTTTTTTTCTCTCTCCAATGGATTGTTAGTGGATAAGTCTAAGTTGGCTATCCTTTCTTCCTATGAAATTGATTTATCTTTTCTCAATAGTCACCTAGAGCTGTTCTGTGTTTGCAGGTTGGGCCAGTTACATTTGAAACAAAATTTCAGCCTCATCTAGTGTGGTCACTTGATCAGGTTAGTCTCATTCATGTTTTGGATAAAAAAATTCATTGGCTTTCTCTGGTGCAACTTTCTGATAGATCTATGAGTTATGATCATCTCATTTGAGATCTGCTTATTTTCTAAACTATTTTGCTCAGCATAGGTAATAGTTTTTTTTAGGTACACATCTAATGCAGGAACACATCTGGATATTGAGCACTTTGTTTCAATACCTAAGTAATAGGAAAAAGGAGAAAGTTGTTAAGGTGTAATAAAATCTCCGATTCATTGGTTCAATGCTAAATAGATTTTCTATATTATGACCCTTTGAGTACTTTTAAAGATAATGTAATATGTATCTACAAAAAGAGAAAATGAGGTGGTACCTGTGTAGTAGCTGGTGGTAGAAAAGGTATTATGTCAAATTTGAAAGCTTTAGTGCATTCTCCTTTCTCTGTTTCAAGTGGTAATACTCTCAATTTTCAGGTTTTCAAGAACATTGAGGGAAAAACACATCAACATATAGATGCTCGTTCAAAAGCTAGGTATCTTTCATTGTCAATTTTTGCCTTGATCTCTATTTTGAATTTTGTCAGTGTCCACAACTATGAAGACAGTGTGACTGTTAAATTCTCTGTGAATGGTGATATTGATTCTCTCTGTATTCATGGTTTACCTTGCCTTTTTCAGCTAAAGCCAATAGTTATTAAAAATGTATTGACTTTTCATGATACTGCTTTTCAAAAGGAATGCAGATCTAGTTATTCATAGAACACGTACAGAGTTTTAATTTTCAATTGAATTCTAGATTTGGTGGGGTAGCTCCAGAACCTCGAAAAGGAATAAGAAGTGGTCATGTACCAGGGAGCAAATGTGTCCCATTTCCCCAGGTAATTTGGCTTTTCAAAATCAACATCCATTCCACATGCAGTTATGAGGCCTTGGTCTGGACTTGCGTTTGTTGTCTTTCTTATTTGCATATCTCTTAAACAAGAGGCTTTATTCCTGTGGCTATAAGTATCCAAGTTGATGGCATTTTCTGATTTCTTGCAGATGTTGGACAGTTCACAAACACTCCTATCTGCTGATGAGCTGAAGAAAAAATTTGAACAAGAGGGTAATACTTAATATTTGCTTATTTGCCTGTTCATCTTCAAGGCCAAGTTAAATGCAGCATAACTGTACGCATGCTATATAGATTAGAATATAAAAGAAATATTATGTATGTTGGTTGATATAGTAAAATTAGATGACTCGTTGAAAGGTGATATCCTTTAGCATTATGATCCTGTGTAAGAAATTGGTTTTCCAATTCTACAAGGTGCCTAAGTTTCTGAAAGATTAGACTCAAACTGGAAAATGAAATTGAAAGAGAAGTAAATGGTTGGTGTTTGTGAGTGCATTTGAGCACAGGAGCAAGTCCAACTGAGTGAATAGCTATCTGCTGACTTGGGAGTAATGTCAACTGCTAACGTCATACTATCGTTTCAGGCATCTCACTGGACAGCCCAATTATGACTTCATGTGGAACTGGTGTAACTGCTTGTATTCTTGCATTGGTATCTCTCTCTCTCTCTCTCACACACACACATGCACAAAGTAGTGATTTGTATATATTTAGACACTTGCAAGCTTGTTTCTTTTTGAGATGCAACATGGATAGTATAGTATGGTCCTTGTGAAGTGGGAGTAGTTGAATTTATCTTGTTGGTTAACATCAGGGCCTCCATCGACTTGGGAAGACTGATGTTCCCGTCTACGATGGATCATGGACAGAATGGGGAGCACATCCAGACACACCTGTCGCAACTTCTGAGCAATAGTTTGAATAAAAAAGGTCCCAGTTTTTATGCAAATCCAAGAAACACCTATTTTGTTTTCCAAGTAGTCTAATGATGGTGTTGAGGTCAAAGCTAAATAGCTGAGATTTTCCCAATTTCATGTATTTGCAAAAAGGGATTAGCTCATTGAGAACAGTGGACGATGCATCTATTAATAGATTTGCATCATATCAAAACCATAAATTCTAAGTTCTTGGTACTTTCCTGGTTTATATACCACCCACTATATAGCCTCTTCTATTTGATATGTATATATATATATATATTACTCTGAAAATTGTCTAGTGAGCTTTTCTATGTCATTATTGTGGTTGAAACTTACATGTCTCCATGCCGGCAGCAGCATGATTCTCATTTTTTGGGGGCATAGAAGCACCAAATATGATATAAATCGTAAAAGAAGGCCACTGATCCTAACCTAAAACCGGAATTTTTGGTTTGTTGTACAAGCATAAAAGATGAAAAGATGACCATGCAAGACCGAAGCTTTTTTTTCTTCTCTTTTTCTTTGGACGACATAGAATTCGTTTTCTATTTATATGGCAAAATTCGTGGTGTTCTTGCAAAACCATCAATTTGTATTAAAAAAAGGAACTAGGAATGCTAAGGATAGGAGGAAACATAGGAGGAACCCAAGGGTAGGAGTAAACATAGGAGGAAAACAAGCTACTAAAAAGAGTGGTTTGCATTGTACCTCGGTATCGTATCTGAAACTATTTTTCATCTTCCTTTCCTCACTGAAGAAAGGAATTTTTTTTCCCCCCCGACAAAAAGAAGTAATCTATCCTTTTAACTGTAGTAACTGTCGAGAAATTTAAGAATGGTGGTCGAGGCAGTTGAGGCAAAAGCAGAACAAACCATCAAGACTACCCAAGTTGAGGATGATGCACAAGGAAATGCAGCCGCTAAACAAGAAGAAAAGGCTGCGATCCCAAACGAAGTAACTGATGCAAAGAATGGAGCTGCTGATCAAACAACAGCAGATAAGGGCAATGCAGATGATGGAGGTCAGGTGGTTTCCACCCAAGAGAAGAAGGACGATGCGGATAAGAATGGGGAGGCTTCCCCTTCTTATTCAGGTGATGAAAAAGGAGAATTTCCAGATGAGGAAAATGGTCTAAAAGGTTACGAGATGAAGGCACTGACAGAATTTAAGTCGAGGTTACAAGAAGCCATTTTGATGCGAAATTTGTTTGAGAAGAAGAAAGAACCAGAGGCCGATCACGAGAAAGAGGAGGAGAAGGAAGAGGAAAAGGAAAAGGAAAAATCAAACGAACAAGAATCTGAGAAGGAGGATAAATCAAATGAACAAGAATCTAGTAAGGATACTAGCGACGATAATAAGGATGATGCTGGGGAAAAGAAATCACCTGAAGACAAAGGGAAAGCAAAAATGGTAGAAGAATCAAATCAGGTGGAAATTGATGAGAATTGGAAACTCTGGGGAGTACCATTATTGCCCAGCAAAGGAGATGCAGCCACTGACACCATACTTATGAAATTCTTGAGGGCCAGAGAGTTTAAGGTCAACGATGCTCTGGAGATGTTGAAGAACACCTTAAAATGGAGGATCCAAAACAACATTGATTCAATTCTGGAAGAAGATTTAGGTAGTGAATATGAGGATATGGCTTACGTGAGTGGAGTGGACAGAGAAGGCCACCCGATCTGTTTCAACTTGTACGGAGCATTTGGTGATGATGAGTTCTACAACAAGACGTTTGGGACACCAGAGAGCATAGAGAAATTCTTGAGGTGGAGGATCCGTTTGATGGAGAAGGAAATTCAGAATCTTGATTTCAAGCCTGGTGGTATATCCTCATTGCTGCAAATTAATGATCTCAAAGACACACCTGGCCCTGCTAGAAAAGATATCCGTCTTGCCACAAAAAATGCTGTATCGCTTCTTGAGAATAATTATCCTGAATTCGTCACTAGAAATGTAACCATCTTTTTCACCAGAGTTGTTTTAAGGAAAAAATGCCTAATCTTTTTATAATTTGCAACCTTTCTTTTTTCTGGGCAGGTGTTCATCAATGTTCCATTCTGGTATTACGCATTCAATGCAATCTTATCTCCTTTCATGACGCAAAGATCCAAGAGCAAATTGGACTTCGCTCGTCCAACCAGAGTTATTGAGACACTTCTCAAGTAACTTTCTTTCCAATCTTCTACTACTGCTTTTTTTTTTCTTTTTTTTTTTGTATATCCTGTTTCCAATGGCGCTTTCCTGCAGGTACATTGCTGCAGAGCATATCCCAGTCAAGTATGGAGGACTTAAGCGAGAGAATGATCCTGATTTCTCCACTAAAGATGAAGCCTCTGAGGTTTCCCTGAAAGGGACTGAAACCATTGAGATTCAAGCACCAAAGGTAAGTAAACAAACATTATAGCAGATTAGCAGTTGGCCATCCCTGTTCTTACTTTTCTCATTCTTTTTGGTCTTCCCTAACAAGGCTGGCAGCACTTTGGTTTGGGACCTAACAGTCACGGGTTGGGAGGTTAATTACAGAGAGGAATTCGTTCCTACAGATGAGAGCTCTTACGCCCTAATAGTCAAGAGACAAAAGTGGATGGGATGGCAGGAAGAATCAGCTCGTAACTCTTTCAAAAACAAAGAACCGGGGAAGGTTGTGATTACGATTGAGAATGGAATGTTCAAGAAGAAACGAATTCTTTACCGATACAAGATTAGGGAAAGCAGCTCTTCTAATGTTTAAAAATTTTTTGACAGCAGAAAGATGCAGGGAATTCTTTCTTCTTCTTCTTTTTTCTTTGGTCCAAATTTTGTTTTGAAATTAATAGAATTGTAGCATTTTATGCTCTCTTTTAAGTACTTACAGATTAGCACAAACCAAAACTGCAAGCTGCAGTACTCAATAAAATGACACTAGATCTTAGCAGTAATAGACTAGGCCTTTTTTTATTTTTTATTTTTTATGAAGGATAAAACATGTCATTCATAGAAACGTGATCAAGTTACAGTGATATACAATGAATTTCAAGGAGAATTTGTGTGTGTGTGTTTTTTTTTTTTTACCTTCTATGTAAAATGACCACTACTGGAGCTAACGGGCGATTTAACATTTCAAGTTTGCTGCAGACCCAATCCTCCACTGGTAACTTGGAAGCAAAAGCTTGGACTGTGTCAAATTCTTCCCTAAAATGCAAACACCATCAAATTCAAACAAAAAGATCTGGGCATTCTGACATAACTTAAAATAATAAAGGGGGAGGGGGAAGGAGAAGGAGAGAACAAGGAAATCAAAGACTGATTAAGAGAGCAGCAAGCAACTGGTTACCTTCCACCTGGATGACCAACATAAACCACTGCAGTGATGAGCCCTCCTGGCGCAAGTATTCTCTTGGCAGCCTCTAATGCAAGTAAAGTGGTGTTGGACCTAGTAATGATACTTTTCTCACCTCCTGGAAGGTATCCCAAGTTGAATGCAACTAACCTAGATCCAGACACGAAAATGGTTAGGCTTATCAGGGTCTGTCTACTCTACATTTGTCATTCTCATATTTGAGTCAAAAGTAATACCTCACATCAACACCACTAGGTATAACTTCATCCATTTTGCTATGACACATTAGAAATAGTTCTACATGTTCTTTCTGCACACCCAAATAAGATTCAGAATGAGAATTACATCAAACAGACTTCTCAAGGAAAAGACTTGTATGATGATGCCACAAGACATTCAAGTTAGGAAAATTCTACCCATCATCAAAATGGTTGACAAAGAAAGCAAAATTGAATCTTTCTCAACTCAGCCTCAAGTATTAGATACACTTTATAAACTGATAGGCAAAATTGAATAAGATCATCAATGTCATCAAGATTCCAAGGCATGAAATAAAATCAAGGTTTCTATTACCTCAAGTGGACTAAGAGATTGACCCAGTAAAGCTGTAGTACTTTCCAATGCAACTTTTTGAATATCCATTGAATAAACGCGGCCTCCGCCTGTTTCATCAGCTACCATTCTCAGGAGTGCTAAGGTATCATGACCATTCCCACAAGTAGCATCAATTACCACATCTCCTTTCCGGAGAACATGCTTCCACAATCTAAAAGAAAAAGAGAAAGTGAGAAAAAGAAGACCTATCGTGAAGACAAGCAACTCTGAGATCGGGCACTAAGAAAAAAAGCACAAAATATAACTGAGAAGAAGCAACTTGACATTATAGGAAGGCACAGAGAAATCAAAAAGACAAAAATTTGTTCGATGCTATACCAAAAAGTGAACACCTTTAAGAAAAGAAAATACCTACGAGTGAACAACTTGAGTAGCTTTCTTCTTTCCAAACAGATATCCCATCATAACTTCCTCTAGCCCTGATAAGAACAAACGTGCTAAATCCTTCATTAATACCTTTTGTACCCATACAAATCGAAGAGCAAAAGTAGTGCAGAGAAGAACCTGAAAGAGGAGAGGAATCAGTTGATGGTGAATTTATGGTCGTCGCCGCAGGGGATGACAAATTTCTGAGGTTTGTTCTCAGAGTCGGGTTCAGGTGTAGAGAAGCAGAATAGGAGGAGGAGGAGGTGGCTGGGAGAGGAGGAATACTAGAGCAGTTGTTCAGATGGCAACTCAACGATGCAACGGCGGCTGTGAAACAGAATGAAGGAGGAAGTGGGAATGGGAAAACTTTGGCCAAAAGACCACCAGCGCCGCCCACAAGATTCATGGCTTCTACCGCCTCTGGATGTATCTGCTCCTCCGTCTACCTCAGTCCTTTCTCAAATCTCAAATGTACATTTGTGCCCTCCTACCATTATTACTACATGGAAAAACTTGAGGATTTTTACAAGGTGAATTAATGAACTCTCCTTGAAGTGAAAAAATAAAATATCATTATTATTGTAAGCTGATTTGATTGAAGTATCGAGGTATATTTGTTCAAGAAATTCTCATAAAGATCCAAATGTAAAAACTAAAAACTATTCCTGGTTTGCCATGTAAGTATTACAATTAATTAACCAATGACATTCCTGGTTTTAACTTCCAAAATCTTATTAATCCCAAAGGGAAAAAAGAAAAATCTCATCAAAAAAATTACATCATGAGCCCGTTCACGTCAAGGCATGAGTACATATGAAAATTTATTCAAACTTGGAACTCTGTAAAGACCATCTTTGTTCCTAGCTGCCTCAGGGAAAACCAAACTAGAACGTCTAAGCTAATAAGGTGGAAAAACATGACCAAAGTATTCTCTTCAGGCATCGTCAAGGGCCAGAACTCCAGGAAGTTGCTTGCCCTCCAGAAGTTCCAAGCTTGCACCACCACCAGTGGAGATGTGGCTCATCTTGTCAGCAAGCCCCACCTTCTCAACTGCAGCAACAGAGTCTCCTCCTCCAATGATGGTTGTCACTCCCTTGCCGCTAAGCTCTGCCAATTTCTTAGCTACAGCCTGGAAAAAAAATTCTCAGATATGTTATGCATCAATTGTGTCCAGTAGAAAACAGATAATAAAAAAAGACTCCCGAGGGTAGTGCTTAAAAGGTCCAATCTTGTACCTCTGTTCCTGCAGCAAATTTGTCAAATTCAAACACACCCATTGGTCCATTCCAAATTATGGTTTTTGTAGTATCTAGAACTTCATTGAATGATTTGATAGAGTCAGGTCCAATATCTAATCCCATCCAGCCATCGGGAATTCCTGAAGCTGGGACAATCTGCATATCCAATAAGCCGCTTTTCAATCTAAATGTGATGACAATATATGGGGCAAAAAGCAGAAAATTTTAAAATGGATAACTTTTAAGAAATTACAAATATTAATAAACCTCACCTTACTGTTGGCATCGGCTGCAAATTTGTCAGCTGCAACAACATCAGTAGGTAACAGCAAAGATACACCTTTTGTTTTGGCCTTCTCCATGAGAGATACAGCAAGATCAAGTTTGTCCTCTTCCACCAGTGAGGATCCAACTGAGTGACCTTGGGCCTTGTAGAATGTGAAGATCATTCCTCCACCAAGCAAAAGGATGTCAACCTTCTCCAAGAGGGACTCAATCACACTGATTTTGGTTGACACCTTTGAGCCACCAACAATTGCAGCAAATGGCTTCTGGGGATTGGCCACAGCTCCCACTAGATAATCAAGCTCCTGAACAAAGGAATTGAAGAAGACATAAATGACTTACCCCATAATACAAATGTTTTACCAAAGTAAATTGCACAAGTGGACAAGTATCTTAATGTGTTAAGGAACCAATCATCATCCCGTCCCAATAAGTTGCATCTGGGCATAGGTTCTGTGATAACAATAAAATCTATAATGCCAAAACCCCATAGATCAACACTAAGATATCCAATATGTCATCACATTTCAGATAGATACGCATTTTGAAAACATATACATATATATAAACTACAACAGTAATAGAGCTACGGGCAGAGTGAAACAATCAATCAGATGACAAACCTTCTGCATGAGATAACCTGCAACAGCAGGCTTTAAGAACTTGGCCACACCTTCAGTGGAAGCATGAGCTCTGTGAGCAGTTCCAAATGCATCATTAACATACAAGTCGGCAAGGGAAGCCAGCTTCTTTGCAAATTCAGCATCATTCTTCTCTTCCTCCTTGTAGAATCTGACATTTTCCAGAAGCAAAACACCTCCTTCTGGCAAGGAAGCTGCCAACTGCTGGACTCCTTCACCAATACAATCATCTGCCATCTTGACCTATTGAATGTGCAAAAACAGTATTAGCGAAGACTTCTTAGCTTAAGTAAATAAAGTCAGTGTAAACAGTTACAGACCTCAACACCAAGGAGCTCAGACAGTCTGGGTACAAGAGGCTTCAAACTGTACTTAGGGGTGACTCCCTTGGGACGTCCCTGAAGAGCGAATCCAGATCAAGTCGTTTAGTAAGTTGTTCAAAAGTTTCATAAATATATGAAAGTATCCAGAGATAAAAAACATAACTAAAAAAGACAGCCTAACAAGGAAAAACAGCCATTTACCAGTTCAGCAAGAAAGAAGTTAAAAATTTCTAAAAGGAAACATCCAAAGCATTCCAAGCTGACCTACTGCTTTTGCCAAATTTCCAGATATTCTTAAAATACGATATGTTTCCAGATAAATATAAATGTTGTATGAAAATACACAATTTCTAATTAAAAGTAAATTTTTTTTTTTTCCTTCTAAAAGAATGAACTTTGTCATATTTACATTTAAATTCTACATGATAAAACTATATTCAAAAAGAGTATTCTTTTATAAATAATTAATTTTAATTAATAATTACTTAATGAGTATAATATTTGAGGCCTTCTTTGGGAAAAGCCAAACTTGCAGGTCACTAAGCCAAACAAAGGGAAGTAGTGAAATAACCCACTGATCTAAAGACAACAGGATGATCGCGAATCAATTCAAAAAGGATAGTAAGAGAGAGAAGCGATACATACAAGGTGAGAGGCGAGGATAACTTTAGCACCATAACCCATGAGATACTTGATAGTAGGAACGGCAGCGCGGATCCTGGTGTCATCTGTGATCTTGAAGCTGTCATCCAAAGGAACATTCAGATCCACCCTGACGAATACTCTCTTGCCCTTGAGATCAGCTTCCTTGAGTGATCCGACGCTCTTCTTAGTTGCCATTATCAACAACAGGGATTTGTAACACCTTCAATTTCTCTTCTTACTGTGAATAAATAAAAACACAAAATCCAAAAATGAATATATAAAAAAAAATATATATATATATATATATATATCTAAACAAAATCACAGAATGATACAAGTCATTTGCAAGATTAAAAGATTCGATTAGAAGAAGAAAGAGAAGCTCACGGTTGGAGGTAGGAAGGTCAGGCTTATCGATGGAGGGTTGTAGCGAACGACACTAATACAGGAGTAGTGGAGTGGAAAGATCGAGAAGGGTGATATAGATATATATATATATTGTATATGGGGAAAAGTCGGAAGACGGGTGCAAGCGCCCCATGAACTTTCGGTGGGCTGTCACTATTTGGCCCACGGAAATCGTTCTCCTCCACAAACAAAGAATACACCAGTATTTTTAGTTGTGGTTGAATTTTTCAAAGCAAATGGATCCATATTTAGCTTAAAAAGTTTATGTATAATTTCACTCTATTTTTTAATTAATTCAAAATATATATATATATATATATATATATATATATATATATTTGGAGAATTTTCAACACTGAATATCATGACATAAGCCTTGTGATGGGATGGTCCTGGCCGCTGGAGATTAGTTTGCTAAAGCATGATCAGTTACGTGCTCTCTTTTTGTCAATCAAATACTATGCTGCTTTAATTTATGATGGTGGAGACCAGAAACAATATATATTGGGAATCTTTTAAGATACACGATTCATTTTCTCAAATATTGCAGAGTTGTTTATTCAGTTGATTTAAGCAACAAAAGTGCTAAATCAGACATTGTATTTAAGCCCCAAGGTGAAAAATCTACAGGTCGAGCTAATATATTCCTACATCTCCCGTTTACAAACCCCAAATCATCATGGAAAAATGACTGTCTTGAAAAGAATCAGTTTTGACATTTGGTTTTCTTCTCTTACACAGCCACTGGGACGGCCTCATCCAGTGCGATGACTCCTGGAAGTTCTTTGCCTTCCAAAAGCTCTAAACTTGCACCACCTCCGGTGGATATGTGACTCATGACACCAGCTACTCCAACCTTCTCCACAGCTGCAACTGAATCTCCTCCTCCAATAATCGTGGTTACTCCTTTCCCACTGAGCTCTGCTAGCTTCTTTGCTATGGCCTGCATCAAGATTGTGTCACTGTTGTCAACAAATGGAGATCCAACAAGAAGAAACACAATGGACATGATATTGCAGTTGCAATGGAAGGCTAGGAGGTATGAAGGCATTTCAATGCAATCTTATGCTACCAATTCAGAGGCCAGGACAAAGTCCTTAACCGGGGGGCAGGCAGAAATGAGTCAAATTTGTTAAAGCAAAGAAGGAGGTTTTGCTCACCTCAGTTCCAACAGCAAATTTCTCGAATTCAAAAACTCCCATAGGTCCATTCCAGATGACAGTTTTTGTTGTCTCCAAGGCATCATTGAATGTTTTAACGGAATCTGGTCCAATATCCAATCCCATCCAGCCATCTGGAATAGCAGACGCTGGCACAACCTGCAATAATCAAAATAATACTTTCAGCACTTATTAATTGTGTGAAAAGTAATAAACAACAAAGACACTAATAACCACATCCATTCAAGGTAGAAATTTCAATGACAAACCTTGCTCTCGGCATCAGGAGCAAACTTGTCTGCAATAACAACATCAGTAGGTAACAAGAGACTAACTCCTTTAGCCTTAGCCTTTGCAAGTAGAGTTGTTGCAAGTTCTAATTTGTCTTCCTCTACCAGTGAGGATCCCACTGAAAGACCTTGAGCCTTGTAGAATGTGAAGATCATTCCTCCACCCAAAAGCAAGATATCACACTTCTCCAAGAGTGACTCTATTACTCCAATTTTTGAGGAAACTTTTGAACCTCCAACTATAGCAGCAAATGGCCTATTTGGATTTGAAACTGCTCCAACTAGATAGTCCAATTCCTTGAATGACAACAAAACAAAAGTTCAACTCTCAAAGATCTAGAAAAAGAAAACAAGGAAATGGCAAGAATATTCTGCAAACAGAATTGATTTTGACCTTTTGTAAAAGGAACCCGGCAACAGAAGGCTTCAAGAATTTTGTAACTCCTTCAGTAGATGCATGTGCCCTGTGTGCAGTACCAAATGCATCATTTACAAAAAGATCGGCCAAAGAGGCAAGTTTTTTTGCAAACTCAGGCTCATTCTTCTCTTCCTCCTTGTAAAACCTCACATTCTCGAGGAGAAGAACACCACCCTCAGGAAGTGAAGCTACCAACTTCTCAACCTCTGGACCAATGCAGTCATCAGCCTTGACGACCTGATCAATGTATAAATAAAGGGAGAAACATAAATGTCTAGCACCATTGGCTTTTTGATTAGAAAATCAAGTTTTTCTTTCATTTCTTCTCTGGATAAGATTCAGAAAAATGGTGAGGAGATGTACCTGAATTCCAAGTAATTCAGATAACCTGGGTACAAGAGGTGCCAGGCTGAATTTTGGAGTCACACCTTTTGGTCGCCCCTGGGAAAAGTACAGCATTCAATTAGTACTGTAGTAGGATGATTGCAAATGTAAAGCGACAAAAACTAATATGAACTGATGCGTAAGTACAGACAAGCAAGATACTTATCAATTCATATGTATAGTAGACCACTCGTCAACACTATATATATAATATATATTGACATTTCAAATATAATCGCAGGAGCAAGCCAAAGTTATGCTCTTTTAGCGGAGAAAATAGTCAAAATGGCATAAGGCTGGTATTGAGGAAAAAGGCTATTCCTCAAAGAACAAGTTAGCATTTGATAGAGTTGAATTCAGTTTTACAAGATGATGTATAAATTTTCCAGCATAATCCATCCATAGATATTCAACAAAAGAAACTCTTTTAACTGCAGAAATTTGTATGAATTGAGAATGTAATAAAAATCAGGAAGGAGTCCTCTTAATTGAAAGTGAGTTGAAAGTCGAACTTCAGTAGGAAAGTTCCCACATCACTGCATACACAGTAAGGAAAGATGCACAAGAAACCAATTGGCAAAAAAAAAAAAAAAATGAACAAGAAAAACTTCATCTTTGTCTAACTTACCAAGTGGCTGGAAAGAATGACCTTAGCCCCGTTAGAAATCAAGTGCTTAATGGTGGGGACAGCAGCTCTAATCCTAGTATCATCAGTGATGTTCTGGTTGTCATCGAGAGGGACATTCAAATCAGCTCTGACAAAGACTTTCTTGCCCTTTAAATCAGAGGAAGAGAGGTCGCCAACGCTCTTCTTGGCCATGGAGACAACACCTTGAATAGGCTTGGCAGAGGATTTGAAGGATCGGAGTCTGGTGGCGACGTGATTGGTGAAGATTGGATCAGCGACGGCTGCAGAAAAGGCAAGGCGTCTGAGTGGAGTCTTGGAAAGGAAGTTGGTGGCCGGGGCATTAAGAGGGACGGCGGCTCTAGTAGTGGAAGAAGAAGCAGAACGAATGGCGCAGAAAGTGTGTGGTGCCGCAGCTGACGCCATTGTTGAGTCCGAAGGCGGAGAATAACAGGAGGAGAACAGACAGTGTCAGTGATGAACGAAGGAAGAGAGACGGAGAAATGGGGATTGTAGGGGTTATACTTGTGGACGTGGAAGTATAAATGAGGTGAGATGAGATTTTGGGTACTCCGATTTGGATTTCTCTTATCGTTGAGGAGAGGTGGAAGATGTTCGATGATTTTCAGGCTCACGCACTGATAGTAATAAAGACTACAACTTTTGCTAATAATAAAGACTACAACTTTCTATTCACTATGTCCCCGCACCACTCTATTTTGTGAGGCCATCCTTTCATTTTTTGTTTGTGATTTTAAGGCTTTCTTTTACTCGTCATTTTACTTGACTTACATTAGTAATTTTCACACACTTGTTTAAAAAAATATATGTATAAATAGTCCATATCTTTTAAGAGATGCAAAGAAAGGTTTTTTCTTTTTCTTTCTTTCAAGATATTGTAATTAAAAAAAAAAAGAAAACAAACCTAAACAGAACAATATTCAGATATTTTAAAGTTTCGATCTTTAGTTCTTCCCAATAAAGCAGGACTTTCCTAATTTCTCGACAGTGGAGTGATGGCCAGCTTCCTCTATTATTCCCCTTTGCATCTCCCAAATCTCTTGCCAAATTTTCCCTACAGTAATCTCCCTGCCCGAACAATTTTATCTCCACAGTGTCCACTGGGAAGAAGGCGAGTTTTGTTCAGGAAAAGCCTAGACCGTTCCAAAATCAGAGCTTTAAGGGAGTGGCAAGATTATGAAGAAGCTGTGAAGGAAAAAGATCTTGCTCGTGCTCTTCGCTTGCTGCAAGATATTTCAGTCAAAATCCAAGATTCTTCAATTCAGTCGACCGGGTCTGCGGGTTTTGGAGGTGGCGGGTTTGGCCCCTTCGAGTTGCAAAGGGATTGGGATGTTTTGGATGCTTGCTTGAATGCTGATGATATGAGACTTGTTGGGAATGCTTACGTTTTCCTCAAGGACAGAGGCCGCTTGCCCAGTTTCGGAAAATCCCGCAACATTGGTATATTTTATGACACTGGCCTGCATAACGTTCTTGCCTTCTTAATTCCAATTTCATTTTATTTGCCTACATGCATCCGTGCCATCTTTACTCTCATGGTTCCTTCCTTGCTTGTTTCTTCCCTTTTTTGTGGTCATGATTCTAGGTATATCCATATTATGGAAAGTTTTTTATCTAACTTTTCTTGCATCAGTTGTATAAATATTTATATCTTGAAAATTCTTAATAGTGTTAACAACATGACTATTAGCATTTTAGCATTTTAGAGTATTGACTAAATCAGTTTATTGGCTTTCTTATTACAGTACTGGAAGGGCCAAGAGACATTACACCAACTGTGTTGAAATCTGCAACTGGTTTAGAAGGTGGTTTATTTGAAAAAGAATGAAAAAAGGCTGTAACTTTGCATGATACCCTCTTCAGTGTAACACACTCTATACAGCACTTGAGGAGGTGTCATGCTCAAAACCTTGTGAATTTTTCTGTCCTTTTATTGAGCTGAAATACATGTTCGTTTACAGTGTCAAAACTTTCACCAAAGAAGTGGGGTCTCCAGGGAAGTTCTAGTGTGGTTCTATTTGGCTTACTAGGTGGAGTGTCATTTTTGTTAAATCAAGGGATAGATATCAGACCTAACCTTGCAGCCATATTGACACTGGCTTCACTAGATGCTATATTTCTTGGTGGTACCTGCTTGGCTCAAATATCAAGTGTTTGGCCTCCTCATAGGCGCCGAATTATAGTGCATGAAGCAGGCCATCTCCTTGTTGGTAATTAATTCCTTTCCCCCCTCTTTCTCAGTTGTACAACTTATGCTGCAATCTTGGGACATTTCTCATGCACATGATGCTAAAGAAAGATCTGTTTTTTTATGTGGTGTACTTTCCATTTAGCATCGTCTCATAATAGGGGCTTCATTAGGTCTTTTACATAATAACTTAGAAGACTGGTGATTGTAATATCTTTTTTCGGTTATGTGAATTGCAGCATACCTAATGGGTTGTCCGATTCGTGGAGTAATTTTAGATCCAATTGTTGCAATGCAGATGGGCATCCAAGGGCAGGTACTTCTTGGAATACATGGGGTTTTTGCTGCATCTTACCTAGTATCATGAGCTGATTTGTTTCATGCATTAGTTAAAATTTTCTCACATCTTATATGCCATATGATGTTTGTTTGAAGCTACCCATTATGTGCTATGACTCTTGGCATGTGGACAAAGATACATGTGTATTTTTATATTATGTTTCTAACATGATTTAGCACCGTTTACATATGTACAAGTTGTTCTTAGTCTTGTTTTATTTTATTCTTTAAAATTTTTCCTGTGAGTGTCATAATAGTGTGTGTGTCAAGCAAGCATTTAGGTCATTTTTGCACTTTTTATTCCAGGCAGGAACTCAATTTTGGGACGAGGGGTTGCAAAATGAACTTTCTGAAGGCCGGTTGAGTGGTTCTGCCTTTGACAGGTGGGTAGCTTAGCCATATCCTAGAATTTTTTTTTTGTCTCCTCCTTTATCTTCTTAGTATTTGTTGCTGTCTGTAGCTGAGCAGTTTAAGCCTTCTGAACATGATTCACAATTTAAACATTTTTGCCTCTTCTGAATGTAGAATTACCTGAACCAAAGTTGCAGAATAGTATCTATTAGGAATACTTGTAAAGATAAAGCATAGATCTGGAATTTGCAGATGTTATATTTTGTAGCCATTTTCAAATGGTCAGGTACTCCATGGTTCTCTTTGCTGGTATTGCTGCTGAAGCACTCATCTATGGAGAAGCTGAGGGAGGAGAGAATGATGAAAACTTATTCAGGAGCATTTGTGTTCTTCTGGATCCCCCACTCTCTGTTGCACAGGTTCTTCTTTGACAAAGATATTTGGTTGCTTTGATATCTTGTAAGTTTATCTCATTATTCAAAATTGTGTAGATGTCAAATCAAGCAAGGTGGTCAGTGCTGCAATCTTATAATCTGCTCAAATGGCACAAAAATGCTCATCGAGCAGCTGTCAAAGCTTTAGAATCTGGAAGCAGCTTGAGTGTAGTCATTAAGAGAATTGAAGAAGCCATGATGTCTGGAGGATGAACTGCAGAGCACGTTTTTGCTTAAGCAATGGAAAAGGCAGCTCGGAGTGTGAGAAGAACAAAGGTCCGAGCAGTGGATTCCTCCACAAAGAACTAGAGTGCAGATTCAGACAGATCCTCGAAGTGGATGTGGGAACTTGGAGAGTACCCTGAAGAATATGACAGCAGATTCAGTGCTTTGTTGGACAGAGAAGGAGATGTTGTGGTGGATCATGAATGTTGAAGTAAAGGGAGTATTGGAAGATTTTGGGTCACCTCTCACTAGGAAAAAAGAAGATAATATTAGATCATCATATACGATAACAGTTATGTGCAATATACTATATATATATATATATACACATATGTTATAGTTATACACTTCTTATCTGATCATTTTTGAAGATTTTATTCATTGTAAATGGAGGGAACTTTTATATAAACATTTTAGAGAGAAAATTACTGCAATTTTTTCATTTTCTTTTAAATAAAGATTAGATATTTGCTTACATATTATTGAATTGAAGATTAAAAAATAAATGGTAAGAGTTGACTCTTAAGCTGGTTTCTTGAAAGCCTTGTCCATCATCCACAATAAAATATTTATGTCGGACGCGTTCAAGCGATGCGATGTCTCTCCCTTCGCTCTTCCTGTTCTTGAAGATAACACAACGATAAATAGTTAAAAACCTCCAAAACCCCTCAGAACTGAGCAGCACAGCTGCCCCAGCAACAAAAACAAGAACGCTGGAAATCATTTCTCTTCTGCCATTACCAGTTCCTCTAGCATTTCTGGATTGAATGCTTCTGCTCCCACTGGGTCGCCACTTCTTCATCTCTTTGGGACAATAATGGAAGTGGGAACGATTTCTTCCGGGCTTCATCATACCCCTTTCAAAACGACCTCAAGGACTACGCACTTCGGTCAAACAAAATTTCCTCATTATCTTCAACATAAACCCTTTTCATGTCTACCCTTTAATTCTAGAACCAAACATTCCCGCCATAAAAGGCCCATCGTTTTAGCTTCTTCTATTAGTCCAGGTGGGTCTGGTGGGTTCTCCTGGGTGCACCTTTCGCAGTCTATTCTCCGTGGTTCAGAGCGGTTCTTTAATAACTTGGGTGATTCTGTCAAGAAAGAAACTGGGCTCGATTTGCAAGGTGCCAATGCTGGGCTGTCTGAGTTTGCCGGTCTGGTTAGGCAGTCTGTCCATAGGGGCCAGTCCGAGTTGGAACGTTTTAAGTCTGAGTTGGTTCCGGTGTTCATCGATTGGAATAAATGGGAGCGATGGAAGGTAAAATTTATGTTCTTTGGTCACTTAATTTAACAGAAAATTTAGCAAGCTGATGATATTCCATGGTTAGTTATGTTGTTCTGGTTTCTTATGGCGCTGCTGAACATTTAGAGTTTTTATTAATCAATCTGTTGGGATGGAAACATAAGTAGGATTATTGCCAAAAAAGGAGAGAAAGAAAGAGTGAAGTGTAGAAGCTATGAAACTAGATGTAGATATTTATGCTTTATAGTTTTTGTGTATATATATGAACATATTGTGTTTTTAAAGATGTTATTTCTCTAAATTGTTCTCTTGGATGTTTATTCTCAGGATATTAAGAATTGGGAAGTCAAGAGAATTGGGGTTTTAATCCTGTATCTTGTTGTTACCATCCTTTCATGTCAAAGAATTTACATGGCTGTTCGAGCACCTCTTATTGATCGAGAAAAACGAGAGCTGACTGAGGCATATATGGAAGCATTGATCCCTGAGCCAACTCCAACAAATGTAAAGAGGTAACCACAGTTCTTATATCATCTTTGAGGAGCAACTTCAGTTGAGTTGGTCTATCTTGTGCTGTAAAACTGAACAATTAGTTAATTGTTATCAATATTGAACATGCAATCTTTCATGTTTGCGCTAGTGACATAAGCTTCGATGGAGCTTCTATTCGCATGTCTTTATATCTTTGATCAGGCGGCTGCATCTTTCTCCATTTGTTGGCTGATCAGTTAAACTTGGAATCCCTTATAGTTGGAATCTAGATTTTTTTCAGCTTATTTGTATTGCAGAATTATTAAGCCAGTTGTTTCTTACCTCTTCATCCTGAACTATTCTGTAAAAGTTTCAAGGTTGCCATGGAGAATGCCGTAGACCTCTAAGAAGTAGCCAGAAAAGTGGACTATCCTCATTCTGCAAACTTTCTGTAGGACCTAATTTGCTAATAACTCACTTTTTAACTGCTTTCAAATTCATAATTAATAGCTAACTAACAATAATATATATATATATATATATATATATATATATATATATATATATATATATAAGAATAAGAAGAAGGAAAGAGAGAAAGCTAACTCTCCCACTTAGTGTTATAAATGTCTTTGCCAATGACATCATGAGCCAACCTTCATTGTCTTTACATTACCTTGATCTTTCATGCTTTTTTCTCTGTGGCCGAACATTTAAACTTGCAAAACTATTTGGATTGACTATATTTTTTTTCAATGGAGTTCGGTTGGAACCTGTGAAACATTCTCTTGAACAGATGGAATACATATTGGAAAACAGTTCCACTCTATGCATCTTCTCCCAATCAAATATTGAGAAAGAGGCAGAATAATATTTAAGAATAGAAATGAATTGAGCTATAGATAGTTGTTCCAGTCAAATTTGTGCTTCTGTTGCTGTTTAGTGTCTGCTAATCTGACGTCTGCTTTTCAGGTTTAAAAAAGGGTTATGGAGAAAGACAACTCCAAAGGGCCTAAAATTGAAGAAGTTCATTGAAGGACCTAGTGGAACACACATACACGATACTTCTTATGTAGGGGAAGATGCTTGGGATGATGATATATCCGAAGAAAATGTTAAAAAAATTATAACCCACAATGGGAGATTGAATGCAGAAGATAAGATGGTTTTGAAGGAAGATCAAGGAATTTCAGGTTAGCCACTTAATGCTCCCATCCCAAGTTCCCTAATCTATAAATGAAAATCCAACAACAATTGGAAGATATCCCCTGCAATTCTATATTTTATGGTAGCCTACATGACATATCGATTTCATTTTTCTTATTTGTTGTAGATTCTTTTTAGATCTCTAGTTTTCTGGCATACATAGAGGTTTTTTTAATTCTACTTTTTTTTAATGTGGATTTCTTTTGGCCTTCCTTACTTTTTTTTTTTTATTTTTTTTATTTTTTTTAATTTTAATTTTTGTCTTTTAAAGATGAAAATTTGGAAACTCGAGGAACATGGCGTGAAAGGCTTCAAGCATGGAAAGAAGTTCTTCTGAAGGACAAGTTAGCTGAGCAATTAGAATCTCTGAAAGCACAGTATGTTGTTGAATTTGACATGAAAGAGGTTGAGAACAGTCTACGGAAAGATGTAATTGAGAAGGCCAAAAGTACACATGGAAACAGGGCATTGTGGATTTCCAAAAGATGGTGGCGCTACCGTCCAAAACTTCCTTATACTTATTTTCTTCAAAAACTTGATTCTTCAGAGGTATATGGTTCATCCCTCCTTGCCTATGTTTCTTCTTGCTTTTTGGGAAATAACCTATTGTCCCGAGAACAGATATTGGAGTTCATATACATGGAAGTGTCGGATTACATGCAAAGGATACTTTTTGATTATCAATTTAATCTCTGAAATCCTGATGGCGCAATGTAATTGTTGTTACATCTCTAGAGGACTGGGATACTTTATGGACTACTTCATTCACTCATTAGGATGATGGGACCTTAAACATAGTAGTTTATGCTGCAGTAAAATATACATTAATCATGTTCCTTTTCTTTTCTTTTTCTTTTTTCTTTTATACCGGAGTTATTTTTACACATGCTGAAGGAGACTTAGTTCATATAGCTAGGTGAAAAAATGTGCATCATGGCAGTTGGACTGATTTTGGTATGCAGTCTGTTATCCAGATTGAGTTTTAATTTTCCAGGTTGCTGCAATTGTCTTCACAGAAGACCTAAAAAGATTGTATGTAACAATGAACGAAGGCTTCCCCTTAGAGTATATTGTGAGTATTAAGTCTCTTTCCTGTGCTACAGAGGGAGTTTGTTTTACATTCTACTACACATTCTTATTGATTATATCCTCAGGTTGATATTCCACTTGATCCATTCTTGTTTGAGGCAATATCAAGTGCTGGAGTTGAAGTTGACCTACTCCAAAAGCGGCAAATTCATTACTTCCTAAAAGTTGTATTGGCTTTACTGCCAGGGATATTGATTTTGTTGTTTATAAGAGAATCTCTGGGGCTTCTTCATATTACCACAAGACGTTTACTCTATAAGAAGTACACTCAACTGGTTGATATGGCTTACAATGAAAACTTTATTTTGGTAAATTTTCTAACCTCTCTATTGGTATTTTGGCCCTAGCTGAGTAATTTTTGATCTCTTATTTTATCATTCACTCAGCCAGTTGGTGAAGTTGGTGAAACAAAGTCGATGTATAAAGAAGTAGTTCTGGGAGGAGATACCTGGGATCTACTGGATGAATTGATGATATATATGGGAAATCCCATGCAGTATTATGAAAAAGAAGTGAAGTTTGTGCGGGTAAATCTTCCATTCTGGTTTCCTATTACGAAAGGTTTCTAGAAATATACCAATGGTTAAAAAATATTTCATCCACAATCTTTTGTGTTTTGCAGGGTGTGCTTCTCCATGGACCTCCTGGAACAGGAAAAACACTCTTTGCTAGAACTATTGCAAAGCAAAGTGGGTTGCCTTTTATTTTTGCATCTGGTGCAGAGTTTACTGGCAGTGAGAAAAGTGGCATTGTACGAATTAATGAGATCTTTTCTGTTGCAAGGAGAAATGTAAGTCTCTTTCCTTATAAACTATGAAGCACCATTGCAGTCCTCATTGATGCTTAGTTTTGCAAGTAAACCTTTTAGAGATCAAACAGATTTTTTCTTTTAGATTTTAGCTCAAATAATACTATGTCAAACATAAGAACGAATTCTTTGAAGCTTTTTCATGGATGTGATGTATGGATTCCATACCTGCAACAAAGGCATCATAAAACTGAGTAAACATGTAAGGAACTTAACTGAATTTGATTTTGTTTTTGTCCTTTCATTTTTGTACTTTTAGCATTTAGTGATGCTCTATACATATTGAACCATCTTAAGTATATCAGCCAAATTTTAAAAGCTTTTGCTATAGTTATTTGGTTTTTGTGTATCTGGGAACTTTGCATTGGTAATCTGCACATAAAATTCCTTCTTATATCGAGGTAATTTCCTACAGGAGCTTATCTGTCTAAAAGCAACTAGGAACTGTCCTATTTATATATTGTCATTATCATCAATTTTGCTCCTTTCACTTTGCTTTTCTTCATCATCTGTTCGGGTGAACCATTGCACAATTTAGGAAGCACAACTGAACAGCTCATTCCCTTTGCAGGCTCCTGCTATTGTGTTTGTGGATGAAATTGATGCCATTGCTGGGAGGCATGCCCATAAGGATCGACGAAGAAGTGCAATATTTGAAGCTCTAATTGCTCAGCTTGATGGAGAGTTAGTGTCTTCTTTTAATACCATGAGTATACTGCTCTAACATAACTAACTCGTTTATCTAGCTGATTACTGGTTCATTTTACTATAGTTTGGATGCTATTCAGACAAATTTCATGTTATATGACTAACTTTTAATCAGGACTATGATTTGCCACAGCCACTATTTTCTTGAGATATTAACAGATCTAATGCCAATGTAGCATAAAATGGTGAAACACATGCATAACAGGCTCTTGATTTGCTCGAAGTTTTGTTGTTGCAAAACTTGATATTAGAACTTTTTTTAAAAAAATTCTAATAAAAGGTGCTTCTAGATGTAAGATTCACATCCAAGAGATTTATTTGTTTTACCGAGTGACCTGTATGATACTGCTTGGTATATGTTGAGGTGATCATTTCAAAGTTATGATATTCTGTTGTAATGTAATTTGCTAGACAGCTGTGTTACTTTTTCATGACCATGTTCTGTTGTAAATGATAGTTTTATTTCCTTTCAGGAAAGAGAGCACTGGCGTTGACAGGTTTTCATTAAGACAAGCTGTTATATTCATGTGTGCCACTAATAGACCAGATGAATTGGACATAGAGCTTGTTAGGCCTGGGCGTATTGACCGACGTTTGTACATTGGATTACCTGATGCAAAACAACGTGTGCAAATTTTTGGGGTGCATAGTGCTGGGAAGAAATTTGCGGAGGATGTTGACTTTGAGAAGGTAAAAATACTGGCATCTTTCTTGCTAAACAATGCTTTTCAAATAATGCGATATGTTCTTGTTTGATTTCACAGAGCAAACTGGTGAATAATCAAATTCTTCACTCTTCTAAAACTAGACATGAGGGTTATTTTAATCCAATTTACATGCATGTTGTTTTGGAGATTGGAATATTTTCATATTTCTTAGATTCTATATGAATTGTCATCTTTAGTGGGTTTTCTACGGATTTGTTATGTACTTTAAGGGTTCACTTGGACATTGTGCTCATGCAAAGATTTTTTTGCTTGACCTTTACAGCTTGTCTTTCGCACTGTTGGATATTCTGGGGCAGATATCAGAAATCTAGTCAATGAAGCTGGAATAATGTCTGTAAGTTCACCGTAATTTTGTTCCAGCTGTATTCTGATCTGGTGCCATTTATCTTTTGATGTAACTATCTTTTATTATGAGACGAAACAGTTCAGTGGAAGGATATTGTCTTTACAGATCTCAATATGTATGAAAAAGTTGAGATATTGATTTTACCATATCTAGCCTTCTCTTTTAAATTATCTCTTGTTATAATGCTTAGATTTCCTTTCCTGATTATGTAAACAAGAATTATCATTTCATTGCTATATTTTTCCTGCAACAAATGTTGTAAGCCCTGAAATCGTTCATCTTATCTGGATTTCTTAATCATGTTTGCTTTCACTGAAAATCATGTTTCTTGATCTCATTCTTGTATTTTTGAACTTGCAAGATCTTGAAAATTTTGGGTGTTCTTGATAGTTGAAACTGTTCATAATCTTGTTAATTTACCTGGGCAAGGCTTTATTATGCATGTACTGTAAAACTGACAAGGGGTTCCTTTTACCATTTATACAGGTTAGGAAAGGGCATTCTAGAATCTTTCAGCAGGACATAGTTGATGTACTGGACAAGCAATTGCTCGAGGGGATGGGTGTACTTCTCACAGAGGAAGAGCAGCGGAAGTGTGAAGAAAATGTATTCTTTTCATCTCAGAAAAGTTGTCAAGAGGAAGCTGCTAATTTTTATGAACAAACTGTGATATGTTTTTTTATTAATTGTATAATTGTTAACTGATAGGTATCATTTGAGAAAAAGAGACTTCTAGCAGTACATGAAGCTGGTCACATAGTTTTGGCACACTTGTTTCCACGATTTGATTGGCATGCATTTTCACAGCTTCTACCTGGTGGCAAGGTACGTTTTCATTGGTTTTGATAATTGGTATATGGTCTAGACTTCTGTTAAGTTTTCTTTTAATATCTTTTCTATTTTCCTTTTTCCCTTGAGAAGGAAACTGCTATATCAGTCTTCTACCCTCGGGAAGATTTGATAGATCAAGGATATACTACCTTTGGCTACATGAAGATGCAGATGGTAGTAGCTCACGGTGGGCGATGTGCTGAGCGTGTTGTATTTGGTAATGACGTTACTGATGGAGGGAAAGATGATCTGGAAAAGATAACAAAGGTACACAAATAACTTCTTATGGCATTGTAATGCTGATAAGATACTTATAATGAGTTAAATGTAATACTTACATTCCCAGTTTCCAGTGGGGAGAAAAAAAAAAAAGGAAATGTTTCTAGTAAGTCTTTGATGCTTTCTGATCTAGCAACTTTTCATGATTCTTCAGATAGCTCGAGAAATGGTGATAAGCCCTGGAAATTCAAGGCTGGGGCTTACGGCTTTGACAAAGAGACTTAGTCTCGCTGATAGACCAGATAATCCTGATGGTGAACTTATAAAATACAGGGTATTTCTCTGTTTTGTGTGGAAATCTTGAACTTTCATTTCATTTTTTTTTCCCCACATCCCTTGACTTTATTCTGTCTGATCTACTGATCTTGCCTCACCTTGTTTTGATAATTCAGTGGGACGATCCTGATCTGATTCCTGCAGATATGTCACTTGAAGTTTCTGAACTATTTACTCGAGAGCTGACAAGGGTAACGGCTTCTCCTTTTTTTTTTCCCTTTTTCTAACATACTGACGGTTTACACTTACATAGTAGATATGACAAAATTTGTTTCTTGCGAATAGCCTCATAACTCTGTGACAACTTTCTGTAGGAGTTGCTTACACAGCAGAATATCACTTTTAATGCCAGCTAACAAGTAAAGCAATATTATGAATTTAATATCTGTCCTTGTCACTACTTATTTTATTTTCTATTGTATCAAATTATGAGGAACAATAAATTTCTGAAACAAAATAAGTCCTGATATCCATTTTCATCCAGCACCTTGATGCATCATACAAAAATTAGACTGTGAGACAATTGGTAATATGGATCCAAATCTATATGGATAAAGCAAGCTGCTAGAGGGGGGTGAGGGGTGAAGAAGGATAGTTTAGAAATGTATTTATGGAGTTTTCTTTCATGGACTCAGGTGACAAAATTCTTTTATTCACCACACAACCCCTCCCCACTCCAAAAAAAAAGAAAAGAAAGAAAGATAGAAAAAGGAAGCATTCCCGTCTGTATTTTATTTGCGTACATATAGATTCTAAAGGTAAATCTTTGTTTGACAGTACATTGAAGAGACAGAAGAAATTGCAATCAAGGGATTAATGGACAACAGACACATATTGGACATGATTACAGATGAACTTTTGGAGCACACAAGGATGACAGGACTGGTAAAATCAACGTTTAGTTTTCTTTCTTTATGGCAAGAACCAGCAGCAGGGGAAATGATCGAATAGAACTAGGAGTGTATTTTATGGCAGTTCTGAAGGAAATGATTGGGAACAAAAAAGTCATGTCTTTCTTCACTGATGGATAATCTGACAGTTAGTTTTGCATTAGATATTGAGAGTATATTCTTATTCCATGTAACATTGAGAAAGATATTATTTAGCAATTAGTGTTCTCAGTGAAGACTTGACTTGAGAGCAAGTATTCATACTTTCTTTTATTTTCTTATACTCAGGAAGTGGAAGAGAGAATGAAAGGACTATCACCTGCTATGTTTGAGGATTTTGTGAAGCCTTACCAAATAAACCCTGACCAGGTAATATCCCTTTCCCTATTTCTCTCTTTGTGGTTTTGATTGATCTTCTGCATCAAAAATTGTCAATGAATAAGCATATGGCCTTTTTTTTTTTTTTTTTTTGTTGGATGTGTGTGTCCATCTCAAATTTATTTTAGTGCCGAAGAGTAATTCAGGCTATATCTCTCACTGAAACAGAATCTGGTTCAAGAACGGTTTTACAACAGCAGCAATTACATTTTTCAATTAATATGTTGATTGTTAATGCTTTTTCTTATATATTTCCCCAGGAAGGACCATTGCCCCATAACAATAGCTTGCGGTACCGACCCCTGGATATCTATCCTGCACCTCTTCATAGATCCTAAACAAGTCTTCAACGATGGTCATCGGAGGGCTTGCACTGTATCTATCTTTGATTGAAATGCAAAACAAGATCAGAATTGTAATAATACTGGTTAGTATTGGCTGCCAACTTTGAGATAGCTACTAGTTTCTGAAGGAGAGGCACAATCCAGGAAGGTGAATTTTGATGCAACGCTTTCCAAACACTCCAGTTCCTTTATCCATTTTGATTGTGGAAGTGGGACTTTTTTTTTTTTTTTTTTTTTTTTTTTTTTTTTTGAGTGGGAAAAGGTGGGGGGCTAGTGAGAGTATTAGATGAAACAATGATGTCACTTGACAAAAGAAAATGATCAAGCCAACATACTACTTAAGCTCTCCTGTGAACCAGATAGTTTGCCATCAATCAAAGCTATCTTCCTTAGTTACTCTTACTAGCACTATGATGATTAAAAAGGGAAAAAAACAGAAACACTAGTAAATCCGATCATATGAAAGCATTGACGGCACCCAACTGGACGGATCTGGACTCCACCAATGCATGTCCATGCATCTCTGTGAGGAATCGGAATTCCGAATTTCTTTGCACATATCTAAATAAGCGTATACACATCCTAGAGAGACCAGAAAGTGAGTTTCTTTATCGATAGCATACATGTCAAACCATGAACTACAGATGCCAGAAAGTTTTCACCTTCAACTATCGCTAATAGAAACTTGTCACGTCTGCACCTTATGTAGAAGTCAGTACAAATATTCCTATAAAATATATCTCCAAGGAGTTGCTTTTCATGTGAAGGATTCAGGTTACAGTTTGCTCTTTGGTATCCCAACTGGAGTGGCTCTTGCTCTATTTTCAACTGCCCGAGAAAGTTGTTTGACTGCATCCTTTGGTAAATGGCGTGGCCGGCTCAACCAGAGCCCTCCATCAACCACCACTGTAGTTCCGTTTATATACTTACCTAGACATCAAAATACCAGGAAATCAGGACATAAAGAAAAGAGAATGTTTTTTTTTTTTTTATTATATATATATATATATATATATATAAGGGCAACAGTGATCAAGTACAACAATGCCTGTGCGCAACTCGTTTTAAAGTTTACTTTCACCAATCAAGAAAAGAGATAAATTTAAATTGGAACAACCAGGCTATTACCCAGTTCACTATTTCCTTTAATCAAATGGGACCAGACAACTTGTAGACAAACAGATAAAATCTGGAATCCATATTATTAGGAATACTATTGCAGTTACATATTCTTCATGTGCAAATATGGGGGGTTTGAGAATACAATAAAACTGTAGCAGGGATACTAACCGGCATCAGATGCAAGGTACAGAGCTGACATTGCAATATCCCACTTTTCTCCAACTTTGTACAATGGCATGTAGTCTCTTGCTTTATTAATAATCTCGTCAGGTGCAAGTTTACTTAGGCCAGTAGTGTCACCTATGGGGCCTGGTGCAATTCCATTAACTCTTATATCATAGTCAGTTCCCCACTCCAGAGCTAAATTTCTTGTGAGAGAATCAACAGCTGCCTGGAGGTGAAAGAAGAATTGCACATCAAAGAAATATAAATTAAACTAACTTCAAAGAAAAAGAATGATATCCACAAACCTTAGCAGCAGAAACATGGATCTGATACCAAGATGCAGTGTAATGTAGAGTAGCACTGATGTTCAAAATCATCCCACCACCAGATGAGCTCCTTCCAGCTCCACCCTGCTTTAGATACTGAAGAGCTTCATGGCACATAGTGAATGTGCCAACTGAATCAATATCTAGAACTGCAGAAATTAATCGTATTAGCATTTATTTCTTTTAGATCAAAAGATGAGGTACCATGCTCTGGTATAAATCTACTACAAAGATAATGGGAAAAGGAGGAAAAAAAATAATAATAATACTAAATAAATTATCAGCTACCTTTGGCCTAACTGGTAGGTCACATATAACTTCATTTCTCCAATATTTCATATTATGAAACACAAATGAGAAAAGAAACAAAAATGAAGAACAGATATAGGCCAGAAGAGGACTGGCCAGTTGCAGATATGAAGAGTTTGAAACAGAACCTGTTCGAAACCCATTTGGCGATAAATCCTCGGGAGACACAAGAAAATTGCCAGCTGCTGCATTGACAAGAATATCCAGTTTCCCAAAGTGATTGACTGTTGATTCAATAACCCTTCTTGCATCATCTTGCTTGCGGACATCCCCTACAAAGCCTACAGCCTGACATCCCAATGATGAAAGTTTTGATATAAAGTTACAAAGTCCATGGAAGAGATACTATTTATGCTTATTCATTTTGGTATTTAGGATAGATAAGAAAAGACAATTAAAGGCAGATCAAGCGGACTTATCCCCACCCAGTGCAGCAATCTCCGAACTAAAAGACGAAGAAAGACTCCACGAGCCTAATAAATTTATTTATTTATTTCTCAGAAATCCAATGGAAAGATAATAACTTGTTTCATAAAAACTAATGCTTTTTTTTTTTCTTTAAATATATATATAGTATCTGTGTTTCAGACAAATTGAGAGGTAAAGTCGAAGTTCAGGTCCGCAGCATTCTGAAAAACCTCAGTAAATCAGATGCTTAAAAAACCTTTCTTGCTTGTGTAGAGGAGAAGAAAGAGATGTTCATGCATTTGGGCTGGGTTATTCTTCAAATGCTTGAAGTTAGGATCAATTATAAGATGCAAAAAAAGGCAACACTGGAGGAAGACGAAAGCAAGAGAAAAAAAGGAAAGAGAGAAAGTTACGGGAATCCCGAGGGACAGAAGATCGGCAACAGCAGAATCGAGAACGGACTTGCGACGGCCCATAATAGCGATAGAAGCACCATGCTTGCCAAACTGGGAGGAAATCTCGAAGCCAATTCCGGAACCACCTCCGGTCAATAAGGCAACCTTGCCCTTTAATACATCAGCCTTGAAAGGAGACTCCATCTTCTTGGTCCTCGGTGCGCACAAACAAGAAATAAATGACAGCTTCCTTCCTGGACTTCCCTCTCTCTCCTCTCCTCTTTGTGTGGTAGCAGATCAGCCTCTGCCCTCCAAAATCTGAAGGGGACAAAAGGTCCTTTCTCGGTGTTTCAAATATGCTGGTTTCAATTAAGTACTAATGTCCACAACTAGACACACTAGACGGGTTCGGCCTTCCCATATTTCTATATTTTTCCATGGATGACGTCATTCTTCTTTGTCCCATTTTTTCTTTTTCTTTTTTTTGTTTTGACCTCCCACCCGATGATATCCAATAATTACTTCGCAGGGAGGGGGGAAGGGAAACAAAAGTATTTATTAGGTGTATAAGCCAATGTAAAATGAAAATTCTTTAACTTTTTTGATTACAGAAAATAACAGATTGCTGATACGGGGGACCCGATAGTTTAGGTGTTCTTTGCTTTCTGTTTCTTGCTTGTTTTATGCTTTTGTTAGTTTCTTCGTTGTACTGTTTTCCCTTTTAATGAATACAGCTTAAAAAAATAATAATAATAATAACAGGTTAGAAAGCCCATACCCATACTCTATGGGACTGCAAGACTAACACTTTTCCTTTGATTAAATAAAATTAATGCATGGGAGACAAAAGAACAGCAACAATTCTCAATTGAGTTTCAATTTTTACCTCAAAAGATTATCGAAATATTAAAAAGAAAAAGCATCTAGAAAATGGGCAGCCTGCAGCAGTTTCCCGTGACCAACCAACCAACCAATCAATTCTTATCATCAAGTCTCACTAATTCATTTCATTCTCACACAACCCATTCGTCCCTCATGTATCACTTTGCTGTTCTTCAGACTCTGGAGGTTGTGGATGTAACTGAGGCTGATGCTGAGGCTGAGGCCATGGCATAAATGAGGCTGGTGGCCTCAGCTGTTGGCCAGCAGCATATAATGCTGCTTGATCAATTGGCTTTCCCATTATAATTCCAGTCGGTCCAACTGGGAGCTGAGATGGTACACAGTAATATGGAACAGAATCTATAGGAGGTCCTCCTGCCAATGGTATAGACGCCCTAGTTACCGCAAGTCCCTCCTCTTTCAGTTCATCTCTGGGAATAATATCCACCAAAAAGTCGAATACATCAGTTCTCGAAATAGCAGCAGCAATATCATTCTTCTGAAGAGTCCTCCTCTTGTTCTCTTCTGTATTTATCCATGATCTCAGTGTCAGCTCTAGGATGAACATCTCACAAGCTTTTGAAAATATAACAGGAGCTTCAGCAGATATCATTCTCACATCTTCATCAGCTTTCATGATCTTCTTGATGCGAGCAAGTGGGAGATTGTGGTTCCTAAAATCAGTAACCTGCTCAATTTCTTGCATTTGATTAGCCCAGAAAGCTTGTAACTGCTGCGGCTGTTGGCTATGAAAGTGATGAGCTTGAGGATATGTAAGCTGATGCTGTGAAACAGGAACACTTGCATGCGTTGGAGAGGACACAGCCACAGCAAGTGAGCCAGTAGCCATCATAGGTACACTTTGATAGGCGGAATTAGAGTGTCCCATCTGGATGTTTGTTCCACCTCCAATCACAGGCAGCTGTGTCCTATCTGACTGATCCATAGTCTCTGATATCTGTTCTCCTCACCACAATGCCTTCAATCTAATTCTGAAATAGAAAGAGAATGTGCATGACTAGACCAGTCTTTACTCAGATTTACCCAACTCATATCCCGTGTGTACTTAAAAACCTCAATATGGTAGAATAGGGAAACAGACACCCAAATGGGCACAAAGAAAAGATGAAAGGAACCAAAACAACTAGTGGTATATGTACCGGACTATTTGCAACTGTAGTCTAGCTGACATTTCGCTAGGCCTTCCAAGCACTCAAATACATTAAAAATCCGAAAATGAAAGTTCAGAGTAATCAACAGCGAAAAAGAAACTGATGGGGAGATCCTTCCTAAAAAGAGAATAATAAGAAACTAGCATAAATGACAGAAGGGAAAAATTTACTGGTAAAATATCTGCAAAGACAAAAATAAGTGGCTCCAATAGGCAATAAAACACTGATGTTTCCCAGATGCTGCAAATAAATTCACTCCTGCGAGTCCAAGGAGAAATGCGGAACAAAGACACTATAGATTAACAGTCAGACAAAGATATTTCTTGCTGCTCTGTGAATCTTCTCTCTATGTTCATGACAAAGATCTGGATTTGAAATAAAAATAGAAGCTACTCTCTTATAATAGCATAGTTAGCATGAAAACAGTAAAATGAAGTACAACGTGGAGTGACATCCGATATGCATATGTTCATAACGTTTTTCTCAGACTGGTTAGGATAACAATAACTTAGAGCAAGGACTAACCTCAAATCATTCCAAACTCGGACTTAACTTTACTCGACTCCATTAAATAATTGCTAAACCAAACAGAAAAATTAGCCAACCAACGTCACTCTTAGAAACTTGAGTTTGGCATGAAAAGAGGAAAACTAAAGGTAAGAAATTTTCATGTGAATCCAACTGCAAATCATGATTCATGACTAAAAGAAATTACTGCACCGTAAAGCCAAAACACTGGAAATGTACCAACTACCAACCAAGCATACCATTTCAGGAATTTCATAGTCATTTTTTATGGTTTAGGCCTTCCAAGACTGTTCCTATCGGGTCATAGAAAAACAGAATGAAAGTGCAATTCTTTCCTCGCATAAAGTCGAGTTGAATTTTGCAATATAGTTACAATTAGAGTCCAAGAAAGGATTTTTTTTTATAAGTACGTCCAAGAAAGATTCTATACATATAGCTTCTAAAGTATTAGCGAAAGAAAAAATTAGCGGCGAATTATCCAGCTTCCCTCCTCTCTTTTAACTCCACCCACTCCAACAACCTTTCCAAGGAGGGGAAGAAAAAACAATAATAAAAATAAATAAATAAATGAAGTCATGAAATAAAAGAGCCATAAAAAAGAATGTTCTTTTAGTGTAAATTTGAAACCCAAAAAATAAATCCCCAGAAGAAAGAGTAAACTAGTTAAAAATTTAGACATGCAAAATAAACATGTCAAGAATACTAGCTAATTCAGATGAAAAGGCATAGTATAGTAAATGTCTGAAGGCTCGCATTTGAGTAAAATAGATATCGACATCAAGAGAATCACGAGAGGCATTTGATCCAAAAAAAAAAAAATATATATATATATATATAGACATTATAGAGGAGAATGAGACGGGAGTCATTTGAACCAAAAAAATTAAAGTATAATTACCCATATTTACGATGACTACGAGATTCATGTGATTAAATGCCGAAACCCTAAGCCAGGGGCTGCATGTACCCTTTCTTTTCCTTCTCAAGAGAAAGAAGAAAGAAGAGAAAGGGGGTAGAGAGAAAGCGGCTTTTTTTTCCCTTTGGCGAAAATGGAACTGTCTTCTTTCTTTCTAGACGCAGTCCTCTCAGGAGGGGGGAAGTCGGTATCTGGGACACGTGTCCTCTTATGCAACTTCGTAGAGCTGCTGGGCCCTTCCACGTTTCCTAAAGTTACTGGTTGAGGAATCAAGAGCTAGGGAGAATAAATGGGTGGGCCTTGAGAACATTTATTCTTTAATGGGCTTTTTCCAAATTTATTATTCAGTGGGCTTGTGGAAAGGGGAATGGATGAATCGTTGTTTGTGGGTTGGGCCAACAGAATTAACTACCTAGTGATATAGTTGTGGGCCTGTGTTTAATGATTTATGTGTAATTCTTATTTTGAGAGGGCATAGAAATGCCGACAGCTGTTATGCATATGAATCACCGGCAGGGTAGGTGGAAAGTGAAAGTGGTTGGGCAAATCGAGAATAATTAGGAGTTAGGAGTTAGGAGTTAGGAGAGTACGTACAGAAGAGCAAAACAATTTGTTGTGTCTCGTTTTTGGTTGGCCGACCAAAGCGAATTCTTTTTTCTTCATACCGCCCTATAGATTTGGTCGCCAATTTTTTTCTTTTCCAAATCTGATACTGCTTTTCGTTTGTTAATTGTACATTTTTGGTTGCCTGCCGCCTGCTCACAATAAATACATACATATTTGATTGATCTTTTTCGTCAAAAGTTTCTTGATTCTATCAAAGAAACACACGTAATTCCCATTATAGTGTTTTCACTTTTCCCGAAGGCAGTAAATAGTAGTACAAGAATTCTTGATTCTAACTTTCCAAAGACTCCTCCTTTTTTAAGCATTTTATATGAAGGAAATAATAGTGATGATGCCACCAAAATACTAACAATACAATCTAAACAACATTTCATTAATTACTTTTAAATGAATTTCCACACACTTTGTTGTTAGTTTTTACATGCAATCATCATAATCATACATATACATGGACAAAGAAAAAGCAGCAGCACACAGAGATACTGACTCTTTCCCGACCACCTAACGAGGAAAGAATCCGAGGACTTTTTAAGTTTCTTCTTTTAACAGTAACTCTTGATTAATGCATGATGTATCCTCCTACCAATCAATATATTATATATATATATATATGATATTCCATGAATTCTTCCGATTTTGTTGGATTTTTTTTCCATTTTTTAATAGGGGATTATCTGGCTGGCTTACTTCACACTTAAACCGAAGAGAATATCCATGGCTAAAGCCACCAGCCTGTCTGATTAGCTAGCAGACGTACTTAGTTGAAAAAGGTGGGTAACCTTCTTAATTTCTAGCTAAGAATTAGTATCCAATGTGACAAGATCCATTCAGAAGCAAGAGTCTTTAAACATCTTACGCAGAGGGGAAAGAAAAAGAAAATGGAGACTCTGAATGTTTGGCCTTACTGTTTCCCCAGCTTCAATCAAGAGGACATCGCCATTAGACAATTTTGTCCTGCCAGATTTGAGGAAGAACAAGGAGCCTACCATAACATCACCACTCTCGTATTACATAATCCTGTTCACATTGGGATTTCCTCTTCAACTCATGATTGTACAAACGCCATTCCTCAACCAACAACCGCTCCTGCTTCTTCTGCGTAGGCGGAGGAGGAGGAGGAGGAGGAGGAGGAGGAGGAGGAGAAAGAAGGGGATCATATTGTAGATGACTTCTTTAACATGGAATGTTTCGAAAAAGATAACAAAAATGTGCAAGTACCCGAAGAGGACGAATATGATCATCATCCGCCCACATTCCAGCATCTTGAGGATTTTTCACTGTCCCCTGACATGTTTGGAACTAGTAGAGATGATGATCTAATGTTGATTGATGGAGGTAATGAGCTGGAGGTAAGCAGCTGTTTTGAACATCTTGAGGACGTTGTGCAAGCAGAAGACCTGCAGGTGAGTCGGGGAGACGGGGTCGATCGAGGGCTTAACCTCGTTCACTTGTTGTTGGCTTGCGCAGAAGCTGTGGGTTGTAGGGATACTCATCTTGCCCAATCAATTCTCACCCAAATCTGGCCTTCCGTCAGTCCTTGGGGCGATTCCCTACTGCGTGTCTCATACTGCTTTGCCATGGGACTCAAGTCCAGGCTCTCCTTTCTTCAAAATGTAAATGTAAATGTGAATAATGGTACTTTGTTTGGCAATGACACTTGCTTGATCCGCAGGGAGGATAAGGTGGAAGCTTTTCATTTACTCCACCAAGCAACTCCCTACATATCTTTTGGATTCATGGCTGCCAATGATGCTATATGCCAGGCAGCCAAGGGAAAAGAATTTTTGCACATTATTGATCTGGGTTCTGGACATTATCATCTTCAATGGCCTTCTTTGATGAGAAATTTGGCTTCACGCACAGAGGGGCCTCCAAAACTGGTTAGGATAACAAGCATTATTGAAGATCAAGACCACTTTACTGATTCTGAAGCAAGCATGAAGGCAGTGGTTGAAGAAGCATGCTCACTTGGCATTCTTCTTGAATTTAACATTATAACTAAGCCGTTAACTCCATTGCTGCTAACCAAAGAATATCTAGATTTGAGAGAAGGAGAGGTCCTGTTCGTCAATAGCATTATGCAGCTGCACAAGTTTGTTAAAGAGAGTAGAGGCTCTCTAAAGACGATCCTTCAAGCAATCAAGAAACTAGCGCCAGCTTTACTTACAGTAGTGGAACAAGATGCAAACCATAATGGACCCTTCTTTCTTGGCAGATTTCTGGAATCGCTTCACTATTATTCAGCCATTTTTGATTCACTGGAAGCTAGCCTTCCAAGAGATAGTCCGCACAGGATGAAGATAGAAAAGTTTCACTTTGCTGAGGAAATCCGCAACATTGTAGCTTTTGAGGGCTCAGACAGGATTGAAAGACATGAAAGGGCAGATCAGTGGCGAAGGCAACTTGGCCGAACTGGATTTCAAGCAGTGGCGCCGAAATCTATGAGCCAAGTCAGACTGATGTTGTCTGTGTATGGTTGTGATGGCTATACTCTTGCCACCGAAAAGGGTTGCCTCCTGCTTGGATGGAAAGGTCGGCCAATAATGCTAGCCTCAGCGTGGCAAGTGAGCAATGTCTGCTGCAGCTAAGCTGATCCAAGAAAATAATTCTTTCACCAATGTCTTTTTCACTTAATTAAACTGAACAAAGATTCAATTTTTATGATATCATAATAAAAAGGTCTCACTGTTTCAAATGATTACTGGATTTTCATTTTCTACACGCAATCTGGGATCGAATGGTTATGCCAATGATAATAGAAACGTTGAGCTTCATGCAAGGATATAATACCTAATTAGGACAGTAACTCAGCATGAAGAACAGAATGACTGATACGAGGAAACTTCATGATATTGCATCATAATATAGAGATAAAGAATGAACATTTCTGATTTTCCGGGTTCATTTCTTAGTCAACTGTTTCGCATGTTACTGTTTCATGTCCCATTATACACCAAAGAGAGTTAGTCTCTTCTATCGATTCATAAGAACTTCCTTTTCTTTTCCTTCTTTTGGGAGGGAACAGGTACCTTGATTGAACATGGCCCGTGGGAATGCTTTTGAAGCAGTCCCCTTTGTTAGCTCTGTATACGGTATAGATGTCAAAAGTTTCAGTTAGATGTCCTATTTAAGAGCTGCCTTGCTCTGGGCAACAGCAGCAGCAGCAGACATTGCTCGTAAACGTCCAGCAATTTCTGTAAAAGATGGCCTGACCACAGGATTTGGGGCCCAACATTGCTCCATTAACATTCTCCATTCAGGATCACAGAAGCTTGGGATAGGTGGCCTTAATGTGTTGTTAACAATGCCTCCTGCACATTAAAATAAGAGAAAGGGAAGAACTACTAATTACTAGATGTGCTGATAAATCTGAATCACAAATCACTAAAATAAAGGATATACATGTAAAACATCTAAAAACTTCAGGACTCATCATATACACCTTTTTCCTTTCCCCCAGGCATAAAGGATAAAGGAAAGTGAACAGAAAAATACAAAGCAAGGAGTCAGCCACTGAAACTTCATGCAACATGTAAAACGCCCTTTAAAAGTGCAATCCATTTCATTGCAGATAAAATATGATTAATCTTAGCATATTAAAAGTAATACTTCCCCACTAAAAGAAAGAATATGCAACCGAAGTACCAAGTTCCTTTTGATGGTAATCCAACTGCTATCCTCTAGATGCATCACTTTGTTTTAGTACAGGAAAAAAAAAAAAAAAAAAAAAAAAAAGTACTCTGACCACTTCTTTTCCCACCAAAACCCAATAGCAAGTCTTGCCAGTTTGAAAACCTCATTCTCCCGTTGGATAAAAGAATGAAACTGCTGTGCCAGATATGCACAAGCAGAAAACTAAGAGATCCATTCCTTACCCAAATGACATGAATTGAAGTCAACCAACTGTAGCAAGTTAAAAACAAGTTGATTTACAAAAAAAAAAAGTCACAGATTCTATTTCAAAGAATTCATGCAAAATTAAGAGAAAAAATACACTAGCTTGAAGAATTGGACAGAAGTGAAAAGTAACCTGTACTGCACATAAGCATTTAAACGAGCATACCTATTATAGCACCATAATGCATGTTGGCATAAGGCTCCTCACCAGTAAGAATCTCCCACAAAAGAATTCCAAAGGAGAAAACATCAACCTGTGGGACAGAGAACCTGCTCAAACTCTTTTTTCTGAAAATATACCAGTCACCATTCACATACAACTGTTCTCCTCATACCTTTTCAGAAACCTTATTGCTGCTACCATTCAGAAGCTCAGGAGCCATCCAAGGAAGCGTACCTCGAACTCCACCAGAAACCAAAGTGTTACGTTTTATTTTTGAAAGACCAAAATCACCGACCTGAATTTGTAGCACTACATCAGCACTACTGCCGAGAAATCAAGTCCAAAACAAGGTTTATCCTAAAGTATAGAAGTGACTACAAAATCAACTGTTAGGAAAAGTTAACCAGCTATTTGTAAAACATCTGAAAAATACTTACCTTGCAAATTGGTCGTGAAGGATCTTTCAGATTCACCAGTAAATTGTCACATTTCAAGTCAAAATGAACAATATTCTTGGAATGCAAGTATTCCATTCCAAAAGCTGCGTCCATAGCTATAACTAGCCGCTTCCGATGATCAAGATGCCTTCAAAGTGAAAACCCAATGGATAAAACAAAATTAATAGAAGCAGCAGAAATAATGGTTGGACATGAAAAAGGACAATAAGGTGAAAGAAGAGGGTTGTGCACAAATTCAGAGGATGAAAATGCATTTGGAGAAGTTTTACCCACCCTATTTTTTTCTCTATACACCTTCATGAAAAGGCAACCTTTTATAGGATTTCACAGGATAATTAAGCTAAAAAACTAATAGAAGAACATTTACCTATCTTTTCTAAGTAGAACATGCCTGAGAGAACCATCAACCATGTATTCAGTCACAGTAGCCAGTGTTGCTCCAGGTCCATCCTGCACTACACCATAAAATGCCACCACATTTGGATGGTGAAGCTTTGATAGAATGTCAGCTTCTCGCCAAAAATCAGTGCTCTGAAAATGGGAAAAATGTTATTATCTAGAGAATGAAAACCTAGCATAGTAGGCAGATGAGCAAACAAATTTAGAATCAGAATAAAAATGGTTAGCAATAACTTCATGGATTGAAGCCTAATCCTTTTGCAGTATGAAAAACAAATTTAAAGGTAAAACATATTCAACAGTACCAGCCTCTCCTGCTCAGAAGATCGACTAGTGAAGCAACTCTTCTTTATACGCTTGATGGCAACATCTGTTCCTCTCCATTTTCCATGATAGACTGTTCCAAATGTTCCAGAACCGAGTTCCCTCAGTTCCTCAAGATCCTCATTCTTTATAAGCTGCCAATACAAGGCAAGATTCTTATCATGTTCCTTTCTTACAATACAAGTCACGTGACAAACATAAGTTATCAAAGGAAGAGTTTTAGCTTAACCAACTTACAAGAGCTTCCATCTTCAGCAAGAATAGCCCAACAAATTTTTTTAGCAGATATTTTATACTTTCACCTCTTGCCAAAATTTTATCCATATATTCACATTTTCAATGCAAGAAATTGAGAATAAGGAGGCTACATAGAAATGTTTACTTTACAGCATGGTGGAAGACAAGAGAGCATATATAGATAACAGCAACAGCATACACACAGTCTCAGAGGCTGATCACAATGTTCCTGTCATTCTCAATACCTCCGAACCACATCCTAGACAGCATTTCTAGTGCAACTTTTTCAAAAGTAGCTTAAGAATATCAACTACAAATGCACAATATAAATTATTTTGGCAATCTAACAAATTTTATCAGAACTATATGACACAATTGTGACAGGAACGAATGAATGGCGCTATTTATAGATTATCAAGGAAAAAAAACAAGAAAAGCCCAAGATGTTCACTGAAAACAGGAAATATAGCAATCTTACACCTAGTGTTCTGCTGCCAGAAACATTTGAAAGTTGAAGCAGAGATTTAAAATTGTGCGGCCTCGCATTCAATTCTATATACTAAATTGCCATTACTTGCAAGTTTCTATAGCTAAAAGGTAGGTTACTTGATCACTCCTAGGTACAGATCATTCAGATGCATCTACATCATCAATATAAGATGAGAGAGTGCCAATTGAAATAGTCACATAAGTAACCAATGTCAACATACCCCACTCTCACTCTAAAAATAATATAAAATATAAAAATTACAAGCATCAGCCTCAGGAAAAAAGACTCAGCAATACAAGAAGACCTCTTACCTGCAGAGAGTTTATGTCAATATCCACCAGAGAGGGATCAAGAAGGGGTAAACCATTTATCTGCAGATCCTAAAATATAGAGTAGCTAATATGACAAAAAAATCACAGAAAGATGTAGGTAAGAATTTTAAGAAACCATAATAAATAAACCTCATATTCTGAGTCTGGTAATCTTCTATTATCAGTGAAATCACCATACTGCATTCCTTCACTGGTTTGCAAATGAGATGGACCATAATCAGAGTGAGAAACAGCAGCATCACCTCTTTCAATTCGTAGTGGTTCATTTTGACCCTCTTCAGCAAAATTTCTGCAGGAATTCAACTGGTTTATTGATGCTCCAGCCATAGTTAATGCTTCAAATCCATAAGCCCCAGAAGCTTCTTCTTCAATTTTTGGGAGTCCAGCAGAGTATCCAATGTGGTCCTGATCCATTAGAGACACATCCTTTCTTGGAAAATCGTTCCCAGCCAACTTCTGGAAGAAAGACCAGTGTTTTGGTTCATGGTTTTCTATATTCAAGCTCAGACCATTTCCATCTTTCTGCAACGGAGAGATATTTGAAGGACTATCAGCAAGGATCGCTTTTGAAAATATGTCAGAAAGGAAATCACGAGGAAATCTGTCATTTATATCTATAAGAATATCTGGCTGCTCAGACCTAGAAATGCCACTAGAGGTTTCCCCATGATCAACATTATTCATCAAACTTCCTGACCAATCTGAAGGTTGAGAATTCTCTTGAACACCAATCAAGGCCTCATTGCCAACCTTTTCCCCATAATGAATCTCAGGAATATGGCATTTTTCGTAGTCCAATCTATTTACAGCAGTAATGCCTAATCCCACTTCATCCACATCATCAGTCAAGAGTTTCTCACCATGATTGGGGCATTTGATTTCATGGTCAGAAGGTAGACCCTGATTGCCACTATGATCCCCCAGGATTTCAGAGTCAGGCACCGCCTGCTTTATCTTTTGAAGGTTGGCGGAACCATTCTCTATGATCTGAGAATCTATAGAGAGTGGATTTTCAGAAGATAACAGCTGAACCATCCTCATTTCCAAGTTCACATTTTTGAGTCCATCACCTGCTTCTGTAATTAAATCCTGATTTGTCATATCAGAACTTGATTGTGTCATGAGAAATTGAGCAGCATGCGAGTCATCAGACTTGGATAACCTGTTAAGCAGTTCCACCTGCTCCCGTGGGATCCGTTCAGATTGAAAGACTCTCTGAGAAGGTACAGAGGGCTCAAAATAGTTTGAATTATTTGTTCCAGATTCAGTGTAATCAGTGGCATTAAAATTAGGAATCTCTGTTGAATTGGTATCAAAGGGAGATGCCACTCGAATAGGTTCCTGGTGCTTCCCCTCCTTCAAAGACTGCAATGGTAATTCTCCATCCAGTTTGGGGGACATAACTGATGCTTTTTCAACAGGAATACCCTTCATGTTATAATGGGGTGGCCTTAAAGAGGAAACACAACCATTTGCTGGCAAGTGATTACTCTCACTACCTTGGTAGATTGCATTTCCAACATTCAATTTCTCCTCTCTAAACTGCACATTTGTCCCTGCAATAGTTCCGGCACCCAAGACCTGTCCATCAAAGCTTTTCTCTTGACAGATATTCCCAGTAAAATGCTGCTGATGAACAACACCCTCAATTGGTGACAAATGAGAAAGGGTATGGTAATCATATTGAACAGATTGCAAATTACTTTCATCATAATGCATGACTTGTCTATGAAAACATTGTGAGCCCAATGCACGAGCATTAGTATCTGAGAGTGTAGGCTGAAAAGCTTCAGCAGATGATGAGGAAACATTAAAGCCAGAAAAAGGTGATGTACTAACCCCAACAAAGTCGGTCTCAGCTCTGCTAGCCTCCATCTCAGAATGTGACCCATCTAACTCATCTAAGTTGTTTGCAGAAGAACATCCCAAACCCTGACCCATGTTTCTTCCTTGTCCAATATCCATGCCGTTAACAGCAACTACATACTGAAATTCAGAATCCACATCAGAACTAGCAAGACTAAAATGAGCATCACGCAAATCATTTATAGAGAATAGAAACAGACGAAGCTTTTTGAAGCCATCACCATCTTCTACCACGTTACACTCTTCCATCATATTCTGCAGATCCTCATCGCTGGAGACAGAAACTAAGGCATCAAGATCCTCTCCAGGAAGCTGGTATTTAATAGACTGAGTATGTCCATAGACTGCTTGTGCTTTCTGCCATAACTCCTGCCATTCAATGTCCTCCCTTATGCGGATAATGCGAGTTTCACCCCCAACATATCTAAGTTTCCCATCACTTGGTCGAGGTAGGATTTTACCTCCAAAGCTGCAGAGAACCTTAAGTTTTGATGATGAGCTATCAGATAAGCCAGATGAGGTACAAGAAAGCGTGAGATAATTGCTGTAGTCAGATGAATTTGGTGGAAATACTTGTACAGATCCATACTTACTTTTGTGGTTATGTAGGGAAGAGCTCTTTTGATCAAATATGTTTGAGCCTTTTTCTATGAGGGAGAGCATAGAAATATCGGAACTACCCTCAGTTCCTGTCTGACTGATGCCTAAAACGCCTTTTAGCTCCACATAACCAGGTGCCTGACTGGGATCCCCACCAATATCTGTAACAAAATGCTTCCTAGGATTGACCCGGTCAAGCATGAACTCGAGAGCAAACTCTTCACCTGTCTGTATAGAGTAATTATGCACCGGTTTAGCTTCTGAAACATTGTGCTCCGAGGGATTTATGCTGGTGTTTGCATAATCTGAAGAGTCCATCATATATCCCTCAAATTCTGCACCATCATGCTCAACTGAATTCTTTTGACCAGGGTTATGATGTCTTAACTGATCCATTATGGGATTATAAAATATATCCTTCTCTAGACTCTGATTAAACAGAACCAAGTATTGACACCAAAACACTGTAATTTTCACAAGAAAGCCATAAAAGAGCAGAACAATCCTTGATGGAAAAGGAAAAACCACTTGCTGGTGAACAAGCCTATGAAAACTTGGAAAATACATATATGCTCAACTTAAGAAACATAGCGTCTGAACCTTAAAAAATCTGAAGTAGCCAAAGTAAGTTAAGCAATGACTAAGGATGCTGGAGATGATTTGAATGCCACTACTATTTTCTCCAAGCTGCAACAAAAACAAAAACAAAAACATTTTTTAGACGAAGAGTTAGATCCAAAATTGGCAGATTCATGCTGTTACTGTTCATACATTGTTGTGCATAATGTACTGCCTAAAAAAACAAGTGATAATTTCCTTTAACAAAATGTGAGTTGCTATAGTGCTTTCACTTACACTTCACTCTCGAGTTCATTGAACCCATAAGATATTTAGATTTTACCGTTGGGAATACCTGTTTCGAGATAAGCTAAAGGCCTTCCTCTTTCAGAAGAATAACAACTGAGTAAGGCTCTGCCCAGAGTTGAACAATGTTACAAGAGGAAAGGGCTATATTCAAAGGCTCCATTTTAATTTAGCAATAATGTGTTAAAGAAAATAAATAGATAGGATTAAAGCAGAGGATGGTCGAGAAGCATTGCCAACGTTTTGCCGCAATGTGAAAAAGAAATAAGCTTTAAACATCGTAGAAAACATAAAAAGGTTTAATTTTTCTTCCAATAATTGCATAGAGAATAAACCACTTACCTAATCAATACCAAAAGCTTTTCTTTTACTCTTTATGACATTCGAAAATCAAGACAGATAAAAAAAAAAAAAATTTTAAAAAATCCATAATTTATAAATATAAAAAACAAGAAGCTAGCTTGTTAACTCTACCATCATCGAAGAGGGTATCTTCTTATAACCAAATAAGAAAATAATAAGAAGAAGTTGGGGAAAAAACAATAACAAAGAGCCCTAAATTAAAAGAAAAATAGATCCAGTATAGAGCCCAGAGAACATTACCCAGAATCATGCAAGCGAGCTAAAAGCAACTCTACCTTGAATCTGGATTGCAGTAGTTGTTGACAAAATCCAAAATTATCCGCTTCAGTCACCTATTTTCTGAACCTAATGTCAAGAACCACGGTGCCCTTCTCTGTCTCTCAGCTCTCCGGGTGATTATTTACGAATGTCACCTCACTTCTTATATATATATATATATACAGACATATGTTATTGCATGATATTCATTTCATGTACTGTAGCATATCTTAGGAGAGAGAGGTTTTGTTTGGAAGTTCCTCAATCTTTGAGATGGCAAAGGATTGATTTTGTTATCACCGTTTTTTTCAGAAGAAAAAGGAAAGGACCACAAACAATGTCAGTTCATATCTCCCTCGCGGGCACGGGCACAACAAGCTGGGACTGTCTGCAACTGCTCATTACTCATAAAATAAAAAAACTGAAGTTCAAGAAAGAAAGCTTCTTCTAATGCTGCGCCGCTAGTCAACCAATACACCCCCACCCGAAAACCTCACCATCTTTATTTGACCAAATAATTTATCTTCCTTACCTTTTTGTTTTCTTCTTCTATTTTCTCCTCCTTATTTCTATTTCCTTTTTTATTTATATCATCATAAGGAAAGAATAAAATAAGTATTTTCAGAAAAAGAAAAAATAAATGGTAATGAGAATCAAATGAAACACTGAATCAACTTCTTTTTAGTCAGTATTAACACTTTGTTATTCTTTTTCTTCTTCAGTCTGAATTTTACTTGGAAAGCATTTTCCAAGAAAACCACTTTTGTAGCCATGGTTTACGTTCAGATCTAGCAAGTAGCAGCAGTAATTTGAAATTTATGAATGTCCTGCACGCACCATGTGCACACTACTCTCCTTTACTCAAAATAATAATAATAATAATAATAACTTTTAAGGCAAGCAAAAGATTATCAAGAAATAGAATTAGCAGGTACTACTACTGTTTTTAATTTATATGGGGATCCATGAATTTGTCGGGTGGAGTCGTAGGTGCCATTAAATGCAAACGCTGAAGCGCGTCCTTTCTTCCTCCTAATTTCTTAATGACACCACACTATCTTATCAAAATATGCAACTTCATCTTATCTCTCTCTCTCTCTCTATATATATATATATATATATATATATATTAAAAAAAGACTCCATGCTGACTGACATCTTTGACAGATTTGATTAAATATCAGTATCTGATTTGGTTCCAGGTCAATGAAGAGGCTCCAACACAATCTGCTCCTCCATTCCCGAGATTCCCGAGACATACAGAGACAGAAAAGAAAAAATAAAATAATTCCATTTTGAAATAAGGTGCAAACAGAACTGAATTTCAGTGAATTAATCAAACAAGAAACAAACTTTAGTCAATAAGCAGAAATGATTCTTGCAATAGAATCATTATCTTGAATGATCTGATACGATACTATCTATCTTCTCGCTTTTTCTTTCCTTTTTTTATATATATATATATATATATATATATATATATTATTTTTTTTTTTCTTTTTTCATCCTAATGCAGAAACGAGGAGCGACACAGGTGAACAAGAACCAGCTCGTGTATATATGGAACATGCAACAATGAGGTCAACCTACTAATGAACTCCCGTTTAGCCTGATTTGGTTTACGACTAACGATATTCCTCAGAAGAGGATGTATTGTTATCCTAGTCCTACATTAAACGGAAATTTAATCTTTTATCTGTTTTCAAGGAGAGGAAACCTTTTGTACAGTCTTTCTTTTGTTGCAATTTGGAAGGTATAAACCGCTAATCAGAGAATGGTGCAACTGCTCTCTACCCTGGAAAGAAAAATGGATCAGGGATGGGTTAAACAATGGATATACTACAATAATTTGCTTGAGGAAATCAATAAAGCACATACTTGAGATGCGAGTCAACTGGGACTTACTTCTTTGTGTCTTCATAATGACTCAGAGCTTCCTCAAATTTATGCCACACAGGACCTGTCTCCTGAAGGTTTACATTTTGTGGTCCAGCCATATAAGCCTGAACAGCAAACTGGAGTGTCCTCTCTCTGCTCATACCCACCACCACATTATCCAAACAACAGCAACAAGAATAAATCAACCATCGAGGGAAATAATACTAGAAACCAAAATTTTGTTCCATGTCATTCTGCCTATAATATATTCTGACTTACCTCCCTTCATATTGCGATAGCCAAGCCAAATACGCTGCCCCAAAGTACATGGAGATGAAAGGACAGGTAAGGTCTTCCACAGACTCTACCGTGTATGCTGTGTAGCCCAAGTCCCTAGTTATCAGATCCACGAATAAAAAATAGTACTTCAATAACAAACCAGAAGGCATGCACTAAATGAAATTAGCTGTGCGTCATACCAAACAAGAAACGCCTACTCAGGCTTGCATTTTTTCTTCGTACTGGTAATATAGAAGCCTTTATGAAATAAAAACAGAAACAGGTGTAACTTTCTGGAATTTTCTATAAGTCTTTCACATCCAAAAATCAAAGCACCTTTTGCCATGGGAAGGTTATAATCAATCTTTACACGAATTTATTTTCCAAAACTTACTTAGGTTATTAATTATGGAGCAACATCATGTAAATTGAAAACACTGGAAGGCACGAATTATTGCCACTGATATTGGTAAACTAAATTGAATCACATACTTGTAAAGCCAGCGTGCTGTGGGGTAATCAATTCCCATTAATCCTGTACGTTGTCCGATTCCATTCACAAATCGCATGCTAACAATCTCAGCTATGGCAGACAGAATAGCCTGCAAAAGCAAATTTGAATAGCCCAGTTCCAGTGTTAATGTGTCCTCTTGTCGCAGCAGAAGGAAACGAGAAGAAGTGAAAAAATAGGCACGAAAACAACACACTGGCATAAGAGTAGAACTTCATTTAAAAAAAAAAAACTTTATGTACACAATGGCCATGGAATTGATAAAGTAAACAGCATTTTATATACAGGCAAAATTAGCATCATAAATGAATAGTTAAGAATCTCATAGCCAGCACCATGGTAAGAATTATAGGAGAGGAGAAGATTTCATTCCCTGCCAATGTACAACATTATCCTGCTTTCTCATGTGAGGTAATTACAGTTTGTTTCTACTTTTCAAGAGGATACCTTCATATTTTTTATACAATAAGAATTTTTTCTGCTGACATATAACCACTGAACAGGGGTCTCATTTGTGTATGTAATCAACAAAAAAGATCTTATTTGGTACCAGTGTGTCCACAGGATAAAGATGAGCACTTACTGGCTTCACTCCTTTCATACTGGAATGTTTGGACAGAATGATTCCTGAAACTGCCTGCAGAAAGACGGAGCAAAAGAAAACGAAATGCATCAACTACAAAAGATTTAAGTAGAGAAACACTAAATATCTTCTGTACTAAAGTTGTCTTGGTATAATTGACCCTCAGTCTTACCCTTACTTCTACCCGGGAGAGATAGGGACTCTTTTCTACATCATGAGAAAACCGCACTTTCCCCTTTTTCTCCCCTGACTTGATCCATTCCTTGCTTACACTGGGATTATTCCACATTTCTTCCATGTCTTCCTGGGAAGTCCTAGAATCCCATGTTGTCTTTACTGGATCTTCTGCCTCATATAGAAAGTTGCATAGTTATTTGATTTGTAAAATATATATAGAAAAATGAGAAATTTGAGCATATATCAAAATTAATTTTCTTAACAATATATAAGTTAACATATGTTTCTTGCATTACTATTTACCTATTAGCTGCAGAAGTTCAGGGAAATAACTCAATGTTGATCAACAAACCAAGCACATATCTTAAGAATCAAGTAAGGATAACAGAAACTATGTCAAAGATAAGATAAGTGAGTGTATAACTCTTTCAAATTGACAAATTTAGATGCAAGGATTTTCTAGCAGATAATAAGGCACAACTTGCAGCAGACACAAAGGACCTCCCTCTCTTTCCTTAGTGGAGAAAAAGGTCAAAAAAAAAAGAAGAAAGAAAACAGAGTTGTATTTTTTGCTTAAACAAAGATGATATAGCTACTACACCTTTTTCCTTGGCACTACAAGATTCTGCACGGATCATTAACAAGAAAAGAGTCTCTTTTCAAAATGTAATGGCACCATACCTTTATTTGAGGCAGGAACTGAAGCAGGAGTAGGAGCAGAAGCAGAAGCAGAAGCAGAAGTTGAAGAACCATTAGGCAAAGGACCAACTTCAAAGACTTTTCTGCAGAAACATTAACAGAATTTGTTTAGACAAATATAAACATTTCTTCTATTTAAGCAACTGTAATAGATGATTGTGCTAGTTAGAAGAATAAGATTGTTTAGCATTAAACCCACAAAACATTTCCTACACTCTCTGTATGATTTCATGCAGTTAGACATCAAAAGAACTCAATTATACTCTATTTGACTAAGCTTTATTATGAAACTTTTGAAAACTCTGCTACTACTATATCCAGGATCCAATCATGTTTCACTAGCAGATTGCCTCATGGAAAACATCAGCCTTAAATTTTGCTTCAGCTAGTACATAAGTTATTATCAATAGGGTGATAATTTTTAGTACCAAGATTTGACAGAGTTATGATTATATAGAGGTCCTGAAACATCAGTAGTGCCATTAGCTTTTAAATGGTAGATGCACACAGTTCATCAAATTCAATCATAACTAAGCCTTCGAACTATTTTTTTATGTAAAAAGATGATTTAATAGACAGCAATGGAATAAATAAATACCTGGAAGGAAGAGTTTCTTTGACAGAGAGATATCTTTTCCAGTACTGCAATGTAGACTTATGAGTTGCCTTCTTTACTCCACCTTTATAAGCCCTTACCATAAACTCTTCACTTCTTTCTCTGTACAGATGATAACATGAAATTATCTATAGCCTTTGAAAAGTAGAGCTTTCCTGTTTGCTAGGACAGTTAAAGGGAAGGGGGACGGGGGACGGGGGGTGGGATTAGAAGGGTAAAAGGAGATTTTAAATGAAGCTTCTTACTGTTGATCATAATTCGATAACCACTTAAGATATGCAGCACTGAAGTATACATTTACAAAAGGTTTGTTTAGAAGTTTTTGGTCACCGGACAGCTCGTAGCTCTTGTAACCTAAATCGCTGCAGTAAAGGTCAAGATTTGAGTTACACTTACTGAACTGTCAACAAGATGAAACCTTCAGTATAAGTTGAGGCATCAACTCACTCAAACAGCCATTGTGCCGTTTTTGATGAGATTTGCATTATTCCCATCATTGTCTCTTTTGACTTTTTATTGTACACAGTAGCTAGAGGCCGTCTATCACTTTCCAGCTCAGCAATAGCACAAAGCATGTCCTGCAGAAGAGAACATAAGTAAAGTCAGACTGAAAATTTCAGTAAGACCATAACTAACCAAGAGTTGAAGTTTCTAATGAAGCTGAACTTTCATTCTAAAACTGTTTTCCAATTTCTCTTATCTTTGGGGTTAGAAATAATTTTTATTCGAACGGACTGGAATTTTCCAGGGAAAGCTCCAGTTACAAACAAAACAAAAATGATGAATAAGTTGGAATCAGTTTGAAATGCAGCAAACGTCAAAAGCCATAAAAGACTTTGGAAGAGTATTCACAGATTTGAAATAAACTCCAACGAGGAACAATGTATGACAACCCTTATAACAATAAAATCAGTAGATTAATCAAAGATAAGCAAGTGCAGGCTTTGTGGAATACAATACAAGCGAAATTTACAAACACCTCGGGTTTTTCCAACTTGAACCTGATAGTGGCTTCAAAGGTATTCTTGATATCATGTAATTGATGTATGCACAAGTTTCCATAGCCACAGAATGCAAAGGGGTAAATTAAAGTACTAGGAAAAACTGCAATGAAACTCTTAACTTTGGAATTCTGTATTCACATAACCGTTTGCGAGACTACAATAAGATCTTTGTGTTTGTTGTCCTATTTGTTAGAAATAAGAAGACCATACCGAATCTATTTGTGATACAAAATGCTTGCGGACAATAGCCCCTGCAACAGCCTGCAAAGGACAGACATTGTGAAGCAAGTTATAATGGACGAAACTTGACCAAAGTTAAAATTTTTTTTTCAGAAGATATTATTCTTTGAATGATATTAATACAGTTTTATTTCTGAACCTGATTCCATTTCATTGGAGTTATCAGGAAATAAAATATCAATGCAATGAAGAAGCGGGATGTTAAATTCCCACCTCTTAAAGGGGTTTATTTTTATACTTAACACAGAATTATTAAAATTTATACTTAATTGCACCATTACCCTCATTTCGGTTTGCGTTAGAAAAGGTTGACCGTCAGGATCACGTGAAAGGTGGACTTTGGAGCCTCGTGTTTCCCCAGCTTCAAGCCACTCAGCTTCAACATCAGGATGATTCCACATTAAGTCCAAATCTTGATTGTCCACGCAATCATCCCAGTACTTGAAGCTGACAGGCATCTTTGGTTTTGTTTAGTATATCTTGAGAATCAAAAGCAGCAGATGTAAGGCTGATACCAATACAAACACCAAATATCAGCAATCTATGTTAATTACCACATTTTGTCAGAAAATAAATATTGGATCAATCAAGCAGTAGAAATATGCATGCCATGGTATGAATCAGAATGCAGCAAACTTCCAAATTCTGTTCCTTTTTCCACATATTATTTCAAAATCAATAATGAATTAAAAAAAAAAAAAAGAAAAAGAAGAAAGGTAAACGTTAAATGATTATCTAAATTTTCCAATCGCCCGTGAATGAATATACGAACAAATTCGGAGTAAAATATAAATACCAGAGAAGAGGAGAAAGGGAAAAAAATGAACGAAATTGACGTCGTAGAATTGGATGTTGCGTATATGAGGAAGAACGAGGGTTTCCCACGACCCTCCTCTGGAGGAACCAAACAAAAAAAAAAAAAGAAGAAGAAGAAGAATTGCAGAAAGTTTCACGGTGGTGGCATAAACAGAAACGCTCCGGTGACCTATACAACTACATTTTAAATTTTTAATCAACAATGGTTGGATTGTAATCAGAGAAGAAATGAATAAACGCCGTCTTTGAAAATTGCATAGTAATTTTTACCTCTCTTGAATTCGCGGGAGTTTGAACTGATTTTTTTCTTTTTCTGTTGTGCGGGTGAGGGGGAGCGTGGAGGGAGTTTGTCTGTTGTCAGGGAAAGGTTGTATGATGTGACACGTGGACTACTTCTAACTCCTCTCTCACCTAACTAACCGCTACATTCCTTCCCTTTCCGTAAATCTCCCTCCCCACTGGAACTTTGGGTCCACGTCCCACATCCCATATTTATTTATTTTTTCCTTATTATTTAAAAGGGTAAAATGTCCTTGACTTTTAAAATTTTATTTACTTCTCTTTAATCTAATATAATTTTTTCTCTAACAAAAAGAGGAAAAAAAAAATACACCAATAAGGTTGGTTGGTTGGTTTAAACGTTTAACCCGAAGACATAGGCTCGTGGTAGCGGAAGATACGAGGTTCACTTTTTATTTTTCATTTTTTTTTTCGGTAATAAATAAAAGGCAACCTCTTCATCGTCTTAGGAAATGTGGAGGGACAAAAAGTACGTGTGACCAGAAAGACAGAGAAAATACAAAGGTGCTGGTGCTGTCAAGCTCGCACATGTCCGCTTCCTAGCGAATCAATCGAACCCCATTGTATTGTCTAAGTGGGTCACCACTCCGATTCTGCCTTAGAAATTTTTGGGTCTATGTATTAGCGATTTAAAATTTTAAAAATATTATTAATTTTTAATTATGATATTATGTATATAATCGGAATCATGTTCTAGTGCGTGTCACGTGAGTTGAGAGGACTTCACTTAGTGTCAAGTGTCAATTCCCAACGATGATTCTTTAGTGCTTTAAGTTAGTAACGAAATTTGAAAACCTTCAAAAGAAATCAAAATAAGAATAATATACTCTTAATTTTCTAAAATTAAGAAGTATTGTGTGTAACAAAAACATTAAAATATATTATTTTTGTTGAGTGTGTGTTGTTATTTATGTCTATGGTCTTAGCCAACACACTTTGAAAAGGGCTATTGTCCGCGAGTCTGGTATGGAGGCACAAACTATGTATGCATGTCAATAAGATACATTTGATTCTTTTGTATTGGACATATTTGAGGTAACACCTTCCTCATTGTCTCTCTAATCTTTAGTAGGGATCAGGTAGAAAAGAGGCCGGGCCTAAATAGGTGGCATCCACATAGACTTTTTATGCGTGACAAACATTTTTACTTTGGTTCTTCTTAGTTTTGTTAATTTTATAATTATAAAACACTTTAAGAAGATAATAAAATACCTTAAATTTTTTTTTTTTTTTATTTTCACATCTTGATGGTTTATTATTAGTATTATTATTTCCAATGATTAAGAAAAAGAGTGAATTTTTGGAGGTTTTAAATGCAATTGTTTGAATTTAACAAACATATGATATAGAATTAAATATATTTCAATTTAGAGAATATTATATTTTAATATATATATATATTAATGGTAAGAAATAAGATGAATATCTCCTTAATATTAAATTAAGGAATTAATTAATTAATTTATAAATAGCCGTAAATAAAGAATAGAATAGGAAATTAGCAAATTTTTTTTTTAAAAAAAAAAAAAAAAAAAAAAAAAGAAAAAAATTATGACGAGGCAGTAGGGGTGCGGACTGGAAGAAAAAGACTGGGAAAAGTAATAATGACGTGGCAACTGAGTGCGAATGTCCAGACAGGCCGACAGAATCAGCACAAGACGACAAAAGAGCAGGTCGAGCGCCACGGCGGCGAGAAAACAAAGCAAAGAGGTTGAGGTTGGCAGCGCAGCCCAGCCCAGCCCAACCCAACCCAACCCAACACAGTCCCTTCTCTCCTCTCTTTCGTATCGAAATATATAGAAAGAGAAAGAAACAAGAAGAAACAGCAGGATACGTTACTGAAAAAGGTCTGGTCGGTTAGGTAGAGAGATTTGTAACTTAAGTATCTCCGCTCGTTTTGCACACTTTTTTATAAAGTTTTATTTTATTTTTTCTTCTTTCTGCCCTCTTTTTTTTTCTTATATATATAAAAAAGGGCCGAGAGAACAGAGAAAGTTTGGCATACACTCTTTTCCTTCCTTCCAAGAGCCGTTCTTCTTTCTCCTCCTCCATTCATATTACTGGTATTTTTGTATTTTATTTATATATATATTTTTTATTTTTTTCTATCTCTCTAGGGTTTTTGCTTTGCTTCATTTTTCAGCTGTCACACCACTCTCTCCCGCCGGACCTTTTCATTTTCAGGACAAATGGCGTTCTCTTCTCTTCTTAGATCTACTGTTTCTCCTGTCATCAACACCACCCTCAATTCTTTCCGGCCGTCCGATCAGTCTAAGGTCTCCTCCCCGCCCTTTTTTTTCCCCTTTTTCTGTTTTAATTATTTATTTATGTCTTTGTCTGAATCCCTTTTCCAGCTCTTTTGCATGATGGCTTCTTCTTTTTTTTTTACTGTAATTATTTCATTCCCAATCTCTCCGTTAGCATCACGATCAAAGAAATATTCTTTAATTATTCTTGCATCGTTGATCGACTCCCACAGTGCTGTTTTCTTTTTGTGTTGATAAGAACACTGAGCACATGCGTATCTACACTTCTGAAAACTAGTTTTTCATTCTTTAACTCGAAAAGTCAGAAGAAAAAACTATTCCTTTCTGTTTTTCATATATGTTTCTGCATTTTCTTTAATTTTCAGGTATCATGCAACTCTCTCAAGTTTCAATCCAGCATCATGGGCGCTTCTATCTCAGAGGGTTCCTCTTCTTTACTGTTGAGTGGATTCTATTTTGCCCCTCTGTTTTTTTTTTTTTTTTTGTGTGGATAGCTGATTCAATTATTGCGTCATAGCTCATGTTGATAATTATTTTCTTCTCCAGAAAACCTGTTACCCGCAGAGTGCAACCCATCAGAGCTACTGCCACCGAAATTCCTCAAGCAATCCACAGTAATATTACATCAGTTGCTTATTATTATATTCACTGATTATGATGAATTGTTGTTTCTGATTTTGTTCTGTTTGGCATTCCTCAGAATCTCCAAGCGGTGGGAAAACAAGGATTGGAATCAACGGTAATATACTGGGACACTTATCCTTTCTTTCTTAAATATCTGTCTGATCAGGAAATTTGCATGCCTTCATTTTCTTCTTATTTACCTTTAATTCCTCTATGTTCTGCTTAGGGTGTGCTAGCATTTGCTTGTTTTTTATCTGTTGCTAGTTCCTATCCAGCACAGTTTGAATCACTTGCATGATCAATCTAGAATGGGACTGCCATTCTAGATTATTGCATTACTATGACAGTCTGATCTCCTCTTTGCATTATATTAACAGTATGATGTCTGTTGTCTGTTATTTTATTCCATTCGCTCTTATATCATTCCTTCTCAAATCGTGCAGGTTTTGGGCGCATTGGGAGATTAGTGTTACGGATAGCGACCTTCAGGGACGATATTGATGTGGTTGCAGTTAATGATCCATTTATTATTGCCAAGTACATGGTTAGAATTTAATATATGCTTCTTTCTTTTCTCCCCTTTTTTTCTTGTTTCAGCTGTCCTTCTCTCTCTGCATGTGACTGCGTGTATATATTTTCTTTTTCATGTTTATGTTAACAGAATATCATGGCAAATGGTAATCAAGGTCTTCTCATATTTTCAGGCTTATATGTTTAAATATGATTCTACTCATGGAGTTTTCAAGGGAACCCTCCAGGTCTTGGATGACTCAACCTTGGAAATCAATGGGAAGCAAATAAAAGTCTCCAGCAAAAGGTATTTAATAATTTTCTGCTGAAATATTTCGATGCCTTCTCATTTCATTCAAATTATGACAGAACAGGGTTCCTTTTTTTTGCATACTAATTTGAGTCAGTGTTTATGTGCAGGGATCCAGCTGAAATTCCATGGGGTGATTATGGGGCTGACTTTGTTGTTGAATCATCTGGAGTCTTCACAACAGTTGAGAAGGCATCAGCACACAAGAAGGTTAGTGCCCTGTCTCTTGGGTTGTTGGGGATCACTGCCATTCCCACCCTTCTTCATACGTATGAAGCTTCTAATGTGGCTTTGATGTCCATGTGGTTTAGGGTGGTGCCAAAAAGGTTGTGATCTCTGCTCCTTCTGCTGACGCACCTATGTTCGTGGTGGGAGTAAATGAGACTGCCTACAAACCGAGCATGGATGTTGTTTCCAATGCTAGCTGTACTACTAACTGCCTTGCTCCTCTTGCCAAGGTTGCTTTTTGAAACTTAATAAGTTTTCCATTGGTGAATTCGCTCCCCCTTCTACTCTTTGTCCTGTCTTTTCAGGGCTAGCAAAATGGTCATTGCTACTCTTTTTAGCTTCTTTTCCTTATGACTTACTTTTATTCTTTTTGGAAGGTGGTTCACGAGGAGTTTGGCATTGTAGAGGGTTTAATGACAACTGTCCATGCAACCACAGGTTTTCCTCCTGCATATAACAAAAGCATAAACCATGGCATTTATTTTATTTTATTCTTTTCAGTCTTTTGATCATATCTCATCCCTTGTCATTTCAGCTACACAAAAGACTGTTGATGGTCCTTCAATGAAGGATTGGCGTGGAGGCCGTGGAGCAGGACAAAATATTATCCCCAGTTCCACTGGAGCAGCAAAGGTGTGACTCTGATTTGGAAAGCTAGTTGTACTTTGCTGAGGTTTTTTTGTTATTATAAAATATCTTCTAATCTAATTTCTCATGAAAGTTTAGGCTGTAGGAAAGGTTCTTCCAGAACTAAATGGAAAACTTACTGGAATGGCTTTTCGTGTTCCAACATCTAATGTCTCTGTTGTGGACTTAACTTGTCGACTTGAGAAGAGTGCTTCTTATGAAGATGTCAAAGCAGCAATCAAGTATGTGCTCTTAGCATCTACTTTGTCACCTGAAACTTCCTGCTTATTGTCTCCATTTGCACCCTTATTGTATGCTTTCATACGTTAGTAATTGTAACTCATGACCTCAGGTATGCATCCGAGGGTCCTCTAAATGGCATTCTTGGATATACAGATGAAGATGTTGTCTCCAATGATTTCATTGGCGATTCAAGGTAAAATATTGCTCTTTCTTCTTCCCATATTAGACTGATAGTACTCATTAGATTAGATGTTATCTTCAAATAATTTATTTGGTTATACATTTGACACTCCTGGATTAATAAAGACCAGAGTTAGGACTTCCTTTCCAAACGCATTAGTTCTCATGTCTCATCTAGATTTTGTGAGTGCTAACCATGCTTGTTTTACTTTTGGGTGATTTCATCTTACTTTCAAGTTGTGTCTGTTTATTCCTTTCTTAAAGACATTAGTTTGTGACTCAAGACTTTTTGTGGGTTTCACTTCTTACATGATCCTTGTCATTGTTGTAAAACGGAGATTTATCTACACTGGGGTTTATTATGTGGACTGGTTGTTGAGTTGTAGGAAATATTGGGAGAATACAAGTTTTGGCATGAATGAAGGAAATGTTTACTGTATAGCTTGAGAAGGCTTTTAACAAACTGGTTTCTCATCAATTTGACTTTCGCCTGATCCAATTTGACACCTAGTTGTAAAAATGTGATCTTTAATGAATTCGGGAAGATGGGGAGGATGTTTTCAAATTGTAGATGGCTTTTCAAGTTGGGTTTTTAATCTTAATAAGCACATATTTGCTCTAATGCTGCAAATACTTCTCTTTGGTATGAAGTTACCTGCCAATGCCATACAATGGTGGTGGTGTTCTCAATTCAATTTTCATGTTTATCATAGGTCAAGCATATTTGATGCGAAGGCAGGGATTGGTCTGAACGATTCTTTCATGAAACTTGTTTCATGGTACGACAACGAGTGGGGTTACAGGTATTTACTTGCACTCTCCCTAAGTACACTCGCCGACATTGATTTTTATTGTGTCAACGATAGACAAGTTAACTTGGTTTGTACTTTTATCTGTTATTTCAGCAATCGGGTGTTGGATCTAATAGAGCACATGGCTCTGGTAGCTGCAGCTCAAAACTAAGAGGGAGCTTCTTGATGCTAGTTTTGGACCTTGAAAAGAAGACTCGCAGTTATTTAGGATCGATCTCATACAGATCTGTTAGAAGTCAATAGTTTTTATGAATTATGAATGTTTGGATTGGCTCTAGTTTCCATAGTTGCGATTGAGAATAATGTATGAGCCCCTTACAAATAAGAGTGGAGAAATAATACTCACTTTTTGTTCGTTTGTTCCTTCTTCTGCTGCTTTTTGCCCGACGCACAGAAAGGGACGGACAATATCTAAGTAATTTCTCTGTATACAAAATTGCGGCATGAAATTCTGATTAAGTCTGTTAACTATGGTGACTGATTAACTTTTTCATTTCGCTAATTTTCGTTTTGCTAAATGCTTTTCCCCAAATTAATTATTTCATTAGGCAATGGAATATTATTCAATGTGTATCGTAATTCCTGCAAGGTAAAAAAAGTGTCTGGAAGGATCATTTTGTGCCCATCTTTATGTTTTTTGGGTGCAGATACAGAGGTAGAAAAGAATTGTCCTTCTTGCTTTGGCGAGTGGCAACTCTGCCTCGTACGTGTTGAGTTGCATGCGTTGTGCTTGCCACCTGGCACAGGAAAGTTGTGAAAGCAAGCTAGATCAGCAGCTCTGCTGTGTAAGTCCTATAAGCATATATGTATGTATATATATAATAATGATGGAGTTCAAATAGCTAGCTCATCCGGAGTACATATAAGGCAATGGCAATAGGGAGGTGGTTTGCTATGTTATGGGTCATCCAACTTCTGCTCCTGTTGGGTTCTCCAAATATGGAGGTTGGGGTGGTGGCAAGGACATGCGAGTCAAAGAGCCATCATTTTTCAGGGTCATGCTTGAGTGACAAGAACTGCGCCAGTGTTTGCCACAATGAAGGATTTCGCGGCGGAAAATGCAGAGGTTTTCGTCGGCGCTGCTTCTGCATTCGCAATTGTTGAGAGATGAAGGAAGGAATCACTTTGAGCTATCCAAGTAGCGCCACCAAAACGTGCATCCAACAATAAAACTAATAATAAAAGTGTCATTTGTGTTTGATTAATATCACAGAAATGTACACCTTCCGTTAATGAAATTGTGTTTTGTTCTACTTCTCGTATCCATTGAAACGTTGAATGGATTAATATAAAGGGACTGAGGCGAGAAAAGCTTCCATAACGTGAAAATAGTGAATTCTTTAAATATTGGATAAGTCCGCAGACAGTTTTAAGCAACAAATTCAGCATCTCCAAGCAAATTTCACGTGGCCAAGGTACACAAAATTAGTTTCCAGTGTTTGTGCGGTGAGCCGAGCAAGGCACTACTGCTGCAACACATACCAATCAGAAAGGGATAAACATATCTAATCCTATCAAGAAAGCCAAACCACAAATAATTTCTTTCCGGCAACTCTGTAAAATACAGGCTATTCATGAACAGAGACGGACACACTTTAAACCTTTTTAATTTTTTTTTTTACTTTTTGTTCTTTCCCCAATATCTTATACATAATTTCTTCTTTGGTTTCCAAGTTGAATCAATTCAATCATGGATCTAAACAAATAGCATTAATTGGCATTCCCTGGATTCCCTGAATATTCATCAACGCTTCTGGCTCCAATCACACAAATGATTCTTCTGAATTATGCCGTTTTCAATCAAATATTCAACAAATTCGTCAATAAGATAAGGCCAAGCACCCTCAGCATCATAATTTGATAGTCCAGGATCCACAGTCTGTATTAATAGACAAAGTTGAAATAGTTAAGACCATCCTCCATATGGTTAAGACAATAATCACATTATCAACTATCATAAAACAAAAAGGATTTACAGTCAGACAACACCAGGCCTTAAAATTCTTCATCTGGGGGAGGGGAGGAAATATATGTGGAATGCAATTACCTTTGCAAATTCCAGTAGTTGAGACCAGGTATCTCTAGAGATTGCCTTATTATGCTTTGCCTGTATCAGATGACATCAAACCAATTGGGGAGGGTATAGTGATTAGTAAATTATGAAGAAATAGTTATTTAAAAATCCAACATTTGAAACTCTGCATCAGTAGTACAATACAAAAATATTATGGCTAATTTTCTAAAAATGAAAATGAGGATACCAGAGTCAAAAAATGAAAATTGCACATTTTTTAAGTCATAACACTGCAGAAGTCGTCAACAATGCTACTGAAACTAAATATGAGAAAGGAGAACATCTCTGAAGATTGCAAACCAGGGCTACTTCTTCAAGAGTGCCAGTATATACAAGCAACGATCAATGAAGTATAGCAATCAGATAACAACATACATCATTTAACGGCTACATCAATTGCAACAAATTTGAGAAACATGGATTATCATATTACCTGCAAGAATTGGCACCAATGATCAACTAACGGCCAATGCTTTTCAGCAAATAGCAGCTGCCACATCCCTATTGCAGTATCTAACGCCAATGATTTCTGACCCTGATAAAGGAAAGTTCATAAGCTTATAAGTAAAGCAAAGAAACCTCTCCACTAAACATAAATTTCTAGTATAAAAGTGATAAGAGTGATCTCATGAGTTCGCACTCTCTATAAACATATGGTCATACTTCGACCTAACATTTGAAGAGACAAGTATCTAATTTCTGGATGGAGATAATAGTTATTGTTTCAGTCACTTTCAGGATCATGTACAAAAAGTTCTTAACCAGAGAACTTGCAGAAGGGATAACAGCTGTAAAGTGGGTAGCATTAAAGTCACAGGAAGACGTATCAGAAAGGATGAGACGGAATTCAATGGATGATGCCTCTCTAATCTTGTGCTGCCCTTTTTTTCCTCTCCCTCCCTTTAGAGCCATTTAAGATAAAAACAGAAGTCTAAGTTCTCATCCAATAGAGAAAGGCATCAAAATTATATCATTAAATCAATCTGCAAAAGTTCAGCCCTCAATCAAGAAACCAGGCCTCAGGTTAAAAGTGGGTTAAGACTACAAACATAGCTTCTTATACATTATTGGTCTATTGACATAATAAAACATTAGGTATTAACTACTTACATAAAGATACAGGTAATTTGGAACCAAAATTATAATAACAACAATTAATAGAAGTCAGCTTACAATACAGAAAATGTCTCTCAAGAAGAATTCAGTTTCTACTTTTCACAAAATCTTGGTTTTAATAACTCAGGAGATGATAAATTGCAAAAGGAAAATTTAACTAGCAATTTCACATGAGCTCAAAGAAATCATACCTTCTCTTTGGCCCACCCAAAAGCAAAGTTGTAGATTTCTCGAAACTTTTCTGGAAAAAAAGAAAAGAATACTCTACAGTGAGACAATTGAACATCAATGAAGAATAAGAATTTCATACTAGATTGGAACTTGTAATACCTATTCCCAGCAAAAAATCATATTTTAACATCTAGTGGTGCAACAATGAAAAATAAATATAACCTGAAGAAATTCTAGTAAATTAACATGTTGAAAGCTAAAAACTTCAGGCATCTAGACAGACCACAAAAGAAGAAGAAAATAAGGGAAAACTAGGGAACAACAGATATTATATTGTCCTGAACAACTTTTAAAATTTCTGTCACCACATACGTTCATCTTTCAACTCAGAGCGCATGAAAGGTATTTTCTCCTTCAATTTTTCCAGTGAATCCACCCTGTCATTTGGGAATCAAACTAGAATAAGTTTCAAGTAATACAGATTCAGTTACTTGACTGAAGTACAAGAGGAGAAAAGGAAACGTGAAGAGGTTCACTTAAACTCACCCAAGAGACTGTAATCCTCCAATAAACTCCTGTTTGGAGAATTCACACATAGTTGCAGCCTTCATGTGCCATGAAACTACCAACTGCAACAAACCTCAAAAGCAACGTATAAGTCATTTGGCTTTCAAAAGACAAAGTTTGGTGAATAAGACACTGAAAACCTGTTTAAACATACCATGACAATATCCTGAGGATCGACCTGCAAATAGAACAAAATTTGGTGGTTATAAAAACACACATTTTTTGTTAAATGCACGAAAATTATCTTTGTATTCAAATATACCTGAATATCATTACAAAAAAGGGAGATACCGTCAGCCATAATCATATCAGCATATGGATCTGCAAGGTATAAAATTCTGAGAAAGTTTGCATCCAAGCAATTCTATGACAAGAATATCCCTTCAACGGAGGCGTGAAGATATCAAAATATGAGAAAGGAGTGCTTCATATTCTCAGCTATCTAAGAGCTTAAAAGAAGCAAGAAACAAGCATGAGCAAACAATCCCCATTTCATTTCATCCTCAAGGAACAAGATTATGATGTTGAAAGAACCTAGCAAGTCTCTCAAAGCTCTGAACCATGAACAGATATTACATATGTAATCGATAAGTTTGATTAAAGATACATAAAATAGGAAGCTGGATGGTACTAAAACACGATGAGATTGCAAAAAATGTTCAAGCAATTCCAGAATATGCTCAAGATGTTAGACTGACACCTGATCACTATATCTCAGGAAAAAGTCAATAATTTGCTCCAAAGATGTAGCAGACAAAAGCTATCTGTGGGCATGGATGACAAGTAATGGACCATATGCCATGGATGCAGTAAGTAGTGAAAGAGAAATGTGCTGTGGATGCCCGCAAAAAATCACATAACTAAAAAGCCACGTGATGTGGATGTCATAGTTTCTCTTACAAAGAGCAGGACACAGTAACTTGTCACCCAAAAGCATTGGAGGGCTCCGAGAGTACCTTTATATCTATTATAAAGCTCCTCCAAATGCCTTGAATCGGTGTGTGATCTAACTTGCGGCTGGCTGTAGAATACGTCAAAAGCTCCTTCAAGATGCCAATCACTGGCCTTTAAAGCCTGAATTGCAGCCTTCTCGCTGTTGGATGTTACAGTAAAAAAAAAAAGAAGGAAGTATAAGATACTAGTAAAATCCGTAGACTACAGAATATAGAAAGCAGTAAATTTGGATAATTTCATAGTTTAGCTTAACTTGAGTATACTTGAACAAATCCCCTGCCCAAATTAATAATAAATAAAACAAAAATAAATAAAGGTTTTCAGCCCTTCTACCCTGTGGAAAAGTGAAGCAAGAACCATAATATGAATGAACCACCGAAACATTGCGATGGAAGCTTCCACAGAAGAGTGGGGAAGAGAGAGATGAGCTCAAGATTAGTAAAAAGCGAGTGAAATTATCAATATTATGTTACCTAGAACCAGTAATGGTCATAAATTGCTGAACTTTGTCTCGATGACCTCTTCCCAACTTGTTCTGCCATGCAAATTAAACAATAATAAATGATCAAAAACTGAAGGAAAGAAAAAATAAAAGAAGAAAGGAAAAATAGCAAAAAAAAAAAAAAAGACAGAAAAGGTAGACAATTGAAGCAGTAGGATAAAGAGGAAATAGAGACCATGTCTTTAAAGCCGGTGCGAGGAAACCCTAAGGAAGATTAGATAATTGATCTGAGGAGAGTGGGATATTGGTCTTATGGGTTTCGGGAATGAGTGTGTACTGCAAAGCGTGGGTGGTGGGTGAGGGAATTGAAACAAAACCGGACCCGGAAGAAGACGTCGTCGTCGGTGACGGTTAAAAAAAGCGGCGTGGGACGGGGATTATAGTAGAAAAGAGGTGGGAGACTTCACTGAAACGCTTATTAATTTATCATTTTATTATTATTATTCATCCTTTTATATTAGCAGTGGGAGTAGTAGTAAACGCCAAAGCCACCTCCAGTTTATTTTCGCTGCTGGGTTTATCTGGAAATGGAAATAGGTCGTTGCCTTCCTTTTCGGCTTACAATTCTCTGTTAAAAAAAAAAAAAAAAAAAAAAAAAAAAAAAAAAAAAAAAGGGTTAAGATTTTCTTAAAAATTTTTTTATTACGTTAATTTAGGATTAAAGATTTGAGATAATTAATTAATTAATTATTTTTTAAACCCTCCTTTTTGTTTAAGCGGCCCATCATCTCATTATCTTAGTGCTACTACTTTTGTTTAAGCGGCCCATTGAGCCCATTTCTGAACTACTCCCCCATTTTCTTTTGTCTTTTTGGGCCACTATCAACACCAAAATAAAATCTATAAATAAATAATTCCATTTCTGGTCACAAAAAGAAAAGGCTGCATGATCGGAAAACAGAAAAAGCAAAAATCATGCCGGTTTTGTGTTTGACATACGAAAATACTAAACTCAATGGAATTTCTCTTTGAAAATTAAATATTCATTACTTATTATTCTAATATAAAATCCAATATTTTTTAAAATAAATTTTATAGATTTATATATATATATATATATATCAGGAAAAACTGGGGTGTCGACGGTGCTTTCACCTGTTCATCATCAGCCAACCGTAGTGGGAGCAGTTATAGTATTGCATCATCACTTTCTTTGCCATAGTTGTGATTATTATAAATTTATGGTGGCAGTAGTAAGCAAATTACTCTACAGAAACCTAAACTAAAATTCGCATCTTTGATTCCTCTTGTTGAGCTATGATGACGAGTCCCGCTGCCCTCACTAGAAGAAGTGGAGTCGATGATGAAGATCCAGATTCTTCAAGGAGAGAATTGATGTCTCCTCTTCCTCCTGGGTCTGCAAATGAACCCGACCCTTATTCTGAACTCTCTTCAACTTCCTTCTCATGGAAGCTTGACATCAACGAGTTTCGTCTCCCCGAACGATGCTCCCGTCAATCTTTCTTTGGCTCCCGTCGTCTCGGTACGTTTCATCTTACTATTTTAATTTTATTTTATTTTTTTGTTTATGAATATCACCAATCCCCCCTCCCCCCACCCAATTAAAAAAAAAAAAAAAATCCAAATTTTGTTATCTGCATGAATTTTTGATCATCAATCCTTACGTTGGATTTCTGAAACTGCGCAGTACATCGGAATTATGGAGAAACTTTAATATTATTAGTTATTTTCCTATATAAAATTTAGTACTTTATTATATATATATATATATGACGAGAGTAAGGGGGAATTGAAGTAAGAGTGAACCTGTCGTGATTGGCAATTTAGCACGCGAGTGTGGGAGTAGTTGCAAAGATGACTTCTTTTTTATTTTTTATTTTTAAATAAATTTCTTTCCTGGTCTTCAACTTAATTGTAATTTCTTGTTTTTTTCTTTCTTTCTTTCAATTCCCAGTTTTCTATAAGCTGGAGTTTTCTCGAGTTAAATGTTTAACCATAAAGGCATAAAATTTCACCTAGAGTTTTCTGAAATTTATTGTTGTCTAGTTTGTTTGCCCTTTGCTTCTTCAATCTTCTTTGCTTAGATGTTGTTATCCCATTATCTTTTGCTTCCTGATTCCTCTGTTTTTTTTAGTTCCGTGGAAGAATAATACTTTTAACAACATAACCACGCCATATTATCCCCTGATTCATGTTTGTCAATGTCTTCTAAACAACCATATACTCTTCCATGTGAACTTACTTTTTTTTATCTTCTTCATACTTGTTCTGCCCCTCATTGATGTCTCATCTATCGCATGACTTTACAGTTTCCTTTCTTTTCTTCACCAGGGAAACAGGGAAAGATTGCACAGTATTACAAGAAACAGGAAAGCCTTCTCAAAAGCTACAATGAGATGGAGGTCATCAATGAATCAGGATGCTTAGCAGGAAGTTTGACAGAGGTTGATTATTTTGGCTGCATGTGTTCCCTATAGTTATCTGATACTCTCTATTGCAAACGATATTCACTTTTATAAACTGTTGGAATGCATATTTTTTGATATGACTGCAGTTGTTCTTGTTGATGTTTTGATTTGGTTCTTCCATCGTACTAATGTTAAATTTAGACTCTTGATGCATTGAAAACCATGATGTATTTCCGTGTCTGATCTGAACCAAAGAGACTAATGTGGAGTTTTCTCTTTGCCAGGATGAACTGAGAAACCTTGCTAAGAGCGAGAGGATGGCCATTAATATTTCAAATGTAGCTAATATTTTCCTTTTCATAGCAAAAGTGTACGCCTCTATTGAGAGCAGATCTTTGGCTGTAATTGCATCAACCATGGATTCCCTCCTAGACCTTTTATCTGGTTTCATTCTCTGGTTTACCTCCCAAGCCATGAGAAAACCAAATCAGTATCGCTATCCTGTTGGAAAGAAGCGGATGCAGCCAGTGGTAAGCCAGACAGCTTTGGCTGGGGCTTTGTTCTTTATGATGTCTTTAAAAATGTCTTACTCCCCCAACAGAATTGTTTTTATTACTACTATATCTCTAACGAAGAACAACTTCCCCCAGGGCATTGTTGTGTTTGCTTCTGTGATGGCTACTCTAGGATTACAAATAATTCTAGAGTCTGGCCGGCAGCTTCTTTCTAAGGTATGCTATTTAGATTTTGTTTCTAATTATTTCTAGTACAATTGGCATACAAGCAAGCATACTATCATTCAAACAGGCATTAATTCTTTAGAAAAATTCTGCTGTCATACCAAGGAAGTATGATATCAATTATTTTTGCAACGTGTTTGGTGGATGTAGAGCAGATACGTTTGGCCTGGCAAAGGGCTGAAATTCTAATTGCACAAGCTGGTGCTTTGTTTTCTTGGTTTTTGGATGCAGAGTGCTCCAGAACGAGACCATAAGAAGGAAATGTGGATGATCGGTATAATGGTGGCTGTCACAGTAGTGAAGTTTTTTCTTATGGTGTACTGCAGAAGATTCGAGAATGGAATTGTTAGAGCCTATGCGCAAGATCACTTATTTGATGTCATTACCAATTCTATTGGTTTAGGGACAGCAGTATTAGCAATTCATTACTATTGGTGGATTGATCCTTCTGGAGCTATAGTGGTGAGTACCATAGAAATGTACTGAATCCTAGTTGAGGAGGGTGTCTACATAGTTTTTAACTCTCATTTTTCTATGCAGATTGCCCTGTATACAATTGGGACATGGGCAAGGACAGTAATGGAGAATGTATGGTCACTAATAGGGAAAACAGCTCCACCAGATTTTCTGGCGAAACTCACATATCTCATATGGAATCACCACTCGGAGGTAAAGCACATTGACACTGTTAAAGCATACACATTTGGCACTCATTACTTTGTGGAGGTTGACATAGTGTTGCCTAAAGACATGCCGTTACACCAAGCACACAATATTGGGGAGACATTGCAAGAAAAGATAGAGCAACTTCCTGAAGTGGAGCGAGCTTTTGTTCACATTGATTTTGAGTACTCTCATAAACCTGAACACACTTAGTTTATAAACCCTCACCCAATTCACTCCTTCTCCAAGAAAAAAATACTGTACTTTCTTCTTCTTCTTTTTGTGTGCATGTTAGTTACAAAAGCCATTTCTGTTTAGAAACTAAATTGACTTTGGGTTCGGATTCTTTGGTGCCTTTCCTTCTAAGTTATCTTGGGTTATAAAAAAAGAAAACCTAATGTTCGTATCATTCATTTTATTTGTCCTTAATATATATTTGTCAATATTGCTTATAATTTTTTAATTCTTATTTTTTTTTTCCATGTGATTAAGAATAACTTAATGTCAAGGTTGTGTGGTGCAATGACAAGATTCCACCTCCCCAACCCATATTTTGTGGGTTCGACACCCAAGTCCCTCTCCCCATGTATCAAAAAAAAAAAAAGAAAAGAAAAAAGAATAACTTAATTATGACTAACATGTTAACAAATGAAAAAGTCAAGAAATATTAGTTGTTTTTTTTTTTTCTTATTAGATACTAGATAGGTTATTCTTACTATAAAAATTGTCAATTTTGGATATATGTAAATATATTATTATATATTTTTCTTCTAAATTTCATAGAAATATGTGAAAATGATTTCATGTGTAGTTATTTAATTAACTTATTAAGTGAAATATTGAATTTTAAAGAGAAAAGGGGAATAGCTTAAAAAAAAAAAAAAAGAGGAGTGGAAATAAAACATGAAATGGGAGGACATTTTAGTAATCTAAATTCAGATGGCAGAGTTAGGGTTTTCTATTGTGTATCTGGGCTTTCCCAAACTGTTAGCTATATATAGCATTCGTCCGCCTCACCAAGCAATACAAGTTCATTCGCTCGTAGAGCGCAGCGGTCACCTTCCATACTTTACGGTAAGGCTTTTCTTAACTGTTAGAGGTAAGCTATGCTGCGTAGGTTTCTCCAATTCACATAGGCACGTTGTAAGTGCGGGATAGTTTTGTGTTTGAGGTAGGGTGGGAGGCCGGTGATGTATGAGAATTGTCCGTACCATCTGAGGGATCTCGTATGAGTTTCCTTTGATGTATTAACGCCTCTAGATTCTGAGGTCTCCTTTGCTATTACTTCCATCTGTTTGTTTGATTTTTTCACAAACTATTAATATATATATATATATATATATATATATATTATACTGATCGTGAGAGATTGTTTTGTTTCCTACCCACAAGGAGGCAATGATGACGGAAAATATTTATACCATCAAACTCTGAATGTTGATGAAATATAAACATAATTCATCTGAGCCTCTTGACTTAAGGTTTTCTTCCATCTATTTTCATCTTTATGCATTAAAGGATGTGCAAAGTATACTGTGAATTTGGATATGGCAACAAATTAGAGTCTCTGATGCACTTATGTCAATAGTGTTTTCAGCGCTGTACGTTGCCAATAATAATCTTTGGGTGCTGAGATTCTGGCGCTGCCCCTCTTTTCCGGGGACTGCGCATTCAGATGTACCTACATTCTACATTTTAAGGTCGGATTTAATGATCCGCAGTTATAAATCTACACTTTAGAATGTGATTTAATTTGTAGAGATTTTCAAGCAACCAAATGTGCATCTCATAGGTCGCAGCTTGTATTCAGGATCCCAGTCTAGTCTAGAACTTTAAAATGGTGCTGTTCAGGGTATTGGAATGCTTTTTTAAATGAATATTTATTTTAATTATGAAACCAGACGCAGATAGATTATTAGATCATTTGACACTGGGCAATTTTATCTATGATTGCTCGAAGGTTTGAGGTTTGAGGATCGGGGAGAAGTGGATATTGTTTCAGCATAGGGAAAAAATTTAAAAATGAGCCGACTAAAGGCAACAAATTAGAGTCTCTGATGCACTTTTGTCAATAGTGTTTTCAGCGCTGTACGTTGCCGATAATAATCATCGGGTGCTGTGATTCTGGCGCTGCCCCTCTTTTCAACCGGGGACTGCGCATTCAGATGTTCCCACATTCTACATTTTTAATTCGGATTTTAATGATTAGAAAGTGATTGTCTAGATTTTTTTCGTTTTTCATTTTAAACAACCAAATGTTAAATTTGGGATGATGTGCGACCATAACATCTCATAGGCTCCTGCTTGCAGTCAGGTTCTCTGTCCAGTTTGGAACTGCAAAATGGTGCTAATTCAGGGTATTGGACGGAATTTTGTGTTTTTATGACATTATTTATTGTATAAGCATTTTCACTAAAAAGATAAAAATTATTAAAATTTAAAATATTTTAAGGTTGAATATATTAAAATTTTAATTGTTTAGAATCAAACAAAATTTGGATTTAGCAAGAGCTTATGAGTTTGAAATGTTAAAAAAAATAAAAATGATAAACATTGGGAGAAAATAAAAATCAGCTGATTCACCAATCATCAGTTGGTGAAGGGAGAACCACGGTAAGAGGATCACGGTTCGATTCTCTTAACCGATATTAAAGAGGAATTTAAGTCCATAATTCTTAGATTCGTTTTGTGTCCGGATTAGTCGAACTTGTGAGTTTATATACCGGTTGTCTTTAGAAAAAAAATCAGCCGACTCTATTTTTTTTTTTTTTTTTTTGGTCTGAAACCGGAAATGTTGTATTCATAAATACAAAAAACAGAGGTTAGAGGCTAAAAGCCAAACAAACAAGACTAATTGTTCCTACTGTGTTCCCCAGCACTAACAGAGAGGACCTCCCAAACAAGTTGGAGGCATCTTTCGGCTAGGGCTCGGGGAGCCAACAAGGTATGTAAATCATGTAATCTACGAGTGTGTCTAGACCACGGCTCTTGGACTAATTGTCTAACAATATAGAGCCAATTGAAAGCACAAGGTTCATCTTTCCTAGCTAAGTCAAAATTAACTTTGTACCACTCGGTAACCGTAGTCGGCTGACAAAACATAGACCACCATCTCGGAGGGACTAGCAGCTTCCAAACTTGGAGGGAGTGAGGGCAGTCCCGCAGAATATGTAGATCCGTCTGTTGATGTCCGGAACACCAATTGCAGGTAGGGGAATCCACAACCTTCCTTTTCCAAAGCAGGAAGTTTGTTGGGAGAGCTCCATGAATACTAAACCAAAGAGTGAGAGATGCTCTCGAGGGACCAACAAACTTCCATATCCATTTCCAATTCCAAACCGGAGCAGAACCATGTTGATTTACACCGAGGTCTCTAGCAGACTTAACCGTGAATTGACCATTGCTTGATGGTTTCCAGATTGGTGTATCGTCACCGATATCGTCGGTGATAGATCTTGCCTCCAAAAGTTTCGCAAGGACAGACGGTGGGAGTCGGTGTTGAAGTAGCTCCAATTTCCACCCGGAAGATGGAGACCAATATTCAGAGACCGTAAGCGACTCTTCATGAGTAGACACATCATTTACAGCAAAACTTGAGAGTGGTTGATCTTCCAACCAAACATCCTTCCAGAAAGCCACACTCCTTCCGTTACGAACGAACCACTTCATACCTTGACGAAGTAGAGAGGCTGCAGAGTGAATAGCCCTCCAAGTAGATGAGCAGTTCATCACCGGCTTAGACAGAACCGAGGGATTCCAAGGTCCATACTTCTCACGTAGAATGGTACTGCTCGGAGAATCGGGACGGTTCAACTTCCTCCAACCTGCTTTAGCCAGCAAAGCCGTATTCAAGCTGCGCAGACAGGGAATTCCCAACCCACCTTGCTGCCTTGGCCGACACAAAATACTCCACTTAATGGTGTGCAACTTACGCTGACCCTCGGCTTCTCCCCAAAAGAAGCGCCTACACACACTCCTCTTCATTCAGTACTCCTCTAGCCGACTCTATTTTAGAATGCTAACCGCAAGAGCCCAAGAACGTGTGTTGCATTTGTAAATGCCAGTCAGGCCCATTTGGTCCCATAAATGAATGGAAACTATAAATAAGGACAAATGTGTTATAAAACTATTGTTACTAAATTGTTACTAAAAGAAATATAGAACACAACTAAAAGAAATATAGCACAAAATGTAAGATTGAGATCAAAGGGAAGATAAGCTTTCTTGAGAGAAGCTTTCTTGTATATTTCATATATATTCTTGTGTGTTCAAAACTACACATTTTCACCTCTATTTATAGGGATGAAAAGTAGTAGAGATAAAATAAATAATGTAAATAATAACAATAATGGATGAAGATAGTGAAAGGAATTAGGTATAAAGATAGTGAAAGTAATTAGGTATGAAGATAGTGAAAGTAATTAGGTATAAAAATAGTGAAAGTAATTAGGTAGAAGATAGTGAAAGTAATTGAGATAATTTAGGTATGGAGATAGTGAAGGTAATTGAGATAATTTAGGTATGGAGATAGTGAAGGTAATTGACATACAAATATTCATAATACTCCCCCTTGTTTGTATGTCCATTGTAAATAAATATGTCTCATGAAAACCTTATCACTTCCATTCAATGTGATGAATCTTCGGGGTTCACTTCTCCTTGGATATCCATTACATAAAGAATATGCCTCGTGAAAAACCTTATCGGATAAAAACCCGGGGGAAAAAATTCGATTAAGGAAAAGAGTACAATATTCTTTTATGTACGCACAACTTTAACTCCATTATTTACGACTTCTATGTCGTGACCCAGCTTCATCATCGATTTCGTTACCATCACATTAATTTTATTGTCTTCCACAAGAAGAATCTTAAGGAAGATTTGACTTCTACATAAATCTTGTTGCTAGAGGAACATTCCGAACTTCGTTCGATTGTAGTAATAATTTCGTCCGATGCGCAGGTGAGAAACCGTAATTTCGAAATTACGCCTCCTTCATTGGTCATTCTCGAGGAATATGAAGAATCCATACATCGGCGGGTATTAATCTCAACACTCCCCCTGTTGAGATGAACTCTTGAAATCTTTGAACCGACGCAAACCAAGTTTATATCTCAATTTCTCAAATGTTGCAGTTGGAAGAGCCTTAGTGAATAAATCTGCAAGATTATCACATGACCGGATTTGAAGTACATCAATATCACCCTTCTTTTGAAGTTCATGAGTAAAGAAAAATTTGGGTGAAATGTGTTTTGTCCTATCTCCTTTGATATACCCTCCTTTCAATTGAGCTATACAAGTTCGCATTATCTTCATATAGAGGAGTTGGAATCTCACTGGGGAGATAAACCACAATTCTCTCTAATATAATGTATTATTGACCTCAACCATACACATTCTCGACTTGCTTCATGAATGGCTATTATCTCAGCATGATTAGAAGAAGTTGTTGTTATAGTTTGCTTTGTAGAGCGCCATGATATAGCAGTATTGCCATATGTAAATAAATAGCCAGTTTGAGAACGTGCCTTATGCGGATCGGAAAGATAACCGGCATCCGCATACCCGATTAATATTGGATCATTTTTATTTGAATAAAATAATCCGAGGTCAATAGTTCCTTGGAGGTATCTAAGGACATGTTTAACACCATTCCAATGTCGTCGTGTTGGTGAAGAACTAAATCTTGCCAATAGATTTATAGCAAATGCTATATCGGGTCGAGTGCTATTTGCTAGATACATTAATGCACCAATAGCACTTAAATATGGTACTTCAGGACCAAGTAGTTCTTCATCATTATCTCGAGGTCTAAAAATATCCTTATTTACATCCGGTGACCTTACGACCATTGGAATACTTAATGGATATGCTTTGTCCATGAAAAATCTTTTCAAAACTTTAGTTGTATATGTTGGTGATGAACAAAAATTCCATTTTCCACATGTTCAATTTGAAGCCCAAGACAAAACTTGGTTTTCCCAAAATCTTTAACTTCAAATTCTCGCTTCAAGCAATCTATAGCTTCTGAGGGCTCTTCCGGAGTTCCGATGAGATTAATATCGTCAACATATATAGCAAGAATCACAAAACCAAAATCGATTTCTTAATAAATACGCATGGACCGATTTGGTTATTTTTATATCATGAATTCAATAAGAATTCACTAAGACGATTGTACCACATGCGTCCAGTTGTTTAAGCCCATATAATGATTTTCGTAATTTTATAGAATAGTTCTCACGAGGGCCATTAGAAGCCTTTGGTAATTTTAATCCTTCAGGGATTTTCATATAAATTTCCTTTTCAAGGCTTCCATATAGATAAGTTGTAACAACATCCATTAGACGCATATCCACCTTTTCATGAAGCGCCAAACTTATAAGATATCGGAGTGTAATAGCATCAATAACGGGTGAATAAGTTTGGTCATAATCAATTCCTGGCTTTTGTGAAAAGCCTTGTGCGACAGTCGTGCTTTATATCTTACGACTTCATTATTCTCATTTCGTTTTCGCACAAACACCCATTTATAACCAACGGGTTTTACACCATCTGGCGTTTGGACTACAGGTCCAAAAACTTCTCGCTTTGCAAGCGAATTTAACTCCGATTGAATCGCATCTTTCCATTGAGGCCAATCAATTCTATGCCGACATTCTTCAAGCTGATGAAGGATCTAAATCCTCATTATCCTTGACAATATCAAGGGCTACATTATATGCAAAAGCATTATCAATAGAAATTTTACTTCGATCCCAACTTTTATTCAAAGTTGTATAATTAATAGAGATTTCCGAATTCTCTTCATCATTTGGAATCTTTTCATCGGTTGTCCCTTGGTTTTCATCATGATCTTCTGGATCATCTAATCCTCTTTTCTTTCGAGGATTTTTAATTTTTAGAACCAGGGCTGGCCACGCTTCTGGCGTGCCTTTGATTCAACAGCTATAGGATTTACTTTTTGTTCTTCAGGAACTTCTATTCGTATAGGAGCATCTATAGCTGGAATATGCGATTTAGTGACTCTTCCGGAGTCGACAAAAGAATCTGGCAGTTGATTTGCAATTTGTTGCAAATGAATTATCTTTTGAACTTCTAGTTCACTCACATTTGTACGTGGATCTAAATGATTCAATGATGTTCTCCACGCAAGTTCAATTTTTTTATGCCATTTATTCTCTCCCCCTAATTTGGGAAACAAATTCTCATCAAAATGGCAATCAGCAAATCTTTGTCGTAAAAAACGCCCCCTGTCAAAGGTTCAAGATACCTTATAATAGACGGAGAGTCATACCCAACATATATCCCCGATCTTCTTTGAGGACCCATTTTTGTTCGTTGGGTTGGTTCAATAGGAACATATACAACACACCCAAAAATTCTCAAATAAGAAATATTAGGCTCCGAACCAAAAGCCGATTGTAGTGGAGAAAATTTATGATAACTCGATGGCCTTAAACGCACAAGTCTTTGCGGCATGTAAAATAGCATGCCCCCAGTCCGTTGTAGGGAGATTTGTTTTCATCAATAATGGTCTAGCAATTAATTGTAGCCTTTTGATAAATGATTGACTAGACCGTTATCGTGTGTGAACATGAGCTACGGGGATGTTCCACAATTATGCCGATCGACATGCAATAAGAATCAAATGCATGCGAAGAAAATTCACCAGCATTATCTAGACGGATTCGTTTAATAGGATAATCGGGAAATTGCGCTCTCAAGCGAATTATTTGGGCAAGTAATCTCGCAAACGCCGAGGTTGCGTGTAGATAATAAACAAACATGTGACCATCGGGTCGATGCATCAATCAAAACCATAAAATATCGAAAGCGCCCACAAGGTGGACTAATCGGTCCACATATATCTCCATGAATCCGTTCTAGAAATGTAGGACTTTCAACTCCTACTTTTAATGGTGATGGCCTTATAATCAATTTCCCTTTAGAACATGCGGCACAAGAAAGTTTATCAGGTCAAAACCCTTTGATTTTTCAAAGGATGACCGTGCGTTGTCTCGATAATTTTTCGCATCATAATTGATCCCGGATGACCCAAACGATCATGCCAAATTTTAAAAGTAACGGGATTAGTAAACTTGGTTTACTAAATGATGCGCCTCAATGTTATTAATTTTAGCATAATATAGGCCAGGAGGATAAAGATGGTAGCTTTTCCAACAAATGTTTATTACCGGAGGTCATTTTCGTAATAGCCAAATATTCATGACCGTTATCTTCCATAGTCTCAATATGATATCCATTATGTCGGATATCCTTAAAACTCAATAGATTTCTTTGAGACTTCGAGGAAAATAGTGCTTTATCAATAACAATCATAGTTCCTCCCAGGTAATATTATATTAGCTCTTCCGGAGCCTTCAATAAGTTTTACACTACCATTTATTGTGGTAACACTTGTTTCTCCCACATTCAAATGAGAAAAATATTTCTCGTATTTCAGTATGGTGTGCGTCGTTCCACTGTCAATTAGACACACACTTTCAATGTCATCATTTAACCCATAAAAGGGGACTATAGCCATTTGGTAATCTCACAAACTTCAGGTTGTGAGTTAAGAATATTCAATGTAAATAATCTCACAAACTTCTAGTTGTGATTTAAGCAAATAATCTCACAAACTTCTGGTTGTGAATTAAGCAAATAATCTCACAAACTTCAGGTTGTGAGTTAATAATAAACTCATTAATAATAATAAAATAACAAAATATTTATAAATAGAAACCGTAAATATAAGATAATAAAAATAAAAAAAAAAAATTCTAAAAAGATGAAATATATTACATTAAAATATTAAATAAAAATAACATATTACATATCATATTATATTCTAATTTTTTTGAACACTTCCATCCCCGATTAAATGATCAATTTTTCCTTCCGGATGTTCGAAAAAGTCGGCTACATCCAGGTGAGCCACGTCAATATTTTCAAGATCATCATCATCATCATCATTATTTCTTCCATACGTTGAATTTTGAGAAGTAAAATTTACTTCGACATTTTTGCCTTTCTTGTCAATAGATGCTTGATATAAATCAACAAGATGTTTTGCCGTATGACAAACACGGGACCAATGACCTTTCATACCACATCGATAACATTTATCTTCATATTTTTTCGGAACAATATTTCTTTTCTCATTATTTTTTGTCCATTTCGGGTGGTCATCATTTTTGGCACCTGAATTACGAGTATAAGGGCCAAATTTATCACGAGTTTGTCCATGATTATATGTACGACCACGACCACGGAAAGCGACCACGACCACGACCACGACCATGATCTCTTCCGGGATCATGTTTTCTAATAGCATTCACTTCCGGGAATGGAGTAGAGCCTGTTGGTCTAGTTTCATGATTTTTCATCAATAATTCATTATTTTGTTCCGCAACAAGAAGACAAGAAATTAACTCGGAATATTTCTTGAAGCCTTTTTCACGATATTGTTGCTTTGCAAGATAATATTAGTGGCATGGAAAGTAGAGAATGTTTTCTCCAACATATCATCATCGGTTATATCAACTCCACATAATTTCAATTGTGAAACAATTTTAAACATCGCGAATTATAGGTACTTACGGATTTGAAATCTTGCAACCTCAAGTGCAACCAATCATACCGTGCTTTAGGAAGAACGACCATCTTCCGGTGGTCGAATCTATCTTTCAAATTTCCCCACAAAATAAGGGGATTTTTCACGGTAAGATACTCATTTTTCAAATCCTCATGAAGATGATGACGAAGAAAAATCATAGCTTTGGCACGATCTTGTCTTTGTTGTGACATTATTTTGTACAATGGTGTCTCCTAGACCCATTTGCGACAAGATGCATCTCGACATCTAATATCCATGATAAATAATTTTTTCCCGTAACATCAAGAGCCACAAAGTCAAGCTTAGTGAGATTTGCCATAATAGTAAATAACGTACTGATTATGCTTCAAATAAACTTCAAAAACACTTTACTCGGTAGTAGAGCTTCTAGTCTCGGTTGGTTAGAGGCTCGTCTCGATAACGTGTTATAAAACTATTGTTACTAAATTGTTACTAAAAGAAATATAGAACACAACTAAAAGAAATATAGCACAAAATGTAAGATTGAGATCAAAGGGAAGATAAGCTTTCTTGAGGAAGCTTTCTTGTATATTTCATATATATTCTTGTGTGTTCAAAACTACACATTTTCACCTCTATTTATAGGGATGAAAAGTAGTAGAGATAAAATAAATAATGTAAATAATAACAATAATGGATGAAGATAGTGAAAGGAATTAGGTATAAAGATAGTGAAAGTAATTAGGTATGAAGATAGTGAAAGTAATTAGGTATAAAAATAGTGAAAGTAATTAGGTAGAAGATAGTGAAAGTAATTGAGATAATTTAGGTATGGAGATAGTGAAGGTAATTGAGATAATTTAGGTATGGAGATAGTGAAGGTAATTGACATACAAATATTCATAATAAATGCAAATATTTTACCTTTTTTCTTAAAATCTCTTTTTGGGGAAAGAAAAGGAAAAAAGAAAAAGAAGTAATAGAAGGGAGGATCTTCAATTCTTTGGCACACTTCAAAACCACTCAAATTTTCAAGAACTTGCTGTTACTTACCACAACACAAACACAAAAGAAGATCATTTCCCTTTTTTCTTGCTTCTTCTCCCATGGCTACCCAAAATTAATCATCAAAATTCAAAGCAGTTCCTCCTCTCCAGAAGAACAATAATGGCTTATACTCTACCGAATCTCTCTACTGCAACTTTACACCAATCCGCTAAAGACAAAGCTATCATCATCCACCAAACCCCTCTTTCCTCTTCTTCTTCGCTTCTTTCTCTGCCGCTTCCATCATCATCTCCGAAGCCTTCCTCTTGTATTTCTCCCCGGGTTGCTCAGGTTAACCTCACTGCGCCACCTTCTCAGGATAAGAGACATAATCACAGAGATGATTTTTTTGTCAATCTCGGCCTCGCTGTTCGCACACTACGAGAAGACCTCCCTCACCTCTTCACCAGAGACCTCAATTACGACATCTACAGGTAGCACTTAACACCATCCCTTCCTTTTCATTCTTAATTTAATTTTTTAATTTTTTCTAGTAACAGTACTATATATACAGGAGCTTGAGCTGTGGCTTTCTTATGTTTCTTCCCATTTTCGCAGGGATGACATAACATTTATGGACCCTTTAAATACCTTTACTGGAATTGAAAGGTACAAGCTGATTTTCTGGGCATTGAGATTCCATGGAAAAATCTTGTTCAGAGAGATTTCCCTCGAGGTTCTCAGGATTTGGCAACCATCTGAGAACGTTATTTTGATTAGATGGAATTTGAAGGGCGTTCCTCGAGTTCCTTGGGAGACCAAGGGTCAGTTCCAGGGTACTTCCAGGTACAAATTGGACCGAAATGGTAAAATTTACGAGCACAAGGTTGATAATTTGGCTTTCAACTTCCCCCAGCCATTGAAGCCAGCTGCTACGATGCTGGACCTCGTTGCTCCGTGCCCTACCTCTCCAAATCCCACTTTTTTGTGGGCACCTGTCGACGACTATTCTTCCTCTTGGATTGAGTTTTATCGGGCTGTCAAGGAGACTTTGGATCGGGAGACTCTGCAAATTCCTCAAGATTGCTTCGTTACTTGTTTATGATGATCAGAGATACTCAAAAATGCTCATATAGTTTAGTTCTTTCTTTTCTTTTTCTTTTAGCGGATTATAATATTTATATTGTGCCAGATATTCGTTCAAGTGTCAAATAGATAGAGGCCATCATTTTGGCTTGTTTAGGACACCATGATTAAAGGAACATAGGGAGGTCACAGTACCATACTATACTATACATGTAAAAATATAATAAGAGTTCAAAGCTCTTTCCTTTATTCTTATATATATATGTATTCAACACTTGCAAATCTCTGTCCAGATTCTTTGTTTTCTCATCAGATAGAAAATCCCGCGTTGTTAAAAAAGTATCTTTATTCTATGATTATTCTTTGATTTGCATTTAATTAGTTAGTCAATAACAAAAAGATCCCTTGCCTTTGAAACTTTGAATCATTATCAGATTGGGGGCATTCTCTTTATTATGTTTGATTGAGGATGATCATATCCGCCTAATTGGCCACTTGAAGTAACCAGAAAAGGGAAAAAAAGAAGATAAAACTCCATACATAGAGAAGTAATCTGATATAGGAAGGAATTCTTCGAAGAGTTATAAGAGAGAGAAAAGTCAGACATCCTCAAAGTTCTCTCTCTCTCTCTATATATATATATGATGTTTGTACATCTAAAACATGCAGGAAAGGAAATCCAAGGGTAGAGCACATCAGCAACATCTTTAGGGAAGCGCTTGGAGTGGAGCTATAGCTGCAACACGGTTCAATTCAAGCTTCATATATTTCTCGTAAGTTACTTTCGTCAAACCTGTTTTAGCTGCTTTCTGGAATTTTAAGATCATTTCAGCACAGTGCCTGCAACAAGACAGATTTTATATACAGCAGTTAGTTATATAACTCTTGACTTTGTTTGCCTGACTCCATACACTAAAAACCAAAAACAAAGATATGCCTGATCTGAGATTCCTCGTAGTGTGAATGTTTCTCAAGTAGTTGAGTCCATGCTGGAGCTATTTTCATGGTACATCTTGCAAGATAGATGGCTGATGCACATAGCAGTGATGGCTTATAGTTTAAAGCCTCATACTCAACTAAACAAAGCTCAATCAGGTAAAAAGCTAGATGTTCAAACTGTCAAAAATTCCAAATACAAAAAATGAATGTTATCCCAGGTGGTGATGATCTAAAAGAGCAGAAAAACTAAAAGAGGTTTTGCTAGATACCTTTTTGCTTGACTGAGAAGCCTTAAGGAATCTGAGCATGAAGACATACGAGGTCGGAGCATTAAGACGAAATTTCAGTGTCTTTAGGAAGGCTGACTCCTAAAACAAGATATGATCTTGCTTATTAAGTATAACAACCAAAACCTTTCACATTGCAGCATCACTCGTACAAATTAGGTAATTAACAGATTTTTGAGAAAGTTATGGAACTCACCATCCTGAGCATTTGGGCTCTGGTGTACGACTCTGCGGAGACGCTGATCAAGTCCATGATCTGCACTTGAGAACAAATTTAGACAAACCTTCAAATAAGGAATTAGACAAACCTCTTAGCAAACTGGAAAGTCTATGTACTTAGAAGACATTACCCTTGGATGCCAAAAGTCCTCATATTTTGAAGCCAGTAACACTGATGTAAGGCCAACTAGCTGGATTTCACTTTTCTTGATGTTCACCAAGGACAAATATTGGTCTAGAAGTGTAACCATTAGAAACAATGTTTCTTGCATCAAATTAAATTTCAAGTGCACCTGTCAGTGACACGACAGTAGCAATATGAAAAACAGGAAATGATGTCTGATGAATCAAGTGACAATTTCCAAGAAATTCTTTAAAATATAAATCAAACCTCAATGAGCCAGTTGATCAATACACCACGCGTTTGGGGTGTTATTTCAGTCTGGATTTCCATGTAACCTTTTAATGGTAGCTTCTCTGCCTGTAAAAGAGAGCAAATTTAATTTAGAATGATAAACACATACCCTTTTCTAGAAGAAAATTAAATGCAACTCATGGGAGGTGTTCACAGATCTAAGGGAATTACATAGATATAGAAGCAGGCGAAAACTTGGAAACCAAAATAACATGGTGGGGAATGCCAATGTGTACCTCCATAACCCAGTAATACTGATAGATGTCATCAACATATTCACTAACTTCAAGGTGATTATGATCATCATAGATATTAGGCAAGTCCTCCTGCATTGTAGTTTCATATGCAATGTTAAGACAGAACAATAACAGCAGTCATTCAAATCCTTAGTACCATCAAATGATAAAATTTTAGAGCAGAAAAGGAAATATTGTCCATTGACCTTTGATTTTGAGACCAGAATAGATGTGAAAGATCTCCTGCGATCAGATTTTCTTTTGGCAACTGCATCTACTGTAGTTCTAACTGTGTTGTTTTTGCAAAAAGAACAGACTTCATCTTGACCTGGTTCATTGATAGCCGTTGATGCAGACTGTTTGGATGAAGACGACTTTTCCACTTTCTCTTGTATCTTAGATGAAGTGGCAGCATTAGCCACCAGTTTCTTTGAGACAGAGACACTCTTAGAATCTGATGTTCTTTGATTGTTGATGACTGAAGTTTTTGTTTTCAGGCTAGGCTGGGAATAAGATGCCGAATAATGAGCAACCACGATGATGCAAATTAAATCACTTAACTCTGGGTAGAAAGATCACAAACAATTGAAAACAAGAAACTACATATACATGTTCTGCTGACCACTAAAGAAAAGAGAAATTGCTGTTAGGAACATCATATGTGACCAGAAAATAGAGGATACCATGATTAGTCAACGACGTGGTGGCAATGATCTCTCTATGATAAAAAATGAGAGTAAAAACTTAAATCATTTACCATATCTTAGACAGCAATAAAAGTTGTCAAGTGGAGAAGGCCATGTGATAACTCAATTTTTCCATATTATTTTACTTCTCTTCAGGGATATTTCTTTCTTCTTTTTCATGTAAAATTTCAAAAGAGAATATCAGCATACATTAGGCAAAAAAGATATACGATGAACATAATTACATCAATTTAGATATGATTAATTTAGTTGAAATGATTACTTGAGAATCAAAGAAGGCAGACAATTAGCTTACTTTAACAGATCTTCTTGACAATGCTCTACCATCCATGTCAGGTTGACCCTTTGAAGCCCTAAAGAAAAGCTCTCAAACAGAATGATTAGATGAAAAGCTTATCCATTCTCCATAAAACATAAAGACACAAATTTATGTGTGTACAAGTAAACATTCATCGTTCCAAGAGAAGCAAGAAGATGCTATGGCTTTGGCTAACTTTTTTCTTGGCCCACACTTTTTTCTTGTATGTGTAACATGGTACGATACAAGAAATTCCAAGGAACTAGTCATGCACATAATCTGGATGAGATGATGCTACAAATGGTGTACCAGCCACATATATTATCAATTAAGGTTGTCCACTTCCACAGAAGGCATGCATGATATGGATTAGAAAAATATAAAAAATATAAAGAACTAGCAGGAAAAGAATGACTTGATAGGGTCGACTAAGGACTTCAAAAGGATAATTCTGTATAAAATTATACACAGATTGGAAAGTATTCCAAATCACAATGGAGAAAAATTCCACGCTTATTCCAGAATGTAAGGAGAGGATTCAAAAACTGACCAAAAATAGCCAATGGATAACAGACTTACATCGTAATATAACCATCACTGATTCGATTTTTCCAGCAATGACTCTGTGAGCCCACATTCCTACCAACTCTGGGCTTCACTGGAGCACCAATATAGATCAGAAAATCAATAACTGACTTACTATTATGCAATTAGTGGAAACATAAACAAGCTTAAAATATAATAATGCACCTGGAAATCCATTTTTTCCTCTAGATTTCTCTGATCTTTCAACAGATTGCTACAAGAAAAATGGTAACATATTAAAAATGAAAGAACATTAAGAAATGAGCTAAAAGACCTCTTTTTTATATAGCTAAAGAACACTCTACAGAAATCTAGGACAGAGAAATAAAAATATTATTGCAACCTCTTTAGTATCACTAGCATTTGCCTTGTTGACTTTCCTTGGTAACGGTAAAGAGGTTCTTCAAGCAATGATATGCACCAAGGAGGGAGCAGAGTTTATCACGACAAATCCTTAAAAATATCAACAAATCTAAAAAACAAATATGCTTTACAGATCAAGAACCTTGCTGGAGGGAGACGCAGCTGATCAGACGTCCTGATAGGAAGAAAAGAAAATGATTAAAATCCTTTCTGAAAACAATACATGAGATAATGAAAGGACATTAAACTTTTGAATAAAAATAGAAGTAAGATGTGAACCATACAGCTATGCATACCTACTAATTGTAGCAGAAATAAATTTGTGACCTCGAATCTTACTCCGGAGGTCATCCTTCAGATCTTCAGAAGCTGGAGGAATCAGAGAGTGTTATATAGTGTGCAATAAGTTCTTTTCCATATACCCTCAAGTTAAATATCTTACACTTCTTTGAGATATTGCCAGTAGCTTCAGTCAACTTTGTCCTCACCTTTCCCTATTTCAGGTGACAAATAATCCAAGTGTTTATTGTTTCCCGGAGAAGATTGAATACATAATAGTGCTAATGTTAAAGTTGTAAACACTAGAATACAACATATTTAACCAAAATGAGGCACATTTGTCCCCTTTTTTTCTTCAATGCGTATTCACAGGTTCTAGTCTACAATCTACCCAATGAAAACTGTTCTTTAGTTAAGATAGTCATGGACACAAATCATAGATATGCAATCTCACAATATATCATCAAATGCAGGCTGGTATTTGGTGTCATATGCTATAATATTAAGTTGTACATATATTCTGGGTCTTTAGTGATGACTTAAATTATATGCTCAAGTAGTCTAACTTAGGAAGGTACATTTAGAGTTTAGTTGAAAGGAGAAAGCAGAACACTAGCAAATGAACCAACTCAAAGATGAAGATTTTAATTACATACAGTCAAAGGCTTCCTTGACGAGCCGCTTGCAGACCAAGTGCTAGTCGAAAACTTATTAGAAACACACCTTAAAAAGAAAAGTTTGGTCAGTATGAGGAAAATCAAAAGCATTTAAAAGGAAGAAAAGTATGTGCAAGTCAATAAGCTAAATTCACAATTGTTGATGGTTCATCTGAATTTTTGGCTAACACATCATGCATTATTTTAACTGGAGAATACAGAGATTAAATGAAACAGCAAAATGCTCTAAAATAACGTTAAGAGAAACACTCAAAACAAATTCTGAGGTTGGTAGTACATGTTAAAAGCTGGTTGGCACGTGGGAATATGATAGATAATGTGCTCATCTTATCTCTGGATTGATAAGAATTGTTCAACCTTACTTACAGTGCTTTGGATTTGATTTGTGCCTTTGGTTTTGGGAAGCTGCTCTTGGCATTACTGATATCAGCCAAAACTTTTCTTTGGATATTCAGCTTCACTGAAATTTAATTTCTAGTCACTTAAAAGGTTTCCAGCAAATAAAATCAAAAGCCAAAAAGAATTAGTCTTGCTGTGTTTACCAGAACCATCAGGCTTGCCCTTTATCTTGTCTGAATTCTTGACTTGACTCTTTAAAAGTAAATAAAAGAAGGTAAAAGATTAAGGCCACTATGACATTGATATACTGAAGGAGTAATGGAACCCAGAAAGAAATGGGAAAGAGCATTAAGTGATCAAACCTTCAAGGAATTTTCATTGCCCTGATGTTTTCTGCTGCTGAGTGAAACAGATTTCCTTCTAATAAAGAAGATAGAAGAGATAGTCAGAACTGCATTATATGAATGGCAAAAATTGTAAGTGAAGCTTATGTCATGTGAGTCCGCTGATGCTACATGAGTTAAACTTCATGTTGTTCTTGTTGATTTAGTTTAAGAGACTCAGGACGACAATTTATTGAAGATTATTAATCTGAATCGTTTAGGACATGGAAACATATCAAGCTGAGACATTAAACAAAACTTAAAATTGTGCTTCAAATAATGTCTGTTGAAAAGCAGGGGGAAACACCCAGAGCAGAAGAAAGGTACTCAACTACACTCACTTGCATTCGGAGTTTTCTTCATCCCGGTTGCGGATTTTAACTCTATCAGGCTCTGCATAGATCTTAAAACATGGGGCTCCAATTGCTGACATTTTAGATCATTTGAACAATGGCAGGAAACAATTCCACACGAATTGAAGGGAGTTAAGAAGACAGATATCACCAGAATACAAATTAAATAAAATAAGAAATGAGAAACAAAAAAAGGAATACCACTCTTGATAACTTTGTTTTCTTGCAGGGGTTGAATAGGGAGAGTTGTTGATCTGCCCTAAATAGATGGAAACATAGAAAAAGAATCCACATTACTCCGATTAAACATGCAAGAGAAAGGAAAAATGTATCGAAATAGAGAAAAATGAGGAAAGTGAAAAAAGAAAGAAAGAAAAGCAAGAACGTACCTTGACAGCCACCATATCTTTTATCTTGAAAGAAATGTGAGCGAAGGAGTCGGTATCTCCAAATTCTACGAATGATTGAAAGCAGTTGTAAGAAAGAATCAAGTAGGAACTAGGGTTCTTGAGAAAGAAGAGGAGCTAAGATTAGTTACAAAGCATGATTAAGGAAGGAAATGGGAGTGATCCGGGAGAGAAATTGGGAATGAAGAAAAGGGAGAGAAAGTAAAGTAGAATACGGTAGAAAGAAACACTTGGAGCGCGTGTGTGTGATATGAATTTACAGTACTACTACTACTGAGAACTGAGGAAGTTGGAGCGCCTCTTTTCTTTCATCAAGTTTGAATCTTTGAATAAATGAATGCCACCATATTTGGGGCGGGGGATGTCTAAAATGTTGATTCGGGGTCTCAACTTTCTCTAAATCCTAATTTTGCCCCCTCGAAACTTTTTTATTACTCCAAATGCATTCTTTTTTTAATAAATAAAATCACTTTTTCTACCTATTATTATTATTATTATTTTTTTTTGGGTAAATACATATTATTATTTTTTCAATTGCATCCAAATACACCATTTATACAATAATGATAGTTTGATGAAAAAAAAAGGAAAGATTTTGTTACACTTAATAATTATAGTTTTATTCTTTGCTTCTCTCCCAAAAATCCTGTCACAAGACTCAAAGAGGAGAAGAATTAGAAAATTTTGGGTCATCTAATCGTACGGAACTGCAGTGATTTGTTGGATTTTCCAAATCCAAAGGCTGCACTGCGCTCTTCAATCAAAAAGCCTTCACCTTCTTCAGCTCACACAAAAAAAAAAAAAAAAAAAATTCTTTCTCTGAGTTTCGCATGATCTTTCCCCATTTTCATCTATTCTTCTGCAGAAATGAATGCATCAACGACCCTCTTCAACCAGCTGAAGGTGATTTCTTAATTCCATTGGTGGTCACATTGTTTTCCTCCACCTTTTCATATTTAAACCAAAACTGAAATCTTGATGGGTTCAATCTCCTGCCGGAGAGCAGAGTGCAGATCCCTTTTTCTTAATGGCAGGTCCCAATGTGATTGAATCGGAGGAACATATTTTCTACATGGCCAAGCACATTAAGGCCATCACTAATAAGTAATCTTTTCTTCTTCTTCTTCTTCTTTTTTTCTCTACGCGGATATTTATTTATTTAGTTCTTAAATAAACAAGATACTCAATTTTGTGAATTGTGATTGACAGACTTGGATTACCATTGGTGTTTAAGTCAAGCTTTGACAAAGCTAACCGGACTTCCTCTAAGTCATTCCGTGGTCCTGGACTGACTCAAGGCTTGAAGGTATCCATATATTGGCTTCACTTTGCTGTTTTAATCCTAATTTACCTATTCACTTGAATTCTTGCCTTCCTTCTTATAAAAGTATCATACTTTGGCTTTCCTTTGCATGACTTGTTGAAATTGCATGAAAGATGTGCACTTTTATTACCAGATGAGGTTATAAGTAGATCTTATTTGCAATATCCTTGATTTTTTTGTACAGATTTTAGAAAAAGTTAAAGTTGCATATGACATTCCAATAATCACAGATGTCCATGAGACCATTCAGGTAAGAACTTCCTTTCCAAATGCTAAATCTTCCTCATGCACATCCTCTAAATGATTGGAGGTTATGACATGAAGTTGGGGAAACTGCCATTGTTATCCGAGTAGTTTCCTTGCCAAATTGATTGTTTTATTCTTATTTCCACAGTTCCTTACTGAGCTTAAAAACACCAGGAAAGTGGAAAGAACCATTATGTTGTGAAAATACTGTACCATAGCAAAGCAATCATCTATGCATGCAGTGAGTCTAATAGAACCTTTGTTTGGTCAATTTACAAATTACATACGTGCAGCCTTCATTTAAAGTGCTACCTTATCCTAGCTTTTCTCGCATATTTAGTTGTTAAGTTTCAGTATTAATCTTGAGCAACGGATTTCAGTGCGAAGCAGTCGGTCAAGTTGCTGACATAATTCAGATTCCTGCTTTCCTTTGCCGTCAGGTAAGATCTACACCTATGCTTTACTTGAAATATAATATTCTACTTGGGAGATATTATGTTGTGACTTAACTACTTGAGATTGTGTTTCTGTCCCTTGAATTAATAAATGTTATTGGGTTTTCCTATATTTCAAAGCCATAAATGTCAAAAATTTGCTCCTGAAATGACAGACGGATCTACTTGTTGCAGCAGCCCAGACTGGGAAAATTATCAATATCAAGAAAGGGCAATTCTGTGCTTCTTCTGTAAGTAACAAATTCTTCAATTTATTCTACTTCCATTTTTTTCATTAATCAAACTGATTTTACAGCATAAATTGGTACTACGTGATCACATACTAATAGGGATATTAGTTTTTGTTTTGTGCTTCCAGTTAAATTGATGATCGTATGAATACAGGTAATGCTCAACTCTGCTGAAAAGGTGAGGTTGGCTGGAAATCAAAATGTTATGGTCTGTGAGAGAGGAACAATGTTTGGCTATAGTAAGTCATCTCTAGTTTCTTATCTAGCATTCTCAAGCCCAGTTTTTCACTCTGTTAGTAAATAGCTTGTACTTTTTATCTGTTTGTTTGAAGTAATAAGTGGCAGATGATACTAGATTTTGAGTTTTGTACTTGGACATCCAGCACTCTAAGTAGTGTTGTAGATTGATTCAAATCTTAAACAGGAAATATGCTCGCAAGTCTCTGTGTAAATAAAAGTAGGTGGTATAGGTTACTGCATAAGATTATGAAGTTCAGTAAATCACTTAGGTGAAACTCCTGCATGCAGACCAATGAATTTTGCTTTTGCTCCCTTGATTAAGGAATCTTTTTCTGTTATTTGAAGCTTCCATTGGGACAAAGCTATTATATCTTCCCATTGAAGTTTATTAATGGAGTCTTCATGGTCTAACCAAAAGATTTCTTTATGATGCCCTACAGATGATCTTGTTGTGGATCCACGCAATTTAGAGTGGATGAGAGAAACCAATTGTCCAGTGGTATAATGATTTTTTTTTTTTTATCTTTTTTGTTTTTCTAGGTCTATTTTGCTCTTCGTCCTTATTTTGAAGGAACTATAGTTATCACTTTCATTCTTTGGTAATTGTGTTGTACTCCTCTCAGTTTCATTTTACACTTATTTTTTGAAAGACCCTGATCCTAAGTCGAGTAATGATCGACAGGTGGCTGATATAACACATTCATTACAACAGCCTGCGGGAAAACAGGTGTGCACAACCTCCTGCCTTACCTTTCATTATCGGGTGTGCATAGATGTGTAAATATATGAAGTTTAAGGGTTCTTCCCTATTGTGAACTTTTTGGCTTACCTTTGAAGAAATATATTGATGGATGATAAAGGATTGAATAACAGGTCTTAAGTAACTTTTGTCTGTTTTCTTCAGTATTTCTAATCCTGATCCTTGGACCTCTTCTTTCAGTTCTTATTTTCGGAGAATCTATTTCTCAATGAAACTAGATTTACAGCAGTATTTCTTGAGCTCTGTTCCCATTTTTGTATTGTAGTACACAGAGCTTGCATGCAAGAAACATTTTGTTTTTGAATTAACATAAGTACATGAAGTACTTTTATACTCTTGTGATGAATTTGGTTTTTCATTTTAAAACAGCTTGAAGGTGGTGGTGTAGCCAGTGGAGGTCTTCGTGAATTAATCCCTTGCATTGCCAGGACAGCAGTTGCTGTGGGGATCGATGGCATTTTTATGGAGGTTTGGGAGTGTGATCCTTCTCTAATTAATTGATTGATTGATATAAGTTTTTTTTTTTTTTGTTGGATGCCCTCCTTTGAAGACCAAATTAAAGATATCATAATGAAATAATTGGACCAGAAACATCTTTGAGATGTGTTTCTACTATCATTGTTTTGTGTTTGGAGTGTCATTTAGAACAGAAAAATTAATGTCATTTTTATGCAGTAAACTTTATATCTCTGCTTGGTTCCATTACATTTTCATCTTACTGTTAGGTGCATAATGACCCACTGAATGCTCCAGTTGATGGTCCAACACAGTGGGTAAGTTTGCCTAAACTCTGCACAAAATTCTACTTAACGAGCACACACACTAAAGGTCTTGAGTAATTGTAGTACTGAATCTTGACATAATCCATTTCTTTCACTTCTTGTCAAGCCACTTCGACAATTGGAGGCACTTGTTGAAGAGCTTATATCGATTGCTGTAAGTATTTTGTTGGCATACACAGTTGGAAAACTCATTGTTTGTTTTAGCCATATTATAGGAAAGATCCTACCCTTTTGTTCCTTGTTTTTGTTCATTCTTATGAGGTGGCTCCATCACCTGTTCTTCACTGTGAATGAATGCTCCAACCAAATGATAACAGTTTATTTTTGAAATTGTATTTTGCAGAAGGCTAGCAAAGGGAAGAAACAGTTTAGGATTGATCTCACCCCATTTCTTGAATAAAAAAGATTTCAAGGTATCTTCTATAAATAACTATGTTGATAGCCATCATCATCTTTACAAAAATAGTGCTTGAGTTTCTGAGGTGGTGGAATTACGATGATTGACCTGCATCAATTGGAAGAAGGATTTCTGCTGCTTCTTCTTCTTCTTAGACTTGAAAGGGCTGGATTTATGTATAATAAATAAAAATAGACATTGTTTGAGTTTCTTCTTTTGACGAGTTCTTTTTTTCTTTTTTTGTTCTTGTTCAAACTGAATCAACACATTTTCATATTACACTCATTAATATACATATATATATATATTTATATATTTTCTGAACTTTGATATTCTGAAAACTAAAACTTATTAGCATTACAATAAATTCTTAAAAGATATTCTGAACTTTTATGATGATATTCAAACACTAAACAGAGGAGTAATTATTTATATTACTGGAGCTTCCAGTAATTGGCCAAAAGAAAAGTTGTCCAGCTTTTGGCTAAACATTGGATTTTTTTTTTAGGTAATGTTTGGTTTGAGGAAAAGGAATTGGCTGATGGGACATCAAAGTAATCCCACTTTCATGATCATGTTAGGAGGCTACAAAGGAAAGAACATCGGCTTTTGTGAAAGAAAAAGAAAAATGACACATTTTAACGACATCCTCTTACTTATAGAGTTAAGAAACCAACATGAAGTTCTCCCATATCAGCCAACCATTCGCCTCAACCAGCCTATATTATGACAACATTTTGTGTACATATCCACCTGCACCAACCCCACCCCAGTACTTTGATGATCATCATCAACTGTTCTTTTTTTTCATTTTTAACCTTATTTTCCACAATAGTCCACTTGTCTGTTTTCTTTGTCCTTTTTCTCTTATTCTTCCGCACTCGGTCGGTTTCATTCTTTCAGATGTCAGCTCACCTTTTCGTTGGATAGAACTTGGCCTTAGTTTCTGTTATGTAATACATACACTCCAGACAAATTTTCAGGGGGAAGAGAGTAGCTATATTGTTTGTTGTTATATTTTATGTCAAGAGCAAGACAAAAAAAAAGAGAGCAATGCAGTACTCTCTCGGACAGCATCAGTAATACATACTTGTAGTTAATAGTTGCATTAAACAAACAAAAATTCTGTACGTACGGTCGGGAGGAGCTGACAGGCATTTGCATTTACTTTGCTTTTTAGTTGATGCCAGACACGTAGCTACCTATAGTCAGTCATATATAGGAAGGAGTGTAGTGAAGACAACCAAACAAATATTTTGTTTTAAACGTTTCCAGTTGCTGACATCCCTTCATTAGATGCTCTTATTTATTAGCCACAGAAACACAAGCATTGAGCATTCAATCACACCCAGCATTATTAGCATTTCCCCCTTCATTCTCTCTCTCTCTCTCCCTCTCTTCTTTTTGGTATTTATAGGCAGCCATTTCATCTTCTTCTTCTTGTCTCTGCTGTAAGTAAGTAGTACACGCCTGCCTGCCTGCCTACCTGCCTTTTTCTCTATTTCACCATGAAATTAAGTGGAAGATATTCTTGTCATGAGATAATATCTGTTCTGGTCATTCTACTGCTTCCTGCAGCGGTGTTGGGAGGAGACGAATGCACCTGCAACTTTGAAGCCAGGGCTGATCGCTCTGGTCCCAGAGAGTCCCTCCACTACAAACTTGGTGCTATAGCCTCCATTCTTGTTGCTGGTGCTCTTGGTGTTGGCATCCCAATTCTTGGAAGGAGGTTTGAAGCTTTGAAGCCTGAGAATGATATCTTCTTCATGATCAAGGCCTTTGCTGCCGGTGTTATTTTAGCTACTGGCTTCATTCATATTCTACCTGATGCTTTCCAGACCTTAAATTCACCTTGTCTTCCCCAGCATCCCTGGAGGGAATTTCCTTTCCCTGGTTTGTTTGCTATGTTGGCTTCCGTCGGAACCCTCATGATCGATACCTTTGCCACTAGTTTTTACACAAAGATGCATTTTCACAAGCCCAAGCAAACAATGAATGTGGTCGTGGATATTGAAGAGGCGAATGATGAGCATGCCGGTCATCTCCATGTTCATACCCATGCCACACACGGCCACGCTCACGGAGCAGCCATCCCCTCATCTCATGAACTCCAAGTATCCTCTCTTGTGAGGCAAAGAATTATTTCACAGGTTATTTCAAGACACCTCCTCCTAATTTTTGTCCATGTTATTATGAAATAAATAGAATAGAATAACAAGATGATGATTGATGGATGTGGTTTGTATTAATTAGGTCTTAGAGCTGGGAATTGTGGTCCATTCTGTAGTCATTGGGATATCTCTAGGTACATCACAAAGGCCTGAAACAATAAAACCTCTCTTGGCCGCCTTGTCTTTCCACCAATTCTTCGAGGGCATGGGCCTTGGAGGTTGCATTTCTCAGGTACCACACATACTTTGGTTATTCACTCGCTTCTGGATTTCTAGAATCTTCTTCTTGATCACCTCTTCTTGTTTCTTGGATGCTATATAATATAATTAGGCGAAATTCAAGTCCCTTTCAACTGGGATCATGGCCTTCTTCTTTTCCCTCACTGCACCAGTAGGAATTGGCATAGGAATTGGAGTATCCAGCACTTATAACCGAAGCAGCCCTGCGGCTCTTATTACCGAAGGGACTTTGAATGCAGCATCAGCCGGCATCTTAATATACATGGCCCTGGTGGATTTACTAGCAGCTGATTTTATGAACCCAAGAATGCAAAGTAATTTCAGGCTTCAGTTGGGAGCACAAGTCTCACTTCTTTTAGGAGTTGGATGCATGTCTGTACTAGCCAAGTGGGCATGAATGATTCTCTCTTCTTTTCTAAGCCCCTTTCCAGAGAAAAAGCTATTGTAGTGTAGTAGGTTCAACTTTGAAGCATTTCTCTACCTTATAAAACTAAAAAAAAAAGAGAATTAGATTTAAACCAATCAGTACTACCTTTCTTTCTCAATGTGATGGAAGACAAAAGCATATTGAAATGGGGAGGGGGAGGTACTGCAAGTTGTAACAAATTCACCCACGTAAACGAAAGGTTTGACTGATGGGAAGGAGACTAGTAGCCATTCTATATTAATTTATGCATTCAACTGGAATATATACCATGCTTAATTTGCAGCTCCCACAAAGCAATATACCAAACAAGAAGTTGAGAACAGAAAACAGAAAGAATTAAGTCCACCATGAGAAGTGGAGAAGAATAGAATCATTTCTATTTCTAATGGTCACCGGCCTAGCAGTATGGGTATCAAATGCATTTTACTATTACAAACAAATCTTATTAGAAAGAGAAGGGATTTCAAAGCCTCTACCTTTTAGTTGATGGGCCTTCTGTATGTTTGAAAAATCAAAAGTCCCTCCAGCTTCACTCTGGAGACCCTAAAACTAGAAAATATCAAGAAATCCAAAGAACCAGAAGGCCACAAGTTACAACAATCCCTTCAAATCCTCCCATCTGCAGCTTCCCTGCCACCTAGAAGCTAGCTTGAGCAAGGATCCAATAATATACAATCTTTAAATTTCCTTCTTCAGATGCAATTAAAATGTGAAGAGAAAAAAATTATATATATATACACATAATCACCATCATATTTCAGATAAAAAGATTGACAATCCCCTTGGATCACACCGATTTTTGTCTGGAATGTAAAACTTCAGGAAACTTAAGAGGAAAAAGAAAAAGATTGGAAACCGTATATTAATATAACAACAATTTGTACTGTCAATCTTTATAGCACAGACAGGTGATCATTAACTAAGATAAGATACTGTTTGTGTCATTACAGAGTCCTTCCCGCTACAAGAGCTTTAGGAGGAGATAAAGACCTAATCTCTGGTGCTGAACTAGGAAAAAGAATATTCAGTTTATGCATCAAAATATCAGCCCTTGTAGGAATCTCATTCAATAAGAATTGCTGGACTATTGGTTTCTTAAACCATTCCAGGACTGAATCCCCAGGAGCCCGCAACACAACTTTACTGACTTCAAATGGTGACTCTACAGAGCTTAACATGTGTGCAATCACGATCTTCAAAGTTGGCCCAGTGACCAATTTTATCCGCCTGGGAACAACTCCATAGTACAACATCCGTTTTCTGAACCTGTGAAGGGTGTGTACAACTGCTATCACAGCAGCACCAACTGATAAGTTCCTAACATCAAGAGACCAGGCAATATGTTGATCAAACACTATTGCTTTAGGAAAAAGTTTATTCTCGTAGGCAACTTTCCACACACAGCGAGCACGATTTATCTGTCCCATCAAAACAAGGTAATTAAGTAGAACATTGACAAAATATCTGGCAGCTCCTTCTTCTAGTTCATAATCAATGCCTTGGAAAAACTCCCTCACAAAAGACAAAACTGGTTTTTTCCTTTGTTCTGGCCCTGTAAAGAGGCCGCACATGAAAGCGTGAGCTTTGTGTTTAGTAGCACTAAGGATAGCCATCAAGTTCCTCTCATTATGCTCTTCCTGGCATCTTACCAGATAGGCTAGAATTGATGTGTAAAGTACAAGGTCAACTTTAGCAGCAGAATTGACATATGTTTCAAGCAGAGGCTTAGCTGACTCATACAAACCACTCTTCATGCATGACTCAAATAGCTGTCTGACTATAAAATTATTTGTTCGCATACCAGATGATCCCATGAAACGTAGCCATCTCAATGCCAGATCAACAGAACCATCCTTGACATAAATCATCAAAACATCACTAGCATTCACGTCAACGGAATACCCCATGGCCTTCATTTCAAGTGAAACTTTTGCAGCAACGTCAACAAGCTTCTTTTTGGCCAAGAGAGTCAGTAAGGCAGTATAAGTACTAAGACCTGGTCTAAGACCAGCATTTGTCATAGAGTTGTAAAGCTTCATGGCAGCATCTACTTGACCAGAAGCAGCATGCATCTCCAGGAGAGAAGAATAGGTAGATGGAGTAGGCAAAAATCCAGCCCTTTCCATATCTGAAAAGAGAGAGATGGCAGTCTCAAGTTTTCCAGATTTTGCCAGAGACTCCACCACCATAGTGTATAGCCCATAATTAGGTCTAAAACCTGATTTCTTCATTTCGTCCCATAGTCTAAGAGCTGTATCTAACTTTCCTGCCTTAACAAAAGACTCAATGAGTGAAGCAAACATGGTAGCAGAAGCCTTGAGCCCAAAACCTTGCATTTCCATGTACACCTTCATTGCAGTGTCTAATCTCCCAGCTTTACCCATTGAATCAACCAGAGCAACAAAGATCCCAAAACCAGGTCGGATGTTCTTCTCTTTCATCTCTTGGAAGAGCTTGAAAGCCACATCAAGGCGGCCTGCCTTAGCCAGGCTTGGTATGATCAACTCGTAGGTTGATGCATCTAAAGAACACCCAGCTTCTTCCATGTTCTCATATACCTCAAATGCTTTATAGGGCAAACTCTTATCCAGAAATAAGGTTATCAGAGAATTGTATGTCTGAGTATCAATTTTGGAGCCAGATTCTTTAATTCTCTTGAAACAAGAGAAAGACACCTCCAGTTTTTCAGCTTTTGCTAAATATTGGATGACCCTATTACAGGCACCGAAGTATGACATCCCGTTTTTACCAGAATCCCGAACCATATCGTCAAAGACTGATTGAATCTTATCATAATCCCTACTGTCATTCAGCCTATCAAAAAGAGTAATATAACATTCATCACTGGGTGAATACCAAGATTGCCTCTTGGCCCACTGATGCAGGGCCAAGGAAGAATCAGCATCGCCAATAATCTTCAAGGCCTGACTAATGTGAGTCATATTGGGGAAGAAGTGAAGTCTATCCAATTGGGTTTCCATATCAGGTCCCCATTTCCATCTCTTCACAATCTCAACCAGCTTTGCCACCGCAGAAGCATTTAAAATTGGCTTCTTCAAACCTCCCACCATCACATGGTCATCGAGGCCCGGCTGCACTGATCTTATACCTTGACCAGAGAAAATAACACTGCCAGATTCATCCAAGTAGTCTACTTTCCCAGTCCACTCATTAGAATCCCCATCGGTCTTCCTGGAGCAGTAATTTCTTACGGAATTTGAGTTTTCGAGGACAGGGAAGCCGCCGCCGGCAGAGGAAGAAACCGAATTCCGAGTAGACAGGTAGGAAAAAAATTTGAACTTTGCGCAATTATGATTACGGACGTCAAATGTCGAGGAAAGAAGAACAGGGGTGGTTCTTAGAAGGTAAGAACCTGGGAATATGTGGTTTGCAAATTTGCACTTTTGGGAGAGCAAAAGGCTGCGAACAATCATCCTGGGACAGAAGGGAAATGCATGTCATATAATGGAGAAGGGAAGAAAGTGCTGTCTTCTTGAAATTGTTTATTGAGGTAAGATTGTGTCCCTCACCTGGAGAAGACAGACGCCCGTGGGGATGGAGGTGGCCTTAGACTATATAAACCCTAAACCCTGAAACTTCAGCTGTTCGACTGTCGACTCGTCTGACAGCAAGGAAACTGAGGTTTGAGGACACTCGATTAAACCCGACCCGGCCCGACCATCCTCGGATATGGTGAGAGATGATAATCGGGTTCAGGTCGGCCCATAGCATTTACATTTGTGGTATATATATCATCTGTTTTTATGATCTTGTTTGGGGGCCCTTTATGAATGGGCTTTTAGGCACAAATCGGGCCTTTATGAAAAAATAGTGTTAGGACATATACCTTTATAAAATAAAAGAGCATTCAGCTAATCAGCCAGCAATCATGATGGATCTTTCTTTTTTTTTTTTTTAAGGAAATGATGGATCTTTTAAAACTCTTTTTCTTGTAAAAAAAAAAAAAAAAAAAGAAAGAAAAACTCTTAAGTAATTCGATCTCGTCCAAAACCAGGAGAAGGCTAAAGTTAGTGGTGCTTTCAGCTTTTCATTTGTCGTTTCCTTTCTTTTCTCTTTTTAAGTTGGTTTTTTTCCTTTCCTGTTGTTGGCTGAAAGAGATTGAATGATACGATGTTTAGCAACAACAAATGTATTATTATGTATAATGATAAATATTTAAGAAAAGTACGCATATTAGATTCTGGGATCCTACCATCCATCCATAATACATAGTACATAGTATTTATTATTAGTTAATGAAACACAATACACATAGAGAAGAAGAAGAAGAAGAAGTGTCTTGGACGGCCGGGGCGGAGGGAAAGATCTTTGAGTAGAAAGAAAGCAAACAAGCAAAAGAAAAGCCTTTAAAAACTCACCTTTTTTTGTGTCTCAATGTCAAGCAAGCATATATGCTTTCTTAGTACAGTAGTAGCCAAAAAGAATGAAAATCCATTTGGTTTCCGGCTCTCAAAACTAATACACCGAGCTGGATTTTCCCCTTTTACATTTCTTCATGTGTACGTACTCATTTCTCTGAGATGATCGATCATCTCAAGCCAAGTAAATGTGACAGTCCATCAAGAGAATCTGTCTTTCTTTTTTTTTTCCCCCTTAAACCTTAGATACTTACTTCTTCTCTGCTTGCTCTCTCTGGTCTCTTCTTCTTCATTCCCTATTTATATCTTTATCTGCTGCCCCTTTTATATGTTTGACTGGTGATACCAACTTCAGAAGCTTTGATTTTTCAGCTCTCTTCTCATGGGAAACCGCAGAGTATGCATTGTGCTGGATTTTTATTACTTCTCTTGTCTTGCTATTGCTGCTCTTCTCTTTCAAAGTTCAGGTGAGTCATCACTTTTATTTTCTTTCTTCTTTTTTTTAGCATATTATTTATCCGTCGATTGTACTGATCATGATCATCACCTCATTGCATTCCTCTGCTGATTCTATTGAGTCTCTTTCTTGTTTGTTTAAAAATTAGATGCAAGAAAATCATCAGCCTACGCATTGGGGGGAAATTCTGATAGTAAGATGCTGATTCAAAGAATAAAAGAAGTACTAATGAAACGAGTAGACATGGATTCTTCTTCAAACTCTCAGCCCTACGGTGTGAGTTCACCCTTCTCCCTCCCACCTTATGATTCTCTGCCCCCTTTTCCACTCCCACAAAACACTCCTCCATTTTGCATATATCCCCCATTTACCCCACAATCGCCTTCCACCACCTTCCCCTTCCCGCCTCCTGCAGCTGGTGGGGGAGGAGGGGGAGGAGGAGGAGGATCATACCCTCCCTCTCCACCAGCAGTAGGAAACCCACCCACAAGTCCTTATACAACACCACCAGCACCAGGGATTGTCATTGTCCCTAGCCCACCAACACCGGCTGGGACAAATGTACCAAGTCCCTTGGGATACAATGTTCCCAGTCCACCGGCACAGTTCCTGCCGCCAATAGTGTACCCAGCGCCAGCTGTGCCACCACCACCACGACGGGTGGCACCAGCGATGGCACTTTGGTGTGTAGCGAAGCCAGCAGTACCAGAACCAATAATCCAAGAGGCAATGAACTATGCATGTGCATCAGGAGCGGACTGCAACCAGATACAACCCAGCGGATCTTGCTTCCAACCAAATACATTGCTCGCCCATGCGTCCTACGCCTTCAATAGCTACTGGCAGAGAACCAAGGTTGCAGGAGGCACTTGTGAATTTGGGGGCACAGCCATGCTGGTCACTGTGGATCCAAGTAAGTTTTTTTCTCTCAACAATTCTACCAACCAAACCACTACTAGTATATATATATTTCGTATCAATTGCTGCTGCTCACCACCATACCCTGTATTTGGAATTAATGTTGCAGGTTATGACGGATGCCAGTTTATCTACTACTGATTAATTTTGACAAATGCAAATATCCTTTATCTTTTTTTTTTCTTTTTTTTTTCTTTTTAATATACTGGAAAGTGGAAACTGAAGCGGAAGGCAGCCTAGACATCCATGATCCATGATCCCTGTGATGTAATATGATGGAGTTAATCAGAGATGGATGACACAAATCAAGAATGTGAAGAAGATATGACAAAATAAAAACAGAGAATTCAAATTTTTTGTAAGCACAGCCACAAAAGCCAGAAGTTCATGAATAGGAATTTTTGATTTTACAGTTTAGTGTTTGTTTGTTGTATCTATAAATCATATCAAATCAAATGTGAAACAGCAGCAGCCCAAGCTCAGGTTTGATGCAACAATGGAGAGTGTCCCTGTGCTTGCTTGAAAACAGTAATTTTATCAAGAAATTGAATATTCACACCCAGGGCTAGTATTAAGCAAAGTTATTAAACAATTTAATTTCTGCATAATATGTCCTACTGCGCCTAAACTTTTCTAAATTGGGTGTTTACCTCTTTAATGGTATTTCGAGCTTTATGTGAGTGATGCAGAAGGTTGCCCAACTGAACTGCACTGCTATTATATAATTAATTAATTAATTAATAAAGAAGCTATTTTCATGGTTGTTATGTATCATGTATGTGCGTGTGTGTGTATATATATATATATATATATATATATATGCTGCTAAAACCCTTCCCATTCTCTTCAGTCATCCTCTTTCTTTTACCCTAACCCACCACCACCATGGACGCTATCGACGACGGATTCCCCGCTGTCAGGCTTTTCAACCGGGGCTACTCCTATACCTATGACGACGTTATCTTCCTGCCTCACTACATCGACTTCCCTACCGATGCTGTTTCCCTCGCCTCCCGTCTCACCCGTAACCTCACCCTCTCCACTCCTTGCGTTGCCTCCCCCATGGACACCGTCACCGAGTCCTCCATGGCCACCGCCATGGCCTCCCTCGGCGCCATTGGCATCGTTCACTCCAATAATTCTCCCTCCCAACAGGCCTCTATCGTCCGCACCGCCAAGTCCTACCGGATCCCTTTCTCTTCTGACCTTCTCTTCTTCAGCCCCTCAGATTCTATTCCTTCTGCCGATCATTTTTCTTCCTCTCCTTGTGTTTTTGTGACCCAATCCGGTTCCCCTGAATCCAAGCTTCTGGGTGTCGTGTCCAAGTCCGACTGGGAGGCTTTGTCTGATAAAGAGGCTAGACTTTCCGATTACATGCGAAAAATTTCCCTTCCTTCTTTGCCTAATGGCTGCAACCTTGAACATGTTGCCGGTTTTTTAGCCAGGGAAAACCATGAATTAGTCCCTCTTGTCAGCACTGCCCATGATGTCCCCGCTGATGACTTCCCCACAATTCAGGAGTTCCCTAAACTCGGTTTTCCATCTGTGGGTTCCAATGGTGAGTTTCTGGTGGGCGCTGCCATTGGTACCAGGGAGTCTGACAAGCTGAGGCTGGAGCATCTGGTCAAAGCCGGTGTCAATGCACTAGTCTTGGACAGCTCTCAAGGCAACTCCATTTATCAGCTGGATATGATCAAGTTCGTTAAGAGGACCTATCCGGACTTAGATTTGATTGGCGGCAATGTGGTGACTGTGAGACAAGCGGAGAATTTGATTAAGGCGGGGGCTGATGGATTGAGGGTTGGGATGGGATCCGGATCCATCTGTACCACCCAGGAGGTTTGCGCAGTCGGTCGTGGACAGGTTTCATTCTGTTGACATTACATTAACTGCCTTTGCCCTGTGTTTAGATGAATTCTTCTTTGTCACATCATCTTTTTTAGTTATTACGCATAAAGATTACCCTTTCCATCTCTGAGTAGGTTTGCATATGTCATTCACTAGTTACTAGGATTAATGGTTTTACAAAGTTTTAATCTTTATATATAAAGTTCTAGTCTTTATATGAATTCTCTTTTTCTGCATATCATCTTTTTGTGACCAGTTGTTACCTTGAGGAAAATTTCTTTCATTTAGAAGTAAATAGCTCTGTTTCACTTTCAAATTATTTTTATTTTTAGAATAGAGTCCACATTATAACTCTTCTTCAACTTACTTACTCTCTTCAGTGCTCTGCAGAATGTAAGTGGGATAGAAGTGTAGCCATTTATTTCACAGCAAAAATCCCCATGTGCTGATTTACCAAAATGAAGAAGCAGCTTTTATCTTAAAAAAGAAAATGATAGGCCAAACCTCTTTTCTACCATTGATGCTATTGTGGCTAATTTACTGATTCTTTATTGTCCCTTTTGGCAATATATGCCATTCGAGATCAGTACCAACTGCATGCACTGTTTTTCAGATTTCTTTTTCAATGCCTTTCAGGCCACAGCTGTGTATAAGGTTTCTTCTTTAGCTGATCAACTCGGTGTCCCTGTCATTGCTGATGGTGGTATTTCAAACTCTGGGCATATTGTCAAGGCTCTGGTCCTTGGTGCTTCCACTGTGATGATGGGTAGCTTCTTAGCTGGAAGCAATGAAGCTCCAGGCACATATCAGTATCAGGTGAAATTTTCTTCATTTATCTTGTTATCAATAAAAATCTTTTAAGAGTGAATACCTCTCGCATGGTCAGGGTTCCCTTTACTTTTGTAATTTGCATGTCCACAGTATTTTTCATTCTAATAACCTGCTTGTCTGCCTGCATATTATTTTTTTTCCTCCACAGTAAATGGAGAAATTGAGAGGTTATGATAGACTGATTTATGTACAAGAACCTATGCTGTTTACCTCTGATAAAGACAGGAGGGAGGGGATGCGAAATGCTGGTATCCCATTTATGTGTGCATTTTGCAAGCATTTTTCTCTTGTTAAAGTAAAGTTTTTGGAATGACAGGATGGTTTTCGAGTTAAAAAATATAGAGGCATGGGATCTTTAGAAGCAATGACCAAAGGAAGCGATGCAAGATACTTGGGTGATACATCAAAACTGAAAATAGCTCAGGGTGTGGTTGGAGCTGTTGCTGACAAAGGTTCAGTCTTGAAATTTTTGCCATATACTATGCAAGCTGTGAAGCAGGGATTCCAGGATCTAGGTGCTTCTTCCTTGCAATCTGCTCATGATCTGTTGAAATCCGGAACCCTAAGGCTTGAGGTTGGAAATTACATTGACTTGAATTTTCTGTTCCCAATTCCCATCTCCATTCTTTCTTACCTTTTGGCTTTTTGAGTTCATAATGCAGTTAGATTTTTAACCTGTTATGTGGGGATCTAATCAGGAAGCTCGTTGGGGGGCATTTCACAGCTTATGGGCTTTCAATTGATCTCACTTGGTTCTTTGATTCATTCTTTCAGGTTAGAACGGGGGCAGCACAAGTTGAAGGTGGAGTCCATGGACTAGTCTCGTATGAGAAGAAATCCTTTTGATATAAAAAGGTTCAAACTGGCGAAGGATAGGTTTAAGGAGGTCATGGATATCATCAGAGGCTGTTTCTTCTACCAATATGTTAAATTGTGTTGTTCCATTTGAGTACATTTAAGATTATAACCCGAATAAGCTTGAGTTTTAAGGTAGCTTGATCATACCATTTTTCAGGATTCACTCTTGTGGTCATTAGAGTTTATGTTGGAGAAGATGAATTGGATGGCCAATAAAATGATTTTTTAGTAACATTGTTGATTCGTCATGTGTTGTAAATGTCTGTTAATTTGGTGATTTGAGGATAGTAGTCCAAGTGGAAAGGACCTCTGAACATTTGTTGTCCCAGTGCCATCCTCTCTGGACAAGGTTTACACCCTGTGCGATAAATCAAAATAAAGCGGGCCCTGGTACCAATAATCAAAAAAAAAATCAAGGGATTTTTCTCCCCGCAATGTGTGTATTATAATATATATATGGTACAATATGTAAAGATTGCACCAGTTTGATAAGGAGGCCAAGAATTTACGAAGAGTCACATCACATTGTATATCTATCTATAATAAGAGGCCATAGAAGGGAGTGGCTCATACATAATTGATTTTATGAGTCCCATAATCTCATGTGAGGTGAATCCGTCATCCTTCTTGTAGAATTGGTAAAGCACTCTGGCCATGTTCCAGAAAAGATCTCTGCATACTCTTGGAACTAAACCGGGATCACTCCTCAGGACTAATCTCAGCAGTTCCCTCTTTTGATTCTCAATCAAACTCTTCATTTGTCCAATAGCAGCTGCCTCTGTCATGCCACCACCATTGTGAATCATATGCAATGATAGAGCATTTAGCTTACCAGCATTTGATTCTCGCTGCAACCACAAATGTCAAGAAGATTCTATAAACAACAGCAACAACAACTATCAGTGGCACAAAACCTTTTAAAAGTGCATCACTAATGTTGAAATCTACCTCGAAACCCTGGAAATCATTAAGCAGGCGCCCAATGGTGCTCATCTTTTTGAAAAGAGATTGATATTCAGTATGCTGAACCGCTTTCTCAGAAAGTTTAGGCCCCATGAAATAAAGAGCAGGGAGAACAATTGGACCCAAGGCAAAGGATACATAACCATTTGTCATATATTCATCCATTGTTGGTACATGCATGTCTCTAGCCCATTCAGCTTCCTTCAGCATAGAATTTAGCAAATCTAACCACTGCAAACAAGGATTACAGCTCCTCATTCATTAGTCAAGGAAGTAAAAGACAAATTGTTTTAACCATGATATTATGTGGTTAGGCTCTCTTGTTCAGTCAGACTCAATACTAAATGATTTCAAAGGCAGGCGGGCATCTTACAATCTGAATTATGTGGCCTGTCACATCGCGTTCTTGGTATTCAAACGCTTTCTCTCCAATCTCAATTATCGTACTCCGAAGTGCAGAAAATATAATTTCGACTTTCTCTGAGCAGAAATCTGCACTGGTCACATCCCACCTGCAGTTTATTATGATAGCACATTACTCACAAATGAAGAAAAACAGCCAGCCAAAACATTTATCAGCAATGTGGAAAAATATTTTTTTAAAAAAAAATCCAGATGGTGCAAGTATACTTTTTAAATAACAGGATTAAATTCTTTAACTCCTCCATAGAACCTCCAACATCAAAGAAGTCATCAACCACAGTAGTGAGTACACCATTTTTGGCCCACGACATGCGAGCATCAGATAGCTCAGGAGCAAATATGGTGGCTGCAGCAGAAAAGTAACAGTATGCAGATTTCTGCCTTGCAAAATTTAGCTTGTCCAATCGGTTCTCTATGACCCACCTGTAACCCAAGTGATAAAAGGAAGTTTTATTCCAGAAAGTTAAGTAAAGAGAATTGACCACAATTTAGTTGCAGAATACAACATTAATGATTTACTAGTCTGAGTAGGAAGAGTTAAGACTTATTATATTAGTCAAGGTTGGGTTCCACTCATATACACACACACACATATATATATATATATATTAGTCTTGATAAGCCACTCTCTCTTGATAACACAAGAACTAACGTCCTTTCTCCAGGACTGTGAAACAAAACCTCTCTGTCAAAGACTTCTATTTAAGTGACCGGCCAAAGATGTGCTGTCAAATTATTGCATCAGTAATTATGTTAATGTACCTTTCTAGTTGCTTTAGTTCTTCAAGGTGTATAGTTTGGCATTTGTTGAAATCTTCAACAGCCAGAGTCAGCAAATCTTCATTACCAAAGTTTGGTGAGCTGCCAAGGAAGTAACGGATAAATATTGATGCATTGAGTAGCAAAGTTGTATGTATATGCTGTAACAAAGTACCAGAGTTCTACCAATATGAAGTTTTTAGAACTCTAATATTCTGTGTGTTGCAGTGCTCAATAGTTCTCCTGTTGGTAATCCGTTGTAAAGTTGCATGACTGGGAAATTTTAGAGTCTCATCCATCTGCACATAAATTGTGGAAAATATAGAGCTTGTTAACTTCAGGGAAAATGTAGGCAGCTAAAATTCTAGAAGAACCACTGGAAATTGAGAATAAGGACTTCTACCTCTTTGTAGATTTTACCAGTGACTGTACTTGAATCACCAGCCAGAATTTTTGCTCTCATGAAACCTTCGGACCATAGATTTAGTTTCTCCAGAGTTGATTCATCTTGATATATACTCATTTCTGCAGCCCTATGTAACTCAAGTACAGAAATCATATCCTTAAAATGCCCACCAAAGGAATCGGAAAAGCACTCTTCTTTTGAGAGCTGACCTAATGGATCTACATAGCAAAGTAAAGCACTCATTTTTAACCATCTCATTTCTTAATAACAACACCAAGAAGATACATGAGATTACATGCAATTTCTTGATTAAATGGAGCTGATGACTTACCTGAGGAGACATCATATCCATGCTTTCGTAACAATCGAAATGCTAATGCACAAGTTGGAATATCCTTAAATATTTCTTCTTCCCCCTGCATCCAAAGTTTTTTTTTTTTTTTTTTTTTTTTTTGTGGCGAGGTGGGTGGGGGGGGGGGGGGGTGCGGTTGGTGAGGAAATGGGGGTCATATTTCCATGTAATTGACAAAGTAAATATGCTGACATGAATATGTGCCAACAGATATGTCAAAAATCGTAGAATAAGCATATATATCTCTATTATCCAAATTAGGTAACCACCTGTAAGTATTTTCCAGCACACTCTGAATATCATTCCTAAAATGCCGACAAAGACCAAGCCTCTCAAGATTGTCAATCAAGCAGAGTCGTGCATACACATCCAGAGGATAAACTGCTGGAACTGAAAGATCAATAAAAGAAAGTTATCTACTTCAATGGTGGCTAATTACAATGCCTCAGATCATGATATAATGTGAAGAGATACCAGCACAGCCAAACTTCTCTAAGATTGAGTTGAAGTAATTAAGAAATGCAGGATTCTGGACATGCATTAGAGCAGCTGCTGTCGTAGAAGGTGAATTAAACAGTGATCCATTCTTTCTCTGATATGTCATAACCATATCCCAGTCCTGAAACTTCACAATTCCCTCTGATACGTATGCCAGGTATGCCTCACTACCCTGGAACTGACTTTCTTGGCATCTAAATTAAACCAAACAAGATTAAAACATAACAGAGAACAAATAGGTAGCTTGTAAGCATCAACGAATATGAACAAAGTTTTAATTTGCCAAATTCATTGGCTTGTTTTAAACCACCACAAAAATGATTCTTTTGCAGACTCATCAGATTTTATGGCTCTTCCTAAGATAATCAACCAACTCTTTTGTAAATGCTACCCTGTTCTACATTGCCTAATTTACATTTAACTTTATTTGTTGTTCTCATCAGTTATCACATTTGAAGCTTGTCGAGAATTACGATCCTTTCTCTCAATGAGCATAGAATAAAGAGGAAAGTAATATCATATCAACAAATGCACCTCTGGAGCTCTAAATGTCTTTTACGATGCAAAGAATCAAGGATGGTGGAGTCTAATTGAAGGTTTAAATCCAAATCTCTGGCATATTCAAGCATTCCAGGAAATATTATGTCAAATCCAATCGGAGAGATTTGATTCTCGTCAGTAATTGAACCAAAATTTGACTCAATAAAACGAATTCCTGCACCATAAAATTATGTTGGTCAAGTAACATAAACAGAAATAAGAATGAATACAAGGAAAAAGAAGAAATTACCCTTGTCGATAATTTGTTCACCAATTCCCCATCTTTTGATTGCAAGAACAGAAGCTAGTGAAGAGGACAAAGCATCTTTAAGTAGGAAAGGATGGAGATGAGGAGGAGTCCACGAACCATCTTGAAGCTGATTATTTAGTAACCAATCTACGCACTTAGGGAAAAGAGGGACCTTGGAAGAATGTGGAGAAGGGACCATAGCCACCCACGCAGTGTCATAGGAAGAAACAGAAATATCAACGTTATGTAATAGTTTCTTGATTCTTTGCTTGGCCTCTTCAAAGCACTGCATATATGATATATATACATATATTATACGGAGGGGGTAGGAATTAGCTTCTCATTTGAAGCAGAAGCAATAGTTTTAAGGAAACAGCTAAATGACAAGGAAAGAAGATCGTACTAGTTGAGATGAATCAGTTGATGTTGATGTTGATGTTGATGTTTCAAGTTTTTTCCCCGAAGAAGCTGCTGTAGAGAAAGAAAAAGAAAAATTGGGGACGATGGCTTACCGTTACAACAAAAGAACAAAGGCCAAAAAAATCCAATATATTTAGGCTTATAGGGGGATTTGTAACGATCCAAGATTAAATTTTTGGGATGTTCTGTTCTGTTCTAACTTGTAAATTCTAAGACAAAATACAAGAGGGTTATGGCAACAGCATGTGTCTGTATTCATGCTGACACAGGACGTTGACAGTCATGTCGAAACGTCACCTTTTGTAAACTTTACATCATACCGCAAGTGATTGACGGTCATTTTCCAAAAAAGCAAATTTCAAACGCCCAGACCAATTAAAAATACCAGCATCTCCATTAAATTTTTAAAAAAAGAAAAGAAAGAAGCAGACCTGAAGCAGAGAAGCCATAACAGGAACGGTGGGATTGATCATAGCGAAAGGTGGGAATTTGGAGGCGACGGAGTGGAGGATGACTGGAGAGCACTAGCATTGCCATACTTTTGGGGATGATTCCTCCTAAATGATTGGATTTGAGAAAGTGAGAAATGAGAAGAGGAAAACAAAACTTTCATATATGTATATTTATTGGCAGTGGCAGTGGCGATCAGCTGAGACCGGTGAGGTGAAGATTGTTCAGCTTAGGAATCTGGGAGTCCACAGAGGAGGGGCCCATTAGTAAATTCACAAGTTTATTTTTCCTTTAATAGATGAGATTGTCTTTTGTTTCATCATTTATTTTAAACCGTTTAAAATTAATAAATTAAGTAATATATAACAAACTTAAAGATAAGTTGTAAAGAAAACAAATATTCTTTTATATTTTTATAAATAATATGGTAATGAATGTTACCAAAAATCTAGATAATATTCTTTTAAAATTAAAGTATTTAATTAAGTTTAAATAAGGAAACAAACATCACACTACCTAACAAGTTTTGGGAGTACTATGGTTGGGCATTTTTTTGTTTAAGCATCCGGTATTTGAACCCACACATGTCGATTAATTCGAATTTTGCATGGGGTGCGCTTGTAGAGTCCAACTCTTACTCGATGGCGAGAGTCCGGCCCAGAGCATTTTAAAGTGGCGCAAACCACCTCAAGGGATTCAAAACCCCGATCATCCGTCTTGAGAAGAAGCATTAGAAGTCCACTTACCAACTCCCCTAAGCTGCTGGGTTAAAGTTGGGTATTTGAAGATGTAAGGAAAGAGAAAGTTCCAAATGCTTATACTCTATTCTTCATTTAATTATTAGACAGTTGTAAAATTATGAGTTCAACCTTTTTTTGTCAATGTTAAATAAGACTTAAGAGTTAAATATTTTTTGAACAAGAATTAGATTTTATAAGTACAATTCAAATTAATAGAATATTAGATGGTTTGATTGAATAATGAGAAAAAATATTGCAAATGTTATACGGAGTCGAGCATTGACATTCAGTGTGAGCCATTTAATAGTTAGATAAAACCTTTTCATAGAATAAGAGTTAAAATATGCAACACATTCAAAGCTGAAAAATTATTCAAAACTATACCTTGAGATAACGGATGATTTAAAAATAAATAAATAAATAAAAATAGGAACAATAAATGGGAATCATCTTTCATCCCTCACCAACATTTTTTATATTCTATAGATTAAATTCATGGACTAACCCCAAAGCGTAGGTGAGCTGGTAAGAAGCTCTTCTAATTTAAATGAGATTAGAGGTTCAAACCCTTACTTATATATGCAGATATTTAAAATTTAGAGTCGGAACTTCCTTCTGCAAAGGACCAACCCGGTGTCTAAGCAAAAAAATAAAAATTAATGGGCTAATGGTAGCCAGGAGCCCAAATACAAAAATATAAGATTAAGGCCATATAAAGCAGTAAAGGCTTTTTCGGTTTAGGCCTTTGGGCTTATGAATTAACTGAACAGTGAATAATCACGGATGGCTGACGCTTTGGGTTTTGCTTTTCCTTTCCACATGTGTCGGAGTCGGACTTGGAGCTCTCGGCGGTGAGCAAATGCCAAAAATGGTGATAACAGCTGCTGCAGTAGTAGGAGGTGCACGACTGATGCCCCTAAGGTCTCTCTCCGTGACTGCCAATACCCTTCAAGAAATTGCTTCTACCAGTCCTGGAGGTAATGATATACTTGCTACATTTTTCACTCGGGCAGTTGTTATTACGTACAGGCAGCTGTTCTTTTTTTTTCTTCTTATATTTTCCCGCACATTATCTAGTCCCCTCATTTTGCTACCCGCAATTCCAATGACGAGCCACTTCTGCATTTCCACTTAATTTTTCATACTCCACATAGTTGATTTTTTCCAGGCGTGGCAAAGGTTGTACTGAAGAAGGGAAAGACTCAACTGTTTAAAGACGGTAGTCCTATGGTTTACAGCGGCGCCGTTGATCGGATAATTGGCAGACCGCCACCCAAAACAGGAGACGCTGTCCTCGTGGCTGATGGCACTGAAAAGCCTATTGCTTGGGGACTTTACAATTCAGCTTCCATGTTCTGCGTTCGCCTCATGCAAATGGAGGATGAAGCCTCCAGGTTTCTTATACTTCTACTTTAATCTTTATCCTTCCGAGTGCACCTAAGCTTAATTTAGATATTTAATTTCGTTCTTAATCTACTACATCATGTAGAGATCCTACTTGTGCGTTGAACATCGAGAGACTGCTTGAGACAAGAATTCTCTCTGCTATTAAATTGAGAAACAACTTAGGACTCCCATCACCACGTACCAATGCATATCGTCTCATCAATAGCGAAGGAGACAGGTACATCTCCTTCTACACCTTATCAAGCTCTTCTGCTTTCTTCCAGTTTCTGTGAGTTTAATTTAGTATGTCAACTCCAGATTCACCAACTTTTAAAGTCTTCATTTTTTTTTTTTACTAGGAAATTGTAATTTCAGATTTCTCATCCTCTTCATAAGAAGTACTTTACATCTGTACAGGAGGTATATAGAAAGGGCAGGGGAGGGAAGAAAATAAAAGCCTCCTTTGTCTTTACTGCTTTCAGTTTTTCCTCCTTCGTAGTTGTGCTTCCTTTATAAGGACGTAAACATGGTTACATGAATTTAATTGAGGGGAACTTGGCTATGGCTTTGGTAATCTCCATTCAGGTATGAAAACTGAAACCCACCTCTTAAGCACATTCTTCAATATATCAGGACTACTCGAGTCTTGCACTAACTGGATAGGGAACCAAACACGTTGAGCTGCATCTAGTAATCAATAATCATTTGCTTCCTGAAATCTAGATTCCCTTTTGGAAGTTTACTTTCTTCTTCAAATATAATCACTTCAGATTAAAAGGGCACGTATTGGGAAATACAGATGATATCAAATACAATACAAATTTCTTTCAATGCCTAAAAATTTCCTGCCATAGAATGTAAATACAATTCTTACATTTACTCTTCTACGCAACAGATTATCTGGCCTTATAGTTGACATTTTTAAAGATGTAGCTGTTATAGCATCATCAGCTGCTTGGGTTGAGAAGTACAAGCAACAGATAAAAGTTCTCATCAGTAGATTAACAAAAGTCAATCATATTAGTTGGAGACCCTCTATCGAGATTTTGAAGGAAGAAGGATTGGATTTATCTAATTCAACTGAACTTAATCTATCTGATGCTTTCGATAGGGTGCAGGTAACCTTGTTTACTTGGCCAACTGTATGTTCTCTTAGACATTTAATATTTTAGTAAGAAGTGTCGACTTGCAATTCTTGGATTGTTTTGAATCTTTATTGTTCAATCATTTTTGTCATTGCAGGTTTTAGAAAATGGAATTTGTTATCTAGTTTCATTGGCTGGCCAGAAAACAGGATTCTATGCTGATCAGCGTGAAAACAGACACTTTTTGTCAACAATTTCAAATCACCAGAATGTTCTTGATCTTTATTGTTATACTGGAGGGTTTGCTTTAAATGCTGCTAGTGGTGGTGCTGTAAATGTCACTGGTAAATAGATCACCATCTTCTAAACTCCATGCTTCTTTTTCATTCTTGTCAGTATTTATTAACTATAGACTATCTATTGCAACAAACTTGGCAAATCAATAACTCATTCCACCCTTTGGATGATGGTTCTCTCTTTCTTCCTGCTTAGCTTTTTAACTTCTCTCAGTTTTGAAATGACATATGTTATGGAAAGTGTTTACAAGACTTCCTATAGAATAAAATTTGGTAAACCTTAAGACCAAAATAATAATAATAATAATATTAAACTTCTAGAGAGATACTTTAGAAGTTTACTGAGTTGCTTCTATGAAATTATACCACTATATCCCTTTATCAACCTATGCAGAAAATGGAAGTAATCTTTAATATTGCAACCAGTTCTTTTATCATCCATATTCCTTCACTATAGCTACACATAATATACATGTTAAAGAGTTGAAGAACTTGATTTTGAAATCGATAGTATTTGCTTTTTTGAGTTTTACACTAAAGTCTAATTTTTTGGAAAATACTTATGAAAGCTGTCTTTTTTGGTTGGTACTGTTGGTTTTCCCTTTATTGGTTTTAAGAGAGAGTTTCGTATTGAGATATTGAAGCATTAATATGCTAATAAAGCATAAGTTTATGTAGATAGTTCCCATTGCCTGTCTACTTGATGCTGTTTTCTGTAACTTTGCAGGACTTAGCCCTTACATTCCGCTATCTTAAGTACTCCCTCTTCTATCTTTTTGTTCCCACAAATGAGCATTCTTGGACTATCTATCTTTTGATGCATTTTCTAATGTTCTTGTTTTGGAAGGTGTTGATACATCTTTGCCTGCATTGGAGCTTGCCAATGAAAACATCGTTCTAAATGACCTGAATCCACAGAAAATATCCTTTGTGAAGAAAGATGCAGCTGAATTTATGAAGGATGCTATATTGAGAGATGACTCTTGGGATATAGTTATCTTGGATCCACCTAAGTTGGCACCTCGTAAAAAGGTAGAATGCTCTCTTCAGAAGATTTTATCAAATTAAATTTAGTTCTTGCCAAGTTTATTGTTTATGTCATTTCTGATTTAGTTCTTGTAGAATTCTTTACATATGCAACTGCAAAATTTGAAAACATGACTGAATTTGGCTTCAATTAAGGCCTGATCTTCATCTCCTAAAGTTGCCTTGACGTTTACAATTTCCTCCCCTTTCCTGTTCTTTTTACTGGGTGATATTGTTTTATCATTGCACACTGAATTCCCACTTGATCCAGGTTCTGCAAAGTGCATCTGGCATGTATAGGAATTTGAACTCTTTGGCTATGCAACTAACAAAAAAGAATGGGCTTCTTATGACTTGCTCGTGTTCTGGAGCCATGACACAGAGCGGGATGTTCTTGCGTGTTCTTCAGGCAAGTTCGATGTCTTTTATAAAATTGCATGCATGTGTGCCTCTGTGTCTGCACATGGATATATGTTTCCCACTTCCTTTGTATAAGACTCAAGACTTAGTAACTACTTTTAGCTTTATTTCTTATATCTGACGCTATACTACTGTTCCATGTTGGATTATGTTTGTCGAGTTTTTACAGTGACCAGTTATAGTTACTTGATATATTTAAAAGTTTTGATTCAAATTTATCCCGGGGGGTGGGGGGTGGGGGGTGGTGGTGGTTAGGGGCAGAGAGAGAGAAGAAACAACCTTTCTAAACTGCATTTTAGCAGCTTAGTGAATCCATATTTGAGCGACAGTATTCTGATCCACTAGTTTTGTGACAGATATCTGTGACTCAAAATAATCTTTTCAACATGACAAGTGCAGATTGCATCTTGAGTAGGTTGTGAATTAATGCTGCATGGTATATCAGTCTGAGGCTTTCTTATTATCATAGTGTATTGTTATCTCAGTTTGGATTGAGATTGATTGTGGCTCCTCTACCCTGTACTCAGGGTGCTGCATCTATGTCAGGAAGGAAAATCACCATCCTCCGTCAGTCTGGGGCAGCTTGTGATCATCCCATTGACCCATCCTATCCAGAAGGGGCGTACCTGTCCAATGTCTTGCTTAGTGTGCATTGAGTTTTCAGCCACCGCATCATGTAATTGGAGTAAGTAGTACCCCTTTGCCTAGACAGGGGTAAAGAAGAAAGAAGTCCTGGTCAATTGAGTATAAGCCCTTTTTTTGGTTCACGCTTTGCTTCGTGTATTCATGTATAATTTTGAAAGCAACATTGCCTCTTCATATATGATGATACCATACAGGTTTCACCCAGCAAAGTTAGTAAGAGGACCATTCAGTTTTTTACTTAGATTTGTAAATTCTGATCTCCAACGAAATCATTATAGACTCAAACACATGGCCTTCCTGATCCACGATCTATCATCCCCAAAATTCAGGGAGAAGTGAAAGAGGACTCGAACTTAAAAATATAAAAGAAAGCAATTATTGTAGGAATTACAAAATGGAGCTTTAATTTAATATGATTCCCAGATCCTCCAGTCCAGTAATTCAAAAACCAATCAGCGATTACATAACTGCTTTGAAATAAATGAATTATATTCGGCTACACAATTACATTCTCCTTTTAAATCATTTTTGCCTGAATAGGCAATGTAGTTGCTGGTTCAACAACTTCAAATAAATAAAAACAATTGATAAATTGCCTCATAAAAGATTGTCAACAGTCAACAGTCACCAGTCAATAAAGACTTAAATCAGGGCATGAAAATATCAAGGTATCTATCATTCGCCAGTTTAGAGTTACAAAAGCACAATCTCAGAGAAGCTTATATATACTGTACATATGGCTCCGAAATTGAGAAGGAAAACTTATATCCAGTGCTGTGACTGATAACTAATCCAATTCCCACCTGAAAGACTTCTGGCCAGCTTAATGACCTCCAGGGTTTCTATTCCAGGATAAGTAAGAGGGATCCCCAAGCCGCCTGAAGCAAAACAGAAACAGCAAACTTATGCATGTTGTCAAAAACAATAAATTATTCATATGCAATAAAGATATCATAACATGAACAACTTAACCCAGCAAAAACATATAAATGGGAAAAGCTGATAACAGGATAGCCCGAAGCTCTCAGTTCACATTCTCCAAGCAAGATGACCTCAGTGAAATGCAAATACTGCTTAAAACACGGCATTGGCATAAGCACCACCATTGAGTTTTCCTTAGGACTCTCTACTTTACATGATATCCATGATTTTTGGTATTTTATGCAGAAATGAAACTTAGGATCTACCTTCCTCATGGTGTCATGCTAAGAGTTCGCTATCTATTTATTCTTTCTTGTTGAATAAATTTACATAATTAACATCTTTATCTTAGAAGTCCCATCCATTCTGAAAATTCCTGCAATTTTTCATCTTTTTTACTGCCTAGTCTTCTATCTATAACCTAGCAGGATTCAAAGCAGCTTTCTGTGGTAGCTTCAAAATGGGTTTATCCTGCATCACACACTATTAAAGAAGAGGAAGCCAATGAACACTCGAGGACCACTCAAGAGCTGGAACAATATTATTATTATTATTATTATTATTATTATTATATATATATGTAATATATAAAAACAACAACTACCAAGAAAAAAGGTACAAAAATAACAATACACATACCTGGGTTTAACTAGGTATATAATTGTGAATACCATGGCCAAAAAGAAGCACAGCCCACCAACAGTGAGATATGCAATACCAAGAAAGTCATTCTTTCCACCAAGCCAGCTGGTTGTTGAAAGCACAAGCTTTTTCTTGCCGTTGAAACTATAGGTGTTATAGTTGTTTCCCACAGTAACATTAATTGTATCACCAGCATTAAGATCCACCTCAATTTTGCCATATAATTTTCTGAATGTTGGAAGAGCAGCAGTACGCATCCACACAATAAGGTCCTCCTGCTCACTCAACTGTTGCACAAATTGATCAATTTAAAATAATAATAATAATAATAAAGAAGAAGAAGAAGAAAACTATTAGAATTCAGGAACAATCCAGTCATTCACAAGGTCATCCCACAACAAAAAAGGAAAAAGGAAGAAGATAAGATTGGAAATAAAGAACTACCTAAGGCAAGGGATAATTCAGTGCAACCAAAGATTCTAACATAACTTCACAAAAAGAAAGACTGGGAAAAGTGAGATTAATGTCTTTGAAATCTAAATGAGAAAACAAAATCCATCTTTACTATTGTTTGCCCCTGATTTTCTATTATACGTGGCGTTAGAAATATGCTGTTTTAGTGGACAACTTCACTATTGGAAATTACTTATTTGGATAATCCTCATACTTCAGATTAACTACTTTTAAAATAAGGGCAGAAAACTTACAGGTATAGATTCATTAAGAGTTGCACCCCCTTTAAGTGTTCGATTTCCAAAATTCTTGGGGAAGACATCTTTCCCAAATTTGTGATCTCTATCACTCTTCCATGAGATTTCCCTCTTGTTTACTGTCAAGTTCTGGTTATTCCGGGAGAAACTGTAAGTATCATTGAACAAACTCCAAGCTATAAGACCACAAGGAACAATTGGCATCCCATTTAATTGATCCTCAGGCTTGCAATCACTTGTTCTATTCTCATCTCTAGGATTTCTCAATTGCTGATCACTTCTACTCTTCACATATCTGAGTTGCAATAATATCAAGGTCAAAGGCATGCAAGGTAGAGAGAAAGAAATTAGAATATAGCATTTCCAACAAATTATAACTTCCTTTAAAATCACAAAAAACACTCCTATTCATCCAAAACCAGATAGCTTAGATGGAAACAGTAAACGGGGGAGAAACAAACTAGCATAGAAATGAACATATGAAATATGTTTGATGCTAAATAAATGATGATTATCAGTGAGACAGAGACCAAAACTTGAAACTCATAATTCCTAGTACAAATGTCTTTTTCCCACTTGATAGCTGCCTCGATGCAGCAATACACACAATTGTTTCCAAGTAGAAATATACACATACAAAATACAGAAATATCACCCTGTTGTAGAGGATAAATCCATATTGCATAATTGATAAATCCTTCTTCAGTTAAAAAATTTCTCTCAGAATGTACCCCAAGTAACAAAAAGGATACTGATTAAAATTCAGCAAAAGTACCAAGTATATCGCTGAATTATTAACCAGATAAAGGCACATACTATACCAAAAAGGCTTTATTTTTACCACACAAACGGTTAAAGTGCAACACCTTCAAAACAGTTATGGAACAAAATACACTAGAGATAAAAACTTAGGACAGTATGTGGTAAAGTTGCAGATATGGACCTCCGATGGTTCTGGTAGTAGTTATCAAGCTGATAGTACACATAAATTGGCTGGTTCATTCTCTTAGTCACCTGGACAAATCAGAAGAAATTGTATTCAGAGCATGTACTTGAAAAGGGTGATCTAAGCAATTGGTTAAATTATCAAGACATAAGGTTAATAAAAAGAAAAAGACAAACACTACAGTTTGCAAGCTTGAAAAAGGGGAAAAAAAGGTAAACACGGTTAAGGGACTCACATGAAGAGTTCTAGTACATGTTTTATCTCCAGGGCCTTGGATATATGCAACTTTATTATCCCTGAAATTTAGAGGCACGCAGGCGGTTTCATAGTCATCAACAATTTCCACGACCTGATGAAGCAACAAAGAGCAGTAAGTATTTTCCCTGCAGAGGAATGATGAAGCACAAAACATAGTAAATCCAAGGCTTACTCCACGAGAAGCAAGCAAAGAAGCAACTCCTATAGGAACAAATATAAGAGTTACAAGCATAAATGCTGATATAACCTGCAAAAAGGAGGCACCCAAAAGAGAGGGGGGAAAAGAAAAAAAAAACAGCATCAGTACAAAGAAATATTCAGTATATATTTGTATATCTATAGTAACTTGGAGAAATATTGTAAAATTCGAACCCATTTGGGCGTCAGGATAGGCTTGCAAGCTGGAAGCTCCTGTTGTGTAAACCTCGAATCTGAAGAATTAAATTGAACGTTACTAGAGTGGTGTAAGAGAGAAAAAATAAATAAATAAATGAAAACCCAATATTGATCGTACTGGAATAAATCCTATATAATAAAAGAGAGAAATTTTGGGGAAAGGTCGCAAGGAATTAAGGACATAAAATTAGAGAAATAAGCAACTAAAAAGTGCAGCTCTGCCGATAAAAACAAAGGGGGAAGAAAAAAAGTAAGGGGAAGAGAGAAATACATTTAGGACGCTTAGAATTTCTGGTGGGAGGCGCAGAATCGACGGATCCAGGGCCTGATGCACTGGAGGAGGGAGCGTTGGAAGCCATCCCTGAAGAACTTCCCAGCTTTTGGTAAATTACGCCGCAGAACAAAACCCAACAAATAGGAAAGAATAAAATTGACGGAAGGAGAGAGATCGAGAGAAGATAGTGGAACCGTAGAGGGAGACGAACAGGGCAGTAGATTCAATAACAAAGTTACCGGAGAAAGAAATTGAATTATGGAGATGGTCGTGGATGGGGGATTGATTGGGTAGAATTTATCTTCTACTCATCTTCTCCTCTTCTTCTTCTTCTTCTTCTTTGACTTTGAATTGTCTCCTTTCCTCTTTATTCCAAGTATTTGAATAGTAGGTATTGATAATAATAAATAAATGCGGAAAGCACAAAGCAAATTGGGAATGCAACTAGAATAATTGCGCGAGCTTAGGGTTGGGTTAAACGTTGGCCGGACGTTACAGTTCACCGTGGTTTGGAATCGCCGTCCTCTACTCTCTCCGCTGCTACTTATGGTCCCATAAACCCAAGCCCTTCCTCCTAGTAAAAGGAACGGGTCTTCTTCAACCTCTGGTCAAACAAAACTACTGGAACGATTCGTCTATGTGTTCTTTTCTCTTTTAAAATTATTTTACGCGTAACAAATATTTTGATTAGTATATTTCCAAATTAATTTACATAAAATAATAATATAATTATAATTACAGACTTTGTGCTATTTAATAATGAGGGATGTTGAACCATACAAAGGAATTATATATAGTTTAAAAAAAAAAAACTTTTGTTTTGATGTCCCGATTTAATAGTTAACATATAATAATATTACCCATACGAATAAACATAAAATGTAAGTTTACATGAGAAGAATATTATATTAGTATTTACTCATCTATTTTCATTCTTTGAAATAGTATCTTAAATATTTAATGTAGTATAAGAATATTTCATAATTTTTTCTATAGAAAATTCAGACTATGATTTAGATATAAATAAAATATAAATTATCACGTTAACAAATAATATTTTATATAGTTGACAAATATTATAAGATATTAATCCTCTTAATTAGTAAGTTACAAATAAAAGTATTAATTAAAATTAATTTATTTTTAAAGATTATTATTTTAATCTTTTAAGCATTTTTGAATGAAGTATTTAGGGATTATAGTATAAACAAATATAATTTAGTGGGAGATTTTCATAATCTATATAATTAGATAATGAGATTTTTTTTTTTTTTTTATACCCACGTGGGGTGCTCAGTGTCCCCAAATAAGCCTTATTTGGTGAGACTAATTCGGACTTGGCATGCGGAGCGCTCGCAGAATTCAACTCTTACTCGAGGGTAAGGGTTTGACTCAAAGTTTTTTAAGTTAGTGCTAACCACTCTAGATGATTTGAAACCTCGATCATCCACCATGGAGGAAGCATTAGGAGTTAGCACAACAATTCTTTCAAAGGTACTGGTTTTTTTTTTTTTTTTTTTTTTTTATAAGTGAAATATTCATTAAAATAAAAAACAATACAAAAGTGAATGATTAAAATCATTCACGGAAATACAAAGCATCAACCTAAAACTAGGTGGTGCAAACAAAACACCAACTTAAAACTAAATGGCGTAAGGAGCAAACTCAACCTAAACAAATTAGGTGAGTTGAAGAAAGCAGAAAATAAATACGGAAAAGCATAAAAAAGAAAAACAACAGATATTCTGTCTAAATCTAGAGTCTTCATACTGTCGATTTCAAATCTCATTTGCGAAAGAAGTTCGATTTTGTTTTCTTTCTTCAACAGTAGTCTAATCCATCTTTGGCGCATCAAAGATTTCATAGAATACCTAAAAAGAAAACCAAATATGAATACGAACAAAGGGCCCGGATCTAATCCGGGTTTAAAATTTTTTCCTTCTAAAAAAAGAAAAAGCTGATATGTAAATATCAGTAAGAGATTAAGCATATGAGATGATAAAGATAGTAAAAATACCAAAGAAATAGATGAAAAACAAAACAAAACAAAAAACAAAAAATAAAAAAACCACAAAAAACAGTAAAATATTATTCCGGGTTAAGATACCTACTTTTCATTCATTCACTTTCATACCTAAAAACATAAATATACCAAATGGATGGTCTTTTTCTTTCATTTGGGCTGGTATATATATTACTGTCTTTTTCTTTTTTTTTGGTGAATGGTATATATATTACTGTCATAGAAAAAAACAGTTACTAACTAATGTCCAATAATTTATGTAAAAAAATATAATTAAAATTGTGACTTATAATTAGACTTATCTGGAAAAAAAAAAGAAAAAAAATTTTTTTTTTTTTTTTTATTGAAAAAATTTACGAGTAAATCGATTAGAGTGACGATAATTTTGGAACGGAGTATTGAGATCCATCAGGCATCGGAAATCAGATTACCAGAGTAGCGTTTCGCGGCTGTTTGGTATACCCAGTATATACTCACTGAGTACTGAGTCAGATAAGTCAGAAATCAATCAGCTGGCTATTGCGACGGAAATGAGTTGTTGGGGACGCACAGTCATAGCCACACGCATTGCCGTCCGCGCCGGAACCCCCTCTGCACATTTCCCAACCATCTTCATGCGCCAGGTAAATATTACTTTACTTTATTTCACATATAAAACCTTTGTTGGTTTGAATCCCTCTCTATTTTTTAGTGTGTCTATTAGTATTTTTTTCATGCCTTTTTATCTTTTCTTACTTATGGAGGGAATTATAGAGGGGATGATCAGTACTCACCCTATAAAAAACTGATGCCCCCCCAAAAAAAGGTTATTCTAGAGCAGTGATATGATGGAATTGCAATACAAGGAGAATAAATCTAGTCAATGTAATGATGAATGTGATGATCAAAATTCGAAGAAAGTAACCTTTGACTTCTAATTCTCACCTATCTTAAAATGGTAGTTAGATTGGGAGGTTCTACGTTCAAATCCTTGTTATTCTCCCAATTTGTTGATTATTGTGTACATTTTAGTCCTTCTCAAGAAAATCTGCTTAAAAGGTTATATATCAAATTGTTGTAAAAATGAGTTTGCATCACACCAGAAATGCCCCTTACAGTCTTCCTATCATGGTACTTATGCACTGAATTACACTGCTCGGGTGGAAACTCACCTAGTGAACCTATCAGTTACCATTTTGTCTTGCTTTTTTAAAGTTGTTTACTGTAGATATTTTCAAAGAAAAATTAAGATATGTAAATGTTTTCTTAAAACTCGTTAATCTAACACAAAAATATTTATTTGAGTCACTAGTACGAATATGAAAGAATGACCTCCGGTACCATGTCTATGAAGCATTCTTCCTATTTATTGTTTTCTACTTTACATCTTCAAGTTATTAAGCAAACCCCTATCCCCAGCCTGGATTTAATCACTGCGGTGTCAGTGATTATATGCATATTGAAAAAAAAAAAAAAAAAAAAAATATATATATATATATATATAGAGAGAGAGAGAGAGAGAGGCTGACCATTTTTTTTATCCTATTTCTTTCTTTGTATTGATGATGTACCCCTGCAGGGGGTGCAAAAAGAAGAAAATTGATAACTATACCTATATAATCAAGAAAAAGATCTTCAAATGTCAAACATTATGACAACTCTTACAGTACTTGCAGAAGCTTAACCTCTCAAAGGAATCCTTTTGCTCTTTCCTTTTCCACCCGAGTTAATTTTTATCATCTATTTCTCAGAAGTTTAAGTCTTGAAAGAAGTTCTTTAATTGCATATCCTTAGGAAATGAGCGAATAATAATATAAATTCCCATTGCTATTGATTTATGGAATTTAAGATGCATCTGAATAAGAGTTTTGTTGTCCAGATGAGTATAGAAGCACAAGAAGTTGGAGTTCGTTTGAAAAGCTCTGGCTTGCTGCGAAGTCAAGGCCTAATTGCTGGAAAATGGACAGATGCTTATGATGGGAAAAATATCACGGTGTGACATATTTGCTTTTTGCTCTGCACTATTCCCCCAACCCCCTTTTTTCCATGAAGAGATGAAAAAAGAGAGCAAAACTAACAACCGCCCACAAAAGAAAGGAAGCTATAACTAAGTCTTCCCTTTGGAAGTATAAAGTCACTGGCTTATGGGCACCACATTTTATACAATTCTATTTCTTGGCATGGCAGGTAAGTAATCCCGCTACAGGTGAAGTTATTGTGAATGTCCCATGCATGGGTAGAAAGGAGACAAATGATGCAATATCTTCAGCATCTGATGCATTCAAGTGTATGTGGCTTTTTGTACTGTGAACTTCTTTATTTATCTTGGCAGTCTGATGCTTTAGATACCATTTGTGTTTTTATTTTATTCTTCTCATTTTGAAACTTAGTTAGCGGAACATGATGGATCCATTAGAAAATCTTGTTTGCATTACTGTGTAGCATGAATAGTTGAGCATGGCCTTGATGGACCAACTGCACATTGAACCTATTTTAGCTTGACATAGAAGGATAGAAAGTAGTCTTATTTGCATAGTGAAAAGACCTATAGATGTTTTAAGATTATGATGTACAATTTGAAGTTTAAACTCTGCTGCTGGTACTAGGAGTTGCTATTAGAAGAAACATTTGTTTGTGTTTAGCTAATATATATACATGTTGCTTTAATAAAATCTATTGAAGAAATAATTCCTTCATAGGTAGTCATGGTTTATATAGTAAATTGGTGGTTGACACCCTTGATACCAGAGTGTCAAGAATGTTTGGGACAATCGGGAAATCTTTCCGTGATCATACTTGCAGAATTCTGTTTAATGCTACATCTGAACTAAGATTAAGAAGTTGGTGAGGTTATGTAACTTGCTCTACATCACAGAGGGGCTGTGGATCAAACCAAAAAGTTTCTCAGATGTTTTAATCAGTTTCACGTAAGAAGACACTGTTAAAAAGAAAAGAAGAAAAGAACAATGAAGTTTATAATTTTCTTCTATTTAGATCCTTTCTTTATATAATTCCCTCCTTTTTTTTCTCTCTTTTTTTATTTATGATATTTTTAAATTGTGATGTTCCTGTTCATAAATTATAAGCCACAGCTGTTGATGTTGCAATTCTTTCTATATTTTAAAGTAGCATCTTGACATCAGTTACACAATTTAACGTTTGATTGTTTCTGTTAAAGCTTGGAGCAAAATGGCTGCTGCTGAGAGGGGCAAGCATTTAAGGAAGTGGTATGGTAAATTGATATCCTGTTACAAAATTCTAGATATAAAAATATCTTCTGTCATCTGAATTGGTTACAGTTTCTCCTCTCCTGTGGGAACTGCAACATGGAATTTCTTGTTTTTAGATGGGGTGCACTGGCTTATCTATAACTAGGGGTTCTGTTGGATCCAATATCGTCAAGAAGTAGTATTTTGAATTGAACTCTGAAGATTCTATGTTTACATCTTTAAACTGTAACTATTTTTTTCCACTTAAGGTATGACTTAATAGTAGCACATAAAGAGGAGCTTGGACAACTTATAACATTGGAGCAAGGGAAACCTCTAAAGGAGGCTATTGGAGAGGTACCCAATTCTCACAATGGCATCTATATACTGAGTGTTAGGTATGAAGAAATTTTCTTCCAGAAAATATCTATAAAAATTTATTTTGCAGGTCAGCTATGGGGCTAGTTTTATTGAATTTGCTGCAGAAGAAGCTAAACGAGTATATGGTGACATTATTCCATCACCATTTGTGGACCGCCGGTTATTTGTGTTAAAGCAGGTTAGTCTATATATAGTCTCATTTTGAGATCTCTCTTGAATTTAGGACCAGGTCAAAGGCAAGAGATCACATTGTCTAATATGGTTGCTTGAATGCTAATTTCTATTAAAGAATCGGGCAGTGTATTACGTCTTATATTTGTGGTTGCCATGTTGCTTATTTTGTGGTTGCTCTGGTTGGTGCCTAAAGACGTTACAAACACTTGTTATGGTAGGACATAGTGCTAGTTGGAGACTGATTATGTGTCTGTATACATAAGACCTGGCCCATGCAAGAACTGAAAAGTTTTGTCTGTTTGTTACCAATTACTATCATTTATAAAAATCCATGACAAGCACTCTTCCATTTCTGTCCAAGTTCTTCCCTCTGTATCTGAGAAAGATATCTACGTGTTTTCTTTTGGGTGCAGCCAGTTGGTGTCGTTGGTGTTATTACGCCCTGGAATTTTCCTCTGGCAATGATCACCAGAAAAGTGGGTCTCTCTTGGCTTCTTAATGATAGTTATGCATTCCATTTAAGAATCAGATACTCTTTAGTGCTTGGCTCTCACAAAAGTGAAAAATTTTCAGGTTGGTCCAGCCCTTGCTTGTGGCTGTACTGTGGTTATAAAGCCCTCTGAACTTACACCTTTGACTGCTTTAGCTGCAGCTGAACTATCTATTAAAGCTGGAATACCACCGGTAATATATATAGATTCATGAACAAAATACTACATTCTGCTATATCTGTAAATGAATATATGGTCCAAGAATCATGATTCTTTTCATGATCCGCAAGTTCTAATAAATGCTTTCTCAGATATTGTTTTTACCGCTAATTTGATTTTTGATATGTAGGGAGTGGTGAATGTTGTTATGGGGAATGCTCCTGAAATTGGAGATGCTTTACTATCAAGTCCCAAGGTTGATTTCCTTAGTCCATTGGATATTATATTTTCTTGTTCGATGTTGTGATGTATTTACTAGAAGCACTATATTTCTTATTCTAATTTTTAGGTTCGGAAGATCACATTTACTGGCTCAACTGCTGTTGGAAAGAAATTAATGGCAGGATCTGCTGAGACTGTTAAAAAGGTTGCATGTGCCCTTTAAGGAACATTATTAACAATTGCTGAAATATTTAGTATTTACTGCTTAATTTTGACTTTCATTTGTGTAGGTATCCCTGGAGCTTGGTGGAAATGCACCTTGCATAATCTTTGATGATGCTGATCTTGAAGTAGCTCTGAAAGGGACTGTAAGTCAGGCTATTATTTCAAAACTGTAGAGCTTTGTTTCACATGAAGGCTTTGCATTTTGATTCTCTCAACCATGAATTGATCCCTATATCAGTTTCTTAATTGTTTGTAGTATACTCTTTCACATTCTAAACCTCTTTAGTAGATCTGAGGGCAATGAAATTTGCCCTAATTCTTGTTAATCTCTGAATCCATTGCCAACATCAGAGAGGCCTTACATGAAATGAAATTTTCGATCTTTTCTGGGCCTTATATGGATGTTTGGATATATTATTATAGGCTAACGTAGATTAAAAGGAATTAGTTTAATTTCAAAGGATTTTGTACCAGAATTTGGCTAATCTCACTGTCCCTGATCTTTGTAAATTTTTAGCATTATATTTTGAATATATTTGCCAGTTATAAATTTCTATTTCTTTTTTGCTCCCTTTGAATAGACTTAGGTGCCAATTTACATTGTTGAATTATAATCTTCATGAATTCCAGTGCTGGCCATGATGTGTTATATACTGATTGTGAATATTAAAACCCTGATGCCTTATGATATCTTTTGATTCTCAATGACTTGTCTGGTTAGATATTGATAATGGGCAGTTGGTTAGGGGAGACATTTTCCTTGTCTCAATACTTTGGTGCCTCATTTGTTGTTCTTTTTTAACCTAACTCACATGAGTTTTGCCATTGCAGTTGGTGTCTAAATTTCGTAATAGTGGACAGACGTGTGTTTGTGCAAATAGAGTTCTCGTGCAAGAAGGCATGTGATATTGTGCTATTTGTTCATGCTAGTCTTTATTAAATAATTGCTTTATTGATTATTGCTTTTAGTTATTTTAGTTTCTTTTGCCTTTTATTACCAATCAAAAACCTCTGAGACACCAAAATAATTTTGTGGATTTAGGAAAATTTTTCTCTATTATTTTTTTGTGAATCTATGTAACATGGAGGTCGTCCAAAACTCCTTGCCTTGGGTTGTTGTTGTTGGAGACTGATTAATGAGTAATGGGTAGCATGAAAAGGTCATTGATTTATCATGGGGGTTGGGGGAAGAAATGCAGAATGTTATATATCATTAAATATTGAGACAAAATACCTGAGAAGTAACAAAAGTGCTCATTTTAGGTGGAAGCCCTTCAAACCAAAGAGGGCTAGAACATCTTCCTTGATAAGTAAGTGGAAGATCTAAGTTGTAGCATACATGAATTTAAATCATTGTAAAGTGCGGTAATGTGGTAATTTAGCAGAATAGAATGAACTTTATGCTTATATTCAAGGGAGAAAATGATGAATTTGACTCTGTTAGACACATTAACTCTTGCATGAACTTCTTGTTTCTTCTAGGACATTTACGTAAATTTTCTTCTGTATCAAGGTTATTTAATGGCTCTCTATCAGAATAAGAATCTTTGGATTCAATATATAGTTCTGAGTTCTTGTACTGATGCTTGCTGTAAGATGGAAATATACATGATTGAGTATATTTCAGTCATAGCACTTTGAAAATGTAATGTTATTTCTATTCATAAGTTACTGCCTTGTTGTTTTCCATGTATTTCCTCCAGAAACTATAAATTAGAGACTTAGTAGACTCAACAAAGGTACAAAGCCCAGTTTTGTGTGGAATTTAATTCACTTCTTTCTTAAAATATATGTTTCTGTTTGTACCTGTGTTAGTGAAATTGTTATGTACTCTGGGAGCCTGGCATGTTTTATGTATGAAAGGAAAATTGCTAGATCACATGACAATATTTCTCATTGATTTCCATCTTTTGATCATTTGAAAAAATTTCTTTTCATCTCCTTATATCATTTTTCAGGGATCTACAACAAATTTGCAGATGCCCTTTCAGATGCTGTGCAGAATATGAAAGTTGGAGATGGTTTTGGAGAAGGGGTGGTTCAGGTGACTGCCTTATACTGAATTGGAAAAAATTGGATCTTTGGATGCTCCAATTTTTATTTCTATTATTACAGTAGTTTACATTACATCCAGTTATGTTTTCAAAATATGGTGATGACAATCTACCAATTAATGTTGCTGTGGCTGTCCTGTTTTGTCTATTCTCCTATCTCTATTTTTATGGAACTATTTGTAATGACATTTTCATCTTCTTTAGACCTCTACTTGTGCTTTCCTCCGTATTTTGAGAACAAGCAGATAGACCGTCAGACTTATTGGTATTTAAATTTTTACAGGGCCCTCTTATTAATGAAGCTGCAGTAAAAAAGGTCAGTACCTAATTTTTATATTTTTCTGTTTGTTGAAATAAGTTTTATAATGCTGAGATATGAAGTTCTCTACCAACTGAGCTCTTGTGGATATGTTATTGCAGGTGGAATCATTAGTTCAAGATGCTGTATCAAAGGTTTGCAAATAAACTAAGTTTTAAACCTCACAAAGATTTCAATTGCATATTTTTAATGTCCTGTACATTAATAGTGAAAAGGAACGAGGAAAAGAAATAGTAATAGTATAAAAGGCACTTTATTTCTCAAAACTAGTCATCCTGAAGTAGAAAGCAGATGAATAGGGCTTCTGCCATACTAGGGTAAGGATGTGAACGTATCCAAAGCTGCAGGCTTATACTTGAAATGGTTGTTTGTTTTCATATGTTGAACATATGATTTTTCTTACTTTGAAACAACCATTGGATTTTTATATAGCTAATCTTAGAAGCAAGGGCAACAACTTATCTTCGTTTGTAGTATTGTTGGAGATATCTTTTTGCTGCATGAATTCTATTGATAGATAATGTGATTCTCTAGGAAAAAGGGAAAATAAAAATTCTTGCATTATTTATTTTTGAAGGGTGCCAAAGTTCTTTTGGGTGGAAAAAGGCATAGTTTTGGGATGACCTTTTACGAGCCTACCGTGATTACGGATGTCAAGAATGAGATGCTTATATCAAGGTAAGGTGTACCTTTTCTGGTAAAATTTATATAATTAAAAATCTATGAAGGTTCTCGGATCCAAAATCATTGCTATTTTTTGTGGTTAACCTTTGCTTAAATGTATTGGTTTTTTTTTTTTTTCCAGGGAGGAAGTGTTTGGTCCTGTTGCTCCTCTTCTGAAGTTTAAAACTGAAGAAGAAGCAATCAGTATCGCTAATGACACCAATGCCGGTCTGTGTGTAGAACTGTGAATTTAAAATTTCTGCATAATCTCGGAATCATTTGAAATTGAGTAGATACATATGTGGAAGTATTTCTGAGTTTCTTTTAGATATACATTGGACTGTAACATGATGACTGATATCATGCACTTTATTTATTTTCCTTTGGCTCTCAAGGCTTGGCAGCTTATATATTCACCACAAATGTTCAAAGATCATGGCGGGTCTCGGAAGCTCTAGAATATGGAATAGTTGGAGTGAATGAGGGACTAGTGTCAACTGAGGTGGGTATGTCAAGAACAGCAGCAAAATTTTATGGAGAAACTGATTATGATAGTTTTGTAACTGCTCCTTGTTCCCTGTAGGTGGCTCCTTTTGGAGGCGTGAAGCAATCAGGACTTGGTCGAGAAGGTTCAAAGTATGGAATGGATGAATATCTGGAGGTAAGAGCATTCTTTGCTTTGCAGAAAGAGATAAATGGTAGTTGTATGATCCTCGCTCGAGTGTATTAATTTTTGTTTACTGCAGATGAAATATGTATGTTTGGGAAATCTATGCTGAAAGAACGTCAAAGCCTGCTGGATGGATGCCCACTGTGGGAACAACATCTTGGAAAACTGGTATCAGTGTGTCCTTAAAGCTTTGGACAATGCAAATTTGCTAGTGGCTTTGTAGATAAATAATTGGTGATGGATTTGGTAGAAGTCGACTTTGTTGTGCTGGTATGTGTTCCAAATAGGCGCTGAATATGATGTCTCTCCATGCGGATTGAATGAATGAAATTGGTAGAAGTCGACTTTGTTGTAGTGCAATTAAATAAGTACACGGGTATTCTTCCATTTCTTTTTATCTTTATGGATTTTGTTCGTTATTATTATTTGGGGCATCTGCTGCTAATTGGGCTGGTATACTTGTGGGAAATTCTAAATGTATGGGCACCAAAAATAAAGGGCGTAATAATGGTGAAAATGATTCAGATGATAGGATCCAATATTTGGGTGTAGTCAGCCAGCTAAAGGATTGAGTCCTTTATTTACTTTGCAAGTAGTACACTTGACGCCTTGTGCAAACTCGACAAGCCGTTAAAATAAAATAAAGAAGTTGAAAGATGAAGAAGACAAGGGTTCATCAAAGCAACTAAGGAAGGAATCAGATTCTCACCAGAGAGTCTATTCAGGAAGTTGGGTTGACTCGGTAACCTCTCCTCCTTTTTATTTTATTTTTTTTATTTTTAGGTGTATTTGTGTGAGAAAGCTGCTAGGGTAGCAGGGCGGTTCATCTATTTGATTGCTTTGAACGGATATTAATCCCATTTTTTGCTGTTCCCAAACAAGTGGAAGTGCATATTTCTTAAGCAGAGTTTATCTATCTTATACATCAAAACAACATAGAAGAAGGAAACATATAGATATGCAATGAATGTGTATTAGGGTTAGGAAAATAGTCCCACTGGCTCTGCCCATTTTTATATAATATATATATATGATGAGTAGGCATCGGATTATCACAGAAGGAGGAGGAGACTATTAATCGAATCCTTTGTGAGTTTTTTTTTTTTTATATCTAATAGCATGGTAGAAGAGTGCATAGAGGTCCCACCCATAATACAACACACAACGTACACAAATTCATCAACACCTCAAACAAACGAAAATTAGTAAAAATAAAAATAAAAAGGAAAAGAAAATTAAAGCTTGCGAATATATTCATTCATATTGGAATAAATTCGCAGGTACCTAAAGCGTATAAAGCTGCTTAAATTATAAGCAATACAAATTGCATTAAACCCCCACACTTTCGCTTTTCTACTCTCTCTATTATAACATTATGTGTATGTACTAATCTCCAAATTAGCCAATTTCTTTTTTCTATTATTTTCAATTGCATGCATGATAATTATAATATTAATTATTTACACACACACATATATATATTCCTCTCCCATAATCATAAAATTATAACTACATAGATTCTACATGAATCAATCTCGCATATAGGAGAAAATGTTTAGTGTATGCACCACATAATCATATGACTAAAAAAGACGTAAAAATCCTATTAAAATATATATAGAAAAAAATCTAAAAGATTTAGATTAACTTGTTATACTAGATAGCCAATGAACTCAAAATTTTCTCGGTATTAAAAGGTGGATTAATACATAGATAACGAACTATATCGGGTTAAGGGAATTATATACAAATATATGTAGATTTTTTTTTAAATTGAAGGGAAAAAAAAAGGGGGGGTTTCGGGGGGAATCTTTACTTTGATTGTCAAAGAAGAAAGCATTTATTCTCTTTAAGGAGTCCACGAGTTGGGAGTAGTATAGCTTGAGCGTTTCCTCCTTTAGATATTTGTTTTTATCAATACATTTCATTTCTTTTGCCTTTACTTACTTTAAAATTGTTCTGAATTTCTTTTTTTTTTTTTTTTCACTATGAATGAGGGGTCCCAACAGTCTAGTTCTTGTGTTGGACTGAATGGAGATACATCTCAAATGGTGGAGTTAATTAATTAATTAATTAAGAGGTAGAACGCACATGCATGGATGGTTGGACTTGCATTCATGCATGCATGGAAAGATTAAAAGAGAAGACAATCTTCTATTCCACAAAAGCACTAGAGATAGTAGAGAGACAGAGATTTAATTTGAGCTTCAATTCATCAAAGAAGAAAGCTTTATATAATTTGGAAGAAAAGAAAAGAAAAGAAAAGAGGGTCCCCCGCCCCGGCCGGTCTCCTCGACCTGCAGCCCTTGAAAAAGCTTCACATTACGCTTATCTTTATGCTTTGATCTTCACGCCCCCTACTAATTTAATAAAGTAATTAGTTTTCATAACCAAACCACAAAAACATTTTATTAATTTTTTACTTCTTTGGTTTCTTTCTCAAATCAATGCTGCCACTAATTCTTGATCTATATATATCTCCAGGTTCACCTTTCAGTACGTATATGTTTTTTAAAAAAAAAAAAAAAAAAAAAAAAAAAGAGTAACTTTTCTATTTATTTAAAACATAAAATTTTTTAAATTCATTTTTTTAAGGAAAAAACATTTGTCAGTAAGGCATTGTGATGGATATTAATATGTGTGAGTGTGTTCGGGGGCAAGTGAAGAGGTTACTATTTGATTACAGCATCATCATGGATGCATATCTGCCACCTTTAGTAATTATAATATCCTATATTTAAATATGAAAAGAACTATTTAACAAGTATAGAGTTATAATCACAAGATATCTGGTAATAACCTTATTTATCATCATAAATGACAAAAATAAATCTGAAAAAAAAAAAAAGAGTATTTGAATATTGGAGTGAGTAAATACTAAATAGTAATTAGCATGAGAGTATTGGTTTCTTTTGGGAAAAGGATGTGGATGTGGGGTACAGCTTTTTCTTGATAAAGAAACAATTTAGTAATTTGGATTTCTTTGTTTTATTTTATTTATTTAATTTCTTGACTGATATCAGATTGATGAGTGGATGGATTTCTTTCTTCTTCAAATTATAAACTCAAAGCACCTATTCTTACTTCTCTCCCACCACCACCAGCATTTGTTCCTTGAATCTCTTCCCCAATTCCCTTTCTCTCTCTCTTAATTAATTTCTCTGTATCTGCGTGAGAGAGAAACCACGAGCAGCAGCTAGCTAGGTTGGTCGAGAATGTTCCATCCAAAGAAACCCTCGACTATGAATTCCCATGAGCGGCCCATGTGTGTTCAAGGAGACTCCGGTCTCGTCCTCACTACAGATCCAAAGCCACGCCTCAGGTGGACTGTTGAGCTTCATGAGCGTTTTGTTGATGCTGTTACACAGCTAGGAGGACCTGACAGTACGTACCTATAAAATTATATAATCTCATCATCAATATATCCTTCTTTTGTGATTTTTCATTTTGGTAATTATTTACGTGTAGAGGCAACTCCAAAAACTATCATGAGAGTTATGGGAGTAAAGGGTCTCACTCTTTACCATCTCAAGAGCCATCTTCAGGTTTTGCTTCATCACATCAATTATTTCATATATAAATATATATATATATATATCTCATATTTTTTTGGTTTCTTCCCTTGATTAGAAATTCAGACTTGGAAAGCAGCCTCACAAGGAATTCAGTGATCACCCAATAAAAGATGGTGAGAGAGGTGAACTATATATATACTGTTAGCGCCCGGACGTTATTCCTCTTTTACAATATAATAAGAGGTTAGTTAGTCTTTGCTAATAATATATTCTTCTCATCGCAGCTTCAACTTTAGAGCTTCAAAGAAATAGTTCTGCGTCATCGTCTGGAATGATTGGCCGTAGCATGAATGAGTATGTATTCTTCCCTTAATTAATTTCACACTCTTACAATCCCCTATTGTAGTATATGTATTTCTTCTTTTGTTTGAATTCAAAATCTTTTTCTTCTTAACAAAATATTATAATTTTTTACATATATATTTAAAAAAAAAAAAAAAAAAAAAAACCTTTTTGTTGTTCTCTGAAATGTCTTGAAAATTAATGTTAATTTTTTGGTATGGGATTGTATGGTATATATTTGTGATTTGATCAGTGGCAGTAATGCTCACATCACTGATGCAATTAGGATGCAAATGGAGGTGCAGAGAAGACTTCACGAACAATTAGAGGTACGTATATACATTTTTCATTACAATTCAGAATCATGTTCTCAATTAAAAGCGTAGAACAGGAAAAAAATAAAAAACAAAAAAGAAAAAAGGGAAAAAAAAGGAGGGGGTGGTGGGGAGAAAAAAAAGGGAAATTACTTAACTGTGGTGGTGGGTGGCATGCAGGTGCAAAGACATCTGCAGTTGAGAATCGATGCTCAGGGAAAGTACATGCAGAGTATTCTTGAGAAAGCTTGTCAGACACTGGCTGGGGAAAACATGGGTACTTCTGGAAGCTACAAGGCGGCCGGTTTGGGGTTGGGGGATATTTCAGGTATAAAGGAGTTTGGGCCTGCTCTTTCTTTTCCGTCTCTCCAAGACCTAAATATATATGGACACGGGGGCGATCAACTTGAACTTCAACAACGACAAACCATGGATAGGTCGTCTTCTCTTGATGGATTCATGGGGAGTAACGACGCCGTATGCCTTGCTAAGAATAATAAGAGACCTAACCCTTATAACACTACTAGTGGCAGCGGAAAGAGTCCTCTGATATGGTCCGAGGATCTTGGCCGTCTGCAAGAACTTGAACTTGGTGCAACTTGTCTTGGTTCCCAAGATCAAGACCAAGACCAAGATGAGGACAATAATATTAATCCACCTGCAGCAGCAGTACTGTCGCTTGATCGGAACGCCGACAATATGGATTCCGTTTCGGACATTTACGAGACCAAGCCAATGATAGGTAGTACTGGCGATCATCATCATCATCATCATCACCCTCATCATCACCCTCATCATCATCATCAGGCAATAATGAATGATAAGAATGCATCGGCAAAACTGGAAAGGCCCTCTCCCCGAAGAGCCACAAGTGTAATTTCCAATGATAGAATGAACCCAGCGGTGATAAGCGCTAGTTCTGCTGCTGCTATGGGACAAGGACGAAATTCTCCCTTTGGATAATAAACACATGCAAGGAGAGGACTTGACAACAACAGTAAGTAGTACGTACTTGTCGTCTTTTAAATTTTAATTAGGGTAATGTAAGATTTAGGGTTTAGGCCTGGTGTTTTTATTATATATATTATTAATTAATTTATGACGAAGTTACAATACAAGAGAGAGAGCTGATGTCATGATTTGATCCATATTATATGTGCTATCTATCTATCTCTCTGTAGTTATAGCTACCTAGCTACTGCATGTGACTCTTATAATATATAGATTTTTTTTTTTTTTTTTTTTTTTTTATCAGAGTTGTTGTTGATGATAAATGTTGTATTCTGTTGTAATTAACTTGCCGGCCGGGATCGATTATATATAATTAATTCCTTATTATAAAGACATGCATGTCTAAATTAATGCAGAAATGAACATTTTTGGGAACTATCTGATAATTAAATTCCTTGAGATCTACCTCCCTTTACTACCAATGATTAGGGTATGCAACCTTTTCTGACTAGTAATAGTACGTATCGCTTTTAAGTTGCTTATATTTCCCTCCAATATTTGATTTTTCGAAACAAAACCAAACCATATATATAAGTAAGTAATTGATGCATGCATACCTATCTTTTACTACTATTTTCTTTATTTTTAGGGTTACTTAATTATATATATATATAAGCGAAAGGCAGTTTGGAATAGATCAGTGGAGATCTAGAAGATGCTTTTAATTTCCAAGTACGGAATGAAGGAAGGAAGGAAGGATTATTATTAATTTAATTTAGAAGAAGAAGAAGAAGAAAGAAGAAGAAGAAGAAGAAGAAGAAGAAGAAGAAGAAGAGAAACCGACAAACAGCATCTTGCTTTCACGGCTATCTTTATTGGACGTCCTTCCACATTAATTCCATTCCTATGGTATGGTATCAACTGTCAAAAAATAAATAAATGTAAAAAGTAAGGGTTGGGGAGGAATTATAGGTACTTACTTTCCACTTTATATTATTCTCTACGACCCAACATATATAATATTACTACTACATTGACGCAACTGTATTATATTAGTAACCACCCCCCCGGCCGGGTTTTCTGGTTTTGTATCTGTTTTTGGGTAATTTATAAGTACGTAGATAGATTCTCATGAATTAATAATCCGCTTGGATTTTAGGCAAAATGCAATTAAACATGCATGCTATTGCTAGCTATCTAGAGGCTTATGGTGAATGCTTCCATATTAAGATCTACGCCACTGGCATATATATAATTTCCAGTCATTAATATTAATGCTTTTCTCGTTAATGACATTTCATAGTATTTACATCCATCCATATGCTTAATGACAAACAAAAGTCACTCCATCTAATTCTAATGTTAATGTGATGATGAATCTTCTACGTATTAATACAATCCTCCTTTTCATTTAGTTTAACTACTAAGATTTGCTAAATTTTTGAGATGGAGAGGAAAGTAATATAATATTAATTAAACTCCATAATTGGCTCAACATTAATTAAGTTGCAGGCACATTCCATATTCAAAGTAATTTTAAAAAGTCGGAACTATATGTTTAATTAATTAATTTATATATAGATATAAATACACAACCAGGGAAGCAGCCTCTATACATACATACATACACACATTACACAAAAAAAAAAAAAAAAAATGTCAATAAATCAATTAATTGGCTCCATGCGTGTTGTTTTGTACCTCTATATAGATGTCCTTTTTTTTTTATAGAAATGAATGTCCCCACACAGATACTGTAAATATATAGTTAGTACGTACAATGTTGTAGCTAGTAGCTGCTTAATTGTAGAATACATATAAGCGTACATTAATGAAGTAAGAAGAGTAGCTAGCTAGCTAGATTAATCAAATGTGCAGTGCAATTTAAAGATAGCTACAGATTAAAACTGCCCAAAAAAAAAAAAAAAAAAAAAAAAAAAAAAGGAAGAAAAAATTACGGGGAGATATCGGCCGGAGGGATGAAGGAGTCGACAGAAAGTCCTGGAACATTAAAAACTACATCGTGAATTCTCCAAACTTCCTCCATGGTGGTCCTGCAATGCTGCGCGGATGTTTCACCAAAACGGAAAACAGTTGCAACAGTCCTACCTTGATGAGCGATTAATTGCCCCTCCACATCCCTGTAGTCCCCAATGCTGCTTCCTATGGTAGTCTCCCAGTAGACCACTACCGAATCGGCAGTGCTGCCAGCTTCCGGTGATTGTTGCGGCACTACTCTGGTCAGGTGAGAATCCTCGAGATATATAAGTAGACCGCTCCTTTGACTGAAGTAGCCGTATAATACGTGTCTGATTACCTCTGCGGGGCCTTCATTTCTTTCCATCACCACTGAACGATCTGCAGCCACTTTCAAGACAAAGCAGTCTTCTTCTCCGATTCTTTTCTCCCCCAGGCACTGTGCTTTTGCGAACAAGCTTGCGGTGCTCTTTGGATCAAGGCCCTGTTGTTCCAGAAAGTCATAAAATACACTTTCAAATTTATCCCATCTCAAAAGTTCCATTAAAAATTTAATCATAATGGTATACCAAAGAAAACAATTCCAATTTTCCCCAACACTTAAAAACTTTTTTTTTTTATTGGGAACTAATTACTAATATTTTCAACAAATATATAATCATTAATGTTATAATGAATGAAATCAACATATTAATCAAATTTCATTAATTTTATTATTAATATTTTTAATTTAGTTATAATAATACTAGTGAATTTCCTTTTTATTAAAAAAAAAAAAACAAAAGGAACAGAAAGTTCAAGAGGTTTGGGGGAATGGTAAAAGGTTAAGTATTACTACAGTTATTTAGTTGGTGGCAATCCCATTGGAGGAGAAAACAGATAGATAATGAATGAGGAACTGCTTTATGGCTACGGGTATTTGAGATTATTTATAAAAATATCAACAAATGTAGTAGGGGACGACCTCAAAAATCATGTAAAAAGAATTGAGAGAAGGCGAGTTTAGTAGTAGAGTATTAATAAGCAATGGGAGAGGGAAGAAAGAAAGTCCAGTCCAGTCCAGTCAAGTCCTGGAAGAGTAAAGACTAAAAGACAAGAGAAGAAGGGATAAAGTAGGGAGACAGCTGCTGTCCAATCTTTGTTGGTCGGTCCTACAATACTGTCTCTCCGTCTTGGTTTCTGTTTGCTAGTGTTTGCTTTTCGGAAATCTACGATCAATCAGATGCCGATGCGTACGATGTCGTCTCTCTTCCTCGGGATTGGGACTAAGGGAGTGCTAAATTCAAGAAACTTATAGCGCTACAATACTACTACTACTACTACTTCTTACCACTATCTTATCAACTCAATATACTTTAGATTTATTATTTTTACTTTCCAGCTTTTTTATTACTACTCTGCTACTGGATATTTTTTTGTAATATTATTTACTTACTTAGGAAAAAGTTAAGGATGCTTTCAAAATTATCAAAGCAATATATTCTCTTTTTGTGCACAAATTAAAGCCTGAATATGTTTTATGTGTAGTTTTCACGTTAAAAATATGGGACTCAGCCCTCAGACACACTGTATTAACTTCGCCACCAAGCGAGACCATCAACTTAGTACGAAAGAAATACAAAGATGGAGACCTATTTGTTACCATGTATGTATGTATCCCAGACAAATAATTAAATGTAAGAAGAGTTAGTTACCTGGATGACACGACGTAAGGGACGTTGAGGGCCTTTGGCAGCATGTGTGCCAAGCCACGGGGTGTGTCGCCAAACGATTTTTGAATCGCTGCCTGCAAGCACCTTGTTCCCTCCCACCACCAACTCCAAGGACCACATGCCCGGCGCCATTTGCCAAAGGACAAAGCATCCGTCCTCTCCGCTTCTGGTTCCCAACGTTTTTACGCCTTTCCCTGAAGACACCTCCGTTTGGCAGCATATCATCTTCACCACACCTGCCGTGTACATGTTCTTTTTTGCGCTTTTCTGTTGTTTAGAGCATCCTGTCGCCGCTAAATACTGTCGTATTATGTAATGTGCCGTAGATGTCTCCTGTACAGAAGAAATTTATACACGTGTGTTATCATCGATCAGCAGGACTACCATAAAAATATTATCATATCGATCTGCAGACTGACAGACGTGTTCAGTCTACTTACAATTGGAATGTCCTTATTGGGACGAAGATGTAAAAAAGGGCAGATGGGTAGCGGAATAGGGGCCAGTGGACAACCCAAGACCCCAAGCAAAAGCCTCAGGTCTTGCTTCTTTGCCGGGGTAATGCTTCCGTATATCGACGGCACTGAGAGAGAGAAACCCCCATTAATGCTTCCAATCCCAGGCCCCTCCACGTTTCTCTGCATTCTAAACCATTCCCGAATCACTTCCCAAGAACTCTCCTTCTTGCTCCCTTGTTGCTGCATTTCCAGTTCGGGTCCTTCCATCAGAGGTGTCAGAGGTTGCACACACCATCTCTGTTTTCTTCGACACCTGGACGCCGCCATATTTAATCAATCTATCTTATATACAACAGGCAGCGAGATGCTAATAGTATGTATTTTTGGATTTTTGGGGTCCTATAATTATAGTGAGAATAAAGAAAATAATTTGCGGCTGAAGGTAAGCTAGGAAGGGAAGGAAAACCGGAAACTGGGAAATGAAGGAAGGAGATAACGACTAACGAGAGCACTCAGCCTCATGACACAAGCGTAAAGGACTGTGGATGGACAAAATGAAACGCCAAATCCGGATCCTCCGCTAATACTGATTTAATCGGGCTGCCTTCTTTGCCTTTGCCTTTCTTTATTCCTTCTGTCCTACCCCCCACCCCTTCTTTCTTTCTCTCTTTTCTTTGTTTCTTTCTTTTTGGACCTTTCTAGCTGGCTGACTAGCTTCCTCCTCCATTTTATTTTTTTCCCCTTTTTATACTACTACTAGTATTTTATTTTTCTTTGATAAACAGTATTTTACACTCCAAATCTCTTGAGCCCCTCCCTCCTCCAAATGGGAGGTCCCCAATTTGCCTTCCCTTTTTCGTCATCGGGTCACACTGACCCACCACTCTCATCTATCAATGTCCCTCACCTGAATATCCCCTCCAATATTGTCAATTTTTTTTTTCTTTTAAAAATAAATAAATAACCAGGTGCTGGTGTCTTGGAACAGCAAACATATTTTGTCAACAGGGCTTCTTCATGACTAGGTTAACTTCACTTTTTTTTCCTTTTTCCCCTTCAATTTTCTTCAAGGGCAATCTCCCCATTATCTCAATCATCCATTGAATTTAATGCATCCAGAGAAGAGTAGAAGAATGTCTAGAACTTACACAAGGCTACTGGGGAATTAAAATAGGATACAAGAAACATTTTCCCTTTTTTTTTTTTTTTTTGGAGAGCAACTAGTAAACTGCGACTTGGAGCTTGGTGGTGTTTAGTCGGCATCAGTGGTTGGATAAGCAATTTTAGGTGGGTATATTTGGTACTCGAAACTGACGTGTGGGTTTAGCTCCAAGGCAAGTTACCATGTCAAATATAGTTGCCGGAGATAATCAATTCAAGCAACAAATATGAAAGCCCTGTGCCTATGTACAGGAATTGCTCTCTTCACTGCTTATGAGCTCTACACACCAACATACATATACCTATAAGAGGAGTCCAGTTGTTATACCTTGTTATAACTACCTTAATTTTAGTGAGGTCAGTCCTTGCAACATACCAGACTTCCTGATGGCTTTCGTGTCTGACTGTTGAAAGAAGACGATCAGTTCCATACTGATGAATATATTTATTTGTGTTTCTCCTTCAAGGAAATTAGGACCACCCCCCCCCCCCCAAAAAAAAAAAAAAATTCCCAATTTAAAACTCTCAGGAATAAATAAAACTATGATAACATCTAGTTTCCACATTCCTTTTCATGTATATATACACACACCATATATCATGTTAATCTGGTAAATAGAAGCAAGATGCACTAGCTCTACAATTATATGGCCTGTACAATCAGACCAGAATACTTTTTCTTTTACATGAATTCATGCACTCCCCTATAAATACACATTTTTATTCTATTTTTGACTCACTTCAGTAGATCTACCAACTGTGTAACAGACACAAATTGGAACCCAAAACCCCTTTAGGTCTTGCATCTTTTCTGAAGTAATACTTCTGTACAAAGACAGAAACTAAGCCACAGCAATTGCACCTATTAAAGCAATCACATCCCAAGAACTTTCTTTACTATTCTTGATAGATGGAGTTGTGTTTGCCAAATATATACCCAAAACACTCCCCAATCACCCTCTTTTATAAACTCCTGTGCACCCGAGGGCTCATCTTCTTTGTACTAATTTATATGAAAAGAATACCAGTGTACGTAGAATTATAATTTAAATCTGAAATAAAATCCTAAAAAATACTATATTAATTATTGAATTTTCAGCACAGTTTCCTTTTTGAGACAAACAAATATGATGATTGCAATGAAAACAGCCGTAAATACCATAAAAAATTCTGAATTTCCCATTCATAACAGTTCCCTACAGAAAACAATTTATCGTGGACCAAAAACTTCGGCATAACACAAACATAGAAAGAAAAACTAGTGTGGAAGGTGAACTTACCTTTTAACTTAATGAAGAGATGAAAAGGGCAATTTGAATATGGTCAGCATCAGAATGTCACTTCCAAATATCCACAAGATAGAAAAAAAAAAAAAAAAAGATATATGAACAAGACCTGTCAAAAGGAAATCCATGGCAACAAAACCACTTACAGACTAGGGAAATCTTTCCCACTCTGCACGTTTCCTGCCCATTTTTGCTTCAATTTCTTTTCTAAATTGATGTAGGTATACTGCAAGAAGAGAAAAACAGAAAATTCTGATAAAAAAATACAAATGCTAAATATTCAAGGCAAGAAGATAAGAGCCCTGAGAACTACTCCACAATGCGTCGAAGAAATGAGTAGAAAAGATTGATGACCAGTCTTAGCAGAGAAGCAGAGGGCTGAAGGAGGCCCCCAATGAAACCCTGAGAAGAAGCACTGGATAATACTCCAGCTAAAGGCACAACAACTTTGCTCTTTCATCCAGCACAATCTTTTCTTTGTTTCTAATGATAAAAAAATTCTCCAATGCAATTACTCAAAATATGAACAAATCTGCAACAGCATAGCAACCAAAAGGAGAAGAAACTTTGGCAGACAAGTCTTCATTCCATTACATTCTCCATATGCCCCAAAAGTAGTTTGCTCAAAAAACGCATTTGAATAACAAGAAATGATGATTCAACCACTTCAAATAAATAAATAAATAAAAACAAACAAGAAGCTTTCTTGTAACCAGGGGACCAATTATTTCTTTGAGTGAACAACTAAAACAATGCATAAAACTTTCCTAGTACATTACGATTAGCAAGTTCAACATCATAAAATTAGGACGAAGAAATTTCAAATTTCCAATGACTGATGTGCTAATCTAATTTCCTCAGAAAGTCTTCGAGGTAGCTCATAACCTCCTCAGTTCCAATTAAATGAAAAGTAAGATGGGTCCCTAGCCACCTGAAACATAAAGAAATGGTGAACTAACTCGTGGTTTTCAAAACAAATAGATCATATGAAAATATTCTATAGTTGACTACTCATACAAACAACACATGAAGGGAGAAAAGAAAGCTGCAGGATAACCAGGTCTTAGTTGACACAGTTTACGCAAGATGACCTCAGGGAAAAAAACCTGCTTAGGAAGGTGTAAGAACCACATCAACAAGTGTTTTATGGGCCTCAACTTAAATATGTAGTTGTCAGTTATTTGTGCAAAAATGTAACAGTAAAAAAATTGCTTAAGCCGCAAGTATATAATCATGCCATGACTCCAAAATCCATCTACTCATTCTAGGGAGATATCCATTATTTTCACTACTTCAAAATTTTCCATGAAGAGTAGGCATTGTTTCTTCCGCCAGGACAAATCAAAATCTTGCTCTTACTAGCGGTCGCTCTTGATAAACTCCAAAAACAGCAAATAATAGGCAAAGTTTCGACAGGAATACCTCTAGTAACAAGAATTATAACTTGATCATTTGGTATTCTGGGAAAACTCAAGCACAAGCTTATCCATGAATTGGCATTTCTTATCAAATCCCCAGCCTGGGTTACTCTGCAATATTGCATATCACAAATTTTAGAAATTAGCACATTTCAACAAAGAGAATTTGGGAAAATTAATCTTGAGTGAGGGAGTAACTTAAAAAGTCTTTTATACTTAGCTATGAACTTTTCATGTTTCCTCCAAAAACTCACAAAAAATGTTTGATGTTATAATCAACTGAGAAAAAGGAAAATGGAGAAGATAAGAAGCAAATTCAGTTCAAATATTTAACAAGAACACAACCTGAAGAGATAGAACTGCACGGTCAGTGAAGCATTTCACAGAAGCTGGCACACTCTTTGGAAGTGTTTTGGCCACTCTTTCTAGTTCTTCTCCTTGTTGCTTTGCAGTTACTCTATCAGGTCCACTATAGTAGTCAACAATCTCTTTCAGAAGAGGGACCCTCTGCATAACTTCCTCCACAACTTCCTAATAGTATGAAGGTGAGGTCAGAGGAAGGATGATATGAAGTAAAAGAAAGGAAATCAAAACAATATGGGATATAAAAAACACAAAAAAGCTGTTGCACTATTTTAGCAAGAAAGTGACGATAAATGAGAACAATAAAAGGAAAAAGGGCATGGGACTGTCTTCATACTGCACTTATGATAGCAATCATCAAAATTACTTCACAGGGGTATTAAAGAACAACATCTGATGGCTTTCTATGTCTCTTATGTTCTACAAAAGCCAACATTTGATAATTGTTTAGATCATTAAGAATGGAAGAACCCAGAGCCATTGAATCATAGGAGACTGAGCTATGTAAATTGCAGCAGGATAGAACAAAAGCGGCTTTTTCCGTGCAAGATACATTAAAAGCTCAAACAAAGATAAATTGTATATTGTAATGATGAAACCAGTACGCCAAACTAATGTACAGCTTTCTTCAGTTTCCTCATCTTCTCTGTTCTAGAAATTCTTTTTGTTAGTAAGATCTCTACCTTTTCACATATATAAACATCTTCAATTGCAAAGGGAGAATCCAAAACAAAAGCTCAAAGCAAGGTTATGGATAAATGAAATAATACAAAAGGAAACATGAAGGTTGACATGCATTTCAATATTAGAGGGGATGTGCAAAACAATTAGTTAGAATAGTAAGCCTAAGAGAATAACAGAAATTGTACCATCCAATTGCAGAAGAAAAAGATTACAATTTATCCTATTCTTATCAGCTATGAACCAATATGCTATATAATCGGTCACCCTTTAGACATGAATGAGGCCTACACAGTGATTACATAGAATAAAATAATAAGAAATTATCTCTAGAAACCATTACCAATTTCAAAATGCAATTCCTACATCTCACTTTTGATTTAGCCAAATGGAGATTCTATCTCAAATTAATAAGAATGAGTTCACGTTGATCAAATGGATTGGCAAGTGAAAAGAATTATAATTACTACAATTAATCCATAAAAAAGTTAGAAATCGCAGCAGCTTGATCACCTCCCACTCTTGCTGGTTTTCAATTCCTTCATAGGCCATGAGGAACGGCTTCATTTTCTCTAGGGCATCATGAAGAGAAATTGGAGGCTTCTCTTCAATATCTGGATTAGTGCCAAATTCTTCCATCAAGAACTCCGGTTCACACTCAATCTGTAAGGAAAAACAATTCATAAAAGAGAGGAGATGAGGTAGGAGATTTAAGATATCTTATGTCCCTATTATAAGTATCAAAAATAAAAATGAACCTATAGGTATGAAAAACACAAATGTCTTTACCGAGAAGTTGGTGTGGAGGGCGTCTACATAAGCATCATCCACTGGAGAAGGTAAGACCCTGCTAGACATCTCCTCAAAACCTTCAACCAGCTCATTCATAATCTCTGGTCCCAGCTTAGCACTCAATTGATCAGCACCGTCGTCCTCTTCATCAAGGTAAAGACCTGCATCATCATCAGCATCCTCAAATCTTCTCCCCCTTCCTCCCCTTCCTCTTCCGCCTCTGCCTCTCCAAGCCTGCAATCCCCTACCCCGGCTGCCTCTTCCCCTATAACCTCCTCTTCCGGCCCTTACACCCTCCTCGACTCCATCTCCACCCCTAGACAATATCCCAACAGCTTTCTTCGTAGCTTCCTCGCGACTTAAACGTGGGACCGTGCTTTCCTGAGTCCTGGGAGCTCGGATATGTCTGTTTTCTTCTTTAGGTTTCTCTGGGACAACCGAGGGTGGTTTGGAGGGCTTTCCACGGCCCGCACCAGATAGAGCAGACAGCAGGGTTGCAGAAAGCTGATCACCCCGGGGATACCGAGCATGAACGGGAATGGCGTGCGTTTGGGAATCAGGTGATGAACCGTTGGAGTTTTTTTCCTCACTAGGAAATGTCTTTCCACGCCCACGGTTTGGAGTTAGGGACGCAGATGAGGAAGCAGTAGAGGCTTCTTCATCTTTGACAAAGAAAAAGGGCGTTCTATTAGAATTGGATGATGGAGGAGGTGGATGACCGGAGCCACGGCCCGCACTAGGAGTGGTAGCATTTCCGACCGAGGAAGGAAATGGAGGCAGTGTTGGGGAAGAAGGAAGAGGTTTACCCCGACCATTTCCTCCTTGTCCATGCCCAAAACCTGAAGGTGGAGATTCGTCCTTAGCGAAGGGAAAGTTGGAAAGGTCAGAACCACGACCACGGCCTCTACCTCCGGCAGAGGAGGAAAACGCGGCGGTGCATGAAGGAGAGATGAAAGGTGATCTATTGGAGCAGTAACGAAACCTTGCAAAGTTTCCCCTCATGTCGGTTATATGCAGTAAACCCACCCGTCAGAAGCCAAAAATACTCCTTTGAAGAGCTTCCAGCCGTCGACCAATTTTGGTTTAGGGTTAAACGGAATCTTTTAAGTTCATACTTTGATCGGAAGCCTTCCGGTTTTCTGTGAAAATTGGTGATTTTAATCCCCAATATTTAGGTTTTTGAGGGTAAATCAACACCAGACCGAAAATGTTATATATGTAAAAATAAATAAATAAATGAGAATTAAAGTTCCCCTACTGGAATTTATTGAAATGAAAATAAAATTAGATGTATTTTTAAATTTTGAATAACTAAATCTATTAAAATTTTAATTGAAATTATTTTTCAAATCTATAAAAAAGAGACACATTTCTAAAATTAAAAAAAAAAACAAGTAGATAAAATATGCAAATTTGTATAAATAGTCCTTAAACTATAGAGATTTAGTGACATTGGTCTCCAATTTTTTTTTTGTGGATTGGTTCTCAAATTATAAAAAATTGTGACATTTATCTTTCCGTTAAAAATTATGTTAAATCACGGTTAAATTATAAAAAAAATTTAAAAAATCAAAAGGCATTTTTGTCATTACACTATTTATTTTTCTCACAAATTTCAGAGGATAGAAGGTATACCTTTCAAAAGGCATGCGAGCTAGCTGATATGATTCGTTATGCTGACCAGAGAAGTGGTAATGGCCATGGCAATGACAATAATCGTGAGGCTTATGAGTTTATTGCATAAAAGTTAGGTGAAGCTTATGATATTCTTTCAAACTTGGGTAATCAACCCATGAAAACAATTTTTAGAAGGACTGCAAATGCAGCTCTTAAGAAATTTGTAGGTAAATTTTTTGATGCAATGGACATGTGGGAAAACTATACACCCCGACCAAACACAGACCCAACAAAGGTTACTCATACAGAGCAAAAGATGACGCAAAAAAATTGTGGAAGATGTCAAACATGAAACCTAATATCATAAAGTCGGTTTTGGTTTTCAAATTTAAAAAAAATATATATTATATTTAAATAGTGTAATGACATAAATGTTTTTGGAGATTTTTAAATTTTTTTATAACTTAACGGTGATTTAACAAAAATTTTAACAAAATGACCAATATCACCGAACCTCTATAGTTTGAGACTATTTATACGAATTTGTCAAATAATTTTTTTTTTTTTTTTTTTGTAAATAGTTGACATTTACAAAAATACGTGAAAAAATGAATTCCAAATCATGTTAATCCGAGTGGATCTTATTACGGACCCCCGAGGACTTCGAAGCATATTGGGCTACGAGTTGGGCTTAATTAAGATTTGATGGACCTGGTAGTTCTATTATAGGCCAGATCGGAGAACGAGCCGGAGTGTGTCGTCGAGGGTTGGAGTCTTCTAGGATGTCGATGCTGTGGGAGAAGAGCGGGGCGTGGAGGTGGATCGTGAGGAAGACGAGGGATTCCAAACCCTTCTTCTTCGCTTTCGCCACCGTATGTGGCGTTGTTCCTGGAGTCATCGGCTACTGTGTGATGCAGGTCACTAATTCCAGATCTCCCGAACTAGAAGCAAAGCTCCGACAAAATGCCCGCCCTGATACCCTTGTAAGTATTATTCGTTCATTTTTATTTTTATTTTTTTCGTAGATTTATTATTATAATTAATATTTTTACTTTAAGTAAATGTGTATAAATCCTATTGATAAATAGATCAGTAGCAATCCAGGCTTCCTCTGTAATCTGTAGTCATAAAAAAATTATTCTTTCGTTAGAACTTCTCCCTTCTTCACAATACCTCTGACATCTCTTACCTGATGTTTTTTTTTTTTTTTTTTGTTTATGTTATACATGATCCCGGTTTCAAAAAAAAAAAAAAAAAAAAAGACAAAGTTCAGTAGTTGTACTTCTAACAAACGCCTGCCCCTTTTAAGATGTCGTCTACTATTCTTACCTGTTGAAAGAATATTTGCCATTTTTGAATATTATTTGCCAATGATTGCTTAAAAGTATTATTTTGGTATCATTAGATGATGGGAAAAGTGAACAAAGAGCGGCTAGAAGAATACCTGAAGGAGTTGCATAGGAAAGAGGATACGAATGATAGGTATGTGGCTGCATTAAAAGGAGAGACATTAACCAGAAATCCATATGTCAGAATCCAACCAGTCACAAAGCCAAGTGAAGCTGAAGTTGTCAGCAGAGGAAAGTAAGTAGATTTCCAGGCATATGAATTAGAGTGTGCCTCTTTCCAACGGTTTTATATAGCTAGAATCAAGATAATACAAGACTTTTTGGTGGTTGTGCCCCCGGTCCCCTCGCATGTTTTGTTCTCCCTTCTTGGCACTCTAAATACAAGATTTGTATTTATGTATGTATAGCTCCTCGCATATATATGGTTCTGTTCATTTAAACGGTTGGAAAATGAAAATAAAAATTACAGTACAACTACAATTAAGCATAATATTTTTACAATTGACAACACAATAATACCAGAATGGATCATCAAAAGTGTAGCATGTATTTTATAGACGAGTATCTCTTAACAATCTAGCAATTTAAAAGCAAGATGCAAAATACACATGAGTGCGAGGCTCTAGCTTCTCCACTCTTTGTAATTCAGTAGACCTGATAAGTACTCACAGACACTTGTAACTTGGACAAAACAGTAAACTAGAGTGAATGGTTTACATGGCTCAAGAGTAGAGCCTGAGTCGATTGGTTATTTGTGCACGACAAATCGGACAGGTCGACAATCTTGCCCCACATTCTTTGCAAGTCTGCATTTAATTTAGCATGAGCATGAGTTGTTTCAGTTAATTCAATCAAAGCTAAAGAAAATTTTTTAAGTGTTCCAGTTCCCGTTTGCATCTCACCGTGTGTCCACAACCAAAGGCCATATCCTTCCCATTAGACAAGCAAATTGGACACAGCTGCATGCAGTGCAGATACAAGGAGAAGTCAAAATTAATGAACAGGATAGATAGCTTATCAACTTCCTAACCTTATATAAAAAAAGAGATGGGTTAACTGACAGTTTCTGTATAAATAAGCAACGGGGCAGAAATACACAACTGACCCAAAAAAAAAAAAAAATTAACGGGAGTCAGTAAGCACGTCTATTCAGTTATTCAGTTATTCAGTTAGTAGATCCTTTTTGCTTATTTATTCTTTATTGTTAAGTAAAGTGAGGACTCGTTCTCAATAAGAAGTTGATTTAGTTGACTTCATCACTATCGGGCACCGCTAAATAAGTTCCTTCTTAATCTTGTTGCTCCAGGAGATTTTTTTGAGCTCGAGAAATGATCTGAAAAGTAAAAATTGAGTCAAGCAGTATTCCCTCCTCAGGCTTACCTGATTTCTTTCATCTGGAGAAGATTCAGATATGTTGCATGGATCTTGCAAATGAAATGCTGGGCGAGCATAAGGCACTGGTGGTGGCCGTGGAACTACTCTCTTTGCTCTACCTGTGACGTGCCTGAGAGAAAATGTGCGTGATTATTGCTAAGGTAATTTTTCCTAAATATACAACCAGAAAATGAAAACGAAAGCAGTTCTACATTTTAGAGAGATGATCACGTCTTTAGTGTAACTTTGACTAATCTCTGCGTGAACTTCTCAAATGTACATGGAAGACGTGAGTCATGGAATTTTTTTTGGTATGGTCAAATATAAACAATTGCTTACCCTAATAGACCGAGTTCCTTAGCAGCTTTATATTGGATGGGCACTTCCATAAGGGCAGCAAGAGCAAATGCAGATTCCTTTTCTGAACTACTTCCATATTTAGACATAATAGTGGTAAAATTGACAAACTGCATATATAGACAGAGACAAAGATGCATTGCATACATTAAATCTGGAGTCTTGTGAATTTGCAGGGGAAATTACAAAGACGTAATCTCGTAATAAGTACCTGAATGTTATCAAATCTACGGGCTGGGATTCGGTCATCGAACTTTTGCATGTCTTCCCATGGTCCATCGCCAACGCCAACAAGAACAATTGACAACGGATACAAACTGATTGCAAAGGAATCTCTGAGCTATTGAGTTTCAATGGTGTTCCAGTATACTTGGTGACAAATCATATTTCTACTATGAAGAAACACAAGCTACACTAACTTGGATGGTGACTCTCATGAGGTGCAGAATTGCAAATCAAATTAAGGAAAAACAATAGTAAGAAGCAGCAGAAGCTACGCTAACTTGGACGGTGACTCTCATAAGGTGCAAAATTGCATCGTTTTGAGCAACACGATCATCAAATCAAGGAAAAACAATCTTCCAATAATTTAAACATGCAAACAAATGGCTTGTTGCTGATTTTACAGATAAAGAAGACAGAATTTTCTTCAGGCAATCAAACTAGGATCAACCAAGAAAAGACAAAATAACCATCTCACTTATATGGTCATCTTAGCTAACTAAAAATCTCCAAGGTAATAAAGTGATTCTGTCTCACATTGATTATGCTAATATTAGCTTACCAAGGTAATAAAATGATGATAAACACATAAAGATGTAACATTTAGGTCAAATTTTTGTAATAACTTCTATATTAAGCCTCTTAGCACGTTAGCAATGCAGACATTTTTAATCTTGCAGCTGCTCAAAAAAAAAAAAAAAAAAAAAAAAAAAAATGGTTCTCTTAGAAGTAATACAAGATTGAGTTTCCATCATTAGTTACTATGTGGCACAACTTTCTGCAAACCTCTAATGCTTATATCTGCTCATCCAAACAAATTCTAACTATTATAGAACTCCAGGCTTATTAAGTTGTGTCAGAAATGCTGGTTCTAGCTCATCAAAAGGTAAGTTTAAAGAAAGGCCAAACCACAAAACGGACCTGTTAATAACTCTGTGAAATCCTAGAAAAGTACACTTCTTTAAGTTATGTAACAGATAAACCCTTGGAAAATTAACAACAAAAAAGAATATATATATACACACATCTATTGAAGTTTGAATCTCAAAAATTCTCCAAGTCCAAACGAAGTTCATGTCTTACCTAGCATTGACTATAGAATTAATGGTTTTCTCTTCCTGCGGGCTTAGTTCCCCTTCACGAGTATTGACACTTCTTGTCACCTTCACAAGAAATCAGCAATAGCAGTAGAAAATTGGTACCATGACTACTAACCTCAAAACTGTTGAATAGATAAGAGATGAGGGTTGAAGTGACCTGGCCATCTGCAATTATAACCAAAACATGATATTGTCCACCACTTCTCTCCACTATGTCTACAGCTGCATCTACAACTGGTGCATATGAAGTTGGCCCTTGAATTCAAGGCATTGATTACTTTGAATGAATCTCAACTTAAAAAGCACTTCAAAGGGGAACAGGGGAGCAGTTAACAAGGAACAAGGACCACAAAGTGAAGAAGGAATTATGGCCGCTCACCTGATAATTGAAGATTTGGAGTTATCCTCCTGTAGCAGGCTAAAACTTCCTCAAAGCCATGGCAAGGAGAATGGTCAATATGAAAGCTAAATACTGCTTCATCATGTGAAGTCACTGTATAGATAAAAAATTCAGGAAAAAAGACGAAGGGGCAGGGGAAAACAGAAAGGCTACGTTAATAATTCAGCAACTGAAAATAAAATTCCAAATCTATGTTCTGGGAAGAGTTTACCATCACCAAAACCAAAACAAGGGATGAGATTGTCTTCATCGAAGGAGGCCAAAGTCTTTCCAATTATGGTTATGGCTTTCTCGTATGGATTAGGTGCATCACCAATTGCATGTAAACTTTGATTGTTAAAAGATAATCTGCCTTCAGTATATAGAATTCAAGAATTAGCTTCAAAAGATATATACAAAGCAAATAAGCCGTCAGAATGCTTTTAGCAATTTGAAAAATCAACTACATAATGGCTAATGGGCAGAGAAAGGGAGGGAACCCCAAAGTTCTTATGAGCAAAGGTGCCCTTGTCATTACCTGTGTGTGCTGCCTGAAAAACAAACCTAATCTTAGCACCACATTAGCTGTTTCCTTTCAATAAAACATAAATCTTTGTTCATCCAATGTCAACCTGTGAAGCCAAGCCTCAATAGTACCCTTTTTTAGGCTATGTTTTGGTTGCAGCGGCGGCCAATTGCATGGTAACCATATAAAGTTTTCAACCACACAAAGTGAATAACATCGAAAGGAAAGACAATGTAGGAAAGATAAGAATCTAAGAAATGCAAGGTTATTTGAAAATAAAATAAAACAAAAATTTTAAATTAAAGAAAAAGGATCAATTTGGCTAATTACAAATAGGTTATATGGTTTTACACATACATATATATATTCATACATAAGTCCACAATGTTAGGTCTAGTAATAATAATAAAAAGTATTCCACAAACCTGTCCATTCGTTGCTTTTAGTGAAATCTATCCCAATAATCAAATTGGATGACTCTAGACCTGATTCCCTTAGTGCTGCTGTGACCTGTAAGAGCCAAAATGAGAATAGCTCACTTGAATCACCCCCACTAAACAGTAACCAGAAATGACTTGGTCAAGCACAATTAAATCGTCTGCACGTTTTTAACTAATTAGGAGACAGCTTTTCACTCTGCAGAAATTTTGTAAGATATATAATATATATGCAGCAAAAGATCAATATTTCAAATCAGGAATCAGAAAATAAATTTTTGCAGGAAAATGCAGCCATTACTGTGCCTAAGCACAAAGAAAGCATCCACAAAGACATCTATGGATTGGAAGCACATATACTGCAATAAATTCTGTCAAGACTTAAAAGGATTAAGTCGAAATCAACTTATGAAGGCATTCAATTCAAATTGTTATAAAATTTGATTTCCTTCAGTCTCTTTTTTAACTCAAATTTTCTTCCAGTCAACAGCAGGTTTGTAATTACGAACAAAAACCACGAATCATGAACTCAAAACACAGTTAACTACTAATGGGCCATACCAAATGCCAATATATGTGTGTATATATATAAGCCATCGTTGACCATACTTCTGTCGGGAATATTTTTCTAGTGCTTGAAATTAATGCATACATATTAAACCAACCTTTCCTTACTATAATTTGGATGGAAAAAAAAGAAAAACTTTATTAATACTGCACGATCGCCGTTTGGCACGCTAGCAGCATTTTATGTTGTCTGGGAAAACGTACAATATGTATGCTACCCGTGCGGGTAGAAAAAAAGAAAAAAAATGCTAAGGAACTGACCTGATCGAGGGATGAGAAGTTATCGGGGATGAAGTTGTATTTATTCGTTTTGGTTTCATAGCCTGGTGGGGTGCTGCTTTTCTCCGTCCTAATAGCCGCAGCAGCAGTAGAAGTCTTCGAGGATGATGAAACAGGAGAAGGAATTTCGGAAAGAGAGCTGGAAGCATGGAAATGAGCAGAAAATGGTGGCGAGAAAGATCTAGAGGGTAACCGAGAACCAGAAATGGCTGTTTTTACTTCTTCTCTCCTTACACCACTGCTGCTGCCATCTTTTGCGGAAATGGATCGCGACCGCGAAGCAAGCCCACCGGAGTTACTATTACGTTTACGAAATATGTTTCCCATCATCTTCCTCCTTATCGCTGCGACCTGAAAGGCCGAAGAAACCAGTCACCAGTCACCACTGAAAAGAAGTTCGAATTCCTCACTCACTTCAAAAAGCTGACAGAGGGATGTGAAGTTACGCAAGTTAATAGTTTTTTTTATTATTATTATTATAAGGTTTTATTACTGACTCGAATTCAATGTATCGAAATAATAGTAATATATCATTTCAATATCTATATGAACAAATTTCTGCACAAAATTAACAGGCTTGACCCAAAACTGCTCAAACTAGAAAAATAAATGTAACAACTTCTGTTTGACTACTCGAATCGAATCTCTACTTTGCTTCACATATCAACTGTCATAAACGTCTATCTCTTTGGAGCCACAATCAGGTTTTATACGTTTCTTTTTTCAAAAAAGTAATTTTTTCTTTTTGGTGAATAATAATTAAAAAAAAAAATATATATATATATATATATATATATGATATTCAATCACATCTTATCTTGTACTATGAAGGTATAAAATAAATGGACAAAATTTGGACAAAATTTGTGAAATTTTTACCTTTTATCACAATTTAACCTCATGGGGTGGTGAAAGGAGAGGCCCAATTAGTAAACAAATTTACAACCCCTTAATATTATTCTGTATTTGGAAGAAGAAGTAGAAAAAAAAAATATATATAGTGATAATTTAATTCTTCCTTATCTTTTTAGAGTAAATGGACAAACAAGGTGAAGTGAACCCAGCGCATGGTGGATCTACAATCCACTACTTTGATTCACTTGACTATATCCACCCGGTGGCTCTATTTCTATTTAGTTATTGTCATAATTTATTAATTTATTTTTATTTCAAATATTTAAATTTATAATTATATAATTTATACAATATTTATTTTGTATTCAATATTTAAGTATTTAATTAATTAATATCAATTTTTAAATTCTATTTCATTTAGAATTTACTTTCGAGAGTTTTCTTTTATATTTCCGAGATAATATAACAAATATAAGGAAGATAGTGATGATGTCTCGTTTTTACTCGACTAATCCAACATTGAGATTTGATAGCACTATGATTAAAATAGAGTGTCGAACTCCCGCTCTTTAGGCAAGAAGAGTGTTTGGGGCAGCAAGGTTAACACGATCAATAATCAATCCAAGTATTTATTACAAGGCCTTGGCTATCAACAATTCCATTTAGGTTGAAAGCAGCTATTACCTAATGCAGTGAACAAGATACCTATTACAGGGCAAGTAGTTAGAAAATAGTGTAACCCGATGAAATTATAGATTTTTTTATATTATTTTTTTTTTTTTTTTTTTTTTTTTTTATGATAAAAACAATTACACTTATACTTAAAGTATACAATAATACTCTATTCAAATATCAATATATAAAAATCTTTAAATTGTATTGTAAATTAAATATATATATTTTTTTTATACATATACATTTTCTCTCATGTATACAAATATTAAATATATTTATACATATGTATTTATTATATGAACAAGTAATATTTTTATTCAATATTAATTTATAACAAATAAATCAAGTACATAATAACAAATAAAAAAAATTAAATCTATAGTAAATTAAAAAAATAAAGATTCACAGTATATGCATTTTTTTTTTTTAAAAATGATATATGCATTCGCAAGAAAATAATATATAGAATTTCAATAACTTCTTTTTTTGGCATGTTCTTTTACCGAATGCCGATTGAAATAATAGAAATGGACTTTCATTTTGCCGCTCTAACGAAAACCGACCCCCTGCGGGTCTGGACCGGACTGTAGATCCTCTCTTTTCAGTCCTCACTTCTCACCCATTATTAACTTGCTGCTTCATCAAGGGGATCATCTTTCTCTCCTCTCCTTCCAGTTCCAAATCCTTGCTGAATTTAAAGCGAAGTAGTGTTGCGATTGAAAACCGTCTTCAGTTTTGGAGTGCAATCAATATATTCTCCGGAAATGGGGCAGCCGCCGGTGCCGTCTCCCCCAATTCCGTCTGCCCCACCACCACTAACACCACCAACACCACCACCACTGCCGCTGCAGCTGTCTGTAATCCAGGGCAGTGCCAATGGAAACGGTTGTCAAGTCCGCTGTGCCGGTTGCAAGACGATCTTGACTGTCGCCTCCGGAGTGTCAGAATTCATTTGCCCTAACTGTGACATGCCGCAGATGTTGCCTCCGGAGCTCCTGCTAGCTCCACAGCAACGGACAGCACCTGCCCATGGCATTGATCCCACAAAGATTCAGCTACCATGCGCTCACTGCAAAGCCATACTCAACGTCCCCCACGGCCTCTCTCGCTTCAATTGCCCTCAGTGTAGTGTCGACCTTGCCGTTGATCTCTCCAAGATTAGGCAATTCTTCCCCACTCATCAACCGGGTGCTCCTCCTTTTCACCTGCCTCTGCCACCAGAAGAAGTCAACGAGGTTTATCATTTCAATGTTGTCTCGTCTTTATTTCAACTATAATACGGAATGTATTTTTACATTTCCTACCTATGTACATGCATTTTCTTGATGCAACAAAATCCCTTGTTAATTTTTTCATTCTCTCTTTGTATCATGTCTTTTGATTTTTTGGATGGAGAAATCTCAACTTTGCATTCTCTTGTCCCAGAAACTGAACACAGTTGTCTGTTGATATAGAATGAGTTTTTTCCAGATAAGCTAAGTAATTTGATTGGAAGTACTTTTTTTTGGGGGGTTTATTAGAGAACTTTCATATCGTGTTATGACAAGCATTGTATTTATTCATGTAAATATGTTAGCACGCCAATGTTTACATATTGATGTTGAGGATCTGTTTGGAAAATAGTCCTTCTGACATCCTTTTTATAAGTATTCCAATGTATCCAACCCTAAATGGATCTATTGGGTTTTTATCATTATTTCAATTTATTAAATATAAATGGACAAATTGGTTAGATCTTTTCACAGACAGTTTTCCCCAATTTGATCGAAGTAAAATTAACCTGTTGAAATATAGGTTCTCTGGGATGAAATAAGCCATTCCATGTAGGTTCATTGCTCTGGTAGCCCAGTTCATCTTCAGCACAAGAGTGCTTGATCAGTGTTTTGGGGTTTAGGGAAAGTGTGATTTTTCAAGAAAGAGAATCTTATGATACGTTTTACAACCAGACACACTGAACAGTTTAGTTGAAGAGTATTATCTTTTTGGGGTTTATTACATTTGACATTTTTTCTAGCTAAGGTTCCCATTGCTCCTCTGCTCATATGTTTTCTTGAGATGTAATCAGCTAAGATTGTGGGGTGTAAGAACATTTTCTTTAATTAATTAGTGATTAGTTGGCTATACTCGTGCCAGGCCAAACTATAATTTGCATAATTTGTGATGCATGCATTGTCATAAGCATTGGGTTGGTTTGGGACCCACTTTGAAGAAACCTACTTGAACAAAACTAGGGTATGGAGAAAGAGAATGGTAAACCATAGAGAACTTAGAAATTTATTAATAACATGGTAAATGGGGCAAATCATGAAAATGATTGAGGAAAAGAATTATCATTAAATGATTTTGGATGGAGGTATTTTTGGTAAATTTAAAGGAGTAGGGATAATAGTTATTGGGTGACTTAGGGATATGTTATGGCCTGATACTTGAAGGGAGAAGGGGGAAGAAAATATCTGACTCTGGCCCTGGTGCATATTTGATATTTCGTTTAGTTCTGTTTATTTGCAAACAAGTCAGTTTCTTGTTTGAGATTCATTAACATGTCCCTTTATTTCCAGTTGCGTTCTCCAATTTGGACTTTAGCTTCAGTTTCTGTATCTATTAAGGTTTTTAATTTTCATTATTGTATTTCTATTTTTAAAAAATTTCAGGTGGTAATTGAGGTGGAGCGAGAAGAAGATGAAGGTGGAATGGCTGGTGAAACATTCACAGATTATGTAAATCTTCTCATCTGCCTGAAGGATATGAATACCATTTAACCTTTGTTATATGTCTTTGAGATATTCATTAATTTTTCTCCTCAAATAAGAAGGTGGTTTGACCCCGGTCTCTTTTTGTTATTATTATCTTTTAACTTCTAAATTTCTTTTATATCTGCTTTGTTTGCAGCGACCTCCCAAACTATCTATTGGTCCCCCACATCCGGATTCTGTTGTGGAGACATCATGCTTATCTGCTGTGCAGCCTCCTGAACCTACTTATAATCTCAGAATCATGGATGATTTGGAAAATTCAAAATCATTGTCATGTTTGCAAATTGAGACATTGGTTTATGCCTGTCAGGTCATTCTTCTAGCTCAATGATAGTATCTCATTTTGAGTGCTTAGTGACATCTGCAATATAATATCATTCCTATAACAGAGACATCTTCAGCACCTTCCAAACAGTGCCAGGGCAGGATTTTTTATTGGAGATGGTGCTGGTGTGGGAAAAGGACGAACAATTGCCGGGTTAATATGGGAGAACTGGCACCATGGGAGAAGGAAAGCTCTGTAAGTTTTTATTCCAGCAAAAGTTTTATGATTCACATCTGATTATCTTTACCATACAGATTAGTTTTCCTCATTTTGTGTTTATTTGATCCACACTTCATTGTTTTTTCTATTCCTTTAAGGGGTATTATATAATTTTTCTATTCCTTTCTAACGATCTTAACAGGTGGATTTCTGTTGGTTCAGACTTGAAATTTGATGCAAGAAGAGATTTAGATGACGTGGGTGCAATGTGTATTGAAGGTAGGATCTGACTTCTACATTACTTATATTGTCTTTTGCTTGAAAGTAATCATTTGGGAAGTGGAATTAAAGGTCCACATCTAGAGCAAACTGCTCAAAAAATTGATGCAGGACAGACCCAACTTAAGCTGTTGCCCAAAGCTAAACTTAAGTATTCTCAGTTCTAGATAAAGAACTAAGCAGAGAGATGCCAAATTGTTGGAAGTTTCAGAATGAAAAAACTTTTCTGACGAAGTGATGATATAAGTGAATTTATCCAACAAGGGAAGAATAGAGATTAGTGTGCGACTCATTAAGTGGGAGGATAAACCTTAGGTATCATATCTGAAACCTTAAGACATTTCACCTTGAGACTGATTGCATCACACGACCATGACAATAGAAAGAATCTATATGATCTATTGATTAAATAAAAACACCATGCATAATGTATATTGAAGCCCCCTATTTATAGGTTCTAAACAAAATACTATTTGAAATTCTAGGACTGAACTTCTAAACTACAAGAAATTAAAAATTAGGATTGTTAAGATTTATAATATCTGCTTCTAATTAGAAACTGACTAGAAATATAATGATTGAACCATCCTAAATAGCTTTCCTAAGTCTGATTTTACTGAAAATACAAAATACATAAATACCCTTAACCGCTAAAAGACTCGTAAGCAAAACTTCCAAGATAAATTCTATTGTAGTGCCCTTGCTTGATTAAGAATTCTCCAATTCTTTAGCCTTTCCGTCTCCATCAGGAATGCTGTTTTCTCATTATTCTTCCATTGGTAATTTATTCACTTAAGTGTCAAACAAACTTTTTCCATCAGGGTTATTAGACTGGCCCATTCTGGGAGTAGCTGTTTAGATGGTGGGTTGTTACCATTTAGATTCTTTGTGCAATCAATGCAAGAGAGTATACAGAAGTCCATTGCTCAGGTTTTATCCTAGACAACCTAGAAAGACAGCGTGGACTTCAGCAGGTCATGGAAGCCTAGAAAAAGTTTATTTTGCATAGCCCAGGTTTTAGACAGTGAACCCATTTTGTTAATGCCTCCTTGTTGGAGAAATGCATGAGTGGTTTCAATGCTGTTGATGTAGTTTCGTGTTGCCAATTGTATGAAGGATGCAATTTTTACTTTCTCGTCTAATATGACACGGATATCTCTTTTTGTCATTGACATTATGTAGTAACTTCTGTTAGATATTCATGAGCTGAGTTATTTATGTTTTATTTTTAGTGCATGCCTTAAACAAGCTTCCTTATTCTAAGCTTGACTCAAAGTCTGTCGGCATTAAAGAGGGAGTCATTTTCTTGACGTACAGCAGCCTCATAGCATCTTCTGAAAAGGGCCGTACTCGCTTGCAACAGCTTGTACAGTGGTGTGGATCTGAATATAATGGCCTAATCATATTTGATGAGGTATAATTTGTCAGCTTCTGTGGAACACATGTTCCCGTGTCCCCTTTATAGGTTTTTTGTAGTTTTCTGGACCAATAGTCACTAAACATCATGCAAAGAATGGGTCCAGCAATTTGGCTTATGAAGTTGATGTAATTTCTGTAGTGTCACAAAGCCAAAAATCTGGTCCCTGAAGCTGGAGGTCAGCCAACAAGGACAGGCGAGGCTGTTCTTGAGATTCAGGTTTCTCCTTTAAACTGGATGCCTTTACATTCATTTACAGTTAGCTTCCGCTTTAGTCTTTTGCTATGCGTTTCAACACACCTTTAGCATTGCACTTTTGTTGTTTTGTATTCCAACGGAAATCAATTGGCAGTTTCAGCATTTCAAGTTGATCCTGTTTCTCTGTGTTTGTGTCTATCCTTCTCAGCCTCTCTCTCTTGGACATGCTGAGTCTCATGCTACCTATTTTTCCCTTGAGGAAGATAATCTGAAATGAATCTACTTGTTTAATTTCAAGTATTCTAGTTGTTATTCTTGATTACATAGGATGATGTTTGAGCCAGAGTGTAGATTCAAGTAATCATTTCACCTATGGAGGGAAGTCAAGAATTGCTGTTGTGGGCCTACTAATGAAGACATGGGGACTGGAAATTTGTTGTGGTCATTATGCATGCTTGAATTGGAGGTTTTGGTGTTGGACAACCTGTGTTACATTTTTTAGAGTTTTTTTTGGTGGGGATGGGGGTGTGGGGAAAGGAGTAATCGTTTGAATGGTTTTGGTTGATATTTTGTACCTCTTTAGAACAGGACATGGCAAGAGAAGTGTTGGATGGCTAAGCTTGTTTTCAAATTTAGCTTTTGGCCTAGTTGCCCTTCTGGTGGTGCTTTGTAGGGGGAGATTTCCCATGATTTTATAAGAAACATATTACGAATCTACTCGGCCATGTAGGTTCCAAAATACACCCTCTTGCCAAAGATTAGATATTTGAGGCATGAAATCTGCTTGACATGATGTTTGCAGGTGGCTTAACAATAGACTAATAGCTCAAACATCAAAGTAGCGATTTAGTACAATGTAAAATTACCACCTCTAATTTTATGTGGTATCATTGTTTGAGTTTGTGTTCAAATTCCTCTGTTGCCTCTCTCAAAGTTGCCATGTGCATATTGGGCATTAGTAAAATGTGTGCTTGACTAAGATGTGAGGGGTCTGTTTGTGTTCATTATTCTGTCATTTTACTAATGTGCTGCTGCTGTGTTTTTGTTTATTGTGTTATCAATTCAATTTCAGGCTCGTCTTCCTCAGGCTCGTGTTGTTTATTGTTCGGCAACTGGTGCCTCAGAGCCACGAAATATGGCTTATATGGTTCGCCTTGGTCTTTGGGGAACTGGAACATCTTTCCTTAACTTCCGTGATTTTCTAGGTATGATTTTTTGTTGTTGAGGTGGCCAATTCCTTAAATGCATTCAAGTATGATATAAGATGTACTTTATTGATTCCAAGGCCATTCAGTTTTGCTTGCATTAAACAGGGTCAGGATTTCAAATTTCTAGTGCTTATACTATCTTGAACAAAATTAGTGCCACTTGGAATTTGGGGACCCTGATCATTTGTCTTTTCAAAGAAAGAATGAAACCTGGAGCCAATAAAAACAAAATTCTCCAGCCTTGGGGAGTTCATTTGAAATTTGAGAAATTGACAATCATGTTCACCTTTAAGTTTCAAAAATCTATGGAAGAAAGGGAAGATTCTAAATAAGTTTAGGCATGCCTGTGGTCTAGGCAATCTGTTTTGTACGAGTTAATCACTTCTAGTTGTTTGCTATGTTTTACTGGAAATCTAACTGTTTTGCAGGTTTCTGGTCCCTATCCTGTGTTTTGGCTATACTCCCTACCATGTTTTGTTATATTTTAATTTATCCTTATATGAGTAACATAGGAGCACTGTTTCCCTTCCTCTTTCCAATTGGTGTAGTTCTATATGTCCATTAGCTGAAGTACCAGATAGTTGTCTTCTAGGTGCTATGGAAAAAGGAGGAGTTGGGGCTCTTGAGCTTGTTGCAATGGACATGAAAGCAAGGTCTACAATTTGGAGTCTTTTCTTTCTTGGATGTTCACATTTAAAGTAATCGTTATAAAGTAAATTCTACCTTTTCTGTTAATAGGGGCATGTATGTTTGTCGAACACTTAGCTATAAAGGTGCTGAGTTTGAAGTTGTTGAAGTACCATTAGACACAAAAATGCAGGTATGTTGTGGTTTATTTACTTTTGTAGCTGAGTATTGCTATTGCTATCTAAATGCTTTTTGATGCCCTATCTTGCAGCTATTCTATGTTTACTTTTTGAAGCTATATCATCTTTTACTGTTTACCTCTCTTGTTCCTCATTCACAGGAATAAATGCATCAATAATAAATGAATAAGTAATTTCTTAAGTACTATCTTTTTCCCGCTCTATTGTGCTCCTTTGAGTCATGAGATGCTATCTGCTTTTGGGAGATTAACATCAGCTTAAAAAATATATTTTGTTCCTTCCACGGTCAATTATTTTCTGGTTCTTGCATATTTCCTGTGGTCCTAGTTATAACAAAAGTTAGTTTTCAAAATTTGATTAGCTTAGAGTGTTGAGGATTGGATGTAGTTTTCTTTGTTTCAACAAATTTAACTGGTTGCGCATGGTTTAGTTGTCCTATCTTGGCATTTTTTTGCTGCTTTCAGGAAATGTATAAAAGAGCAGCAGAATTTTGGGCTGAGTTGAGAGTGGAATTGCTGTCAGCAAGTACATTTCTTGCTAGTGAGAAGCCCAGTGCCAGTCAGCTGTGGAGATTGTATTGGGCAAGTCATCAGGTTCCTACTTTCCCATTTTATACTGAAAAAGTTGGTAGTTTATATATCAGGATTTCTAAGTGCATTTGGTTCACATTTTTTCTTTTTATATGTTTTTGTAGCGCTTTTTTAGACACATGTGCATGTCAGCTAAGGTACCAGCTATAGTAAAGCTTGCTAAGGACGCATTGACAAAGAACAAGTCTGTTGTTATAGGGCTACAGAGTACTGGAGAGGCACGGACAGAGGAAGCTGTATCAAAATACGTAATTGTTCTCTTTACGATTACATGCAACAGCACTTGCATAATTTATTGGCTCATCTCTGAAAGCTTTTACCCTCCCAATATTTTTTTGAACAGGGCATTGAACTTGATGATTTTATTTCTGGACCTCGTGAATTGCTGCTTAAATTTGTTGAAGAGAATTATCCTTTGCCTGAAAAGCCTGAACCTCTACCAGGTAACTGTAGGATTTCTGGTAGTGCTTCCCAGCTGGTGAATTTTACAATTTGAAGCTCCTCCATTTTTCTTTCTGTATATCATGCGCTCTTTTTTAAAAATGAACAACCAACATATTTGATTGAGTATTTGAGTAATGTACTACCTTACCCTAATTAAGTTATTATGGTTCTCATGCATAAATAGAGTTCTAAATGTTTCTTTCTTTAGTTGAGGCTATAATCAATTTTACCTTTTCTATTGTGCTTAGAGGAAAGTGTGAAAGAGCTCCAAAGAAAGAGACATTCAGCAACTCCTGGTGTTTCATTCAGAGGGAGAGTAAGAAAAGCTGCTAAGTGCCAACCTGCAAGCGATGAAGAAAGTTATGAAGAATCAGAAAGTAAGTTTAAAGACCTAAGCCTTATAGAATAAGGGAAATTCTATGTGTAGCTAGATCCTAAAGCATTAGGAAACTAAAAGACTTGTTACCCTAAAACATATAGGAAACTAAAAAACTTGTTACCATAAAGCATATAGGAAACTGAATCAGAATATAATCAAAATTAGAAATACTACTGCCAATAACACTAATGGTTACTAAGAGAACAGTAATGGCTGCCTAATGCCAAACTGCATTCAGTCACCCTAAATACTAATTATCTTGTGAATTTACATCTCTGTTCTGCATGGTTTTTGATTCTGTGCTCATTCTATTTCTTATAAACTATAGTTGATTCTGAAGAGGAATCTACAGAGTCAGATGATGAGTTTCAGATCTGTGATGTTTGCAATTCAGAAGAGGTACATTCCCTTTTATTTTTCTTTTTTGGTTTTGTATTATTAGTGCTATCTCACTTTTTTACCATCATCTTCTCATGTAGGAAAGAATGAAATTGCTTCAATGTTCATGTTGTGGCCAGCTTGTACATCCTGACTGTGTAGTTCCACCTATTATAGAAGCAGATTCTGGTGATTGGTGTTGCCATTCATGCAAGGAAAAAACAGATGAATATCTCCAAGCAAGGCATGCTTATGTTGCTGAACTTTTAAAGAGGTATCCACATTTATGAGATGACTATTGTCTTTATTTGCTTGTTGCATCTAGACATCACAATATGATTTTTACTTTTGCTTTCTTTGGCAATATTCCAGCCATTGATAGGTATTTGTTTTTCTGATACTTTTCAAATCAGGTATGAAGGAGCTTTGGCGCGTAAATCACAAATTTTGGATATAATCCGTTCACTGGAACTTCCAAATAATCCATTGGATGACATTATTGATCAGGTTGGATGGACTGTTGGCAGTTGGCTAATGGCTTTCTTGTCTGATCTTTTTATCTTTGTTACATATTTTCCCTTCTTTGACTGACCAATGATTCTTGTGCAGCTCGGTGGTCCTGATAGAGTAGCTGAAATGACTGGGAGGCGTGGCATGCTTGTTAGAGCCTCTGGTGGAAAAGGTGTCACTTATCAGGCTCGGAACACGTGAGTATTGACATGATTTGGCTTGGACAGTTCTTTTATTTTTTATTTTTTATATATTTTGCGGCGATGCTGCTTCTAATGAATTTATGTTATTTAAGTAAGGATGTGTCAATGGAAATGGTCAATATGCATGAGAAGCAGCTATTTATGGATGGTAAAAAGTTTGTAGCCATCATTTCAGAAGCTGGATCAGCTGGTGTTTCTTTGCAAGCAGACAGAAGGGCGATAAATCAGGTTGTTTTATCTCGTTGCAGACTGCATCAGTTACTAAAATGCCATGGTTCTTTCAACATTTTAGAGTATAAAGATCAATATTTTCTGTTAATGAACTTTTGAAATGTTTCATTCATGCTTCGGTATCTTTACTTACTATTTTGCTGGACCATTTTCTTTAATTACTCTATTGTTTTGTTTATTGATTATTAAGTAAAATTTAATGTGTTTATTTTATTTTAAAAATTGTTTAAGCAGAAAAGAAGAGTTCATTTAACTTTAGAATTGCCTTGGAGTGCCGACCGAGCAATTCAACAATTTGGTAGAACTCACAGATCAAATCAAGCTTCGGCACCTGAATATAGGTATATGTTATGTTTCTAATCTAGGTCAAGTAGAGTAGTGTCTTATGTGTTTAAACTTCACTTGGTGGGAGCTAGATAGATAAAATGGAATAATGATTAAGAACATGACTAAAAGGAGTGCGCTCTGAACAGGGATGTTAACAAGGATCTCTGGTAAAACTGGAAAGGATAGAATAGTAGACTATTTCTTCACATTATTCTTTTTGTTCCTTAATCCACATAGAGCTTGAAAACTTGCAAGTTGTTTGTTCCTATCCAATCACAATTTCTTCTCAGCCTGCTTCAGATAACTTATGATTAATTCTTAATGTTCCAGCAGATGTGCACCTTGTCCTATTTATTCTCCATGAGTGGAGGGGAAAAAAAAGTTTTCTATCATTCTGCTCATGGTTTTTTTATATTTGATTTTGGGCACTGTTCTAGTTATGCTGATATTAACTTGCCCTAGGCCTTTTTTTCAAAAAAAAAAAAATTATTTCAACTTTGTTTACAGCAATGTAACACAATATAGATTTAATTGCTTCCAATTGCATTTGCATCTTTTCCAACATTGAGTTATTTTATCAACTGTTGTTACATGCTGATTCATAGGTAATGGTAAACTGTCAATGCCAATGGATGGATGTAATGGATAGTGGAGTCCTAGGCTTTTATATGAAGAAATGTAGAAAAAAAGAGTTTTTCTTTACAGTTATGGTCTGCAGGGAAGCAGTATTTAAGTGACCTAAAAATTATACTGATAGGTCCTAAAGTGTCAATCAAGAGGAAAGATACAGTCCTCTTCTGGGTTAAATCTAGAAACACTATTACAGAAAATTATTTGAGTTGGCTTGGGTATTCCCTAAGACCATTATGATGTAATTAGTATGACCATTAAAACCAAGGTTTAAGCAGAAGAAGAAAAGCCGTTGCATGAAGTAATAGAAAACATTTATAATTGCTCTGCTCTGAACAGAGTAATGATCTATGGACATAAAGGAGGAAAAAGGATTCTGTGTCCTATCTGATATAGTGTGCTGAAGCTTTTGTTAAGTTCAATTTTGTTCTAGAACTCTACAAGATGATTTGAATGCCGATATTATACTAAAAGAACTAGTTAACTTCTTGTGCAAAATTCTTTTTCAATGCTAAAATACAATAAATTCAAGTGCCAGATGGAGATATACTTTAGAGCTTTATTCTTCTTGTAGGTAAAGTAAGTGGTATAATGGAACATGATGACTGTTTTGTGTAACTTGAATAATCTGTTGGGAACTGATGCTTTTCATGATATTGAATGGCTGACTCATTGGACTGGGTGTCATAGTGGCATCAGTAGTATGTATTGCTGAATTTAATACCTGCCTTTAAATCTCACAGGCTGTTGTTCACAAATCTTGGTGGGGAACGTCGTTTTGCATCTATTGTTGCCAAGAGATTGGCGTCTCTTGGAGCCCTCACTCAGGGAGATCGCAGGTTAACCTTGACTGTCCTTGATGTTAGTCGGAATCAGCTCACTGTAGGTAGCTATTAAATTCTCATTATTGCTAAGAATTTGTTTCAGGGCTGGACCATCTCTGAGTGCTTACAATTATGATAGTTTATTTGGAAAGAGGGCTCTCATGATGTTGTATAGAGGGATAATGGAGCAGGTGGTATTCTTTTTTTCCTATTGTAGTTTTTTATTCTGTATTTTGTTGCAGTTGTGTGAAGGAAAGAAAAGCTTATAATAAGTAATCGTTTTGTTTCTTTCTTCAGGAGCCTTTGCCAGTCACACCACCAGGATGTTCATCTGAAAAGCCAGATGCAATCCAAGATTTTATTGTGCAAGGAAAAGCTGCTCTTGTTTCTGTTGGAATAATAAGGGACTCAGTTCTTGGTAATACTTTTCAATTTGAAATACTATAACTGACTGCAGGTTAAAAAAGGTTACATTTTTATGTTAATCAGGCATTGCTATCCTTTGGATCTCTTTTGCTTTTTCTTTTTTTTTCCCCTCTATTTCATTAGTGCTTAAATATCCATTTCCTCCAGTTTCATTAGCATCCTTGTGAAGATACAAGGGGCATGGTTCAGATGGCTATTTAGTAGAGTCCAAGAATCGTTGATAGGTGAATGAAAAGCATATTGTGGTTGGAATGTAAAATTTTCTTGAATGGGCAGGTATAAAATAAGTCTAGATGCTTGTCCACGATAAGGTTGGTTGATATTTATGAATTTAGTCCCTCAAGCTTGGAGAAAATGCAAATTCCTTAAATTGATAGGACTTATGCTTTAAAGGTAATGATTATGATGGGGAGGCTGATATTTGGGAGTAGGATTGACTAATAATTAGACCATGTTACATATTCATTGTTTATGCTCATTGTTACTTGATGATACACCTTTATTCCCAAGAGCCCAATAGCCTTGCAACATGGAGATGCTTTTTCCACCTTTTTCTCATAACAGTTATTGAAGGTTTAGCGAATTGATGAAATAAGTGGAAGGATTGAGAGATTAAGCATGCTGCAAAAAATCATGTTTATTGCTCCTTGGTATTCATCTGAGCTCATCGAGTCTTTTTTTTCTCTCCTTAGATTGGAAGTTTGTCAATAAAAGATCTTGTCAAATATTTATTTTCAAAGTTGATGAAGAGCTAAAGCAGATATTTGAAATTTCAGCAGTGCAGATGTGGTATTTAGAGGCCTTACCCCCAAACTTAATTGAAGGAAGGGAGAAAAAGACATTTTTGGTATCAGTTTGGATGTAAAATTTGTCAGAAAAGATTTTTATATACTCTATATATATATATATATATATATATCTTACCTACCATGAATTGAGAGATTTGCTTAAAATTAGTTTATTTTCTGAAAACTTATACTTTCTACTAGAAAGTGTAGTTGCAATATTAAATTTTGTTTCTCTATTTTATAAGGTTGACGTATCATTTCAAAATTGAACTTGGTCATCAATTATGTGTTACTGTTTGATTGCCTTCATTGGATTGTTGAGTTTTTACTGAACATTTCAATAACTTTTCAAGGGAGCTGTGGGTATAGCATTGCATGTATGGAGAAATTTTTGGGATGTGAGGGAAGGAAAAATAGCTTTCAATATTTGCATCTGATGACAGCAAATATACTGTTCCCATGCCCCATTATGTTAAGGACTTCCCAGATTTGCACAGGATTATAGCCAATAAAATGTTCTCATGCCACTTATATGTGTTAAGAAATTTGTACTTAAATGCTGGAGTAGTTGGAAAAAGTCTCTTTGCTGCATCTTAATGAGTTCTCAAGGAGTGATTGCTGATTATCTGAAGGAAATTACTGGCTACTGTACATTTTGATGAAAATATTATGCAAGAGGCTATATATATAGTCTGCAAATAAAGAATAATGTTTGTACCAATAAGTGAAGAGCTTTTGTAATGTCCATTAAATTTCTCTTTGTATCTTTTAAGGTAATGGGAAAGACAGTGGAAAGCTTTCTGGACGCATAGTTGATTCAGATATGCATGATGTTGGCCGGTTTCTCAATCGACTTTTAGGCCTTCCTCCTGAGATCCAAAATAGGTTGGTGGTTCATTTGTGAAATTTGGATGTGATAGCGCTGATGTATGGAGTAGTAATAGTGAATATTTAATCCAATACAGGCTCTTTGAGTTATTTGTCAGCATCCTTGATCTTCTAATTCAAAATGCACGTATTGAAGGACAATTGGATTCTGGCATTATTGATATGAAAGCTAACATTATTGAGCTACAAGGAACGCCTAAGGTTTTGCTCTTTCTAACTCTGGACTGTTTCCTTAATGAGCTATGATTAACATTGATATCTTTGCAGACCGTTCATATCGATAACATGTCAGGGGCGTCCACTGTATTATTTACTTTTACGTTTGATCGTGGAATCACTTGGGAGGTAGTTCACTTATGTAGAAATATTCCCGCGTCTCCATTTCCATTGTATAACCATGAAAAAATTTATTTATTTATTTATTTATTATGCAGTCTGCGTCTAAATTGCTTGAAGAGGGGCAGAAGGATGATTGTAGTTCAAGTAGCAATGGATTTTATGAGTCAAAGAGGGAATGGTTGGGAAGACGACATTTTGTATTGGCACTTGATGGGTATGCATAAAAGATTTCATTTCCTGATATTACACTTCACCACCTGTTTGATTTTAATGTTTGCCTTATATAAATGTTTGATTTTGGGGTGTGGCTCACTTTGTCAATGTGGCTTTGAGCTTCACCACCTCTCTGATTTGTTCTTCCAGTCTACTTTATTTTTTGAATAGGTAAACATAGTTGTGTTTTACATAAAATGAAAATTCAGAAGGTTTGTATGAAAGCATATAAAAGACCTTGTCTGCTGAAATTATAATACTCTTTCAGTAAGTGTAATTGAGATGACTGTGAGGGAAGGTACCCCAAGGATGTAAATGAACAGAAAGTAATGGATTATTATCATCCCAAGACCCAAACCAGAAACAAATTCACTCTCAAGAAGAAAGCATACCTGATCAGTTTTTGCCTTATGATTCTTCAATTTGGTTTAGTGTCTTTTCTTTTCCTTTGGCGGAAGAGGGTTGGTGGGGTGGGGTGGGGTTTGGGGGTTTTCCTTTGGGGGAAGGATGGGGGCTGGGTTTGAGTAAAGAACTGATAAGGCTCATACTTGTTGTATTCTATGTACTCCCTCCATCCTTAAGTGTTTATAATTTTTACATATATCCTTATTTAGGTATCTTAAATTAAAGAAATTTAATTAGGGTAGATTTTGGTCTCCAATTATCTTTGAGAGAAAAAAAAAAAATTCATTTTCTAAAAATTTGATCAATTACTTTACTTATTAAACTGTAAATTTTTTCAATTACTTTACTTATTAAACTGTACATTTTTAACTGTATTAATTATATTTATAATATTTAACTACCAAAATTTCGATTTCAAATATTCAAATCTAAAAAATATGACTTTCAATTTTTCTCCAAAATTTTAATATAATTTTGCCAGTGAATATTGACTGTCCAAATGGAGTCTCTCACTCATTTTCGTTTTTTCCTTAAATCTTATTTAAGTACAATGAGATGATGTGATTATTTAACCTTGAAAACCAACATTGGAAATCAGAATGTCAGTATGGAAAATAGCGTTGTTGGAAATTGATATATTAATTTTAAATGTTTAAAATGGGGGTGAAGTTGGAACAAAAACTGTTAATGATCCTCTTGAAAAGAGGGCACGTGATTTGGTAGTCTTATGCTTCTAGTTTTCATGTAGTTTGTGGTTATATTTACTTATTGCATCTTATGGAGCTTTGGAATGGGTTCATCTGTTACTCAAATGAGATTTTCCTTCTCAGTTCTGCCTCAGGAATGTGCAAGATTTTTCGTCCGGCTGTTGGGGAAGCTATCAGGTGAGAACATTAACTCTTGGACATGTAGGGTGCTTCAATCTTAATATATATTTATATGTTATTCTTTTAATATTTTTATCTCCTTTCTCTTTGATGCTCTTTCTGTCCAGGGAGATGCCTCTTACAGAGTTAAAAGAAAAGTACCGGAAAATTTCATCTTTGGATAAAGCTCATAGTGGTTGGGAAGATGAATATCAAAGTTCATCTAAACAGGTGAAGTGTTGAATTTTTCTTAAGTTACTAGTGCAATGCTCTAAAAGTGACTAGGCTAGGGGTTTCAAGTAATTGGACGGGATTTCTGAAACTAGGAAAGATTTAAAACCTTTTGATTTAATTTTCAGAAGCCGCGTCTTTTGAATGGCTGTCTTACCTGTTAAAGGATCAATGATAGCAAGATCTGGTAATATATGACTAGAAAAAATTTTAATAGTGGCTATTTCTTGTAAAAAGCTGATTAGGTGATAGATATCCCGTTCTAAACCACCAGTTGGTGACATTTTTACATATTCAATATGATTGGAGTAAATTGATTCTTCCTTTTATGATGCTCATATAAGATATATTTAATTTTTTTCACTGATGATAATATCTCTGTTACTGAAATTTGTTGCCAATTTTTTCTGGTTGCATCCTGCAATCAACTTACTGTATATCTTTCTCTATAGTGTATGCATGGACCAAATTGCAAGCTTGGCAATTTTTGTACAGTTGGCAGAAGATTGCAGGAAGTAAATGTGTTGGGTGGCCTCATTCTTCCTGTTTGGGGAACTATTGAGAAGGCGCTCTCTAAACAGGTAATTTGCTTGTAATGTTTACCTTTTAATTTATGCTTTAAATTTGGTAAAAATGACATCAATGTTAGTCTCTGTTTCTTGGGGTTGCTGAAAGATAACTTCCTCGTTTCCAAGTGAATGTCTTTGTTCAGTTTTTTAAATTGAGAGTATGTTGTCCTAATTTGCTATAAATTAGGAGATTATGGAATGCAAAAGACAAAAATATGAAGATTGCTTATGGTGTTGAAGTTTACCAGAATATTTTATGTTGTATTAGGTGTATCTTTTATATCTGGGTTTTTAGTGTTTGGATTAATTTCGATTTTTTATGCTGTAAAATGAAGTAGCAGATACTCTGTCATGATAGGTTAATATAGAATACGATGTTATTCCATGAAACTCTTAGTTTGTTGCGATATGATAAAACTTGTTAATCACAAGTTGATTTGATTGACCTCAAACCTTTAGACCGATGGGTTATAGGCCCTTGGTAGAATCATGAACCATGTTTGACCCTAGACAATATCAGTCAAATGTAGGGAAAAAAAGATTTTTAATCCACAAAGGAACTTAAGAAAGAATTCTTTGGCAAGATAATAAACTCAGGATTGAATAAATGTACAATTGTTAGAAGTGGAAGTCCTTGTATAGGTTTAGGCTTCAAGAAATAAAATTATACAAAATTGACTAGGGTTCAACTTGTCAATTTTATCAGTGGCTTTCACGTGTAGCTATTTCTTTAAAGTTATATCAAGGACTATCATTTTAGCATCATGCATTTGTTGAACTTTATGTTTTGCCGTCTCTGTTTATGTCACTTGACCTTTTTCTTTTCTTTTAATTCAAGTGATTGATATTTTTTTTCTTCAATAAAAACACAAATATAAAGTAATAATGGTTATCTATGCAACCTCAATTTACACATTGTGCAGGCCCGACAAAGCCATAAGCGGATCAGGGTTGTACGTATTGAGACTACTACTAACAATCAGCGAATTGTTGGATTGCTGATCCCAATTTCTGCTGTTGAATCTGTGCTTCAAGGTTTGTCATCCTTTTCTGTTTTTTCCTAGTGTACATCAGGCTAATATTAGAAGTATGAGAGGAGGCAACATCATTTCAACCTTTAGTGCCCTTTGGGGATGTTTCTCCGGTCACAAATCTACTAGAAAAAGTCTAATAAAATAGTCTCTGCTCCGATTTATGTCTCTTTATCATTCACAAATGATAATTTAATTTAGGATTTATTTTTTAATCTTATGTGGGGTGCTCATCCTAGACATTTGATTTGAAATTGGAGTGAGATAAGGTGCATCTTCTTGGCATGATTTTCTCACTATTAATGGCATTATGTTGTGTTCTGTGGGCAGATTTGGCATGGGTTCAAGACATTGATGACTAAAGCATGGTTCTTCTCTTCTCATGCTCTATGATCACGTTCTTAATGTGCAGAGGGTTTGTTTTGGAGAAGACAGCCACAAGAATCATGATAGGATACAAGTCATTCTTGGCCCCTTATTGAACAAAGACTTTTTTAGAGGTTCTTAAATAGTGGATATTTTTCTTTTTCCTTTTTCTCCCTTTTTTGAGTTGTTTTTTTTTGTGGGGGGCAGTGGGCTGGCGGGGAGCATTTTTTTTGTAAATTAGGAGGTATTCATGATAAGTAAATATAAGTAGTGTTTGCAAATTATACCATGTTCAATTTTGTACAATTATATTATGTTATGGTGTATTTGGTCACATGGCATTGTTTTTATGGAACGAGTTAAAAAATTGCATATCAGGGTCTCCGGTGTGGGTGCGGGTATGTGAGTATATAACAACAAAAAGCAGGAGAAGAAAATCCTTCAATACATATCAGGAGAGTGTATCTTTGCCGCTGGCATTATTAGATAGTTTACTGTTATAAATAGTTAGGAATCTGCGTCTTTAGGTAGTTGTATTTCTTGGTTTAATCTGTTGCAGTTGCAGTCCTTGATAAAGAAATGTTTGTTGTTTTTCAAATTTTTATATAAATGCAGGAAGTAACAAGTTAACACTCCATGATTCATGTGTGATAATATATAGCATCCGTTGTGAATAATTTGAGTTGGGGGAGGTACACTGCAAAAGATGACTAAAAATGCCAAAAGTGGTTGGGGTGTGGGGGGGTGAACAACTATTATTATTGGGGAGATGAAATAATAATGAAGTAGCTACTGTGTCCTCTTTGTACAAGTTAATCTAGTTCTCAAGGTGGGTTGCCATATTGGCAAAGACGCAAATATATTAATTAGGAGGGAAGGAATTATGAGATTGAGAGGGCAGGGCTAGAAGTATTCAAAATCAACGTAGGAAGAAGAATCAGTAGAAGAGGCAGTCTTGGATGGGATACTTCTATCCATTCCGATCTCCGTCATCTTCTTGTCTGAATGGGCTGATTCTTTAGCACTGAATTGGGAGAAGTCAATGGGTTCAGGGATGTAGGGAGGCTGGGCGCTTCTTACCAATGCCCAGTTTACACCTTCGAAGAAGGGATGCTGCTTTATTTCTGTGGCGCCCCTCTTGTAGGCAATTCGCTTGTGTGGCTCCTTAACCAAGAGGCCTTTAATGAGGTCTCTAGCCACCAAACTGATTTGTGGGGTTTCTGGGAATCTCAATGGTTGGCCTACAACATTAATCAGGGTAGCTCGATTTCCAGTACCCTTGAAAGGAGTTGTTCCGTGCAAAAGTTCATATAGGAATATCCCGAAGGTCCACCAGTCTACTGCGCTGCCGTGACCTTCCCCGCGGATGATTTCCGGTGCTAAATACTCGTGAGTTCCCACAAAAGACATAGAGCGCACATTTGTTGGCTCTGCCATTAGCTCTGGGAGGGCGCCACCAACAAAGAGGCCGAAATCCGATTTAGACTTGCGGTTCTTTTTGGTGGGAAGTATGCGAGGGAAAAATGCGGACGGCTGGATGCAGCCATGCAATGCAGCATTCTCGTCGTCCAAAATGCCACCTGCTGCTGAATTGGAATTTCCAACATGTACAGACGAAGATTTGACGAGAGTAGGACTCACAGAACAGCGTAGAGAGAGGTCAAAGTCGGAGAGCATGATATGGCCCTGCTCCCTCACCAGCACATTCTCTGGCTTCAGATCCCTGTACACAATTCCCAGCATATGCAGGTACTCCAGTGCCAGCAACACTTCGGAGGCGTAAAACCGTGCAGCTTCCTCGGTGAAATACTTGTTAGGCTGCTTCTGCCGAAGAGTATGGAGGTTACCCCCGCTACAGAATTCCATGACCAGGCAATAGAACTTCTCGCTCTCAAAATGGGAATAAAGTGTGGGCAGAAAAGGGTGGTCGAGAAGTCCAAGAATCTCCCTCTCGGTCTGAGCTCGAAGGAGCTTGTTTCGACTCGCCAAAGAGCCCTTGTCCATGACTTTCATGGCAAAGAAGGCGTTAGTTCCCCTAAGTTCAACAAGATAGACACTCCCAATGTCTCCATATCCGAGCCGCTTCAAGAGCCGAAAGTTGCTGAGGCAAAGTGGAGAATCTTTTGAAGAAACAGAAATAACGGCATCCCATCTAACATCACCGCCAGTGTGGGGTTTGAGGGACGCAGTGGTACTCTCTAGGCTGTCACTGCGGGAGCTATTGCAACTACCTCCTCGGCCATGATTGATGACCAATTGATAACCTCTGGGATCAGTCATCCTTGTGGTGGATGATACTACAGCAGATGATGATGATGATGTTACAAGGTGTTCAGTATTATTTGCGAGTCTCCTTGGGCTAGGCGTGGGGCATGCACAAATTTTAGGATCTGATCAGATGAGGAGGGCAGGTTTTGTTGTTGTTATTATTATTATTATTAATGTAGGATTTGAAAAAATTTCCATTCTGAAGTGAAATTGCATGAAGAATAACGATTCTCTACCTGAATTAAAATTACTTTTGAAGGGAGCTGCATCAGGTTTTTTCCGTTCAAATGCTAAATTAGATGAGGCATTGAGGGCCAGGCCCGTCTTGCGCTGATCTGCTGCGTGTGCTGATGGCATGTCAGTCATCTGCAAATAGGGAGATAAGTACTTCTTCTTCTTCTTCTTCTTCTTATTCTTATTATTATTACTATTATTTCGGTATTATATTTGAATACCAAGTAAAAATGATCAGCCATTCATTATTTACAAGTAAAATGATCCCTGCAGTGCGGCGGAGCCAACAAGCCAAAAAGAGTAGATATTTTCGCTATAATATTTATGAAAAAAACGCAATTAAACACCTGACCTGATTTTTGGGTATCTGAAACTTAAGCATTTAAAAAACAATTTATCAATTAAGCTATTAAAGGTCATGTTGCACCAACTAAAGAAACAAAGATATATATATATATATATATCTGAATTCTTCCTTAGAATAGATGAAGAATATACCTTTCACACAGATGGTTCTTGATATGGTGGCTGCTGCAGGGTGGTCCAGATATTAATGCCTCTCCCTCCCTTGGAAATATTATTATTAGTTAAAGACATAGACATAACGTGACAAAGTTAGAAACGGTTTAATGGCAGATCGAGATGTGGTAGATAGGATTAAAAATGCAATATATTTGCATGGAAAGGAAACAGAAAAAAGAATTAAGACATATGCGCATATGATCGATCTAACATGATCATCTGGTAGAAGCGATGGATGAGGGGAGGAGAAAGAAAGACAGGCTGGCCATTTTTATTTCTGTTTTCTTCTTCTTCTTTTTGTTGTCACAAACAATATGGGGCTTTACAGCTAAAGGGAGAATGAGAATGTTATGGTGATGAATCCCATTCCCATGGGAGGAGGAAGAGTTGTTGCTATTGTTAGCATATCATCAATTCAATTCTGTTGGGAGAGGAGAGAATTTTGTGGGAAGAAAATCCATTACCAATATTATAAAAATTGGTTATAACCAAATGGAAAATGCTATTGTGATTGTGATTCTGCATCACCACCCACCAACCAACCAAACGTGGATCGCAGAAACACAAGAAAAGCTTGTCCGCCCAGATGAGGGGAGCATTCCCCATAACTTTTGACAATTCTGTGGTTGGTTGATATGTACACTGCAAGGCTATATGTCTGTTTGCCACGTTCTCCTTTACCATATTATTTATTTGTTTGTTTGTTTATTTGTTTATTTGTTTTAAGGGAAGAACATTTTTTGGAAAAAAAATAAAAAATAAAAAATTTAAACATTTTATTATTTTTATTTTTTTTTTAAAAAAATTATGTTTTAAATTCATTATTTATTTTTATTTTTTTTAAAAAAAATTCTACAGAAGATAATAAAATTAATATCCTAAAATAAAAACTCTAAAGTGCCCCTACTCCTAGTCCTAGATAATAATAATAATAATATAATGATGATAGGAGCTTCCCTCAAATAGAAAAATTATTCAACTCCTAACCTTTATATTTTTAATAAATATTTATGGAAAAAAAAATTAATTACTTCTTTTATATTTTATTTGTCACACATACAAAAATACAATATCAAATAGAATAAAAAAATTAATAAAAAATTGATATATTTTTCCATTTGAAAAGATAAAATATATTAAGATGTTAAAATTTTTATTGTTGAGAGTATATAATTCTAAAATTTGTTTTATAAGTATTAGCTTGATTTCAACATTTAAAAAAAAAAAAAAAAAAAATGCTTGATTTCAACATTTATGGAAAAGAAGATGATCATACAATCAAGTCATTTTTGTAGTTAAAATTTTATCTTTGGTAATATTATTTCCTTTTTATTCCTAACCTTTTTATTCTGATATACAAATTTTTCCCTCTAAAATGACCTAAAAAATATTTAAAAAATTACTATATTTGAAGAGAAAAAAAAATTACATGTGTAAATATATATATTTTTTAAAATAAATAAAAATTAATATTATATTATAGATGATTTAATTTGTATTGAAGAAAATTTTAAATATTGGATTAAAAACTAAAATTAAAAACTTTTGCAGAATAAATTATATATATAAACTTGCAGAATAAAGTAACATTTTCAAAATATAAGGTCAAAATTAGCACTCAATTTTTTTTTTTTTAAAAGAGGAAAAAAATTGCACTGGACTGGACTGAAAATTGAATTTAATCTAAAATTAAATTTATTCACTTCGTTGATATTCAGCTAGTGTCCCAGACCGGTCCATAGGGCTTCTGTCTGAGTTTCTCTTGGTGGTGTGCAATTTGATGGGAAAAAAACAACTGTACGGATTTAGCTTCAGCAGCAACGGCGGTGGAGCAGCAGCTAATCTGTCAAGCGGCGGCAAGTATATCCCGAGATCTGTGAGTGAATCCTACGTGTCTTCGGACCATTCATTGCTGGGCTCTTCCAGATATCTCGCTTCTCCCGATCCACTATTCTCCTCTTCCTCATCATCTATGCTGTTTGGTCACGCGGTTCCAGGTGCGATATCTTCTTCCCCCACGACTACGCACCTGGCCTCTCAGGTGTCTTGGTCAGGACCGCCTGGTGTCGATGTCGGTGTTGGACAAGCTGCTACTGCCTCTGATCTTCTTCACGCGGCCTTGAAGCGCCCTGCTTCTGGAGGTAGGCTCTTTGCTCTCCAACTTTCTCAAGATTCTCATTTGCTTCCATTCATTGGATTATTTACATTAGCATCTTTACAATATGCTTAGTGTAATTATGCTCGGACCTCCATTGACAATATGTCTATGGATCACTAACTGCGACAGAGCTTATGAACATGTGAACGCAAAGTTAGAAATAAATCTTTAGGAGCTTGTTAATTAGCGCTATTTTTGCCAGTAGGCTTGTCGGAGTGATCCAAAATTCTAGTGTCAGCTTGGCAAGTTAAAAGGGGACATGAGGGCAATTTTGCTTACTCATTAGCTATTAGACACGTAAATAATTATATATTATCAGGCAATTTGAAATGCCGAAACTTTTTGTCAGTTAATTTTCATGATACAATGTCTTACTTGGGGTGTCAAATCAGTTCAAGACATATTTGTTCTATATGGCACTTGAAGAATATAGTGTAGCCAAGTATATTGCAGTGACCTTGTATATATATACAATTTATATTACAAAATGTATTCTACACAGTTCTTCATTTGTATAACTTGTGCAAATGATCCTTTTTATTAGAATCGATATTGAAATGAGAAATTTGTTTTATCACAATTCCCTCATGAAATCTACTTTTAATTTGTCATATCCATCTTTAAGTAAATGTTTATTTTCATGTATACTAGTTAAAATTAGACCAGTACGTATATTATATGATTACTTTTGGGCTTCATATTTTGCTCGCCCTTTTTTGAAAATATAAAGTCATTATAATATTATACGTATGGGTTTGATGAGTTTATATATTTCTACCATCTATCTAGCACTTTATCATCAGAATATTATGGGTGCCTATAACACGATTGGGCAAACTGAAGCTTGGTTTTCCACCAACCCCTTAACCAAGCGCCCTAGATTTGAGAGTGCAAGCAATTTGCCCATTTATCCCCAAAGGCCTGGAGAGAAGGACTGTGCTCATTATATGCTCACAAGAACCTGTAAGTTTGGAGATAGCTGCAAGTTTGACCATCCTATTTGGGTTCCAGAAGGTGGAATACCAGATTGGAAAGAGGTGATTGTTTTGTTATATTATCTTTGTAGTAGTGATTATATACTTTTATCAGTATAGTCTCTATGACCACTACCTAGTTAGTGTCCTACGTACAAGAAACATTATGCTTCTATTTTCTATAAGTAAATAAATTTGTGCTCTTTTAAAAGAATTTTCCAACTATATATTTATAAAACCATCTTGTATTCTCACTACATTTGTCAGAAATTACTTTTTGAGTGAACATGCTTTCTACATGCTTCAGGCATATTGCAGTTAATTCAATAGGAATCTTTTAACAATGTTTTTGCATAAGCTAATAGCTATACATGTATTCAAATGACAATGTTCAAGAAAAACTATCATGGATCCTATCTACACTTGTTCTAACTTAAAAAGATTTAGTGAACTTAGCATTTCAACAAATATATGATTTTTAGATGTATGTGGATTTTGATTTGTCTATGTTAATTCCTCCTGGCTGGTATCCTTTCTTTGACTTGGTGGAATTCTCGTCTTGGATGAATTGGCTACTACTTGCAACAACTATCACAATGCACAATCTCTGTGCTTCCTCATGCTAAGTAGTACTCTTGTTGCATATTAGGATACTTGGTAGTTTCATTAGTGACTTGATCATCTTCTTAAGGCTTATGACTAATATTTGAGATCACTAAAAGGAAAAAAAGAGTCATGCTGATTCCCATTCATAGTTCTCATGAATGTCAAGAGAGTTATGGGTCCGTATCTCGGTCTTTAATAAGTAAAGAACCAAGCATTTTGGGGTTGTACTGATACTATGTGATACTAGAGTGACAAATAGTTTTCACCCAATTTCATATCCTCCTTTGGAAAGTCCATTTTATTGTTGTAATTGCATTTTGTATTCTCCAGATCTTTGCTTTTTCTCAGATTCTTGATTTGTTGGCTTTGTTCTTTGTATTATTGTCTCTGGCTAGGTTTTATTATTTATTGTAAACCATGGATCAAACACTTTGTTTGAGATCTTTATTGGCAATGGAGCATTTCCAAGCTTGACTTATTGATTCTGCAATTTTAAACTCCTTCACCCTCCTGTTGTTTTATCATATTGCAAATATATTTGGCTTATTTGCTTCCTAGTTATTTTTTCACTCTTTCTGCAGGAATTAAAAAACTTAATATTCTCCTACATTTGTGGAAAACTTCATTTCAAATACTTTTGTGCAGGTTCCTATCACCTTTGATAATGAATGCCTTCCGGAAAGACCCGCCGAGCCTGATTGTCCGGTAAGCTAGAGTTAAGGTTATTTAGGCTCTTTCTGACACTGATATCTAAATGCATTTACCTCATTCTCCATTTCTGTCTGCAGTACTTTCTGAAGACTCAAAGGTGCAAGTTTGGTAGCAGGTGCAAATTTAACCACCCAAAAGATAAAATGCCTCCTCTGGTGGGTTTTTTTTTAGGTAATGTTTTGTGATAAATTCATAAGCAATGGTGATTTATTTCCACCTTTCGTTTTTGCTTATTTATAGGGATACCAGGGCTCTTTGGAGAACGTGGATGCTTCTATATTACCTGAGAGGCCATCAGAGCCGTCATGTGCGGTATGGTATTTAGATTGCAATTGTTGTGCACATTTTTAGTAATTGACTACATCTTGATGTCTAAGCCGATCTAACCTCTCATGTAGTTCTATATGAAGACTGGCAAATGTAAATATGGTGCAACCTGCAAATTCCATCACCCAAAAGATTTGCAGATATCACTTACTGGTTTAGAAAATCATAGTGCAGAGGAGGCTAGCTTGGGTAATAATGAGTTCTCTTCCCCAGCACTGATGCATAACACCAAAGGTCTTCCCATTAGACCGGTAATTTTTTATGTGCAAGATTTTGCTCATTTCTCTAAATGAATAAAGCTACTTTAGGACCTTACATCTAATGTTCCTTATATCAATATGTTGTTGTTTAACATACTAATTTAGTTGATCACATTGGTCTTATTTTTGGAGAACACGGTGGTTGGTGGCAAAACTTTTAATTTCTCTCGGTTTTCTTATTCTTCAATTCATTTTCGTGGGAACAGGATTTCTGGGTATGGTATATGCAAATGGGAAATTTGTTAATTCTGAAAATTTTCTGGTAATAAGGTTTAGCTAGTTATATAAAGAGTATGATATTGAAAATCTGTGCTAGATTCATTTTTAGTTAAATGATAAAGCATCATGTGGAGGCTAGTTCAAGGCGGAAAATTACTCCCGGGATGCAATTTACTGCATATTTCTTGCCCTTTTGTATTCAAATTAGGGTAATTGCATATGTGGACTCAATATTTATTGGATAAAAAGAATACAAGGGAACTGGAAATGGATTTCATAAGTCTTTTTTTGGAATTCGAACCTGTTTGAAAACCCTGGACCTCCATGAGACCTCTGCTGTGGCTTAACAGTTTTTCCCTGACTTATGTAATCTTGATTTTCAGTCTGAGTTTCTTAATACCTGACTATTCTTGTATCGCGTAAAATTTTTACTTGGCCCTGAGAATCAAGTCCTACTAATACATGTTATGTTCTTTATGCCTTTGGCAGGGGGAGGTCGATTGTCCTTTTTACCTAAAAACTGGCAGGTAAAATTCATTTCTTTCAAACAGATGACCTCACATCTTCTCTACATTAATTCATCATCATCTTCTCCTGAATGTGTTCAATTGACGAGTTTTTGTATTTTTACATCTTTATTTGTTGTCTTGTCTGACCAATTAGCTGCAAGTATGGTCCAACCTGTCGCTATAATCATCCAGATAGAAACGGTAAGCATCCTATTCTCATTTATTTCTATGCTTGATTGGCAATGCTAATTTGAGTTTTAACAAGTTTCTGCAGCAATCTATCCTTCTGCTGCCATAGTAGGCAGTGCTTTTGAGGCCTCTCCTGCAAAACATTTGAATATTAGTGTTCTTGATCCAGCTTCATCTGTTCTACAGAGCTTTGACCCAAGGCTGGCTCAAACAACGGTGAGATAAGGATTCTTCTTGCCTTAAATGGGTTAAAAAAGTTAGCTCTTCTTGAGTCCTCCCCCCAACCAAAAAAAAATAAAAATAAAAATAAAAATGAAAACACTCGTGTCCAAGGGTTAACATTTTTTTTGCCGCAATTTACTAGATAATATGGTTAATGTTTTTGTAGCCTTTGATTTCATTGGATTTGAAGAACTTCAGTAGTGCTGTTTTCCTTCTGTTAATTTTTGGACACATTGTCGGTGGCTGTGTAAGTTTTCCGAATTAAAATTGAGAAATTTCAGTTTTCTGGCAGCTGCAGCTTGGATTGGCGATGACTATGCTTCCACAAAGACCTGGAGAGATCGAATGTGATGTGGGTATCTCAACTATCTTATTTGGCTGTGTTATATACATGTCCATCATGTTTATGTTCATGTTCACAAGAGTTTCCTATGAGATTTTGTGTTTTGGGTTTGGATGAAGCCTTTGGCAAGAGGTCTTTTATGCTGCAAAATTTTCTTTGTTTTGGTCGTACTTCAATTTGTGTTCTGGTTGTGGGAAAAAAGAAAGTCTTTTAACTTTTCTTGGTTTATTGGCTTTAATATTCCAATTCTTGTACTGGCTGGATGTCTTGCGTCATATAACATGGCTTGGTATATTTGCTGGGATGTTCTTGGTATCTCACAGTTGGATGAGAATTGTGTAGTTGTTGGTCTGTGTTCTGATATTTTCTTCAAGCCATGAACTAACCTTCAGGATGATATAAACACAGTTTGTGTTGGACTGGTTTCTTTCATTGTTATTCTTTTTTGTGATTATTTTGCAATCTAAGCACCACTAGCTCAATTCCATTATGAAAAAGTTGTGTTTTATTTTATTTTATTTTATTTATTGTTCAGATTAGGTCATGAAAATTTTTGGTTTTTGAAATTGCTATTTTTCTACTGTAGTTCTACATGAAAACAGGGGACTGCAGGTTTGGTCAGAGATGCAAGTTTCATCATCCCATTTCAGCTCCAATAGCATTGCCCAATGACCCTCAAATGGAAAATGTTAGGCTCACACTTGCAGGCTTGCCCAGGCGAGAGGTACACATAAGTGTATATATCTGTGATTACAGCCACACACAACACACTTTACAAAATAGAGGTTATTATCATTTAGTTAACTTAGTTACTCCTTGGTTAGTCTATTTTTTCTGTGATCTTATTGTTGTCTTTTTGTGTTATCATCTATTCTTCTCTTCTTCTTTGATTTTCTTTGATAAGATGTTTCAGTTCTAAGGAATCTACTTGAGTTTAATGTGATGAAAACTCAGGCTGACAGGATCTGATATTTAGGCTTGTCCAATAGAGACTCATCAAAGTTGTTTAAAGTATAGAGATATAGAGAATTTAGGCTGGAGCTCCAAAGGTACTTGTGCATCCAAGCATATGAATGAATATCTAACCTAATAAATCCACATGAGAAAGTGTTTTTTGCCTTTGATCAGTATGGATACAGTGGGTGCATTCTGGTTACATCTTCACTTTTCTGGTTGCTTTTGAGTGTGCATTCTGGAATTATATGGAGAACTCTGTGGATTAGTTTCTTGTTAATTATTGTCCGCTTGTACATTTTAGCTTGGTATCATGTTGAATCTTGTGCTGATTATATATCATCAGGGTTCTATACACTGTCCATATTACATGAAGACTGGAACTTGCAAATATGGAGCAACTTGCAAGTTTGATCATCCGCCTCCAGGGGAGGCCATGGCAATAGCAGTTGGGCCTGATGAAGGGTCGGAGAAGGAGAATGAAAATAGTTAGCTGAATTAAAGTGATTTTTGCGTTCTCCGTTTTCTGCCAGGCACTTGTTACGAACTGTGGAATTGATGAATGTGTATAAAACTTTTAAGTAGTGGATTTTTGTTTCTTTGAGGTGAGTGAAGGCAAAATATCTTCTATTGGAACTTCAATTCCTCCTTCACTTGTATCTTCTTCTCCAACAATGTTAACTCCTACTTACTTTTGGAATTTTAACTTCTCCTTCACTTGCATCTTTTCCCAAGTCAACGTTTTTCCAATAGAACTTCAACTAAGTCATAGTCATCAACATTCAAGGCAAAACAGGCCATTCCAATATCATTTGGTTGCTTGCACTTTCTGGGTATACTACTTGCCAAAAGCTTTTAAAATTTCATTCACCAAACCGGAATGGCAAAAATGTTGGACTCAAGTATTTATAAGATTTGCATCAAAACTATTTTGATGCATTCATGTTATGTTGGCCAAACTTAACAGTGATGTCACGGATATTTAGAGTACATTCAGATTTTTTTTTAAAGAAAATGTATATTTTTTTTTTTTTTTGGGGAGGGGATTGTATTTGAAATTGTGTTTGAATGTCTATTTTTGGGTTGTAAGATATTATAGTGCCTTGATGGCAAGAAAAAAATAAAAAACCCAGGTGGACGTAATAATTTTTCCTAATTTCTTTACTTTTTTTTTTAGTTTAAGCTCCTAATTTCTTTACTGTATTAATAATAAAATAAAAATTACTTATCAAAAAAAAAAACAAATAATAATAATAATAAAATAAGAATTGTCTAACTGGAGAGAGGCAAAGAGAAACTCTGGTGGTGCGGAAGGACGGCTGACGTGGCATTACTCCAGCGCTAAATTCGGGTGAGATAAATACTATCTTCGCAAGTAGTGGTATTCTGGGCTCTTCCCCTTAGAACAGAGACAGTGGTGCTGAGTGATGATGGAGTCTCTTCTGCAAGCCCAGCATTTGTTTGGCACAAATGGCATCACCCGTATAACTCTCAGGCGGCCACTCACATCGTTAGGAATAGGCATTTTAATCCTCCCACATACTAGTCTTCCATTCTCCAAGGTGCCCGAAAACAGACATCTTCAGAAACGATCCCGGTTTCTTTTGGCAGCAGAACCTGAGTCTTCCGTGTCCACATATAATCAGCATAGCCAGGCAGAGGAGGGCCTCCCGCTACAAAACCTTGCTATGAGGTTCTGGAAAGTTGCTGTTCCCTATTGGTACTCGGATGATAAAGTGCAGGCCAGATTGCAGCTTGCTGCTGTGTTTGCTCTCACTTTGGCAACCACTGGCATCAGTGTCGGCTTTAATTTCCTCGGTCGTGATTTCTTTAATGCGCTTGCCAGTACGAATTTCTCTTCTTACTCTCGTTGTTTAAATATATATATATATATATATATATATATATGCTTGCTTTTGGGTAAGGCCTCTAATATTTATTTTACTTTTTATTTTTTATTTTTTATTTTAAATGTCAAGAATTGATCTTGTTAGGCATCTGAAACTTGTGTTCTCCTATTATTGCAAGGTAAGGACCAAGAACAATTCACCAAGCAACTTTTCTACTACCTAGTTAGTTTTGCGGGTGGAATTCCGGTGAGCACACATATATTAGCTTCACTTTCATAGTAGGTATTGCTCTAGTGTGTCAATTGTCCATTTATTTCTTATACTATCCATACTTTCAGTTTCATAAGTTTGAATTTTGTTCAGGTTTTTGTCTTGCGAGATTATGCAAGAGAGACCCTTGCATTAAGATGGAGGACGTGGATGACTAGTTATTATATGGAACGCTATCTTAAGGATCGGACATTTTACAAAATACAGTCCCAATCAATAATAGACAATCCAGATCAAAGAATTGTTGATGATTTAAGTTCATTCACTGGAACTGCTCTATCTTTTTCTTTGACTCTCTTTAATGCTGCTGTAGATTTGATATCTTTTAGCAATATATTGTATGGCATCTATCCGCCTCTTTTTATTGTTTTGCTAGTTTACTCAATTGCTGGAACAGCAATTAGTATTTTCCTTGGAAAGGTAAGTCCTTCCTATCATTTCAAATTTTTGACTGCACAAGCACCACCACTGGTGCTAATCTTGTCTCTGTTTTTCTCTTTAAGGTAGGATGAGATTTTTCTCTCGGTAAAGTTGAACTTTGCTAATGATTTTAGGGATTGGTAAGCCTAAACTTCCTGCAAGAGAAAAAGGAGGCAGATTTTCGTTATGGTCTCGTACGCATCCGTGAGAATGCTGAGTCTATTGCATTCTATGGTGGTGAGGAAAATGAAATGCAGTTGTTAATGCAACGTTTCAGAAGCGCTTTTGAAAATCTCACTGTATGGAATCTTTTGAATTTCTGTTGATTTCTTCAGATGATATATATATTCTTCCTCGTTTCAAATATATCACTTAGATTAAATTTTAATGACATTTTTTTAATCTAGTTCTTTGATATCTGTAACTTGCTTCTTGTTGTGCTTCCTTTCATGATAACTTAAGGCTACATACTGTTATCATTAAAGCCTCAACATATACATACTATATATATATATATATATATTTTCACCCTAGTATTTTGATTTCTTGTTAATTTTAATGAAAACTCTTGTGAGTTTGATTGGCAATGTGTATGGATGTATGTTTCTTCATCAAGGAACTTACCATGACCAATGATGTAGCCATGTGTATCTGTAGTATTACAGGCTTTGGATACTAGATGGCTGACTAATGGATTAGGTTAGAGGTAAAAGCTGGAACCATCACTAAGAGACTTAAGAGTGAGAGATAGAGCAGATTTCAACTGACTCCTTTTTTGTTTTTGTTAACTGGGTTTTCTCTGTGTGAGTTTCCATATTGGATAAGCAAAACAAGCATGGGATTTAAAAAGAGCAAGAATATGAGGGTTCTATGTTGAAAATTATGGTGCAAAAGTATGCAAGTTCATTATATATCAATTGTGATGCCTATATTCACTGAAAGAGCTCCTCTTTGAACAACTCGTCATTACATGAATGATTGAAGCTCTTATAAGTTTTGGTTGAAGACTTCTTCAGATAAGAAGCAGTGAATAATCTTTTGGTGTTTGTGATGAAGTAGTGAGTTCAAGAATAAAGCAACTTAAATTCTTCTTGCCATAAAAAGTAGCACTCATCAATGCACCAAACTAATTAGCTCCATAAATTACACTCAAGACGTGTTGAGGGCCAGCATACGCATAAGAATATCAGCCATTTGATGCCTTGTTCCCCAAATAACTTATTTTCTTTTGCACTTGTTGAATTTGTAGATGGCTGTTGTTGACCCCTTAATCAATGAATAACCGATACACAGATTTCAACATTATGACTAGTAGATGTTGTGCATTGGCAATTTTTGTTGATTAATTAGATGTTATTTTAGATGTCTCTGTGCATCATCGAAGTAATTATCTCCTGCTGAAGGTTTCTGGTTGCTATTTATTTTTGTGATTTGACCTGTTAAAAGAAGAAAAATGAACAAGGGTTTAAACATTTCAATGTTTGAAGCATTTAATAAGTTAAGTACATCTTGTGTCAAGATCTGCTGGGAAGAAACCGATGTCTTGGCTTATATTATGCTATAAACTTGTACTTGATTGTTTAAAATATATGTGTATTTTTATCCTATCTAAATGTGATTCATTTCCTTATGTTCATCTTATCCTTCACAGAAACTGCTGATAAGCTCGAGAAATCTCGAGTTCTTCACCAATGGCTACCGTTATCTCATTCAGATACTTCCTGCAGCTGTTGTTGCACCAATGTATTTCTCTGGAAAAATTGAGTTTGGGGTTATAAACCAGTCTGTGTCTGCTTTTAATCATATTCTTGGAGATTTCTCCCTTATTGTGTTCCAATTTCAGGCTATTAGTGCCTTTTCAGCTGTCATTGACCGATTAGGTATGTTTCTTTCTCTGAAGATAGTTGTCCGCATTTTATAGGCAAGAAAACTTGGATACCTTTTAGACAAGTTTTAACCTATATATGGCTTCTTTAAGTGTATAAATTCAACCCCTCTCTATTAGTTTAAGATTTTAAATGAGGTTAAAGTTTAACACGGCATCGAAGTGGGAGGTTCCGTGTTCAAGTTTTTGTTGACCTAGCTCATTTATTGGCATTGTCCACGTATTAAGCTTTGTTAGTAAAAACTTGTGTTTGGCTCACAAGTGAGGATATATGTCAAGTGTATAAATACAATCTCTATCAGTTTAAGCTTCTTGATGAGGTGGAAATTTAATAGTTTCTAAGGCTCATAACTATGTCAAGACAGGAATCCTTGTCTCCAGTATGCTACTCTCCTCATCAAGATACCTGTTATTAAGTTTTCTCATTGTAAAATCAACTTTCTGTGCATCAATTGAGGAAGTTGCAATTCTTTCTAATATTTTGCTTTTCTTCTGATATTCTTTTAGTTGAAGTTGCTGTAAACTTGTTGCTACTTTGGCATATGAGCGCTGGAAATTTTTTTGAATCAAGCTTAGCCTCCTTTGTAACCCTAGTTAAAGTTTTGGACAGCATTTATTTTGTTATGAATCACATCATTCATACAAGATATGTTAGTGATTAAAAAATCATTTATTTGCAAGTGTTGAATGAGTTTTTGCTGAATGGGTTGAAATTCCGTAAAAATTTTGTATTACTGGGATTTTTTTTTTTTTTTTGTTATGGCAAGTAGTTTTATATAATGGAACGACATTCACCCTAGCTTTATTCATGATCATGCTTACTTTTGGGGAAGGAGCTATATAATTTTACATTTTTCACCTAAAAATAATCTACCCCTTGTTCTCTATTACTTGCACTTAACATGACAAACAAGAAATGATGGTTATATAAAGATTAAAAATTGAGAAAGGATAGAGCTGGATTGCAATCTCTTACGAAATGCAGTATTTTTCAAATTTTAACCAAATGTTTAGTGGAAACTGATAACTTTTATCTTCTCCCATTTCGTTTCTCCTGGAGGAAATAATGTGGCTGTTGCTTAAGAGTTGGATTGAGATTCAACTCTATGTGACTGAGTGGGTCCTCCTGAAATTTCTATCTACTTTTCCACTTTTTCTACTATGCCTGAGAAGTTTAGTATTAATTAATTTAATCTATATCTTCTTTCCTATTAGTTTTTAGCTTTATCTGATAGTTTTAATCTTTAACACGATGAAGTTGGGTTCATTCTGCTGATTTTGATGTCTGCCTTTTTTGGTGTCTGCCTTTTTTCACCTAACATTAGATATAACTGGGCAGGTGAATTTGATGATGTCTTGGACACTAGGAGTTCCAAATTGAACCTGGGTCCCATGGAGGAACTTGAGCTTGAATTTTGTGATGTTTCAAATGCTCCGGTATCTAATGGGTCTAAGCCCATTAACCAGTGTTTGAAGTTATTGAATATTGATCATTTGACCCTTCAAACACCAATGAGTAGAGAAACTCTTATTAGAGACTTGTCAGTGGAGATATACGAGAAGAATCATTTGTTGGTTGGATTTTAATATCTTATATTCTATTCTACGCTAGGCTGGTAAGATACCATAAAAGATATCCTTATTGGTTGTTCATTCCTTAACAGATTACAGGACCGAGTGGTAGTGGTAAAACTTCATTATTGAGAGCTGTAGCAGGTCTTTGGAATTCTGGTCAGGGGAAAATAACATTCTACACTAGAAATGCAGGGGATCCTCAGACACAAATTACTTGGGATCTATCTTTAGCAAGTGGGACAAATATAAATCCCAGAAGGCTCTGTGATAGAACTTCTAGAGATGTGTTTTTCCTTCCTCAGAAACCATACATGGTATTGGGAACACTTCGTCAGCAATTGCTTTATCCTATTTGGACTGAGAATGCTTATTCTATATCAGATAGTACTAAACCAAAAGGTATTTTGTTTTACAATCCATTACCATTTTTTTTAGTTTTAAAATCTAGCCTTTTCTATTTTCAGTATTACTAACATTTGGGAACATGTGGTGCTTAACCATGTACGAGTGGTTCTCAATGTTTCCATTTATAAGTCTGTACTGACTTTATATTAAGGTAGATTTTGAGTCAAATGATATTCTAGGCAGTGTTTTCAAATGACTTGTCGAGGACTAATAAAGATGCTAGATTTCATATCTGATTCTGTTGAAGGTTATAGAGCAAGGGAGAATGAACTTCAGAATGTTGTGAAAAACTGCACCTAATATGTTGTTAAATGATGCATCATAATTTGGTTATTGGATGAGGCAGGGTGTTGTGACCTAAGTCTTCATGGAGCTTTAGGGCCAGTTTGCACATCTGAGAATAGCTGTAACTTGAGATAAAAAAAGCTTTAAGAATCTAAATTTGGAATTCTATTCTCTACTAAAGAGCGTTGCACACTGAAAAATATTCAAATATTGCATCTGAGATGATTTGAAATTAACCTTGAACTTTCCACTAATCTTATTAACTAAATGGAAAAATCGCTTGCTGTTAATTTATGACTTTGAATTTACTAAATTCATGTCTCATGTGTCGACTTCCTTATCTTATGTGTATAAAAATGTACTTTTTGTTTTATGTCCCTTCCCAGACTCATCTTTTTGCTGTCTTATTGTTAACTAATCACTGGCATGAGAATATATTTATATGTTGTTCTGACATCATTTCATTAGTTGTACAGGTTCACTGTCTTTCCCTAGTTATGTTCCCAGCAATAAATATATGACGGTCCAGCCTGCGAAACCAACAAATGATGATTTGGTACAAGTTCTTGAAGATGTTCGTCTAGGGTACCTTCTATCACGTTTTGATAGTCTGGATTCTATACATGACTGGGCTAATGCACTTTCGCTTGGTGAGCAGCAACGTCTTTCATTTGCACGCTTGTTGCTTTCAAAGCCATCGTTGGCTCTCTTAGATGAGGCCACCAGTGCTCTAGATGAAGTGAATGAGGTAAATATTACCAAACATATTGCATTTTTGACGTGTTCTTTTGAATTCTTTTTCTTATGAAGAAAATTTTGAACTCCTAAAATTGCATAATTCAATATTAGCGCCTACAAATACTTCTTGATTTTGCCTTAATCAACTGATATTATTGTGGGTTGCAGATGCTTCATTTGCAAATACCACAACAACCTCAAAGGTTTGCATTAAGATCAATTTAATGAGATGAGAATAGTTATAGTGACAATCTATAAACGAAAATGGATTTCGACTTTTCCCTTTTTGGGCAAAACGGGTCGACAATTTTGGACTATTTGCATTATTTTCTCTATAGTGCTAGCCAACCTTCTTTTGATGCTGTGTGCGTGTGTAAGATGAGAGATTTGCAATTGGAGGCGTATTTGTGAATTAAGTAACACGTTCTATGATTTTTTGAATTAGTAATTAGAGTCTCTTCTAAAAATGATCGTCCAAATGGATTCTGAGTTCATTATCTTTATTCACTTATTTATTGTATCTTTTGCAATATAAGCATCAACATAGTCCAATTAAGATAATTTTATGTACAAAATCTGCGTTAGATTTGTTGAGTTGTGGGTATTAAAGATTTGCTCTGGCAATGTGAAAACTCTGATTAAAATTTTAGAGTTAGGATTGAGTAGACACTGTATGATCAGCAAACTATTCTTGTGTATGAAGTCTTTCCTTTTTTCTGGGTTGGCTTGCTTGGCACATCATATATATATGTATTCATTCTTCTTGCAGGCTCATTTGTACCAGCTAATTGGAGCAGCTGGCATTACATTTATAAGTATCGGGCATCGGAGAACACTGTATAAGTATCACAAAAGATTCTTACATATATCCAAAATAGACCCTGATTGTAACAGCCAGAGCCGGAATTGGCACATTGAACCAATCAATCAAGATACAGCAAACAGTATGCAGAAGCCATAATAATGTCCATTATATCTGTGTAATTGGTCTAGACGCAGGCAAGGCTGTGAGCCCAAAAGGAAACGGAGGTCGATGCCTTGTATGAATTTTTGTGGGTTAGTCTTGCAAATAATGTGGGAAGTCATCTTGAAGATGTGGACTTGGTGGGAGCTTCATGGGTAATTTTGCTAGTGGAACTTAAATAATCAGGGACTCCTGAAATCTACACCTAAATGGGAGGAAGAATGATGGACCTGAAATTCATGCACCCATATATTTTATTTTCCCTAATCCCGAGTGTGACGAAGAAATCTATGACCCGCGGCCATTCCTAGAGCTGATTGTTAATGGTAAGCAGTGAACGTAAAGGTACCGGCACTAAATTTGTGTTTCTACTGCTACGTGTAGTACATAACATTAAGGCGTAGCTGAAATCTTATCTTAATTGTTAGTAGTATTAAATCATGTTAATATTGTCTTGTATTGTTTTTAAACAAAATTTGTATTTAGATTTTTTTTTATGATAAAAAATTATGTATATAAATTTCAAACTTGTATGGTTAAATATTATATTTTAGTATTTATTAGAGTGTTTGTAAAAATTAGAAATTGATAAAAAAAAAATTAATTATGGAAAAAAAGAGGAAAAAAAAAAAAAAGTGGGAACAAATAACTTTTGGGATTGGGGAGCATTTAATAATTTATATGGGAAGGCCTCCGTGTTTGACCGGAAAGGATAAAAAAGAGAGGTAGCGTAGGAATCCATCCGGGGGATCATTAGTAGATTAAACCTATTCATCCAGCTCTTTGTATCATGTGCATATATGTATATTGGAATTGTTTTAGGCTATCGAGACCTTGGATTATTCGCTCAATTTGTTGGATCAACAAGCGTACATAACACGGACTTTCAGGATTTTTTTTGTTTATTTATTTATTTTACTACTGGTATTCTTTATTTAATTTATTTACTATTATTCCTTCTATTTGCTACATACAAATTTTAATCCAGTCTCTCTTTATATATATATATATATATATTCCTCAGAAAACATAAATAAATATTATTGATATTGAGATGTTTTTTTTTGTTTAAAATATTTATTTGTTTTTTACTTTTAATAATAAATTGTTAATAAATCGATATTGAAGGAATAAAATAATAAATATTGCATTAATTTTTTAAGGTGATCACAAGTAAAAAAGATTTCAAATAAAAAGAAGAAAGCAAGTGTTATTAATGAATACAAAAATACATTTCTAAGATATCAACACCTATATTTGTGAGTATAAAGAGTTATTTTAATTGGTCGTAACTCTCATTTTCTAAATAATTTTTATTGACTTTCTTAAATATATATTAAATTAAAAATATATATAATTTTTCTATTCAAAATTAAAATTTTAAAGTATTTGAAATTTACCATTTTCCCAAATTCTTCTTTCACTGTCTAAAGAGTGAATAGCACATCAGATAATTTCAAATTCCAGATGTAGAGCAACTATGAAAATAATTTGACTAGTAATTAAATTGACAGTTGGGGGCATATTTTCATCACTCATATGCGGCGAATTTCAGGATGAGGTCTCCCGTTCAACGACATGTTCCAAACTTTTCTTCGTCTTCGTGAGAAAAGCCGAGAATTGTATGGTTCTTATTCTTTTCTACATACTTCATTCTGCACCTTAGGGACGCAGGTTCACCGGCCGGAGGGCCCTGTCCCATTTCGATTATTCATTTTTTTATTTTTTATTTTTTATATATATAAATAATTAATTAACTAAGTATATATCTTAAATTTCTTCTTTCATCACTCTCTGTTCCCATCTTTGTGATTGATTAACTAACTAGTACCGATCCCTTGCAAATTACAGTTCTCTCGCTCTCAACCCTTCCAGAAACTATTCCTCCAAGCTGCTGGTACGTACACCTCCTGTGCCAGGAATTGTTCTTTAATTTTCACCAACTTATATATATACAGCTGTTGGCCGACGGAAAGTACAATTTTTACGTTCTACGTACTCTCTGGAGTGTGAGTATCTTATGCATGTTCATCTCTCAGATCTAACATATATAAACCTCTCTCATATATTCTTTTTCCTTCTTTTAAACAAGATTGCTGCTACCTCATTAATGAAGTCGCAAGCTTGATTATTAATTGTTAGTTAATTAGGCTAAAAATAAAAGTCCCGCTGGGAGATACCTATATATATTGCCTTTTATTGTTATTTTACGCGTTACTTATACTGTTTAACCATCCGCGTAGGTTTTCTTGCTTTTCTTTTTAATTAATTCCGAAGCAAAGTATTTAGCAAAAAAAAAAAAATTCCGAAGCAAAGCAACGACGACCGGACTCTCTAACATGCATGACAAAACTGTCCTTAAACTAATAAGTTCCATGCATATAATATAATGCAGGGCAATATAGGCGTGCGATCCATCGGCTCTCTACGAGGATGATGCCAGTCAACGGCCAGCTTTCTGTTCCTCCCGGTTTTCGTTTCCATCCTACCGACGAGGAGTTACTTTATTACTATCTCCGCAAGAAGGTCTCTTATGAAGCTATCGACTTGGATGTTATCAGAGAGGTGGATCTAAACAAACTCGAACCTTGGGATCTAAAAGGTTAGTAGAGATTTGTGCGTGCTACACACACACAGATATAATAATATATATATATATATATATATATATATATATATATATATATATCTTAAAATTAAGTTCTTTCAAAATAAAAATATTTCAGATTCGTGCATTTCATTCTATAGTCATGAGCCAGTCCAAGTAGTACGTACGTACTACTGTTGTTATGTATCTTAATTTTGATCATGCAACTCCATCTTCACTCTCGGTTATTTCTGTAGACAAATGTAGAATTGGATCGGGCCCTCAAAACGAATGGTACTTTTTTAGCCACAAGGACAAGAAATACCCTACCGGGACCCGGACAAATCGGGCCACAACTGCTGGATTTTGGAAAGCTACGGGAAGAGACAAAGCCATTCACCTCAACAGCTCAAAGAGAATTGGCATGAGAAAAACTCTGGTCTTTTACATAGGACGGGCACCTCATGGCCAGAAGACGGACTGGATCATGCATGAGTATCGACTTGATGACGACCAAAATCCAGATATCCAGGTTTGCAAGGATTTCAACATATATATATATTATATATAATATATATATATATATATATATATATATATTAAATCCCAATCATTAAGTTGGAATCTGTACTATATCTAAGGAATTCTAGGTCACATAAAATCAGGACGTCTATCATCATCATATCATGCATGTTATACAAATATATATATATAAAATATATATTGACGGTCTTTGCAAATAGCGTCTCTTTCTTAGTTGAACAGCTTCTAAACTGGTGATGAATTTCCATCAGCTGTGCACGCTGATGATCTGTCCCTGTTCAATGCATATCTCTCTATATATATATGCTTTTATAATTAGGAAGTAATAAAATTTTCTTGCTTTTCGATGTTGCAGGAAGATGGCTGGGTGGTTTGCAGGGTATTCAAGAAGAAAGGCACTAACAGAGGTTTCCAACCTGAAGTTTCTGAGGCAGAAAATTTTACCCACATGGAGGCTAATAGTTCCACGTTAATGGAGCCAAAGCAAAATTCTCGAGCCCTATGTAATTACACATTTGACACTTCCATGCATCTCCCACAACTGTTAAGTCCTGAATCAGCACCAGTGCACTCATGCAGCTTCTTACCCGCTCCTCTGACCAGTACCGACGTTGAATGCTCACGCAACTTGCTTAAGTTGACTTCATCTGGAGGCTGTGGATTCACTCAACCGGAAAAGTTTAGCAGTGACTGGTCATTTTTAGACAAGCTTCTTGCTTCAAACCAGTGTTTTGATCAAGGAAAATCCTACCCATTGTCTCAAGTTGCTGATTTGGTTCATTCAGCTCAGAGATTTCCATTCCAATATTTGGGTACCCAACCTGATTTTTCCAACTTTTCCAAGTAATATTGGGTCAAACGTCTGGTAGTAGTATCCTTTCATTAGTCATGATCATGCGTCTCATTGCTCATTATTAGAGGATATTGCTAGTGCGGCTTTTGTTTCTGAGTGCTCAGTGTTGGCGTCAGACACAATTAATTTTGCACCGATCATGCAAATCTGAGGCTGTATTCAGACTAATTAGATTTTTCATTATCAAGCAATTATCATTCCAAGTTTGCTATAGATTTTGGTTGAATCAATACCAAACTTTTAAAAGAAAACCAATGAATCGATTTTAGTGTAAACATTTTTTTCTTTATAATTAAAGTTATTTTAGTGTAAACATTTGTTTTGAGCTTTTTACTTCCCTTTCATTATTTTCTTTAATTTGTCACCCCGCATAATTTCACCACCGTAAGAAATACAAATATATATATATAAAACATTTACGTAAACATAGAAAAATATATACATAATATATTTTCTCTTTTTTTTCTTTTATTTCTCACACCTTAAAAATTACTATAATTACTAAAATATTTTTTACTTTTCATTCTTTTATAAAATATAATTAATAATTATTAATTTTAAAATGGAGCATTGAAAGAAATAGCTGCATGAAATTGTTACTAATAATAGGATTTTAAAGACTATACATACGAAACGAGATGGTAGATGATTTTTTTTTTTTTTTTTGTAATGGTTATAATGTAATATATGTGCCTTCTTTGACAATTTTTTCTTTTTTTCATCTAAAACTTTTAATGTATTATAATATTAATATTTTCTAATTCCTATATTTTTAGACCATTTATCTTCCTAATATTATAACACATAAGTGAGTTCTCAATATGAGAAACAATTAATTATAAATTCAAATTTGTCATTGTATTTTAAGTATTTCTAATTATAGACTTGAAGCATATTTTGAACCTAATGCACACATGTTGGGGTATGCCAATTCAAAGCAAATCTAAACAAACAAACATCCTATAACAGTTGTAGGTTCGCTAAGAAATGAAAAGTAAAAAAGTCTAAATTCAACCATATTTATTCTAATTATTGTTTTTAGAATATAGCTTTTAAGAGTAATAATTTTGACATCTTTCCCTGTTAGAAATTTGCAATATCGTTAGGTCAAACTAAGGAATGTTATTTATAGAAAGTAACAAATAGTGTAGCCATGGAAAAGGTCAACTATTTAAACAAGCCTAAAGAGGCCGTTCTTCTTTTTATCCAACGTTTTAGTCAGTCAGAAACATATGAAAAACATATAGCTGTTAATTAATGTTTTCAAAGAAAGTCGAAACATAATTTGTTAATCAAACAACATATAAGTTAGTAGGTCAAATATTTTTATAATTTTCTATACATACTTATATATGTATGCATACAAAGTAAATATATCTGAGCTCGAATCTGAATATACTAAGCATGTCCCCGTACATCCCAAAAATAGTACGTTCGAGAACTCAAGGTTGAAGTGTACCCTGCAGCAATTTTCTTTTGTCTCTCTCAAAACCCACTTAGGGAAGCTAAAACCTGTATTAATTTGCATTTCCTAGCTATCAAGACAAATAGATATCATACTTAACTTGAACAGATTGCTACGCTGACCAAAAAACCCAACAAGGCACCTGCTACAACTTCCACTTCTGAATGACCAACAGATTCTTTGAGATGTGCGTGCATGAATGAATCACTTTCCGAGTTGCTCTCCTGACCAGGCAGAGGGTTGTTCTTCGTGGCTATGCTCTCCGTTTTTGTCGGCCTCAGCCAAGTAGGTTTTAATTTTTCCAAGAATAAAGGTTTGACGGACTGTGAGGTTGATGATTTTACTGAAAAGGAGTCTGTAAAATCATTGGCATCAGTAATTGAAGATCTCTGTTCTAATTTATCCTTTGAGAAAGCCCTGTTCAATACTTTTGCATGATTGCCCACTTCCCTCCTGACACCCTGCAAGGAAAAATAGAAAACTTCTTTAAAAGTTATGTGTCTATTTGTGTATATTGTTCCAGTTGAACTCATACATTTATAGCCCTTAAGCAAATCACTACAACCCAAAAAGGCACATGTTATGGAGTCACACTGAAATTTATGTCATTAATATGGTCTATGGCAAGGGTGGTGGCTGGTGCAACTGGTTCAACCAAAGATTTTGAGGGATTGGAAGTTAGGTGTTTTTTAGTGAATATTTCCTATTGCTGAGTTTTTCTGCAAAACAAGAGTAAGGAGTTTGTTAATCAAGAGAACTGAAGTCTCAGAGGCTTTAGTCCAGACTTTCAGAGAAATATGTGCTTGAGCTAAATTAGTAAGACCAATTCCAACTGTGCATGTATGTTTTCTATTTGCTCTAATATTTAAGCAGAGGTGAAAAAAGAAAGGATAAGAGTGTTGCATTTGATTTCCACTCAATTGAACACATTTCCTAATTTTGGCATATTTTAACCTTCTATTTTTAGTTAGTTCTCCACTAATTTCTAGAATTGAAAGAAGACTTGGAAAGCAACTACTTTCATATAAGTCCAAGTATATCTACTAGATTCACAAATAAAGTGTATGTAAAGTAAATTCTTTGACTTGATACAAGTGGTAAACAACTTGTGCTACATGAGTTTAGTACTCGTTGTGAGCATTACGTAAGAGCCAATATGAGGCTTTTCTTAAACAAAATTTAGACTCTTCAATCACAACCCAAGACAAGTTAATCAGAGCAGTGACTATAGATACCAAATGGTCTAAAAAAAAATGTATATAAAGTATGTTACTTGTGATTAGAGTGTTCTTTATACGAGTAATAGATAGCCCCTCACCATTTCCAATCATCAAAACCATCTTAGCATTGTAGTTCACCTTCAACCCAACCTACATCAATGAGGACATAACTACTAGCCCTATTGTCTAGGTACCAAGTTTGACCAACAATGGTATTCGGTGAAGCTGCAAAGGTTGCATGTTAATTCACCATATTCTAATTAGGGGTTGCACCCATATAGTCAGCAACGCATAGTAGTGGGGCCTATACTTCCATAGACTTGGTATATTGGTCTATGGTTATCTCCTCTACCTAAATGATAGCTTCCTCTACTCTGTAAATGTATTGGAGGTTACTTTGATTGTTTACAGGAAGTCTTATATAATAACTGGTGATTCCCAAGACTCTTGGAGACAGCAACAAGGTTGGCAATGGGAACAGAAATATATCCCTGTATCATGGAGTTCTCATCTCCATTAAGTGCTCAAGTCTCTTTTCAAAGCACAACAATTTAGCTTGAAGTTCAAAGTAAGAGATGCTTTTTCTTTTTATGAATTGGTATAGAAGAGATTATACTTAGGGGAGTTTAGTCTAGTAAGGATATGTGAAGTTATATCCTCAAGATTGATGGAATATCTAGCTTGGACTAAGTCGTATGCTCACCCTTTCATTGTTTTGGGATATGTTACCATTGTCATGCTGTCGTTTTACATTTTGGTAAACTTTCGCTTCTATTACATAATGTTTGATCTAATATAAATAAATCTCTAATTGCTTCCATGAGCTACTTTAATATCTCTAGATCCATTTCCTTTGGTGGTACTTTCACTTCCACTGAGTTGTAAAACCAACCAAAAAGTGTTTAATTGAAAGCCATCCAATCTTCATAGTCTAGATTGATGATTGGTGCCTCATGTTCATAGCATTTCAATACCTACATTTTCCTGTTATCTTCTTCTTATTCTTATCTTTTAGAGATGATGAGAGGCCAAATAGTTAGAAGGAAGAAAAGTGCTAAACTAATGTTATAAAACTTACCCATTTTCCTTTCACAAAATTACCATGCACAAAAAAAAGAAAAAAAAAGAAAGGAGGTTGTTGGAATAACTATGGAGTTAGTTACGTGATCTAACTTAAAGCATTTATTTATTGTTCCTAATCTAAAAGGCACCAGTTTCCGTCACCTTGTTTTCCACTGTGGGTTGGGGTTCTCCAAATAGTAGTTTATTTTATTTTATTTTATTTTTTGGTTGTCAACATAATCCTAATCTCAAACTGACCCTTATGTTCACATACATAACTAATTGACCTTATACATAACTCTTGACAATCGGATGATTCTATTTGTACCCCATGCTTCCTAAGGCAAATTTTAAATGGGTATCTTCAAATAACTAACAGAATAAGTAGACCCGTAATCTCCACTTGGAGAATACCAGGAAACATGGCATTCTAGGAATCTAGAATGACCTCCTTGGCTTAATGTAATCCAGTGTAGGGAAATACTTCTATTCTATTGCCCACTCTCAAGTCTAAATCAGGTGCTCTGATAACATTGCAACACTATTAATATTGCAAAGCATAAAAAGGAGTTGGACAAGAATAAAATGTAAGCAGAAACCTGCGCGTCGTACATGATGAGGCTGGCATAAACAACCGCTAACCCAAAGATAGGGTCAGACAAACCCCTGCAATGGTGCAAAGGAAAATGAAAATTAACTTTAGTTCAGGTATCTGAAGAATAATTCATAAATTCTTACTCATAGCAATAAGAATTCAATTAAAAGCAGCAAAATAAATTGTGCCCAAGAATAGCTGGTTTTCAAAAGAAATAGGGGAAAAGGAATACCTCTCGAAGCCAAGTGTTGTCGCTGTAGCGACAGCCGCCTGTGTCAAATCGGGAACAGACAGAAATCAAGGACCCACCACAAGGAAATCAACCAAAGAGTTTTTTTTTTTTTTTTTTTAAGTAGATAATCAAGAAGTTTTTCAGTACTCTTTTGTTGACACCGTATGTATGCAAAATCTGATTTTTAGTTTGCATTTGAGGGTTATGGAATGAAAAATGAAAAGTAAAGAGAAAGGCATGAATTACAGAAGTATGTGTGGAAGGGAATCCTCCAGCCCGAAAGACACCCATATAATCAAAGCTACTCTTGCTACATAAGAGAAGTGAAGTGAAAGGCTTCAGGAGTTGGCCAGTAGCCGCAGATGCCGCTGCAGTTATCAAAACCTATACAATCACCTTAGCCCAAAAATTATTTACACTGCAAGGAGAAATTAACAATAAAAATGACAAAGGCAACCACCTTATTTTGTAATATCTCTGCGATTTGAGTATAGGAGAAACACCTGATACTGGTCTTAGTGTTTCGTCTGAAGAAGAGATGGCGAACCTTCGCAGAAGTAATCTTATAGTCACGGCTTACAGCTGCAGATATGAGGACGCTTGCAAAGGTGCAGTTCCGCAGCAACACCATCTCTCTATCTGTCTCGGCCCCCCCTTTTTTTTTTTTGCCCTCCCCAATAGATTCTCGCACTATCCAATGAATTGTAATACTACTGGAAAATACTTTAATTTTTTTTTTTTTTTTTTTTTTTTTTTTTTTTTTTTTTTTGCAAGTTTCATTCCAATAGCTAAACTTATTTTACTTTCTCTTAAAACACCAAATATCATTATAATATTTAACCAAATACATTTTAAAATTTAACTCATTTTTTTCCTACAAAATTTTATATATAATAAGAAAGAAAATTAAACATTTAATTTTTGTATTATATTTTTATTTCTAAATCTTTAATATATATATATATTTACTTTTTACTTTCTAATCTTTATTCATTAAATAATTTATTTTTATATTTTATTCTTAACTTTTTAAATTAATTTATTTAAAAAAATTAATTTTTAAATTCTCTTTTAAATAAATTTAATAATATTTTATAAATAAAAATTTTAAAAATTAAAATATAAAAATTAACTAAAAAATCCAATTGTCAAAGATAAAAAAAGCTCAATTATCTAATAAAAATAATATAAAAACTAAATGAGTCAATATTTCATAATTTGTAAAATTTTGGATAAGAGTAATTAATTGTTTTGATGGCATATTATATTAAAATGAATTAATTAATTCTTATTTATAAAAAAAAAAAAAAAATTAATTCTTATTTATTTTTCAAATTGAAGTTCTGGGAAAATAATAGAATGCGGTAGTATAGTCCCTTCAAATTCCAACTTATCGATCATATATATTGGTGCCCGGTGGGAGGTGGTGTTGGGATTAGATCTTTCATTGCCGGCGACATTTCGTTAGGGTTTCCCAATAAGAAATATAAACAGGTAGAGCCATATGCGTCTTTGTTTCATTTCATCTGCAGCTATCCTCGAATCGAGAAGGAGCAACCTTGGAATAGTGAGTAATGCCGATATTCTTGTCTGAGGAGGAATTTCAAAACTGCTCTCATGACCCTTCTCTCGTGGTAGAGAAGGCGGACGCTTTCATAAAAGAGATTCTGAACCAATTGGAGACGGTAAAAGCCGAGGCTGATGCGTCTTCCATTACTGCTGAACAAACCTGCTCTCTTCTTGAGCAGAAATATGTTTCACTCTCCTCGGAATTTTCCAGCCTACAGTCCCAACACTCCCAACTGAATGCTTCTCTAGACGAGCGCGTTTCAGAGGTCGCCCAACTCCAATCACAGAAGCACGAAATTCAACTCCAATCGGTAATAACCCTTTGCTGTTTTCCTTTATTGACGCTCTTGCGGCGGTGACATATTCTTTTTCTTTGGCCCTTCTGCTGAGCTCGCTGATTTTCTTCTTTCTGTTTTTTTTAAAATTTTTCATTTTCGGGAAAAAAAAAAAGATTGGAAAAGACGGGGAGATTGAACGCCTCTCTCGGGAGATATCAGAGCTTCATAAGTCGAAGCGACAATTGATGGAATTGTTGGAGCAGAAAGATATAGAAATCAACGAGAAGAATATCACAATGAAGAACTATCTGGATAAGATTGTAAGGCAGCTCTTACTTAATTCAATATTCTTTCTGTTCCTCGTATGCATTTATTTCTCTCTTTGCACTTCTTGTTGGGAAAAACAGCAAAAAAAAAAAAAAAATACAAGAAAAATAGGAAGTTACTTTTAAAGCATTTTTTAAGTAGTCATTGGAATTGCAGCTAATGCTTCTTTTTATTCCTACCTTGAAGGTCCACATGACTGAAAATGCTGCACTAAAGGAGGCACGGTTGAATGAGATGGGATCTGAGCTTGCTCGATCAGAGGCTCTTTGTGCCCGTTTATCTCAAGTAAGTTGAAAGATTCTGCACATGCCTTAGGTGTTGTATTTATTTTTGATCATTAGTCTTGAATGGAATTTTTTTAAAAGATATCATGAAACCTAATTCCTTGGAGGCTACCTGCCAACTTGGTTAAGCATGATTCATAATCAAAGGTAGTATACTTAAGCCATATTGCCATAGTGCCATTTGATGATGCTATAGTTCTTTATTTTACCGATAATTAAATAAGACCCTAAAATATAATTCTTCAGGATACTGCTTTAACTAATTCCAGAATGGTGGTCCTCATTTATGAAAATCTGGGAAATTTTATTGTGAAAGTTGTGGTTTAAAAAATGGTTGTTTTATTCAGTTTAACATATATGAACTTAATTTTATTGAGTTTTATTCAGTTTAACGTATATTAGCACTTTGAGATGTCATGGTTTGGGTTTATGCTCCCAAATATTCTAAAAGCATTGCATATGTGGAAAATATCTTATGTGGGCAAAGATATAATATAGCTCGACTAGTTCAATTCAACAAAGCTTGCATGAAGAAAGAATTGAGAGATCATGAGTTGATGACTACATAAATGGATCTGGGTATTGAGAAAGTGGAAATTAGTAGGATGAAAATCCTATATGCATCGGATATAGCTGCATTTCTGCAAATCTACTTCTGTAGACCATCTGATATTTATGGTCACGTTAGAGGTTTTAATTGGGGATCACTCTTGTACTCCATTCAGTTTCCTATCCTGTATTATAATTTTTGGCTAGAAATGCTATTGAATGACTGAAGTTCCTTTTATTTATCTCTTCCGAAATGGTTGCAATAATTGCTCGAGTTTTTAATATGTGCAGGAGAAGGAGTTAATTGAGAGACATAACTCATGGCTTAATGATGAGCTGAAAGCCAAGGTAGATAGTCTCATTCAACTGCGTAAAACACATAGTGAACTTGAGGCCGAGATGTCTACCAAGCTTGACGATGTAAGTGTTGTTCAAAGAGCCTCCACCTACTACTTGTTAATTTTGCCTTTTCATTTATTAATTCTGCTTATTCTTATCATGCTATTCTTTCCCCCCATGATATAGATGGAGAAAAGATGCAGTGAGACTTGTAGCTCTCTCATGTGGAACAAAGATAGAGTAAAAGAGTTGGAATCAAATTTAGCCATGTTAGAGCAGGTGCATTCTGATGTACATGTCTCTTTGGAAGATCTCTTCTCTTCTATCATATGTATCTGCTTTCTCATGTACATGTTTGATTGACTCTAGGAATTATTATCCTCTAAGGATGTGGCTGCCACTGCTGAAAAGCAGTCTTCTGCTGAAATTTCAACAGTAAGTAGGACTTAGATACATAGTTGAAATTATTTTTCTTCCTGTTAATATTTAGGAATACGTGTGTTTTACTAATTTTCATTTCAATCTTGTCTTTCTCATCTTTACTTCAGCTTCACCATCTTTATGTTATTCATGTATGGCTTCTGAGGTAGGTTGGGAAGGTTTTCCCTTAGTATTTGCTCATTCAAATGTATACAGAAGAGATTACTCCTTCAAGAAGAAGTTAAGTTACTAATAGAAAATTGCATGAATTTATGTACTTAAATGAATTGCATGCTTTCACTGAAGAGATGAAATGCACATGTAACAGATTTACAATTTCAAATCATGGAAATTATGGAAAAACATTCATTTTGCAAACACAAAGTTCTAGGATGAGCTAAAGTGTGAAATTCTTCAATGGGATGAAGAACATGTTTCTATAACTTTTGCTTTTGCTCAACTGAATTGAGGAGTTGAACTCACATATACTCAAACTTTTGCAGTTGAAGAAGTTATCTGGTAATTGACTAATGATCCTTGCATTTGCCTGTTTCCTATTGTAGTTGACCAAGCTTGTGGAATTATACAAAGAGAGCTCAGAGGAATGGTCAAAAAAGGCTGGAGATCTTGATGGAGTGATAAAGGCTATGGAAGTAAGTCTTTTCACCTTTTTTTGGATTTTTTTGTAGATCCTGATGGAACCTTCCCTTCTCTTGACTGAGATCTTCCACCTATTGGAGGAAAAGGTGGAAGGCAAATTAATTGCAGCTGATGTTCTTCTATTCAATTGTCCTATTTTTTATTGCCCAGAACTCCAGTTTTCATTGTAATCTATACTTCTTTTGCAGACTCATTTTAGTCAAGTTGAGAATGATTACAAGGAAAGACTCCAGCAGGAAGTATCAATACAGAAAGAATTAGAAAAGGTTAGTGACCTAAACCTTTTTTCCTTGCCAGTCCTATTTTTTATGTGAAACTTTCCTGAATCAGCTGACTTGATGTTGCTAGACTCTAGATATTGATCTTCCAAGATACTGTAGTCGCTGGTCATATCTTTCTGATAAATGTTTTTCATGATTTATGCTCTAGGCATGGTGTGATACTCTTTGAGTCTACTTGTTAATATAGAGATGGTTCAAAATGAATATTTAATGGATGGAGAAGACTCTGTATAGAAAATTTTGGTCCTCTTATTTTTATTGCAGAAATGTTATCTTCCCCTTCTGACGAGTGCTGTAGCCTATGTATAAGTAACAGGAGTTATTTTTGGATTTTGAAAGGGAGGCAAAGAAAAGGAAGTAACACAATTGTTGACAGTTATATTTTTGTGTTGGGAGTGTCTTTTCAATAATTTGATTTAGCTTTAGTTTTTATGTATTTTTTTAGATGTGAAATTTGAACAAAAAAAGATGAGAGGATACTCGTTTCACACTGATAAAAAGATACTGGAAGTTCTCTTTAGTGATCGAGAAAGAAAGCCAATGAGTTAAAAATTTGGTTTGGGGCCAAATGACTCAGAAGAACCCTATGAGGAGGAAGAGGTCCCTGAACAGCTGGATAAAACCTGAGATCGTGTTCTGAACAGGAAAACCATGCAACCATATTCCTTTCAATATAATCCAATTAGATGTCAGTAGTTGAATATAATTTATTAAAAATCTAAGGGTAATGAAAAAATTTAAGTTTTTATTTTTTGAGTAAAACTCAAAATAAAAAATGTTGTGTTACTTTTTCTTAAGTGAAAAAAGTGGTATTTGAGTTATTATTTGGATGGAGGGAGTAGTAAATTCCACCTGTTGGTGCAAAGACTTCTTTTTGAAATTTCAAAAGTGTCTCGCCTTTGTTAATAACAACTTACCAAGAAGTGCTTGCTTCCCCAAATAATGCATGGTGAATTCTTGATGCTTTAAATTAGCAATTCTGTGTCACATGTAATTTTATCTTAATATTCAATTAAAGGTTTCCTTAAGGCTCTAGGACTTATTTTTCTTGTTGATTTTCTACCTTAGGTATTGTGTAGGTTGCTTATCATTTATGGTTGTTCCTCTTGCTTGTCATTATTGTTACTTTCATCCTTCTTTATGTGTAGGAAGCTGAATGTTTAAAGGAAAAGTTGGAGAAGTGCATGGCAGAGTTGGAGGCTTTGAAGGAGAAGGAGCTAAGATCTCTTCCTATGACTAGTTTTACTACGGAGTCGTAAGTGCAATTGTATAAATTATCTTCATAGCCTGTTATGCTTTCCTTTGAGATCATTTAGGTTGAATTTTGACATCCCGTGTCTCCTTTATTTCTGGGGATCTTTTATTGGAAATTAATGAATTCTTCTGAATCCAAAAATTATTTTTCTAGATTTGAAGCTTCATTAGTATTAATTCTGAAAAATTTTAACCTACTAATGCACAAACTTAACCTTATAAAATGCTAAAATACTTACAATTTCAGAAATGGATGATTTTCACTTATAGACGTAACATGTGGAAAATACCTATTGAACTGGTAACTTGAACACGGGACTTTCCTTCAAATTTTGACTTTTAAAACCTTATCTTAATAGATGGAATTTAATTTATACATTTTTCAAAGTTCAATGACAATTTTTGCATCTACAGTTTCAAAAAAAGAAACCATGAATTGCTGGTTAATCAAATTAGGCCTTCAGAGACCCGTACTTCTGTTTAATGTTAACATACAACAATGGTCTTATGTGATTGTGATGGGGTTTTTGTGAAAGGACTTTTGATGTAGAGGGACAGGGAATGAAAAAAACCTTTTGGTGTTGAACATAGAGTAAGAAGGGAAAAGATTAAGGTGAATCTTGAGAGGAGAAGATGTGTAGAAAATGGAAAAGATGAGGGTGGCACTGCTGATAGGAGGGAGGGAAAGAGCTACATATATACAAATGTGGTTTGCGAAGGGCTACACGAATAACTCTCTGTATCTTTGTCATGTAGCTATACAAAACATGTTTTACACGCTTAGGTATAGTGGGTTAGCTTTTTGTAAACCCTCGTACCTTAACTCTACTCGCATGTGCTAAAGATAGAATTAAGCATTTTTTGGAGAGTTTTAGAGGGGAGTGGTGCTGGGCATGTGAAGAGATGACATTGCAGGTTGGTTCTTTATTGCTGGCGGTTACACAGAAGCTGTAGCATATTCATCTTAGAAATTTGAAGTCTCTGAAAGAAGTTTCGACAATCTTTCCAAGAACGTGCCTTCATCAGTGCCCCAAGCAGAATTACATTTTGTTCTTCCTCAGTTAATCGATTGCTATACGTTTTTATTAAAATAAAGCCTTAACTTTCTGTCTTCTCTATAGTTCCGAAGGCCCTCCTACTTTTACAAAATTTGGCAGAGCAAAGATTGTAATATCCCTTGACATCTGTATATGATGTGTAAATTTCATCTTTTGGCCAAATGTAGACATTGAGATTGAATCTTATTGTTGCTTGCTTTAGACCTTCTATGATTGTTTTGAGGCTTCTTTGGCAATTTTTTTATTTTTATTTATTCTTTTGCATGTAGGATTAGTATCTGGAGGTATGATGTTGATGTTTTCCACATTTTTTTCTACATGATACTTAATGGTTTTCTTTAATTTCTAGAGTGTTTACTGCTCGTTATTTCTGTAGCACTCTGTGCTGATTTGAACATGCTAACTGACTTTACTGAATGGAAGTTCTATTTTGATCTTGATAATTGTAGGTGGGTGGAGCCGATTGAGGTTCATGAGATTGTCAAAGAAGATCACATGCTTGTACCCAGTATTCCCTCGGGTGTTTCTGGAACTGCATTAGCAGCTTCACTTCTTCGGGATGGTTGGAGTGTGAGTCATTAAAAGTGTTTGTGATTATTGCGGGAGGGGGGTGATTCATTTGGTTTTACTTTATCTTCATCATAGTAATTAATTTGAGCTTGTTCTCTCTCATTTCATTTTAAAAATTATGAAAAAGGAAAGAAAGAAAGTGAGCTTCTATCTCTTGTTCCTCATTTCTATGCTTTCTTTCCTTTTGGTTGAAGTTGGCAAAAATTTACACCCGATACCAAGAAGCTGTTGATGCATTGCGGCATGAGCAAATGGGGAGAAAGCAATCTGAAGCTATTTTGGAGCGAGTATGTATCTTGTACTGTTCTTCATGTGAACATGGGGTCAAGTATTATTTTAGGTTCCAGTTTTATCAGCATATATATATTTCTTTCAAATGATTTTTTATTTATTTAACTGTTTTGCTATTCTATCTGGGTTTATGTGGTTTTGTTTTGTTATGCCTCATTCAATTCTGTTGATATGCATTATGAGGAAAATGCTTACTATGTGCTTGATATCTTCACTGACTGTTGAAATTGTATGGTTCCACATTTTGCGTTGAATTTCCTTTTCTTGAAATTTCCTTCTTGAAGAATGTTATGGAGAATTCTTCTATGGCTAATGTAATGTGAATCTTCTTGCATTTTGAGTTTAATCAGTGGTGTATGTTGATGCCTGGTTTCGTTCTGCTTCTTATAACTTGCAATTCAGTATTTAGGCGATTTTATAAAACTTCTGAAAGTCTAGAACATTGCTCATGGAGTTGCCTTATCTTTTACTTGCATGATGAAACATGCAGAGTGTTCCCCTCATTCTTCGTTCTTGTTTAAATTTGCTCAAGTTTGAAGTAAGGCACATCTTAGTTTAATATAGTGGATATTTTTTGAGAATGCACTGTGGTAGCCAAGTGACTCCAATAGGTTGGCAGTTTGCTGATTCTTGACTGTTTATTGTATCCCATGGTGATCATGAATTGTGATATTCATAGGTACTTCATGAAATCGAGGAAAAAGCAACTATTGTCTTGGAAGAACGAGGTATGTTTTTTGTATCTATCGTTAATTCTTGGACGATTAATAATATATGTAAGAAAATGAATACTGCCTTTTATAAGAAAATATAAATTCAATGTTTCTATATGTATATGTGTGTGCTTTTCTCTTTGCAAATCGGTAAATTTGAGGTTCTGTTATGAACCTGATCCAAAAATATTTCATAAACTTCTGAAGGACTTCCAGAAACTTCCAATTTTGTATTTTTCTAATTTTTTAAAGATTTTTTTTAGCTTCTAAACAATTTTCCCAGGGGTGTTTATTATTAGGTTTGACCTGAAATATGTAATTGGTTTAGTTTTGTTTTCTAATATTTTGAAAATTTTGGTTTGGTTTGCCTGTCCCAAATTGAGCCAAGCTAAACAAAAAGATCGATTTGTAATTATTAATTTTGTATTATATACAATTTTTTTTTTTTGAAAATAATTATTTTAATTGTAGATTTGTAATCTTGATATGACAAGTTTTCATGTCACTATGTCGAATCTAAACAGTGCATTGGGCTTTTCGGCTCAATTTTAAAATAAAAAGTTGTATTTTGATCTTAATTAAATTGAAATATTTTCGTATTTGTTTTTTTGGTTGTTGTTTGTAATGGTTATTTACCCAAAAAAAAAAAGAAAGAAAAAAATTGAAGAAAACTGAAATTCCAAAAGGAAAACTGAATGGACACCCCTAGATTTGTCAATGAGTAATTTGAAGTTTGCTAGAATTTTACCTGTTGGTTAAATGCTCCTGTTGGTATTGGCAAAGTGATATTACTTTGTAGTTTATGTCTATTATCTTGACATCAACATAAGCTTTTATTAAACACTTGCATAATGATTTAAAAGTTCTTCACTCCTTCCCCCTAAAGCAAAAAAATGAAGAGAGTGTAAATAAGAAAAACTTCCTGCAAGCCCTAAAATAGGGAACAACCTCAAAATGTATGTGGTAATAGGATTTCCAGGAAAGAAAACTACTGTAGCATAGACATCAAGAATAAGGATCTAAAATATGGTACTCAGAAATGGATGTTTAGTGAAATAAATCCTAGAAAATTCATTTACTGTTTTCTGGAGCAATCTCTCAGCCTCTGATCCATGGGATACAACATGGTTTTAGGTGTTTTTGATATTTTACTTAAAATCTAAAAAATTCCACAAAAAACAGCCAGGTAGCTTAAATTTTCTTCAAGTTTAATTAGTTATAGCTCTACTATCAAAAGCAAAGGAGAAAAGTATACTTCAGTGTGATTTGTTGAGTAGACTGTAATTGCTGGTCATGGGCAATTGGTGCACCTAAGGTGGTTGTCTAACTATGGATTCCCCAAGCTCATGGTTCCTGGTTAAATGATGTAACAGATGCCTTGAGATTGTTATGTACCTAGGTAATGGACATACTTGATATTGAATATGCACCAGTATATGGTCATTCTTTGTGCAGGGGAGGTAGAGTTAACGATGTATGGTAATTTTTGAAATGAATATTTCAGTTTTCAGTGTTATATCACAAAAATTAGCAAACAGAGTGATAAATCCTGAGTCATTATTCAGTATATGGTTATTCTACTTTCGTGGATTGAATACTTGAGTGTTATTTTGTTTGGTCATCTGATGTATGTTTCATTGACTCCATGTTTCTCATGCAGCGGAACATGAGAGGATGGTGGAGGCTTACTCTTCACTTAACCAAAAGTTGCAGCAATGTCTTGCTGAGCAGAATACTTGGCATAGACAGATTCAGGAGCTAAAGGTTTATTATATTTTTGTTGGTTCAAGGATTATGACTCCTTGTTATGCTACTTAAACAATTGGTTTCAGGCTGATTTGCGGAGGCATGAACGCGACTATGCTGCAGCTGAGAAGGAGATCTTGGACCTCCAGAATCAGGTTTAAATGATACAAAATTATGGACTTAAACTCAATTTATCCCCTGAAATTTTGCTTCTTCTGTCAATTTCTACCTCAAAAGTCTATTTTGTACACGTTGCACATTTGAAGTAGGCAAATTGAGTACCTTTCAGCCCACTTTAAACTAAAAGCCTACTTCTAAAAGTGTGATTGACCTATTTTAGAAAAATGATGAATTAAATGTATTTCAGAAGAATGATTGATTGATCCTTTTGGAGATTGATTAATTCAAATTAGAAGAATGCTTAGCCCATATTAATGTGCAGGATGGTAGGAGTATTGTCAAATTGCCAAGGGTGCAATATGCCCAAAAATTAATTTTGGCTTGCAATTACAAAAAATATATAGCCAATTGGAGTGTGCTAAATTCAGTTTCAAGTCATATCTAATTTGTGCACATTCAGTTGGTGTTTTTATGGTTCTGTTCTCCTCTCACCTGTAAAAGATGTTCTTCTAGGTTATGTTGGTTGGTTTAGATATTATTATACTGATAAGAGCTGCAATGGGTTGTCAATGTCTTTACTGCCCCTAAACTTGCTGAGTTCTACATTTCTATAGGTTGCTGTACTTTTGAAGGAATGCCGGGATATACAACTGCGTTCTGGATCTGGTGGTCAGGGTAATGGTGATGTTTTGATGACGAATCCTGCTGTTCCATTTGTCAATGGAAATGTTATCCCTGAACAGCAGGTATATTTCCATTATCTACACCCCACTACCAAACCAAATAAAAGCTGTACTATTGGAAGGAAAGAGGGGGGGGGGGGGTGGGGGGTGGGAGGGGGACAAAAAACTATGTGAATCCTTTTTTTCTGTTTTATCTTAATGTAGTTGCTGTGAGTTTTATGCGTAAATGATTTGCAGCTGGCCTTCAAAGATATTGCTGGCTTGGTTGAACAGAATGTTCAGCTCAGGCGCCTTGTATGTAGCCTTAATGATGATATTGAGAACAGAGAAACAGAGTTGAAGGTTTGTTAAATATGCAGCTTACTTTTATGTGGCTTGTTTTTTGAAGAGATAATTAAAAGGAATTCTGAGGATGGAGATTTCTTTAATTTTGTGTAAATTTCAGGAAAAATATGAAAAGGAGCTTCAGAAGCATAGAGATGAAGCTGCGTCTAAAGTTGATATGATCTTAGCTCGTGCAGAAGAGCAGGGACAGATGATTGAATCTCTTCATGCATCTGTAAGTTACTTATAAAGTACATTGGCGCTTGCAAGCGAGTTATGCTTCCTTTCTATCAGAAAAAAACTGGGTTAATGATACATATATATATATTATATATATATATATTTTTTTTCTTTTCTTATTTTTACGTCTCTTTTTATTTGTGTTCATATAGGTAGGAATGTACAAGAAGCTGTATGAAGAGGAACATAAGTTTCATTCATCAAACACTGAAGCTCATTTAGTAGCAACAGGTTTCTGCTTCTATAACTTTTTAATTTTTCTCCTCCACAATTTTACGTCATGCCATGTTCTTCCATGACTGTACCATGAATCCATTTTTAGGTTTTTACTACACTGGAATCTGGTGTTAGATTTTCATTCTTTGACACTTTATTACTATGAATTTTCTGTTCCCATGCCTTTAGACATGTTGGGAGATAATGGAATGTTGCATGCGCTGAGTTTTGGTTTGCTTAACATGTAATCCTTTGTGATTATAGCTGCTAGTATCAAGGAACGAGAGAAGGTTAATTTATAAATCTTTAAAGAACTAACTATTCTTTTTTTCCCAATCTAATAAATTAATCTTATTAAGTACTTATCTTTGCAAATAGTCATGAGTAGGATTGATCCCACAAGGATGGATGAAACTAATTATTTTGTTGCTTAGAAGCAGATAAAAATAAAACCAGGGTTGTTGAGATTAGGCAACTAGTGAAAAACAAAGCAAAAAAAGGTAATAAAAGAAATCAATGTAAGAAGCATGATTGTATAATCTTAGTAGTGTATTTCACAATTAAATCAGTTATTAATCAGTCCTAACCAATTTGTCCTTACCGATTCATTAAACAAAACAAGTTTTTTTGGTTCATCCCTAATCAACAAACAACCCTAAAGAATCTCTTTGTAGTGCAAATCCTACAAAGACCAATGCTAGCTAATAAATTTACAACCTCGGTTCATTTAAACTGGATTGTGCATCTGCATAGTACTAGTAGAGTGCTCCTCCTTTATGTTGAACCGTGTTATTTTCTAGTGTTCTAAGTTTTAAGACAAATTGAATAATTATGGACCTAGTGTCCTAATGGAAATATACAATCTTAATGAATGAATAATAGACCCTATTGTATCAATCAAGAGAATAGTAATGATGAATATTTATAGAAGATTCACAGATATTAAAGTAATTGGATTTCACAATCGATGAAAAGTCAAACCTTGATTATTGTTGATTGAGTAAAAGGAGTTAAGAAACACATCGTCTTAAAAAAAAAAAAAAGGTTATACTGGATTGAAACTACTGTCAAGAACCCAATTTATAGAGTAGAGTTTTAATAGAATAGGGTTAAATACTAAAGAGAATAAGAAAGTTGAAATATGTAGGTATTTTTCGATGTTTGTATTTCTTACTTTTGGCTGATAATTGTATTTTATTGTTAAAAATATTTAATTTTTTTTCGTCCTTTAGCTTTCTACTCCATTTTTACATCCATCATTCATTAGCTAGAGTTTGCATATAAATTTTGTATCATGTTGAATGTCATAGCTTTTGGTTCTGGAATTTATCTTTCCTTTTCTTTTTCCCCTATTAGTTCGTCACTTTAATTTTCTTTATGGTTGTGGTGATTTTCTGTATATGTCTTGGTGGTTCAAAATTTTTCTTCTTTTTTCAAGTCTATGGATATGGATGATTTGAGATTAACTAACGGACATAATTTTCAAAAAAAGCTTCCTGTTTTTCTTGAATTTTTCTCTTTATTCACAAATTTTTTGGGACCTGGTCTTTGATTTTCTGATGTTTACAGTTGTTGCAGAAGAGAGGAGGAAGGATACCCAGGCTGTAGATGCAAGTTTTAATGTATGGTCACTACAAAACTATCTGCCATGCTTTTCACCATAGGAAAGTAGAAGTTTTGAGCGATTAAAATATTGTCATTGTGCAGGATTCTCTGAGAAGGGGACAAAAACAGGCTTTGGAGCGTAAAAAGCATCTTGAGGAGGAAGTGCAGAAGTCAAGGTAGAGTTTCATTACTTAACGTTTATTTAAGTGTCTGTGGATCCTCTTGCACCTTTACTCACATGACTCTGATAATTTTGTTATACCTTGGACCAATGCTTAACTCTCTTTTTTCATACAAAAGTGACATACATTCTCGTCAGGGCATGGGTTGGTGTTTGAGGTGTTGTGGTGACGCATAAAAGGCTGCTGGTTTACAATTACATTTGGAATTTTTTTATTCTTGATATGTTATTCAGATGCTATAGACTATTGGCTGCTTAGATGAGGTTATAGTCTCAGCTTTGTGTTGAGAAATAAAGCTTTCTATTTTTAATAGAAAAATATATTCACCTGCATTATTTTTTCGCTTTTGGAAAGAATAATGGAAAAAGAGAGAATTATAAAATTTACTTGATATATTTCATCAATCTTAACTCTTGAATTAAATTCAAGACTAAAAATCATCAACCAAATTATTATATGAACTCTGAAGACTTTTTAAATCCACCCTGAAGAAATTTGGATTCAAAATTTATGTTAGTGTTCAAACTTAGTTATCTTCCTTCTATTAATGTTGAATGGCCTTGGCGAAATGTCAATATATGGATTATACCAATAAACATTATTTGTAAATTCAAGAAAATGATGATGATCATGGGAGAGGAGTTTTGCACCCAAGAGGGGCATCTGACCTGTTTTAATCAATATTTAAAAGATATGTTGTAGCCACCTCCTAACTGTGGCGAGTAAAGAGCTTATTTGGGTATCAATCAACCTAGCATTACCATGAGGCATAGTCTAAACAAGGAGAGGACATATAATTCTTTCACTGTAAAATTGATTTCTTACAGAGTGAAAAAGACAATAGTGTAGGATTGTGCAATTTATTGATGCTAGATTTTCAATTCTTGTTTTTGTGTCTGTACCTTTTTGGTTGTTCTTAACATCCAGATATGGTCATACAAGCCTAATAGTAAATACTGTTACAGTTCTCTCTCAATGTTTCTTATTTGGCAGGAGCGAGATCATATCAGTATGCACAGAACGAGACAAGTTATCATTGGAAGCACAACTGGCACAAGAAAAACTAGAAAGATTTATGAAAGATTTTGAGCATCAGGTTACTAATTTCTGTTCCACATTTCTTCCTGTTATTTGTTCTTTGTGAATCCTTAATTGTTTGTTGATCTCTTATAAGATGTGGGCAACCCTAGTTAACACCTCCCTCTTTTGCCTCACGTATTAGCGAGCGGAACTTAATGGTGTTCTCGCCAGAAATGTTGAATTCTCGCAGTTGATAATTGTATACCAACAGAAGCTGCGTGAAAATTCAGAGGTGTTAAAAGCTGCAGAGGATCTTTCGCGGAAATTGACCATGGAGGTCAAACTCTTTATCAAAATTTTATATTTATGAAACCTCTGCTTGAAATTTCTCATCGTTTTTCTCTTTTGATCATACTCTGATCTTATTTTTACATAGATCTCTCTTGTGAAGCAAGAGAAGGAAATTGTGTTGAATGCGGAAAAGAGGGCTTCTGATGAGATTCATAATCTTACGGAGAGGCTTCGTCGTTTGCAGGTTTCTTGTTTTCTTTGTGTATTAACCGAGATTTCTTTGATCGTGCTGATCTTATTTTCATGTGCATCTCTGCAGACCAGTTTGGACACTATTCAAAGCACTGAGGAAATCCGTGAGGTTGCTGCCTTTTCTCTGATTTCAACTTTGGAATTTTGCTATGTTGTTACAAAGTTAAATATTTCTTCATTCATACAGGAGGCTAGATGCGCAGAGAGGAGAAAGCAAGAGCAATATGTTAAACAAATTGAGGTCTTCTTCGTCATCTTTAATCTATTACTTGCGAGGAATGAATAAAAGCAATGAATCTTCCCTTCTTGTTTGAATGCTAGTACATATAGTGGTCTATTCTATTGCATTACAATCCTTTCATTTCTGTGGCATTGTTACATATTTGGAATTTTGTATTGATAAGTCTCAACATTGCTGAGATGCAGAGAGAATGGGCTGAGGCAAAAAAAGAGCTTCATGAGGAGCGAGAGAAGAGGGAAATTGGCATGAACAATGCCTTGAAACAAATTGAAGAAATGAGAAAAGAACTAACTAGTGCCTTGTGTGCTGTTGCTGCAGCTGAGGCTAGGGCATCTCTTGCTGAGGTTGATTATTTTGATTTTTGTACACTTACATTAGCTCATATTCCTACTGAAGGCCTTGAACTTTATTTCTAATATGCTTATTTCATCTAGGGTCGGTGCTCTGATTTATTGGAGAAAATGAACTCTTCACACCTTGAGGTAACCTCACAAGTGTTTTCAGAAGCTCCAGACTTTTTGTTTTTTTCTCTTGAATGAAAATAAACTTTTTAACATTTTTCTTGCAATTCAGGCCTCCGAGAAAGATACTAGAAGCTTGCCTACATCACCTTTTGATAATGAGGTATCTTTCAAATTAGTTACTTACACACTCCAATTATCACCATAAGTTATCTTTATCTCTGCTAAGTTCCAAAGAAGTTTACCGGTACCCTTTCTGTGCTAAACAAGCAGTGCATTCAGTTCTGTGCTAACCAAGAATATTTGTTGTCACTATTCTGTGAAAGTTTAAAATGACACTATGCTAATCAAAGTCTTTGTTGGAAATGTTATATTTTTTCAAGTGTAAAGATCTATGTCAAGACACTTCCTGTTCTGATTTAACTAAGATATTTTGCTGTATATTTCTTTCTTAGTATACTGGATTCCATAGAAAGGGGGGAAAAAGAGGATTTAATTTCATTAGTTTTAGTCTATAATGAAGTTCAATCCCCAAGATAAAGAAAAAAAGAGGGTTTCTTTTTCCCTTATTTAATTCATTGCTCCACAACAGTAAGAATCACTTATCTCACGTGTGTTTTCTTCTCCCAAACCATTGATCCCTTGATGTTTTTTCCACTTCAAAGATTCATTTTAAAAATTAAAACATAGACCTGACTAAAACTAACCCTCTTAAATTTTGCTACTTCTCCGGAATCCCAAATCTATGTATATTTATTTTTCCTATATATGGCTAGGTATTTATTCTTGGAATAAGCATTGTTATTGGCCAAAGTATTCTGACACCTCATGGAGTAAAGTTACTATTGTTTTGATGAGGTTTCTTCGTTTTTTGCATTGTTGTAGGTATCTTTTTTTTTTAGATATCCTTTAAACATGATATATCATATATTGTGGCCATTTTTCTGTATTGAGCATTTAACTTGAGTACTTTCTACTTTATAAATGAAATTGACCCCATATTTGGTCTATAATTTTTCCACTTTTAGAAGACTTCTAAATGCTAGCATATCTCTTAAGCATGGATGTTTCTTTTATTAGATTTCAATCTCTCATTTCTAGTTCAGTATAATACTTTACCTGATGTTTTGCTTGTTTTGTATGCCATTGTTAACCATGTCTTATGCTGCTAATAATTTTGACCAGTGAATCACTGATGGTTCTATTGATGTTATACCTTAAAACTGGGCTCATTTGTTGCTGTACATGTTCCAATTTTCTTCCTGTGTTTCCAAATTGGTTGTCCGTACGGCGTAGTCCTGTTCCAATTGAATCACCCTCACTTGGTTTGGTAATTCATTTGGCTGATGAAGTTTTTGTTTCCTTCCAGATGACCTTTGACTTGAGTGTTGCTAAAGCAGAAGTTGAGAAGTTGAGGGAGGAAGCACAAGTTAACAAGGACCACATGCTACAGGTAGTTTCTGTGATCTTAGGTGTGTCATGTGAATTTGATATCATATACTGATTTATTTTTAATCACAGTATAAAAGCATAGCTCAAGCAAATGAATCAGCACTGAAGGAAATGGAAGCTGCCCATGAGAATTTCAAAGCAGAGGTTTCATTTATTTATTTATTTTTTTTTTGTGAAAAAAATTCTTGATTCGTTGATGTTGTTTAAAGTGGGTTGCTTCCTTTTTGTAGGAAGAGAGAGTAAAAAAGTTGCTTGAAGCAGAACTTGTTTCTCTTAGGGAACGGGTTAATGAAGTTGAAGTTGAATGTACCTTGAGAAGCAAAGAAGTTGCTTCAGTAACTGCAGAAAAAGAGGAAGCTCTTGCAGCTGCTTCTTCTGAAATAATGAGACTCAAAGAAGAGTATTCTGTTAAAATGTGAGTGTCTGTTATGGATGGTTATGTTTATCTTCTTATAATCTATAGCAACATCTCATGATCTCCTACTGTAGGTCCCAATTTGAGGTTATGGAAGCTCAACTATCTAACTTAAAAGATGATCTAGAGAAAGAGCGCCAAAAATCACGTGCCACTCAAGCCAACTATGAGCGACAGGTGTTTTCGAAACTTTCCTCTCTTTTATTTATTTATTTATTTTTAAATTTTTATCTTTTTTATATCCATTTCTGGATTTGCTATGGATTTTATGACATTGGACAGAGTCATGTTTTTGGCAGATGTCCTTTCTTGTAATTCATGTTTATTTATGTTTAACATTTTATCTTGTTCGGTTAATTTGATAGGTTATTCTACAATCTGAAACAATCCAGGAGTTGACTAGAACCTCACAAGCTCTGTCTGAACTAGAAGGGGAAGCCTCTCATCTTCGTAAATCAGCAGATTTGCTGAAAACTGAAAATGTGTGTTCTGGTTTTATGAGCAATTATTTTCTGTTTCTTGTCTAATAATCATCTTTTAGTTCCCAGGCTGAGTAAATAGTTTTATTGCATTTTGCACTGTTTTGAAATGAGCTTGCGTGTCATTTCTGTCTGTCTATTTCATTGTCGTTAATGGCTGTTTCATAGCAGTAAGAAATCACATGGATATTACCAGTTAGAAGGAGCTAAATTTAACTTATTTTGGTTGGTTTCTTTAGAATGAACTGAAGGCAAAGTTAGAAACGGAGAAGTCTGTCCTTGAAGTGTTGAAAAATGATGCAGATAGGAAGTACAATGAAGTCAATGAACTGGTAATTTCTCGGTTTCTTTACTAAGGCATTGCATTTCTGCTGTTGACCATTTATATTTCGTACTCTTTCCTCCTGCTGATGGCATTTTTTTTTCTATTTTGTCCCCTCTTGGGATTTTTTTTTTTGTTTGATCTGTTTGTTTCATAACTTTATGCTCTTCTCTATTTTAAATTCTCCATCCGTAGAAGTCAGATATTGTGGGTTGGTTAGCATCACCTTTAGGTGTTTCTTGGCAGATAAACTTCCAAATTCTGGTAGTTGGTGTCTAATTTTGGATTTCCTACTTTTTAATGATTGTTGTTTGTATTGACATTAGGTATGAATATTTATTTTATTTTATTTCTTTTCTTTTTGTTGTCTTTCCATCTCAGAACAAGATTTTGCACAGTCGACTTGAGGCCTTGCACATCAAATTGGCTGAGAAAGACTGCCATTCTTCAGGTTTTTCTGGAAGCTGTCCTGAGAGTTCTTTTGACGGAGACAATGGGTTACAAACAGTTGTAAAATATCTTCGCCGATCAAAGGAAATTGTATGTACCCTCACCTTGTAGTTAGTATTGATTTTGTTGACTTGTTTAAAAATTTATCATCATTTTTTAATTGTACTTGTACAGGCAGAAACAGAAATTTCTTTACTGAAACAGGAAAAGCTTCGTTTGCAATCTCAGGTCATTACTTATTCTATCTTTCCCTCTTCTAAATGCTTTTCCATCAATTCTGTTTGCCTCTTGAAATATTTGTAGTTTGTCTGCTATTGTAATGCATCAGAAATTAGATGTTCACGAGTTGCATGCCTAGGAAGCTCATAGATGCATGCTTTGTGTAACAGGGAATTTTCTGTTCCATTGCACTCTCATTTCCACTAATATTTTTTATTTTCCAGCTACATTGGTTTTATTTTATGTAGTTTATTGTTGTTAGTTGGTTTATTTCTACTAGGACATTTCTGATTTATTTCCTCCTTCAGCTTGAAACTTCTCTGAAGGCAGCAGAAGAAGCTCAAGCCTCACTAAGTGCCGAGCGAGCTAATTCTAAGACTTTGTTATCTGAGGAAGAGTTCAAGTCGTTACAGCTTCAGGTCAAAAGTTCTGCATTTGATCTTGTCATTCTTTTAGTGTGTAGAGTTCTATGTGCGTTGAAAGATCAATGTTAGTTATGCTATGTTCAAAATGACTTAAATCCTCATGTCCGACAGAAGCTTCAATTAGGATGTTGATCATGTAAAGGGCTATTGTTTGAAGCTGGTTTTGTTTTACAAGTTAAAAGTATTTTTTGAAGCTCCGATCTTAACTAAATTTTGGTAGTGGCTATTTGTGGTATAAAAATGTAGAGTCCTTACTGATATGAAAACATGTAATATGATCTTTTCTTCTGCATGGATTATGCCATTTTGGGGCTCACTACTATACTTTAACTGTGCAGATTCAAGAAATAAGTTTGCTTCGTGAGAGTAACATGCAGCTCAGAGAGGAAAACAAACACAATTTTGAGGAATGCAAGGTCTCTCTGGACTTTTTGTGTTTAATGGAGTTAAAGTTTTACCATATCTTTTTACAGTGAATTGCTGGTGTTCATTTGATAAATTATGATTTGTTGTTCTAGAAACTTCGTGAATCTCTCAAAATGGCAAGGATTGAATCTGAGAATTTGGGGAAGAGTCTTGAGCAGAGACAAATTGATGTCAGAGCTTATAAAGAAGAAATTGAAAAACAGAAGATGGAGAAAGAAGCACTTGCGAAGAGGCTTGATGAGGTATTTCTCTTTTAAACCTGTTACTTTTAATTTTTCATCTACCTTCCTTTTAGTATTTTGCATTCACATTGACTTCAAATCTGAAGTTGCTGGAGAAGTACAAGAATTTTGATGTTGAAGATCATCATCGTTTGCAAGCATCTGTGGAGCATTTGCAGGTATATTCATTCTTTTCAAAACAAAATTATCCCATAAGCACCAACTATATTAGTTGAGGGGTGGTCGTACATATATAGGTTGAGAGATGTATATTGAGATGAATACCCTCAAAAATTGAACTGTTCGACTCAATCCAGTTAAAGTAGACAGTAACTCTCTCTGTCTGTAGCCTATCCAAGCTGCTGACCATACGATGAGAGACTGCTTGGGTGGGATGTAAGATCTCCAGACCAAGCTCATCCACCAACTTCTCTGACCCTTACATCTTTGAAGCTCATACACTCTACATGTGCCAAGAACTCCACCAACCTGCGGGTGCTCAACTGAGAGATAACCGCCTACGTAAAACCAAGAGAGAGATAAAGAGGCCTCTGATGGTGAGTAACCTCTTGAAAAAAATTGAGTGGTCCTTCCTGCTAGTAGCCTGCCATATCCATTGCCCCCAAGGAAGGAGTGATGAATTCCCTAACCTAGAGAATGTCTTTCTTCAAGTGAGAATTCTGGAGAGACTTATGAAGTAAAGTTGAGTTTCCAGTGTGCACATCTCTGGGGCCCAGGTCCCCTTCCTCCTTCAGTAAGCAAACTGCTTCCGTCTCAACTTGGGACGAATTGTGCGAAGATTTTTAAGTGGTTGGACCAAATATGTTGCTTACTTTCTTCAGAATTGTAAAAGTCTCATCTTCTTTCTCTGGACTTATATGAATCTGATTTAATGAAGTTCAATGAAATTTGTAGGAGAGAGGAGCTTAGATAATGTATAAGAAAGATAATTTTCAATGAGAGAGTGCATGTCTAATACAGATCACAGTTTTTCTTTCATGTCTTAACTGTGGTTTTCATTCCGTATACATAAAGTGGTCGACCAAGTAATCTAATGTTGGTGTGTTTCTCTAATTTTCTTTAGGACAATCTTCGGGAAAAGGAAGCTCATTTAGCTGAAGTCATGAAACTTTCTTCTGAGCAGCAGGATCTGATATCACATTTGGAACAAGATCTAGCTAGGAGCAAAACCGAATTGAATGAAAGAGAGTCCAGGATAAATGAAATTTTGCGAGCTGAGGTATTCATTGTTGTAATGGAAATCCTCTTGGTTTCATTCTTCAGTTCACTCTATTATTTCTCTATTTTGTTGTTTTGCAGGCCACTTTAAGATCTGAAGTTGAGAAGCAGAAAAGGATGATTGCTCAGTTCAAGGTTACCTGGTGTTTTTTGTGTAATATCATCACTGATAGTTCTGATACTTATTTTCTGTTTGTGTTGCTGCTTTATCTATGCAGAAGAAGTCTGATAACTTGATGAAGGAAAAGGAAGACTTGAGCAAAGAGAATCAAGTTCTTTCCAAACAATTGGATGATGCAAGACAAGGTATCCATTTGGTTCCTTTTTCAGAACCCTAGAATATTATGTGTCCAAACTGCAAATAAGTTTGATAAAGGAAACAGTTAAATGGAGAGAGAAGAAGATGGGTTCATTAGAAACAAATTTAGACATGGGGAAGGAGACATAAGCGCTTCTATTGATTTATTTATTTTTTTTAACCCTTTTCCTTTTTATGTTTTGATTTGGTCTTTTTCTGTTTCTTTGAGCAGACAAGTTCAAAAATTTGTTATCTAAGTTCTCTTTAGCGTCTTCTGCTTGTCAACATTGATTGCCAGAAAATTTTAGGAGTGTTTCCATGCTACAAAGTTCTACAGTACTAATATTAGTTGTCCTTGCAGGAAAAAGGATTTTAGGAGATTCTGCTGGTGAACAGACCATGAAAGAAAAGAAGGAGGAGAGAGATGCTAGGACACAAGTATGATTAGAAAGTTTCTTTTTTTTTTCCCCTCCCTAATTTTGTTGACAAGTGTGTTGGCTAAGGTTCTTTGTAATTTTTGCAAGATGTTGGAAAAGACTGTAGATAGATTGAAAGAAGAGCTGAAAGTAGAGAAAAGCAAACGGATAAAAACACAGAAGGCGGTTAAGGAATCGTTTGATTCTGTTATGCAGGTACGCTGTATGATTGTACTTCAAATTGCCTGATTCATTTTTCTGATGTTTGACTGAAACAACATTATTGTGGTTTTTATGATTCCACATTCTTAATATATGTCAATGTACGAGTGAAAAATTAAAGATGCAGAAGTTATCCATCTCCCAAATGTTTAGTACTTGCGTGCATGTGGATGCGTATATATTTTCAATGGCATATATATCATATGTCCTCTCTCTTCCCTATCAAAGAATATGAAAAATCAGTGAAAAGAGAAAATCCAAATTAGGGAAAAGAGAAAATCAGCTCATTTAAAAAGTCCTGTTGGAAGCAATGCACTCCTGGTCAAAATTTTCATTTTTTTTGTTTGTCTTTTAATGGTAATACAGAATCGCTCAAATCTTTTTAATGAGCTGGAGAAGCATAAGCAAGGTTTAAAGATTCTGACTGATGATGTTGAAACACTAAAGATGGGGAAATGCAGTCAATCTGAGGTAATCACTACAGTTTTTGCTATAATGTACTGTGCTTCACCTCGATTTTGTCTTTGTTAATCAACATCAACATGCCAATACTTGAAGATGGACCACATTGGGATTGTTTATGGTTTCGTTTCACATCGGTGTTTCTCTTAATATAATGAATTTGAATGGTTGAATATTATAGGAAACATAGGAAACATTGCTAGTGGACGAACCCCATTACTATCACATGCCTACCACTGCTAGTAATTTTGGAATTCAAACAAAGGTTTGGATATGTCAGGATATCACAATATTTGAGCTTTTGACCTGTAAGAGCCAAGAATTTTGATTTTACTGGGAGGAAATATAATTGAGTGTTTTGGAATTGCCACAACTTTATTCTTTCAACAGGAAATTGGAACTCCCAGTCCTTCAACTCCTGGACTAACTTGCTTGTGGTTCTTCTTAATAAAAAGAATTTGAATGATTAAATATAGTTGGAAACATTGCTAGTGGATGAACCCATAATGTTTCTCTTACCACTGCTAGTGATTTGGAATTCAAACAAGTTTTGTATTTATTGTTAGGATATCACAATTACGAGCTTGACCAGTAAAAACCATGAATTTTCATTTTACTGGGAGGAAATATAATTGAGTGTTCAATTTAATTGTCACAACTTTATTCTTTAAATGGAAAATTGTGACTCCAGCTCCTTTTTACTCCTGGTGTGGTTATGGTATTGAAATGGAGATTTTGAGTGCTTGGTTTTTCTCTGTTTTATATCTGGGCTGTTTTAAGTTTGCCTGTCTTGTAATTAACATATAAGTTCCAAGTCATCTCCCATCGCATTCTAATATTCATCTTTACTTTTTGCATTACGATGTTTGTGTCGCCTCTGAATTTTTTGAATTATTTTGTGTCTGCTGAATTTATTCCTCTTTGCTTCTCAAACAGTTACCTCGTGTTGAACTGTTTCATGTTTAATTTTTAGGGTACAACTGAAATTCAATTCCTATCTGGCACACTCTTGGGGGATCTTGTTTCTGCATATTTCCAGGCTGTAGAAAAGTTTGAGCAGGTTACTCAACCTGTTATCTTTACTGAAGCTGGTCCTTCAGCTGCTGAGTCATCTTCATCTATGCATGTGTCTTCTCTAGGGGCTAGTACTGGTAGGTCATTTCTACAAGTTGTACTTTTTTTTCCTCTCGCATGCCTTCCTTTTCTTTCATTTCTACAAGTTTTCCTTTCCTTCTTTTAACTGCTCCCACTCCCCTCTCCTTAAAAGTTAACAAGTAATCGTGAATGAGGGATGATACTTGCACCTCATCTGATAGGTCAAGTGATGTCTTCAATTGCACCTACTACTATATTGTCTGCACCTACTGCTGCAAATGTTCCTGCACCTAAATCATTGGATGAGAGAGAGAAGAAATTTGTTTTAACAAAGCCAAATTTTGAAGCACGTAAAACTGGAAGAAAACTTGTCCGTCCTCGTATTATGAAGCCTGAAGATTCTCAGGTTGATAGTGAGATGTTAGAAGCGGAAGGGTCTGACAATAGCACAAAACCTCCGTCTCATAATACTGTTGAAATTCAGGGGACTCAAATGTTACAAGCACCGCAACCTGTTCGCAAGCGTCCCTCTACCCCATCTACTTCGGAACTACAAGAATCAACTGTTCAAGATGAAACAAGTTTTGATATCACAGAACCTACGCAAAAGAAGGCCAAAAATTCGGAGAATCCCCTGGATGGTGGAGAGGAACAACCATCAGAGGACGAAGGACAACCTGCAACTGCCTCCGAAAATCCTGTAGTTCTGCCTGCCACTGATGAATCTAGGGAGGATGTTGCAGATCTTCCTAGTGAAATTACTGAATCTGTAGAAACTGAAGCTGATGGAAAGCATGAAGTGTCAATAATGGATGCGAAAAGGCAGGAAGAATTTCAGAATGACAGAAGTGATATTGCGGAAGAGAGTTTGAATAAGGTAAATGACGCACTAGAATCTGATGATCCATTTTACATGCGGAATGAACAGGAGATTCAGCAGCAAGCAATAGAATCTGGGAGTGAGCGAGAAGAGGGTGAGCTTCCGGTAGATATCGGAGATCTTGAAGGTGGAAGTAGTATGCCTAATGCAATGGGGAGTCCTGAGCCCGGGGAATTTCTATCTGAACATGCGACAACTTCTGATAACCCAACGGGAATTGATGAAGAACATCTGGATGTAACAACTGCGGAAGCTGGGGAGATGGATCCTTCTCAAGGTATTTATGATGATAAAAATGAAGTAAGTAATGTAACTGAAGACATTGGTGAGAGTTCAGAGAGGTTGAATGAGAATATTGAGCAGCCAGCGGCAGAACCTGAGGAAGTCCCTGAAGCTTCTACTATTCCTCCTGAGATAACATCAACTGGAACTGCTGTTGAATTGGGTGCTCCCAGGCAAGGTGGACCAAGTGTCTCTGCAGACACTGAAGAAAAACAGCCTTCTAGGAGCTCAACAACAATAAATTTGAATGAAAGGGCTAAAGAAAGGGCTAAAGAAAGACAAGCTGCAATGTTTTCCAGAGGTCGTGGAAGATCAACTCGGGGCCGTGGTGGGCGTAGTGCGCGTGGGCAAAGCAAGCAAGGATAGGTTATGTTAGCCTCCAGGCTCTAGTTTGGTTGGTTTGGCACAGCTTTTATTTCCTAGTGCCTAGGCCTATTCTAAATTTTTTAGACTTTTGTAAAACGTTATGTGAGAGTTGATCATTCAAGTGATTGCACATATTTGAGTGGGAAACCTGATCTATAGCTTCTATAATATTTTCCTTGCACCATCTATAATATTTCGTTTGTGGCAATCTTGATTGGTGTTTTTTTTTTTAAAAAAAAAAAAAAAAAAAAAGAAGTGAAAAATGAAGAAGAAAATTATTATTACTATTTGCAGTTCAGTTAACCCTCCTATTCCCTTCTATTGTGAGTTTTTAATTAACAAGCATTCGTTTTCCTGGTTACCTGCTTAGTTTATTGCCTTTCCAAATATATATATATATATATATATATATATATATATATATATATATATATAAATTCATTCACTCATTCTTCATTTTAGAATTTAAATTCTTTTCTTTTATATTTGATTTGATTTGATTTTTTCTTCTTTTGCTAGAGGATTTGATTTTATGTATTTATGTTAAATAGTGTAGATGCCTTTTTTAATACATTATTTTAAGAGTTTCTATGAATATATAACTAGCCAACAGCAGGACTTAATATATTAACTCGTTGATATCATCATCCATTTATTTATGTATTCACTAATCCTTATATTCAGTTTATTTATTTTGGCATTCTCTGTGTTTATTCATGTGAGATTTGGCTGTGTGTTTTATTTTAATTATTTATTTTAACTTTACTTTTTATATTTTATATTTCTTTGAAAATGTGTATATATATAAGTATTTGAGGATTTAAGGATTTAGGGATATGAGGATTTAAGGATTTAAGGATTTATTGTTTTAAAGATTTAATGGTTTAAAGGTTTAGGGGTTTGAAGGTTTGAGGATCTAAGGATTTAAAGGTTTAAGAATTTGAGGATTTAAAGGTTTAAGGATTTGAGGATTTAAGAATTTATTGCTTTAAAGGTATAAGGATTTAATGGTTTAAAAGTTTAGGGATTTGAAGATTTGAGGATTTAAGGATTTAAGGGTTTAAAGGTTTAAGGATTTAAAGGTTTAAGAATTTGAGGATTTAAGTATTTAAGAATTAATAGGTTTAAGAATTTGAGAATTTAATGGTTTAAAGGTTTGAGGATTTGAGGATGTAAGGATTTAATGATTTAAAGGTTTGAGGATTTGAGGATGTAAGGATTTAATGATTTAAAGGTTTAAGGATTTGAGGATTTAGGTATATAAGGAATTATGGTTGAAAGGTTTAATGATTTGAGGATCTATGGATTTAAAGGATTTAATGCCTTAAAGGTTTAAGGATTTAAGGATTTGAATATTTGAAGATTTGGAGTATTAAGGATTTAAGAATTTAGCTTGTTGCCCCAAAATTCAGTTTTGGTTATGACACAATGTTTGGGTTAGGATTCTAGCTTGTAGTAACTGTTGTGCAAGTTTAAGTGAAGCAAGCTTTAGATTGTGCAGATGTAGTTTGTAAACTAGTTTAATGTTATTAATCAATTTGTGATAATGTCACTTATAAAAACTTGCTATAAATTATGTTCAATGTTGTGGTGTGGTGTATAATATTGAAGTTCTTAGCTTCAAAATGTGTTGCGTAAAATAATAATAATAATAATAATGATTAATTTATTTGATTTTTTTTTTCTCGTTTAAAAACTTCATTTTATAGTCTTCAAGAATAAATATATTCTATTTTATATAATAAAACCTTATATAGTTTATAATATAATAAATGAGCAAAGATAAAAATTACTAAGAATTAAAGAATTATTATTAATTTTAATTTTTGGATGACAAATTATTGAATTAGTTATTGTTGAAAATATTAGAAGAAAATAAAGATTATCTAATTATAATAACTTAGAAACATATAATCGGATAATATGAATTCTCATAACTTAAAAATATTATTTTAAAATAGTAGACTTACTTGGAAAGATTAGACTCAAATAAGGTAATAGAAATGGATTGAATAAAAGATCGAGTCTAGTACTTTGTACTATTCCCTTAAGACAGATTTCGCTCCTCTCCTCGGTGCTTAGAGCTTTTGGGCGTCCGACTCCCAAAGTAAAACGATCACTCTTGCTAAAGAAGCACAACAACAACAAGCCCAACGAACGAATCAGCTTTTGTTTACAATACAATAATGAGTAAACGATCCTAAGGACTCTAGTAGGGAAGCAAAGAAAATTAAAAACGAGTTTCTTCCACCATTTTGGCTGATTTAATGTGATTCTTTTTCTTTCAAAAAAAAAAAAAAAAAAATTAATATAATTATAGTACGAGCCAATTTTTTTTATATAATACAATATATAAAATAAAATAATGATATAATTTAAGTTGGTGAAAATATTAAGATAAAAAAAATTAAATTACTATAATTTTTTTTTTTAAAACATAAATTGTAAACGTATAGCATATTAACACATGGTCAGGTTTCCACTTACCTTAAAAAAACACATCGTTAGGTTTCTTGGGTTTCAAGAAATGTAAGTGTAAATTAAAATGCTTTGCTGGCAGGTTTTATGTTTTTTTACCGTTTGAGAAAGTCGGTAAACTGACTTCTGTTTGTGTGCTTATAAATACCATAGTCCAACCCCTGTTCCAAAATTATGTCTTCAATTTTTTCTTTTGCCTTTTCTGTTTTCTTTCTCCCTATCTTTCTCTCTGCAATACCAGGCGCCATTACAGTCCAGTTTTGTTCCTATGTATTTTTATTTCGTCAATAATCTCTGCAATTCTTCACTGGTGGCAAAAAATGAATTGTGATGTTATCAATAGTTGATTATCAATGAATTGTGATATAATCAATGGTAAGCAACGTCTAAACTTTTCATTTTCTTTATTTTCTTCAATTTCATTATAAAAAAACCCAAGAAACCAAGAATTTTCATCAAGAAACCATGAATTCCCTGTTTGCATAGTAATCTTGATTAAAAATAAAAACAAGGGAATTGATATTCTTAAGATTGAAACAAGGGAATTATTAAATTTTATGTTTTTTCTTTTTTCTTTATGAGTAAAATCATGGTAATCTTTTTTCATTCATTATATTCAAAAGATTAGATTTTTTAATTGAGATGGTTGAAAGGGGTAATGAATTTCCTTATTTCTTGGATTTCTTTATAATAAATTATTGGATTTCTTTTTCCTTGAATGTTGTTGCTTAAAATAGAGCATGTTTGTTCCATTAGTTTGTCTATATTATATATATATATATATATATATATATATATATATATATATATATATATATATATATATATATATTGTCGGTTCCTTTTTTTTTAACAAATTCATGGAATACATATCTATCTATA